>OW026300.1:14790508-16093008 GCA_932273695.1 Apotomis betuletana
TCACGGACACGTCAAGCGGATGGCACTCGCGCTCGTACTGGTCTGAACTGGTCCGAGATATCGTGTCTCCGTGAGCAATGTCTATGTGAGCGTTTGCTCCAGCGCGCTTGTATGTAGATTGATTTCTGTACCTATCTGTTTTGTGCTTCGGCTTTAAAGTTAATACACATGGCTCAGGAGCAAGAATGACTAATTGTTAATATCAAATGACATGTGCCACAAAGAACGAACTAAGTTTTGAGTTGAAAGTACAAATAACTATAGTGCGATCAAATTATCTGTGAAACAGCGAAATTAAGAACGATGACTGTTATGTTGAAATTTTATACGATTTTCAGTGCTCTGTGTGTGAAGATTGTGGCGACACCCTTCACAGAAAAGTCGGTCGTACTCCATCTGAAAATTATGTTCATTCACGACTGACAAAACCAGAAATTTTCAAAGAATTGAACGAAGACTTGTAAAGGTTTATGTTCACTTTCTCTGAAAACTTTTATTAAAATACACGTGTTTTCTCTTTTGTATTTACAAAGTGTTTGTTAAATGTTTACAAATGAAGCGAAAATTGAAAAATTTAATGATTCGGACAGGATTCGAACCTGCGTTTCTAACGGCTTTCCGGGCCAACACGGCGTCCTCCCAATTGGACCACCGAATCAGATGTCAGAGCCATTGAATTTTTCAACCAGATGCTTCGACATGCCTTAGGGTGGCATCGTAGCGCCATCTACCGTAAAGATTTAGACTTTATCGTCGGCACCATCGTCTCAAATTTGTTGAGAATTGATAGTAACGATGTGCTACACCCGAATTACTTATTTTTATTAAAGCAGTAACGTCTGCTAACGTAAACTAAATGTTTACAAATGAAGCGAAAATTGAAAAATTTTATGATTCGGACAGGATTCAAACCTGCGTTTCCAACGGCTTTCCGGGCCAACGCGGGCGTCCTCCTTTTCGCTTCATTTGTAACCATTTAGTTTACGTTAGCAGACGTGACTGCTTTAATAAAAAAAGTGTTTGTTGTAGCTAATTTGATTGTAATAATAATACCTCTCCATTAAACTTGAAATAATAAAAAGAGACAAAGCTGAAATTATTATATTAATTTCAACATATGCTAAAACCTTTCACTATATGTAAATACCATTACATTACCCTGTACGAAGCGTCACAGTTGCTCGCATTCAATAACTACTGAAGACGAACCAATGTGTTTATCCCCAAAGAGGGAGAAGCCAGTCCCGTTGAATACACCCGTCCGTGATTTATATAGTTACCCACGTGTAATATTCTCACTTTTCAAGAATATCGGGATTTGACGTTTAAAAGGAGGTGGATTTGGAAAAGCCGTCGGATTTTGGGTCGCGGATTACGCGCGTGCGGATGCTGTGGAATTCGACTCTGGTTCTGTTTTATTATTGTCATGGAAAATGTGCGAGTGGACATCTAAATATATATGGTATGGGTAGGTAGTTGGAACCTGCTGTGTTTCTTGTTGGAACATAGGGTTTTATGTAAACTCATACAAACTCGTTTGTATAATAATAGAATAAGTTTTTCTATGACAGTTTGTTTTTCTATGTTTCTTATGTCGGCCCATAGTCAGTCTCAATAAATTACTTGAACGGAGCACATGCTTTTTATCTGGTGATCCCGAAACCTTCCAACATTTCTTACCCAATGTCATGAAACTACCTTATTTTTAACGATGTAAATGGTTTAGCTATCTACGCATAGATGTACATATAAAGATTAATGTGATTACCTGTATTGGATCATGTAAGTATAGACTGACTTCGTAGAATTTAGCTTAATATTGATACGACATCAAATCCTTGACCTTTAATCCTTAAACCATTTTTTGTCTACGGCGGTAATTATAATTCTGGTAGTATATACGGTTCAATTAATTTTATTAATGAGTTTTAAAAGAGAGAAAGTTTAAATTTTCCTTGATTTTGAAAGAGATCTAAGACGGCAATTATATTTGCCGCTGTCCGTGAAGCGGAGGACAATTCGTAGTTCAGTCAAACATAATAAATGGGCACTCAGTGAAGATGTAATTTATATTGGTAACAATATATTTCACCACCAATGTAATATCCGAAAGCCTAATATTATGACTAGTAACAAAATCAAACGAAAATAATTTTATTTTCTACTATCTTTTTGTCCCGTTATATATATTTAAGAAATACTGCTAAATTTGTCGACGAAAAACCCTATTCTAAATGGAAAGAAGACGTTTTACGAGTTGTGGATTATTTTATGGATTCGTATGTTTATTTAGTCTGGCATTACGAAATTATTTTATAGTGAATTAATAAAATTCAGCTTTATTGCCGATAACCGCTAAAGGGTTATGGGAACTAATAAAATAACTTAATCTAACTTATTTTATGTGACAGATTTTGCTAAATACGTAATTTTAACTGAAATAATGTATCAACAAAATACGTACATAATATTATATTGCGATAAAGGACACAGAAAAAACAGAGCAGGGTAGCACAGCTGTGGCAATAAAAACTATAAGTAAAATTCAGGTAAATTTATTTTAACAAGCCTTTTTATTTCTAATTAACAGCTTTAGAAACAAAATAAACATTAGAATTACGTATACTTATCACAAATCTCGCCCTTCCAAAACGATACCTTTCCTTGTAACTTCTTACCTCTTCCCGATACAATTTTCTTTATCTACGAAATGTTTTCTCAAAGGACGAGTCTCGGATTCTCAAGGGCATTTATTCATCTGATTATTTTCTAACAAAAAAGACAGAGATGAGCTTATCATTAAGAAAATAACTAAGAAGTTGGAGAAAAGGATTTCTAAAAGATTCGTCTTAAAATGTTTATGGTCGGTTTTCCTGAAAATAAATCTAATTATTGTTATTTAAAGCGAGTGGTCTTCGGCTTAACTCGTGCTTATAGCCCTACCATAAATATCAGGCAGACCACCGTATTTAAGGGATTGAGATTAAGCTCTGATGGAGGTTCAGCGGGTTATTCCAATTTATTTAGGTTAAAGACTATAGCGCTGGTTTTATAGTGTCTAAAGGATTAAAATATGGGCAATAGCCCCTGTATTGTTTACGGAAAATAACAGTCTTTCACCCAAATTTTTTATATGCTCATATTTAGGAAAATGAGGTCCATTTTGGTTCCTGAATTCAATTACTCGTATGGTGTTGTGTTTTATATTACTTTTTAATAAAAAAATACTGACGTCTATAAACGAAGTTATGTCACAATGAGCCTAGTAAGCTCTTTCAAACAAAAAAACCATTTTCTAAGTCAGTTCAGCCGTTTTCGAGTAGGTAAACGGAGAGCATGCATAGAAAATACCTGCCGATGAACTGACTGACTTCAGTTAAAAACACACTACAGTTACTTAGTGTCAGAAATGAAGAGTTTTCACACACGTTTCTTTAGGGTTTAGTAACTAAAATGCTTTATGTTTCCCAAACCAAATGTTTAATATCACATTTACGTACATTTAAACCCTAACGTTGTCTTCTAGGATTTATACCATGATTTAAAAAGATCTACGTTACAAATATTTTTGGAGAAAGGGTTTGGGAAAGTTGAATATCTTATGGTTAATTGTCAAGTAAAATAATAGGTTAAAAAGTGAACCACAACTTGTGACTAGGTAAATATACCTATTTGTTGGAATACAACACCGAAGTAAGTACGCTGCAAATTTCATAATCTGGGCGCGTAGATCATCTGCGCGATTGTCGGCAGATTCAGCGATGATAAAACGTATTCAATAGCGTTTACGTTTTGACATCGCGTCGCGTCAGATGCAACAGGGCAGCGATTGGAGCGGATCAGGGCGCATGCGCGGGCGCGCAGGGTGCGGGTCGGGAGGGGGCGGGAACAGCCTCCACGCTCGTTCTTAATGAATCGCCGCTACCAGCGGCTCGCGCTGCGCTCGTACTTTCGTGCGCTCTCTTTAAAAAGTTACCAAGCAGCGCTTCTCGCCATCTCCCTCCCGCGCTCCCGTGTGCATTAAATAATAACCAAGGGCAGCTGCAGTGGCCGGTGTCGGATGCTTCTGAGGTAAGATGCAAGCTTTCTACCGCCGTTTGTTATCGTACGATTGTTTAGCAAATAGTTTTATTCACGCACAAAAAGTTCAGTTTCGCTTTCAAAGTTTCATAAAACTCGATTTTACTGCTTTTTAATTGTCAGAACAGGAACGTCAGTAGCAATCGGTAGCAATAAACTATTTTTTTTGTATTTTATTGCCTCCATCCACAAAGTAATTAAACTGTAGGGTTTGTAACGGTAGCCATGAACTAGCATTTCCTTCTTTTGCAAATCAATGAGGAAAGCGCTGAAAGTTAATTATGGTAATGCTTAATTATTTTAAGTAGGATTTATCGTTATTTACGCTCTTATTTTGTAACCTAAATTTAAAGTTGTTGTTAATTTGTTATTTTGTAAATTAGCTTAAGGAAACAAACAATGATAAATAGGGTATCCAATAAGCTGTGTTACATTGTGTGTTGTGTGCATAAATGCAAATGGGAATTATAGCTGATGCAAGTCGATACGCGGCCATCCTAGATCCGTCATTAGGGAATATGCCTCGAGGTTTTTACTGAGCAGCCGGCGGCTAGTGTTGGACGGGGTAAAGTAAATGATGTAAGTAACATATTCTTCCTTAGTTCCAGTATGGCAAACGTGTCTGATCACGTGTATCCAATTTCGCGGTTACCGTCGCCGCCGCAATAAAAACGAAATTAAAATAATATTTTGAGCGTCACTTATTTCAATTCGTCGTGGTGGCGCTTTGTTCAAGACAACAATGGATCTGTCAATGTTTCAGCCGCGATGAATAAGCTGTCGATGGGTAAAAACTGTTGTCGCCGCAGAAAAACGAAATGGAGCATTTTTTTGATGTTTTATTAAACTTTTTCATGAAATGTTTAGATATAACAAAGAACTCATCTCGAAAGGTGTGGGTAACAAAATACGTGGCATAATAATGTGATTATTAATATTATTCCATTGCAAATACGAGTATGTGACAACCTTATGTATTTCGCCAGAACGGTCTCCATATGGACGGTGATATATACCTACTCTTCTATGCTTCTTTATGGATATAGCGGAAATTTAATGAAATATGAATACCTATTGGTAATCAATAAGTTTTTTTATCCCGACGTACATATCAACCATTATTTGATTATGTATAGACATTATAAAGCAACTTATCGAATACGAATATGCCTATAACTAGTCATTGACCGGCACCGCTAGTTTATATGTTTCGCCCACAAACCACAGTTTACAGTGTATCAATTTTCCACAAATTAAGCGCGTGCTTTAATAAAGAGTAATTGTAAATTGTTAACATTAACATATAGCGATGTGTGTTATGTATTATTGGTATCAAAACGGACACTTCGTCTTTATTATGGTCTATTGATTAGGTCTTTGAACTCTATTGATTAGCATTCGCAAGTCGACATTTAAAGGTGAAGCACATCATTAAAGTAGACATGATAACGGCAATAAATCAGAAACGTATTTTTTTTTATTATGAATGAGTTAATAGTAAACTGCAGCTAAATGCGACGTTTTTTTCGGACAGAAATCCAAAATATCACCAGAGTATGTAAATATTGTCATGATACGCAGATATATCGCTTAAATGTCTATGTCAAGTGACAAGACTGACAACCTAGAGTGATGTTTTCTTCAAAATAAAATG
This sequence comes from Apotomis betuletana, assembly GCA_932273695.1. NCBI lineage: Eukaryota > Metazoa > Arthropoda > Insecta > Lepidoptera > Tortricidae > Apotomis > Apotomis betuletana. The sequence goes on from OW026300.1 coordinate 14,796,243, forward strand.
ATTACACACTTGAGTTACGAGTTAGCACTGGCAAAGCATAAGCAATTCACTGTAACGTAATGCAAGGAAATACTCACTTGGTCAATGTCGTCTCCTTGACAATTGGACTTACAAATTGGCAAATTGGGTACCATTAGCCGATATGCCTAAGCATATTGCGATTTTTCGGAGTTCCATCTGCAAAGTAATCTCGGCTCGTACCTATCGACTTCTGTAACACAACACAACAGTTGGAGTGGTCAGTACAGTATGGTTACCATATTTTGCAGTAAGTTATTATGCTACCACCTTTTTTAACCAGACGCTATAGGAACAATAATCCGTTTTGACGCAGAATACAAAAAAGACTACGAAGACTGGGACTGCAAAAGTCGGCTCAAAACTCATGTTATTGGTCGTTTGTGAAAAATGCGACGAATCGACTGTGGTGTGAAGGTACGACTGGCTACGAATGTGCGCCGATTTCGCTCGAATATAGCGCAGCATAAATCGGATCGGTTGTTATTACGACTACTGGTGTTTTATTTGTGAACCACTGTCACTCCTTAGGATAGTAGGCGGTGTGTCAGCAAGTGTTGAATTCTCTCTCTCGTTAGTGTCTATTTGACTAATGAGCGAGGCAGTTATCTTATCAGGTCCATACCTGCCTACCTGCTGTCGAACCTCGATACCCACGTTTCCATGAAACGTGGGTATCGAGGTTTGATAGCAGCGCCGATAAATTATGTTTTATCCTAAATGTCCTAATACTTATTTGCCCTAATTTGCATTACATAAGCATAAAACGCCATAACGTTCTAATACATACATTTGTTTTTGATATAACTTATCTATAAGCCTAGTGTTTTGGACCTGCTCCGGCGCTGCGGCAAGGGCAGCCCCGCCGCCCATGCGTTAGATGTTGCCGCATCTGCTCTCGCCTCCGTAAGCCTCCTCGGTAGCTCACCAGGTGCCAGCACTTCCTTACAGCGGGGGTTGTCCGCGCCTCCGTCTTTTTATACACACTCTAGTTATACACACTCTAGGGGTAGCAGACGAGACTACTTAGGGTCGGTGTTAACAAATTCAGTTCTGTCACAGACTGGAACACGATATTATGTCGTTAACTCTATTATATACCTAGTGTTAAAAATTACTTATAATTTAAAGTTACGTATTATGTAAGTAGTAAATTAACTTGATCGTCAAATAAAGTAGATACAACATATATGATACTTGTAAATATATTATTTAAATAAAACTAATCTTTTGTTGTTCACTTGCCATACCTAAAACAAATAAATCTTTTGTTTTTGTGGTAATCGACAATGCTTAGTGATACTTCAAAAAAAATCGTTTTAAGTTTCATAAATAAAAATGACATAGAAGTAATACAAAGGGAGCACTAAGGTTATTTTAGTGCCTCTGCGGCGATGGGTGAGCGTCTTTTCTGAGTTATAATTAACTCTGACCCTATATTTACGTGAATAAATTAGGTGGTAGTCTAGACCACATAGGATGGAGATGGAGCGCATTTATCATTAGCTCGGCCAGTTCTGTGGTTCGAACATGGACCTAGCTGAAAGTTAGACGAATTTATTGTCCGACCTAGTGGCCGCGTCGCGGTTTTTACAAATTTTTGGTTGCGTCGAGGGTTGCGTGATTTTTACAAATTGTTCCGTTATGTTCCCGTTTGCACTTTGAGTTTTAACAGTTTCAGACGTATTGCAGTATAAATCATAATAACCCGTAAGAGAAGGTTGTCACAAGTGTATCCTTTCTATCCCTAAGACACGATGCTCGTAGAATTGACAGCTGCTGCTGCTGTGACCGACGAGTATGTAGGTGACCACGCAGTGGAAAACGCAGGCCCCTCAGAAGATGGATTACTGCCCTTGTGAAGGTCACTCTAGACTGCTGGATGCGGGCGGCGCAGGAACAGTCATCGTGGCGTTCTTTGGGGAGGTCTATGTCTAGCAGTGGACGTCTTTTGCTAATGATAAGCGATGACGGATAAAACATCTTTTATCGGCCTGGGATCTGCATCGGTTCATTGGGTTGGCGACTTTCCTCGCCCCCTTTTCTACAATTCTACATAACCAACATTGAACTTCGCCAATTCCCCATTTGCTTATATCCTAAATAATTAATGTAGATCATGAGTGATTTCATATTATACAGATATTCTCCGCAGTGACGTAACGCTTCGACGGTTTCATTTCCATTTGCGCGTAGGTAAGCTATAGGTACGTATTGTAGGTAAGCTTTATGGTATGCATTAAGTACGTTCAGATGTAAGCGGTGTTGCGGCTTGCGCAGATGCAAATGTTGCCAGTATCGTGCGTTCGCAGGAAGCAGTTTGATAGAACGAAGCACAATTTCCTTCGGCGCCGCGTCGCAACTGTTGATTGCGAACCCAAGCGATAATAAAGTGGGATTTCAAAACGGTCGAATGCAAATAATGAAAACCTGCGAGTTATATAGACTTGAAACCAATCGAGCTGAAGTTTGGAAATTCAAGTGGGATATTCTGCGAGCAAAACTGAGTTCGAATTAATGTAATTTAATTGAAAATGTAAACGACATCAGAGTGTTTGAACGTGAATTAAACCTATTAAAATATGATTATAATACTTCCTTCTGGCTTTGACGTAGTTAAATGAAAAAAGGGTTTACAGTTCGTGGAAAAATTACTTGTAGTAAAACCCGTTTAATTTCATATTTAACAGTAAAATGAACGTCCGCTAATTAAATAAGTTTTCATACCTGATAAATCCGAGAAGAATCAACATTGTCGAGCGAGTCAGGATTCCAATATCGGCTAGTAGAATTCTTTTAATTCAATCCCGAATCCAAACATCGAGAACGAGGTATTTTAATGAGATTTTCATGCAGAACAAAAATAGACGAGACATATTACGAATAAGTCAAATTCCTTCACGAGCGACACCGCGTGTAGGGGGCGGTATTTTCCAATAAAAAGTTCAATAAATGTACAACGCGACGGGTATTAGCGCCGCAAAATTCCTCGTCGCGTAATAATAACATAAAGATTTTCCAATACATGTCCCAATAACAGCGGGGTTCGCGATGAAACCGCGCCCTCGTCCTCCAGCAGATATTCACGAAGTGTGTGTCTGCATCACGCTCTACCGAGCTCATCTCCACTGTAATCAGAACCCTGTACACGTTTAAAATACTCATAATCATAGGTATTGCCTTTTGGTTAGTTTTGTTTTGTCTGCTTGCATGTTAGACCAGTAAATTTTAATCTGTGATCTAGAACACGTACCACTACTTCACATAAACTTGGGTTTTCGTTAGTGCAGGAATGATTAGATGCCAACCAAATCGGGATCTCAATTCAACACTAGTTTCGTATTTTCGCACCAAAAAACCCCGAGGTACGAACTAGCCATGGCGATATGTGTGAAGTTGTGAATTCCATTCCCTTTGCTCCCTCAGCTTGCGACACTCATCCGCAACACTTATCTGCTCGGTTCGTCTATTTATGCTCAGCATACAGAGCATCGCGAATAACGGCTGAAAAATGAAGCTTTTATTAATATAGATCTGGGGCGGAGCATCCATTTTTCTTTGATGATGCTGGCGATAAGAATTTTGGTTTGTCTTACGCCTAAAATATCGAGTCACGCTTAGACGTATTTAAATTGTGCTTGGTTGTTTGGTGTGAAATACACGGCACGCCAACACAGCTTACTCGTAGGAAAGCAGAAGGAGAAAAAAATAGGGTGCGATTTCTCGACGCCTCATCACAGTAAAATAAAATACATTGTAGTGTAACGTAGAAAACTGTTTCCGATTAGCGTTAACGATAGTTCAATATAAATTATAGAAATAAAAGCAAATAAATTAATTATATTTAATTAATTATAGAAATAAATATATATATAGGTTGCGTAGCATTCATATTTACAAACAAATGCAAAGTGAGGGTAGGCAGCATGGCATTTCGTTAGCACGTCAGCAGAAGATATACATAGGAAAAAAAAAGTTTTTCCTATGTATAATATATCTTCTGCTCGACTAACTTAAACACTAATCAAATTACGGCTGTATTAACAGAGAGACTATGAGAGAGTGTATCTAATATCTCTGCTCTATCTTACTCTGTATCTAACTCTGATCGAAAAAAGAAATGCAAAAATACCCACCCTTTATTACATCAACATTGTCAATGTCGCGATAATTTTTTTTGCTAGATGATTTCACTAAGATTGCAGAAATTTCACTTGAGTAGAGAATTATTTTCCAGGTTTTAACATGAAAGCAAAGTTGCCAAAGTGTTAATTAATACCTCACGTTAGACGAGTTTCGATCTTTCTAACTGATTTCAAAATCTCCTGCACGCCAGTTCATTTAAGATGACATTAAGATGTAATGCTTTCAAAGTCGTTTCGTGTAAATATTTCAAGCGGCGAACCTTTCTCGATCTAAGTAGGTGACGTAAAGACATGCCCATTTGCGAGAAGTTTCTTCCTTTAAGTATAAAATTGGTTTATTTTGCAAATATAAAATTAAATTTTGTCACGTTACGCTACGTAAATATTTAAAGTATTTAAAACTTTCGTTTCATATTTTCCACTACTTATCACTATGTACTTCATATCAAATGAATTTGAAATGTATTTCAGATACGAATGCTTTAAAAATATTAATGTACTACTTAACAAGTTTCGTGTACATACATCATCTTGGTTAGCCGATCATCAGAGCAAGTCCAATTAATTAATTAAGTTTTATTAAAACTGCGTTAAATAAATTTCAATATACCTCAGAAACCGTATGGAGCGGCATAATCATTCAACGACAAAGCTCCTAAAATTGTTAGATTGAAAAAAAAAAAACAATTACATCATAATTCGGAAAACAAAGTTCTTGGAAGTTACACACTAAAAACTTTTGCAGATAGAGGAATCTGTCTCAGCTACTGACTACTACAGTTCGGTATTTCAATCCCTTTGCCAAATTCCAAACATTCCACCGTGACCCCACTCAAATTAACCCATTATTTTCTAACATAGTTTCGAGTATTCATTAACAATATTGAAATATCTGCGGTAACTATTTTGAATTAAGGCAAAATTAAATTACAGGATAATTTGGAACACGGAAATGGGCCGGTTTTCGGAAAAAAAAAAACAGGTCGCCATAACATTGTTATTAGTTTGTGTTCATCATTTTTAATTGTCACAATTCTATTTCAATGCAGTTTATTGTGCTAATCAATTCCTTATACAAGATGTATATTAATCTAACCTAAACGTGATTCTTCAGTAACATTCCGAACATGCCTCCATGCCTTCTTTTATGCCCTATTTGGCTATTATGTACCTATTCGTCGACGATTCGTCAAGAAAGACATTCCCAACAATCAATGAGGTGAGTCTTACATGCTTGACTTTCATATTGCCCTTCATTTATCTCACTAAGATCCGGACTCAGGTCATATTCTTCAGGTCCTCTAGGAACTCTACTGTAACCACCCGTAACGTAGATGGGTGAAGACCAAAAAGTTTACTACCTTAACTTCTTTAATTAAAATTTGTATCAATTTTTCTCTTGTACGACGACAAATTAACCATCGAATAATGTACCTTAAGATACTGTTTTGAGATTCATAGCGTAGTTCATAGCTGCATCAGCGTAGCTGTGTAAAATGGACCAATCACATTCGTCAGATTTAAATTTACTTCTTTTGGGCTTCACAAAGACACAGCTTGATTGGTTATTTTATTCCGCTACGCTTTAGTGGACAGGCAGTCTATTGCTTGAAGACAGGTTTCATACCTTTCTGTAGATGAATTAGCCTCGTACTATTATCGTTACTTTTTATTTACAACAAACATTTTTTTATACAGATATGTTGGCTTTGATGAAACGAATTAACTGCACACATATATATTTATATAAATGGGTTTCTAACGGTGCGACTGGAAAATAATAAGCTGGGATGATGATGAAGCGCCGTAGCAAATATCACATTTTTCAAGTTTCATTTGTCCGGAAGTGCCATTAAGACGAATTTTTATAATGGGAAATTCGGAACAGTGATTTCGGACAAATAAAACAATATACAATATTTTATTTATTATTGGTATATATACAATATTTATGTAGCTATTTTATCAGAGCACGATCCCATTCATAGGTTCAAGTATCTGTCCAATATTTGGGATGCACTCGTTGTGAATCGCGCCCTGGAATTCTGTATCACTATTTACTTCGAAATATTCGATTTATCACCAGGTATCTAGTATCACCAGGACTCGATAATGAGAAATAAATAACTGTCAAAAATATACTAATTGTATTTATAACTTACTTTTCTTTTAAATTACGTATTTGTTCAATAAATAATCTAGTTCACAAAGTTAAGGAGGGATTTATTAGTTAAGCATTTAAATTCGACATTCGGTAAGTTTGTGTGAGGCTTGAACTCATAGCAAATGTGACAACAATGTTTGTGCAAAATAACAAACAAAAATGTATTGTAGGTACGTAATATAATAAACATCGCGGTAATCAAGTTTTTCCCATACCAAATAAGCTGTTATTTTATTAATACCACGTAACTTATTTGGAAATACCTACTGAAAAATTAATACCTTTAAACCTGCAATTGACTTGAACAATCGAAGTTGTTCGAGTAAGAAATAAAGTGCAAATATCGCATGCGGAATATGGCCGGTTTTTGTTAAATCAAATACCTGAAATTAAATATAAGGTAAGGTGGGGTAAGACTAACAATAGTTTATTGTCTAATTTTTTTCAAACGCCTGGATAACGTAACCCTGGTCACTACCCAACAAATAATGTAGTGTTGTAATGTAAAAACTATAAATTATAATTATACCTAACCTTAAGGAGTTTAAGAATTATAACAAATATTTATAATAACAATTTGACATGTAAAATATTATTTTATAAGTAAATGTTTGAATTGAATTGAATAGGTTAAGTTTTACCTGGACTGTGGCAGTCTTACCCCGGTGATAGTCTTACCTCACCTTAACAAACAAATGGCTAAAAAAAAAACAGTCAATTAGGCTGATAAGAGCTCCTTTATAAATTCCTCATTCTCTTCATTAGATGAAGACAGTGAGAAGTATAGGTAAATATGAAATTCCTCTAGCTATCACCGTTCTTGAGATACAGCCTGGTGACAGACGGACGGACGGACGGACGGACGGACGGACAGCGAAGTCTCAGTAATAGGGTCCCGTTTTTACCCTTTGGGTACGGAACCCTAAAAAGCACTAAAATTGTTTCATAATAAAATAAATACATACACCTTTACCAGTTCCCTTGGTGTCTTTTTCATGAAAGAAAGCACTGTGTGAAAAATAAAATATATGAATTCAAACCATTGATACAAAGATCAAAGCTTAAAGAAAAATTGGTGAAAGCATAAAACTGTGCAAGGATCGACACACAAAGCATAAGGAAAAAATCGAAAGTTTGCTTGGGAGTTGGTTGCAAAATGGTTAACGCACTGGATCGGCTATCCAGAGGTATCGGGTTCGATTCCCGGTCTCTTCCACCAGGTAACTCATTTTTAATTTTTCTTTAAGCTTTGATTTTTGTATCAATGGTTTAATATATAAATTGTGGTGTGTACCTACATTAAGAAATGAGACATCACATGTTTCATAAATTTATATATGCATTCAGTTTAAAAAATATATGTATTGCGTATTTGTATAAGCTTTACCTTTACCACCAGTTTTAGATGATATTTTTATGTATATCGCAATCTTACATTTTAAATATCTATCAGCTAAAACTCCTCAAGTGCTGTACAACCATAGTATTGTTAATTCTTAATAAAGTTAAACGAATTAATAAAACGTGATTCGCAATGACAATAAAAGGTTTGTCGCGGCGACTCCCTTCCCATTATTTATAAAAGTGCTCACCTACTTTTAGCAAAAGCTCTTGTTCACCTTTTGAATTTTTTCTTTGCTAGTGACAGATCAATCTTTCTTTTCAAAAGTCGACAAAGGGATTTAGTAATTAAATTCGTAAAGGATTCGCCGGTAACGAGCAAAGTTCTTTACCTCAATTGATGTAACTTCCAAGAGAAGTTTTGACTTCTTTACTTTAAAGTGTTCGTGTTATATTTATAATGCTGAATTGGTTGCGGAGTATTAAATTGTTTCAAAAATTACATGTTGTAGAAATTATTGAGAGACGTTGCATCTACTCATGGGACGATTATTGTTAAACTGTACTTCACCTGCGTGAACGATACCTATATCTTCTTTGGTAGGTGGCCTTTGTCTCTTTTCCTCCAACTGCAACGTTCTATTAGTTTCATAGTCCGATGTTCCTAAAAACCCACGCCGAGAAACCAAAAACCAAGAACTATAACAAGAACGCATTTTCTCATGCAAAATATGTGATATATAGGGTGGAACAATCCAGGGACTTTTAAGCAAATAAAAAATTGTCCAGGCTGAATGCTTTAATTTACACCAATGAATTATATAATAAATATTTCTATCCGTTTTTGAGATACACTTTGTTAAGCGTTAGTGTAAAAATCTGCAAGTATCAACCAATGATCATTAAAATGTAAATAAAACTTCAAGTAAGTAGGGGTTGTCACTGATATGAAAATATTTTATTTGATGTTTTATTTTACTTTTAAATCCAGCTTTACAATTATAATAGGCCGATTGTAGATCACTTAGATGATACTATTCTGTTACCCCAGTCTTTAGAAATGTTCCACCCTGTATGAATTCTGGTGAAACTTTTTTTCGAGACGAGCTTTTTCTGCCAACTCTATTTTTTTGCACAAATGTCGATTGCTTGTTGAGACAAATTAAAGAAGCCTATGATCACCTTCCAGCTTCATAATCAGATCAGCTTCATATGATTGTACCGGCAAGAGAGTAAAAGTTTGCGTACAGGATTTGACTTACCTATAACTAAATAAAAGTCTTTAAAAATAAAATTCTATGTAGGATACTGGACACATCTTAAACCTGATTTAAATAATCAGAAGACCACGTAGGTAAGCATTTTATTTTAATAACACTATGCCCTACAAGGTTGAAGCAGCCTTATAAAGGATTAGAGCCACCACACGAACTCAAATCTCGGAACGGAAGTTGCCCGCGATTTGGGCTAGTGTAATTTATTTAATCCAAGTTGTTCAGTTCGTTTATTAAGCAGAGGGTAGATTAACACCGGGAGCTTAACGTAAGACGTGACTTCTCCCCCCTCTCCCCCCAGGGCCAGGGGTTCGCGTGACGCAGACAGATAAGCTAATTACTTATTGTGATTTAGCAACTGGTTCTTAGCAAATTTTATACCAAAATTTCGGAGAGCAATTGTGAATAATGAGTAGACGTCGTCCACCACAATGGCCCCAATTAACCGGACAATTTAACTTTTTAATTGCGAATTAAGAATCCGGGGAGTGCTAAGGTTGATCACGGTCTGGGGAATTTATTGCAATATTTTTTGTCAGTTCCGTAGATTTTTATTCTACCAAAACTAGAAGACTATAGATGAGTTTTTTAGAAACGTTCTCTTTTATAAATTAGATTTTCCAGGAACGCTTTAAAGTAATACGTATTTATTCATATAACATAAAAGAAAAATGTCTAATGTATCTTATTACAATTAATGCATGAAAAATAAAAACACTCTCTCTATGTATATCGGAAGTCGATAAATGAGAAGTGTCTGGCAGCTTAAAGCTAAGCGTCCACAGGCCGGCATCGCACGCATTAGACGTATCGCACGTATCGGATTTTGGTATGCTTTGTATAGAAACTCATACAAGAGCGTCCACTGATCCGCGCCGTACGCATCGCTCATCGGCAATACGGACACCGATGCTCCGAGAGGCAACTTTTGCGATGCGTGCCGATGACGTCGTCCGATCTCTTCTTGCATATGTTGTAGATCCAGAAATTATGTTTCCTTTTTCTAGATTTTTTGTCATGTTCTTCCTCTTCTGCTGACAAACAAGCAATAACGACAAATTGTTCTTCACCGCTTTCCTCCATTGTGGCATCAGCAATCCGAGCGCGGTACTTGCGTCGGCAAATCCGTACAATGCCGATACAGTGGACGCACTGTGAAAAATTAATCCGCTTGATGCGATCCGTCCGCTGCGTGCGATGCGGGCCTGTGGACGCTTAGCTTAATAGTGCTACGAGAATTCCGGCCTCTGATTATCACTTTAATTGTCTACTAGCTGCACCGTGCACCGCACGGTGTTACCTGCTCATCCCACGGGGACACTAAACATTTTCGGGATAAACAGTTGCCGTTAATCCAGGGTGTCTGCTACCTTCATACGAAAATTTATAAAAATTGGTTAAGCAGTTTGAGCGTGAAGAAGTAACAAACATAACATAATCATACTCACAAACTTTCGCCTTTATAATATTAGCGTGATTGACATGAAGCACATACGACTGATGATGTCTCCGACACTGTCCGACCGCACTACGCCTTTCACTTGCGGAAGCACAGGTTCCCAAGCCGGAGGTGGAACTGCCGCGGTTAAAATTGGGGTGGCGTCCAATTTCAATGGCTTCACGATCTTTTCGTTATAAGTATAAAACGTTTCTCACGTACCAGCAGCCTCGCTTTATCGAAACGGATGAAATTTCTTTCCGGCCCAGCACCGATGACATGTTCTGCAACCACGAAATTATAAGTATCTTCCCCATATTGCGTATATGCTCTGGCATTTCAATTTTTACTTGCGTTTTCGACAGTTTATAATTTTCATGAAAATGAGAAATGTCTCACGAAAGTTTATAATAAGGTTATATGATTTCTTCAACAAATTAAATACTTACAACGTTTGCATTTTCCTATATCACTAATTATTTGCGCCAAAACGGCGAATGAAGGCTTGGCACGAATAGAGTAATTTTTTCGTAGTACTGCACCGTAGCAGACCGCTACGGCGGCGTAGCCCTCGTAGCTGTTTCACAGTTCACAACTCTATTTGAATGCAGTGTGAGTGACGCACATAAATAAACGCAGTTCAAATTTTTTTATATGTTAAATACCTAAACAGTATTATAATTATAATTTTTATGATGGCTTAAATGTAATATTTGTTATTAGCTTGTATAAATAATCACATTTAACAAAATAAAATAAAAAACACGTCAACGAAATGAAGTTATGTTTTATGACAATGGGACACACTAAAAGTATACTGATACCGATACACTTACAAAAAAGTATATTTTTTTTCACATCGGTTCAGCCGTTTTCGAGTAAACGGGGAACACTGAGAACTTGCTCCATTTTTTTACTTCGGTTAAAAATTGAAAAAAATCACAAAAATCGGTTTCGAAATGCAAACTACAGACGAGAGCAGCCGGGAATCTATACATCGGGACAACTGGGCATACGAAAGCATTTAAGTCCAAGCTAAAAGGGACACGTTTCGAATTCTCGGTCATAGTCTGCTATTTATTTCGTCGTGAGTAATATAATGTATAAGTAGATGTATAGGGAGTCCTGACTACAATGACCATAGTTCTAGCCTGCTCAAACAAAAGTGGTCCAGACTTACTTCAGAGTGGTGAAAACTTACTGGAAGTAGTTTATTACTTTAGAGCGGCAACACTAACTCTAAATCACTTCCATTTAAACAATACGAAGCCATTCTATTCGAATTTTCTACTTTTCTGACACAACATGTTGCGAGTCTTCAAGCAAATATAGTATGAAAACATAAAAAAAATACTAAATCATATGTGTAAGTGATCAGGTTAGAAATGATATCTTCTGATATTATCAGTACAATAATGTCCACTGCTTGGCATAGGCCTCGCTCAGATAACGCCACCTTGATTGATGCTGAGTCGCTTGTGTCCATAGTATGGAGTATAAATATAAATAAATAAATAACAACGTCGGCGGCGTACTTTTTTTCTTAAAAATACTCGGATAAACAGTAAGAAAAAGTAACGGTGGTAACGGTGTGCAGGCTAGCTTGTTGCTCGATTTGGCATGTCCTTTTTTTCATGTCCAGCTAAGCCTGTGCCAAAATTGTTTACAATTTTAGCAGCCGTTTCGGCGTACTGAGAGGATAAAAAAGTTTTACAACAGATGGCGTTGTATGACTGATGCTGAAATAATGACCCTTCACTAAAAAATAAATCTTAGAATTTTCGATACAATTTTAGAACTGTGTCCGTTCAAAGGCGCTAAATTGGTGGCTGTAATAATAGTAGCAGTAGTTACGTTACTTACGTGTAGCAACTATTTGGTTATACATTTGTAATCGTGAACTAAATTGCATTTTCCTGTATATACATAAAGTAATTAAGTAAGTAGAAACTACTATGGTCATGGTCACCAACTATTTTTTGTTTTCAACTCGACACACTTAATTTGTCTAAAATTGCGAATCTTTTCATATTATCTCGCTACTGTACTGCTATTGTCACCTATTGTGGACGGTAGGGTGGTCCTTATATGGTCAAAAAAAAAATTTTTTTTAATTTTCTACGGGACACCCCGTAATAATGATCTATAACATTAAAAATGCCTATTGTAATTTTTTTAATTTTTTTAAGCATGTTTTAGGGGTTGCTACCGCTAATAATAAAACCTTGGGTAATAGTAATAAAAAACATTTTTAAAATCGTTATTATCTATTTATTATTTCTCAAAAACAATGAAATCTACTATGTAAGACATATATTGTGACATGCTAACTTAATTATATACGAACTTTTCGTTTCTAAATAGACAACAAAGTAGATTTTTTCGTGTTCAGGAACCTTTTTCTATAGTCTTTAACCAATAATAACAAATATTGTTTTTGTTCTTCATCATTGGTATGTAACTTGTTGTATTCTTCCATGAGTGCTACTCCTCGCTCCGCAATGTCATTTACAACTCGCATGCTATGAACTATTGCCTTGTTGCTTTTATAACTATTCATTATCCCATGCTTCTACGCCAGTCATCAAGAAGTCAGGCGTCATTCCAGTTATCTGAAATAATCTATTTGTGTTGCTTGTGACAAAATCTTCAAGGTTTTTAGTCAAAATCAAATCACTTTCTAATGTGATTTGTTTAGGACAGTCCTCTAAGCCTTCACGTCGTAAAGCTCTCACGAATTTTTTTTGAGTCCTGGCTAATTTTGTCGTCAAAAAATGCTTAACCCAGAAGTTCCTCAGACAAATACCACAACTGGTCCATAATTTATTCAGAGCTACTGCAGATATTTAAGGATTTATCTCTTCATAAACCTGGGGATCTTTTAACAGGTGGAGATCGTTGCCAGGTGCAAATGGTGCAGATTGTACTTCATACCAATATTTGGCATATATTCGCACTGTAAATATGCAAATATCTCGTACGCCGTTCTGATCTTTCCTTGAAATCTTAAGTTGATCTCGAAATAAGTTTTTTTTAACGGATGTATCGCTTTTGCCATCCACCTAGCCCTATGCAAGCCTGCAGGAGCTCTGAAGGACAATACATTTTCAGTTGTACCTGTAGGGGATTGGATTGACGTTGTCTCATAGAAACAGCGAGATTGACGCCTGAGCGTTTGCTCTGAAAAGAGCAGGTTGTATTGTCTCGAAAAAGACAGTTGTTTAAATATATCTTCGGCCAGCATCGTCTTCTCTCTTCGATCTTCAGAACTTCAAGCTTCGAGTCTTCAAGCACAGGAGACACGCTGGGACGAGACGACTGAACACGACGAGCGCCGGCGACGAAAAGTGGCGCGCTTTTGCTCGCATTAATTTATAGGCGCGCGATCGCGCGCACACAACCTCAGAGTGTTACGTAACCGCATCAGTTTACGACACATATACACTCTCTCCATCAAAGCGCCATTTTGTATCCCCACCAAGTAGCATCATGCTGGGTGCTACCTACTCTAATTCTATTGTAAATATTGTATATAAAATAAACCAAATTTTTGTAAATAAATTATCTCAAATCTGACATCACAACGGAGTTTCTCTACAACCAACTCTCTTCCCTAAATACCTCCTAAGAATACAATAGGTAATCAGTTGTAACAGTTCTTTGTAATCATCTCTCGGATGGTACACCGCCAACTGTTCTTTTGCATAACTAATAACTGCTCTTGAAATGGGTTCACAATATTTAACCATTGACATATCGGAGGAAACTGTTTTGAAGTAATTTTTATCAATATTTGCCCAGTTGTTTTACTGCAATTTCAGGTCCACTAGAAGGACCTAATGCCAAAAGCTCCACGGCTACTAACATTATGTCAAGTATGTGATGCCGGCAGGCCAGCCAAAGCAAATCTTTTTCTAATTTTTGTTCTGAAAGGATGCAAGCTCCGTTCCTCTGACCCGTGTTAGACGCAGTAAATTCCAACATGTAATGGTTTCAAATACGGCTGCTGCTGTCAACTCTCCTGTGTCTCGGCTTAACTTCGGAACACCAAGAAGTTGGTCAACACCTTGGCCTGATACCAAAATAGGTAATCGGTCTACTATCTCGAGACCACAGATGTCTTTACCGCGAAATTGCAAGAATAACGAGTGCGACGCGTGTGTGCTCTCTGAACGACCTGAACGTTTAGAGTGCCGAACCCGTAGCGGGTGTCCAGGGGGGAAGGGAGGGGAGAGGTGCACTAAACAAGTGTGCATACGTCGCTTGAAGTGCTTTTCAAGTTAATATTCTAATTATTATAGAATATTTATGTTTTAAGTGGTTTATGCTAACTTCGTAAAAATACAAAAAATAAAAACTTTGTCATTCAGTAGCGACCCCTAAAAGTCAATAAAAAAAAATAAAAAAATTACAGCTTAGTTTTACATCTTGTAGAACATGATGAAAGGGTGTCCGGTTGAAATTTCAAACTTTTGATTTTAAGGACCACCCTAGTGGACGGTAATGGAACTATTCTTTAATATTTCCCGCTGGACACTTTTTCAAGTAGCTACTCTGCCGTAAAATATGCTCCTTTGAATTTTACACTCCATAGTCTATAGGTTGTGGTGATCGTTTGTTTATCACTCTAGTAGTAGAAAGGAATTGCATATCAAGGCTCTTTCTGGTCGCATGAAGCGCTATTCATCCTGCGATTCGCCAAAAAGTGGATTCTCCACCTGTGTCAGTATTTTTAACAAGAATACACAGGATTCGGCCTACGTCTGCGCCTACGTGATTTCTACCGTTGGCGCCATCTGTATTAATTATCACCAGGAATGATAACTCAAAAGCATACATATACGCATAGCCAATATCGGGATAAAAAGTAATTTATGTGTTAAGTTAGAAGACAAATTATCTCTGTTCCGTTCATGCGAATCCTTCCAGCCATCACCGCGGCGTGAATAAGAAACAAACAAATTCACTGATACACACAAGCTTTTGCTTTTATAATAGCAAGTAGTGGGAATAAAAAAAAAACATTTGGAGATATGAGATCTAAATTGATGGGTACCAAAACAATAACCAATAAGGATTTCCAAGAAATATGTTTCATGACTGTTCGTGACAAAAGCCATATACAATAGAAAGTTCACGAGATCCAATTGGAGAATTAAATACCAACAACAATAAACGCAACTCCAAAAACAAACTCCAAAGACACTTCGGCTCGCAACGAGTACAGGCACCGTTAAAATGAAAACATTCCAAATAAGATTAATAAATAAGCCATAAATATTCCAAATCTAAGCGATACTTGTGGAATAAATCGGGCACAGCGGGCACATTTAATCCCGGTTCATTTCTTTCGGTGTCCGCTGGGAAGTTACCTGTTTCGAGGAGAAAGTTTCCCGACTCGAATCCATACAGAAACTTGAGACTTCGGAACATAAACAGACCGCGTTAGCCATTCAGTCAGGCGGCCAGAGTAGCCTATACCTACTTAAGTAATGTGTTGTAAAGTTAAGATAACGTAGTAGAATGTAAGAGGCGGAGTTGGGAATTTGTAATTAGGCACGTTTGTACTGCCATTAAAGAACAAATTCGGGAATGGTGTTGAATTGTAATTATTATTATAACTTTCTGTAGTCATCACATAACGTTTCATTCGGGTTCATGTGAGTTTGGTTAGTTCATTTGTTAATAAATAGTGTATTTTCTTTAGCAATGGCTAAGAAAACACTGGCTACACTGGCTACGGCCGCTTTTTTGGAATTTGTTTTATATTCAGTAGTTTTCTGCCATTATATTTTAAGTCGCTTAAAAATGTAATCAGATCACGCACAATCTCATTAAGTCAGTGTCATAAAATGTACCTTTATTGCCAATGTTAGAGGCTTGCTCTGAACATACCTATAGTATACGATGACAAAAGACGTTTTAGACTTTAACAGCTGATCGGTTTATTCGATAATGTGATAAAGTGCAGCCATAACATCAAATTTATGCGACTATGCTAGCGATCCCTCCCAAGCTTAATTTTGAATACTGCGCCCCTATATTACCGATAATTTTAGCAACGTGGTAGTGAAGTAGCGTTTACACAATGCGCACATTTTAGCTTGGCACTAAACGGAATTAGGAATGAACAGAGACAATGTAAATATGACAATGAGAGGGCTGCTCGGAACTTATATCGGCAGAGTGCTACCGGCGAGATAACGGAACGACGTCTTTGTGAACGGGTGTAAAATTAGGCAATGGAATGCCAAGCGGGGGTATCGAGGGTCCAAGGCAAATTGGACGGGATTCGATTAGACAATTTTTTTTGGGTCATACAACATGAAATGGAGGTTTTTTAAACAGGTGATAATTGAAAAAAAAAACAGGTGATATATCAAGCTCAGAAATCTTTAAAGTAGGATAGTCCTTTCACTGCAAGAAATAGTTCTAAAAATTCTTTCAAGATGCAGAGGGCGCAGATGAGCGTACTTAAACTGGCGATATAAGTAAGTAAGCTCTAGAATTATAGCCACTTCGGAGATATCAGATAGGTATACGAAATTAGGGCCCAGAGCCTATTTTTTTGTCTGCGCAAGAATGCACAAATTGTTAGTCATTGATAAGTTAATGCTTGTATAACAGAACTTGAAAAATATCAGACACAAATATGATTATTGGAAACTACAGTGGCCACAAAGTAAACACCATTCACTTTTATTACGTCGAACAGTCTCCCTTTGAAAATCCCCCGACGGCAATCCCGTAAATCTCTATTTGTCGCAACTTAAACAGGTCACGGCGGAAGGCTATTACGCTCCCTAAATGCTGCCGAACTCCCTGTAGAGCGCTCAAATCCACTCCGAACGGGCTGGTGTCAAACGCAGGCCAGGGTTGTTTGTATTGTTTATTGTCGCGGCGGTCGTTCGTACGCCGAAGACGTCGTCGCCGGCACAGGAGCATGTTTCAATAGAATCGAACAGTCCTACCGCTCAACTATTATATTCTTGCCCACGAACGATACTTATCCTCACTTAACGTCTCCTTTACCTCCCTCCGCCGGAGGAACGGCTTTACATCGTCTTCTATAGACGTCGCCTTCACGCGTACTTACTCGCATAAATTGAGTCGATTATTTATCTCTTTACTCGACACAGGTACCGCCAATGGGGAATAAACTTAAACTCCTTTCTATTTGATTTATTTTCATAGCAGAATGGAGAGTAAACGATTACAAGTCTCAGGACTTGCAAATATTTTATTGAACGATACGCTAGAAGTGCACGAATTGTAACCAAAATACATTTTCTCTTCATGATCATCGAGTTATTTATAAAAAAAATATACTTCATGGTTGTTGCAAAATTATACATATCAAACTAAAATTATTTTACTGGATCAAAATATGGATTATCAGTGTCATATCGAAAGTTGTTTGTTTCATAGAAGTGTTATTTTCTACGAAATGAATATGTTATGAGAAAAAAAGTCGAGTTAACGTATGTATATAGGTATCCTGTTTAAAAAGATCTGCAAGCTAACTACAGACTACATGAAAGTCTGTATTGCAACGCGCTGTATTAATAGACTCTCAACACATTTGTTCTAATTAGCAACAAATAGGTATTAAGACTTACATTGCAGATACAATGAAGTTTTGAAATTGCTAAAATAAGACCATTTCGTTGCGGAGGCAAAGCACAAGAGCCGAATGCGCCAAAACTCTTGAAACAATATCGTGACAGGGCGGCAATCATTCGTGTTTTATCTCAGTTTGTTCACGCTGCGTACGCGGAAACTGCTGCAATAAAAAACTACATACAATGTGTTTGCAGCTATAACATACACCTACGACTATACAATGATCGTACCTGTAGTTAAACTTGAATGATGAGCGTTCATCATACTCTGTTTGGTAATCAAAAATCATGGACTTCAAACGTTTGGTTAATATTAATGAATGTTGATAACCATTTCAATTAATATTTATAAGTACACATATCTACATATACAGGATGTCCCACGGCTATGCCACATGGAGGAGAAGTACCTACCTTAAATATTGTTGGTAGGATATTTTGTTCAACGGAGATAACCTTTTATTTTTAAAATTAAGTAATGAAAAAATGATGTAAAATGGCATAGCCGTGGGACATTCTGTATAAACCTTATAAACTAAGGCTAAGTTAACGTTTACAAATGTACCTTAAAAAGTTCCACATTATAAGCCTATACATGAATTAGTTTGACACCAACACCTTGCAGTTCGTTTATTATTTGATTACTATACGTACGTACTTACTTTAGAGGCTTGCAACAGCGGGCGCGAAGAGTCTTCTTATTGCAGTAAGGATAGTTTGTCTTTTGATTACAATAAGGGTATTTTACTAACTTTTGATAAGGGCATGTACCGCGTTTAGGTCATGAGGCTTTCAGTGTGGCCTAAGTTAGGTAGGAGATTTTAAGACCTAATAATGTAACTATCGCATACAATACTTTTTAACCGACTTCAAAAAAGGAGGGGGTTCTCAGTTCGGTTGTTATTTTTTTTAATGTTTGTTACCTCAGAACTCCGTCATTTATGAGTCGTTTTGGAAAATTCTTTTTAGATTCATGAATTGGTGAAGATCGGATGACGAGATCCATGAGGAATCGAAGGAATTCCTGAAATTTTATAGGCACTCATAATATTTTTCATATAAGTATTTTCTAAAACTATTTAAGTATTTGCATATGGTAGTCATCATCTTCCAATGCTGAACTAAATTTAAATGATGGAAGGTACAACTCCTTAACGGTTAGGAGTTAGGAGATAACTCAAACGAGATGCATGCCTTCAAGACCTCCCTGATCACCCCGCCATAAGTATTTTATATGAATCACTAAAAAGCAAAAAAAAAAATAACAAAAAACAGAACCGACTTCAGTAAACAAGCAAGCTTGGGTGAGTCAAATGTAATCTGTACTTCAACGGGTTATTTTTGGCTTTTTAGTTTTACTGAATACGGTTCTTTTTTTTGTAAAATTTTTTTTAGACGAACAAAACGCAGCAAAACATTTTTAACTTTAATCGTCATTCCCCCCTATGAATTTTTAACTAAAATTCACCTATGTAAAAAAAACTTGATCGCGATCGTCATGGCGGGTGCCTCGTGAATGGTTAATTTTTTTGACAAGTACCAATCAGGGAACAGTAGCGTGTTTTTCTTTTTTTATCAAATATGCTGATGTTCTGTTTTTGAAATTCTTTTGAGAGAGATGTCTTTTGAGAGTGATGTTCTCTTTTTGAAATTCTTTTGAGAGAGATGAATATTAAAGTTCTGTAGCGGGTAACATAGAGTATAGAATTTTGGTACAGGATTAAAAAGTGCGTTGTTGTGATTTTGTCTGTGAAATAATAATTTACAGATTTAAGTACGCAAGTATAAAAACATTATTTTAAATACATTACCTTACATTACATTATGTCGACGCGTTTGGCTCGGTTTGTAGACACCTGCCTACTGAGCCGGCGGTCCCGGGTTCGAATCCCGGCCGGGGCAAATATTTGTGTGATGAACTCGAACATTTGTGCTTGGGTCATGGTTGTTCTATGTATTTATCTATATAAGTACATATATCGTCGTCTAGTACCCATAACAGAAGCCTTCTTGAGCTTAATTTGGGACTAGATCGATTTGTGTAAGGTTGTCCGATAAAAAAAATACCTTGTAATGTTACAATAATTATTGAATGTTTGCAAACTTCATGCTACTAACTAAGTATATCAATTATTATAATTAATATCAATTATTTTCATATTATGATCCTTGAATAGTGTGGAATAGGTGAGCACTTCTTGTAATCTCTTGGAAGTGGCTGAAATGGTCTAGCCGAAATATATGTTAAAAAATATATGCTAATTTATTTAATTCATTTTTTCTTGATACGAATCATCCAACGTAATTATCATCAATAGGTAGATACTTAAATTGTTTGTTTATTGGCGTGGCGTATTGTACTTTAGTATCAACGATTGCTTTTGACGACACGTTTGGCGCAGTGGTTAAGCAACTGCCTACTGAGCCGACGGTCCCGGGTTCAAATCCCGGCAAGGGCAAATATTTGTGTGATGAACACGAATATTTGTGCCTGGGTCATGGATGTTCTATGTATTTAAGTATTTATTTATCTATATAAGTATTGTATATCGTCGCCTAGAACCCATAACACAAGCCTTCTTGAGCTTAATTTGGGACTAGGTTGATTTGTGTGAGGTTGTCTGATATTTATTTATTTATTGAAAATAAATGTTAATTATACATTTCTTTGTTTCAGAATCCAAAGAAGAAGCGCAGGAAAAACAAATGACAATAAACAACAAATATAATTAGAAACAAGATATCATGTTCATATTTGAGATACGTTAGAGATAATATAATATGATTAATCTTTGGGACAAGGATTGTTATGACAATAACGAGATGTGAGGGGTAGTTGGAGTAGGTTTTTATATGAAATGTCCTTCGAGGATTATTGACATCATGGCGAGGTATTTCTATCGAGCGAGATCCGTTGTCATGGAGACGGGGGGCCTGCCGCTGGTGTCTACCTTTGCCTTGCTGACCATAGTGGCGGGTAAGTGTTTCAATTACTTTTTGACTTACAACTAAGGTACATTTTCCAGTTTTGATACTGTACACTATAGAACAGTTGATAGCGTAAAGGTGTCAGAGCGGCCAATGCCTTAAATGAAGAGGAATGAACATTATACTACTTCTTTTCATACAAATCGATGTTTCGTTCTCGACTGTTTACTCACGAAAGACGCCTAGTATACAAATTTTATAATAAAAATGGAAACAGTACGACACAAATTTCTCTCTATTTAGTTTCCAAAATTTCGTAACGATTGGTCAAGTTTTGTGATAGGACAAACCAGCCGGGACCGAAAACTGCATTTGTATAACCCGGTTATGTACCTAAAGTTTGAACCTCATTTGTACGCGACGCCATAGTTACCAGGTTCAACATAATACAACAAACTGGTAGAGAATAACTTATGGCAGTAAGTCCGCCATTTGTACTATTTACTATTTTGTATTGTGCTATAAAATCTTAATAAATAAATAAACATAACGTAAACGAACAGTATAGAAAAATTACCAGTGGTACTTCGTCCCCTTAATACACAGTTCTATAGGTAAAAATCATAGTAGGTATTCGCAAAACGTATTTCAGTTATCATAGAAGACACAAAAAGTCCAAGGCCTTTGTAACTTAGCTCGCAAACTTTTAATTATGATTTTGAACTACAGTTGAACAGGTTTGACTCAAACTCCTCGTCTAAAATTTTAAAATAAATTAGATTAAAACGTAGGAAATTGCTAATATTAATGGAAAGGTAGTATGAAGAATATTGAAACAAGAGTATTTTAAAGAAGTAACTTTGTCTAGACTTCTAGAGTCTAGACTTACTTAAAAATAATAAATAAGACGAATTATTTTGGTAATGTGTGTAAAAAAATATCACGTACCTATTGATTATGTATAATCATTTAGCGGCACTCGCTGACAAGAGACAAAGACGTCGACAAGGCGACGCAGTACCACCTATCGCACACTTCTCTTGTCAGGCCTGCGGTAGAATGTGTCGATTTCGTATCGGTTTAGTTAGCCACCAGAAACGGTGTCTTCCAAACATTACACCATAAATCGTTTGCAATAGACACAAGGGCCTATATACACCGTGGCCGTTAATAACCCGAAAGATTTAAACCACGTATTTTTGACGACAATACGAGTATATAATGTTATATCAACATGGGTCTAATTATGTGTTTTAATAAATTACTATTTCAGTACAAATTATTGTGAACAAGTCTTTAGTTGAAGAAGAGTGAGCGAGCATGACACTTCATGAATCGCTCCGAAATCATACGACGAACGGCGAATGCCGTGACTTGTGTTCTATGACAAGAAGTGTCAAGTTATCGCTGTCTCAATATTACAGGGTTCTATGTTTCACTTTTGACGAGTTTAAATTTGAACATTGGCATAATGACATGAATTAGGGAGTGTTAGACTGGAGATTTTTTAACTTTTGGTTTGTTTTAAATAATTTATATCTCCTTAATTATGAGTTTTTGGACTATATGTTACATAAGTTTATATACTCTAATTAGGCTCTAGTATCGTTAGCTTAAATCTTTCGGGTTATTAACGGTCACGGTGTATATAATCAATATAGCCACATCAAAACATACAGCAGACTTGGACTGTGATAAATTGTCAATGTCGGTATGATTCAGGTAGCCGAAGGTGATGAAGATGCCGGGGAATATGTGCGTAATAACGAGTTTTGATAAAATCTGTCGAGAGCGTGCAGTGCACTTGTATCCGTGGTTTGATAGCTGTTTGTCCAGTACGCGATTCGTCCTAGTCGCAGTTCGTCCTTATGTAGCTCGTCAAGAATTGTCAAAGCATTTCGTGGGTATTCGTAACATATATGGCTGATGATATGGCCGAAGTACATTTATTGTTGCTACGGTAAAGTAATTACTAACTACATTTTAAATCATCCGCTACTAATTAAGTATTATGTGGTATTATTAAAGCAGTAATAAAGTCTGCTAGCGAAAAAAAAATGTTGTGTTGTTGTTATGTCGTGCAATGCGTTTGAAAATGCACCTGAAGAAAGCAGACTCAGCTACGAATACCAATTACTAAGGAGATAGAGGAATTTTCAATTCTGGGGTAAAAGTACCATCCAGGTAATAAGACTAAAGTTAATGGCTAATACTTCGATTGTTAATTACATTTAACTAATGCTTCAATTGTTAAATCGTCGAATCCTATTTCGCACTAGTGAATGAATACGAATGTAAATGTCTTAAGAGTTCCGAGAAAATTGGGAGACACTAAAGGCGAGCTTTAGGTGAGGACATCTAAAACTAAACTTGTCTCAGCGCTAATTGCGGTCCAATGAAAAGCGGAATATCCTGTGTGAATATCTGGGCTATTTCCTCTCTTTGAGGGCATTAATTCGCTCTTCCTGCTTCTAAGCTAACTAATGGAAATAACATGAATGTTAGCTAAAATTTCTCGCTGCTGGATACCACTCGAACGGAGCCTCTATATTTTGCCAGCTAAATATTGTATAAATTAGTTTTGCAGCCTTAATACGAGCCATTCAGACTTTTTCAATGCAAACTTTAAATTAAATCTAATTTGCATTTTATAATATATAAGGCAGTATACTGACCAACGTTAGAAATTACAAAAGTCTTTAGAAATGGTGTATTACAGGATGAATCCCACCACACACGTGTCGTGAACCGAGCAAATTGTTGCACTTTAACGATGAGAAGAAACTTACGTCTGCAATGCAACTGTTCAGCTACAAAGAGTAATAGAAACATAATAAACTACGGCCACTTATAGCCTTTTGTTTTCACGCAACTCCGTGTTCCAGATTCCAACGCGCATCAGGCCTGGCATAGGGCACGTCTGATATAAGTTAAACTAAGAATACAAAGGCCTTTTCTTATTTCATTAACGGAGTTTTTTCTTGGCTAACCGTTTAAAGTTTTTCATAGACGGCTTTAACTTTTATTCTCGGTTCAGCCGTTCTTTATAATTCGTTGTACGTACGTAGTTGTAGCTAGCATTTTATTATCCAACGCTGTAGACACAAAAGTTTTTGTTACATAAATAAATATTTAGGTTTACCAATAACAGACAATATAGATATAATTCTTAGGTGAGGCTAGACTGTACCTAACATCATAATATATTTTAAGGGTTCCTAGGCCAAAGGATGCTAACAGGACCCATTGCCTGTCCAAATGTGTCCATTCGTCCGTCTCGCGTCTGCCATGGGGACATATTCCTAACCGTAAAAGGCAGAGACTTGACATTTTCATATATGACTGTGTGGCTTAATGTGCATTAATATGGCCGCTCTAACAACAAAATTGTTTTAGTATTTAATACTGAAAATAAAAAATAAAGGTCCCACACAAAAAAAAAAGTTTTTTTTTTGTTTAATACTACGTGTTTATGCTCTAACAGGTGAATGGTCCGACTCGCGCTTGGCCGATATTTAAATTTGCTTACAAGCGCTATACGCAGTTGACATGATACGTTCTATTTTTCAAAATTGAAACATGCAGTAAATACACAGTAATACGCGTGTGTGGAATCCGCATTGGACTGCATAGCTCAAAGGATTAGTTTTAGGAATCATAATCATCATGCAATGAATTTAATACGCTTCTAAAGAATATAATTAATGATCATTAATCAAACACGGAAGAGTGATTATCGACGATTAGGATTACTCGTATCTAGAAATATAAAACACCATTATTGATTATTCACATCGACGTTTTCTGCTTGGTGGTCGACCACCAAATCTGGTAAGAACTCGCGAAAATGCACACAGACTTCGTAAGTGTGTGCAGGTGGCGCGACGGTGCATTGATTGACAAGAGACAGAAAATACATCAAGGCGACTCTACATCAACAACAGCCAGTGTCTCTTGTCAGGTTTGCTGTCGGATATGCCGATCGCGTATCGGTCTTTCCAGACACTAAAGAAGGGACTGTAGACTGAAGACTACAAATAATCTGTAATAGACTGAAATGCTTATGATGATGACTTTTTTATACAAATTTAATAATAGCAATTACACAAACTTTATTTAACATTAATATAAAACCGATTTAGGCTGGATTTAGTCAAACTTTGATTCTAAAAATAACGCTTTCTCTCGGATAGTAATGTCAAACTAGTATGGGAATCTGACATTACTAGCCGAGAGTAAGCATTATGTATACCTCTGAAAAACGTAATGTTCCAGATATAAATGAATAATATAGGCGTTATTATTCCTTCTCGGCTACATTCACCGTTCTCATACTTCTCATCGTTTAAATTTATTATATTACAATTTAAATTATTACAGCAGCAATCGAAACACCGTTGAGTTATTAAACCCCATTCTGATTAAATTCCACCTTGTGGCAACACCGTCACTTCAGGTGACAGGTATCAAGATCTTAGTTGAAAGGGTCGTCTTTACAGCAAAGTTACTCTAAGTTATCAATTTTCGCTTAAGGCTTATCCTCACTTCACTTTATCCGAATAATTTATCTTCGTACAAGCACTCTCGTTTACTTAATATAGTTTAAATTAATCGCTGATAGGAAGCATGCAATATTTTCGTTCATTAAACCGTGTAATTAAATCATCTCGAAAATATTTTAATCATACAGTTTTAATAAAATTTTCTGATCGCCGATGCATAATAACAATGACGAAATTCAGCTCTTGGCTCAGATGCGATAAAAAATGAGATAAAAGCATTAAAGCTCACGATAATGCAATCACATTGCTTCGGCAGAAGCGTGTTTAATAACCAAGTACAAAGAGACCGATATGAGTATTAAAATGGAAATATTATTGTGGTAATATCTCACCGCTACGGTTTTACGTTTGACTGATTCAAACCTTTAGTGGCTGTTTGGGTAATTTTTCAATGAAATCAAGCCGGCCGAGCGGCTGGGTACCCCCAAATGGGAATTAATAAATGCGGGCAGGATAATGACACTCTGTCGACCGCAGCTCAATTTGATATTGATGTGACGCGAAAAGCAAAATGTAATTAAATTTGTATACCTACCTATTATTATATTGTGAACACAAATCTTGTGGCTCATAATTTATCTGGAAAATGAGGGAAAAACATGTATCTCTTTTATATTTACCAACTAGTTACTGCAAACCAAGCAGTGCGTAAATTGACACACTCAAAGTATCTGAGAATGATTTAGTGTTCTTCATTAAGCGTTTTAGCAAAACATTTGACCTTTAAAGTTGAACCAATACCTATCTTCCAGTAATGCGACCGCGCGGTCTCTGTTCCAAAACGAAACGTTAATTTCCAACTGACCTTAGCATTAGCCAAATTGAACGAAAATATTCCGTGTTCTAAAATCCCCAGATTCCCGCACGATGCCATTAATCGTTTTGATGTCGCAGTATGGGACATTTAGTGTGACCCTTTTTATGCGCGAACCTTCCTCGATGCGCGTACGTTTCTAATCGCCGAAATGCCAAACGCCAAAGCCGGATCGCCAAGCCTTTATCACTGGGTTTAGGCGGCAATGCCGGTATCGGCAGACGCTAAAGCCTATATGGTCTGTGACGTAGAAATCTCCATCTGAAACGCGTACGAAAACCGTGCAAACCATGCAACACATGGACTTAGAGATTTAGCATACATAGGTACCTTCTATCTACGACTGAATATTACGAAGCTATGACTCGTGAAATTATTATATTCGTGCAAATCCTTATTGAATTCGTTGATCGTTCATTGATCAATTAGTACCTACTTTCGGTTGATACCTGTGTTATTTACGAGCGAATTTATGCACCTCATTACGATTCGGTGTTAGGTATATATTGTATTTGTTGAAAACGTTTGGAATTTTTTACTCAGCCACTTTATTTTTGCCAATTTTCTCATGTTTAGGTTTTTTTAAATACACGTTATTCGGTGTCTTTAGTGCCCAGCGGTAAGTAAACGATTTTATGTTATAAAACGTGTTGAAATGAGAGATGTCAGGATTTACTACGACCAGGATCTTTGACTTCTTATGGGCGAGGCACTATACTATACGAGTGGAAAAATGCCGTCTACATCTCTAGAACTTCACTAGAATACACATGCGGACTTGATTTTTTTATCTTTCACTAGTTCTAAATAATTCGAGGGACAGCCAGTATTGATCAACAGCTCGCCACTCTTTATTGCAGCGTATTTACATACGGGGTCCAGTTCCAATGTCCATATCCAACAATGGTGGATAGATTGATATCGGATCCTAAACCGTCAGCAATATCCCCACTCCGTTTGTGCTAGACTGACCCAATTTAAACCAATTTGAAAGGCCAATTCGACCTGCGTTTCTTGTTTGCTTTACACTGAAAATAAAGCTGATTTCACTGTTTGCCGCTTTGTATTGAAACGAGCAAAATATACGATTGGATGGCTTCCGGCATGGCCTTTGAAATTACCGGCGCCAATTTTAATTTGAAAAAACATTAATGTTTAGAGGTTTCGCATAAACGTACGATAATAAAAAAAAACGTAAAAGCTTGTTTTAATAATGAACACACATGATTACACACACATTAATTTGTTAGAACTATTTATGATACGTAATAAAAATTTGATATTTAACGACAGGGTTGTTCTCTTATGACTGAGGGTTGTTTTCATCATCGGGCAGTTCACACTTATAAGTGGATGTGGATGCAGTCGAGTGAAGTGCGTTACGAATGAGCGATACTTGGACGAAAATTAGTCCTTTACTTACTAGTCCGTCTAGTATTCATTTAATAGTAAATATTAATTGTTTGTTAACAGGTCAGTTACAAGTGTCAGGATACAACGAAAAGGACCCGGAGTTCCTTTCGCCCTTGGAGAACTTGACGGTGGCTCAAGGCAGAGAGGTCTACTTCACGTGCACTGTCAACAGGCTAGGCAGTTATAAGGTACTTGACTCTAATATCCATCATTCCAAACACTGTTTGGACAAGAAACTAATTATCCTAACTCGGAATACGCCATACAGTTTTAAGTAGTTTATGTTCAATTTCGCTATGTATTTTATCGCAGAATTTCGCCATCTGTAAGTAGTTAATAGCTTTTACAGACATAATCAGATTTTAAGATAAGTAAAAAAAGTTATGGAGTACGGTTGAGGTTTGATGAAATAGGAAACTAACAACATAGTGATTTTACGGATACATTAACATACTAACGTTTTCATTTCTTACGCAAAACTTCAATTTACAGAATGTTTACATTTAGTTATACATATAAATGTACATAGAAACTATTTCTAACCATAAATGTGCATCGCCAGTGTTAACAATGTTAATTACATTTTTAGCCCCTCTGACCGTGTCAGATTCAGATATATTATTATTTTGAATTAGCGTTCCGATAATATCGTTCATCGACACTGATCGGAATGGACATCGTTTGTAGAAGCCTTATGAGTTTCATAAGCCATAAGTAAATGTCGTCTATATTAAACACGTAGGTACGTGAGTAGGTGTATGTTTACAAACTTCAAAACAAACTTGACGACTGAAAGTTTCCAAGCATTTCTGTTTTGCAAGCGCGCTACACACGTCGACATTTAATGTCAAATTGAAGTAACTTTCTGTTTACAAAACGTGTCAAGAAGAAGTAGAATAAACCTAGGTACTTAACTGTTATATAAAAAAAATATTTCACAAATTCGATTTTTATGACAGCTTCCTTGATTCATGATTCGGCTCCATATTTTTTTCATTATTCGGCTTAGGTCCGTTTTATAACAATGCCAAAAAGTTAAGGGTTGAGAGAAAAATGCTTTCAATAGATGTTTGATATTTCATGAATTAAAAAGATGTATGATATTATATGTGCCACTGAACCTATTTTGATTTTCTCGATTTATGTGTGGTTGTCCGATATTAATGTATTTGTTGTGTACGTTGCTTGATTTCGTTTGTTTTTAGGTGGCGTGGATAAAGTCGGACACGAAAACAATCTTGGCGATACACACACACATGGTGACCCTTAACCCGCGCCTGTCTGTCACCCACAACGGTCACAATACGTGGAAGTTGTACATCAATAATGTGGAGCCGAAGGACTCAGGCACTTACATGTGCCAAGTTAATACAGACCCTATGATGAGCCAGGTAAGACATATACCAATGTTTATACTAGAGTTTAAGTATTTGTTTTCCGCTTTTAAGTAGTCCCTACTATTTATTACAATCAATATCCATTGGGGCAGCAAAGTCCTAGCGTAGCGACCACATATAGGAAAGCGCAACGAGGGTCATCCCCCGGGTAGATGGACGGATGACCTCGTGAGGGTAGCGGGGAATCATTGGATGCGGTCTGCACAGGATCGCACTTTGTGGCGAGTCAGATGGGGGAGGTCTATGTTCAGCAGTGGCTGAGATAGATAGATTTATTACAAATTCTTTGATTGGCAAATATTTAATTTTTGAAATCAAGAAAAGAAGAGAAAGAGAAGAAGAGAAAAATAATTTGAAATCAAAAACTTTGCCGAATATATTGAAACAGTTGGGAAATTTTACAGTGTGGGAAATATTTGAAAATTTTTTTTCATTGCATATTACTGAGAAAAGATTTACTTAAAAAAATTTAACCCACCGTGATTTTTCTAATAGGTATTTAGACGCAGTTCGTCCCGCTCGTTCGTCTCTTTGTCATTAGATACATTACATGCCAACAGCCTTGTTCCAAAATGATTCATTGACAATGCATGTTCTTTAGATAATATGGGGTGTGTAAAATCCTTTTTTTGTGGAAAAAGGAAAATTATCAAATCTCTGATTAAAAATTAAGCTAGTTGAAAACTGCTATTAAATCCCACACGTAGGTATCGATCAACAAGTAATTATCCTAAGTCGATATTGAAGCCTAGAGTAAGCAAACAGATACATATGGAACAATCATCTTAATGCATACCAAATCCATTGTAACAAGATTTGTCATTGCGTTACGATGTACCTAATTCATAGCGTTAACGCAAGGTATTGCGTCAGTTCCATTTGATTAGAGGTGCCGAATAGCTTATCAGATGAATGGTAATTACAATCAGTTTCCGATTCAGTGCGCAGGATGCCGGCAAGCCATGCCATGGCTAATATTAAAATTTATGCAATCGATCTGGTCGCCACAGCTTGCATTTTGAATCGTCAGCCCGACGTCACGTAGCCAACGGTTGGAGGTGAATTCCCTCTTTTTTACCTATTATGCTGTCTATTCTTGCTGATTTCTTCATTACTGTCTTGTATGGAATTTGAATGTGATTAAACTCTGACGAAATATTAACGCTGCTTAAACCAAACTACAAATCATATACTCGTATTCCTAGAAATATCTATTCTTTGTTGGTAGATGTCCTTTAAGGAGGTAAATATCGTTCGAAAATACCCCGATACAAATATAATTAATGAATCAGGTACAGAAGTGTGTGTGTGTGTGCGTAGAAATTACGAACAAAGTATATTTGGCTATATGATCTGATGTTATAATATTTCATACTCCACCGTATGCCTCTGATTTTTTTGCTGCATCTCTTTTGTTTCCTATGTGCAACGAAAGACAACAAAAATATTTTTGGCGTATATGTAGTTAGCCTGAGACCGAAGCATCACAAAAGTGTAACCTGCAAAATAGCGGTATTACTTTTGTGACGGTCAGCGGTGCCCGGCCGCCACACCGCAGACGTTACGTCGGCAAACCTCGTGTGCACAGGACTTTAGAAAATATTTAAGTTGATAATACACAGGAGGTCTACGAATGAAGGAGAACTATGTATTGTAGGGTTCCTGTCATAATAGTTGTACATTCATGATCCTATAACATTTGTAACCACTTTGTAACGCTTATCGCTATCTCGCTCCAAACCAAGTATTATGAAAGCGGCGCCGCCGGTGAGATCTATGGTGACTGACAGCTGATTTTTGACAGCAAACGTACGACTGTGATTACATTCATTGTATGTCAACTCCCCTCCGTTATACTAATAATTATATTTTTTACACCTCTCCGATACGCTTCATGCGACACTATACCGTGCCGTGTGCGTCAAATATTGTTAGCTTTCTATGTCCAACTAAAATAATGAAACACGATTTTCTGTTTCATATGGCACTAGCCTTAGACTGTGCCAGCAAAGCGTGTAACCTGCAAAATAGCGTTATTACTTTTGTGACGGTCAGCGGTGCCCGGCCGCCACACCGCAGACGTTACGTCGGCGAACCTCGTGTGCACAGGACGGTTACTTTGCCAGATAAAATATTCAAAACTGACATCCTGTATATACAGGTGTTTATGAGCAAAGAAAATATTATTTCCGTGCCAAGGTTTTTTTTTGAAAAGATAACCTTTGGTCACGTGACAAAATTTCAATGGCTTTATGGTACCTATCCACTAGATTGCTTTTGGTAACTACGGCTACCTGTCACTGCTCTTATTTTATTATATAAATAGAGTCCAACTCAAAATTCGAAGCAATTGAGTGGCTATGGTAGTTAAATTTTTCAGTGTCAAACATTTTCCATAAGCAACAAATGCTTGACTTTTGTCTATTAAAAATAATAACAACATTATGAATTTTATATGGCAATCGAACCTTAGACACCTGTCATGTAATATATAACAAACTTCTTTCTTTTATTTATATATCATTTCATTAGGTTATATTGTTATATACAAAAACCTCGTTTATCTTTAAAATGGGATAATATGCCTGAAATAAACAATATTCTATTTCTATTCTATATTCTATTCTTTAAAATAATGGTGAAACGGGATAAATCCGCACACAGTTCCACAAGGGAAATTATATTTAATATTATTGGATTTTGTCAGTGGGAAAAAGTAGCTAAAATCCCCACTATCGACTTAGGAAAAGTCACAGAACGTGTGTCTGCTATGATGGATATATTTATGTTGTATTTTATATTCAATTGTTAAGTATTTAATAGTCCCCCTAAATAATTCGTCTCCGACACAAAATCGGTAAATATATTCAATCAAAATATGTCAATTTACATATTAATAAATATGCAGGACATTAATTATCTTAAAATAGCTGAAAAAGAGTGACAGTGTTGTCAGCATTGCATAGCAAGAACCATAAAATGCCACTGGCATGCCCTTAAATCCTACTCTTCTTTTTGCGCACAGACTATACATAATATTACAAATGTATAATTAATTTCTGCAGTTTATTCAGTCGTACATTTATATTCATCCAAAATCTATATATTGACCGATCAAAGCGTTTCTTGAGCATTGCCGTGTGCTCCATGTAGAATAGTTGGGCCGCTTACGGGTCGTCCCGGAATTTCGTCAAGTCAAGCTATGCACGCGCTTGCCAAAGAGGGGCGGTCGGAATGCCACCGCGACATCTTCATGCGACACAGACAACTTTCCAAATGCCCCCAGCGACAACTGTAACGCGCTCGAATACCCCGCTATCTCTGAGGTTATTTGCTATTGTTTTGGTGAAATTCCAAGCGTAATATTGTTATGATCTGAGCAGGCGTTTAGTGTTTATTCGTAGAATGTTGCAAATTACAAGACATTCAACGTCATAATTATGATTTTCATAACACAACAAGGTATGTGCTGCTTAGATATTATTATAATTCAAGGGAATATTTTGCTAAAAGCGTGGGTAGAAATTTTAATGTCAGTAATCTGTTATACGGTATATATTAAAATAGAAATACCCATGTATCCTTAATATAGGTTGTATTGCTCACCTTATCTTGACGCGTTTTCTGTTGATTTAGGTTCAATATTACAGCGAAGAGTAAAAGCCTTTTTCTATTTGCCTTCCGAGTGTTACACGTCTGAAGTGTAAGGGTAAATTTGAGGGATATGCGAAAGATGTTGTATACACGTAGCCTATCTAACAGGAAGTATCGCATCAAAGAGTAGCTAACGGGCAATTTTGTAGTAAATGTGGAGAACTTATATGAAATACCATATCAAGAAAGTGGCAACTATGTTAATGGTAAATTTTGAAATACAATGGGGAAATAAGTAAGTGACATGTGACGAGAAAACGCAGCTGGAAGTAAACATATAGGCCAATACAATAGTTATTACCCATTGATTTTTCGCACTGATTTGCTCAACAGTCAGGCAATATGCACATATTTATTAACTACATGCTATGCTTGAATAACCAAAATGCGTAATTCGATCCCAGTATCTACATGACGGAATAAAAATAAGTGTGTATATACTGATAAGGCGGGTCTAGTAAAAAAGTATAAAAATCTCTTCCATTTATAACCTCACTAAGAGTAAACGGTGTTTCGCTGACCGCGGAATCTATATCTGAACAGATGTCGGGGTAATCCTTCACAGGGACCGTTTGGGCGATTAAATAAATATTGACCTACTAATTGTTTTTGCGGCATTGATGGCGAGCCCTGTTGACAGAGGCGGTGATGGACGAGCTTATTTTTTCATTCTAACCCTTTTCCCGTCCTGAGTTGACGCGGCGACATGTCAAAATGATGCATAAACCTAAAACATTACATCGTCACTTTTAGATACCGTTTTAATAATCACTGATGGATTTGGTAATAAACTGACGGATTAATTTAAGCTTTGAGTTTAATTAACTAACAAAACACGTATATTTTATAGGCGTCCTTTATTCCAGGATTTCTTGCTGGTAGGTATATTAAAATTAGGGCAAGATTCAGAATAACTTCTGACTGAAACCCTGGCTGTGTTGTTTCTTAAAATCGCCTCGATAAAGTGCCGTACTTTAAATAAACTTGAACACGCATTGGTGCATCAGAATGTACACTTGGGAACAATAAAATTCAACCAACGAAAACAAATAAGTAATCAGTTTACGGAATTTTAATAGTCACAATAAAAGCAAAATTATTTAAATGAGTTTAATTCAAATTACTCAAGCACAGCAATTCTGTAATTCCTAATCAATACAGCTAACAGTTGTTAAGTCCATCAGCTTGTACTGAATAGAATTATTTATAGATTCGAAAAGGCTCCCAAAATTTAACGCTTTATTTATAAGTACGAACGGATCTGCTGGTGCCAGAGGGTATTTTCAATATGGGTAATTTTGCCGGGAACACAAATAATTTAAGAGCTTTATTGCATGCTTGGGGATTAACTCTATATGAGCGCCGAATGAAAAACGAGTGAGCGACCGAACCGTTCCCGGCGGTTACAATCAAAAACTCTTGATATTTTATCTTAATTACTTCAGGATCTTTGCGAGAGTAAATCCCTACCCTTATGTCGTCCATCGTCGCGTAGCTTTATGGCAGGATTACTTTTATGACCGGGATTAAAGTCCCGTTTGCGAAATGTTTACATCGCCGAACTCGAAGCCGCTAGCCGTCCGAGTGATAGATGCTCCACTTATTATCTGTATTATGACCCGCGCTTTCTTCCAAACTTGTAAACAACGGTAAAATTTAAATCGCTAAAATTCTTTGAACGACCTCTTTGAAAACAAAACTGTTAAGGAGCAGAGTTCTTTCTCCTTTGAGGATTCTTTGCTAAAAGTATTGAAATATTAATTTATCGTGCTGTAGATTACTTACTTTGTATTTGAATAATATTCTAGAGTGATTAACTTGCTTATAATTTTAAGGGTGATTAGACATGCTCTCTTAAGTAGAAATAATAGTTAAGTAAATCATTTATTTAAAGATAACAATAAATAAAAACTTAAACACTACTAACTACTACATATGTACAAAAAAGCTAAAATTAACTAAACTAAAACAAATTCAAAAAATTGCTCCCCTACGGCATGGTACCGAAAATGCTGGCAGCAATTCCTCGCTGAACAGCTATGCTAATACGCTGTGCGAGGAAGCTGCCAGCCCTCCGGTCCCCAGTGGTCTCTTGAAACCTTTTGGAGAGCTCTTTGTGAAGTTTTTGGGCGCTGGGACCCCATGGACCTAGGTCCATGGGTCTCGACCCCAAAAGGTACAAAATTGTATTCGGGGTCTATATTTGGTGCTCTTTAGTTTTTCGGCCGCTTCAGCAGCCGCGCCCGCGGCTAAGTTGTAGAAACCCACAAATCAGCATCTACGTTGTACTGCCAATAATTTCACTATGTGAATTTCTAAGCAAATGCAAATCGAAGCGAAATAAAATTAGCTTAAACATATATAGGATGCAAAGTATTGATGAAATACGAGCAGTGAAATAATTCTTGCAATTCTCAAGTTTATAATAAATCGCTTCAACAACACGGGTTAATATTTGTGGAATCGCGAAACTTGGGCTGCAATTTAATAGTTGGATAAAAAGGTTTTGTAGGTAGGATGATGTTATTACGAGTAGGAATACAGAAAAAAGAATATCGTCTACTTCAGCTTTAAATATTAGTACCTAGTAGCAAAGACAAGATTTACGTTCGCCTGTAATTTTTATTACATTACAGGCGAATGCTCATGTTGAGGGAGGACCCTAAGTGTGTTTAGAATGGTAATTTTCAATACGTTTTAATTTTTGCTTTCTTTACATTACGAACAAGAAACATGCTAGTTTCCACGTTACAATGAAGCCAATACTCCGCTAAGTAGCTCGCCGGCAACCTTCTGCGAAACCCCTACGCTAAGGAGCTCCATTCTTGGCACCATAAACACATTCTTCGACACATAGTTGCCTCCTGATGTTGCAACTAACGCCGTAAGAAACACTTTACCCGGGCGCCCGAGGAATTTGTCAGACTGTTCGAAGGAATCCAGCTCCGCAGTAAAATGTGAACCCGCTGCGCCCACCGCGCCTCCTACATAAAATATCTAGCCTTTACTTTAATAACATAAAGCCGAACCATGGCTTTAAAGCGACCGCCTAAACCCAGCCGCTTCCTAAATATTGTGGCCAGGGTTAGCTCCGTACCGGATTTATGATACTCAAAGGATTATGCATAAGCTTGTATTACATTATCATTGCGATACTATCTCGCAATTTGGTTCATATTTATTAACTTGAAGTTATTTAGCTACGTACCGCTCGAACGCGTTCTAGAAACGTATTATATAGAAATATAAGTACCTAGCTAGTCCTTAAACTTTGTTCTTTCAACGTTACTTAGGTACATGAAACATAAGTTTATAACTCTCCCAAAAATAGAACAGTAAGTAGCAACCCAATAATTACGAATGGGAATGAAGGCACAATATTTTATGATACGATTTATAAGGAATAGAATGACAAAACTTATAGCATTAAGAGGCCTTATTCCTTTAAAAAAAATTTTTTTTTCGTATTATGACAAATAATATATTGACAATTTCAACCAACTTTTTGAAGGGAATAATACTTTTCCTCGAGTTCTAGGTAGTAACTTAGTTATTTCATGCTTTCATTACGTGCAGTTGAAGATAAGTTGAAAAATCTAATTTTCCGCGTGAATTTTGTCAATTTCGAGTAGTTTTTGAAACAAAAATTATTAATGAAAAATTCAAACTGTAGGTTTCGAATATATAGCAATAAATCCCAATAGCCCTGTTCTAGGTAGTAACATCAATAATATGTAAAGAAACTTATTTCATCATAGAGAAAAATGTCTAAAACAATCAGCATTTTAAAAGGAATAAGGCCTCTTACGAGACTGCGAAGTGTCATAATATAAAAGTAGACAAAAAAGGGAGATCAACAAGTGATTTATTTCTTTCGAGGTAGTTGATAGTTACGGCTGGTTAATAAACCTGCGAAAGATGTTTCTACAACGAAAGCACTATAATGTACTCGACTGCACTGGTGAGAATACAGCAATACTTACACAAGAATCTTTACATTGAAATAGGTTTCATCTCGAAAATGTGTCAATTTTATACAATCTAGAAACCGCATTGCGCGTTCACGTTGGTGTGTATAGACGCAGATCCGTATCCGTATTACAGAACACGGGGCAACACTGAGCTATTATTGGGAATCCAATGACAGATTTTAAATATAAATAGTTGGCTTTAAGAGCCCACCCATGCAAAAATCGTCAGGTCAATAGTCCTAGATCTTAACATTCATAGTGATTAAAAATCTGTCTCTTGGAAATAAACAACTTAAACAGTTTTATTTCAA
The DNA here is from genome assembly GCA_932273695.1 of Apotomis betuletana. Classification (NCBI taxonomy): domain Eukaryota; kingdom Metazoa; phylum Arthropoda; class Insecta; order Lepidoptera; family Tortricidae; genus Apotomis; species Apotomis betuletana. The sequence goes on from OW026300.1 coordinate 14,833,295, forward strand.
CCTTGTCAACGTGAAAACACGATTGGTAATAATTTTCTCGACTCTCTCAAACATAACCCTTTTATTAGATATTTTCGGTTGGATCTTCAAAACCCTTCCGTTTTTAACAATGTTTTTTAGCTTAATAGATGCACAATTATAATTTCTCAAAAACTGTAAATGCACACGTTTATGACACAACTCAAAAAACATGATTTCCGCGCTTCCGAGCACGCACTTCCATCTCGCTCACGCATTATCTATTCTGTGCTCACGCTTACGCTCAGTGAGAGAGAGAGCTAGCCAACGCGTTGGCGCCCTCTTAATGCCATGCGACGATTTGATCGAATACTCTTTAGGTTTATTAAAAAAAGATGTCATAAAAGTGGTTTTACACAATTTAATGTCATAAGCAATTGTGTGAATAGGAAATTATGTTACCAGAGATTGTGTGAAAAAAGTGTGTTCAATCGTCCATCATTCGGTCTGTCGGCGCCAGCACTGCAAGCCTAAAAATAATTAGACGCATCGCGTTACGGGAAACGAATCGTCATTACCAGGAAAAACGGCCCATCGCTTCGGTGAGTTATGGGCGTCATACCTACGTACGGTAAGTACGTACCAACATAGCCAACATGTTCGCACATCAGTCGACGCTAAGTGGTAAGCAACGGCGTTTGCCAAGTGTATTTGTAGGTATAACTATGCAGTTAATCGTATGACAGATAATTACATACCATCTAATTAAATCGTGCCTTAATTTGGTTCAGTTCAGATAATTAGACACTAGGCTATAACTATGGATGTTATCGCAAGGGTTTAGTGATTCCAAATGTTGTATATTTATATTTATACATGATGCTCAATTGATTGGATTATCAATGTTTTTAATGTTGATTATAGTTTGTCTTTTTGAGGTCGGTTAGAGATAGTATTATGATTACTATTGCCTGCTAAATTTTTTATAATGTTGCCAATACTTAAGTTATTTTATGGCTATATATGCGATGGATACAATAAATAACTAATAGTAGTTTTGGTTCTTTTAGTTAATTTATAAATGTATTCATAGGATAATCCATGTCTATAGGTACTATAATTTTACCTACATAACGTGCACGATTACAAAATAATGAGTAAAATCATACTTTTCAAACGGATAATTAACCTTTGGATTCCAGAACTTTAGAAATACACAATTTAAAGCCCCTCACACAATTTAAAAGTGCTACGTAAGATGAAATTGAGGTTGATATCGTCGCGTTAGTGCCTATTCATTCCCGTGCGCTCGCTCCCTAAAACAAAGCCGAGTCAAGCTTAGAGCCGCCAGATCGATGTGTATGGATGGCTCGCTGTTTTTAAAAGATACAAGCAATCAATTTCAGTTGTAGGCATGTGTTATGTACGAGGGTTGTGTGGGACGTGTGAATTATTTGATACCTTTTTTGTATTCTCATTCGTCTTCGACAAGCAGTTGAAGACATAAATATGTTTTATTTAGATATCTGTTATGTAAGTAAAACATGCCAATTGTAAATGCTTTAAATTATAAAGAACTGTAATCTGTTATTAAATTTGTATCATCCTCGAAGCTGCAATGTCATAATGTACTTGTTTATCAAAATGTTAAAAATATTGTTCGGAAATAATATAGTAATATTATAATTTCCGCAATCTATTTCGTTCGCGCTGAATCATGAATGCAAAGAAACAGAGCAAGCTGACCTCGGATGAACAGGACAAATGGACACACGTTTTTGCACGTCCGAGTCGCTTTCCATCTTGTTACGTTCCCAGCACCTCCCGTCGCGACCTAACTCAAGTGAAATATTTCAGCAGGATAACAAATGACTCACTTACCTGTTGATGCCTACACGGCACACGGGCCGCGTGGACGAGGAAAAGAAACGTGACTTGCAAACGCCCCGTGATTGCTTATTTTAATCAAATCCGACACGGCAGTCGTGGATAGAATATTATTAACGCCACCACAGTCTGGTACTCAGATATCCGATGTTGAAGTAGGAATTTTATGGCCGTGTCAGCGTTTTGATTCAGTTTGTACATCGCTATGTGCAATCGTGCACGCAGTGCTCGTGTTTGTACCGCTGTACGCATAACTGCAAGCGTCAAAATCGAATCCTCGATCATACCTAACGAATCAGAAATAGTCTGTGGAGCATTTACCAATACAAACTGTTGCAGTTTTATGTACTTTTCTTATAACACCAGCGCACTGCGCTGTTTGGATGTAAATCTCGGATCCTCTCGGCTCGCAGCTTGCAAAAGGAATTTGCAAAATTCATGTGACATCAAGCAGTCTGTACAACAATTTTCACAGCAGGGAAATGTGAAAATATAGGAAATAGTGTGGCTTATCACATCTTTTGGACTTTTAGATGAACCTAAGCAGAATGAAATACTTATGGGGTGATACATTTAGGTTTGAACTTAATATCCATAAGATGCACATCACATGGGGATGAAAATGAGAAACATAAAATTTAGGTTCAACGAATGAGGAGTTCCGTTGATTCTTCATAAATCATATCATCATGGGAGTTCAATCTTCCATTTTCGAAATCGGTTAGTATAGGTGGCGGAGTTTAACAACATAAAAAACATAGCTTTGATTTGAGAACCTCCTCTTTTTGAAGTCGGTTGAAAAAGCTTTACTATAAATAATTGTAAAAGAAAAAGGTTTAGTACCCTTTTCTTTTAAGGTTTGATACTCTAGCAGGGCATAGAGCGCTGCAGGCATGTTGTCGATTTTGACAGTAACATATTGTCAGATTACAGAAGTTGTTGATATGAAAATAATAATATAATTTGAGAAGATTTAATGGTAAAATAAACGTAAAATGTCGTTTCTTTAATTTCAGGTATGTTCTTATGTTACATAATATGAGTGATTTGGGTTTTATTTACTATGAATTGTGATTAACAATAAAACTTTAATTTCAGAGCAACACATTGTTTATTTTACAAAAAAATGAGAAAATAATCTTATAAAACGACATTTGTTTATAAAATTCAAAAATGGAGAAACTTCGTTTTGAATTTACGGTACTGCCGGGAAATGATGGGAAATCAAATGTTTATTCCATAACATCGATCGCTACGAGTGATGACAAAGTATATGCTATACCAGAAGAGTTACAATCTGCTGGGCATCATAAAGAGATAATGAAAACGGCGGCCTATAATAAGGTAAAGAACAGTTTACAAAAAAGATTCCAAATAAGACGAGTCTGGATATCAATGACAGACGAACTTAAAAAAATCTACTTGGATGAGGATGGTAATATCCAATTCGGTGACCAATTCCTCGAAGAATTAAACGATGAGAATTTAAGTACTGCTCAACAAAACGAACCGGGTATTCTCGGGAAACTAATGGAAAAATTAATAGAAAATACACAAGAAGCTCGACAGCAAAACCTTAAACATGTTGCGGAGAAGTTTGTACTTGAGAAATTTACAAGTAAAAATACAAATTCCAAACAATGGATTGATACTTTTGAGAAAGAATGCATACGCTTTGGGGTGACAACCGATGAGAAGAAAATTGAAGTGTTGAGATTGTTCATGGATAAGAGTTGTGTTGACTGGTACAGTTCTATGGCTGTTAAATTGACAATAGACTCAGAATGGTCAATATGGAAGAGCAAGTTTTGCGATTCGTTTGCCAATAAGGGATGGAACCCAGTGACATATGCATTGTTATTTAAGTATAAAGAAGGAACGTTGCTGGATTATGCTATAAGAAAAGAAAAATTATTACTCGATATGAGACGATCAATTGATACGGGTACTTTGGTGGACCTAATTGCAGCTGGTTTGCCAGAATTTATACTGAATAAGATCGACAGAGAGACATTAAAAGATACTGTTGATTTGTTTAATGAGGTAAGCAAGTACGAACATATGGTAAACAAGAAAAGCGTTATATTTAAGAAAAAATACGGAAATGAGAAAGTTTTCAACAAATATGAAGAGAAAACTCCTTGCAAAATATGTGAAAATTTGAATAAGGGAATTCGTTATCATCCGGAAGTAATATGCTGGTTCAAGGCAAAGGAAGACTATGGGACAATGAGAAATAACATCAAGCATGTGAACAATTCAGTGATAGAAGCAGAGTTAAATGAAAATGACCAAAAAAACGAATTGTAACACCATTAATTAACGTCAAACTGCTATTGAAAGATACATTAGAAATATACGGAGTTTATGATTCCGGTTCAAATGTTTCACTGATCAATTCAAAGTTATTGAGTCTAAAAGGAAAAGATAATCATTTGAACAAAGCAGATCTAGTAACGATTAATGGTGTTAAAAAAACAAGTGGTTTGACAAACTTAAAAATTAAAATCTTCGAAATAGAAACATATGTTGATGTTTACATAATCGATGAATCAAATTTCAAATATGACTTTTTGATTGGATTAGACCTAATAAAAATATTTAAACTAACCCAGGATGAGAACTTAAAGATAACACAGAAACAGTACTTAAATAAGGAAACTAAAAACATACTGGAAGAAATTTCTGCAGATAAAAAGATAGATAATGACTTGATAAATGAAGAAAATAAAAAAAACTTAGAACGTAAAATAAATTTTAATGAACATATAAAGGAAGAAGACTTTGAGATTAATATAACTCATTTAGATGATCATCAAAAATCTGAAATAGATAAAATAATTGACAAATACAAGTCAGTTTTTGCAAAAGATAAATACGATATCGGTACTGTTAACGATTATGAAGCAAGGATAGATTTACTAGTGGACAAATACTGCAGTAAAAGGCCTTACAGATGTACTGTAGATGACAAGAAAGAAATAGAAGAGCAAATAGCAAAATTACTAGATAATAAGTTAATTGAAGAATCCTACAGTCCATTTGCTGCGCCGGTTACTTTGGCCTTTAAAAAAGAAGATAATAAGAAATCTAGACTCTGCATAGACTTCAGGGACTTGAATAAAATAGTAGTTCCTCAAGCTCAGCCATTCCCGTTGATTGAAGACCTCGTGTTAAAAACAAGAAACTGCAATTTTTTTTCGACCTTAGACATAAATTCTGCGTTTTGGTCTATTCCTTTACGAATCGAAGATAGAAAAAAAACTGGATTTGTAACACAAGAGGGACATTTTCAATGGACTTGTCTACCGTTCGGATTAAAAACTTCGCCGGCAATTTTTCAGAGAATTTTAAGCAACATACTAAGAAAACATAAATTGTCTGAATTCACAGTAAACTATATCGATGACATCCTTATTTTTTCCAAAAGTTTTACTGAGCATGTACAGCATTTGACGCAGTTGTTGGAAGCAATTAAAGCAGAAGGTTTCAGATTAAAATTTACGAAATGTACATTCGCATCTAATTCAGCAAAATACTTAGGTCATATAATCCAAAATAATTCTGTTAAACCGATAAAAGATAATTTAATATCGATAAAACAATTTCCGATCCCAAAAACACAGAAAAATATCAGACAGTTCCTGGGAAAAATAAATTTTTACCATGAGTACATACCAAGAAGTGCTATAATACTTGATCCATTGCATAATCTGCTAAGAAAAAATCAAAAATTCGTGTGGTCTGATGAATGCCAAAAAGCATTTGAGACTATTAAAAAATTATTATGCTCTCAGCCAGTACTGGAAATTTTTGATCCAGATTTACCAATCAATATTTACACAGATGCTTCATTAGAAGGAGTTGGAGCCATTTTAAAACAGACACAACCAAATGGAAAAGAAAAACCACTTTTCAAAAAAACTAAATCCAAGTCAAAAAAAGAAGAAAGCAATTTATTTGGAATGTTTGGCAATCAAGGAAGCAGTTAGATACTGGCAATACTGGTTGATAGGTAAATCATTCACAGTTTATTCAGATCACAAACCACTCGAAAACATGAACTTAAAGTCTCGAACCGACGAAGAACTGGGGGACTTATGTTATTATCTGTCGCAATATGAATTTAAAATTAAATATGCACCAGGAAAACAAAATTTAGAAGCAGACTGCCTGAGCAGAAACCCAGTATTAGGTTCAGAGGAAAATAAAGATGAACAATTAAAAGTAGTAAATTTAATTAGCCTTGAGGATATTTTAATGGATCAAAGTAAAAATGAAGAAATACAAAATGAGAAAGACAAACTGATAGAAAGACATAGCGTCTATTTTAAAAAGGTGAAGCAACAGGAAAAGATAATGATATCTGAAGAATTTAGCATAACATTTTTAAAGGCTGTTCATGAAAATCTATGTCATATTGGGATTGGACAAATGCAGAAAACTATTGCCCCATTCTACGCAGCAAAAAATTTGACGAATAACATCAAAAAAATTTGTAGAAGCTGTGAGATCTGTATCAAAAATAAAACAAGAGGACATGACAAGTATGGCTTTATGTCTCACCTAGGACCAGCCACTAAGCCTTTCGAAATAATGTCTATTGATACGATTGGAGGTTTTGGAGGTTCAAGATCTACAAAGAAATATTTACATTTATTGGTGGACCATTTTACAAGATATGCATTTATACTGACATCAAAATCTCAAAATGCAAGTGATTTTATAAAATTAATAATGAACATTGTAGAAACAGAAGACATAGGTATGCTCCTTTCTGACCAATATCCGGGTATCAATTCGAAAGAATTCAAGGAGTTTTTATATAGCAAGCAAATACCTATAATATTTACAGCGGTGAATGCTCCGTTTTCAAATGGATTGAATGAACGACTAAATCAAACTTTAGTAAACAAGATTAGATGTAAAATCAATGAAGAAGGTAAAAAGAGAGCCTGGACAACAATAGCTCAAGAGTGCGTAAAAAAATATAACGAAACTAGTCACTCAGTAACAGGCTTTTCACCGAGTTATCTTTTATATGGTACAAATTTAACGATTATACCAAAGGAGCTAAAGAAAGATATATTACAGAGTAACTGGATTAATGATAGGAAAATGGCACTTGAACAAACAATAAAATCTCATAACTACAATAAAATACAATTCGACAAGAAACGAAAATATAATAAATTTGATGTCGGAGATATGGTTTATGTAGAAAACGGAAACAAGCTAAACCGGAAGAAATTAGATGAACTGAGAATTGGACCTTACGAGATAATTGAGAAAATTTCAAGCTCCATATTTAGAATAGATACAGGTCACAAAAAAACTGAATCTAACCTATTTCATATCACAAAACTAATTCCTGTCCCTTCTTGAGCTAAGGGAGAATAATAGATATAAAAGAAGAATTATTTTTCTAGTGAAGATTTTGTTGCACGTTTTAGTCCTCTCGGAGGAGGGGAGATGTAAAAGAAAAAGGTTTAGTACCCTTTTCTTTTAAGGTTTGATACTCTAGCAGGGCATAGAGCGCTGCAGGCATGTTGTCGATTTTGACAGTAACATATTGTCAGATTACAGAAGTTGTTGATATGAAAATAATAATATAATTTGAGAAGATTTAATGGTAAAATAAACGTAAAATGTCGTTTCTTTAATTTCAGGTATGTTCTTATGTTACATAATATGAGTGATTTGGGTTTTATTTACTATGAATTGTGATTAACAATAAAACTTTAATTTCAGAGCAACACATTGTTTATTTTACAAAAAAATGAGAAAATAATCTTATATAATTACCTATCAAAAACTCTTCGAACGTTTGGAAAAAACTTATTATTGCAATTTAGTAGTTCTGTGAAACCTTGTGATTACTAGCCCGAGGAAAGCAATCTTGGTTTTTCTATTTGATTGGTTTGTAAGTAGGTATGCAGAAGCAATATTTTCCCGTGGATATGCTACAGTGATTTCGTATCATGTGCCCGGTACAAATATTTAACCTATTCGGTATATGCGCTCGGATGGAATTTTATCAAAGCAGTTTTGATGATGCGTATAAATCAAATTTCTTCAGACCTCATTTGTGTGTATTAATGGTAATGTTTTTGTCTCATATCACAAAGTAAAATATACAAACAAAATTGTAACCCTTATTTACGGTGCAATTTAAATATAGACGATATGCACTACGTTAATTGGTCTATTTTGCCTTTGGCTCAATTAGTACAGCAATTGGTAAATCGTTAATTATGTTTAATCTTTTATATCGTATCTCTAACATTAGTGGAAAAATCCACTTTAAATATATCGTCATATACTCGTAATTTCATAGAGTCGTCATTTCATCATGGAGATAAAACAGTTCATTATAATTAGCAAAGTTTTAGTACAGTTACTCCAAGTTCGGTTCACTTTTCACAGATATTTCCATCATTATTCACTCGGTCCGCTTAAAAACCAAGTGGCGATTTTACCTGCGCCTGACAAATACTTGGGCCGGCCTGTCGCTCCGCGTGTCCCTGGAATTTTGTCAAAGTCGCTCCGCCGCGCACCCCGGAATGCGAACAATATGTCTTCATGCAACATTCACGGGCCTCTGCTCGTACATTATTAGCCCGAGGGACAACCGTCTTATAAACTATAGGATTCCTACCACGTATCCGAAAAAATACCGTTTTTGTACATATCGGGCTTGACAGTAAACCTTTCAGCGTTCACTAGGTACCTATTTTCTCAGTATGTGATATTAAAACTAGCTAATATACTTTGAGTTGTATTTGTATCCGGTGTTATGAAACAAAACATTCTCGATATGAGATTCGCTTTAGTTGCACGCTTTGTTACATTTGTAGTATCATTACACGTGGAGAAAACAGGTTTTAGAGGCGATTCTGGTTCAGTTCACCCGGGCCACATTACACGTTAAGTTAGTTGTTTCCCGCGGGAGCGGTGTAACGATGTTTTCCTTTGTCCGCATTGCCGCGCAACTATCTCGTTAATGTCCTCAATTAATATCGTATTCGAGTCGCGTTCGACTTCTAATACGCTTGGTTACATGCCTTTATGGTATTTTGCAGCCGGCATCTAATTGAGTGGAAGGCAAGTTATGGTTACAATTTGTAACAATTTGCTTCGTTGCTGGCTCTGGACGCCTTCGTTTCCCGCTGCATTTCTGCGAGATATTGTTTAATATCGCGTTTCAAATGCTGGGTAGTTGCTTTGACAAGAGTCCTGAATTTAATATTCGGCGTAGGCACTCAACAGTACTTATTTTAATATTGTTTTATTTCGTATCTACGTTGTTGAATGTGAGCGGGCTATCAATCAATTATTTAGATCGGCTTGAATATCCCTACAGGAAAATAAAACATATAAATAGTAAATAAAATAAAATCCAATAAAATCCTATCCGCTATTTCACCGCTCATTGGTATGGCACCATAATAACTACTGCATGTATTATATCGATTTTGTTTGCTGGCTATTTATGTTATGGCCGCGACATTTCGTTATTGGAAAGATTGCTTTTTACGATACCTACTAAAAAGAATTGTGATTCATTAGCAAAAAAATAGGCACGTTGATTCTAATCTTGACAATATTCCAGAAGAGTAATAATCCAACGTTAAACGAGTAACAAATAGTCCTATAATGTTCTAACATGAAAAAGATATTAAGTTTTGCGACATGCAAGTTATAAGTATGTCAAAATATAATAAAATCTGATTGCGGAACTAAATACGGGTTGATTAAGCAGTGGTATTTGTGGTTGAACCCATGTGTATGAGCGGGCGGTGGCGGCTGATTACAATAACAAATCAACCAATCAGGATGCACCTAGTTAAAATATTGGATGTTTCGCTGCAAGATAAATAGACCCAAATATTTCAGTTGAACGTTGAAAGATTTGATTACTATCGTGATTATATGTTTGTACCTGTAGGCGTGACAATGGTAGATCTTTTAATTTCATTGGTGGCTCCAGAGCTGCAAACTTTCCCTCCAAGAAAGTCATGAGCTTGTCTGAAACTGAGAGTATACGAGTATGATGTAGGTCTCGGAATCCAATTTTTCGGTTATAATATGTACCAGTATGGTATGTCCACGCCGAGATATAAAAAAAACACCGTCTTCCATTGTTCGATTTGTTACGCGATATAATGGCAAAGCACCCGTCACTTTATGACTAGTACATTAGTGCAAGAGTGACGGATGTTCAAGAGTGACGAAAGTTTTAACATTGATTTATCGCGTCATAAATGCATCCGTGTTAGACTCGCTGTCACCTTTATTACTTCGCCGTATTGAGGTAAAAAGTCAAACAGAAATAAGTAACAAAACGGCAACCCCCATAAGACTGAATCAAAATAAAATATCCAAACCGTAGTAAAGCGCTTCACCATCCCTAATAATGTGGGAAGGAGCAGAAAACAACGTGCGGCTATAGAGTCCGTAAACAGGGTCGGGTCAGCCAGGTGAGCCGACTCCCAGTATTATGTTACATTATCAACGTTATATTGGGTATTATGAAGGTACCGGGAGATCACGATTCCGTACTACTGATTTATGTTTTGATAAAAATGTTATGTTGGTGGTAGTGTAGGGGTTTTTGTTAGTATTGTTAGGCTACAGTTTACTTACTTACATTTATGTATGTACAAACAGGGTGGCATTAGCTATTACGGACGTAGAGGGATATCTTTTGACAATATAACGGTATTTAATTGTATCTAAGTTATTTTACATCCAGTCCAGAGTAACTTCTTTATGCATGGTGTTGTCATAGATTTGCGTTATGTTTCCATTTTGTTATATTTCCACGACTACATATCTACGAGTAGTAGAAAATTATGTCCTTTAGCAATCAATTTTATTTGACTCGATAAGTCCATCGTTGACTCTGTCTTAGCATTGAAACTGTATAATTTATGAACAATAAATATGATATAACCTGCCTATGCATTACAGTACCAAAAATATTACATCCTTCTAATGTTATGTTGTTTTTAGATGGGTCACTTGTCAGTGGTGATTCCGCCTGACATCACAGACGACGACGGGTCCGAAGCGAGCGCGTTGGAAGGCGGAGCTGTGGAGCTTCGCTGCACTGCCACCGGCGTCCCCGAACCCAACATATCGTGGAAGCGGACGGGTGGACGCAACATTGTGTTCAGGGATGAGAGTGGGAAACAGATCAAAGGTAACATTTCGTCTGTGGTGACTCCCCTGATAGCAAAGATCGCGATGGGTCTGAAACCAGCCCGTTACCCGTTAAACGCTACCCTAACAGCAAGGTATATTTATTTTTTCTTCTTCGAGGTAAACATTGGTCAACGCGTTTGAGGTAAATTTTAGGGTTCCGTACCCAAAGGGTAAAAAACGGGATCCTACTACTAACACTCCAACTGTCCGTCTGTTTGTCTGCCTGTCCGTCTGGCCGTCTGTCACCAGGCTGTAGGTATCTCATGAACCGTGATACCTAGACAGTTGAAATTTTCACAGATGATATATTTCCGTTGCCGCTATAACAAAAAATACTAAACACAGAATAAAATAAATATTTAATTGGGGCTCCCATACAACAAACGTGATCGGTTGCGGTAACTTTGCACCTCATTTGTATGCGGCGCCATACATACCAGATGCAAACTTAACTAAACTCGGCCAGTTAAGAAGGGAACGTTTGTACGGAACCCTCGGTGCGCGAGTTCGACTCGCATTTGTTTGAAATTTACTTGTTGTACCGAGGCGATCACTTTGAAGAATGGAGCAGTGGTGCTGCAGTGCCTAATTTGCCATCATTCATTATCAAATAACACTCTGTTTAGAAATCAAAACGGGAAGTGGTCTAAAAGGCAAATCTTTCGGGCATGAAATGCGTGTTTGATGACTCAATTTAACACACGACAACACACACACACACGCACACACACATAAAATATCATAAGGGAATGCTACTAGCTTCCACCGCAACCACCATCGAAAGTCTCTTGTCCAACACGATAGTGTAATTACTAATCAAACCACAGAGAACAATGGAACTCTTAATTTTAGTCTAGGATGATGTAACCTAATATCGTGTATAATTGAGCAAAAGTATAATTATGTAACTTATTACATTAACTTATAATATTAGGTATGCTAGAAGGTACGTTATATCATGTTTTATAAGTACGAATAATTTCAGACTCAGATAAGAGTTTGTATTGCTTACAATGTTAAAAACTGAATTAAATTTGAATGTATCTAATTCGATGGGAGATACAAAAATGTCGATTGAGAATTGAAACGTTTCCGGCGATCGTTCACGTATATCTGTAAAATATGCTGGAATAAGCAACATCTCGCAGCGCCGCATGAAAATGTAATTTGCTATCGGAAAGAAGCGAAATTGTTCTAGAATCTTCACGTACTTATACTCAAAAAGTCGACTTCGACCTCGTTTATACGAGCATGATAATATCGAAAGATCGCAGAAAATGTTACGTAATTAAAAAGGCTAACGATGTTTTCCACATTGCCTTTTCTCAATAAAAAAATCGTTGGACACGAAATTAAATGTACTTTTTCCTTTCAGTTCCAATAAAGAAATGACGGCATTATATAACTCCCGCTATGCTGTGATAAATGCACCGTACGCTTACGTCAGACAGAGCACCTGCTGTAAATTAATGACAATAACAATAATCGACGTCCGCCTTAAAAGCATATAAAAAGAAAGACATAAAACGTCAATTTTCCTTTGAATTTTATTCGCATCGGCGAGATCCAACTAAGTGGTAAAAAAGAAACAAGACTTATTTTGCATTCAAAGCCCGCCCCGAGCGGGCGCAGGTGCCGCCATGGTTAAAACATTGGAGTTTTATGGGATTTATTAAGATATCGCCCTCTGCTATTGGAAAGAAATTCATATAAATCTACTTACAGCTGATATGTAAACAGACATAAAAGAAACCGCCCTTTGTTCATTATAAACGTTGTAATATGTTTACCCCAAGACAATCCGAAATCAAGCATCACTGAACACTTTTCCTTTTGTCGCCAATAATATTATTTTCCTGGCAGGTTGTCCGACGTTTCAACGCATTACAAAAGTGCCACACGGGGTCGCGTTCCTGGCAAAATTCATTTCCGAGCAAAAACCGTGTTCAAAGAACTCAATTACTACTTAAACAAAATAATGATGCAATTCGGGTTCCCGCCAGGAAATTAAATGAACGGATTAGTTGAAGTCGGCTTGACAAAAGGCTGTTATCTCTTATAGTTATAATGATATACCCTTTACGATCCAGCCAACGCTGGAGGTGAAAAGACAGGAGTTTAAAGCAATTATAGGACTACTCATTCCAACACATACACATGCCGTTGTCCTTTTAATCGCAAGTAATTTTGTATCGTAATTTATGCTCTAAAATTAGTAGTCGTGGGTAGAGAGTTGTTGGATTTCAGAGGGGTATTTAAAACCTTTTGAAGGCGAAGTATTGCGAATTTGACCCGTTTTATTTAAGCCATTAAGCGTAAACAAAAGACTGGCAGGGCTCGGTAAACAGAGGGAGGTTGTAATAGTTAACAGAGTGGCGGAGGCTGTGCCTTGTATTAATTGGACATGTTATACACGGTCTGCTAAGTAAATATTGCCGATTTGGTTAAACCGAGGCCTTTATTGCTTTTCTTCTCTCTCTTTGCAATTCTTTTGTCCTAAAGCCGAAATGCCGCGAGTTTTGCTTGTTTTCCTTTGGGTAGCGTTGGTTATTTAGTCATTCAAATGAAATGTGTTAATGAATGATGTAAATACGTACGACGTATTCGTGTTAGTAATATCGTGCAATATTTTCGCGACTCGTTACGTGCAGTGCTGCGATTAAAGTTATTTACGATTTCTTAATATAACTAAAAAGGTTCGTTTTATGACTAGGCTGGGGCGCAATGCGCAACATTACATTAACTTATTGTGCGCTACAATATTTTATTTTTGGCGTATGTATTATATTTTAATACACCGTGTACACAGTCAGCGTCAAATTTTTTTTACGAGATATGGCATTTGTTGTGCTTCTGCGATAAAATAAGTGCTTACTTTGTATGGTACTTAATATCTTAGTCACCTGAGAAGATTGGTTTGGATATTGAAAAAGTCACAGGATTTTCTGTAACAGGTATGACTGGAAAGCGAACTTTTGGTGCTTAATTACAATTAGACAAACACACGACGCTACTTCTTAAAGACCTATTTATCTAGTCAATGTATGATAACTGTAATTATATTTAGGGAAAACACTACACAAATCGATCAAGTCCGAAACTAAGCAATACTTGTACACAGAGCTATGCCGCCGCAGGAGGAAAATATATACAGTAGAACGTGGTTACTTTCAAATGCAGGGGCTACTTTGGAAAAGTGGTTTTACGCCTTTTCCTAGTTTTTTTAATATCTGTGGCAATGCAATACCTAACTTCAACAATGACCTAACCTTTTACTTCATTTGCTCAATCGCATCGCACTATGAATATTTGCGTTTTTATAACCATTTTAAATCTATCAAAGTAGCCCCAAATTTTCCTAAAGTAACCCCGTTTTACGGTACGGACGTGGAAATCTATAAGGTTTCTTAATTTACCCACGGAATCTTGAAAATTTAGATTAATAGTAATCATACAATAAAATAAAAACATAAACTATGCTGTCTCAAATTTTGCAAGTGAGCATAATTTACCGTGAGAAATGTACCGTCATAGTAGGTAGGGGAAGATTGGCACCATTCGTACACGGGGCAGCTTCATACAGTCACTATTACAGCTTATCATGACAATGTATTTATTACGGGTTTGTGTGTGTGGGTAGGCGCTGACAGCGACCGGTGGACCACGAAGTTAGCTGTCAGTGCGGTTACCAAGAGCGACACGATAGGGCGTTATTTGTTTTCGCACCCTTTAAGTAAAATTTTCTTCGATGTGCTCGGATGTAGGTATCGTGCTTAAGTGGAGCGGTAAATCTTAAAACTTTGTTGATCAACGGTAAGTAAATACTATCATTTCCATAATAAAGTACATATTTTGTGTATTTCTCTTCATGAATTTTGTGTAGTTACCAATATTTTATTTTCGACCTTCGGGTAAAGAATATATATACTAATTCGGGGCAGGTTCGTACGCCTACACCTGGGGCACATTCATATGCGTCATGCATGTACCCTCTATTAACATGTTTTTTTTATTTCAGAAAATTAGCAAAAATAGTGCGGAATTATACGAAAAAAGAGTTTTCTAACGAAATAGTCGAATATATTGAAATTTTTCGAAAATGCATTGCGGGCCACAAGTCAGAAAGCTGTCAAATGATTATGCCAAAGAATTGAAACGGAAATATCCGCCAATGGGATTGGCGGGTATTGACTTGTTTTTAAAGACCATTAAAACTATTTTTGATATTATTATTGTTGTTTTATTTAACATGTACGAAGTTATCTCATACTGTCTGAATGTTCCCCGACCCATGTACGAATGTGCCCTTTCAGTGGGGTAGATTCGGACATTTGACAGCTTCTACTAAAAGCCGATCTACTCGTTTGTTGTAAAAGTAGGTGACTTCTAACTTTTTAACTAGGAAGCTAAATGTATCTGCTATATTATAGAGGCCGATGGACGAATCTATCTTTAAAAATAAAAATTAAAAAAACCGTAATGTAAAAAGTGTACGAATGGTGCCAATCTTTCCCAAAATAATTTTGATTACATAACAATATCACCCAAAATTTTACACAAACAACAGCTGTTGATAATTTATAGTATCGTGTAGTTGTATGATTAGTTAATTACTTGTCTTCGCTTCTGGCGAGACCACGCGGGCTGGAGTCGACTTAATTAAGGCGCAGGCGGATTATAAAACGTAACAAGTGGATTATTAAACCCGTTACTCAAATCTCGAGACAGTTTTAGGGCAAATAGGCGATAGTTCATATATACCCTGATAGTTTAGTTGGATCCCAGCGCTTCGCGGGCAAACGTTTCGAACGCTTCGTTTCATAAATCCTTCTTTTAGTCACTTTAGTCGAGAATTTTAAATCCCATAGCTATTTAGATTTTGACATAATAATTAACCTCGTAGGCCATGTCGAAAAATTTCTAATTAAATTTAAATCAACTGATATTTTAACGTAAAGTTCAAATGACCTGCACGTCTACCAAAGCATACGACGGGGGTTAATAATTAGCTCAAATATTTAATTTCTGAGAAAAATGTTTTTATGCCACCGATCCAGTCAACGAAACGAAACATTCAATATCTGTCGATGAAACAAGGCAAACCAAGTCCAGATAGAAGTTTAGCTTTCATGTTATTCAATGTCGCTCGTTCACCAATACAGAAAAAAACATTTAATGAAAAAATTTGGTGCCATATTAGTGCTTATTATGCTTAAATACGTATTACTAATATTGATTATTCACTGGAAAATTAAGGATACCCATATCCATTAAGTAGGTATTATGAAAACAAGGAGGTGAAAAAATTCCTGTCGACTTTATTATTGAGCACGATTTTCATTCAGTCGTCCGCCATTCGCAGCCGCAGTTCATTAGCCGTCTTGCTTGTACGAACGATTGCCTTGGTCCCAACTTCCAATAGTCCCGACGCAGAAAACTCCGTCGGATACAATCGGAAAACAATTAGTTTGCGCAGTATAACCCGTAATTTGGCAAATCGCAGTCGACTGGCGTAACAAGTTGCGAACGACATGTCGCAGCCCGACTTTATAACCCCCTTAATAAAACACAATTTCATACAATGCCCGCTTTTGATATTGTACGCGTTACTCTATTCGCAGTATTTTATGTTTACGCTGGTGGGGGTCGTAAGTTAAGTAATAAAGTTATAAATTATTTCCATTTAACTTAATTTGACAGCTGATATTAAATGCCTTAAATGGTGAACTGGTAGCGTTTTGTTAGTGCACATTACGATTAGATTTAAGGGTTAATTAAGATTAAATGCCGATGCTAGCAGATTGAATGGACGTCTTTACGGAGTTAGGTATATAGTATGTATTGTTATTGCTCAATATAATAGTCTTCACGCGTTAGTAAAAATGAGATGGACAGATAAAGCTATTGACCGTGCATGTGCAATGGGCCATCAATGATGACCTATTATCGATCAAGTATTCCTTAGTATCATATTAATAACTGTATCTCATATACGCTGCGGACAAGAAAAATATGTAGTTTAGAAGAATGATTGCGATTAAATTAACTTAAGTACCTATAACAAAATAAAATGTAGGTACGCTAGAATACGTTACTGCAATTGTGAGCTGTACTCTCAGCGCATTTTTGCATGATGCTGTCAGGGCAGTGCATTCGAATTCGGAAGGCATTTCACGTATAGAGCTCCTTGTGCTGATGGAGCAATCAATTGACATAGAAGTGTCGAGTTCTTGAAAAAATCATCAGGTTCGGATGAAAACGAATTTGGTCTATTATATGTATATCAAACATACCTTACACACTTTTTTGGTCGGGGTACATTTTAGGGCACAAATACAATTCTACGTTCTGTCATCATGATCATACTTAAGTAAAACCAACTTTATCTCCGTGTGACAAAATGATAAAATCAAGGTGTAGTTTTAGTCTTAATACATCGACGCACCATTTTACATCATTGACACGTCGAAATAACGTGGAAGTTTCAGTCTTATAACCAGATCGAGTACCTATTAGCAAAATAGTGGCAGAAATAGAAAAAAAATATCGACTTTTCTTCTGTATTTAAATTAGAACATCTTAAAAACGTTTAGTAACATAAAGAAGTTACTAAACGTTTTTAAAGGTCTCATACGAGTGACCATGACTGCTCTGCCAAGAACATAGGCTTAAGAAAAAAAAAAAATAACTTATTAAAGTCTATTTGTTTTTACTTGTCTAATTTAGTAAACAAGATTATAGAACATCAAAAAGGAAATTCGTTACCGAAACCTGCTGTTATTATTATTACTATACAATTTTATTTCTACAAATAGCAACGTGATACCTGTAAAAGGGCCTCAGATCCTGAACCCCGTTCCTAAAGTGTATAAATTTGTGTGCAGTGACAGACATGTACAAGGGGTCGACTCTGGCGTTGAAGGGGCTACAGCGCACCGACATGGGCACGTATCTCTGCATCGCGGCCAACACAGTTCCGCCTACGAAAAGCCGCCGCTATGAGATATCTGTTCATTGTAAGTAATTTATAATTTTGTGATCCGCATATAAGTGTTCGTTTTCGCCTTATAATGGGACAATTTCTATTAACGAAAACGGTACACTAGCAGTAACGCGGAGTCAATAATATACTCTGGGAGGGGAGTGGAGTGGCTAAAGTGGCTTACTTTTTCTTCAAGGAAAGTAGGTAGTAAATATCACTGTCCAAATTATAGCTAAGCCAATGGGAATTAAATTCTACAGACATCACACCTCTGACCTGACTAGTCAGTCTAGATACTGAGTTGTGCCAGTAATTCGAAACATAATTCAATTTTTCTCTCCGTTTATATCAAATATATTTTTCGTCGGATCTCATATTTAAAGATTGAAAATTTCATGGTAGTTTCCTTTGTGTTACTTTAGTCAAGCCAAGCGTGGAAGTGGAGAACCCAGTGGTGATGCGAGCGGCAGACAAGCAGGTGACACTGCAGTGCCTCGTGGAGGCCTCGCCCAAGTCACTCACCACGTGGCAGCGGGACAAGTCGCCAATTGGTAAGTTTGTGTTACTATAGTCAAGTGAAAACCCAGTGGTGATGCGAGCGGCAGACAAGCAGGTGACACTGCAGTGCCTCGTGGAGGCCTCACCCAAGTCGCTCACTACGTGGCAGCGGGTCAAGTCGCCAATTGGTAAGTTTGTGTATAGCCAAGTGAAAACCCAGCGCAGCGGTGATGCGAGCCGCAGTCAATCCAGGTAAAGCTACAGCGTCGAGCAGCATGTAAATTCTTCGTTGAGATCTCGCATCCAAGTTCTTTATCAAACGTTATACTACCTACAACAACTGTTACTGGGGACTCTGTCGCGCGACAAATATTGTCTGTCTTTAATATACATTTTTATATTAGTAGTCCACGTTTATTATTCAGCTTGAGTCGGGTTTTATATTCACTTAAATTTTTCGCAGTTCTACAACTTTAAGATTTGTTCTTGTTTTTGAAGTGACTTAAAACTTTTTTCCATGCAAACATGTTGGAATATAGCTAAGCTGGCGTTATTTAACCGACTTTATCGTTTCATATGAATATGTTTCTATGTGTCAAATCTTGGAAGCTAAATCAGAACCATTAGCTGCAAATTCGAATGGGCTCAAAACTTGTATATACTTGCGTAAGTGGAAAAGCAATAACATTATTGTACCGTGAAGTTGATGGATGCGGAAGCTGAGGAATGTTGTCATAGGAACTTCATAATTTTTTATCTCGATATTTATGATCTTTTAAATATTTATCTCTTTAAAATTAGTGCCCTAAAAATATGACAATAATGACTTATGATCTTTTGTTTTAAGGTGGCAAGTTAATGAACAGTTCGAAGTACATAATATCGGAGGAAGTATTAAGCGAGTACGCGCTGCGTATGAACCTGACAGTCATGAGACTTAAGAAGAGTGACTTCGGGGAGTACTCCTGCGCCGCTGTCAACGCGTTTGGGAGGGCCGAAGGCGTCATTATGCTTAAAGGTAAGCGTTTTTAGAAGCAGAATTCTATTGGTTTCTCGGTCACAATCATTATCATGATGATCAACGTCATGATCGGTCACTCTATACTCTAATGTTCGGGCGACAATATTGCGGGCAAGCGGCAGTGGCGATGTGGTGAGACAGGTGGGAGCTAGAGACCGCGCCCCGAATTTGCTCCTCTCATCTCAATGGCCGCATGTATGGCCGCCGCTGGGCACTGCTGCTAGCGGTGATGTCGTGGCCGGGTTCTACTCTTATTATAGAAAACTCCTTGATATCCTGATTTCAATCTCTTTCACCTCTGTTGTTATGAATTTTCGATTTTACCTCCGCAATTATATTTTGAGTTGTACTTAGTGATCCTCACTTTTCACAAATCCTCTTAGGTGTAACATTCATAGTCTCATCTTGTGCATCAATACCAAACAAATCGATGGTTATGCCATGTTCTAGTAGTTTATTAGCCTGAACAGTCAAAAAGAAAAGTTGTAGAAAATTACCAAAATAAGAATTTAATTCTTATAAGTGATTAGATAAACCAACATTTAAGAATATGAGAATATATGATATTTAATTCAATGTTCTATATTTCTGCAGAAACGCCTCAGCGGACGACAACGACCACAACGACAACAACAACCACAACAACAACAACGCCGCCTCCGACGACCACCACGAGCACGACGACGCGGGCGCCGAAGCGGCACCACAAGAACCAGAACGTGATCGTTGACGACCCTCGTCACGTGGAGCTCAACAACGCCATCAACTTCTACAACATCAACGCGTACGCTCCGAACAACACCCACAACGAACTCGCGCAGAGGACAGAGAGAAAGAAAGCTCGACCCTCTGGCCCTCCCTACGTACTGTACAGTCACACAGCCCACTTGCAGCCCTCGCTCGCGCTCGTACTACTAATCAAACTATATGTATAAAATGTCTTATTTTTTACTTAGCAGCATAGTGATAAAACATGGCTGTTGAATTTTGTATTTACATATTTTGAGGTTGTTAGAATGTTTGCCCTTTAACATCGTTATTTAGACGTTATCGGTCAGGTCTGCTGTTGAATGCCTAAATGTAAATCAAGACAATAAATAATGCAAGGTCGAATGTTAGTTCCACTTTCATGAGATTTGCTTTAGATTTTGGAGCGATCGATGTTCATATATCATTTGAGATCATATCAGTCATAACGATAGGTTTTGTACACGGTTTTTAATTACAATTTACGTAGGCATTAATATTTTAAAAACAAACGAGGTGATAAATTCATAAAGTGACAATATAAATTTGTCTAAATGTTATACCTTATTTTAAAATGATTGAAAGTGCTGATTGTTACACATGTTGTAGGTAATAAAGTAAGGTATCGTTACAATAATATTTAGTGATATTTTCATAATAATGACAATACGATAACAAAGACAATAGCCGTAGAGTAAGATGTATAGAGACCAACATACCAGTTTAGTCGAAAGTAACTTGCATGTATAGATATGATATAGCGGTTAGTCGATATGTAGTCGATACTTTTATTTATGAACGACTGAACGGACATACAGTTCGATCGAACCACTTGAAGTATTTTTTGTATAATGATGTAGCATATAATATATAACTAGGTATACGTATAATGGTATAGAAAAATAAATTTAGTCATGATATGTTTATCTTCTTTATTTGTAATAGAGTTTACATAATGTTCCTCATTTGCCCTCATTTGTAAAATTCATAGAAAAAATAAATGTTAAATTTTGATTCAATAATATTTCATAGTAAGTATTACGTGATATAGAATTCATGAGATTTGTATTGTAATAATTTGTTACTATTTAAGAAACAAAAAATGTCTTAGATAAAATATCTGAAATTAATGTTATAATAAATTTACGTCTTCCGAATAGTATTTAAAATAAAATATTCGGCTCATTCAAATTTATACACCTAAGTTTAATATTCGTAGGAAAAGAAGTTCCTTTTGGACTTCATACATTTTCTAGGAATAAGTAACGAGGATGAATTTATTGTAGGAATAGAAGGCACACGTGTGTACATGCATTTTGATAAAGGAGAGGTAAATAGGCGTAACGTTGTATGTACGAGAAAATAAATACATACGTATACCCAATGCATTACCAACGAGACGATCTTGCTTATAGTCGATCGGTTGCATAATTATTAACTACATAGAGATATTTTGGTCACATCGAATAATCGAAATATTTAAAAAATCTGGACCCTATGTAAGAGAAATAATGTATCAAATCACATGTAACAGACATCCCAATTTAATTTTATTGTTTTCGAGGTTAATCTGGCACTTCTTGAGCACAGGCTGCTTATGAAATATAATTAGTGACTAGACGTAGTAGTTGCGGTCATATGCACAGTAAGCAGGATTGCTATTGAGTCATCTAGCCATAAACTATTATATATTGAGCATTATAACGATAAATTTAATTTGATCTCGAGAATATTCTGTGGTTCTGTTTGAATAAATCTGTAATATGCCTAATTGGGATCAACGAAAACATAACTTTGTAAAGGTCATAAAAACAATTAAGCTGTACTAAAAACATTTTCAGTGTTAATCATTGATATCTTTTAGGCCAAAAAAGGTGAAAAAAAAAAAACGCGATTTAAGTAGTCTTTTCCTAGAATATTTTTTGGTTTAATTGTATATTTATCCGGTATTCTAAAACAAATTATATCAAACGGGCACAAGTGACACCTTGTGATTATAATAGTGAGGTCGATTGTCACTGGCGTCTGTAGGCTGCACATTCTCATAATATCGAGTTTACTTGAGGTTGTACGATTGTTTGTTCATCCCATTCGAGATATAAATAAAATGTGAGATAGCTTTTGAGAATTTCACATAACACTGTTAATAAATACATCCTTTTTACAACAACATAGCTAATATATTTGTCAAAACGTACATTTAAAGTCCCATATGTGACTATATTTACAATTGTTTTCTCGCGTCAAAATGATTGTATTTTTGCCCCTTATAAGAATAATAAAAACTGAAACTAATAACTTATAATAAATATGGTATCTATGACAATACAACCTATAATAACACTAAAATATGTTTTGCTTGTAAACTAATCTAAAGATAATAATTAGTAATTACTTTTATTATAATGACAATAAACTTTGACAATCATTATTGTATTTGTACTTAATATACGAATATCATGTTAAACCAATGACATAATGAATGCGTCTCTATTTATCAGTGTTAACTTTAAGATGTTGATATCATTTTATGACATTTTAAAATAAAAATAATACCTAATCGTCGTGTGTTCATCATGCTTAGTGAATAAGGTCAGTCGGTACAAGTGCGCTACACGGGATATGAAATAAGCCACCATAAAAATATCGAAAAGTAGGCACAGATTGTAAACTACTTAGGCCTTTTTTTTTTTTTTTGGATATTTAAGGTATTTTCTACTCAGAATCACGAGCTCTTTCGATCTAATTAGGTGCCCCAAAACGTTCATGCATTTTTTGTTTTCCATTCCGTTACTGCTATCATATGCTATAGGTTATATGGAAATGGTAGCGGAATGGAACGAAAATATATAGGGAAACTTTTTTCTCTATATAAGATCGAAAAAGCTCGTGATTCTGAGTAGAAAATACCTTATATCCAAAATCTAAAAAAGTGAGTTTGTACAACAAAAAATAAAATAGCTCACTGACGCCATCTTACAACCATCCAACTAACATCTGTACTTTTCGAAGCCCCGTGTGGCGCGTTTGTCGGAACTGACATTTCAGCGACAAAATGTGCACACCTATCACAGGTATAAAGTAATCCTGTCCTTATTCCTTTCTTAACACTCCACGGAAATGCAACATACATCTATCGGAAACTGAGCATATCGCTAAATTAGGTAATAGCGGTCCATATGTTTTATATGACGATATACTAAATTATGTTTAAATGACAAATTGTGGAACTCGCTTAACCCCTCGTATGCTTAGGCACGGATCCGTGCAGGTCATTTCAATATAATTGTTGAATTATCATTAAGTTTCAATTTAATAAGCAAATTTTTGACACGGCATACGATGCCGCTTGAATCGTAAGAATCGATAGATATATCGGCCGTATGGCCATACTGTGATGTATAATATCGCTATAAGTCAATGTGCATCGAATTAGGCCCCAGGGCAATACCGCAGGAAAATGTTCGATAAGGACATTGCACGCAGGTCGTTATGGTTTTTTGGCTGATTTTTCATCGTCAAATATGGTCGAAACGTTAATTAAGCCCCAATTGCACAACAAAGTCTAAGAGGTTTCCGACAGACGTGTAGACACACAAGGTGAGCAAAGTCACTCTTCCAAAATCTAAAGTGTTCAAACCTACCATTATGTATCACTTCGCTTGAAAGTTGTTGCGCGGCACAAAATCATGTAGATCGTAGTTGTGCTATAGGTGCAGCATATTATGATGTTATAAATAATTATTTAAGGTGTTACAAATAAAAGCATTCGTCACTCTAACAAACTCAACATATTACTCGTATGCATGCGGGAGTTCGTGTGACGGCGCATTAATTTGTGTATCAGTGTAGGACCCTGCCACAATAACTTATCTATAACTCAAGCTTGAGTGACGGTCGCTTGTCGGCGCGATAGGATTTTATTGTGGTGTGTGGATAAATTTTACTTCCAATGAAACAATAGTCATTTGTCGATCCGACGGTGATACCTACCTAGGTAAGTAGGTATATGGTGTCTATTTTAGTGGTCATTCAAGTTATATTGTTCTGGTAGGGGGTTCCGGGGCAATCCCAGAAAACAATGTTAGAGTAAAAAAGGTTAGAGAAGAGAGGTCCACTCTCTTCTCGCTGGTCTAATGAGGCAAGTTGCTTCGTATATAAATCAAAATCCACGCTTAATCCTATACTTAAGAAATGAAGGGGAACTCAGTTCATGACACTCTCCGAAATGTAACTTGTTCAAAATACTGTAGGATATACCTACGAATAACATTAAGCTTGATACACACAAACATACACATCCAAACCACTTTAATTTTATTCATGATGTAATCGTAGATATCGATCAGAATCTATTTTCTTTCACTTATTGATTTGAAATAAGAGAGACATACTGACAGGTTAACCGTTACCTACTATACTTAGGAGCGGGAATAGAAAAATGTTGCTCGCTGTAGAATGCTCACGTTAAACCAGCTCCGCTGCGAATCGAATTCAAAAGTTCTTGCAAAGAAGTTACCATTCGTTCAATGAAGCGTTCGTTAAGAAATAGGTCAGGTACAAACCTCGTTAGAAAGATATTAACTTTTTTATTAATATCACTTTATTCCAACTGTAGTTATAAAACTTATAATTAACCTGACATCTATTCCACAATATTGAGAAGTGTCGTTCTTGTCAACCTTCCAAGCATCCCTTCAAATCTACAAACTTCCCTTTGAATGTGTAGGTATATCTTCCCTGTACCATGAAAATTGTTCGTAGCAAGGTGGTATATAAGTGTAATATGAATAAATTGATTTTGCAAAAGTAGATTCAATTTAACTAGTACACTAATATGATGGTAAATTCTGCATCATCGTGTTGTGCCAGCCGTGGCACGTAATCACTCTTAATAGTCTCAACAGATTGGATATCTGAAGAGTAGGAAGCGTGTCGTAGCACGGCGGATCGGTAAACTGTTGAAAAAAATATGTATGAGTTCGTTAATTTTAAGGAAGGCCTTGAGTAAACACATACAGAAAAAGAACATAGTTATGTACCGAGAGATTGTCGGATCAACATCAGCAGCTGCATTGAATTGAGCTGTCAATCGCATGGTGAAATCGTAGACACGTTCAGTCACCATTAAAAGTAGCTGTCAATTTTAGTATGCAATTGATAACATTTCAAATTTTCTAATAGTGTTTAGTTTAAACCAATTCCATTATTCACAATCACGGAACGCAAAACTATTATTTTTATTTGATTATACCGACTAGATTTTAAAATATGAAAAAAATGTGAAAGTGAAAGCTCTAAGCATCGGCCCACTATATGACGGCACCTTGTGGAAAATTTGACACAAAAAACAAAACTAACAGTGGAACAATTTCCTTACTAAATCCCCTAAGCCTAAGTAAATACTTCGACTGTAAGATTTTTCTACGTTGTGAGCAATTACTGGTCGCCTACGCTCTTTTAGAATGCGGAATTTTTTAAATAAAATTTTCTATCACTAATTGGGATATTTTCAAAAATTAAAGATATGGTAATGTTTAATTTTTTATCTTTATCGATAAAAAACCTGGTAAAAAAAATGAAATGCTGTCAATTCGACATAAGCCAGCAGTAGTATTGTGAGCTAGTTTTTTTTAACCTACCTAACTCGTGAACTGTTTAGGCCTCTAAGGCACTGGTCCCACCACCGACGACGAGCGAGAAGCGATTAGAACTATAAACTAGAAAGAGTTGGCAAGCAGCGAGAAGCGAGTGTGTAGTTCCGATAGTTATATATGTCGCTCGGCTATTCGAGTACCACAGGCAATTACACGCACCACTCGCTTGAGCGATGCGGCCAAGCATAGTTACAGATCTGTACGCGAGACGCACGTATTCAACGGTACGCATTCCCTACCGCGTAGCGCTACGGGCTACGCTCGTAGCCGATAACATGGGAAAAACCGTATGTAGCGAAAACTTACAACGAGCAGAGCGCCCGGCTACTGGGTTGTTGGTGTCGAAAGTGTTAAAAGCCTGTTGGATGACAACTTCAACAAAATTCCCGCTGGTTGGTCTCTCTCAGCGGTTCTGACCGCCAAGTTAGTACACCTGACCGCGTTCTATCTTTTATCGCTGACATCAACTAGTGAAGAGAGAGAGGAGTTCGCCGTGAGTGTGAACAGTCAGCGATCAACTATAATTAATATTTATTTTCTTGAGCATGAAAATAGTCGACAGTTAATCGCTTCCTCGCCCTTGGTGGGACCAGTGCCTAAGACTAATGCGATGTTATGTTAACTCCTACATAGCCGTGCTTTGCCATCCGTGGCAATTAATT
This sequence comes from Apotomis betuletana, assembly GCA_932273695.1. NCBI lineage: Eukaryota > Metazoa > Arthropoda > Insecta > Lepidoptera > Tortricidae > Apotomis > Apotomis betuletana. The sequence continues at coordinate 14,859,914 of OW026300.1, forward strand.
ATTCTCTCAGCAGATTGGATGTCAATTATCATCAACATCAGTACCTGCGATGCATTGGGCTGTTAAAGACACGGTAAAATGGTTGACACGTACGTTACTCATAAATTGGTCTTTAAGACAACACTATGTTAACATTTGCATAGCAGGGCTTGCTAGCCGTGGCAGTTATTCACACTCTCAGCAAATTTGATACGGTAAAATTGTAATCACGAAACTTAACATAAGTACATAACCAATTATAACGTATAATTAGTGTATGCGTTATAGGTAGGTTAGATAAAAATGCAGATTTGAATATATGTACATTTAATAGAAATAAAATAAAGTAAAAATAGTTCCGGCTAGGTCGTGGGTAATTAAGATTGTTAATCCGAGCTGAGTACACTTTAGAGGAGACAAATCCTTGTTAGGAGCCACTTCCCTGCACACGTCGTCTTCGTCGCAGCAGGCTAGGTTCGGGCTAGGTTAGCTCTAGCCGTCCTGGAGTCTGGGTAGGGCAGACTAGCTCCAGGCTTGATGATTTCGATGTAGTCCTGGGCAAGCCCCAGGCTTAGTCTTGGTAGCGTCAGGATATAGGAATCGGAAGCCGGGATCGCGGCTCTAGGTTAGGTTTTCCGGCCCCGGGGTAGGTTCGGTAGCCCTAGGATTGCTCTTGCAGGCCCCGGGATAGGTTCGGTGGCCCTAGGGTTGCTCCCTGGAAATCCCATAATGTTTAGTTGAAGTTCGGCATGTGACTGCAACATCTTGATGGCTACGCGAGTTTCGTAGGCTAGTCAAGTGAACTCCTAAGCATTTATTAGTCATCAATGATGTGGCAGTCACAAGCACAATAACATTAAAGCAAAGAAATACATTTAGAAAATAGTTCATATTTAGAGTAGATCAAAATATATTTTTTACAGATATAAAAAAGGTAATATAAGTAAGAAATTGTTACCATTTCATTTAGTTATATAGTATATTTAACATTAAATAATTATCTACATCAGCACTAGACATGATATCTAGCGATATCAAGAGACTTAACCTATGTAAAATATAATTCTCGCAACACTCACCCGTATTGGGGAAAAAACAGCAACTTATTTACAAATGTACAGACATAGTAGGACAACTGTACATAAAAGAATTAATTACACATCGGTAGCAATTTATTTACACGATATTTATAGATGTATTCAAGAAATACAATTTAATTTCGCAATAGTTAATAATTTTAGATCGAACATTACAATGCCAGCGCATGCCGTGTTCCTTTTTTCACGATCGTCTATTGTTTCTTTTCACGAGTTGTTTTTCGGCCAGTACGTAATTATTCAGCCAGTGCTGAATAAAGAGGTTTAATTTATTACAGATGCAAATAGTTTATAATCAGTAAACGATTAGTTTAAAGTTTTTAATTAAGGTAGTGTTTGTAGTTAATAATATTGTGGATTTATTTTTATGAGTAGTTATTAAGGCTTAATTAATTATTTGTAACGCTAAATCGTTACACAATATACACTTAGATTTCGTAATTATACAATATCTAGTTTTCCACAGCTTTTCTCAATAAACTACGCACAAAGAGTATTTTTTATTTACGAGGCTATTCACAAGAAAGATTTGTTTTGTATACATTTGACGAGGAGGAAATTTTAAAGTAATACAGTTCTAACTCTTAGAAGTAACATTAAGTCACTCGCACCCGATTGAGTGCCAGTTATCATTTCATATTCCTTTCCAGTTCTAGGTATTATGTGTTATGGATAAAGTATCGTGGAATTATGAAATGCCCAATGTATCTCTTAGTCCATAACACACACACAAGAAACAATTTATTTATTAACACATACATTAAAACGTACACTTAACTTCTACTGATGGAACTAGTAGTTAATCGCTTCCAGCGTATTGGATGTCAATTATATTCAACTTCTGCTGATGCGCGGGAACCGCACAGCCAACTTTGCGCGGGATCCACTTTCTGCTCCAATTTCGAGTCATTAATAAGTTCCGCGGGAGTCAATTAGGTTGTTAGAGTTTTAACTTTACAAAAACTAATTTAAATATTTAACTTTTGATGATGTTTGGCATAAAGTGGATTATTGGTGGTATAGGCGCTGGTGATAATTTGAACGAAATTACTTGATAAGAACCGTAAATTTTAATAGGTCAGTAGTTCTTTATTTTTTCTCAAAAGTATTCAGCATCGTTTTAACAGCAGACAATATTTTCGTTACTATAATTACTTTACAATAGTTTAATGACCCTGCTAAACCGTATGTTAACTTGGCCAGGAGTAGACTAGGTATTGGCATGGGCTTTGAAAATTGTTTGGAAACTACGAACTGGCACGTTAGTTTATGAACGTTTGTACCTATTAGGAACAGGGGACAAAAAATGTTTGCTAGGTAACTTTATTGATTGGGTTCAAACAAAGCCCTGTGTTATCTAGTTTTCAAAACAAAGCGTAAAAAATAAAACTCCAATTATCTAGCTTTAGGTTATGGCTTCGTATGCGTGGTGGTGTTTTTTTTACCAACGCGTGAAAAAGAAAACCATACCCACAATTCACCTGATGGATGGCAGAAATTAAAGCCCTACACGAAGGAATTAAATAATACTTCACAAAATCTCTAACATTTTTTTTTTACAAAATGAAAACGTTGTTAAAAATAACTGACACCATAGTAACAGATTTTAAAATGTATATTTTTAGGGCATGAATTATAATTTATGTTAGGTTAGGTATTTTAGCTTTTCACCAACATACTTCTAACTTGTGGAAATTAATATAGAGATCGAGAGACCTTATGAGTCGTGTACAACTGTACACCCAAAAAAAATGAATTGTCAGGAAATCATGTTTTTCTTACACGAAAGGACTACTTACTAATGTTCACAAAAAATGCAACAAGCTACAAATTGTCCTTTTTAATAATCAAATATAACGTCGGTTAAATCCAACTTTCATTTTTATTGTTTTATAGAAAATCGCCTCGGGTTCCAAACGCGCCAATTACCCAACAAAGTTTCGACGCATATCCGTAATCAAAAATTTTAACACTCTCGGGGTGAACGTAAAATTGGCAACCGCTTTTATAATACTTGTTCTTATAAATAACTCCTCGGATTGAGTGAGAGACTGACATATTTCAGTTCTTGGAAGCAACTTCCGGAATATTGATCAGCTGAATCTCTCATACCGCACCGCCAGCTGCGCTCTGAAAATTACTTTCAGATAAATCTGCTCAACTTGTTACAGATGTTATGTGCGAGCACATGAAATACAGTCTAGGTAACGATAATAAGATAATATTCGCAAAATGTATTACAAGGTAAATGCGCCATACATACCTACATAATATAAGTACTTAAATAAAAACATCCACGACTCGGGACCAAATATTCGTCCTCATCGCACTAACTAATATTTTCCCTTGCTAGAATTCGAACCCACGCGACCGCAAATTAGCTTCGTAAACAGCGTCACTATCACTAACACTGAACCTTACTGCATAGTCTAGCTCATCTTTTACGAATAGTTTTATAAATATAAAATGTGCAACAAAGTCTCAATAAATAATAACAAATAGATAAATAATAAATCATATAATCAGGCCAACCAAAAAAAAAGATTGGTTGTTTTAAAAGACACACGAAAGGAAAAAGTTCCGTACCCAAAGGGTAAAAACGGGACCTTATTACTGAGACTTCGCTGTCCGTCTGTCCGTCCGTCCGTCTGTCACCAGGCTGTATCTCAAGAACGGTGATAGCTAGACAGTTGAAATTTTCACAGATGATGTATTTCTATTGCCGCTATAACAACAAATACCTACTAAAAATAAAATAAAATAAATATTTAAGGAGGGCTCTCATACAACAAACTTACAGATAATGGTACAAAACCCTTCGTGCGCGACTCCCACTCGCACTTGGCCGATATTTTTTTTGTTAGTTATATAAAGACTTGATTTATGAACCAAAATTGTTTATTGCATGCCTACTCTGCATCTCCAAAATAGTCCCATAAAATGTTGGTGATGATCTGATGACCAGATCCATACGAAATCGAGGGAACTTCTTAAATATTATAGGTACATCTAGTAAATGGCGGTTTTGGTGTTTTTGAACTGTTGCTCTCAGAAATACATTTTCTTCTCTTTAAACTGTTTAGTTGATGCTGATCTCTGTTATCATTTTCAGAAAGATAATAAAAATAATTATATACGTACATATTTCACTGTATATTTGAAAGTTTCGATACATTTGCAGACATCGTAATGATTCTGACTAAGCAATTTCAGATTCCACAAAAAATATTACGTTCATAATAATAAATCGGCTCGTGTTAAGTTTCGAAGCTTCCAAATGAAAATGTATTTAAAGAAAAAATATAAAAGAAAATTATTTCAATAAATCAATCACGAGTTGTCAAATGTTCTTTATCTTTCTTTTGGCCATAATGGCCTCTAATTTATTTTCTCGCCGCGTTAAAAGTAACCTTTCAGCATTAAGGCTCAATTTGCAAATCGACGTTGCATTACAGAATTGGTTTCAATTTCGACGGATTTTGGGGCTCGTTTTAGTTATAACATAAAAATGTGAATAACGTGATGCTGTGTAAATTTGCAACGTGAGCTGTGTATTTTTCCAGGATAAAAATTAGTGTTTGCCACTTTCTGGCCTTTATATCGACGCTGGAACGACTAATTGACTAACGTGCATTTATGAAACTTTACAGTAGAACAAAAACAAAGTATTTTTTTCGGAAAAAAAATCATAACTTTTTTTCTTTTTGTTATACGATAAAATGATGTATTGACGAGTAGAAGATAATTGCGATGACAATTTAACTATGATGGCTATTTTTCGAAATAACGTGTATTTTAGAAATAAATTGCACGTTAGCCAATCGGCCTCTAATTGCGAAGCGGGAAAAAGGCTTAACTGCCATTTTTAGCATTGCTTTCAGTACGGGTAGTTAACTAAAGTGAGTGTTAACTTCAAACATTAAACCATAAAAATGCATAACTAGGCTAGTATTACAAAACTGTAACCGAATAAAAGGCATTACTGAACATTTGCTCTATTAAGCAAGTCATGAATAATATCTTAAGAAACACTTGCACTAAAGTAAATCCTTTCTTTAGTTTTTGTGCCATAATGCAAACTAGAATTAATTGTTAAATTTCCGATATGGAGTCTTGAATTGAGTTTAATACGATACCAAACACGTCCCGGTATCAAACAGCTTCTGCAAATCTTCCATTTAAGATTAAAATTCGCTTAATAATAGAACATGGCTTCAATATAGACGGGTAGGATTATTTTAAAGGGCTTAACGTTACTCATATAAAAAAATAATTTACTATGATCACGTATGGATATCTCCTTGCTAGTTCGATATATAATGTCGGGCCGTTCCTGACAAAGTTTATATTATAAGAAAATCTTTTTAAAACATTACTTAACCAGAATGGCTATAATTATGTAACAGAATAATATGGAGCATAGAGAAATGGAGCCAATTAAAAAAAAACTTGGCTGCACCAGTTTTATGTTCTTCTGAGGTGCACATTGAAATTTTCGTGCACAAGCCTTCTTTTCATCTCCTATCAAAGTATTAAGCATGATCTTGATAATTTTATTTCGGTTAGTACGAAAGACAGGCATTTTTTTGCTATGTCCAGACATTGCCAATAAATTATCTTGACACTAAAAAATAATAATAAGTCCATCAGGTGGCGGGGATGGCCCTCCTTTTTTATGTCATAGGGAGCAAACGTGCAAACGGATCGCCTGATGGAAAGCTATAACGGTCGTCCATCGCCCATCACCCACCTGCAACACCAGAGGAGTTACAAGTGCGCTGCCAGCACTTTCAAGTGGGAGTACGCTCTTTTCTTGAAGGTCATATCGCCCGGAAATAACGCAAGCGACATTTCATTTCACAATGCAGTCGTGCGAGTCAAGCTAGTAAAACGTACAGTTGTGGACTGCTAACTATCTAAGTGGTGAGAGTTATATATGTAAGTGATAAAAGATGCAGAGAGAGGCTACATCTCTACGCAGCGCCAAGGAGTCAAGGCGATCTGAAATTCACTGGTAGAGTCGATACGAGTCACTCTCCGATGAATGCGATCCGACGAAGCTGGTACCATATGTACTTGATCGCCCTAGCCAACAGATAAGAACAGTATTCCTGGTCTGCAGGATTTGATAAGGATTGAGAGAGGTATTTTTCAAGTTGACAAATTAAGTCCTCAGTGGTTCTGTCTAGCCCTGATTCAGCTCATCAATCTGCTCAAGGATTCAGGACTAGGTTAACCCCCTCTTAGAAGCCAGGAATTCCCGGTTTTTAAGAGGGGGTGAGGTCATTTCTCATCTGCTGTAAATGGACGACCTCAAGCTGCACCAAAACACCACAATATGGTGGAACTACTGGAAGTAACTGTAACCTTCAGTCGCGCCTTCAAACGGAACGGAACGGTGCCATCGGAACGGAACAGAACAGACCTATCTCCGAAGCTGGAACCTACAAGTACCTTGGTATGACACAGTCATTGGGTATTGCGGGCGGAAACATTAGGCAGGCGTTAAAGGACCGTTTTTTTGGTCGCTTGACAAAAGTATTAAACAGTATTTTGTCCGGTGGCGATCAGGCGTGCACTTGTGATACCCCTCCTCACTTACTCCTTTGGCGTACTAAGGTGGACTCAGACCGAACGAGACGCTCTGAATCCGAGGGTCCGTCAGATGCTCACTACACATCGCATGGGGCAGCCACGCTTACCAGTTGATGAGACTGTACATCTTACGTAAGTGTGGATGCCGTGGTTTTTTAAACGCCAAGGATAACTGCCAGGTGTACAGTCTTAGGAAGGTGCTTCACATCGATGACCGTAGGTATGTATGGAAGAGCAGGGAGCTACACGGATGGTTCTACAAGGCCCGGGGCCCGATGTAGATCCGCTCGCGTCAATGAACTGGCTACGCTTTGGTTCGGCTGATTTCTACGGGGAAACCGAAGGTTTTGTCTGTGCAATTGCGGACGAAGTAATGATGATGAACAACTACCGGAGATATATCCTGAAGGACGGTACGATCGACATTTGTCGGGCATCCCGCCGTCACATCTTGCTAACGGCGAGTGCTTGCACAGACATAACCAAGTAGCCAGGATCATTCACCAGCAATTTGCCCTTTAATATACCATTTGTACAATTGTTGTATGAAAAACCTGTCCAAAGAAATGTGAAATGAGTGAATAAGTGGCAAAACTTTATTAATTACATCCCTACATTTGCACAAGTAAGACGGTAGGGACTTACACCCCCGCAACATGCACGCGCAGAAATAACGACCATCGGACGCGTTAATAAAACTCAATACTGCCTACTCACATTCACATATTGTGCTTGTGCACGTTCACACTATTTAAAACTAACCTGATATTCACGAAAAGTAAAATGGACTCTCGATCAGCAAAATTTGGCACGAAAGTCGACACATCCTTCCTCGAGTAGCTTTGACCGACGACTAACGAGCCGGACCTCTCCTAAGTTCTTGAAAATTTTTACGCTTACCCGCAGTATTTTGTTTTTATGGAGCCCAGAATGAAACGGTTAAACTTCGGATGTAACATTATAATTTTCTAGACTATTAGCGTAAATACCATAAACTTGTGCTTCACCAGTTTGGATAAACAGCTAACGTGCAATACCCATGTATCACGATTTTAGAAAAAGGTCTAACCTCCACTGAAAGCATTTTTTTGACCCCAGCAAAATGGTTATTTAGCCAACTGGAATGAAATTTCCGAAAACAAAAACCGCTAAAGGCAAAAAAATATTTTACGTTTTAACTAACGGGCATTTTTTTTAAATATCGACAAAACGCTGGCTCTTAAGGCAAAAGTTTTTTAGTAAATCTACTTTTTCTGAATTGCTAACAAGCCAAAAAAGTCCTCCGATCGAGCTCAAACCCGGCTCATTAGACGCAGAAAAATTCGCTGATTTCAACGGTGTATATAACTCCATTTGCCCAAAAATGGCTCGTTAGTCAATTAGTCATTCCAGCGTCGATAAAGTATCAACTAGCTGTCCCCGCGGCTCCGCACGCGTGGATATCGGTCTGTGTCAGTTTTGCTTTATCACAATTTCTTGATACCCCGCAGACAGGACTTTCCGTGCTTTCCAAATATATTTGGGATCTTGAAAGTTGTGCGAGCCGTTTTGCCACCAGACAGCAGGGGGACAATGATTACTCGCGTCCGTAGGAGGGGGACAATGATTACTCGCGTCCATAGGAAGACTACCTTAGATACCCTGCACGTGTCCCCTGGGTGGTGCTAAAGAGTAATCAACTTTGGCTGCTGCACTGCTCAACACTATTCCAGAGCCTCGCAGCAAGAAATCAGAACTCGAATACGTACACACTAGCAACTTCAAATATTTATAACTATCTCAGAATGAGCTTCCAGACTAAGAAGACCAGAGATTTGGGACCTTCAGTCCGAATCTGTCAAATCAATGTCGAGGGAATCAGCAAAGCAAAATGTGAGTACCTCGCTCGACTCCTCACAGATCTTAAAATTGACGTACTGAACATCCAGGAAACGCATGCGAAGGATGACGAGGACTTCGAAAACAGAGGCCAAATCCCCGGCTACACCATCCTGAAAGCACTGAACCACCGCAGTTACGGCATCGCCACCTACATTCGGTCCGACGTGAAGCAAGCCAGCGTTATTCTCTCTGATGCTTCTTCCGATAACTTCATCATCGTCGTCCAAGTTGCCGATATTAAGATCGTCAATGTATATAAACCTCCGCTTGCTACCTGGTCTAATAATGGCCCTCCTTCGTTCGAGCACCCTTGCGTATATACCGGAGATTTCAACAGCCACCACACATCGTGGCGTTACTCTGCAGACGACACCAACGGATTAACCCTTGCACGGTGGGCCGAATCGCTGAACCTGTTCCTCGTTTTTGATGCTAAGGACAGAGGCACCTTCTACTCGGCGCGTTGGAAAAAGGATTACAACCCGGACCTAACCTTTGTTTCCAGGGATGCTGCAGGTAAACCCTTGCCAACCGAGCTGTCCTTAAAGACTTCCCCAATAGTCAACATAGACCAGTGATCGTGGATGTGGGCCTAAGGATACCTCTCGCCAACTCAATGCCCCTCCCCCGCTGGAACTTTAGACGAGCAGACTGGACTAGTTTCACCGGAAATGTAGACGCCGCAATTCGCTTCATCCCACCCAAAGCTGAAAACTACGACCGTTTCAAGGGACTTTTGCTATCTTCTGCTAAACGCTTCGTTTGTAGGGGTTTCAGAAGAGAATATATACCGGGATGGAATACCAATAGCGATAATCTCTACAGGGAATACCAAGAAACGGGGGACTGCTCCATTGGCGCTGAACTTCTACATACCCTGGATGAAAATCAGTCCAGTAAATGGAAAGATACTGTGCAGTCGATGGACTTCAAGCGTTCAAGTCGCAAGGCGTGGAGCGTGCTCAATAAACTCACGGGGAAATCGACATCTCCACGGCCGCCCACCGCAATACATCCAAATGAAATTGCGAATAGGATAGTTTCCATCTCTAGAGCGAAAGGCGACAAACTAGAGACCAAGAAAATCAAAAAAAGGATGAAGGTGATGAAGTCTAACCTTGTTCAGGACCTAGAGCTTGCATGTCCTTTCACTATCGACGAAGTCCATGTCGCCATTAAAGGCTTACAAACCGGAAAAGCGGCCGGTGCAGATGGGATCTACAACGAGTTCTTGCTTAGACTGGGTCCTAACGCTATTAAATGGCTATCTCTTTTTCTATCAGATATCCTTAGAACCAACCAACTCCCCAGAGCCTTCAAGGAGTCCAAGGTTATTGCGCTTCTAAAACCAGGTAAAAAAGACGATGACCCTAGCAGCTACCGCCCAATCGCCCTACTGAGTAACTGTTATAAGCTGCTGGAAAAGTTACTTTACTCACGAATAGCCCCCCTTGTAGACGAGGTGGTTCCGGTGGAACAAGCGGGCTTCAGAGCTGGGCGTAACTGCACAGACCAAGTCCTGTCGCTGACCACACACCTAGAGACTGGGTACCAAAAAGGTTTAAAATCTGGGGCTGTGTTTGTCGATCTCACTGCAGCCTACGACACTGTCTGGAGAGAAGGGCTGATCTTCAAGCTTCTCGCGGTGGTCCCCTGCCTGGAAATTGCCAACCTAGTATCCAACATGCTCACTCAGCGGCGCTTTACGGTGCACTTAGGCTCCCAGATTAGTGGAGTCCGAAGGTTGAGCAACGGCCTCCCTCAGGGCTCCGTACTGGCACCCATCCTATTTAACTTGTACATCCACGATCTGCCAAACACCACGGCTAGAAAATTCGTGTACGCCGACGACATTTGCCTTGTGACACAGAACAAGAACTTCACAAACTTGGAAACCACATTATCCGGCGACATGGAAACGCTAGCCAAGTACTTTCGAACGTGGCGCCTAACACCTAGTTTGAGCAAAACAGAGACCTGTTGCTTCTACTTAAATAATCAACTAGCCAACCGGGAGCTCAAGGTTAGCCTCTGCGGATCCACCCTAAAGCACAACTACACACCAAAATACCTCGGCGTCACGCTCGACCGGTCGCTGACCTTCAAGCAGCACCTAACCAACACAGCACGCAAACTCCAGACCCGTAACAACATCATCCAGAAACTAAGTGGAACTACTTGGGGAGCGAATTCCGAAGTACTGCGCACGTCTACGCTGTCATTGGTGTACTCCACGGCCGAATACTGCGCGCCCGTCTGGCTAGGAAGTGCTCACACCGCGAGGGTTGACGTCGAGCTGAACAAGGCTATGCGACTTATCTCTGGGACCCTTCAATCAACCCCCTGCCACTGGCTACCAGTACTCTGCCGGATCCCTCCACCTGAACTGAGGAGGAAGGATGCCCTAGTTAAAGAAGTCCTCAAAATCCAGAAAATCCCAAGTCTCCCTATCAATTCCGAGTTTTGTGTTCCCACCACACACCGCCTGAAGTCCAGAAACGCATCATACAACATCGCCTCAAAACTGCTTGAAAATCACTTCAACCTCAAACAGGAATGGTTGCAGATGTGGAACTCGGAAATGGAAGGAAAATTGGGTTGTGAGATTATGCCGGGCTCTCGAATAAAAGGGTCAGACCTTCCTAGACGTGACTGGTGCAGGTTGAATAGACTTCGCACTGGTCACGGCCGCTGCGCTCAATATAAATACCGCTGCGGGTGGGTGGATTCTCCTGCCTGCGCCTGTGGAGCCGGAGAGCAAACCATCCAGCACATCATCCACGACTGCCCCATAACGCGCTATGCCGGCGGCCCTCCCGAAGACCTGTTCTCCCTCAGTGACGAAGCCATTAAGTGGCTAACTAACCTTAATATTGATTTGTAATTTTAAGTACTCGAGTTGTCTGATGCCACTGTATATGCCATACGATTAAATAAAATAAACCAGACAGCAACGTAGCAGTGATTATTAAATTAAACTTAGAATTAATTTGGAAAAATCCTTCCTCAGTAGTTTACTCATGTCACAACATATTAATTTCAGTGCCATCTGTTAGTTTATCAGGGTACTCGATATGCGTAGCACATGTTTGAAACAAGTTTGCACCTCATTCCTAAGCCATAAGATTCAGGTGCAAACTTAACTCAATCGAGTGTAGTGGCTACCCCCCTTTTTAACCCCCGACGAAAAAAAGAGGGGTGTTATAAGTTTAACATGTGTATCTGTGTATCTGTGTATCTGTGTATCTGTGTATCTGTGTATCTGTCTGTGGCATCGTAGCGCCCAAGCGGATGGACCAATTAAAGTGCGGTTTTTTTTAATCGAAAGACTTTTCCGTCGAGATGGTTCTTAGCTATGTTTGGTGGAAGTAGGACCAGTAGTTTTCAAGATATTCAGCTTTAATTGGAACAAGTGACAAGATCTCGGCCAATATTGAAGTCAATAATTCGAAATATTGCCTAAATGTTAAGTTTTACTAGCATTTTCTATATGACTCACTAATTGAGGGTCTCATGATGACCAGGTAGTTGTTAATGGATCTCAGCCAATATTGAAGCCAAGGATTCCATATTTTGGTTAAATGTTAAGTATTATTAGCATTTTCTATATCACTTACTAAATGAAGGTCTCACGATGACCAGATAGTTGTTAATAGATCTCAGCCAACATTGAAGCCAAGGATTCCAAATTTTGGTTAAATGTTAAGTATTATTAGAATTTTCTATATCACTCACTAAATGAAGGTCTCATGATGACCAGCTAGTTATTAATGGATCTCAGCCAACATTGAAGCCAAGGATTCCAAATTTTGGTTAAATGTTAAGTATTATTAGCAGTTTCTATATCACTTACTAAATGAAGGTCTCATGATGACCAGCTAGTTGTTAATGGATCTCAGCCAACATTCAAGCTAAGGAGTCCAAATTTTGGTTGAATGTTAAGTAGGTATTATTAGCATTTTCTATATGACTCACTAATTGAGGGTCTCATGATGACCAGGTAGTTGTTAATGGATCTCAGCCAATATTGAAGCCAAGGATTCCATATTTTGGTTAAATGTTAAGTATTATTAGCATTTTCTATATCACTTACTAAATGAAGGTCTCATGATGACCAGATAGTTGTTAATAGATCTCAGCCAACATTGAAGCCAAGGATTCCAAATTTTGGTTAAATGTTAAGTATTATTATAATTTTCTATATCACTCACTAAATGAAGGTCTCATGATGACCAGCTAGTTATTAATGGATCTCAGCCAACATTGAAGCCAAGGATTCCAAATTTTGGTTAAATGTTAAGTATTATTAGCAGTTTCTATATCACTTACTAAATGAAGGTCTCATGATGACCAGCTAGTTGTTAATGGATCTCAGCCAACATTCAAGCTAAGGAGTCCAAATTTTGGTTGAATGTTAAGTAGGTATTATTAGCATTTTCTATATCACTTACTAAATGAAGGTCTCATGATGACCAGGTAGTTGTTAATGGATCTCAGCCAACATTGAAGCCAAGGATTCCACATTTTGGTTAAATGTCATGTAAATACTAGCATTTTCTATATCACTTACTAAATTAAGGTCTCATGATGACCAGCTAGTTGTTAATGGATCTCAGCCAATATTGAAGCTAAGGATTCCACATTTTGGTTAAATGTTAAGTATTATTAGCATTTTCTATATCACTTACTAAATGAAGGTCTCATGATGATCAGGTAGTTGTTAATGGATCTCAGCCAACATTGAAGCCAATAATTCCAAACGCTGGATAAATGTTAAACATTTACCGCATACGAAGCCATATATGGCAGATATGAACTTGGACCTTATTGGCACAGGTCAAGGTTCAAATTCAAACAACAATTTTTTTTCTGTATGCGGTAAAGGGTTAAGTTTTATTAGCATTTTCCTTATCACTCACTAAGTAAAGATCGCATGATAATCATCTAGCAGGGCTGGACTAAGAGGGCCAGGGCCCCTAGGCACTTGGCATTTGGGGCCCCCTCCCCTATAAGGAGAACATTATTATGGTACAAGTCCTGCGTCTGGGACTGGGTCCCTAGACTGGCTGGGCTCCTAGGCCCGGGTGTGGGCCTATGGGTAAATACGGCCCTGCCATCTAGTTGTGAAAGGATCTTAGCCAAAAATTACAAATGTTGGTTAAATGTTAAGTTTTATTAGCGTTATCAACAATTACATAAAATTTTAACTGTACAATAATTTGGTACCATGGAGCTGAAGATGGCCGTAGGAACTCCTTAATAGCACAGAATAAACCCATGGTGTTTGGGCTCGTTGCTGGCCGATTGTTCTTAATGATCATTTAACGTTTGTGTAAGAAAGTACAGTCGATAATAAAACCGAGTCTCGGAAAAACATTTTTATTTTCTGTCACAATACTGGGTTACTGTTTCTAAGTTTTGCAATTCTCCTAAAGCTGCATTTTCATTAGGACTATTGAACAGGTTGCTTTGATTGAGGTCACAAATAGCAACACCCTGCAAGATTTTAACACGACTAAAGGACACGTAAGCTTTAGCAAAAGTACTCTTGCCTAAGTGAATAAATAACAGTTTTTTAGGATTCTGTAGTCAACAAGGAACCCTTATAGTTTCACTATCTCCGTCCGTCCGTCTGTCTACAGCTTAGCTCAGAGACATAGTGGTAGAATAAATTTTTAAAAACATTTTTTTTGTATACCTGCCCTACACGTAAAAAAATGGGGATGTAATTGTTTTTATCGGTTTATCCCATGGTGATCGATATCGATGATTAGGTCTTTCAAAACTAAGTCAAGTTACCTAATAGCATCAACTGCAATTTTTATGGAGCTAAGTAGGCCACCCATACTATTTGGATCCTGTAGAATGGAAACCTGGTTCTGTTTTAGGCCATAAGTAACAGGTTGTTTCAACTCATCCAGTGCATTTAAAGTATATATTTTGATTGTCTTGGCTAATAACTTAGCCATTTTGTCATTATAAGCATTAAATAGTTTAACTTTAACGATTTTTCCGAGAATGTTGCTTAAGGCTAATTTAAATCAAAATATATCCTAATTTCAATCTTAGAGAAGACGGCGTTCGTTACCACTGGCTGGTTGAGATCCTGTTGTACCTCTACACATAGTCAAGGATCAAGCTCGAGGAAAGACTGGAAACTATGGACGTTAAACGGTGTAAAACCAAAACAGTGTTAAATGTAGAAAATTCCGGGACGAAACTTCTGTTTTTTTAAAAAATATGAAATAAAAATAAATTTAAAAATTAAAAAAACCCCCGACATGACAACCTGTAAAAAGAAAGAAATAAATAAAATCTACGAAATGTGCCTTTACAATGAACAGTAGAAAAAGAATCCAAGCTTCGTTGCGTCGGGGGACCGCTAAGTAAATGAAATGCAATGTACTGAGAATCCTAAAGTGGGAAGCCCCAAATAAATGCATAGGTAGGTACTTACAATTTTCCGTTGAAAAATATATTTCATTTCACTTAGGTACTTAGCGGTCCCCCGAACGCTACGAAGCTTGGATTCTTTTTCTACTGTTCATTGTAAAGGCACATTTCGTAGATTTTATTTATTTCTTTCTTTTTACAGGTTGTCATGTCGGGGGTTTTTTTATTTTTTTTATGTATTTTTTTATAGTCGGGAATTTTCTCGACAAATATAATGAAGTTTTCATCAAAATCCGTTCAGTCGTTTTCACGTGATGCGCGGTCAAATAAACAGACAGCGTGGGAAGGCTCCCAACAAACAACCAACGTAGACCGACGACCTGGTTAGGATCGCGGGATCGCTGCGTAAGATCGATCGTTGTGGAGAACTTTCGCCTTTGTCCAGCAGTGGATGATGATGATGATGATGATGATGATGATGATTAAGTAGTAACATTACAGACTAAGGGATTGCTGGCGAGTTTGGGATATGGTCACGAGGTGAGGTCTAAAACGAGTCCTACAATCCCTAGTCCGGCCGAGGATTGAAAATTGCTTTTCTCAAGGAAAGGCTAGGAAATATTCAAATTAAACTAAAAATAAATAGTAGATAATTAAGATAATAGGGGTTTAGTAAAAATAACAATGGTTTACATTTGAGCATTGAATACATTACATAGGCCAGTATTGATGGTGTTTTCTTTTCTTTTGTTGTAACTAATAAAATTCTCTATACAGAATCTAATTTTATTTGTCTCTCAAATTAGGCGGAGAAAAATCTATAGGTAATTTGCGCATCACTCTTGTCACTAGACATAGAAATATTTTTAGTGTTTTTGTCGAAATAATAAACAAAAGAAGTAAAACACATTCAGTTAATTTTGCCACTTATTTTACTTTTTAAACATGTACAAAAGAACAAGCATAGGTTAAACATGGAGCACGAGCGCCATAGATTTTCTTTTTAATTTCGCAAGTAGGTATGCTTCGAGAGATAGGTATTATGTAATCTTTATGTCAAAAAAGAAAGAACATATCGTACAAAAGGCGGACTTTATGCCATATGGCATTCTCTTCCAGTCAACCCTAGTGTTCAGAGTGTTTCAGTGTGTTTGTTGGCTGAACGTACGTTTTCCTTGGTCTAATGGTAACAATGGATTTTCATACGTCCTTTATTGGCATAGGCCAGGAAAGCAATGTCACCTGTAGGGAATGAAAATCGGCTTTTTTTATGGAAATTACCGGATTACCGGTAAATTACCGGTAATTTCCGTAGAATTAAACACTGGTTTGCATTCCGTAGTCACCTGCCATAAACGAGACGCATACATGCAGTAAGCATGTTTGAGAAAACAATATTTTAACCTTTGTTTGCACCGAACGTGTTCTCACAGGAAATAAAGAGTATGTACATACACAATTTAGCATTTATGATATGGGGAAAATTCTTCAAAAGTCACTCTTAAAATAACACAGCTGTCGCGCAGCTGGGTAAAAAGCCTTCGAAGGAAAGTGAATAATGCAACCAATGTTTCCTGTAAATATTATACTAAGTAATTTAAACGCAGTGCAATGCAACAGGGATATCTATCGGGTAAAGCTTATCGGAATAATATCCGTAACAACAATTTTAACGATACTGCAGGGAAAGTGTGCAAACAGTGTTAAATGTAAAATTTGCGATTCGCCTCGAGCTATGGACGGATAGCAATACATTATTATATTAATGTTAACGAGTAAATCACAGAATAAAGACACTAGTAATATGTGCTATGCATAAATTACCTGCCAAAATATACACATCGACTTCTTTTTCTTTTTTCATCGTTTAAAAGCTATTCCAAAGATAATTCTTTCGAATAGCTCACCAAAGCGCGGCGCTGGTCGCAGCGTGAGTTTGACTAATCACAGTGATGAAATCGGGTGAGCGCCTCAGTGGAAACATGGGATTGGCCAAATCAAGGTCCGCTCCGCTCCGCCCCGCCCAGCTCCGTGCCAGTGATAACGCACCTTCGTGGTCTACTATTAGTGGAATAGTGAAAGCCGTATAGACATTCGTACATAATCGTAACAAATTACAGCTAAGTACGCGATCGGAACCGGATAACGAAATTCTTAAGGTTACATTTAAAAGATACCGCAACTATTGTAATAATTTATTAAAAAAATTTAAACGAAATTATGAAAGAGAACAGTTAGCTAACTCCGTCAAAAACCCCAAGCAATTATGGAAAACTATCAAAAATATAACGAATTATAAATCTACTAAAACATCAAATAAAGAGTTATTAAACACAAAATCATGTCCAACTGAATCTGTAAACCATGTCAACAATTTCTTTGCAAGTATTGGGAAAACACTGGCCGAAGATATATTGAAGAGTGCGGGTAAGGATGAGGATGGAGATGTAAGTGATGACACGAGTAGTGTAACCGCACAAGATCGGATATCCTCATCCTTCGCTCTTTTAGATACTGACCCTCAAGAGGTGAGTGACATTATCATGAGCTTGAGATCGGAAAGTGCACCTGGGTGGGACAATATTCCAACCAAATTTCTTAAACTTCTGAGAATGGATATAGCCCCTATTATTAGTCACTTAGCAAATCTATGTTTTAATCAAGGAGTTTTCCCTGCCCCCCTGAAGCAATCTATTGTGACATCTGTACACAAGAGCGGGGAGAGAGATGATGCAAACAACTATAGGCCAATCTCAGTCCTACCTGCTATTTCCAAAGTTATTAAAAAATTGATTAATAATAGACTTGTTTCATACCTAAATAAATTTGGAATTCTCTGTGATTCACAATTTGGATTCAGAAAATCACGATCTACGGAAGATGCAGTTCTAGAGCTAACCACTTTAATAGCAGATAAGACTGACATGGGTCATAAATGCCTAGCAGTATTTCTAGATTTAAAAAAAGCGTTTGACACAGTCTCTCTTCCCACTCTTGTGCGCAAAATGGAACGCATCGGAATAAGGGGATACCCATTGGATCTGCTGAGTGACTATCTTCAAGGGCGAACCCAAAAAGTTAGAATAGGTGACTTCACAAGTCAAGATACGAGCATCACATTTGGCGTCCCCCAGGGGAGCGTTTTAGGGCCTACGTTATTTTTGATTTACATTAATGATCTGACCAATCTTAAGATTCAACATGGCCACATCCTATCTTACGCTGATGATACTGCCATAGTCTTTCAGGGGCGATCATGGGAATCAGTGTTCTTAAACGCGGAATCGGGTCTCTGCAAGATATACCACTGGCTAAAAAGTAATCTTCTTACCCTCAATGTCAGTAAAACAAACTATGTTTGTTTTTCTAAATACAACAGTACGCAACCTGAAAGCAATTTGAGTTTAAAAATACATACTTGTAAACATTCTCCCAAATTCTCGTGTAATTGCAAAGAAATTGTTAAAGTGAGCTCAACAAAATATCTTGGAGTTATATTGGACCAGCGCCTCTCATGGCACATGCATATTGAATATGTTAACGATAGAATAAGGAAACTTACCTGGATATTTAAAATACTTAGATATATAAGCTCTAAAACATTACTTAATCAACTTTATATTACCCTAGCGCAATCCATTACGTGTTCTTGAGTGGAGACCGCGGATCGGCAAGCGTAGTGTGGGACGCCCTCAGACTAGGTGGAGCGATGATCTGTGCAGAGTGGCTGGCAAAAGCTGGATGAGAGTAGCCGAGGATCGCTTACAATGGCGTGCAGTTGGAGAGGCCTATGTCCAGCAGTGGACAAGAATAGGCTGATGATGATGATGATGAATCCATTATGTGTTATTGTATAAGTGTTTGGGGAGGTGCAAATAAAACAAAGTTTTTGGAAGTTGAGAGAGGGCAACGATGCCTGCTGAAAGTCATGTATTCAAAGCCCTACAGGTTTCCCACTAACGAACTGTATCAAATTTGTAACCAATTGTCTATGAGAAAGCTGTACGTCTTGAGTATCACACTCAGGATACATAAATCCTTGCAATTTAATCCTAAACTATTAAACCGTAGGCGAAAAAACAAAGTTGTTCCTCTTCCAACAACCAAATCTATGTTTGCCAAAAGGCAGTATACAGCACAGTCAGCTTATGTATATAACAAGCTAAATTATGAAATTAATATCTATCCACTACAACTTTATCAGTGTAAAAAAGTGTTAATAGAATGGTTGAAAAAGCTGAATTACGAGACAACTGAAAGTTTATTACATCAAATGTCATAGTTATATACCTACACGGAACACACACGCACATACACACACACCACACACACACTCACTCACACACACACACACACACACACACGCACGCACACACACACACACACACACACACACACACACACACACACACACACACACACACACACACACGCACGCACACACACACACACACACACACACACACACACACACACACACACAATCCCATGCGCGTTCGCACAATAGCTTATATTTCATAGGCTAATACTTTATTTCTAATTTGTTATTAGACTTATTAGACTTTATTAGGTATAAATGTATTATTTATTTTCTTGTAAATTGACTTGTAGTAGTAGAAGAGCGGGATTTCCTGACACAGGTATCATTATACTTACTAGGAGATCCCAGCATCATTATTATTGTGTCTGCTTTAGAGAAATAAAATATTTTCATTTTCATTTTTTTTCATTTTCATTCGTCTAGTACCTTGTTAATCTACACAGATTGAAGTGGTTGGGTGACTACATTATAATATAGGTACAGAGAGAGAGAGAGAGATACAGCGAGTGCATTATATTCCATGTTAGTATGGTTATGCGATCTGTCATTGTGGAGATCCTTGGACCTGAGTCTTTGACCTGCAATCACAGACAACCCCCACTAGACGGAGCATGTAAGGCGACCCGCGCGCACCAACGATATGGTACGGCAGAACATTAAAGTATCAACACGGCGGCCACCGTTTAGTTGCGTCCATGTTTATGATCCATGCGTACGTCAACGAAAAAAGAAATTAAATAAATAACATGGTAAATTGTAGTGTTAAGTGGTGTAGAGAGACCTCATAAACATGGACGCAACTAAACGGTGGCCGCCATGTTGATACTTTAATGTTCTGCCGTACCATATCGTTGGTGCGCGCGGGTCGCCTTACATGTGCCTTACATGCTCCGTCTAGTGGGGGTGGTCTGTGCCTGCAATGGACGGCTTTCGGTGTATACGATGAGGATCATGGTATTGATCTTATTAATAAAGCTCATAGCTGTTCCTGACTGAACGCTATCTAAATATCAGTCGGAATAGTTAGTAGATGCCTCATCAAACTTTTGATTATAGGATACTTTTTACCCAACTACATAAATAAGGGTTAACTGCGCCTTATCTTGTCTCCGTGAAAGAAGATGCGATCACCTTTTAGTGCTTAAATGGAAGTGGTTGAAGGCCAGAATATGTGATTATTATTACAAACTTCCTATTACTCCTACGTTAAGTCTACTGTTTTAGGTTGTAGCTGAATAGCTACAACCTAATACATATAGTAGACTAACGGTAATTGCGTCATAAACTTGATTACGTATGTATATTATAAGATGAACTCTGATTAGGATTTAAGCCTTGTCACCGCATTCAGCTTAAGGTCCTTAAATATACACCCTTAATAGTTTGTAAGGAGGACGCGTATGAAAATTTATGGCTCTCTATTAATTAAAGGACGCAACATGGCGGAATTTAATCCGAATGAGTGTACTAGCGGGCTTCTTTTTTTTCAATGTATAGTTATTTTAATTAGTAAATATGCTACGAATGCTATGATGGTCTTAAAGGAGCCTGGAGGCTACACTAAAAAGATAGCTACTTTTCTTTGAAAAAAGTATTTCTTTCTTAGAATTGGCTAACGTATTATTAGTATATGTACCTACTAAATAATATTGTGTGTATTTTACTGCTTTGCTTTACTTCAGTAAAGCTGTAAACAATTTTTTAGCTTTAATTTCAGTTGTATTATTTATCGCAATAGTGCCAAAACTTTACCAAGTTTTGGCATGAAATTGGTAAAGTCTGGGAGACTGTTTAATAAACTTGAATATTAAATAGCAAATACTAAATTTTAGTATATTGGCGAAAATCCTTGAAGCCTTTGTCTATCTTTCGACAATGATGATAATAGTGGATTAAATGTTTATACGAGTACATATGGAAGATACCACTGTTTTCTTACCATTTTCTGTTAATCAGGTACTAACAATATAAACAGATATAACAGAAAATTATAAGATAAATATCAAATGTTGAATACCAAAAATATTAAAAGAGTGAAGAAGGAAGTGTCAAAGATTTTATAATATAACGGTGTATTTTCTATTGCACAACCACGTAAACAGCAAATAAAACAATAAGATATGGAATAAAGACTTTACACAACTTAGTTTCCTAAAGCTATACCTTGCCTTGCTAAAGATTGAATAATATTTCATTTTGCTGTCGTTGACATAGTATAGGTTCAACGGGGTCTAAAAGAAAACTTAAATTGATGATAAACCACCAGATAAATAAGTATCCTTATTCATAGGCTGCAGTGAAAAAGTTAATAAAGCAGGTACCTTTGAATGATTACGTTGTTCTGAAGACAATATCTCAGTAGGTACGCGGAATAACTGTATTATCAAGTAGGCAGCGGCGCGCGGCCGCAGACATGATATATGACACACTTACTGTACCTCGTAATATTGCGTTCTCTTGCAATATAAAAATTTATCGCTGTGTGTGTATAGATCGTAGAAAAATGAGTCTAGCCGTATTCTAAATTCTGAATGCGTATGAGCGTAAATTTTCCTTAGCTGGCACAGCTATTTAAGTACCAGATTTGAGATAATATTGTCATTGCAGTCGCATCTTCAGAGACGCGCGTTGCGTATTGTTTTACAGCCTTAAAAAATGTCTTATTTTACGAGTAATGTGTTTTTAAAGTTTTAAGGTTTTTATTTTAGAGAAGCCACATGACGTCCATTTCGTAACTGAAAAGCTTGTTGTGTTTTTTTCTCTTGTTAACCGTAGTATGACAAATGCTTTGTTTATTTTGTTGCAGTTGCATGTCACAGAATATTTTAAGCTTGCGCAAAACAAAGTAAACAAAATGTTTAACAAGAGTGAACTTGTGTTACAGTACATCATATGTACTATTTTTGCCCGGGGCTGTAAGAGGATCAATAAATACATTTTAATAAAACATTGATTCTACCAATATTTTATTTCGAAATGTATGCCTACTGTCATGACGAAATTTTTTTTGAGTATGTCTATCGATTCTTTTTTTTATTGGGGTCAAATGTCTATATGGGACTAACTACACTCTAAAAGTCAGAAATGGCCGTCAAAGTACAACATTCCTACGGAGCGCCATAAACACCCCATACAAACAACACCTAATCATGCTGTCATTATTTGCCATGGTTACCGATATTTGTATGGAAACAATAAGTAATTTTCCATTTTCACCGTGAAAAAGTGCGTTTAAGTTCATAGTAGTCATACAATTCAAAATTTATTTGGATTAAAATAAAAATCATAACATTCGCGTACCTTTAAAATCACATATAAAAAAAAAACATGACATGACATATTATTGAACTAATTTTATTCATACCTATGCTGTTCTACAGTATGCTGTAGAATTAAACATCAATTGTCATCCCTGTTATGTTTCTCGAAATGATATATATATACTTAGCAATAGATTCTACCGTTTAAACTAAACAACATTTATTTTGTTTAGGAACTTTTAAAATAGCTTGTATCAAGTTATAACTTGTAAGATATTTTTTATTCAAAGAAGCAGTTCTTAACATAATTATTATCAATGTTACTACTTAGAACAGGACTATAGTAGTTTTTTTTAGTTTTTTTCATTGTAAATATGTTTACGTAACCTTTGTGTAATTCCTTCATCTTCTCCAGCTTGACACTTTTGCAGAGCGGTTGTGGTTTTCGTGTGTCTGATGTCTGATGTCAGAGTGGAATTGCCTCTTTTGCCATGTTTCTCATTCTTCATTAATTTTCATTAAATACCAAGTTTGTAGTCATAAATAGTTAATTATATTATAATCTGTAGTCATAAAAAATCATAAAAAGTTCTTACAGATACTTCAATTACATAAAAATAAATGCTTACTGGGAATCGAGTGGCTTGTTGGTTTTGCTTTTAAAAGAATACACAACATTTTTCTAGGAAACTGACTCAGAAACCAGCGCTAATATGGTTTCGTGTTCACACCACGAATTTATCGGATTTTTTTAGTAAAATACATATTATATCAAGTTATCCTAAATATCCTATATTTAAATAAACGTTGCAAATGTGTAAGTTTCACTTAAACGCAAAAACTATGCAACAGATTTTTATAAAACTTTTCAGTAACACAGGTTATATGTCAGAATAGGGTATATTGGCTACAATTCATGATGATATTCAAATTCATCTTCTATATATATAAGAAGAAGTCCTGACTGACTCATCAACGCACAGCCGAAACTACTAATTTTAGAGAGTTGATTTTTGCACAGTAGGCTACTTTTATAACGTGGGCTAGGGATAAGAAGGGATTTTTCGAAATACCTCCCCTAAGAGGTTTAAATAGGGGTGCAAAGTTTGTATGGGGTACAAGTTTTTTTTCATGCTAGGAACTTGAAACTTTGTAAAAAGGTATTAAAATAAAATGGAAGAAAACTTATTTCAGCGTTCTTGAAAAATCACCCTCTAAGGTGGTAAAAAGGGGTTAAAAGTTTGTATGGAGATTAAGTATTTTTTTGAGTGCGGTTCTTGAAACTTTGTGTAAAGGCATTATCTTTTCGAATCAAAGAATTTATAAACGTCGTTCTTAAACTCATCGAACTAAGTAAAGCTATTCGTTCGTAGATGTACCTGATTTTATAATGATACCGCGTAATTAGAGCTAATTAGCCGAAAGTGTGATTTCAAACGCAATGTAAATTGTTAAATGAATAAATACTTATGACTTATGAAAAAAAAGTAAAAAAAGGCCAAGAGCGAGTCGGACTCGCGTACGAGGGGTTCGTTACTATGTATTTCGTAAACAACTGCAAAAAAGCACGTTTGCAATTTCAACATTACTTAGATCTGAAAATAATAAAGATGTAAAATTTTCAAGATAAAGGTTCCACGCGGACGAAGTCGCGGGCAACAGCTAGTTTATTATAAAAATACTTTTTCTGTATTCGGTCGTTGTGTCTACCACGTATCGTGTTGTGTGCGTGTGGATTGAGTGAGCACCCTTCAAAAATGAGAAAAAATGTGCTGATCATTTAGTAAAAGTTCTAAAACAATTGTAAAACTAATTGATTAATTTGTAAAACGATAAATAAAAGTAATACATTCATTAATGTGTGCTCACTCAGTTCTCACAAACTACCAACGAAATCTGTGAATGTGTTTATTTAACATATAATATTTATATATGTCGGGGACAGGTGCGGATGGGCGGTGTGGTGTGTGGCACATTAGTTGAGCTATTCGACATAGTTGTGGACGAGGAGGTAGTTGTGAGCAAGATGAAACATTACGGATGCAATTAACTTGATTTATTCCTTATACAATGAAGCACAAAATAACAGTTCCTGGCACTAAGCTAGGTTATCAAACTCTCACAATAGTCTTTATTAAATTAACACTGTTCACTGACTAATCAACTTGGTATAGCACAACGAAACGGGACAGTTCCAAGGCAGTAGTGCACTCGACGGTGACCCAGAGTGAAGTGTGTGGGCGTTCGCAGAGAGTGAACCACCAAGACTCTGTCTAGCGCGCCAAAACTGGTTCAGGAGGGTGCTACTGTCGCCTTGCAATGGCGCGCCGGTTTCGTTGAGCTTCCATACTCATGACCGTCTCCGACATACCGGGTGTAACCGACGGTGTACCGAAAACTGAAACCATGGCTTCAGACCATTATTCTGGGCTGGAAAATCGTGGAAATTTCTTTGAGAAAATTCACAAATTTTCCTCGCGAGTTTTCATTCTTTCTTTATTTTTCCGTTAATCGAACTCTACCGGTAACAATTTTTCATGAAAAATCGCATGAAAATTGCATTTTCCGCAAAACACGCAACGTATCACAAACAGTATTATGTAAGCGTGTGGAGTGGGTCAGATAGCGGTACTGGCCGGTCATTGATCCGCCAGTGCGCGCCCGTTGGCCGCTACGGTCGGACGCATGTTTAATGTTTACCTACCCGCACATTTTATTTGCTTTACTTGCTTGAATGAAAATAATCTTGTTAGACTGTTTTAATTTATCGGTCAGTTGTTATTGGTGTTAGGTAGTACACTAGTTGTGATCTGTGGTTGCGTTGTTTTTGTGGTTGCATTCATTCATGTCATTCGATGCGCATTGGCGTAACGGTATGTTTTGCGCCGACGCGTGAGTGGAGTGGGGAGTGCCTTGAACGGTCGATGCTTGCCGCGTGCCCCCTCCCCGCGCGTCTGCACCCGAGAGAATTGGACGCAACGCAATACATTGCGCGTCGAGTTTTATAATTTATTTTAGAAAATCTTATCCTTGAGTTTTCCGAGAAAATGAACACTCGTTTTCGGTTCGTGATTATGGTCTAAAACTACAGTTTTCGTTTTCGGTACGCTGTCGGTTACACCCTGTATACAAATTTTTTGTAAAACCTATGCTTAAGGTAGGTAATAATTTCAAGATCACCTGGTTACGTATTTAAAGTTTTACAAATAATTTCGTATGCTCACTCAATCCGCACACTTTCGAAAACCCAATGTCTGATAGAAAAAGATATTTACATTTTTAACTTACGAATAATGGGTGGACTGAGTGAGCACTTACAAACATTTATTATCCAAAAATCTGCCATGTTAGTGGTTTGTTTTGTATTTTACAAATTCCCATATGAGTTTTACTAAACTATACACATATATGAAAGTTTCAATCTGCACTTTTTCTATCATAAATTGGGTTTTCGAAAGTGTGCGGATTGAGTGAGCATACGAAATTATTTGTAAAACTTTAAATACGTAACCAGGTGATCTACAAATTATTACCTACCTTAAGCATAGGTTTTACTAAAAAATTGTATATAAATATTATATGTTAAATAAACACATTCACAGATTTCGTTGGTAGTTTGTGAGAACTGAGTGAGCACACATTAATGAATGTATTACTTTTATTTATCGTTTTACAAATTAATCAATTAGTTTTACAATTGTTTTAGAACTTTTACTAAATGATCAGCAAATTTTTTCTCATTTTTGAAGGGTGCTCACTCAATCCACACGCACACTATCGTGTTACCTATCGCTCACCTCAAGCACAGATTATATAATACACTCCTCAAGCTAGAACTGATTGGCAAAGAGTTAATCGTCAGTAGAAGGCTAGAAGGGTTGTTTGCCAGATGCCAGTACACTATTCTGCTTTTCCTCTTTTTTATACGTTTGCTTGTGTGAGTCAGTGAGTGTGGTCAGTGATTTCAGACCAGCGGCGGTTCCATGGACATCCAAAGCCAATGGTGGTGGTATAACGTGGACGTATTACCGAGAACAACAACTTAACGAGTTCCTATAAAAATACTAAAATCGCTATAGATTTATTTAGCCCATAATATTTGAGGAGTTCATTCAATCGTGGATCTCTATATCAGGTATAAAAATAATGGGCATGTTTTCTCTGAAACAAAAAATACTAGTTCTATTTAAATGTGTCACAGTCGCGGAAACCGAGGAAAATTCAAAAAATAAGTTTTGTAATCGGTCTATAAATAAGGGAATAAAAAAATACAACCGAATTGAGAACTTTATCTATTTGGTGGTTCCTTGAAAACAGTCAAGTGCGAGTCGGACTCATGCACGAAGTAAGTATTTGATATGGTACCTATATAAATACATACACAAAATAACACGTTTTTTTCTTGGGACTTGATATACGCAAGAACTTAATGGTGAAAATGACAAGAGCAACGTGTCAGCTCCAATAATAAACATCGCGATTTAATAACAGAAGACGCCATTTTATCTATATACTTATAGCCTAGATATTGCTTATTTGGCTATACAGCACATTACAATGAGTACCCAGGTATCACAGCTCAGTAGTGTTGTGAATGTACCTAGTTGCGAAAATACTGTTTTGATCAGTACGGGTAGATTTTTTAATTTCGTGTTAACTTATCACTTAGAACAAAAACGCGTCATTATCTTATTATTATTACTAAAGCACAAATGTAGCATTTCAAGATTAACCCTGACACTATTGAAAAGTTTCTTTAGCAATCCTTATATTGAACACTATTTTTGGGTATCTCAGGTCCTATTGACGGTATTGGAATCCCTCACGGCACAGCTGGTTTGGCGGGATTTTCTCCGCGAACTCGGCGTCCGCCGTCGACGCGTTCAAATTGTTTCGCACCACATATTGCACGGATTGTGATCGTCAGTCGCGGGTTCACTTCACGATTGCTCCGGTAATCTTATTTTTGTATTAGTTATACCTACTGCACGGAAAGTACCCATTTTATTGTATCGAATATGGTGCATAAAAAAGTGATAGTTTGATCTGCATATTTTAAGAGTACCAAAACGTGTTTACAATACTTTACTTATTGCATACCAACTAGAAACATATTACATGAGATATCTTAAATTAAATAACGGTAGATAATACGCGGGTTTGTGTACATTGAATTCATCGAATTGAAATCACGATTTATTTTGCTTGGCATTCTGTAAGGTAAGTCGGTATAATTGAAATCTCCTAACTTGGCGTCTTATGTGTTCAAATTGATTGACAGCTCACAATGCCCGGACTCTTCAGTCACATGGACATCTTTTCCTTGTAATTTAATATTTTTTCTAAAACGATGATTGAGTAGCCCATGGAAATACGACATGGAGAGAAAGGATTTTTTAATATTTTTGAATGAGAAACCTAGGCATATCAAATTTTAGCTCAGACGGAAATAGGGAAAAATTTAAGTTAAGAACTACTAATAAGATCATTTAACTTGGAAGATTATTGATTTGTCAAAATAGATATTTATACTTCGTGTGGCATACATATAATCGAAGATACCTTGAAAATATAGTGAAAGCTTTAACAAGCATTTTGCTTAAAAATCTAAAGAGAGAAAATTATTTCCTAGTTACACAGAAACTTTGTTTGCCGGGGTTTACACGTAAACATTGTTGGCACAAGCAAAACTTTAGACTAACCTGTTACACTATAAAACGAATTGGCTTCAAGATACAAACCTACATTCACTACATTACCAATAGTGAAAAGTATCATTAACCAGTGAATCTTAAAGACCAATTAAAATTAATTACTAAACACATGCCATTGGAAACTGATTTAATTGAGCTTGTATCTATTATAATCGCTATCAAACCGTATCAAGACAAAAGGAAACTCAATAATGTGTTGCGAATACTGTAATAGGATGTGAGGGAAAATCAGATCGGTGAAGACCGGGCGTTAGATAATGTCCCCGCTGGGGCGGGCCCGACCTCGGATTTGTCTTGTGTGCTCGCGGTGTTATGACATTACGATGACTTTTAACCCTTCCTCACCCTTTGTTTAACCATTTAAATGTTAGTTGCGGTATTTTTAGCACCCAGCTTTGTAAATGAGTGGAAAAGTAGGTAGTTACTTGGGTTAATGATGCTTGCGATGTAAGCATGTTAAATCAACTTTTCTGTTTATCGTATTCTACGAAATACAGTTTATTCAGTTACAAATACGATTGCACACGCACAAATGCATTGGTAAAATAGATGATCTTTACATAAATAGAACTAGTCCCAAATTAAACAGAACTTGTAAGTACTATGGGTATTTGACGACGATATATATAAATCATGGCCTAAATTTGCACTTGATTACCTACTTTAGGTACCGTTCGCTCCTGAAAATGAATCTAGGTCCTGATCGATGGTTATTGTATTGTTAGGATCCATTTGCTGCCTACCCATCTACTCCCAACGGCCCCAGAAAGAATCCTCACGCTGAGAAGTACTTATGTCTGCTAGCGGAAAGTAAATCAATGTCGTGTTAATTATTAATGCGAATGAAACACGTTATGTTTTCTTTATGAGGGTCTTAGGAGACTGGAATTTAATGCCAGGGCATTCAATGCTTAAGATTTTCTTCATTCAATTTCGGTATTCACTGAAATGAATTTTAATTTAAATACATACATGTTTTAAATATTTGTATACATTATGGTAAATTATTTAAGGAAAATACTATAAATGTACCTACAGGTAAAATAGTTCAACATACATAGTAACAGAGCGACGTTTATTCAGCAGCTCAGTGTTTTGTCGAAAGTCGTTAAGTCGATGAGTTTCCGTGTCGTATTCTCTCAATACAGAATTACGGTATGATAATAGAGCAAGTCGGTCACATGAATCACAGGGCTCTTCCCGGGGAAGTCTTTGTATTCAGTTTGGCGGATGACGATAACCTTAATGTAAGCGCCGTCACGGCTGGTGGTCCGAATTCCGAAGAAGGATCGCCTTTGTCGTGGCCCCTTCCACGCGCTCCATTCTTTTCTCTTTATACCGTTTCTCACTTGAGTAATTCGATGACAATAAACATTTATTGTGCTCGTCTATTTGACAGACGATGGAGAAATATCGAGTCAGTGAGTTCGTTATATTAAACCGCGGGTTTCGGCGGTTGTTGTCGTAACGAGCGGCACCATTGTTGATTGAATAACAACATGACGCTTCAAGTCTGAAATCAGCTTTAAACGCAAGCAAATCATTTTCCTGAAACCAAACGCGAATGGTAAAAACGTCTAAAAAGCCGAGGGACGAAGTTAATAATGTAATTCCTGAGGGAGCACTCGCAACGGGAGACATCCGCATTCGTTTTTGTGCGTTTCGTTTTGCTACAGTGAAAGGATTTTACGACTTCCTCTTTTAATAATTAACTTTAAGCTAAGCTTCTCTTGGTTTAACTGAAAGTTGGGGCTGCTATCTTATTAACGTAAATGTAAAAAATGTGTGAATAATTCTAGTCTGAGTTAAAAGAAAAGATAACACATTCTATGTAGATGTTGAAGTAAGTAGGATCCAAAACCTAGTTTTTGTCATAGTAAAATCGGCTAAAACCCGGTTTTTCTATGACAATAAAACCTGCTTTGGATCCCCTATATTGTAGTTGGTAAAATAATAGTATTTTATGAAATCGTTGCAAAGTGCAGGTTCTTAAAGTCGAGTACCGCGTTTTTGACAAGTAATTTCAACCAATCAGGGAACAGTGGCGTGCTTTATTTGAATCAAATATGCTGATGTTCTCTTTTTGAAATTCATTTGAGAAGTTCAGTAACGGGTGTCATAGAGTAGGTATAGAATTTTGGTACAAATATAAAAAGTGCGTTGTTGTGAGTCTGTGAAATTATAATTGACAGATAAAAGTACGCGAGTATAAAAAATAATATAAAATTGGGCAAGTGCGAGTCCCACTCACGCATGAAGGGTTCCGTACCATAATCTATAACAAGTTTGTTGTATGGGAGCCCCCCTTAAATATTTATTTTATTTTATTTTTAGTATTTGTTGTTATAGCGGCAATAGAAATATATCATCTGTGAAAATTTCAACTGTCTAGCTATCACCGTTCTTGAGATACAGCCTGGTGACAGACGGACGGACGGACGGACGGACGGACGGACGGACGGACGGACGGACGGGCGGACAGACGGACGGACAGACGGATGGACGGACGGACGGACGGACAGACGGATGGACGGACAGCGAGGTCTCAGTAATAGGGTCCCGTTTTTACCCTTTGGATACGGAACCCTAAAAAATTAGTAAACTATGAATTATCATTATTCATATTAAGACGTCCCGTTGTTTCCAGAACCTGGAATTATGGAGATACAAAAAAGCACCAACAATACCTTATTAAGCACTGTTCATGTACTTTGCTAACGCACACAATCAAACAAGGCACATGCCCAACATTAGTTCAAAAAACGTTGTTCGATACGATATGGCTTCCGCTGAAAAACTATGTGCGAGTTCCGAAAGGCAGGCCAATCAACACAACGAGCCGCGCCCGGTCGTCAAAGAGTTCTCAGGCAGCGCGGGCGCCCACATTTGTATTCAGTTTGGCAGACTACGATAACTTTAATCCGGGTAAAGTGTCACCTTGAGTAGCTTACAGAAAAAGAACCTTTGTCTGGAGTGGGGTGCTCTGAACTTCTTATTTTTTCCGTCAGGGTTTTTCCATTGTCATGGGATAATGTAAAATCCAGTCGTTTAAAGGGTGAGTTTTCGTAGCATTGCCCTAAACCTAGGTTACAGCGGCGAACGGTGTCTCGACTTGATGGATTGTGACCGAATACCTCGTTTATCATATTACATTTACTTTGGTCATTTAATCTTCCTATACAACGCCTCGGTCAGAAGATTGAAACATATGTGGTATTACATCACTACATAGTATAAAACAAAGTCGCTTTCTCTGTCCCTATGTCCCTTTGTATGCTTAAATCTTTAAAACTGCGCAACGGATTTTAATACTGTTTTTTTTAATAGATAGAGTGATTCAAGAGAAAGGTTTATATTTGTAATACATGCATAATTTATAAGCATTGCACCCGTGCGAAGCCGGGGCGGGTCGCTAGTTTTGTATAAAACATTGAGTATTTTCGTCATAATTAAAAGAAAAGTTACATATAAGTTATATACGAAAGTGATATTATATTACTCCCACGATCTTTGCTTTTTTAGGGTTCCGTACCCAAAGGGTAAAAACGGGACCCTATTACTGAGACTTCGCTGTCCGTCCGTCCGTCCATCTGTCACCAGGCTGTATCTTAAGAACGGTGATAGCTAGACAGTTGAAATTTTCACAGATGATGTATTTCTATTGCCGCTATAACAACAAATACTAAAAATTAAATAAAATAAATATTTCAGGAGGGCTAATACAACAAACTTGTTATAGATTATGGTACGGAATCCTTCATGCGCGAGTCAGACTCGCACTTGCCCAATTTTTATTATACGCTCACTGGCGTAAATATGCATGTACTAAGTCTCATGAGAAAATAATGTTAATTTCTTTTAAGATAAATAAAAATTCTTTAGCTTTAAGTGAACGCAAAGTGAATATTAGTCATAAAAAAGAAGATTAAATACGGAACACAATACACAATACGAAAATTTCAATAGAACGTAAATGATACCTACTGTTCCTTTCTAAAAGTAGCAATGTACGTGACAAATCTTCCAGTTTAGAGTTCGGATTGAAAACTACGATAGACTCCGGCCAGACGTGCTTGGAATGGGTTATTAGATTCCTATTTAGGAATAGGTGCACCGATTTTATACGTATTATATTGAGAATGTCGCCGAAGTAGCTCTGGCCCGCGCCCTGTACTAGAACGGAGTCACGTCTGAATACACTCTATCTCACGTAGCGTCGTCACATTTACAATTCGACCACCTCATATACATTCAAAAGGTAACAGAAAATGAACCGCAACAAACAAAAAAGAGTATCTATCGAATCATAACGTAACACGTACTCCTGAAACAGACAACGTATTTTATCACAACTTTCAAGCCTCTACAAAGTTTACATTTGAATGTCGTTGCCATATCCAAAACTTATTTATCCAGCGAATAGCTAAGTCACTTATGTACTTATCTAGTATTAGTGAGCAAGTTAGCGTACAAATGAAAAGGTTTTTTACAGAGTAAGTGTTCCGCTGATGCGAGGGCCGCCAAACACAGAAAACCTTTGAAAAAATGTAAGCTGATTTACCGTGGCCGGCCAGGGGCTCTCGTGGCCGCTCGACCGGCAAATAAAGGCGACCAGACAAATGCTCGCAAATTGACTCGACGTTTTTCACCGTATTCCATATTTTTTTACATAAGGAGGCCTATTTAGCCAGTTGCCTTGCCAGCCTTTCAGCACTTTATTTACTGCTAATTAATTACCTACCTTTTAATTTGTGGCTTAAATGTAAGCCGCTCTTATTCGAAATTTCAGTTTTAATTAAGTCACTAAGATTTACATCTTAACCATATTTTTACAAGAAAATGTAGAAATAAATTCTGGAACCATTAACGTTGAACTACAAAAGCTAAAGCCGAGAAGAAAAAAACCTAAATCTAATAAGGAAGGGTTTTCATAAAAACGTCTTCATTTTGGAGATTGAAGGCATTAAGTTGCTACAACGACCAAATAAAGCTAAGATTACAAGTTAACCTCATGTTAGTCCGAAACCCCAATGATAAAGCATCTTAGGAAAATCGAGCCCGAGGAGGGTACACTAATCCCTCTTTAGCAAAAACGCTTCGTTCCAAAAAGTGATGGGTGGCTCACGAGGGATGGATCTTCATTACCCCGCCGTGTTGTCAGTTAAGCCAAAGGGTCTGAGGATTACTTACAGCTTAGTTTAACTTAAAAATTGTCTTCCTACGTACAGACACATTTCCCCGCCATACTGCCGAAATTCAACTGGAACGGATTATGAGAAATAATAACTTCAACATAAATTACGACGCCCATGAATATTTCGTCTGCCTGAGTAAGTTACATTTCCCACCCTCTTCAATATCGGAGACGAGTTTCTTAAACTTTACGATATTATTTTTTCTATACAATAGCATCATAAAAAGATTCATGGGAATACCTTTTACGTATTTACCTTTCAAAATTTATATTCCCTGTGGGTTCAAGCCCGAAACCGACCGCAATAATACACAATAGGCAATCGAATTATCATATCATTACAGGGTACATAGATAAACGAAACTTCCGAATACGAGTAGGTGTTTGTTATTTTCGCACCCCTTAATACTTTATGTCTCTTAAATGAGCCCCGATATGCATTAGTCGATAAAAAAATCGTAAAACTAATCTATTAACCGACGTCGATGTGTTCCTAATTTAAATTTTATTATGCTAAACATGTAGTCTAAATGCTAAATAATTTCGAGATTGAATTATTTAATCTTCGTAAAGTTCAAATTACAGAATTAGTTATATTGTATAAAGTTATGTCTGGAATTAAATTATATATTGTGAAACAAAGTCAATTCCACGCGGATTGAGCGTGGTTACGCATTGTACGCGCCCACACCAAATTGATTTTCCACGCGAGGTTGACAGACGCAATCTAATCCATAATTCTAATTACGAAACGCACTTATCTTAGAATTACTGCTTCCTGTGACTCGAATCGCTTATACTCGACAAGAACAAGATCGATCCTTAAACATTTTTCTGATTCGATTTAACCCGTATAATGTAAAGCAATACAATCGTTTTGTTTAATTTCTCGGATCGGATCGGGGTCCTCAGATAGGTTACATTGTGATGGGAGATAACTTGATATATGGGCCGCCGCCAGTATTATGCGGCCTGAGGTCCCTACTGTCCAATAAATACTATATTCATGTCCATGATTGATGATTGGCGCTATACTGTTTGTTTATACGCTTTTGTTTAATAAAATGGCTAGAACCTATAATATTTATCTGCGTAATGTCGGTATTTTTATTATCTCGATTATAAAATCTACCTAACCAAAAAGTAAT
This sequence comes from Apotomis betuletana, assembly GCA_932273695.1. Taxonomy (NCBI): domain Eukaryota; kingdom Metazoa; phylum Arthropoda; class Insecta; order Lepidoptera; family Tortricidae; genus Apotomis; species Apotomis betuletana. The sequence continues at coordinate 14,894,496 of OW026300.1, forward strand.
GACATAGGTAATTATGGCTCATTCGTTTATTTGATAACATTTTATTCACGCAAAATACTTGTTTTGCTCTAGGAAACGACGAATCTATTTTTGGCAAATACATTGTTATTTTATTAAACGTAATATACAATATATTAGCCACCGTGCACACACTAGAAAAATGTAAGTAGGCGTTGTCGGTTACGACAAGGAGGACTATATAATATACTTAAATATGCAAATTCGCATTCGATTTGGTGATCACATCACAGTTACCTTGTCTAAATACATGTCCCTGTTTAGAGAAGAAACGCAGTTCCCGTGGCACAGAATTAAACAAAATTTCTCTATTTATCAAAAGTTGTAGCTCCCATTAGTCTTTTTCCCAAAACGTCATAACAGTCGTTACTTTAAAGTGCGATTCGAGATTTAGAGTTCCTTCGAGTGCGATTTGAATGAAGGCAATGTATATTCAATTAATGGTTTGAAGGGGTAATTTTCTTGCTCAAAACAAAACATTTTAAAGTAAAAACATTAAAAACAATTTTATTCGTGAAAAACTTGATTGTCATAATTAGCACAAAGCTTATAAACACGCTTAATACATTATTTCCCGGTGTAATATAGCACTTTGCCAATTGCACGCCTAAACGAAATAAGCATCACATTTCAATAGCGACGTTTCCTGCTTATTGTCAAACATTCTCATGCCTTCGTTGGGTGTAATTGAATAAGACGATCGCTATCACCAGCCTTGACGAAAAGAATTTAATAAATGCGAAATTACAGCCTTCCAAGTACATCCCAGTCATACGAACGACACATCGCAAGCAATGGGGTCGAGTCAACGGTCGTTCCCGACCGTGCCAATAGTTTTTTATTTAAATAAAATTCCAATATTTTAAACGCTTACTGCTCAATGCGTCGACAGAGGGGATATTATTTCGCGCTCCGTGAACAAGCAGAGTCAAACTATTCCACACCGCCGGCGAACTTTTTACGTAATTCGTAATAAAAATTCGCTGCAGTTTTAAATAAAACCCTGTGATTGAATGGGGATTTGTTGGAAAACAAAAGAAAACAGACCGAATTCATACGCTAATAATAAGATTGTTGTCGGGTCCTGTTTATTCTGTTACGTCGTGTTTTGTAAAGAAGTCATTTCTTAAGCGCCTTTAGTCACGAGGTGCGACGATTTTCCAAGCTTACAGCTTTTGTAAGTGTGCAATAAATTGTCGCTATTACAGTTTCAACCTCGTACATTCACATGTGCTCAAATATATCTAAAAATATTGCAATACGGCATACAGATTTAGTACTTATAAACGTTATATTTTGAATACTTAAATAATACATTAGCTGATTTCACTCAAGAACTTAAATATTAATAACTAATTTAAATATATAACTGGCAAGGAGAAGTGTTCTAAATAAGTTTCTGAAATATTAAGGATTAAAAATGTTAAAAGATATTTACGGGCGAGCTGCCGGACTCTAATTCGATTTACAGCACAGTTAACTCTACTCAAGTGTGAAGAAAAATATCTGAAGAAGTTGAGATTAAAGCGCTTGAGCCTTCTGGTGCACGATTTACTATCAACACGGCACTTTATGAGGCAGCAAATGTGTACTTTACTTTAGTAAAGCCTATTGTGGGCAGTCTGATCTTTCAAGTTATTCATACATAATATTAGGTCGTACAAAATGGGAATTTGATAACATATTAGCATTATATACAATCGTTACATAATGAGAGCTATTAATGTCGAGTGGTCTAAGTAGGGTATTTTCGAGATTTGAAGAGCTAATTACGTAACTATTGTTATACAGTATCTTGCCACCAACTTATCCGTGAAGCGGCGAAATTAGGACTACGGCTGTCATGCTGAAATTTCATACGATTTTCAGTGTCTCTGCGTTCGAGTGCTCTGTATGGGAAGATTGTGGCGACACCCTTAATTTAACATAAAAGTTGGTCGCACTATACGAGTAAATTTAATAAAATAAATGTCCATTCCGATTTTGATAGGGACAGCGACGGTATTACGTTCCAAAACGCCATTATGTCGAATTTCCATTAAAATAAGTGTCCTTCAATATTTTTTCGAAATATTATTATAATATTTGTTGTATCTATAAAGTTCTGAACGTTATTATAAAATACTTTATATCGATTCTGTTTTTAATCCTGCCCTGCTTACAGTGTAGTGGATCACATTACATACGCAAAAATACGTAAACTCATTAAAGGCTCGCTCATTTTTGAATTGGTCTATGTCAACCTTACTGCCAATATGTGTCTATTGCAGGCTAACGTCGGTAATAAATCCGAGGAAGCTGCATGTCTCACAGTGGTATCGGAATCAGTACCGGCCGGATGTCTGAAGCGTTTCCGGCTGACAACAGCGTTGAATTTGGCGACATTGACAATTTAGGGGTTATCTAAAATGTATAAAAAGAAATAAGAATACTTACTATATTAACAAGTTTTTTCTTAGGTGAAATAAAACTTTACCAACTTATAATTACGTACTCCGAATTTCTACAGATCGGCCCACAGCGAGATGGGCATTAAACTACCGAGATTGCCTGATGCCCGAGCATTATGAATAATGACAATGACAATGATAAGCTACTAAGGGGGGTTATGTGAGGACCTTCACTGCAAAAAACCCCTATACTCACCTAATGGATAAAAAAAATCCCAATTTAACATTTGGATTTTTTTTATAATCCATTCCTAACGTTTTAACCATAATGCCCGGGGATTATAAAAAATGCCCCATTTTATAACTTTGTCTATAATTAAAATATCATACAAGCATATAACAGATAAATGGATTGACAACAGGTCCGTAAGCAAGGCTCTGCCCTTAACGTATCCCTAAATAGAAAAACTGAACCAAAGCGTTCCAAAAGTTAAGTTAACTGTTCGTTTTTCCATAAAAGTCGAGGTTTCGTTCTTGTCTGTTTCTTCCTTCTTGCTCCAAATTCTATGTCAATTGTGTAACCCGTACAGTATTATATGATCTGTGGTACCGGTAAACCGTACCTGACTTTTAAAATTTAATTATATTGTTATTTTGGCTTATTTATTATTATTTCCTTTATTAATTTGAATTATTATTATCTTGTATGTCGCACCCGCTCACGGGACAATAGTGTCCCGGACCTTTGGGAGGCGTGCGCGGAGCCGAAGCCAACGCGTAGAGGCCCTTTCGACAATTTAATGAAATGTAAGGTGTACATCGAGCGGATGCTGTCCCTATCCGTGTCATGGGACGCACACAGAGACAGCGCCCGCTAGGTGCTAGAACTTTTGATGGACACATGGAATCTAAATACAAATTGGGCTATGGGGACGAAATGGAGGACTGGTTAATTGGGCTATGGGTTGAGACTATCGGGCGTCTACCAGCAAAAGTGTCTCAGCAAAAATGGGACTGGTAGACGATGACTCGCCTCCCGCTAGATGGGCCCCCATAAATAGCGACACATTTATTATTATTATTATTGATATATATGACATTGCATTTATTTTAATTTAATTTAATTTTACTTTTTGTTATAATTATTATTTAATTTAATTTCAAATGTTTGCACGCCTGCTTGCAGGCAGAATACATGGCGGAGGAACGTTTATACGTACTTAATATAAGATCTGTTATGTGAAAACTGTATTCATGCAAATAAACAATTTTGAGTTTGAATTTGAATTTGTAAAATCGAAACGGCTCGACACAGAACATTTCCTTCCCATTTAGTTTCTAAAATTTCTTTATAGTATTTTATGCAACAGTTGTATAAGAGGGGGCAAAAAACGCGAGTGGCATGGGTTACGATGTTCGCGTATTCCCATTTAGTTCCTAAAATTTCGTAATAGTATTTTATGCAACAGTTGTATAAGAGGGGGCAAAAAACGCGAGTGGCATGGGTTACGATGTTCGCGTATTCCCATTTAGTTCCTAAAATTTCGTAATAGTATTTTATGCAAAAGTTGTATAAGAGGGGGCAAAAAACGCGAGCGGTATGGGTTATGATGTGAGCGTAGTGAACATTGTAAGAAAGATGCCACGAGCATTTTTTTGACCTACTTATACAACGTTGCATAAGTACAATACTTTTTCTACGACTCGACATTTTAATAAATAAAATGCAAATAAACAACAAATAAAATAATTACATGTGGGAACAATTACATGTCGAAACCAACAAAATAAAAAATAAAAAAACAATAGTCTCTGATAAACTTTGTTTTATTGACGTCCATCTGTCATAAAAATATGAACTTATACCTAAAGGTATACGTTCACTATACTAGGTGTACATCCATGCACAGAGGATAAAACTATTTTTTTAAGTTTGCAACAATGCATTAGTACAATAAGTTTTTTTTTTTGCAAATTGTGTGAATGCAGCTGTTTATTTTGTAATCTGTAGTACTAAGTAATGCTTTTTTGGCGACATTATAACATCGTTTAGCAGTGTTATTTTGGGCAGTAGAGTATAGACTTTTAGAGACTCATAATTTACGTGTTTATATTAGTTAGTAACTATATAAATGACAGAAAAAAGTACTGGAGTAGAAAAAGATTGCTTAAGTTTTGGAGAAGGAAACAGACGAGAACGAAACCTCGATTTGTATAAGCCGGTTACGTTAAGATTGGACTTCATTTGTATCCGAAGCCATACTTACTAGGTGCAAACATAACGTAAACTGATATTCTGGGAAAAGGAGCGTGATATAATTCTCTTAAGCAAATGTCTGGCTCTGCGGTTTATTGACATGCCGGCTGGCCGCGGGCACCTGTGTCGCCATTATAAAACACACAAACTGCCGTGTGTCAACGCTTCTATTATCACTTTCGTAGATTTATTGCTCGTTTTGTTTTACTCCGACGGCCAGCCTGCAAATGGCGTCTGTATGATTCATTTGGGAATGTTTAGTCGAATAGTCGCTAGCGGTAACTTCGAACTGCATGAACAAAAAGGAATAACATCATTTTAGTACCTACTCAAAAACAGTAAAATAAAATGTAATAATCCATACTAATATTATAAATGCGAAAGTGTGTCTGTCTGTCTGTCTGTCTGTCTGTTACCTCTTCACGCTTAAACCGCTGAACCGATTTAGATGAAATTTGGTATATAGATAGTTTCAGTCCCGGGGAAGGACATAGGATACTTTTCATCCCGAATAACTTTTGTGTTCCCGTGGGATGAGCGGGTAACACCGCAGGGCACAGCTAGTAACTAATAAGCGCTCAACGCTCGTTTTGCTAATGCACGTTTAATTCAGTGAATAAAGGATTTTGACCTTACAAACGGTCCGGTAGTTTTGAATTTTTGATATATTGTCTAGGATGGTTAGTCAGTGTTTAAAATGCAAAATGCACAATTCCCCCCCCTCCGCGCCCGCCGCCATATTGAAAAAACCGGCACTCTCTTCATATTTTTGCTCATATCTTCCTTTAGGAGCATTTTAGCTAGAAGAAAGCTTCAAGAATGTTATAGAGAGTTAAATTTACTACGTTTTCCATTTTATATTTTGTTTCTAGGACAGATAGTTACGGAGATATGCACATTTAAAAAAACTTAAAAAATTGCAATTTCCAACTCAAAAAAAAACTTCTGGATTTTATCTTCGTTTAGGAGCATTTTAGCTAGAACAGTGCTTGGGTAATTTTGTACAGAATTAAATTTACTATAATTTACATTTCAAATTTTGTTTCTAGGACAGATAATTACGGAGATATGTAAAAAATAAAGTCACATTTTCCGAAAATGTACGTAAAAATGGACATGAGTTTTATAAGCAATTATATTTCCTACATGTTTTAATTTGTCCTAGACTAGTCCGTAACTGAATGACAGCGTTCTAAACCAAGAATTTTGAGAAATTTTCGGAAAATTCGACTTTTCCTGTTTTTTAAATGTGCATATCTCCGTAACTAACCGTCCTTGAAACAAAATTTGAAGTGTAAATTATAGTAAATTTAATTCTCTACAACATTGCCTAGGCTTTGTTGTAGCTAAAATGCTCTTAAACAAAGATATAATCCAGAAGTTTGTTTTTCAGTAGGAAATAGCGATTTTTTACGTTTTTTTAAATTTGGATATCTCCGTAGCTATCTGTCCTAGAAAAAAAATATAAAATGGAGAATGTAGTAAATTTAACTCCCTGTAACATTGTCGAAGCTTTCTTTTAGCTAAAATGCTCCTAAAAGAAGATATGAGCAAAAATATGAAGAAAGTGCCGGTTTTTTCAATATGGTGGCGGACGCGGAGGGGGGGGAATTGTGCATTTTGCATTTTAAGCACTGACTAACCATCCTAGACAACATATCAAAAATTCAAAACTACCGGACCGTTTGTAAGGTCACACATAGTACTTTAGTCTCTATTCACCGTATTAGTTTACAACTACATACATTTTATTCAGGCCGTACACATACCAACTCGCGGTTTTGTATGGAGTTATATATATTTATCATCTAACATACCATAAAAGAAACTAAAACGTGTACCTTTTTGACCCTTATTATCATTGTGACAGGAGCGAAAAAGGCATGGATTTTAATTTCCTTAACCGTACTTTAAATTAATGTGTATGTATGTATATTGTTATTGAAATTTGACAAAATTCAATAATTCAAACTTATTGAATTTTGTCTCGTTTTAGGTTTTTAGCCACGGCTTTTTATGATCCTGCACCAACTGCTAGTTTCTGTTGGGCCCTATGGTTGACAGGTGGAGAATGCCTTATGGCATTAAGTCCGCCATTTGTACTCTTACTTTTATTTTGACGACGCGTTTGGCTCGGTTTGTAGACACCTGCCTACTGAGTCGGCGGTCCCGGGTTCGAATCCCGGCCGGGGCGAATATTTGTGCAAATATTTGTTCTTGGGTTATGGATGTTATCTATATATGTATTTATATATTATGTATATCGTCGTCTAGTACCCATAGTATAAGCTTTGCTTAGTTTGGGACTAGATCGATTTGTGTATGATTGTCCCTTAATATTTATTTATTATTTTTTATTTTTTTATTTTGTGCAATAAAGTTTAAATAAATAAATAAATAAATTTATATATTATTATTATGAGCCTATTATGTCCCACTGCTGGGCAAAGGCCTCCCCCCTTTTCTTCCATCTGTCGCGGTTTTGAGCTGTATCTGGCCAGTCCTTCGAAAATGAGACTTGTGGGCCAAAAAAACCACAGAGTGGAAGCCCCACAACTCGAAACGGAGACGTGGCAGACCCCGTAGGCGATGGCGGGATGACTTGGACTCATTTTCGAAATAAATTTAAGAAACACAAAAATGTCACTGCCAAAAAAGTGCAATTCAGACTTCAACAGAGTTATTGAAGTTGTAACTCTATAATATTATACAATTCTAAAATTGTTTTGATAATCAGTTTTCTATGACGCCCGATTTCGATCTTTTTAGTACATGGATAGCTGGACATCCAATGATGGTTAGGTTAGGTTAGGTTAGTAGGATACTTTTATCCGATTAGGAATGGTAAAGAAAAAAATACGTGGACGAAGTCGTGAAGTCAATACGCAGGCACCTTGTAGTTTATTATAAATTGACCAAGAATATAAAATAACAGTCCAGTAACTACCAGTAAAGGAAAATGTCATCAGTAATACAATTTATTACAGTTATTTATCATCGATGTACGGCATCTCCTGATTGGCTGACTCTGTTAAAACTTACCCGCCAGCCGCCAGTAAGCTCCATGATCGAATGATGCCCATTGGAATATCTTTATGTCGTGACACTATCAAAGCCTACCGATTTTTCAAGAGGGCGATTGTATAAAACAGTCACGTATTTCTTAGTGTCAGTGGCTTCGCAAGGGCTGGTTCCTTAACAATATCATAACCCAGTTGCTGAGACCATCAAAAAAGGTCGTCACAGCTACTTATTGAATTCAGTCTTGAAAAGGGTTCATGCGTGTAAATTTTGACTTTCTTCATTATATGGATTTAGTGGGGTGAGGTCTATTTTACTAAATCGACATGATGTTCCAAGTTTTGAGAAACCTGCCGAAATATAATGTAATTGAAACTCATTTTGATTGTATTACTTATAGGAAGCAGTTTTTGCACAATGTATCTTCATGTGGACATTTTGTTAACTGAATTAAATTAAACCACTAGTACAAAGATCAAAGCATAAAGAAACATTGAAAAAGGAGCTACCTGGTGGAACATAAAAATTGTGGTGTACCCGCATTAAAAAATTAGACATTACATGTTTCATAAATTTATGAATTAAATTAATTATATTTTATTTAAGAAGCCTTTTGCCTTTTAATATCTTTTTCATATTATGACAAATATATTGATAATTTCAACCAACTTTTTGAAGTGAATAATACTTTTCCTCGAGTTCTAGGTAATAACATTGCTATTTTATGCTTTCATCGCGCGCAGTCGAAAATAGGTTGAAAAAACGAATTGTCCGCGTGAATTTTGTCAATTTCGAGTAGTTTTTGAAACAAAAATTATCACTGAAAAATTCTACTGTAGATTTCAAATATATACCATTAAAACCCAATAGCCCTGTTCTAGGTAGTAACAATAATAATATTATAAGAAACATGTTTGATCATTAAGAAAAATATCTAAAACAATCAGCATTTTAAAAGGAATAAGGCCTCTTAAGAGGCAGGAATTATCCTGTAGAAAGCATTATCTTGTTATTCATTAGAGGATTGTAAGAAATAATAATATATTAATAGGGAAAAAAACATTAAAATGTGAAAGGAATGCATAAAGGTAATTTAAGGCACTCATGTTCACATCATTGTTCCACAAGATGCTGTTAAATATGGACACTTTCAAAAGAAATTGCCATTAACAGTGCCCGATAAACTTGAAACGAACTTTCAACATCTAAGAATTCTCTGACTATTTTCTTATTGTGTAAAGGAAGTAAGTAATTGATTTTAATTTCCCCGGCACTACTTTGAAACTCAACCAAGCGTTAATGAAAAATAATTTTCCCCGCTCCGTAGCTCCAGAGTACGCCACTAAGCTTGACGTTGGCGGAGGGTAATACTAGCAGATAATGTACTTATTTAAAAAATCTCTTTCGCTGTTATATTGCAGACTATCACATATATGTCGTGGTACTTGAACCTTAATTTGTTTGTACCGTTACTACCGTACCGTATGACCGGGTGATTTTGACAAAAAGTGCAACTTGGGCTTAAATAAAAAAAATACACTTCCAAAAAAAAAACAAATTGCCCTTAACGCAAAATGTAATAATAATAAAAACTCTTCGTTCTGTCAGCCCGTCTTTTAAGTCCCCTTTTTCAGGAAAACGTGTAAGTATGAACTGAAAATTACAATAATTACCTACTTCTGCAATCCCTTCTACTAACTAACTTCTCTAACTTCTAAGGGCCTTATCACATTTGCGATTTGCGAGCGTATTTTCTATACAAATAAGCGACGCGGCGAACACGCTGCGCGATCGCCTTCATACAAAATACGCTCGCAAATCGCAAGTGAGATAAGGCTCTAAGTCAACACAATCCGAATATATACAAGAGTTCATGTTGCATGTATTTACGCTCGCAAGGAAACAAAAAACCTCGTATAGAATATTCATTATTTTTATCATTAATAATTAATTAATAATTTCTTGAGAATGGTCGTGCCACGCTCTATTGGGATCGATCTATCATCACGGACAGGACTATTGTAGCCAATAAGCCTGACATCGTTTTGGTAGATCGATCCAAGCGCCAAGCAGTGCTCGTCGACATCACCATCCCCCATGACGAGAACCTCGTGAAAGCCGAGAAGGACAAACTCAGCAAGTACCTTGACTTGGCTCACGAGGTGACCGCCATGTGGGATGTTGACTCGACGATCATTGTCCCGATAGTCGTTTCGGCGAACGGTCTTATAGCGAAGAGTCTCGACAAACATCTTAAGAGACTCTCGCTAGATGGCTGGATCAAGGGCCAGATACAGAAGGCGGTACTCCTGGACACGGCGCGCATCGTCAGGAGGTTCCTCTCTCTGCAGCCCTAACCACCGGTAGCCTGGGCCCTGCCCCGCTGCCGGCGGCACCCTAGGTTAGGTTTTTTTTAGAATGTGTTTATATTTGTAATGTATTTTTATATTTTACTTTTTATATAAATTTATTGTAAAAAAATCCTAGCCTAAGTACAAAAATGAATAAAGGGAATAATAATAATAATAATAAGCCCGCAGGGCAGCTTGTGGCGAGCTGTTGGGGAGTGACGATCCCACGGACCCGAGATCTCCAGAGAGTCGGTCAGGGTCCTCGTCTCCGGTGTGCCTTCATCGGCCGGAGTGGAAACCCAAGAGGACCCGTAGGACTCTCAGCTCTGGCTTGCCTTCATTGGCCGTCCAGAGAGGAGCGTTAGAGCTATATGCTCCAGGGGTGGAAGTGTTAAAGGCATCACGCCGCGAGTAACTTCGGAGAAAGCGCAGCACACCTCTCGACACCCCTGAGCCCTCACGCTCGTGTTGCTTCCGGCCGTCTGCACGATGGCATTACGGGGCCCACCTAGTGAGGGGCGAGTCACCACCCGCCAGAGGTAACAGTCGCATAGATGGTTACGGCGGGTGACATTTTTCTACTGCAATAGCCCACATAAATAGTCCATCCAAACTTCATTTTATTAGCCCGGTTTCTTTTCCATATTAATGCAATAGTTCAATCACCTGCTGGGACCGGTTCATGGATGTATCATCTTATTGATATGATCAGGAACGGGTCCCAGCAGGGCAACAGCCACAGCAAATTTCTCCAAGGGGCCTCTACGTGTTGGATCCATATCCCCACGCAAGCCTTCCAAAAGACCGGGACGTAATAGCCCGAGACTCAAAAAATGAGAAACAAATAATAATAATAATAATTTATTTGTTCAATAAAACCTTAGCATATTACAGTTTATCTTATATTCTAGTTACACTTGCAAGTTACAGATTTAATATTTGAATCTTAGGTACTATTATATTCTTACAGGCTAAGGTTGAATGAGATCTGAGTGCCCCGACCTCCACACTAGGATTCCCTGTGCTGTGGAGATCAGGCTCCTCCTCTGGTTGACATGCTAATTTGGTTACTCATGCAAAAAAGTAAATAAAAAAATATTCTATGTAAGAAGAAACAACAAATTATGTATGTAAAAAGTCTAGTTTACTAAGTTTAACATTTTATCCATTGTTTATGAAAGTATCAAGCAGTAACTTCTAGTAATTGTTCAGTATTATTATAATTATTTGTAAAAAGCCAGTCACAAAGTTTTAGCTTGCAGTTGTAGGTGTTTAGGTTTACTAGGTTTAGGATTGTGTTTAATTTGGTGTAAATGAAAGGGGAAAGAAAGTTACTAAACCTGCGCGCAAAATTTGTTTTTATCTTAGGTGTGTTCCACCTTTGAACTCGTTTTATGTGATTTTGGCAGAGACTTTTTGAAGTTTTATGGAATTTGAGAACTATGAACTTTATGAATAACTGTCTTACTGTCAAAATTTTGTTTTCCGCGTACAGTTTTTCAGTTGGGTGAAGAAAAGGAAGCCGGAACATAAACTTTAGTACAGATCTTTGCGCTCTCTCTAGCTTTATAAGATGTGTCTTGGCAGCACCACCCCAAGCGCTTATACAATAACTTAATACTGATTGACCGAGAGCTAAATAGACATGTTTGAGGAGCTGGTGGTTGGCAACTCTCCTTAGTTGTTTAAAAGTGTACGTATTACTAAGTTATCAGCATTTGGTAAAAAACCCTGACCTAGGTATGTACTGTGTTTGTGTCTGGGGAAATAAACTCACGTAATTTACTCACGGCAAAGTTAAATTTGTCCCTCCATCCTGTTTATCGTTTCGATACAGCGATATTAAGTGTTTTCATAGTTTGTACGGAACCCTCGGTGCGCGAGTCTGACTCGCGCTATACCGACTTTATTTGTATTAAAAATTACTACCTAACTAAAAAAAATGAATTTGTAATAATGAAATTCTAAAATAGACTGAGCGTTATCTCGATGGCGAATAGACTAGTAACAAAGTACTCTTTGTGTCCATGATTGCGTTTTGTTTCGGTTCATATTTCGATTTGCACATTTTTAGGGTTCCGTAGTGAAGACAAGATAAGGAATTAAAGAAGGATTATAGTTTATCCATGTCCGTCCGTCCGTCCGCAGTTTAGCTCAGCGACTGTTCGTAATAGAAAGCTGCAATTTGGCAATGGATATACATATTAGTCACACTGACAACAGCACGCTGGTAGAAAAAAATATATTTTAGTCTACCTCCCCTTCGTGTAATGTGAGGATGTATTCTTTGCTCGTTCATCCCGTGGTATCATTAGATAGGCCTTTCAAAACTAAGACAATGTTTGAAAACAATTCAGTTGAGAGATGCGTCTGTGAAATATTAAAGCTTTAAAGTGCTCATATTGATAAAATCAAGGCCCCTCCCCCTCTTCTCCTGGCTAAATGGTATTTCTAAGATATTTAATATTATATGAAAATGATTCTCAGTAGAAGGATAAATAGGTAATGAATATAAAAGAAAAAAATATTTCAACAAGGAAGGCTTTATAATGTTTCGATTTAGTTAAACAACTTCTAAAATGTACTCTGAGAAGTAAAAATCCTGAAGAAAATTATTCGTACGACATGTTAGTTGTGTAAAGTAGGTAGAAAGTATAGTCGCGACTGAAATGAGGTCTTCAAATTCTATGAAGTCAACTGAGGGGACGATGAGTAGGTATAAGAAACGGAAGACTCGGGGGGCGAAGCCCCTCGCCTAAAAAAAGGAAACCGCAGCTAATAACGGAAATAGTTATTAGTTAGTTAAATAGTTTTTCTTCTGATCCGATGAAGTCAAGTGAGGAGATGATGAGTATAAGAGACGGAGGGCTCGAGAGGCGGAATCCTCTCACAAAAAACGAGACAACAACAAAGAACAGAAATACGACGTGAGAATTGAATTGATGACTATAAGAGTTAGGATGGCTCGGGTGGCGGAGCCTCCCCCACTAAATACATACAAAATAATTACCATGAAATTATTCCAACTATAACAAAGTTATGCTATCTTGTAATAACGGCTACGGAACCCTACGCTAAGCATGAGCTGACATGCACTTGCCCGGTTTTTATTTGATATTTTCGTACAGTTTGTGAAATATGTGAAAAAATTTATAAGTAACTTTTAACGCTTTATAAAAACGCAGTTCGCACTAGTTATTGACAAAGTATGTGTATTAATTCCTACATACGTATGTTCGAAAAAAAGGCAACAAGAGAAACAATGCTACATATTATTTTTTATAATGTCAATTTAAATTCTTAATTATCTTTGTGTTTTGATTACCTACCATTAATTAAATAGGAAACAAAAAAAAACGAAGGCATTAATTAATCTCGTAAGGCTCTCCTTTGCCGTTAGGACAAGTTTAGTAATAACTTTCTTTTTCAGGTTTCTGTTCAAAAAAAGAACCTAAGTGAACTACCAATTTTTCATTTCAGAACAAGGATAAAAAGGTAGTAAGCCTCCGTAAACGGGCTGCATTAATTCCAATTAGCCTATATTTATTCGGAAATAAATTTCATGAACCACTATTCCAGGCCGAGGTGTTCAGTTTAGGGCAGATTGATGAGTCGGCTTGACATCGTCATTAGGTCCGGGCCAAAGCCGGCGTTTTTCCCTCGACCGCCGAGATAATTGGACCGAATGTTTTCCTCCGCTCTCTCTAATGACTGGCAGTTCTGTTTACGAACGGGACACGCTGCCTTTTATTGAGTCTTTTGGCAGTGATCACTTTCAAACCTTAAAATCCTTAAATAACGTTTTATGCCAGAAGGATTATGCGGTACGTGATTTGTTGGTTAGAATTAAGTGCCATATTTCATTTCTCATAAAGTAGAGACGAATGAACTCGAACGGGAAGCGAAGTGTTGGAAGACCGTAATCCAGATGGCGTTACGATATTAAATAAGACAGGGTCGACCTGAAATGAAATCATCATCACCATAATATCAAGACTAACTATAAATAATAAGTAGGTATATAATATAACTATTAAGGGACAATCTTACACAAATCAACCTAGTCCTAAACTAAGCAAAGTTTGTACTATGGGTACTAGACGACTATATACTTGATATATAAATACATAATATATACGAGTATAACAACCATGACCCAAAAATAAATATTCGAGTTCATTACACGAATTTTGAATCAGGACCGGGATTTGGAATCTGAACCGCCGGCTCAGTAAGCAGGTGCACTACAAACTGTGCAATGCGCATCATCAAATCCATTTGAAAATCCATGCAACACAGGAAGAAGTGGACAAACATTGCTGAGCGAGAATTTCTAATAAAGCTTAATGAAATGATAAATTTATAGAGACTCGTTTGTGAACACATTTTAATGCGATTGAAAAATTATTTGATCGATGTTCATTCTAAAATAATTCCATATCAGTTTATATAACTCAGGCGATTTTCCAGTGTGCATTTCATTTTTCTGTCTCCAAGCATTTTTAAAGGTTTAAAAATACGGCACTGAAAGAAAAGTGCAGGTCATACTCGTATATGCGCTTGGCAATAAGACAGCTTTCGAATCCTGGTCGTTCGGATTTTATTAAAACCCCTTATGTTTTTGTGGAGGATCGGGTTTAGTCGAGTCACGTCGAGGGATGCGCTATCGATATTTTGGTGTCCATCGGCGCGTCAGTTGGACTGCGGTAGATTGATCACCGGATCGAGATCTTTTCAGATACATGCCATCAAAAACTTTATTTACTTACTCTTTATTTTACTATGTAGGTATCTAAAGGTACAAACAAATTAAAATAAACCGGTTAAGAGCATGTCCTGCCATGCTCGGTTTCGTACCCGTTATTACAAGTTATTTTAGGAAGGTTTTTGTTGAATTTAAGGAAGCTAAATACAAGCTGTATCTTTTTTCGGTCGCACTATAAAATAAAAAAAGTTCTTTAGTTTTTAGTGCGGGAGTCACCGTCAACTCAGTCTGTTTAATTATTATCGTGGCTTCAAAGTCATCTTTCATACGTTTAGTTTTCATTGGTTGTTTTGTTGGCCACCCGAGGCCCCGTCGCTGGTACTCATCATCTCCTTAGTTGACTTCGCGGTATCAGAAGACAAGCTATCTTGCTTCCAGTCTTGCTAGTTGTTTTGTTATAAGTGCGGAGAGCTCCGCCCCTCCGAACTTCCCGCTCCCAAACTCCCCTTTTCATAATGACCTTCGCGACTTCAAACTTATCTATGTTTCGTTCTAGAGGATGCAATTTATGAGCCAATTGAAGTGTAATTGTATTTTCTTTATACAGGGCCCCGCCATGCGAATCCACCATCCCTTACTCTCATTGTCTCTTCAGTTGACTTCACAGAATAAGGAGACACGCTGTCTTGTTTTTATTTTTTTTACTAACTAATATTTGTTAGATTTCTACTTCATCACTCTCGTAGATCAAGTTGGTCGGTCAAGTGCAAGTACAAAGTCTACTTAACTGTGATAATATTCCTTTTATTTTCTTTATACGAGTATATCCTGTTTCCGGGAATTCTTTTCACATACTTAAAATCTACCATTTAGCGGGTAGTTAAAATTCGTTTTACATCCCGCACTATATTCATATTTATTCATGTTGTGTTGTATATTCCTTGATGTTGGAGGTGTGCAATAAAGAGTATTTGTATTTGTATAATATATACATATTGTACTTTTATTAATATATGTATATATAAAAAAAAAACAAGAAAATAATTATAATACCTATATTGTAACTTGATAGTAAGTAGGTACTAGAAGGTACCCAGAACGTCGTCCACGTAAAAAGTTGTTTATTTACCGTATTCGGGTAAAAAGTATCCTGTAACCATATTTGGATGTCTAGCTATCCCCGTACCAGAATTGGTTAAAATCCGTCGAGTCGTTTCGGCGTGATGAGGGGACAGTTTTTTTTAATCTACAGTCGAGTTCATTTACATCTACACACTTACGAGAGCAAAAATATCTGAACATGACTTTATGCTCCTGACAATAGGGTCGTGTTCAGATATTTTTGTTCTCGTAAGTGTGTAGATGTAAATGAACTCGACTGTACATAGGGCGCTGGCGCCTCGTGCCCATACAAGTCGTGCATCGTACTGTTAAGATTTTTCCTGAAATAATGACTCATCTCCACAGAAAACGGATTTCAATATAATTTTAGATAAGTATAGAAATGTAGAAAATTGAATATCAAGTAGTTTGGGACACTTTTAAGGATTACTAGGTCCTATAATGAGCATGGGCCGTCATGCTCTCGGCCGATTGTTGCAACACAACTTAATTTACTGTAGACTCGAACTCAAAATGATTGAGTCTACATAATATAGTTTAGCAACGTAGTATGTATTGCAAATAAGACGTAAGTCTACATTTTGCTTGCATCTGAAATACTTTCCATCCTGTAAGAAAGAATTACCACGACAACGAATGCTTTCGACACAAATCAGGAAAAAATAATGTTATAGATGTAATATTTTTACCTTTGTATTTTATTTGCAAACCTTTAGTTTATTCAGCCACCTTGTCTTGACACCGCACCCGCTATTCATCTGTTTCCTCAGATTATTTCTGATGTTTTTTGTTTGCTCCAAATCGGAGAGGAAAGATTCAGCTAAAAACTTCTTGTTTCCCAAACAAAGACGCCCAGATGTAAGCACGTCGAAATATAGAAAGTCGTTTAGTTCGCTAATGTTCGTTTAAAATTATGTTTGGCAGTTGGCTAGTAGAAATAATAAAATCAAAATGTTTTAGCTCATTATGTCTTTTGGGTACGCCTGAAAACAATCTCTGTCAGTTTAATAACTACCAACTGTCTCAGAAGACAATATAAACATATATTTTAACCTGTTCAAGTATATTTTGCCTAATACATAATCATAATCATATCAAGTTATGCAATATTGTGAGTACAAAAAGTAGGTCTTAAAATGTAAGTATAGTTTTTTCCACGTATACCTTATGTACCTAAGAACGTTTTGATGTGATACTTACCAGAGCTGCTAACTGAATTGACATGGTGAAAAATATTCCAGCCTGACACTCGGTATGACATGGTAAATCTCGAACAACGCGCGCTTGCATAGCACGGGCATCGCTCGCGGCAGACTGTCATGAACGTTTTCAAAGAATTATTGTCGAATGACAGCATTTTGCAGCAGACGAATGTAACAAAATGCCGCACATCACAATGCTCTCGTTTGTTTTTTACCAACGGTCATTCTACTTGGTTGCGATACATGACCGTAGGTATAAGTGTATATGTGGGTAATTTCGATTATTATTTGTCTCTATTGTTGAGGTCATATACGGTAAGTCGCTGCTAACACTGCTGATTTTATATTCTTTACGTAAGGTATACGCTTCTAGTGATTGCCAAAGGCTCTATTGCATCGCGTATAAAACCTTGTTGTTCATAAACTCTGATCGTTATTCTCACTCCAGCATCGAAGTCTCGAACTATCTATAAAATATTCATGGAGCTTACTAGCTTGCGAACCGTACTCGGTTCGCAAGGAAGTTAAGTAGGCAGCAAGTCACGTTGTTAGCCAGACCGATCCCCATTCGGCCGCACATAAGGGCGATGGCTGCCTATGACATTATTAAACTCAGGCGCATCTTTGCTCGACTGACGCTAAAAAACTACGTGACTGCGGTGCACAATCGAAGTTTCTCTGAAAAATCGCTGGTCCCCAAATTCAGAGCAGATCCTGAACGAATAGAGGAAAAAATAACGGCGAAATTCGCGCAGGCCACTTTAGCGAGTGTCCCGAATAAATTATCTTGATAGAAACTTTTAGTTTGAGTGTTATACGGCACGCGTAGCCACTCGTTTTATACGGTTTCGATAAAAATTCAAAGCTTACGCCATTTGTAGGAAAGTCATCCTTGAGACGTTCTTGAATGTGTCGTGTAGTTTCGTACAAATGATACACTACACTACAACTGATATATAATAATAATAATAATAAATTTTTATTGCAGGCAAAAAAACCCATATCACACAAAAAATAAAAATACAGATAAAACAAAGTCTTTAAAAATTAGTTACACCGTTGCAATAGTTGCACATTTAAAAAAAAAATAATTAAAATTAAAATTTCGATTACTTTCGGTTCGCATCCCGATGCAGAGACAGCCAGAACCTGGAAATTGGGCTGTTCATGTCGTCGTTGATTGCGGCAAGAATCGAGTTCTCAGAGGTGCGCAGCCTACCCCAAAATGATGCTACTCTGGATCTGATGACGGCAAAGAAATCAGGCACACGAGCTTCGGTGAACATGCTCGACGCGCTGCACCATCTGGGTAACCTCATCAGGATTCTGAAGGCGTCGTTGTATTGAACCCTTAAGGTGTTAATTGCTTTCCTGGTGAAGTTTGTCCAGAGGTGGCTGGTGTAAAAACTCTGGCAGTAAGCTCTAAAGAGTGTCACCTTGACCTCTTCGGAGCATCCTCCAAACTTACGCGCGAGCATGTTGCACCTCACTGATAAGGCTCTTCTTTCCCTCTCGATGTCTTTGTCGTCTTTCAAATTCTCCGTAAGGATATGTCCAGGACATAAACTGCTGCACCCTACGAACAGGTAATCCATTTAAGTAGACATCTAAAATTTTCTCCGGACCCCTTCCTGCCTTAAATATGAGGACTTCTGTTTTAGACTCGTTATACTTCATTCCGTGAGAAATGGCATATTTCTCACAGAATATGATCATGTGATGCGACGTCAGACAACAGGAAAGTAAAAGTTATTCCTCTGAAACCGTTAATTTGTTGGTGTGTTATAAAACAGACACGAAAATACCCTAATGGTATTTCTAAAGGTACATTTTCAAAATAGATAGCTTGTAAATCAAATAAAATAACAAAGTGGTACATTTGTAAGTAGGTCGCACGATCTCCATATCACACGATATGTTAATGACCTAATTATAATAATAAAGGTAGTTATCACATTATATCCGTGAAGTTCCAGGCAGCTTATGAGACGACATTTAAATTAATAGGCACTCTCAGACGGACAAACGACGTGGTTATTTGGTCAGAGGACGTGACCCATGTATAGGTAATGGAGTCCTGACAGAAACTAAACTGGATAATTAATAGTAATGAACATACGTTTACCCAGTAATAGTGTTTAGCAATGTTCATCCATAACAGAGTACCTATTCCCTCGAGACTTGCTTAATATCTTTGAATTATTAAAGAGTGTCTTAATGTGGATCATCTTCACGTGGAAGAATTTAAATACATTATTTAAGCTAAATGTAATCAAAGTTAGGTAATGAAAATGTTCGTGCTTTTCATACACATATTCGAGTTTCTTCGTAGAGGAATTTGTAAAGAGAGACTAAAAGCGATTAGCTTCTGAAGAGCCTTTTCATGGTTTTTACGCTCCATCGCTTATCCTTTAACTCGAAAGAATGGGTAAGCTATATAATCGCCGATGTAATTTGAGTCATTCGTCTAAAATGAAATCGATCTAGGCACTATACCTCGCGTCACGTACGTACGACGTTAGTGAAGGACGGAGTTTAAATTGCACGATCGAGTCGATATTGGCAAGCTGTGAATAGGGTCGTGGTCGCGGCACAAAAAACTGGAAGCGCATTAATTCAATTGCAACACGAAAAATGCATTAGCGCCCCGAGGCGTCCATTCGTCATTGTCCTGCAATGTCCCTTTGTGGACGATTTTTACTTATTATACTGGTACTGGTATAATGTACGAGGCAAGTTCGCTAGACCGCATTACCAATTTGCCATTTCATCTTAATAGCTCCTTCCCGTGACTTTGCTATCACATATTTCACAAAATCGTATTATTTATCCATACTATGAACGGTAATTCTATCTTAAATTCCAGGGTTCCAGGTTTTGAAGTAAATTATTATTTGGTGAGTCGGATCACACAATTACTACATTTTTAGTTCTCAGAATATAAAAATGATGGTCTCAGAATTATAATTACTGCCAATTCTTGTAGACGAGAAAGAGGTTAATTTGATTAACTTTTTTATAAATTTATGAAACATGTAATGTCTCATTTTGTTTAATGTGGGTACACCACAATTTACCTTTTTTATATTAGAATACACACAACAATCATTATTTTTCCTTTCCGTTTTTAAAGTAAGCCTTTTGTAAGGCGTTTCCAGTTAAATCCATTATTTATAAACCCTGAGATCTAAAACCAACCAGAAATCAAGAAAAATATATTGGTAAATAAAGGAGACTGGTTCATAAGGATATTTATTTCAAATATACTTCGAAAATTACACATTTATTGTCAAAGTCAACGTAACTTTAAGATTAGAATCTGAGATATAGATATGAAAACATAAGGAATACATAACGTGAAATTTCAACGAACTATGAGTTAGTACATAATATTTAGTAGGTATTCGCTATTATAACTTATGTTAAGTATTCAGTTTTATATTATGCATATAGGTCTTAGGCGTGTATCCCTCGAGCTTAAAACTATGCTAGTTTGAAGTTTAAACTATCTTCTATTTATGAAGGGCATACATTTTCATAATCCTTTCCTATTTCATCGACCAATCTACCTCGACTAATCCTATACAGGGTCATTGTGGCTCTATTAGATTTAACATTGATATCTAATGCCGCCAATTCGAAAAATACTTGATAAAAATAACAATACGTACATAATTCATGTCTATTACTCGTATATACAAAATATGTTCTGTTTTCTATCGCCTACAACAAAAGGTTTACGGTTCGTTTCGACTAATGTGCAAAAAGTCCAACTATTCCTTGTTATTTTACCACTTAATCTGTGAAAAAAACCTTGTTCCATTTTGGTAGAACCGAACCTAATTGAAAATTGACGGGGATACGCGCCTAATAATAACTTAAACGTTAAAAAAAATCTTATGTAAATTACATCTGATATTTAAGTATATATTAATCACTTATAGCTGAAATAACTACTACTTTATTGATTATTCAAGAGTATTAGTTGTAACATTAATTTTATACAACAGATTCACTAAGTTTATTCAAAGACAGAATCATAATTAATTGATCGTTGAATTTTTTATTCTGGAAAAATGATCCTTCTCAGCAATTGCAAGAACGAACACATACATACTGTCTCATCAAAGGACTTAATTTATTATATTTAATTTTGTTATTTCCAGTAGCTATATAGATAAACAAGACAACGGTCAATGTTATTTACGGCCCAAGTAGAATTTTCATAAATGATTTGATAGTTCATAGCTGGTTCATAGCCAATAGATAGATTAAAATATTATAGTAATTTTATTTTTGTAGTGTATGCCTCAGTTACAGTTTTACAGTAACTTAGTTGTTTACAACAACATAAACATATATTGCTTGAGTGGACAAATCTTAATAATAAAAACCCATGTAACACTAATTTTAAGGTTCTTTACTTAACAATCTTTGATAAGACAATATATCATAACCTACCTGAATAATGGACTTTTCATGAAGAACCCTATCTCCAGCAATCATCATACTTCATGGCGACCCTGCCTTTTCAAGAACCTGCATACCAAAACTACGAATTTATGGAGCTAGAGCGGAAAAGAAGATAAGAATAATAATGAAGATGATCAAGAAAGAAGATTGAATTTTTTTTGTCAGGAAAGAAGAATAAAATTTATATACATAACAAGACAAATCAAATATAAATCAAGAATGAAGATATGAAGTAACTTGAAAATAAAGAAGACAATTATGAAAGAAGCCCATAAGAAGAAACAAGTCTCAAGAAAAGAAGAGCGTTGTCCAGGGTTATCCCGGCTCGCAAATCAAGAGGTGTCCAGGGTTATCCCGGCCCATCTCAAGAGGTGTCCAGGGAAATCCCGGCCCATGCTCGAGGGTGTCCAGGGTTAGCCCGGCCCGTCATCGCATCGCGCATCAGCAACGGCATCGAGCGCCACGTGCCTGCCAGCCGCCAGCGCATCAACGTCCCGCCATGCATCGCGCAACGTGACGACACGTGATGATGATGACCTCAATATCGTTAGGCATTACTCCTACGTAAGCGTTGAATTAAGTAAGTGAATATTTTATTTATTGTATAACTTATGTTTTCGGTTAAAATTATTTTACATTTACGCACGATTTAATTTGATTATGTCTACTGAATTGCAAGATTTATATACTAAGTTGGAATATATAAGAGAATATTTAGTTAAACTTGGCCCTCAGAGGCGTCAAAAGGAAATCGCATCTAAGAAATTAGAAGAAGCGAATTTGTTATATAAGCAATTGGACTATATTGTGCCTCAAGTGAATAATGAGATAGATACACTTAAATTAGATAGTAAAACGGTAGATTCATTGCAAAAAATAATTAAGGATATAGAGTGCGTATTTAAGAAAATTCAAGCCTTAGTTACTTACGTAGATAGTAGTTGCCAAACCAGTCTAGAAAATAATAATTCTAAAAAGATGGCCGCCTTTGATATTAGGACCGCCATAGCCTTATTGCCTGTCATGACAGGGCAAGAACAAGTTACTAAGCAGCTAATAGACGGAATCGTGTTATACAATTCTATGATATCTGATGATACCAAGCCTCAGTTAATCGAATTTGTCCTGAAAACGAGACTTTCAGCCAATGCCAAATTAAGGTTAAAATCCACTTATAGCTCAGCTCAAGACTTAGTTAATGATATACAGAAGTATCTGTTACCGAAAAAATCGGCAGATGCAATTCAATCGCAATTGTTTAGAGCTAAACAGGGACATAGATCCATAGAATCTTTTGGAACCGAATTGGAGGAACTTTTTGTAAATTTGACTATAGCACAGTCCGATAACGATAGCCAAAAGTTTGAAGTTTTACGTCCTCTCAACGAGAAAACGGCGATCAAACGCTTTGCTGACGGATTGATGGACCAGCGTCTCAGCACCATTATAGCAACACGCCAATTCTCATCACTGCCCGAAGCTATTAGAGCTGCAGTCGACGAGCATACTATGTCCAGCAGTGACCATGTTACGCATTATAGACCCTCTTATAGGCAAAATAATTATTACAAACGAAATTCTCACAGACAGTACAAAAATAATGGTTCATTTCAAAACCAATTTCCTAATAATTACAATCGGAATCCGAGCACTTCCTTTGTAAATTCAGGTCACAAAAATGCGTATTCAAAGAATCGTAATACCTATTCACGGTCATCGACCGGACCACGCGGGCGCACGCCGCACGCGCCGAATCAGCACATTCAGCACGCCACTAGTACTGAACAAACAACAAGCGAATTAGGGATGCGTAGTAATGATACGGAAACCCAGTTTTTTCGTCCCTAAAGTAATTAATAACTCGATATTCAGTTATAACAATTTTTGCATAATAAAATGCTTTATCGAGGGAAACAGACAACTAGACTTACTCATTGACAGTGGCGCTAGCATATGCGTTATAAAATACGAATATATACAAAATAATCCAAATTTGCTTTCTCAGTTAATCGAAGATAGATTAGTGATTAAGGGTATAAGCGGTAATTTAGAATCGGAAGGGTATATTTACATAAATCTAACGATTAATAATGTAGTATTCAACGAGAAGTTTTATGTCTTTAAGAACCTATGCTGTGCTGCCGAAGGTATTATCGGTCAGAATTTTTTTAAACGTTATAGTGCTATACTTGATTACAAACACGGAACCCTTACCCTAGAAAATAATAATCGGAGAATACAAGTTAGAGTCAATGAACCTAACAATTACTCGTATGACATTCAGCCACGATGCGAAGTCGTCAAAAATATCCCAACGGCACATAATGAGGATTGCGTAATTTTAGCAAGTGAAATTAAAAAAGGTGTTTATGTCGCAGGTGTTATTTCAACACCAAAAAACGGTCAGATACCAGTAAGAATATTAAATACAACAGACACTACGATAAGCGTAAATTTTTCCGAATTAGAGATATTAAGTTTGAATAATTTTGAAGTTTGTACATTTGATCAACAAAAAAATTCTCCCGAAAGAATCAAAAAACTTTTTCAATTACTTGATTTGCATTCTTACCTAAACCTAGAGGAACAAATTAGTATAGAAAATATTTGTGCAAAATATGCAGATATTTTCCACATGCCAAGTGACAAACTAACTACAACAAATTTGTTGAAACATTCCATTAAATTGAAACAAGATATAAACCCAGTATACGTTAAACCTTATAGGATACCAAACTCATTAAAAGGGGAAGTTCAAAAACAAGTTCAGGATATGTTAGATAACGACATTATTGAAGAATGTACTTCCGAATGGTCCAGTCCAGTATTACTAGTACCCAAAAAATCAGACAAATCAGGAACTAAGAAATGGAGACTTGTAATTGATTATCGTCAATTAAATAACAAAATACAGGACGATAAATTTCCTTTGCCCAACATTTCAGAAATTTTAGACTCGCTATCTGGAAATATTTATTTTTCAAAATTAGACTTGTCACAATCATATTATCAAATGAGTTTAGATAAATCCTCCAGGAAATATACAAGTTTCACTACTGATAAAATGTATCAGATGAAGAGATGTCCAATGGGTTTAAAAACGTCTCCAAGTTCATTTAGCAGACTTATGACGATTGCTATGTCAGGATTAAATTACCAAAAATGCTTTATTTACCTTGATGACTGCATAGTTGTAGGAAATTGTTTAGAAACCCACAACAAAAACTTAGTTAGTATAATGCAAAGATTACGTGAAGTGAATTTGAAACTTAACCCCAACAAATGCGAATTTCTGCGGAAGGAAATCATATATCTAGGCCACAAAATAACATCAGAGGGAATATTTCCCGACTCGTCTAAAATAGAAAGTTTACAGAATTACCCCAGGCCCACCAATGTCGACGAAGTCAAAAGATTCGTCGCGTTCGCCAATTACTATAGACGTTTTATAAATAAGTTCGCCGAGATAGCTTATCCATTAAATGCACTATGTAAGAAAAACGTAACTTTTGCCTGGACGTCAGAGTGCGAATCGGCATTTCAACGACTTAAACAAACTCTTATCAGCCCACCTGTATTAGATTATCCAGATTTTTCTGAAAACAACGTATTTATTTTGCATACAGACGCTTCAAAAACAGGATTAGGAGCAACATTATCTAACAGCAATGGTAAAGTAGTAGCGTACGCTAGTCGTAACTTAAAACCCGCTGAAACTCGATACCCCGTCATTGAACTTGAATTGTTATCAATTGTTTGGGCTGTAAGACATTTTAGACCCTATCTGTATGGCAAAAAGTTCAAAATATTGAGTGACCACCGCCCTTTGAAATATCTGTTTGGAATGACTGATCCTTCGAGTAGACTTACGAAATTTAGACTATATTTAGAAGAATACGATTTTGAAATTGATTATGTACCAGGACGAAACAATGCAGCTGCAGACGCATTGAGTCGTATACCTGTTACGTCACAGAGTTTGAAAGAAATGAGAGAAAACGTTGTATCAGTCATTACCAGAGCTCAAAGTCGAAGATTACGTAATCAATTAGATGACAACATAACGGACTTGACACAGAGAAACATTCCCACAACTTCCAGGTCTGATCAACCTAGAGTGGTGGAAATTCTCAAACGACCCAAAGACTGTATAGAATTAGTAATATTCCCAACGGAAAGTTACTTGAAAAATATAGAAAAATTACAAAAGTTTCCCAGTTATAATGGTCAGTGTACATTTGTACCTGACAAGTGTGCTCTAGTTGTAACGTCTCGATCGTTATCTACCGTAAGTGTGTTAGCGAGAGAATTACAAAGTTTATGCCACAAATTGGATATCAACGAGCTCGTAATTATTAAAAGAATGGATATCCAACAGTTTATAGAAAAATTATTAAAAGAAGTTAAAAAATTATCTGGGACAATTCCACGGTTTCTTGTTACCAAAGATGTAACTAGAGTAACTGATCAAGATACAAAGACAGTTATTTTAAATGACTTCCATTTGTTACCCACCAGTGGTCACGCGGGGGTAAACAGAATGTTGAACAATATCAAAAGGTACTACTTCTGGCCAGGAATGAGTAATGACGTCAATAATTATGTTAAAAGGTGTAAAAGTTGTCAAGTACAGAAACATGCAAACAGACATGTTCGACAACCAATGGTTATAACCACAACACCAAGTACTTCTTTTGAACGAATAAGTTTAGATATAATGGGCCCTTTAGACGTAGATAACTTTAATAATAAGTATATTTTAACTATTCAGTGTAATTTAACAAAGTACGTAGAAGCTTACCCTATCGATAGAAAGGAAAGCGAATTAGTTGCTAGGTTGTTAGTTAATAATTTTATTTTACGTTATGGCATTCCGAAAGAAATTATTACTGACCAAGGTAAAGAATTCATGTCATCAATTATGACAGAAATATGCACCTTATTAGGTATCGAGAAGCTAAATTCAACTGCCTATCATCATGAAACTTTAGGAGGAATTGAAAACACGCATAAGAGCTTAGGAGCCTATCTCCGTATTCAGTGTGAAAATAACACAACCGACTGGAGTTCTTGGCTACCATTTTGGTGTTTTTCATTCAATAACACAGTACACACTGAGACAAAATATAGTCCATACGAATTAGTTTTTGCGAAACAATGTAATTTACCGAGTAATTTGAATAAGAATACGGAACCATTATATAATCATGAAAGCTATCCTCTAGAATTAAAATATAGATTTCAAAAAGCGATTAATGACGCTAGAAATAATTTGCTAGAATGTAAAAATAGACAGAAATTTTATTATGATAAATATGTTAATCCAATTAAATACAAACCAGGAGACTTAGTCTTGTTAAAAAATCAAGTTGGAAATAAGTTAGACAATATTTTTAAAGGACCATATGAAGTTGTAGAGGATAATTCACCTAATGTAAGGATTTTAAAAGATAACAAAGAATATGTAACCCATAAGAATAATACTAGATTATTTAACACATAAATTTATTATAGTAATATTTTCAAATGTTAAAAACTTAACTATTTTTAAAATGTGAACCCTCAAGTAATATGTGTTATTATTTCTTATTTTCTTTTTTTTCTCTCCTTTCCTCTTTGTTACCGGGGGGGTGAAGGATACTTAGGAAGGAGGTGTAGTGTATGCCTCAGTTACAGTTTTACAGTAACTTAGTTGTTTACAACAACATAAACATATATTGCTTGAGTGGACAAATCTTAATAATAAAAACCCATGTAACACTAATTTTAAGGTTCTTTACTTAACAATCTTTGATAAGACAATATATCATAACCTACCTGAATAATGGACTTTTCATGAAGAACCCTATCTCCAGCAATCATCATACTTCAATTTTAACATTCAATAAAGCTTTTTTATAATCTAGGCTCTTAAATGTTACATTTTTCAGTCCTTAATATTTTTACATTTAAAAATAACATCATTTTAACTTATAGACACGTCAGGAAAATGTTTCTTTTACAGTTGATCAATAAACGTTAAGTTTCTTATTAAAATTTTATGGAAATACTATAACATACTGAATAATCTTAATAGTTACATGTTATGGAGTTCGAATTTTTAAATATGCAAAGCAACGGCGACAGGGTATTCATCTTTCAAACTCGGTTCTATGAATTTTTCATCGCCCTAAATATATTTACGTTTCCCTGCAAAACCCAAAATTTGATTAGCGGAGTTTCCATGGCAAAGGCGTTTTTCGGAGATTTCAGGAGTCCGCTTACCCGTAATGTTCTAAATTATATTCCTGTACTTTTTCTTTTTATAACTTTTCATTCTGTGTTAACAATCTTTTTACATTTTGTAATGAATGGTGCACGTCATTTATAATTATAAATCACTTTTACGCAGTTCTAAAATTTACATGAATAATTAAATACCTATGAGTAATTGATAAATCGCTGCTATTAAAACAATAGGAACTCGATACCAGCTGTTTAATTTCACGTGCTACCCGGACAAGTTAAGTATGCGCCTGTTATCTACGCCGTCACATACAAAGGAGACGCAAATTTAATTTGACCGGATTAGCGAAGTTGCGATGTTCTAGAGATATCGCCACTTGTCAAGTAGGGATACGTCAAATGGCGATGTAACGGAGAGATCTTCATCACCTCTATAAAGTTGGTCAAATACACCCCATGTATGTTGAAACCGCCAGTAATATGCTCAAAGACAGTCTGACGAAATTCAATATTTGAGTTTGAGTTTGAGTATAATATGTTATAATTATATTATATTATGGTACCTATAACGGTATCACGTAAAACTGAATTTCCTAGTTTTTGAGAGCGGCTTTTCCTTCGGTACTCATAAGCATGTTATTACAAAATATAAATGGCATGCAATTCCATTATTATTGTTTGTATCGTTCGTGGATGGAATAAGTGGATAATGTAAACCGAATAATAGTGTATAATAGTATATACATGTAATGAAATATTCAAGAAAAATACTTAAAATATACTAATTACATTTTCCACGAGTTCTATCAACTGCTGTACATTCCCCAACTTAGAAAGTATTTACATATCTGAGAGCAGAGAGGATAAGGGCATACAGTTGCGGCGGCAGGCGCTGCGCGAGAGAGTATTGCGCATGCGAGGAGGCGGGGTGCGCGCGGGCGGGAAGGTTGCGCGCGCGCTGCCAGGCCGCGCCCGACACCAGCGGCTCGTCGGGGTAGCCGCTTAGCTCTAATCCTATAGAAAATACATTTTATGAAAAATATTTTTTGTGAAAAGCTTTTCTTTTCTACTGTACTTTCGAGCTCAAACGTTGATTTACTACAAAGATCCCATGACCATTTCCCGGCTGGTTTATCGCATCATCAGATCAAGTGCGTGAAATTGACTTGCAAGGTTTGATTAATGATTACAAACAGACAGACCCTAACTAACGACCCTTTAGAAAAATATAGACTGGTTTTGTAATGAGTGGCATAACGCGCTGAACTACTGACAACTTTGGAATGAAATTCAAACTTGAAACTTTATGGTTATAAGATAGCCTATGCTTAGAACATTTTGTTTCATTTAAATAAAGCTAGTTTTGAAGTTACGACATTGTCAATTTCAAGCTGCGTATGAAACGTATGAAAGGCACGAAAAAGAATTGAAAATCCCAGGGCAGAATCAAGTATTCTGCCGTGTTACGGAAGAAAGTCGTATCTTTATACATATACGGATGTCATAGTAAGATACGTCCTTTTACCGTAGCATGGTAGTCTTACCGTAGTGTGAGTATGTTGGGTATTACATTTATAATTATATTCTTACACACGAGAACTTAGCGTACAGTGAGGGAAGTGAAGTCTGTAATGAAGACAAGTGACAATTCAAAACAAAGGAAAAGCCTGAAGAGCGTATCTTACGCTACTCTACTCTTATCTGTCGCATACATAATTTATTCATAAGTAAAGACATTTTGCTTTTATGAAATTTAAAGAGTTTAACAAAAAGGGTTGCTAAAGAACGATGACGTGGTCTGAGCTGAAAGTAGCCAGTAAAAAAGTTTTATTTCACGATTAAAAAGGTTTACTGTCGCACTTACTATGTAAGCTGACTTGACTCTCCATCTTTCCGAGCGCGTTGACTGATGCGCACACATAGGTTCCAAAATCGCTTGGTGCCAGTGATTTTATTGTTAGATTCATCCATAGGGAGTATTCGTTCACTATGGTTTCTGTCACGCGAAATTTTGGGTTCTCGAGAAGCTTGTCGCTCACTAAAGCTGCGAAAGACAAAAGAAATGATATAGTTAGTTTTGAATACATTCAATATTTTGTATCGAAATAATTTCCAGATTGTTAGACATTACTTTCCATTTTTGCTTCGGGAATGGAACAAACTTCACGACCGGGCTAAAGGAAAATATTATTAGGGATACTTAAGCTTTACCTTTTGTTCTAGTTAAAAGTTTCGGCCTCATTAACATTTATCGAAACTCTTAAACATTTTACATACAATTATTAACTTTTAGTTGATAAATTAAATATTACTTCAAATAATTATCACATACCATCTTCTCTATACCAGGAATTCATGGCTTTGGGAGATGCTTCAATGTAGCATTGTAGTGCCACGTCGCTACCCAATGGTGCTCCAACCAGCTGATTGGTAACTTTCACTTGTGGAATAACTGTGAGGAAAATATAAATATTATATATTATAAGATAATAATAATGACATGATAACATGCTCTACACAAATAGACGCATTTTTTATTATCCCGAATTAACCATTCGTCACTCTAGTAGGTTGTTATCTTAAAGAGGTGAGTAGCTTTTTAATAAATGTATGTTGGTGTATTTTCGCAAAAATTGCAAGAGTTTCGAGAGAAATCTGATTACCTTGTGACAAAGTCGTTTTACGCGATTCCACTTTTTCATATGAAAAATATCTGGTGTTTCCGTGCAAATACAAATTGAAGGCACTGTGACGTGCCATCGTATTTATTTAATTTCTCAGGTTAGGGTTTTTTTACAAAACATGTATAAATAAAAGAAAAAACATTAATTTTATGTATCAGTAAATAGATCAATAAATTTGATATATATTTGAAATATGAAAGTAGCTTTACTTGTAGTAGAATATACAATGGTCCTTAACAGAAAGTTTCCCAATAGAAACCGAATTCTGTATCTAGTAGCAAAAGCCTGCTCCCCCTCGTCTGGTGACGTTTAAATTAAAAATACAATATCGCTGCGAGAACTTAGTGTTGAAGTGAAGCAGAGTAATTGGAAAATGAACTCGTATTTGGACTATTGATTGTTTTTGATATAAACACAAAGAAATATTGAAATGTGCTCGATCATGATTTTATTAGTTAGGGACTTTGATGCACTTGTTTGTTTCACTGTACTGAATACATATATAATGTTTGGCAATTTATCGAGTTTCCAACTTAAAGATAATTGAAAATAACTCCAGTAATTATAAAACTAATTTATTTGATTTATTTACGGTTATTTAGGTCTGAAAAAAAATCTTTTAACACTCGGAGAACCAAGAGTTGAAACTAATGACTAACTATTATCATGTTGTTGCTACAATAAAGTAGGTAACTTTATTGTATAAAATATAAATACATTCATAACAGATGAAACATGTAAATATGAGCAACAACATGATAATAGTTAGTGATTATAGTCATTAGTTTCAACTCTTGGTTCTCCGAGTGTTAACCTGCTGTTGTATGTAATAAAGTGTATACATTTGAACCTATATCGCCTTAACCTAGGCGTTATCAAACTTACTCTTTCTTCTCTGGAAACTAAATTTAAGTACCGTGTTCCTTATTTCGATTAGATAGCGCCGAAACAAAAAACTAAAATTATAATCAGGAATGAAACAGTTTTGGAACTCTCACCATAACCGCTTATTTCCCGATATTGACTTACAATGCACTTGCACATGATACCGCCGGCTCACAGTCGGGGGCACGCCGTTGCTCGCGATGCAGTAGTAGGCCCCCATGTCGCTCCGTTGGACGTTCGACATGTCCAGGCTCTCCCCCTTGTGGTTGTCCACCACTGAAACAAAAAACAAACCCTCTGTCATGTGCCTTGGGAAATATAGAAGTGAATTGTATTATGTAGTGTATAAATAGATCGTAAGGATGTTACGACTCGATTCAAACCAAGCTAGGGCTGAATTCGAGCAAGACTGATTTGAGCCAACCTTATATCAACTTGAAGTTTCGTTTGACAATTTGATCAGATTAGTAAAAACTTCTGGCCGTTTTGATAAAATTCAAGTGTTAATTGGTAGATTGGTCAAGTAACGGCGACTAATTTGATTTGATAATTACGGTTTCACAGCTCTAATATTCCAGAAATGTAAATAAAATTAGTGGTTGTAAATAAGCATGATAAGTATCATATCTGAAACCATTGAAAGTGTCTCTTTTACCATAAAAAATTAAGTGAAATGAGATGTCATTTCACTAACTTTTAATTGCTGTATGTAATATCTTCCCAATCGTCACGCAAAGGAGTTCAGTAGTATAAAATACATTTTCTAGAATACAAGTTTACCTACAAGTACTGTTTTGCAAAAGGAGATGCGTGTACTCTTATTTCCGACACCTACCCGTTTTAAAATGTTTTCCGTGTGTCTGAAAAAGTAGCACCTATTTAGCGTCAGAATACTTAATGTGGTAAAAGGGTTACGAACATTCAGGGAACAGGTGAATCCACTTAAAATGCTTTATTTTTAAAATACGATGTAAAGAGGCATAAATATACAATTTCGCGTCTGCTTTACAGGTAGAGAAAGTTTAATTGTTTGCTACGAGGGATTATATTATTATTAATCGGGGCATCTATTTGTGATGTTTACTATTTATACGATGTTTTACAGAATATTGATAAAAAAATTGGGCAAGTGCGAGTCCGACTCGCGCATGAAGGGTTCCGTACCTATATATATATATATATATATATATATATATATGGCGGAGAGATGATAGGGGACGGAGCCGGGCCTTCACAAGGCTCATCACCACCAGCCATTATGGGGGTTGGTGGATTCGAATAGTTCAAAAACAGATCTATTACTGAATTACTTTTAATCACTAGGTATAATTATTACACTTCTTAAAATGTTTTTAATAATTCACTGGTGCCGGCTGTGCAGGTGGCGCAGCAGGTGCACACTTTCCCTTTAGTTTGCTAGTATAAGAGAATTTGTGACGTTTTGCAACTACCCGACAACGGACCAAGCACAGACCACTCCCAAGCAATGTTTTGACAGCAGACATTGCTTGACGTTTCAATCACGGTTGATCGAAGCGCTGTCTCGCCGACATATACGTAATCTATAACAAGTTTGTTGTATGGGAGCCCCCCTTAAATATCTATTTTATTTGATTTTTAGTATTTGTTGTTATAGCGGCAATAGAAATACATCATGTGTGAAAATTTCAACTGTCTAGCTATCACCGTTCTTGAGATACAGCCTGGTGACAGACGGACGGACGGACGGACGGACGGACGGACGGATGGACGGACGGACGGACGGACGGACAGCGAAGTCTCAGTAATAGGGTCCCGTTTTTACCCTTTGGGTACGGAACCCTAAAAATAGGTCTGTTTTATAGAAAGAAAATTGATTCGTGTTGAGAGTTGCATAGTCGAACAGGATTTTTGTGTCAGTCTTCAGTAATTTTATCTCAGTAACTAGAAGAAATGTAATAAAACTGAAGATTTTTGTATTATGTTATATTAAGTATTATGTCCCATTTGGCCAAGATTAGAAACGTTTCGTAAAATGCTTCATTTAGTAAATTATTCTCCTTTCATCGACAATATTTTCCCTGAAGTCATACATTATTTCATAAAGTTAAGTTAATTTTATTTAATAGTAATAAACCCAAAGAGAATAATGCTGTTTCTTCAGTATATTTCTATCAATCATCGGTTATGAAACCTTATAGTGGATCTTGTCATATTTCGGTGTAACTATTATATACCTCGTTAAGAGTGAGTCATGGGAGTAGTCTATATTTCCATCACAATTTTTTTTAACATTAAAAGAAAACTGAAGTGCAATAAAATTTAAAGCGATGAATTGGTTCAGTGGAGCTATTTAAGGCTTTAAAACAGCGTGATAGTTGAGGAACCGCGGTTATTTATAGGGTAGGTTCAACTTTTTACAGAATTCGGAACCGCTGGAGCGCGAAAAAATATTCCGGCGCTGCCAGAGTCGAGATGAAGCGTCGACGTGGAGTGCGGCATTTTTCCGTTCCGCGGAAATATCGTCCATTCTGAAATCGCTTTCGAGTATAAAATCTTTTATTATGCGAACACGGTTCATTTAACGCGGCATTAAGTGAATTTGTCGAACAACGTATTTTAAAAATGAACGGGTAAAAGAGCTGTGAAATACCTAAAGACAAGTGAGGGGGAGAAATGATGCAGCAGGCTCGTTTATGTCTCGTAGCGGTTTAACGCGCGCTTAATGATGATTTAATGACAAATTAGATTTCGATGACAAGCTAGGTACTATGTGAAACTTATTGTTTAAGCCTTAATGGCAATGGGTAGATTTAATCAACGTTTTCCAACCAAATTATTGAAACTAGCTTTTTGTGAAAGATAAATACGTCAATTAACTTGGTCAGGCAATGTAGTGTCGTTTATTGTTTATGTAGCTGTCAGGGACCTTATTTTCAATCCAGGGTTAATGTGTTATAATACTGAAACATACAGTTCTTGGTCTCCATTCGAAGACCTTACGCCCCATCGGCGTATGCTCAGCAGGGTGGATCGAATCCTTATCGGTTTTTTTTTTTAATAAATTATAATGAGATGTATGGTTACAACGAGGTTAAAATTAAATATTACGACCACTTTTGGATATTTATTGTATATTTATAATTGCTCGAGGACCTTAAAGCTAGCCTTTATCAAGATTTCCCAAAAAATAGAGCCGATTTTTCAGGTCCTTCAAAAATATTAATACAACATATTCAAATATGATCATAATATTTTCATTTTATCTTGTTTGGAACAATTCAAAATATAACAATTTATAACGAAAAGCGAAATAATAATTGCAATGCGCCGCAATAGTCAACCCTATTGCCATTACAATTTGCTTACTCTGAGATCTGTCTTAATATTTAAATTTATAAAAAAATGTTTTGGAACGTTATTGTGTTCCATACGACCATAATATCTTGACGAAAGATGACTCCTTTTAAAAATTACTAGTGAATTTAAAAACTGGACGTAGAGCCATCGTCTATCATCCATCAGTCATTGTCAGGCCCTGGGCTGTATTCCCTAGGCAAACACGGTGTTTTGCTGTCTCGTCCATGTCAAACGATCGCAAGAGTAGTAAAATAAAGTTTTTTTTGTAGGTACGTATTAACTTGTTATAATATTGAAGACAGAAACTAATTTGATCGACAATCATTAATATTTAAGTGACATAGTCATTAGACATCCAATCCAATTCAGCCAGTTAGGTTTAACGCGTGTCAGCGAAATAAATATCACTCACAATCATAATTGCATTTGCATGGCATTTCAAAAGTTTCGTAGGTACAACCACTCAAAACAAATTCCACCCAGGGAGATCGTTGATTAGTTGTTCGTTGATTAGATACCTATAATAAATATGGTAAATAAAAGCAAACAAACAATTACCCGTTTTAATTATGCCTGGTAAATTCGCTTGCCGCGAGTGATTGTGTATCATTTGTTAGTTATTGTCAGGCTCTGGGCCGCAGTCTCTATGCACATACGTTATTATGGTTACGTTAGTATGGTGGTGTGGTTGGTGGTTTAGGTCACTTCAAACGATCATAGGACGCAATATCATCCTTTGAAATAAAGTTTTCTTTACTGATACTTTGTGTGTTTTAATATTAAAGCTAGGGACTAATTTGATCGACATTGGCATATTTAAGTGATATAAAAACGCCTTTAGCTACAGCTAGTTTTGTTTATTCTGGCTGATGTTGCGGGTGTCTCAGAATCAAAAGTAAATGTCTAACATAAAGCCCCTTTTCTATTTATTTGTGCGCCTACCTAAGTCATCAATGTCATCATCATAAACCTAAGTATTAGAAATAAATTCATAAGTAACATCCAAATAGCCTAATTCATTGAGATTTTAGAAAATATCTTCAATGACATTTCATTATTACAATTTAATAATAACATCAATTTTACACAGAAAAATAATAACAATGTTCTCCTTTTAATGTTATCTTTTTCGAAATGCGATGTAGAGCCGCAATTGATTGTTTATCATCTGTCAGTCATTGCCAGGCCGAGTAGTTCGTACAGTATACGTTATTTTTTTTTCGTCTAGTTCATTTCAAATTCAAAGGATCATAGGGCTTACTATTATCGTTATGAAATAAAGTTTCTTTGCTGATATTTCGCTGTTTGAATTAAAGCGTCCATTCAATTGACATTTATTTTTACCGACGTAGTCATTCGAAACGTGTTTAGTCCCGCCTAGGTTTTTACTTTAGCCGATGTTTACCGAAAATAAACGTCTGAGCAATCACCATAATTGCAAAAGGGTCGGAATTACACTCAAAATATTTCTTGGCCTGCTATTACAATTTAATGCCACTTTTTGCTGAAGATTATTAATAATTACGCCTTTATTTTAAGTATTTCACTTAACATGTGTACTGGTATTTGAATGAATTTAGACAGATAGTACAGATTAAGTTATGTTAACCGAAATACAAAACTGGCGTAAAATCGAACGCAAACAGCCTAGGCCTAGGCGCTTTGTTTAACGAGACAGCAATCGGACAGCGTGAATTAGTCACGCCGCCGCGCACTGAGCGTCGCTGTAACTGGCACTCGATACTAATGAGAACAGTGCATTTCGTATTGCGTACCGAAACCTGATTTAAGTATGCCTTGGTACGGTATCCACAAATTTTTACAGGATACTTTTTATTCAACTAAAGCAATAAAGAAGATAAATATGACCATTTATTCCCCGCGTAAACGAAGTATAAAAATACAGCAATTGGACAACGTGAATTAGTTACACTTAGGTACACCGCGCGCACTGAGCGTCGCTATAACTGCCCATTGATTACTATCGATGGGGCACAGTACATTTACTATTGCCTACCAAAATTTTAATTACGGCTGTAACTGGGTTATGTCGGGGTGATAAACATTCTTATAATTGCTAGCCTTCGAAAACATTGTTTCTAGCTTGCTTGTGCTTTCAAAAAATTACAGAAATCGACCAACTTGAATTAGTCACGCCTCACCTACCGAACGACGCTGTATAACTGCCTCGTCGATAGTAATGAGAACAGTACATTTAGTATGGCGTCGGTGTATGGAGCATTTGAACGCACCAAAACCTAAATTATGGCTTTTCCTGGGTTTGTTTGCGTGGCCTACTTGTTTCGTTTAATGCATTTTTACTTATGACTGTATTGAATAATCATATCTAGTGACTTAAACAATTTATGAAACTGGCGCTTACTTCTGCCAGAGAATCTCTCCGACTTTACAAATAGGTAACGCCGCTAGCATACTGGGGACCATGCCGCAGGCGTACCTCTTAGATAGATCCTTTTTATGACCCTTTTTAAAATTATTTTAAAGGTTATGTAGATTAAGGTAAAGGTTGTCTGGAAGAGATCGCTCTTTAGCGATAAGACCGCCTGTTGTTTACTTCTAATTGTAATTTCTTGCATTGTATTTCTCCTGTATGTTTTATGAGGTGTGCAATAAAGAGTGCTTGTATTGTATTGTAATAAGGTTTTATACTTATCTTTTTTATTATTTTATGTATTAATCTTTTATTGGTTTTCAATTACAAGGGGCATGCCAAAAGAAATTAGATACTCCTTGCTCATTTAATTGATACTGGCCAGTAATACATCACCACAAAGGCTGGCTATTTACTTTATAAATTTAAAAATGGAACACTCGGCAAAACTACGTATATTTTTTTTATGAATTTTTTTCTGATTAAATCTGGCGGGAATTTTCTACGACCATGGAGCTGACACGACGTGATTTTCGGGTTATGATGTATTATGACTTTAAAAAAGGTTTGAAGCCTCAAGAATGTTTTGAACTTTTAGTCACGACTTTTGGTGAGTCTGCATGTTCACGTGCAACAGTTTTTAACTGGTTTGCTGAATTTAAAAGAGGACGGGCGAGTTTTGAAGATGATCCGAAGTCAGGTAGGCCGCCAACCGCAGTTACTCAAGAAAATGTGCAAGCTGTGGAAAAAAATGATTCGTGGAAACCGACGAATCACATACGTAGAGCTAGAGCGAGAACTGGGTATTGGATCAGCAGCGTTGCAAACTATAATTCACGGACAATTATCCCTCCACAAGCGTTGTTCAAGGTGGGTGCCGCACAAGCTCAATGATTTGCAAAAGGAACGTCGCGTGGATTGGTGCAAATTTATGATATATAAATTTAATGGCGGTGAAAAAAAAATGTTTATGATATACTCACAGGTGACGAAACATGTCTATATAACTATGATCCTGAAACAAAGCGACAGTCAACAGTATGGTGCTTTGAAGATGAACCGACACCAACAAAATGTCGCCGAACGCGAAGCACATAGAAACAAATGGTTGCCTCGTTTTTCTGCAAAACGGGACATATTGCTACTGTGGTACTAGAAGATCAAAAAACAGTCGATTCGGAATGGTACGTGAAAGTTTGTGCCCCAAAAGTATTGTCAGCTTGGTGTGATAAGCGCCCAAAGTCAGGAACCCAGCAACTGCTTTGGCACCATGACAAAGCAGCCCCGCACACTTCTGCTAGAACACTGGACTATTTTAGTACCAAACACGTCACTATCTTGCCTCATCCTCCATATTCACCGGACCTAGCACCATGTGATTTTTATCTGTTTCCAAAAATCAAAGACAAATTAAAAGGAAGGCGATTTGAAAGCAAAGAAGATGGGCATCTTCTTGGCAGCTTATAACTATGAAATTTCTGAAGTGTCTAAAGAAAAGTGGTCATTAGTATTTTCCAAGTGGTTTAGACGGATGAAAAAGTGTATACGTGTTCACGGTGAATACTTCGAAAAAATAGACAACTTTAATGAATAATAAACATTATGATTTTTGAGTATCTAATTTATTTTGGCATGACCCTCGTAATATACATTTATAAGATCAATTTATTTATAAATATATAATGAATTAAGGTAATTAAATGAATCAATGTTATACACTAAAGGAGCACATTTTTAATTAGAGCGAACAAATTTGATCAAAGACGAAACCGTAAAAAGTTTATTCAAAATAATTACTTTCTATCATTGAGTTCACGTTTTGCATATTACAGCGTCTTGTACTTTGGTCGTGCCTGATATTTTTCTGTTACTGACATTTTAATCCGAAAAAGGAGGCCGGCTTTGCCGACTATAAAGCACTACGTGACTGAAATGAAAATATTGAAATAAAAATGTAACGGATTAGAGTATTTCATTTTATATTTTCTTTAAACTCAAGAAGCATGATAAGATAACGAAAGCCTGTTTTTATCTCAATTTTTACTAAAATGTTGTCCGTCGACGAATTTGGAGTGGTTTTAAGACAATATACATTTTACACTAGAGAGATTCCAGACATCGCCTTTAAAATCAATTCTATTAAAGAAAAGGAGAGCACTCTTTCGATTTACTTTCTTGTCTCGCTCTTTAATAAGATCCTTGTACTTTCATCCGAAGTTCAAACAAAAACGTAATCAAGGTCTCTTCCTGTTACATTAAATGAGCCGAAATGACTGGACAGCCAATATTTTAAATGAAAATTTTAAACTGTCAGTTTGCGGGAGAAGCTGAATTAATGCTATGATGAAAAAAATCACTTTCAACTGTGGTAATTGATTTTTATTTTTGTCTTCTATTTAATTGAAGATGGGTTTTACAGTTGATTATTTCGTTTGGTTTTACAAGTCTGACTGGAAAGTTGACACATGAAGAGTGTCCGGGCCTCAATACGACGTTTGATACTCACATCTATCGGCTAGCCGGCGAAACTATCTTCTTTAGCGATATACGCTCTTTTCCAGGAAATTATTCATCACATTTAGAGGTTTGATATACATATTAACGCCTATCGGAACGCCTGGTCGAAGCTTCAGGTGACCAGAGGGCTGGCAGCTACTTTGGACAGCGACTGAGCCTCACCATCCAAAGTGGCAACGCTGCCAGCCTTCTAGGTACAATATCTATTGAAGGCGACCTGGCGGGTATTTACAACCTTTAGTGTCTATTTTAATTATAGGTATTTATATTTTAGTTGTTCATTAGGTATTTAGTTTAAGTAATAAGTAAGTATTTTTAATAAGTATTTGTGTTGTTTAGTGACATAATAAATATTATATTGTATAACACTGTAATATAGATATTGTTACTTACAAAATATTGCAAATAGCCAGCCTCCTCTCTAAAACGTAAAGATTTATGTTAAAATAATAATTGCAGTACAGACATTAAACAAGACGGTATTTGGAGATCGAGTAAATAAAACTAAAATTACTTATATATTTCTTAGAAGCGTGGGCATTTAAGGTTTCTAAGTAGGTATCGATACTAATCGGGAGACGTAATATAATATGTACAATATTATCTAATTTAAATAAAATTCCTCAGAAACATAACCGAGCCTAAACATTCATAAAATAAACCATATAATTTCGTAGAAGTCGTTATAAGGCCTGCATCTTAGTAAAGAAGTTTTTATGTCAGAAGTGTCGTGTTTGATAAAGTTGACTGGCGTGTATCACGAGCATAAGGTAACGTTGCCGAGGGCGAGGGTCCCGGGAGATAATGTCAGAGACGACCATCGCTGCTGTAACCGTGCAGAACAAATGCGAAATTTCGTGAGTCGCAGCGACGCCGAGACTCGCGGGATTAGTCACCTGACATAATAATCTCACATTATATGTGTAACACTCACCCTTGTTTTTATAGCAATTGCTACTGTGATGGCTATCATTTTGTAGTTAAGGCGCCAAGACTTAAGAAAATGTGATTTTACTTATTTACGTGAATGTAGGTTTATTTTTAAATGTTTACGTTATACACTGCTATTGTTTATTCTTATCCATACAAAGTCTTCTTTGTTCGAACCGTCAATACACATAAAAAGGCTTGATGCCTGTTTCTTTTTAGCAAACCCTTTCAAAGTTTTACTCAGGCTTTTAGGGTGGTTTATGTAATATGTATTATTTACGGCCAAGACAAACAGGTAGCGCCATGGAAAAAGTAGAATGTGACGAAGCCAATATTGAGGTTATATTTATTCAGATCTATCGAACCACTTTAATACCGTACCCCGGGTTCAAGTAGTGTAGAAGGCGCGTCAGTAAAATTTTCATATTCATTCGAAGGCTCTGCATAAAACATTCCACCGTAACCGAATCCTTACGCATAAAATAAATTATTTTGGCAAATCCAAGCGTGGGCGATGTATCTGCGATCTTATCAGGCCGGTCGCGCAGCACTGGTTATGACATGATTAAACTAGACCCTACGATTCCACCGACGCTAAAAAAGGACGTGACCGCTTTACACAATTATTTTTCCGCGTTGAAAAACCGCCTGCCACAAATTTAGGGCCGGTACTGACAGCCGTGAATAAATTATGTTAATGAACACTTTGAAAGCGCATCCGTTTATTCACCCGATCGTGTTCGAGGCTTTTTCAGAAATTACCATAGGTAATAACTAAGTAGGAGTTGTAAGCTGAGCTCACACACGACTACAATAGGGTATAACGCGTCGCGCCACGGTCCCAGAAGTATACCGTAAGCCTTATGCTATTATCATGAAAATTAAATAAGATAAAATGAGCTTGTTCGAGTAAGATGCAGTTTAATAACATATAAGTATAGACCGCAGTTAAGTAAGTAAGCCTTTGCTGCACTAAATAGCAGCAAAGATTACAGGAAAATTAATAATACAGACGTAGCAATTTCGTGAAGTCTACGTTTTTCCTTATAAAATGCTTACAACAACCGACCTGAGCTAGCTAGCCTTGTCTTGTCTAATGAGACATTAGACGATGACAATAATTTATTGATGGTTGCTTTTGATTCTTGAAAAGGCGACAGATATCGAACGGAACTTAAATTTAACAGATCGCATCCATTGCATGTGACTGAAGTGACCGAGTGTCTAATTGTAGTGACGTTGCCAATGCAATATTGGACCTACTTTAGTATATTAAAAAACTGGCCAAGTACGAGTCTAACTCGCGCACCGAGGGTTCCGTACAAACACTTATCCCATTTTAACTGGCCAGGTTAAGTTAAATTTGCACCTGGTATGTATAGTGCCGGATTCAAATGAAGTGCGAAGATAACGCAACCGATCACTTTAGTTGTTTGGGAGCCCCATTTAAATATTCATTTTATTCTTTTTTTTATTTGTTGTTAAAGCGGCAACAGAAATACATAATCTGAGAAAATTTGAAAACTGAAAAACTTAAAAACTGTGTAGCTATCACGGTTCATGAGATAAAGCCTAGTGACAGACAAACGGACAGTGGAATCTTAGTAATAGGGTCCCTTAGAGGATTAGGGTTTTTATCCTTTGGGTACGGAACTCTACTAAGCAATTCAAATTTATAAATAATGACACAAAGGTAAATTAAGAAAAAGTGAGGTAAAAATGTGGTATTACCACATAAAAATATGAATCGATAAAAAGATTCAATACAAACAATGCACAATCATAGTAGGTACCTAAATAAAGGCTCTTATAAGAGCGCTTGATTGGGTTGAACAATATGGGAATTTAAGATAAATCAATCAAAAAGTAATTCGCAAAAATAGTTATTGCCGAACGTATTTTTTTAAACCCCGTTTTATCTTTTGTTATTGCCAGATGCATGTTCAGAAGAAACAACAATACCATTCTAAACAATAAAGCTGATATTTTTCATTTATTGTCCATATATCCATGCTACCACTATGTTCGAAACAATAAAAGCTTAACGAACGTAGAAACCCAACAATGAATCGTCGGTATTTTTGTTTTAAAATTTGATTATCGACAACCTCTCCTTTGAACAATTCTCTGGACACTCTCTGAGTCAGCTTTGTGCCTTTTATGCTAGTATCTCGTTTATTTTCAAACTTCATTTTGTCTCTAATATTTCGAAATTGTAAAGTAATAAACTAATTTGGAATAAACATGCCATATGTAATGATAATTTGTATCTTATTCGAAAAATATCTAGTAGTAATAATATATCGCAAGTGGCAAGCGTGTCACAATCGCAGCTTACATATTAAATGCCTGATTGACGTACATTACACATTATTACATTCCTGTCACATCGAATACTATATGCTTCCCAAATAATATGAGTAATGTACACTCGCTTGACGCAGGGATTCATTCAATTTGAGTTTGACAAGATTTAGTTACCTCAGGAATTTATTTAAGCTAAGACAGCCAAGACGCTCGGGATTTCAGAATATTCAGCTAATTTTCAATGTCTTAAAACGCGACATATTTTCCTTGGCAAGGAAACGTGGAAGTATTTAAGGGAGCACTGTTAATGAAATGTTAAATAACAATTATTATAACAGTTGATTTTTATGATTTTGATTTGTATAAATTATAAGCAGCATTCAGAAGTAGGTCAGCTTAAAAAGTATTAAGAGTCAGATTAAAAAGGATATGAAATTATTATAAAATCAGCAGTGTAGCGTTCGGAACGGGTACTTAGTTAATTCGTAAACTTCATAGTATTCGCTCGCCGAGTCGAGTTAAGACGTTAATTAAAACACTTTGCCCAACTTTTAGTACTGAATTTCTAAAGTGCGGCAATCAAGTTAATGGCTCAATCAAAGATCAAAATAACCCTATCACAATAAATATATAATTGCAATGGGCTTTTGAATGATAAAAGGATTTGTAATGTATTGTTAAGATTATGCTGTAAAGAAGTAGTGTACCTATAGTTAGTATTAGGTAAAGTACGTACCTAACTATATATTTATTCTTTGAGCAATATGGGCATAAAAATAATACGGTTAA
Source organism: Apotomis betuletana (assembly GCA_932273695.1). Classification (NCBI taxonomy): domain Eukaryota; kingdom Metazoa; phylum Arthropoda; class Insecta; order Lepidoptera; family Tortricidae; genus Apotomis; species Apotomis betuletana. The sequence goes on from OW026300.1 coordinate 14,938,103, forward strand.
TTGGCAAAAATAGTACGTATTAATATGACAAATGCCGCCTACAATAATAGGTAAGAATGTAGTCCAGACAGCTCGCATGTCTCGTCATATCACGTAATGAAACAAGACTGGGCGAGTTATTGCAATAATTGCGGGAACAACGTGCGAGCTAACTGAAGCCCGCTTCTACTCGTATTAGCTACAACGGAGAATATTGCTGCTTATTAAAGGTGCGGAAGCGAGTATAAGTATAGCATGTATCGATAGTATTATATGTTATGTAGTTATGTTATAGCACCTCCGTTGTTGGGGTTCCGTTGTCAACAAGGAACCCTTCTAGTTTCGCCATGTCCTTCCGTCTGTCCACAACTTAGATCAGGGACTGTTCGTACTAGAAAACTGGACATGGATATACATTTTAGTCACGCTGACCAAGTGGTAGAATACAATCTTGAAGAACCTTTTTCTTCGTGTACCTCACGTAAAGTCGAGATGTCATTATTTTCCTCATCTATCCCACGGTGTGGTGAGGGGCAACATTGAAGAGGTCTTTCAAATTAAGTCCAGTTTGTTTGAAACCATTTATCAAATGAGGGATGCGTTTGTGAAATATTAAGCTTTAAGGTGCTCATTTTACTTAAATAGAAAATATTCATGACCCAGGAAAAATGATTAAGTTCATCACGCGCAAATATGTGCCCTTACCGTGATTTCAAACTAGGAACGCCGGTTGGGCAGCAAGTTGCCTTAACCCTGCGACAGGCACGTCATCACTTTACAGTGTCAAATTAATACGCAGCCCGAATATAATGAATCAATAATCCATACTAATCCATACTAATATTATAAATGCGAAAGTGTGTCTGTCTGTCTGTTACCTCTTCACGCTTAAACCGCTGAACCGACTGAGATGAAATTTGGTATGGAGATAGTTTGAGACCCGGGAAAGGACATAGGATACTTTTAATTCCGAATAAATTTAGTGTTCCCGTGGGATGAGCGGGTAACACCGCGGGGCACAGCTAGTATGTTTATATTCGTAATAATATGGCCGATTCATTGCTCAAATGGCTTCATGCCAAAATAAATTGAAAAAGATAACTATTTGGCCTGACTGTTTATTGCAGGACAAACATTATATAAATATTATGAATTTATAATAACAACCATAAATATGAACTGCAGTGAATGTCACTGCAAGGATTTCTCGCACTTTCCGACGAGATCTAACAAGCTAGATCTGGGATCTGGAAAGCAGGATCTATCAGGACACCGATCGGAAAGTTGTAGTATATATACTAATAAAATCGCGTAAACATTTTGGTCGATAGCCCGAGGGCTTCACTACTAAGCTTGACCAGGCCAGTAAGCTCCGCTGAGTACAAATAGAGAGTAGTGGCTACAGTAATAATGGCAAGCGAGCTACACTCTAGCGGAGCGTTAAATTTATATTAAAAACGACCACAAAGAGACGGCGTATACAGTCGTTTGCCACTTGCTTAAAGCTTTTGATGCAGCTTCTCCACATGTTTTTTCAGTGTTTTCTAACAGTGAACATTAGCCGTTTTAATAATAAATAATGTTAGAGAGCAATACTGTTCTAGGTCATGCGTTTTGTTTTATTTTCTGTTGATATTACGTACGGAGCAATTTAATACCCCGGCTTAAATACCGCAGTATACGTTTCACACCATGCTACAGAATATAAATATTTGATTAATTGGTTACTGTACAAACTTACATAATACAAATGTGTCACAGAGAAGAGTACATTTTCAGTTAGAATTAGGACTAATAGGTCTGGTATCATGCAGTCAATTCTATTGATCCCTGATACTAGTCGGGAAAATATCTGATAGAGTTAGTAACCAACATATATTACAAAAATTACTAAAGTGACCGATAGTGAGATTACTTAAATGGAGTCGGACATGTCACACATGCAGATTAAGTCACGACAGACGGGCAAAACAAACCCCGAGAGACGGATCAAGGAAGCAAGATCGCCAAAAGAAGAGGCGGGCAGACATAATTATTTAATGAAAGATTTGGGCTTCACTGCATGGTCAAAGGTAGAGAAAGGAGATGTGGAAAGAATTGGAGAGAGGCAGCTAGAGCATAATTATTTAATGTAAAAATAATTTATTGTAATTAAGCATTGTATTGTAGTAGAATAAATGGCTCTTATATTTTACTGTATTTACTAGTCAAGAAATATTAGAAATATGCTGTAGGTATGAGTCCGTCACAAGAAAGCTGTCAATATTTACCAATAGTTGTTCTTGCCAAAGGAAAATTATATAGGAAACTTGAATTATGTAGTGCGACCAACTTTTAAGTGAAACTTCGAAATTAGGAACTTCGAAATGCGTACAAGTTTTCAGTTCACAAAAAAGTTGGTCGCACTATTGAATTTTCATGATTAAGTACTTATATAGTCTATCTTAACTACAAACACGAATATCTCAGATTTGCCTACAATGAAATCCAGCTTGGTGTCCATACTAAAAAAATAAGCGAATGTTAATACTTATAATACCTATCTAATAACTAAACTCTCATTTCTGTTGGTTATTTTCTTAGTCCAGCCTCCATACAAATTTGCCCATGGTCCTTTATGCAATAAAAAAGTATAAGTACTTAACAATTGTCAGGTGTTTTATTGAAATGTCAATACCGTGTTTTAAATTGCACACCGCTAAAATAAAAAAACACTGCGCGGTTTTTCAAACTTTTTATTTCATAAGTAGGTACTTGTCCTTGCTACAAACTTTTCATCCTATTTCTAGTGTAGGTCTACAAAAAAAGTATGAAAAGTTTGTAGCAATGAAAGTATATCAACATTAGAGCGTGTCTGAATGAAGACAGTGGCTATTTTCAGTGCAAATTGCAATTACCATTATTGGGGTAATTTGGGAACGGCGGTCGCGGCGGACGAGTAATGGATAGCTTTACGCTGAAACTTTCTACATGTGCCGGCTATTTAGTTGAAAATGTACCGTCGCCTTTTAATTAGATATTGATGCCAATTTGTATGTCTCTTTATAATTGGAAGATGTTTCAGGCAGAGACTAAAAATATTCTCTCATTTGATTTGTGAAAAACCACTCTTACTCTCTCACGGTAAATTTAAGTAAGTAAATGAGTCCTCAGCAAGCTCATTATCACTAACATTACTAGGAACGGACGCGTAGTTCACAATTAAAGAAATTGGTATTATTAAAATAAATATTTTAATGGACTAAATTATTAAAATATCAAATTCTTTGTAAATACACTACAGCCTAAAAGCAGCAAATCTCCAATTTCGCGGTTCTCCGGAATAAACTGTTACTGTTACTACCACTATCACGCGGTATTTTTATACTGAACTAGCGGCCGCCCGCGACTTCGTCCGCGTAGATTTTTGATGATGACAAAGATATTAAAATAGGTAAGTGAATTTTCTTAAACGCTAAAATTCCTTTGTTTTTGTATTTTAATAAGTTATTCTTTCTACAAAGTTTCAAGTCTCCGGCTAAAATACTAGTTTTCCCCATACAATCTTTGCACCCCTTTTTAACCCCCTTAGAGGTGAAATTTTCCGAAACACTGATAGTACTTTATTTGTATTTTTATAAGTAATCTTTTTACAAAGTTTTAGGTCTCTAACTGAAAAAAAGTTCCCCCATACAAACTTTGCACCCCTATTTCACCCCCTTAGGGGCAGAATTACTTTTTTTGTATTTGACTAAGTAAGCTTTCTACAAAGTTTCAAGTCTCTAGTTAAAAAAAGAAAGTTTTTCCGATATAAATATTGCACCCCTATTTAACCCCTTTAGGGGTGGAATTTTCTAAAACACTGAAAGTACCTTTCGTGTTTTTTAATACGTAGGTAATCTTTCTACAAAGTTTCAAGTCTCTAGCTCAAAAAAAAGTTTCCTCCATACAAACTTTGCACCCCTCTTAGAGGAAGTATTTCCAAAAATCCCTTCTTATCCCTAGCCCACGTTATAAAAGTAACTTGCTGTGCAAAAATCAACTCTCTAACATTAGTAGTTTCAGATGTGCGTTGATGAGTCAGTCAGGACTTCTTCTTTTATATGTATAGATAAGAAGTTTTAAGGAATTTCTAATGGATTCAAACTTTCAACCCCTTTTTAACCCTTTTAAGGGGACGAATTTTTAAAAACGCTGAAATTACTTTTCTTGTATTCTAATAGTGTACCTTTACACAAAAATTCAAGTCCCGCGCTCAAAAAAATACTTAATCTCCATACAAACTTTTAACCCCTTTTTTACCACCTTAGGGGGTGAATTTTCAAAAACGCTGAAATTAGTTTTCTTCCATTTTATTTTAATACCTTTTTACAAAGTTTCAAGTTCCTAGCATAAAAAAAACTTGTACCACATACAACCTTTCATCCCCTTTTTAACCCTCTTAGGGGAAGTATTTCCAAAAATCCCTTCTTATCTCTAGCCCACGTTATAAAAGTAACCTACTGTGCAAAAATCAACTCTCTGACATTAGTAGTTTCGGCTGTTCGTTGATGAGTCAGTCAGGACTTCTTCTTTTATATACAGCGTGTCCCAGATGTACCACGTCACAGTGACACTGGAGGTAGATCAGCTCAAGAGGAACCCAACCAACCTAACATGACCTCAGTAAAAGTTGCGCGGTTTTCGAGTTATTACCGAAATAAAAACTTTTGAGAATTTTCCCCTTTACCACCCACCCACCAACAGGCGGTCTTATCGCTAAAGAGCGATCTCTTCCAGACAACTTTTGGGTGGTGGAGAACTTAAAAAAAAAGATTTTGTTATAAGGCGGTGCAAAAATCATACATACTTATAAATAGGTAGATAAATACCTAGACAACATAATATATAACCCACGAACAAATATTCGAGCTCGTTACACACATATTTTCTCTTGTAGGGATTCGAACCGTCGGCTCGGTAGGTAGGCAGCAACGCTACTGCGCCAACCGCGCCGCCGTCAATAGGAAGTAATCACCAAATCCAGATTAATAACTTTATCTTCATTAAACCCAGCGAAAATACTGGAAGTTATTCTTTAATCGTAAACGGCAGGCGATTTGTGCAAGTATTTGTAATAATTAAATCCTACAAACTCATGAAATTGTGTGTTTTACGGCAGCAAAGTAATGGGTAAAGTTTCATTGCGAGCTTTTCTCTAATTTATTTTTATTGTTATATGAGGCAGTTTATGCGCCGTTTTACACTCCTCGTTCACAGTAGTTACAATCAGAGAGATGTGACACGCCTCATAATAGATTAAGCGATACCTACGCTTCACACCTGCATAGCGGTATTATTAAGGATCCCCATATACTTATACGACTATCATAACAATAGGTAACAAAGCGCAAAATTATAACATACTAGCGTTTCCCCGCGGCTTCGCTCGCGTGAAAGACTTTGTGGAGAAACTATTGACTCCCGTGTACCTACTATTTTTACCTACATGCACAAATGCATGGTTCATAAATGAATTCATAAATGGGCCATGCATTTGTGCAGCAATGTGAAAAAATGTACGCTCCACTTTCTTATTACCTAATGAATTTGATACATTTAAACGACAGAACCTTAGGAAACAAGGCTAATCAGCATAAAACATTAGTTAGATATTATAGAATATTTCACGACAAGACAGATCTGACATGACAATACATGTCATTCACCCCCTCCTAGAGACAACAGCTGGTAGTCCTGCAGGTGTTGAGGCAGGCGGCGTTCTCGTCCAGATCTACGCGGCATCTCTGGCGCAGGCTCAGCCTCGAGCTGCTGTGAGCCGACAGAAGGTGTTGATTCGGCGTCCAGCATCTCCAGCTCGTCGTCTTCAGAATCTGATTCGTGAAACTCAGGTTCGGGAACTGGGAGTGGTGCAAGCTGTCTATTTGAAATAGTAGTTTCTCGGCCCTCTTGTGTTCTTATAAAAGAATAGTTAGGGTTACTTTGAAGAAGTTCCACTTCTTCAACATAGGGATCAGTTTTATTGCGTACATTTTTCTTCATAAGGATTGGGCCTGGCACGAGCCACGTGGGTAAAGACTCTCCATTTGAAGATCGACGCGGGTGCAAGAATAGCCTCTCATGAGGCGTTGCATTAGTTGACGTACAAAGGAGCGATCGTATGGCATGTAAAGATACTGTTAGAACTTGCTCCCAATTCTCAGTAACTAGGGCTCTAGAACGTAAAGATAATTGTATGGTCTTCCACAGGGTGCCATTGAGACGTTCTACTTGCCCATTGCCTTCCGGATTGTAAGGCGTCGTACGACTGCAAGCAACGCCAAGAGACGCTAAGAATTGTCGTAATTCTTCGGACATGAATGAGCTACCTCTATCGCTATGTATATAAAGCGGCGTGCCAAATATGTAAAATAAATCTTTCAAACAATTGATTACCGTAGCGGAAGTCATATCTTTACACGCATATGCGAATGGAAATCGACTGTATTCATCGATTATTGTCAACAGGTACTTTTTGCCCGTGTTACTGGGTAAAGGACCTTTGAAATCAATATTCAACCTCTCAAATGGTACAGTAGATTTTATCAGGTGCCCTTTTGTTCGCATAAAACGAGGTTTTATTTCGGCACAAACTCGACAGGATGCAGTCATTGTTTTAATGTCATTCAAAGAATATGGTAAATTCTTCATACGAACCCAGTGCGCCATTCTTACGATACCGGGATGACAAAGAGATTCATGTAGTTCTTTTAGCTTGTTATGATTAAGGTACATGCATACTCTCGACAGAGCATCTGCTACAATATTTTCCTTCCCGGGTCGATAAACGATGTCATATTTGTAACATGACATTTCAAGGCGCCAGCGCTCAATTTTTTCATTTTTAATTTTGTTTTTATGTTTTTGATTGAACATAAATCCGACCGATTGTTGATCAGTAACAAGCAAAAAATGTTTACCGATAAGATAATGTCTCCATTTTCGTAGGCTTTCTACAATGGCACAGGCTTCTTTTTCAACCGACGATTGTTTACGTTCGGATTCGGATAATGTGCGTGAGAAAAAGGCGACAGGATGGCCCTTCTGAGAGAGACTAGCGGCTATTGCGAACTCGGAAGCGTCTGTTTCCACTGTAAAGGTCTCATTGGGATCGATAGCTACAAGACACGCTTTAGTAATATCTGACTTTAATTCCTTGAAAGAAGTCTTAGCCGAATCGCTCAAGGGGAAAGTTGAAACACCAATTAATGGTTGCAATTTTTCGGAAAATTTTGTAATCCACTTAGCGTAGTGGGCAAACAATCCCAAAGCTCGCTTGAGTTCACTTGCGTTAGTGGGGAGAGGTAAGTCTAGCAGTGGTTTCAGCCTCTCGCGATCTGGCTCTATCGAGTTATTCTTTATTGTGTATCCGAGAAGACTAATAGTATCTACACCAAAGGTACATTTCTTCTCGTTTAGAGTTAATTTGTATTTATTTACAGCTGTCATGAATTTATTGAGATTCTTATCATGATCTTCTCTGTTCTGGCCACACACAGTGACGTCATCCAAATATGCGAAAGTACCTTGTAATTTTTCTGTTTTGATTATGAAGTCCAGGGTTCTTTGAAACGCAGCCACGCCATTAGTCACGCCAAATGGGATTCGGGTAAATTGATACAGATTTCCACCCGCTTCAAATGCTGTATATAGTTTTTCTCTCTCTAAAATCGGAATCTGGTGATAAGCGCTTTTGAGATCAATTTGACTGAAGTAATTGAACTTTGCAACATTGGATACGATATTTTCTATATTGGGTAATGGGTAGGCGTCCAACAATGTATATTTGTTGATTGTTTGAGAGTAGTCTATTACGAGACGTTTGCGATGTGTCCCACCACCTGCAACTAGTACTTGAGCCCTCCAAGGGGATACGCTAGGCTCTATTACGCCGTCCTCCAAGAGTTTGGAAATTTCTTGATCTATAAAGTCTCTGTCCTTTTCGGAATAGTGTCTTGATTTGACAGCTATCGGCTTAATCTCAGGTGACAAGTTTGTAAAGACCGATGCTGGCGGGACAGAGGCTTCCATGACGTTGCAAATCTGCAGGGGATCTTTATTACCACCAAAACGCAGTTCTAGACTAGAGTGGTCTTTGAGAATGTCATGGCCGACAATTATATCTGCACATAGATTATTTACTATTAATAGCGGTCTTTGCTTGTAAGTGTGTTGTTTGAGCTTAATGGTCGCGAAGCACATTCCTTCTACAAAAGACACGTAATTGAGAGAAGCCAATGTAATTGTTTGCTTGCAAGGTTTTTGCCTCAGATTCATAGCATTGACTAAATCTTTATTGATAAAGCTGATTGAGCTCCCCGTGTCAATCAAAGCATCAGCGCGTATTTCGTTTATGGTCACTGGAACAGTTGCTTTGATTAGACTGGATGGTGAAGCGGCAGAGATCACAGTCGAACTCGCTATAGTACCGGGCGGTTGAGACGGTCTTGAGGGCAAGTCAGCTATGACTGAATTGATCGGTAAAGGCTTACCGCTCCTGCAAACGTTCGCAAAGTGGCCTTTTCTACCACAAAGTTGGCAAGTAGCGTGAAATGCGGGGCATTTTATTCTTTGATGTACGCTACCACCACAAAAGAAACATTTCCTACGCTGTTGCGGACTTGTTGCAGCTAGACTTGACTGAACCGGTATATTATCACTTGATTCCACAGTTACGGGAAGCGCGTTAAGTACTGTATCCGAATTATTTGCGATAATTTTTGAGTTGCGTTCAGCTGCTTCGAGCGATGTAGCTTGGTTAAGTGTTTCTTCTAAAGTAATAGTCAATTTTTCTAAGAGACGCTCCCTTATTTTCTGAGACGTGATTCCCGCGATGAATGCACCTCTTATGCTTTGATCCTCATGTTCTTGTGCGGATACTTGTTCGAATTTGCATTCATGAGCAAGAAGTTTTAGCGCGCGGGAATAGTCGGAAATCGATTCGTCCGGGCGCTGCTTTCTACTCATAAGTAGATGGCGTGAAAGAATAATATTCTTAGGCTTAACATATACGTTTTCAAGCTGACATACCGCTTGACAGTAAGTAGAACAGTCACGGATAAATGAGTATACTGTTGGTGACAGGTAATTGATGAGAATCTTCAGACGGGCCGGTTCCGTTATTGTTTGATCCTCTTCTAGAAAATTTTTAAACGTAGCAAACCAGTGTAACCATTTGATATCAGCGGCAGTTGTATTAGGCTCGACATCGAACCGGTCGGGCCGTAAGTAGCGAGTCATGGAGATATTCTGAGTTGGCACAAGACTGGAACCACATGTCGGAGATTTTATTTCTTTGTCAGTCATTTTAAATTATGCTGATTAAATTGATACATTTAAACGACAGAACCTTAGGAAACAAGGCTAATCAGCATAAAACATTAGTTAGATATTATAGAATATTTCACGACAAGACAGATCTGACATGACAATACATGTTAATTGTAGCCTATGTCCTAATAAATATTCTAATATCTAAGCTATATTACTGATAAGTTTTATGGTCTGTCTCGTACCTTGTGCGTAAGTGAAACGTATATTTTCACTAATTTTAATATATTTCAGATTTCTTAGTACGGTTAAGGTCCAAATGTTTGATACCCAATTTCAACAGTTAAAACCCTGTTTGTCACCTAAATTTGTATTACTATGAATTAAGGTTGAATGTGCTACCTAGCCAAGCACAGCCAAGCACTAGGAAATTAACCTTATATTTCTTAATTAAACCTAACCCACTTCGAAGCCGGAATCCCGCGAGATTCTTTTAAAACAACCGTATACAACAATAGTTTAGAGCAATCTAATTTTTAAAATTGAAAATTCCAAGGCTCTCCTCTTTCTCTCGGCTCCTAGCCCGTGAAAAACTATATTGCGTTTTTTATTAAAAATACGGAGTGTTCCGACGAGGGGCAAACGGCCACTAAAACGTTATGGTTACTGCGGTGACATTCGCACGGATACCTAACTTATAAAATTGGTACCTAATCCTCCGACCAATAGCCGCCCTCTGCGGGCCCCCCATAAAGTATTACAATAGATTAAGGATTGTTTCGCGTCTTTTGAAAGATGCCTTTATTTTACATCAGCCGATTTTGTCTATTATTGTTTTTTTTTACAGAGAGGAATACCGCCTTTTTAGGGTTCCGTAGGGATGATGCATGATTTTTAGGGCTGCAGGTCGCTTCCAACCGGTATATATGGAAGTCCAAAGGGGAGGCCTATGTTCAGCAGTGGACGTCCTATGGCTGAGATGATGATGAGGGTTCCGTAGTCGACTAGGAACCCTTATAGTTTCGCCATGTCCTTCCGTCCGTCCGTCCGTCCGCGGCTTAGCTCCATGATCATTAGTACTAGAAATCTGAAATTTGGTATGAGTATGTGTATGTATAACGCCGACAGAACGGTAAAATAAAATTAAAAAAAAATTTTTTTTTTCGGGTACCTCTCGAACACCTAAAGTGGGGGTGGTTTTTTTTTTCTTTTCAACACTAGTGTGTGTGGGGTGTCGTTCAATAGATTTTGTAAAAATAATAGGGGTCTTCTAACATTATTTTTTGATAAAGTCAGCAGTTTTGTAAATATTCGCTCCAAAAACAAAAAAAATAGTGTCCCCCCCTCTAACTTTTCAACCACGGGTCAAAAAAAATAGGAAAAATTCATGTTAATGAGGCCTTATAAGTACTTTCAATGAAAACTATATTGAACAAAATCGGTCGAGCCGTTTTTGAGTTATCGCCAAATTTCATATTTTTTCTTTAAAAGGTCGTAAGTTGACTTCTAGAAGGTAATAAGTGATTACAGTTTCTAGGGCGTTTATGACCTTTTTATAGAGCTTAAAATCTTTCTTAACTTAAACCTCGGGCTTAAAACAGCAGTTTATTGTGAAGGATGAGCAACTACGGAACCCTACACTGAGCGTGATGGCCCGACATGCTCTTGGCCGGTTTTTATTTATCCAGATAAAATCGCAATACAGTAATTTAGAAATGAACGCGCCTCCAACGTGTTACCGTACCTAAATTGCAACAAGATTTTATATTAGTATGACTAAGTATAGTAATCATACTATTACTTTACTTGAATCTCAACTTAAATAAAATTTATTTATGTACATAAAGTAAGTTAGGTTAGGGTTGGTATGGTGACAGCAGGTTAGGGTTTTCCCCTGAATTTTGAGGAAACAAAACAAAATAATGAAATACTACAAATGCAATATGTCACATGTTTGAGCAACTTTACTTAAGCAAAAACACTATCGATTTCCGTGTCTGCCTTCTGCGCCTACCTCACTCTTTAATCTGGTTATCTTGTCGATGCACACTACGATCTCGTTTAGACAATAGCACGTTAACCAAACAATCGACTAATTTCGGCGCGCAAACAGCCACATACTAAATGGAAATTTCGCGTAACACTAACTCCGAAGCTATTGGCTCTCTTAATGTGAATGCGGTGTTTCGCGTTGTATATTATGCTCTCTGTTCTGTAGGTGCCGTGCCTATGTAAATTATACAGGTAGGTACTATTCAATACCTTGTATTGGAGCATAATATATCTGTTACAATATTGATGTGCATGGACATGTATGTAGGCGAGAAGATCGACGTTAGTGTCCAAAGCTATTAGAGTGACAACCATGGAGAGACGACATAGTCAAGATCGCGGTTAAGGAGTTAATGCGCGTTGCCGGAGCGAATGGATAATGCTCCAGGAGGCCTTGATCCTGCGGATAGATAAGGGCTGATAATCATGATAATATTAGACATTTCCAATAAACAAGTTTTTAAGACATTTTCTGCGCTTGTTTTTTATATATATAATATATATACAGCGACGGCGACAAACAAGCATGCGGCCCGCCCGGTGTTAAGCAGCTACCGCCGCCTATGGACGCTTGCGGCTTCCGCTCGTTGTGTGCGCATACAGACAAAACTATGAAAATGTAATGTCAGCACTTTAAATACAATAAAACATCCATGATCCAGCAACAAATATTGGAGTTCATTACTCTCATAAATATTTACCCGCATTTAATAATGATAAGGCCAAAAAATCACTAATTATTATTAAGGACTGTCCTAACCTGCTTTCACTTAACCCTAATCTAATTTAACCTTAGTATTAAAGCTAATAGTTAAAACACTCTTCCCTTAAAAATAATAGTTGGCACCTAAAGCCCTAGGTGTCAAACATAAGGAATGACAAAACATTTGCCAAAACGATTGTGATAAGTTATCGTTATCACGATTTTGAGTACTTACAAAAATCCGAAAATTCAGAAATAATATTAACTATGAATTTAAGGACTCAATGTAACCAAAGAAATAAAATTAAACCAAACAGATTTCAAGCTCAAATGTTATATAGCTAGTAACAATGTTAATTCATCTTATGTTCCTGAAATTGATAATATCAGATTAACTTGAAAGTAATGCCTCATATAGGTCACACCGCCGTCGCACCATATAAAAAGCCCGGTGTCTTTATTGCGCAGTATTCATTTGTACTGCAAAGGAAAATTGCATTGGCTCTTTTTTTATTTTCTCGACGTATATACACACTACACATACAATACACATATAAACTTGGTTTGCATATAATTCCGATATATTAATTAGTATGTTATTCCAGTGAAAAGGAAATACGCAATAGCTCATGAGATGACATATTCCGTCTGCTAAGCTCTTGATGACGCGGTTCGTACGTTTGTTAGCTCAGATACAAAATGGTCGAGACTGGAGGGTGCGGTTAAGCGAAGGGTTTAGCTTAAAGATGACATTGTAACGCCAGAGATCAGAACCGGCACTTTAGTGTTAAGGCAAAATGAGAATCAGTTTGAAGAATAAAATATTAAAGTGAGAGCGCTAATAAAGAAAATATCTTATCGGGCAAACAATCTGCATTTTCTTATATATAAATACCTGAGGCCATTCGGTTATTGGGCGTTTTTGACCCGCTTTCCGAACTTTCGCGTACAGAGACCAAACTAGTTTTAAAACAGATAATTTAATCTCACTTTTCTAAATATGTATTTTTTTTAATGTATCAACCGGCAGAAAAAAGTTATTCAACAGTATGTGTACGATGTAGTGATACTATTAGTTAATGTTTTTACTTTCAGCATTGTGCAAAGGTGTGGTTCATGCACAATTATCTGTAAAAAGTCAAAATTCTAGTATATTAAACAATATAACAACAGCGACGCAATATAACAGCAGCTATTCAAAGAATTTTTGAAATAATTCCAATAGTTCTGACTTAATTCATTGCAAAAATGCTATAATGATAAGAAATGATTTTTATTTTTTTTCTCAATTCTCCCATGGTTTACAAGAATGCGACTCACACCACTAAGTAGCAGATACATTTACCTACATACCTAGCCCTATTTCGTTTGTGTACGCCGTGGGTCATAATATGTTCGAACAAAATGCCCAATTGAATGAATGTATAAAATATCGAATCACGTTGATTTCATTCAACATTAGACTAGATTAAAAAAGAAGCTTTGGATTCAAAAGTGTTAGTCTTTACATACGATAAAAAAAAAACTTTAATTTATTGACACTGCGAAACCCTCTCATTGATTTCAAACGCAAGTTTTTTTATTTAAATTACCCGCTACCTAATATTTTATTTCTTTGGTTTCGCGACTGTCACACATTTAAATAAAACTATACAATCCGTTTAAATCGTTTTATTTAAATTATCCACTACGTATGAAGTATGCATATGTAAATGTACACTGAGAAAAAACCCACTTTTACACCAAACAGACTACGGTTTATTTAGTCTTATAAAAGGCTAACAAAAAGTTCATAAAAATTCCGTCTAAAGCGTCGACTGTCGCTTTTTTTGGTCGACGCCGATGGAACAATGTAAAAGAGTCAGACAGAAACTTGTTCGGGAAAGTATATAATGTAGGAACCTATGTATAAAACGCGTGTTGTTGTCGTTAATTTACCATCTTTTTTAAAACCATAATTAAAATCCTTCTACATATGTTTTTAAATGGCAGAAACAAAGGCACAATTGTGCGTACAGTCTTAAATTATCACACAGAATGCCTAAAAAATTATCATAATTATAAACGGTATCATTGACACAAAGGTAAATTATGAAAGTAAATATTTATATTTCCACATAAACAACAGAATCGATAAAAATAATCAATTCAAATATCATTATCATGTCACGTAACTATACCTGCATAGTCACTACATACCAAAGATAAACCAAATCGGAGGTCTGCTGTACACACTCGACGTAAACTTATTCCCAAGAGTCCGCATCGAAGGCGATGCGTTCCTTTTGTAACTTCCTCTGTATTACTTAATTAACTAGAGTAGCTGTACTCTTTTGAATGACTACAGTTCTTTTTAATGGTTAAAAAACCAAACTTCTAAGTTAAAACGTAAAAAAGATCCGGCTGTTCATGCCGCAAAAAACGTTTATTTCGATACTCTCAAGGGAATCTATATTTACAAGGTAGGTATTTTCCGTTGGCCTAAAACTATGAATTTGGCAAGTAATACCGTGTCATACTTCAAGTATTTCTAGGGAAGAATCTGGAACTATACATTTTTAATTAAATAAAACAAAGTCTGTAATTAAAGTACGTAAAACGGTTTTCCAAGGTAAGAAAAATCTCAGATTATTAACAGGCATAATCACCGGACATAATAGCCTTAACAGGCACCTAAACATTATGGGTGTAGTAAGTGATCCATACTGCTCGCACTGTGGCCATGAGGAGACAAGTAAGCATGTTATAGCAGAGTGTGGCATGTATGCGATAGTACGCTATAGCATCTTCAGAAAAGATAAACTAGAAGAGGAAGAGCTGAGGGACATTAACCTTAAAGATGTCCTTTCCTTCTGCAGGAGAAGAAGAAGATTCGAGGAAGAAGGCTGTATGGGAGCGCCGCCAGGACAGTAACCGTTGGCTCCTTTGAAATTGGGAAAAGGGCTGAGTGAACGCAATCAAGTGATCGACAGCCCACCTGTCTCCGGCCGGGCGTCCCTACACCAAATCTTCATCAAATCATCATCACGGTTTTCCAAGGGTAATGTTACGTTTGCCGCTTACTTAGTAAGTAGATTTTATTTTTTCGTTAGCAATATGCAATTCGTAGGAATTGGTATTTTATGTTTTTATTTTAAATGTAATAAAAAATAGGCAAAAGCGAAATTCAATTAATGTGCAGTTCCGGCTAGTGGCTGTCAGAGGAGTCGGTGTACAGATATTAAAGTTTAATGATTTTCAGAGCGCCTCGAAAATAAGGAATTAAAATCTGAACGGTTCCGGGGCTATTAAAGCTGTTTGCAGATTCCCCTCATAAAATTTCGAGCGTACATTACTGTAGCTTCACTTAAAAATCGTTTGAAAGCGCATTTCTAAAAACGTCTCATTATTTCAATAAGTTCTAAACAAAGTATTCTCACATAAAAATCCGTCCGTGAGAATAAAGTCCGCAAATTATTCGATTCATTTCAAAGGAATCCTACTAAAAGGAACGCGAGACTAACTCAAAGCTTTTATATCTCGTAGCGAGGCGCCTTATTGTCTTCAGCGGTATATGTATTAAACCTTGCTTTCTCTTGCGTAAATAAAATCCATTGGAGAGAGAAGTGCTTGGAGCAAGTGCAAGGGGCCCGCGGGGGCGATGGGGTCTAGGTGTAATGCCTCATGCGAGTGTCGGGGACAATGCAAAGTAGATTGAATTGGAAAAAAGACTTGAGCGAAATAGCAGCTTTCGGCTCTCTGGGGAGGGGGGATTCACTCATGAGGGTAACAATGAAGACTGTCCGTGGACGGGTGTGGATCTGAAACGCTGTAAAACTGATTTCGCTTGCGTAGGTTGGAATAGACGACTGTTTTGGCCGTTTTACCAATACTATTTATTTATTTTATTTATTTAAACTGTATTGCACATAACAAAAGTAAGTACGAATGCCAAACTTAATGCCTAATGGCATTTTCTACCAGTCAACCATAGGGCCAAACAGAGATGCTTCAAGTGGGTGCAGAGGAGAAAGTTAATCGTTCGGAAAGCGTCTAAGAGCATTTCTCAAAAAGTTTGTACACAATTAAGACAGAAAATTAAAGTCCAATATAATTTTCCTATTTTGTTACCAATTATTTTAGTAATTTTATATCAATATTATGGTTATGTTCGGTAATTAAGGTTCTGTTATGCTTATACTTTTTTAATTATACATAATCTGATATTAATGTATTGGAAATCACAATAAAAAATGGTAACAAAATAGGAAAATTATATATGACTTTAATTTTATGTCAATATAATAAGTTAATATATTGTCTATAGTTAAGTTATTTAATGTAAAAATTGACCTTCAAAAAATATTCGCTTGGAATTTACTTTGAATAAAATACTTTTGACTTTGACTTTGACTTTGTCTTTGTGTACAAACTTTTTGAGAAATGCTCCTAAGATACAAGTAAATACATGTATATTAACTATATAACATAACTACCATAAATACAACATTATATTTAATAAATACGGTCTACTGCATAGGATGATGGACACTATTCGAGCTCTTGTTCGAGCAGATGCTTACGTAACATCCGCTTGAAAACTACCTTGCTTGGGGCTTGTCTAATAGAGAGAGGGGGCGGGTTATTTTTGGCTTTTTAGTTTTACCGAAGTCGGTTCCATTTACTGTTAAAAAAAAATTGTTTTTCGCTTTTTAGTGATTCATATAAAATACTTATGGCGGGGTGATCAGGGAGGTCTTGAAGGCATGCATCTCGTTTGAATTAACTCCTAACCGTTAAGGAATTGTACCTTCCATCATCAGTTCAGCATTGGAAGATGATGACTACCATATGCAAATACTTCAATAGTTTAAGAAAATATATGAAAAATATTATGAGTGCCTATAAAATTTCAGGAATTCCTTTGATTCCTCATGGATCTCGTCATCCGATCTTCACCAAAATTTCATGGGACTAACCTTGAGATGTCTATTCATGAACCTAATAAGAATTTTCCAAATCGACTCATAAATGACGGAGTTATGAGGTAACAAACATTAAAAAAACATACAACCGAACTGAGAACCCCCTCCTTTTTTTGAAGTCGGTTAAAATATGACCTTTAGACGAAAACAGCCGGAAATCTGGACATTCGGATAATTGATCATACACATTTTTGTCCTAACTGAAACAGATACGGTTCGCTCGCTCGGTTAATTAGGTTCCATACCGTTGTCTAAATCGTTAATGTATCTGAAGTACGTAAGCTTCAGAAGTTCGCAAATAAAGTAAATATGGGCATAGAAGGATTATTTCTAACAAATCGCATTTGCAATATCGAATAGTCCTAAATGCCTATAGCGGTAAATTTAATGCTTTTGCTACGTGTTTTTTTATTTTTTTATTTTGCAATTAGCCACAGTTAACATTATCCAGGCAACAATCATAGAAAAGGATTTTTAAATAGTTTTACTGCCAAGCCAAGTAAAACTATTTAAACTATTATTTGTAGAGTGTTAAAAAGTAAGATTGCCTTCAGACTTTAATAGTTGTTTCTTTTTGCCTAATGTTTCAAAAGTTGCTGTAAGATTCCAAATATATAATTCATAAACTTGAAAACATTTTGGAAAATGCATAATCCAACTTACGGCCGTCCGTTTACGGGCCTTACGCATTATTAAGCCCTGTCAAAGTTTCAAATTTACTTAGAAAGACATTAAAGTATCGAAGGGTAGCGTAAACACAGAGTGGTGTCACGCTTATCGATGAAACTTGCAGGAACAAGTTGCATGCTCTCTACATTTTCCAAGCCATTAACGCGCCTCCCTTTAACGCGATGAACTCGGGGCCATCTTGCACAAAAGACATCGGTAGTGCGACATATAAAGTGTGCAAAAAGGAAGGCTTTTTTGTAAAACTTATTTTTTTTTGCCATAATCTTTTATTTATCTTTGTACTTTTTAGGGTTCCGTACCTCAAAAGGAAAAAAAACGGAAACCATATAGGATCACTTTACTGTCGATCTGTCTGTCTGTCCCTTTGTCTTGCCCTTTTGCTCAGGATCGCGTGGAGGTGTCAAGCTGAAATTCATATCAAATACTCAGGTCTACTGTCCCTTAGAACTGAAAAAATCAAACTTCTAAGCCAACGAAATCAAATACAGCCGTTTATGCTGCAAATTTTCGACACTCGCAAGGGTATCAAACCCTGCAGGGTACTTCTCTTGAACCCAGAATCTTGAAATTTGGGACGAAGAAACGTCTATCGTCGTTGAAGCACAGATAAGTAAAAATTGTGAGAAGCATACATTTTTACTTTTACTTATATACCTGTAGCTTTGTACGGAACCCTCGGTACGCGAGTCCGACTCGCACGTGGCCGTTTTTTTTTGCATAAATACTGTGTCAAGATGATCAAGGTCAAGGAGGTCAATCTCCACGAACCTTGGTGTTTAAATCATTCTTAACACAGTAGTTCTTATTACGAAGAAAGCTTATAAATAGTTATACGTATATTTCCAAGATAAGTGTTAGATAAATGCCTCGCAAGTGTGGCGCGGTCTCCGACTTCGGTATTGTCAGTCTTTTTGAGTTATTGCTCTATGCTATTTTGTCCCTTTCTCTACCAACGTTTCTGTGTTCTCTATCTCGGTAGCATATAATTCCACGTTGGTTTAATCTGAGAGATCAGGTAAAGGTTCACAGTTCACCTAAGGGCATTAAGCTAAATATTTAAGTCCAAGTCAAATTGCTAAGAAACAGAGTTCCGTAGTTTCTTTGTGAACTTTAGAATCGTTCACATAAAATGTGCTTAAAGAACGTATTCAAAGAAAAACTCTTAAGTTGTAGAACTCTAAACAATTCGAGTCAGATAATGTTGACGGTGCAGCGTTGATCTCTTTTCAACTACTTCACAGTATATAGTTTGTTGAGTCAACGCTTTGCTGCGATTGCATTTTCAGTCCGATGACCTACCATAATCGTCACAAAAGTACCCGATATGTAGTTTTTATGTTAATAAATAATATTTAATGTTGGTCGCCGCTCAAGAACCTTTCTACCCCGGCATATAACATGTATTTTGGTCTGTTAACCCTCGACATGGCGGGCCGATGATCTCATCACGGTCGCAGGATGAGGACAGCGCGCGAACGGTTATTGAGAGAACGTCCTTCGGCTGCGATGATTGTACAATCATCGCAGCCGACATAAATGATAATTATGATGTGATATACATAACAAAAATATTGTATTTGCAATACACAAAATAGTTAGGTACTGTTAGTGTGTAATTTTACGCGACTTTTTAAAATATTGCTATCTAATACCCTATTTACTTCATCTCTATTCACTCCATTTGATTTCTAGGGTTCCGTGCTTCGGAAAGAAGAAACGAAACCCTCTCAGGATCACTTCGTCGTCCGTCCGTCCGTTGGTCTGTCAATCAGACCCTTTATATCGGGAACGCGGGAAGGTATCGAGTTAAAATTAAAACCATATACTCAAGTCTACAGTCCCTTGAAGCTGTAAAAACATCAATCATCTAAGTTAAAGTAGAAAACAAGATTCGGCTGTTTCTGTAGCAAAAAACGCTAATTTTGACACAGGGAATCACATAAATGGACTTTCCGTTGACCTAAAACTATGAAATTTGACCAGTAATACTTAGTCTTAGGAATATTACAAGTGTTGGGAAAAAATTAAAACGATCCATTTGTGATTTCCTTTTCCAACGGTAAGGTTGAGTTTGTCGCTCAGTACGGTTAATATTTTCGTTAGAGTAACATGTAGTGCTTTCATAGGTCGTACGGATCCCTCGGTGCGCGAGCACAACTCTCACTTGACCGGCTTTTTGTATAATTTATCCGTTAGAAATACGAACTTATACTAAAATGATTGACAGAATCAGAAAATTGTTTGTAACTGCCCTTGTGAACAAATCTTTTAGAAATGAGGCTGTAGGTAACTTTGCTTTTTCTTTATGGCTTTGATGATCAACAATTTGTCTTAAAGTTCGTTAGGAGAAATTTACATTGAAAAGAAAAGTTTTATGACGACGGTTATGGCTGATTGCTCATTAGTCTTGATGTATAAATAAATAGGAAAAAGGCGTATATAAACAGAACTTGAAATACTGCATGAACTTGATTATGTCCTAACGATCTTGTAAGTATCGTGGGAAGCTATTGGATCCTCGGGAAGGCATTTGTAGGCCATAGAGCCTGATGAGTAAAAACAATTTAACTTTAAATATGGAAGTTTTGAAATAAAAATAATATAAAACCTTTTATTTATGCTGCAAGTAACAAAATTGTTATGTGGTAGTTATTGAATAGGTTTACTTTTAAGTAGGAATCGTACGTAAAACTTTCTGACTTAATAGTTAAAATTAAGTGAGAAAGTTTTCGACGATCACATATTTTAAACTCGGTAGGTATATTACTTATAATGCTCAGATATTATATTATCAGCGAAAAGTAGGTACTTACTTAATTTATAACCATTTCGGTGATCTTGCATCGCCCTGGCCAAATAACTTGAAAGTGTCTGCTTAGATCTAACAATTACATACATTGCTGTTTATATTCGTGGCTATAGTTTAACCGTTACTTGCAAAACTTCAGCGCACACAGGCACGGTTTTATTATCGTTATTGCAACGACGATAGTAGAAACTTTGGTATCGTCTGAGGATTTTTCAGGAAGCGGGCACGATTCACTACATTTTCCGACCTATTAACGCTACCGCTCGCCATTATTAAATGGGACAAACAGTACAGTGCAATAAACATTCTCTAAAAAGATACAAGACATTTTAAAATAAAATATAGAAATGGAAAGACATTTCCTTTCTTTAAATAGTTTTTCGCCTTGAATAAAATAGTATTGAAAAGGCACACTTATTTGGTCGACATTTTAGCATATTCATTACCTGCTTTTGCCATTATGGATGGCAGGAAAACGCACTTGCATGCAGAGGAGAGGCCTTTGCCCAGCAGCAGTTGAAAACACATGTAGGCTAAAAATAATAATGGATTGATGGTTGGATACTACACTAGGTACTTATCTGTAGTGTATAGACAAAAGCAATAAATTTTCACTCAATAGGTAAGCCTCAACTGGCGACGCATTTGTGAATTATCGTTGAAATTAGTGATCGTTTGGGCATATTATCTTCTTTTATTTGTCATCTCTGTCCGTCCGGTCACAGTCAAGGATCATCATAGCAAAGTCCCAAAGTTGGCAAGATCTTTGTGGATGGATAAGTTTTGGCTACATAATGTAGTCTGTATTATACCGACGACACTTTGGTACTAGCTGTTGATTAATCTTACGAGGGAGGGAGCGAAGCCCTCCCTGTCTGTCATAAAATGTTCAACTAAAGTTACCTTTCTTCTCCCGACCACCTTCATGGCGGAACACGATGGGCTTGTTGTGCTCTCGGCGCCACATGACTGTAGGTGGTGGAACACCCGTGGCGCTGCAAGCAAGTCGCACACTGCCGCCCTCCCGCGCCGAGCTGCCCTCGCTGACTGTATCCACGATGTCCGGCGGTATTACGACGGCTAAGTGACCCATCTGTAAGAGAAAATGTATTTTATATTTATATCAACGACCCGCACTTTTAATCTTTCGGTTATATTTACAACATTTTAATTGCAGTCATGAAAGTTAGTATATTTAAGATAGATTCTAACATTACATTCTATAAATGTTTTGCTCAAATATAAACATCAAATTCTATGACAATTCCAAATAGCTAAAGTGGTTTCCGAGAAGCTTTTTATGAAATTATAATCATATCGATGAAGTCGATGACGTCGACTCGACGAGGTCGGTCGGTCTGTGTCAGTAAACTGCTAATACCTCACCGTTTTAACCTTCCCTGGATTACGACAAACATTTCAAAAACAAAATGAGCTAAATCTGCCCAGCCGTTCTCGAGTTTTAGCGAGACGAACGAACACCAATTGATATATATATGCTTATCTATGCATTGATTAAAATATTCACGATGCCGTCAATGATATGCCAAGATACGACACAAAAGATTCCAAATATTGTAACGCATCAAAGGTTGTCCAAAAGGTCCCGCAGTGATAAAAGAGAGCGGGGTCCGGGAAAGTAATCACTCAATTTACTAAAAGAAATATGGCCTAGGGCTATGGCCTATTTATTGACATTTCAGTGATTTGTGTGTGTGCCTTATTTAATATTAATTAAAATTAGTATCTGTTTTTAAAGCTAAAATGTAACATAACCGTATTGTATCAATTTAATTTACAGAAATAAATCCAAGAAGCTTAAAAATTAGGTACGTAAATAGTAGAAAGGTAGTAAAAGTATGAAGTTTCTACTGTATATAATATAATTTCATTATGTGCTTTAGCCTAGCGCTCTCAGCTTGCGGTTGCCAGTGGTGTTTGTAAACAAATGGGCGAGTTTACTTTACTGTGGTTTTTACGCCTCGGTCTCCTAAAACATTTATACTCTATACGGTAAAACACCTCGTAAAGTCCGGTTGAGTATATTAAGTGTCTATTCACGTCGAGCTTGTATGAACCGCCTGACCCTAGATCTCGAATTAAGAAACGCCAGAGGCTCATAGGTAATAAATCATACCTACAACAGAATTGAAAGTAAACCTGTAAGTATTCACACGATTATATTTAGCTATCGTACCCAAAGGTTGTATGGAAGAAACTGCTGTGATAGTACCAAACTTTCATTTTATTTAAAATTAACATTTATATGTGCGTATTTTTATTGTTGAAGTGTGAATAAAGAGTAGTCAAACTCTATCTACAAAAGACAAAAAGCGTGCATTTCATACGATATTAATATCGCACTGTGTCAATTAAATACCAGGTACTTACATCGTTTGGTCAAAATATACAAAGAATATCCATATCCATACTAATCCATACTAATATTATAAATGCGAAAGTGTGTCTGTCTGTCTGTCTGTCTGTCTGTTACCTCTTCACGCTTAAACCGCTGAACCGATTTTGATGAAATTTGGCATGGAGATAGTTTGAGACCCGGGAAAGGACATAGGATACTTTTCATCCCGAATAAATTTAGTGTTCCCGTGGGATGAGCGGATAACACCGCGGGGCACAGCTAGTATTATAAATGCGAAAGTGTGTCTGTCTGTCTGTTACCTTTTCACGCTTAAACAGCTGAATCGATTTTGATGAAATTTCGCATAGAGATAGTTTAAGATACGAGGAAGGCCATAGGATAGTTTTCATCCTGGAAATTATACCTAAAAAGATTGAAAAGTAAGTGAATATTTCTGTTGGGTGCGGTGACCCTGTAGGAAATGTAATTATTAGACCAAAAGCACAATTGCTCTTACATCGCGGGATAAGGGAAGGCGCGGCAAGACATGCTAGCCCCGCAGGTAGAACTCGTAATGTTGGCAAAATAGGGTTGGAAAATAGAGGAAGGTATACAAATATGTACCTGGCTTTTCATAGGGTCCGTATTGACTTGACACATGTAGGTGCCCGAGTCGTTGGCCTGCACGTTGCTAACGTGCAGCTTCCAAGTATTGTGGTTGTTGTAGGTGACAGACAGGCGGGGATTCAACGCCACCATGTTCGTATGAATGGCCAGAATTGCCTTGGAGTCAGATTTAATCCACGCGACCTGTAACAAAATGGTTTATATTTAGGCATCATGGTCAGCTTATTAGTATTCTACGTAGCAACTTTCCATACTATTGAGAGGTTCTACCTATACTTTTATTCTATATGTTGATTATTCTATAATTTGATATATACATAGTATATTTCCCATGATCACCGCTTTCTATATTTAGTGACATCGCGTTATGGCAGAGCATTCTGATAAATATTTATTTGGTTCTCAGAAATAGACTCGTTTTACCAATAGCACGAATTCATGAAAAATTCCATTGACATTATTCTGGTAATTATGTATGCAGCAGCGTTGGTAATGTAAGTATTACAAATATAATTTTTGCTTTCCAAATGTATCATTTACATATATATTTTATCTACAACAGTATTGTAACATTCTTTTAACGAGTAGATAAGTATAGGTAAATACCTCTTTGAAACACTTCGAAAGAGAAAAATTAGTTATATAACTTGAGATAATTAAAATTTTACGGTATTTTTCGTTGACCTAGAACTATGAAATTTTGTAAATAAATACCGTCTTATACTACAATTATAGGGAAAATCTGAATTTATAATTAAATATAGTCTTTATTAAAGTACGTAGGTAATGGTCCAAATTTGCAAAAAATAGGTTTATTATGTTAATTTGCAAAAGTAAATACCGACGTACCTAGGGAATAAATTAACGCAAACAGTAGAATTGTTAGTAATTTATTCCGCCACCGCAACAAAGCGAGATGTCACATGAAAAATGCGCTCGAGCGGCGCGCGCGAGACACCCTGCATTCCACGCGACTCGTACCGTTTTACGTATCGTTCGAGCAGTTTTACATCCACTACTGTGTTTAAGTCACATTAAGGCAACGTATACTCGTACCGACTCAAACGGGGAGTATTTCACTTCCACGAATTTCATTTGTTATAAATTTATCACTTGCCATAAGATTCATTTGCCATAATACTTTCTATTTCATAAATCATAAACTCTTCGGGATTTCTTTAATACTATTCAGGCCTATGACCAGCAGTGTACGACTCCGGGCTGATGATGATGATAATGATTCATAGAGAAATCATTAGGTTAGGTTAGGTTTGTTTTATGAAAATCCCGAAAAGTTTCAGCTTACAGAGAAAAATAGATTTATTTATGGCAAATGAATATTATGGCAAGTGATAGATTATGGCATATGAAATTCGGGCAAACGAAAGAGAACCACTCAAACGAGCTAGTATATCCAGGCCGTGGGTTCGCCTGTCACCCGACACTGTATCACTCGTCTACCTCGGTCAGTATGTTCATAGGAATAGACAATATTTAAAGGGAAGAAATGCATGTTTTTACATTCCGTTTTTTCAAGCTTTTATTTAACTCTCAAATTTGAAGCAGATATCTCCAATAGATTGAGCTGAAATGTTGCATAGTTACCTAACTTTGATGACGATATAATAATATACCATGGGGCTGGTCTGATGATTGAGCCGGAGAATGTTCCTAGGAACTTTGTGATAGATTAAAGCAATCCTATCGAGTTTGAGCTCTTTAGGATCGTATCTTTGATCAATTGACAGATGTCTCAAGAAAAGTACCGTCGGCTATGAAAGTATTTTACCATTAATCTTTTAACAAAAATACCTTTTAATATTTTAAATGCCGACATAGAGCATAAATTAATGCAATCAGGAGAATTAGTACTTTAGTTCGTATTTTATGTGACCACTGGATTAAAGGGAGATGTTCTTCTTAAAGAATGCGGCAGGGCTTATCTTGCCGCAACATTGCTTGTCGCGCAACTCAATTCAGTATCATCTGTCATGCTCCCTCTGTATTTAAGAGAAAGTGACAGAGAGTATATATCGCGTGACAAAGAGTAAGAGTCGCGTGTCACACAGTTATACTTATGCTAGAGGTACTGGAGTGGCACTCGCAAGACACTCCGCATTTTATGCAGATAGAGATAGAGATATCCTACACCTACGTATGTAAACGCTTGTAAAAATGTTTAAAAAAAAATATTTACACGTTTCGCTAGCACGAAAAAATATCGCCAATTTAAATGTCTTTCGAAAGCTGCGCCTTAAGTGTCGTCTCCGCGGTGAACAATACAAACGATTTAAAACTTGGAGGAGCGTCGGGAAATGGGACCAATTTATGACGTTAATCCTAGATATAAAACGGAATTTCACGCTCATATGCTGCACGAGTGTGAAGCGTTTTGTTTTGTACACACTGATTGCATTGTTAAACTTATGTAATTTATTGCGCTAGTTCTTCACAACTCACTTTTATTTGGACACTGTGAATAGTTTTATGTGTGTTTGTGAGTTATAAGTATCTATTTTTTAGCGACATACCGTACTTAGGAATTTGCGTGAGGTTGATCTTAACAATAATTATACTTAAGTGGGTTAGGATTAGGATACGCAAATTATTGTTAAAAAGTGCAGTTTTTTCTTTTTATATTGCCTGTTCAAGTATCCCACTGCACCGTTGACTTTATACATATAATTATGTTCATTTCCTAAATACTATGAAGAGAATTATTCTGTACACTGTAGGTCATTTGCTTAACCGCGTTAAATAAGCATATGCTCCAGATATTCATGCAATATGAGAATTTTATAGGTCACGAGTCTGCTGTAATTCTTGATAAGAAGTGTATAAGTATTTACCTGATAGATTTTTCGACCGTAAAACTGTACCAAAAATTCGATGAAAATGGCATTTAAATAAAAAGATACCTTGGGTACACCCAAAACATACACGATGGTCAATCATTACGTCGAGCATAACTATTAAACATAATTATGAGCAGGTACACACTAAGATTCAATACAAAATAAAAGGTTTAGGTTTTATGATATTGATGATTAAAGTTATTTTTGCAATACCTAGTGAAATTACAAGATAAGGTCAGTCGGGACAAATGCACCCGCAGTGTAAGTGCACCTACCGTATCGAAATATCCAAACAGATGTTATTTATGTGCTACTAACGCCATCTTACAACCACGCAACTATAGTTAGCTGGCACAAGTAAAATAACATTAGCAATAATAGTATTAAAATCTGTACTTTTTATTATTTTTAGATATTTCAATATAGTAGGTGTGCTTGTCCTGCTGTCGCAATTGAAACGACTGCCCTTAAGCGGAATATTTATCGTTTATGTTTCGTTCCTAAAAAATATTGCCGCACGCGGAGTGCTAAGAAAATGTGCAATTGTGCATTACTTGATAAATACCAATGCACATGTTCACAAATATTAGTATAATAAACGCAGTGACTGGAGTAACACATTGTATATTTAAGTGCAACATTATCGAGTAACTTGCAATGGAGAGTTGTGTGTATAGTAATATTAATATCATTAATAGTGATAATAATCAAAATGGTACGAAGACGCGGACGTTCTTGTTACGCCAGGTAAATTAATTGATGACAGTATTTAGACACTAGGAGGTGCCCGGAACATCGTCCGTGGAACGTTTTTTTCGTTGCCGTATTTTGATAAAAGAATCTTGTAATCATCTTTGGATCACCAGGCTATCCTCGTTACCAAATTGTTTCAAATTCGTCCAGCCGTTTTGGCGTGATAACAGGACAAATTAATGTTTACCAACATATGGCGCTGCATGGTTGGCGCCACGAGCGAGCTAACGATAGCTATCCTGCATCGCGCTATTATTATTTTTGAAATCATGATGCTATGCCGTAGAAAACTAAGTATATATTTTATAATAGTATAGCACAATAACTTCAGTACCAAATGATTTAAATTTTATTACTGGCTAAATAAATGTCTGTACATTGGTAGATATTTTCAAATAATATATGGAGTAGGGAATTTCGAGGTCACTGAATCTATTTTTTTTGACGTTTGAAACTATGTGTCTGTTGTTCTACGAGTAGGTATATGTAGGTTGTGCGTACATCACGCCTGAACGAACGGTTGAACCTTTTTTTTATACAACTTAGCTAATCTGGACTGCTATGGAAATATGTAATATGAAAAAAATGCCTTCTTATTCCGCCTTACAGCATAGCGGTCCAGCAGCTCCATTGGTAGAGCAATGTTCTGGTTAAACAGAGGTCATGTGTTCGAGTCACACTTGGGCTTAAGTGGATTGCATAAAATTTTGGCTACTTATTTAAATACTTCATCAATTGTCTATAATTAGTGTAGGGCTTCTTGATACAAATAATGTCATATAATTAAATTTCTTTTCACAGGTGTTCGTATGCAGCGCCTTATGGGCGATGTATTTCATACCTGGGTTATTTTACGGTGCACCGCCAGTATTTATAGCACAAACAAGAAGAGAAGCAAACTCGACTGATGGTGTCAGCGCAGAAATGGCATCTTGGCTATGTAAGTATATTTTATTAGCTGCACTTTTGTTTTTATACTTGCTAATAATCTATTATCATTATCACAACGCATGTATTTGTTGTGTGATTAATTGTAGAAAAACTTTCAGCGTCCTTGTTCGGCTATGCTGCAATACCGTGGATCATCATTTTACCAATAACAACACAGAGATTCGGAAGAAAGATCCCCTTTTATTTTTTATGTCTCAGCGCAATCTGCAGTCATTTTCTTCTATACCGCAGCAGCACAGTAATAGAGTTTCTCATAAGTGAAATTATAGTAAGCATTAATATAGCTTCACATACAACACTGACAATGGTAATTATTGCAGAGTATACCTCACCCCAATATAGGGGAGTATTTCTGACTTTGAAATCTGCCACCCTATACTGGGGTATCTGGATAGCGAATGCAGTTGGAACGTTTTCCCATTGGAGAAATATCGGTTTAATTGGACTAGCGTGTTCTATGTATTGTGGAACAGCGGTATTTTGGCCTGAATCACCGTACTGGCTGGCCTCCAACGGCAGATATCAAGAATGTTCAGAGGCACATTACTGGTTAAAAGGTTTTGGCGAAAAATCGAAAAAAGAGCTCGAAATAACGATTAAAGATCATAAACACAACAACAAAATGTCTAATTGTGACCAACGATTACTTCTAAGACTAAGAAAAATTATAAAGGCAGAGAACCTCGAAGAATTTTATAAGCCCCTGCTGTTATCATTTGTATTATCTTTATTATATCACCTTTCGGGAAAATTAGTTTGCAGTATGTACATTTTAGATATAGTCAAGCAAATAACTATGAGCGAGTCGACAGCTTACGTGACAATGTTGGTTCTAGACGGATGCACTGTGTTTGGAATGTATTTGGGATGCTTGCTCACGAAATTTTTTAACAGAAAAACTCTCTTATTAACTTTTGCGTCAATAGGAGTCTTCTTTTTGTATACAGTATCGTTATATCTGTATCTGATAAAATGTGAAATTCTGAATGATAACAAAATAGTCTTAATGTCATTGTTAACTGGATTTTCAGTATTTTTTAGCATTGGACCAATAGTATTAATATCTTCAATTTGTGCAGAGATATTACCGTTGAAGTATATTCATGTGACAAGTTGCATTGCAGCAATGTTTGATAGAACGACACTGGCCACAATTTTGAAAATCTCTCCGACAATTTTTAAGACTCTTGGACTGCATGGTAGCTTTTTCTTTTATGCTATGTCTTCAACCATTGCAATAATAATACTCTATAAATATCTTCCAGAGACGAAAGACAAAACCCTTCATGAAATTGCAAACTATTTTAAACAAAAGCATGTAAATGAAGACATTAATGACACAAATATTGGGGTTGTTAACCCAAAAATCACTACTCCGGATTTTTATTAATCCTAATTATTCAGTAGCACTGATCTTGGAATTTTGAATTTTGATAATAAGTAAGTACTTGCCTTGCCTGATTACTTAAAACTAAATTCTCAAAGATTCAAAGATTTATTTGCCAAGAATACAGTGTTACAGGTGTTAAATACAATTAAAGTACCATGTAATCAGCCTACATATAGGCATGCAAATTTTAAAAAATAAAAATAAACTAAGAAAACACAATAATTGATTATTAAAAATTAAATGTAAGTATTATATAATGTCAATAGCCTAATTCTACCTTATTCTACATGTCTCGAGAAAAACATTTACACTGTAGAAACATCCATCGAGCAGCCATTTATTTAAATTTATTTTAAAATTATTTCCCTCCATAGACCTTATGTCATTGGGAATGCGATTGTAAATGTCAATGCTCATATTAAATACGTTTTTCTTATAAAGCATTGTATGGCAGCGCGGCGCGGCAGAAGCTAAAATTGACTGATTTATTTAGACTGTTAAAATTATAATAATGCTATTACTCACCTAAATATTAAGTTTCTTATATCTTCATACTTAAAATGATACAGAAACTGTGCGTTTGCGGGTCTTCTTTTTCTGCTCTAAGGGACGCAAGGTACCTAACTAACCTAACCAGGTTAGAGGTGGACTGTTTACAGATTTCTAAAGAAAAAACTTTCATAATTATACTAATATTATAAAGGCGAAAGTTTGTGTGTTTATGTTTATGTTTGTTACTTCTTCACAGCTGGATCAATTTTGATAAATTTTGGTATACAACTAGTGATACCCTGGATTTACACATCCCTAGGCTACTTTTTATCCCGAAACATGTAGTTTTCTCGTCGGATGAGCGGGCAACACCGCGCAGCGCAGGTAGTAAAGCATATTTGTTGCACATTGTTTTTCCATACAAAAAAAAATAGTTCTTAGCATATATGCTTAAAATTTGTAGTAAGTTTTAACTTTGGTACCTTTGGCTTCAATATCAATACAAAAAACTGCAAAATAACTTGGTGTTATTTGTTTCGCCGGCTGGAGGCGTCTTCCAGAGCCTCGAACGTCGCCGCGAAGATAACAGCTTGTATTCTAGATCGGATCTATTTTGGAGTGTGCGTAGGAATTGCAGGATTCCATTCCACCATCCCCGTATCACCATTGGACAACCAAGCGAGGGGAGCGGCTTCATCCTTATGGTGTCAGTTTATCACTTATCCGCACGAAGCGATTTCGAATTTGCTTCATCATTTCTTAATGCAAACTGAAAAGGAATGGAACTCGCTCCCATCGTGTGTATTTCCAGAAAATTATAATTTGGGTTTCTTCGAGGCAATAGTGAAAAGGCTGCTGAACTAGCGAGGTTCATCCTCGACCCCATATCACTTACCACCAGGTGATACAGAGGTCAATGACCGGTCACTTTCTGAATAAAAAAAGGGTGTATGAAATGTTGCCACCATAATATTTATACGGTTTTTTTCCAACTTGTTCGGAAATGTCCCCATTATTTATTTTTAAATATGTATTCCTTATTTGTTGGTTAATATATAATATATTATAATAAAGTATAATAATATACATCATAAATGCCTTGTTTCTTTTATATACCTCGTTTAACCTAGTTACATAAAAAATAATTACACATTCACAAACTATGTATTAATAAAGAGACCATGTACTCAAAGAGAGAAATAAAAACCACCGAAACAAAAGACGATCACTTTGATGGGATGGATTTTCACGACACTGCTCAAAAATATGGCCATAGATGACCTGAATACAGTACATGTACATTTATGATATTTGTACATTTGAAAACTAAACTGTACCTACCTATATATCTATGTTAGGCCGTAACACGACAACAATGTAGCGCGTAACAGGTCGATCTATATATATGGATTTTATAGTAAGATACGACTTTTTAGAAAATATTACTGAATACTTTTGTTGGCCTTTTGGTCCTTACACAACAATTAAACCAATCAAACTAATCGTCTGCTGCCTGCCAAATTAAATAAATGACAAATAATAATGTGTTATTAATTACTTATATTTCTTATTAAACGTATGATATCCGCAACCGATCTCATTTTTAGGGTTCCGTACCTCAAAAGGAAAAAACGGAACCCTTATAGGATCACTTTGTTGTCCGTCTGTCCGTCTGTCAAGACCCTTTTTCTCAGGAACGCGTGGAGGTATGAAGCTGAAATTTATATCAATTACTCAGGTCTACTGTCCCTTGAAGCTGTGAAAAAATCAAACTTCTAAGCCAACGCAATCAAAAGATACAGCCGTTTATGCCGCAAATTTTCGACACTTGCAAGGGAATCAAAACCTACAGGGTGCTTCCCGTGAACTCAGAATCTTGAAATTTGGTACGAAGCAACGTCTTATAGCATAGATAAAGGAATAATTACGAAAACCATAATTTTTTTTTTTAATACCTAACTTTGCACCTAATTTATATGGGGCGCTATACATACCAGGTGCAAACTTAACTTAACCACTTAGGGATGGAAAGTGTTTGTACGGAACCCTCGGTGCGCGAGTCCGACTCGCACTTGGCCGGTTTTTAAGTAAGCCCCTGGTTTAACTTAACTTTAAATTTTCGTTGAAGAATTATTACGCAGAAAATAATGAAGCGTCAATATATTTAAGTTCCTTATGGCGCGTAAAACAATTACGTAATTTCAACAAATAAACAGTTATTTGCATTTAAATGATATACACATATCATCATCAAAAATTTAAGAGCTTAGCTCTTGTCGGTGGAGCAACTTCCATGATTCTCTATCTTCAACTTTCTTTTTGATGTCCTGATACGACACGCCGTCCACTTTCTCCTTGATATGGTCTATTATAAGATCTCCTAGGTCTTCCTCTCTTCCTCCTTCCCTCAATCTTCCTTCAATAATGGTTTTTATGTAATCGTCATGTCATAGCAGGTGTCAAAACATCTTTCCCCTTCTGTTTTCAATGGTTTCTAACAACGACCTTTTCTCTTTTACTCTTATAAGCACTTCCTCATTCGTAACTTTTTCCGTCCAGCTTATCCTTTCCATTCGTCTCCAGCACCACATCTCGAATGCTTCCAACCATTCTCTATCACGCTGTGTCATTGTCCACGTTTCGCTTCCATAAAGGGCTATACTCCAGATGCACACTTTTATAAGCCTTTTACGAATTTGGCCCGATATTTTGGCTTTGAATAAACTTTTTTTAGCATTAAAAGCTTTCTTGGCTATGGCTATTCTAGTGATGATGTCCGGTGTACATCTAGAGTCATCAGTGATTATGCTTCCCAGGTATTTAAATTGTTTGACTTGTTCTTTTGATTATTCTATGTCTTGAATTTTTTTTTAAGTGAAGTATTTTTGTTTTATTAATATTTATCTTTAACCCAAAGCCTTGAAAAATATTATCCATTTCTGAAACTAACTCTTCTAACTGTTTATGTGTCTGTGTCAAGGCTGCAATGTCGTCAGCAAAACGAATAAACTGGATTTTGTTGCCATTGATATTTACTCTTCCCTTTCCAGACTCTATTAACTTTCTAATGGCACACTCTATGAAAATATTAAAAATAAGAGGCTAAAGTGGACATCCCTGCCGAACTCCCCGACGAATCCTTGCTGTGCTAATTTCCTCTCCAATTTCAATAACAGTAATAAACACATATACAGTAATAAATACATAGTAATATACACATATAAAGTATATAAATAATTTTAATATTTCACTAAAAGCTATGACTGTTGCCCATTTTTACCCGAGTGTAACCTATACTAAATGTTGAAAGTGAGGTGAGTGAGTGAGGTAGATATTTCTTATTTTCTAATTTCCTTACAAGTAATTTGAAAATTGTCGTTACGTCACTTGAATTGTTGCTACACAATCAGCTTTATATAATATCCCTCATTTTTACAACAATGAGGCTGCAAAGAAGCGCCGTGTAAAGTACCAATATACCCACACTCGTATTTTTATATCATATTATTATATAAAAATAGCTATTTATGTTTAGTCTCGGCTGAAAGTGCAATACATGAAATCGTAATCAAAAATGTATTCGTCACTAAACTCTATTGCTCACTTCCTAGCCCCTATAACAATGAACTATTAAATGACTGCTATACAATGAAATAGTTAGCGTCCTATTATCACGAATAACAAGCATGTTTGAGAAAAATAAACATACTACCTCGTATACAAACGAAGACTCACGAATATTGCACAGGTGTTTTAGCAGTTATTATTATTTGAAATAAGTGCGATGTTTTTAAATGTGCTGGAAACATTTTGTACCTACTCCCAGTTAAGAAAAAATTACATATTTATAAAACAATGTTAATGCACACGCATTAACATGGCTTAGTAGTACAGAAACATGATCGTTTAAGAAAAAAATCCAATGAGCCGCACAATTTACACGTACTTAAAATGTAGTCTTTTTAATAAAGGATCAACAAATAGTTTCCAAATCCAAATGTCCAAAGCAGCGATGACTAAACTCACTAGGATATGGAAAGATCGAAATATATCCCGCAAAACCAGTGAAACTAGTGCAGGCGCTGATTTTCTCAATTTTCTCCTACGGCGCCGAATCCTGGACAATAAGACAGATTTTTTTTTTTTAAAGGATTAAGGCCTCTTAAGCTGAATATGCTTCGTTCCGGTTACGCATATTGTGCGCCAAGAAAATTCGTTACACTTAATTAACACCAATACATATGTTAATAAATGTTATTATAATAAAAACAGTGACTGGAGTAACACATTCCATAGTTAAGAGCAGCATTATTAAGTAACTTGCAATGGAGAGTTGTGTGTATAGTAATATTAATATAGCTAATAGTGATAATAATAAAAATGGCACGAAGGCGCGGACGTTCTTGTTACGACAGGTAAATTAATGGTATATATACACTAGGAGGTGCCCGGAACTTCGTCCGCGTAACCTTTGTTCTTCGCCATAGTTGGATAAAAGTACCTTATAACCAGCCATCCCCGTTATCATTTTTTTTTTTAAATTCGTCCATCCCTTTTGGCGTGATAAGAGGAGAAAGGAATGTTTACCAACATATGGCGCTGCATGGTTAGCGCCGAGCACTAACGAAGGCCATCCTGCATCGTGCTATTAATATTGTTCTTAAAATCATGATCTCTTTCTATAGAAAACCAAGTTTCAATTGAAATTAATTTAATAATAATATTCATTAATAACTGAGGTAACAACTGATTTAAATTTTATTTCGGCTATCAGAGGCCTATATCAATACTATTATAAAGTTGTAAAGAAATGAATGTCTGTACATTGTAGATATTTTCAAACAATACAAGGAAAAGGGAATTTGGAGGTCACTGGATCTATATTTCTTGAAGTTTGTATGAGTAGGAGATATATCAAAGCACACTCGTATTAGGCACCTAATCGTTAGTGTCCGTATACTATCCCTATAGTATTTTTATCAAGAAGCCCTGTTCTTGATACAAATATTTACTTTCATATAATTACATTTCTTTTTACAGGTGTTCGTATGCAGCACCGTATGGGCGATGTATTTCATACCTGGGTTATTTTACGGTGCACCGCCAGTATTTATAGCACAAACAAGAAGAGAAGCAAACTCGACTGATGCTGTTAGCTCAGAAATGGCATCTTGGCTATGTATGTTAATTTTATTAGCCGCACTTTTGTTTTTATACTTGCTAATAATCTATTGTCACTTACTGCATGTATTTGCTGAGTGATTAATTGTTAAAAAAACTTTCAGCGTCCTTGTTCTGCTATGCTGCAATACCGTGGATCATCATTTTGCCAATAATATCACAGAGATTCGGAAGAAAGATCCCCTTTTATTTTCTAAATCTCAGCGTTTTATACTTGCTAATAATCTATTGTCACTTACTGCATGTATTTGCTGAGTGATTAATTGTTAAAAAAACTTTCAGCGTCCTTGTTCTGCTATGCTGCAATACCGTGGATCATCATTTTGCCAATAATATCACAGAGATTCGGAAGAAAGATCCCCTTTTATTTTCTAAATCTCAGCGCCATCTGCAGTCATTTTCTTCTATACCGCAGCAGCACAGTAATAGAGTTTCTCATAAGTGAAATTATAGCAAGCATTGCCTTGGCTTCACACTCAACACTGACAATGTTAATTATTGCAGAGTATACCTCACCCCATTATAGGGGAGTATTTCTGACTTTGAAATCTGCCACCCTATACTGGAGTATCTGGGTAGCGAATGCTGTTGGAACGTTTTCCCATTGGAGAAATATCGGTTTAATTGGACTAGCGTGTTCTATATATTGTGGAACAGCGGTCTTTTGGCCTGAATCACCGTACTGGCTAGCCTCCAACGGCAGATATCAAGAATGTTCAGAGGCACATTACTGGTTGAAAGGTTTTGACGAAAAATCGAAAAAGGAGCTTGAAATAATGATTAAAAATCATAAAAGTTACGACGACAAAATGTCTAAACCTGACCAACCATTACTTCGAAGACTAAGTAAAATAATAAAGATGGAGAACCTCGAAGAATTGTATAAGCCCCTGTTGCTATCATTTGTATTATTTTTATTATATCACCTTTCCGGAAAATTTGTTTGCGGTATGTACATTTTAGATATAGTCAAGCAAGTAACTATGAGTGAGTCGACGGCTTACGTAACAATGTTGGTTCTAGACGGATGCACTGTGTTTGGAATGTATTTGGGATGCTTGCTCACACATTTTTTTAAAAGAAAATCACTCTTATTGATTTTTGCGTCAGTAGGAGTCTTCTTTTTATATTCTATATCGTTATATCTTTATCTAATAAAATGTGAAATCGTCAATGATAACAAAATAGTCTTAATGTCATTGTTAACTGGATTTTCAGTATTTTTTAGCATTGGACCAACAGTATTAATAACTTCAATTTATGCAGAGATACTACCGCTGAGGTATAATCTTGTGACAAGTTGCATTGTAGCACTGTTTGATAGAATAACTATGGGCACAATTTTGAAAATCTCTCCGACAATGTTTAAGACTCTTGGGTTGCATGGTAGCTTTTTCTGTTATGCTATTTCAACGACCACTGCTATCATAATACTCTATAAATATTTACCAGAAACGAAAGACAAAACTCTTCATGAGATTGCAAACTATTTTAAACACAAAAAATTTAATGAAAATGAAGATGTTAATAACACGGATATTGGTATTACCCTCCATCAGCTCCAAAAATTGTAGTCCTAATTTTATTTGCCCTAATTCTGCTTACCGGAAAATCACTAATCCAGATTTTTATTAATCCTAATTATTCAGTAGCACTGATCTTGTAATTCGGAATTTCGGTATCAAGAATTTGCCTGATTTCATAGAACCGAATTTTCAGTAGCCATAATGTATACTCAACTGATTTTTCTTCAAACATGCAATGAAATACCTGAAAATTGAAGGCCTAGGCCGGGAAGTATTTTTTTTAAACATTGCGTCTGTGTTCATGAACTGGCTAAACAGCTGAATTATGTTTTTGAGTGGTGTATTTTTTTATTTCATAATGTTTCACCCTAATTTTTATGTGTTTTTTTTTCAACTTTCAACTTGCTCGGAATCGTCCCCATTATTTATTTAAAATTAATTATTCCTTATTTGTTCGTTAATATTTTAAATAAAGTACTATAATATACCTACGCCATAAATGTCTTCATTCTTTTATATAACAATCTCGTTTAATCTAGTTACATAAGAAACTGAAAAGGAATTACACATTCACAAACCATGTTTTTTATAGTAAAACATCACTCAAAAACAAAATGTGGTATTTTTAATAAAGGGTAAACAAATAGTTCCGCATAATTGGTACCGAAGCGATATAAACCGTTTATATTGTTTTATTTAAACAACATTTGATTTGTTTAGTGACT
Source organism: Apotomis betuletana (assembly GCA_932273695.1). Lineage (NCBI taxonomy): Eukaryota > Metazoa > Arthropoda > Insecta > Lepidoptera > Tortricidae > Apotomis > Apotomis betuletana. The sequence continues at coordinate 14,975,447 of OW026300.1, forward strand.
TTTAAACATAGTTTGTACTATTTACTACCGTGTTATATATCGTTAATTCAAAGAAGCAATGTACTTTTTGCGAAATATTTGATAATTAATGGGAGTTAGCCAGCGCTATGTCAATTGTTGACGTATATTGAAAATACTATTTAATCTGTAAGAAATAACAGACATCTAAGTTATTTGCACCGCCGACAACTTTAAATCTGCTTTTATAAACGTTTATATGCCTTTATTATGACTTATTTATTTATATATCAAAAATATTTAATGGTAATTGAAATTATATTTAAATTGGTATACCAAATTAAACAACTTAACTAATATTTTCTTTGGTTTCCGCGACTGTCACACATTTAAATAAAGCAATTTAAACGAATTATATCACGTATCTAAACTATTTAAGCCTGCCTGACGTTTTGTTAGCTTTACAGATACCGTTGTCGAAGGTTCACTGAGAAAAACACAATTATACATGCTAGATGGGCCTTATGTGTAAATACATGTGGCAGAAGGGCATTTATTATTTTATTTAAAAATATCCACCAGCGGTTTACTATATGGCTCACTGAAGAGCTGCCGAAAGAAAACTCCCAGATTGCCTTATTATACTATCATATAATACTTTTAAACAAATACTCTACATACCAAAACGTCAGGGAAGCTCAAATAATTCATATATGCGATATAATCCGTTTAAATTGTTTTATTTAAATTATATCAAATGTTATTATATCTAGTGAAATTATTTATGTACCGTTATTCATCGCTAAACAAACTGTGATGCTTCATGATGGACTAGTTTAGGTGAATGGTGACATGTCACGGCGCTTCTGCGCGCGGTTATGTATGTAACACCCTAAAGTCTTTTGGCACGTTGCCGTTTTAAAGTATTACTATTTACTTTTACTTAGTTTCTGAAGTGTATTGTGTTGGATATGTAGAATCGCATGTGCTTTGTAAAGCTGTAATTGTGAGCTCTTGGTCTTGGTTGGTTTACAACCGTTGTTCTACAAATACAAGAAATCAATAATTTAACCAATATCGATCTGCTTCTATCAAATTTCATTAAAACGACGTATCTTAAGTACATTGCGCAAAAATTGTGTGTCTGGACAAGCAACGTTTAAAACACTTGTGTTATTATTACAATTAGTTCCCCACGTCATTTCATACCATATTAAACAAACGTACTCGACTGATACCTACTATACTGATTCTGGTTAGTGTCTTGTGTACTCGTCTACTTAGAAAATATAGGTAGTAGTTTTTTAGCACTATAAAAATAGGTTTTTAAGGCTATATGAACAGAAAATGACAAAATGGATCGTTGTGCCTATAAAGAATTTCGCTTTGGAGGCAGTGGAAGCACATCGACCAAGTCTGGGAAACCGCTGTGTAGACACGTAAGTTATGATGTATATATATAATCTACAAGTAGGCTATTCTTATATAACTATTTTGCTTTTTTTTCAGAATAGGTATTGGTAGAGGATTCCATTTTTAAAATCGACACTCTTATATACGGTGCCTCCAGAGAAATCCAACTTATTATACTCTTGCTAACGACATTGCCATTGTCTGGGCCTAGTAAAGTTATTAACCTCTCGTATGCCATGTCAAAAATTTGCTAATCAACTTGAAACCAACTGATATTTTAAAATAAAGTTGAAATGTCCTGCGCGGATCCGCGTTCCGGCATGCGAGGGGTTAATAGATCTCAAAATTACAGATGTCAGAAACACACTTGATCTGCACCAAAAAAAAAAAAAAAAAACTAAGAATACTTATAAATGTTGTACATCATATCATCCGCCGATATATGTATATCGCGCATACAAGGAGAGGGGCCAACTCGACTGAAGCCTAAAAATGGCGTCGTGGCTTTGTAAATACATGTATTAAGTAATGAAAAAAGGTAAAGTTATAATGAGTACCGTGTAATTAGCGCGAAAGTTCGGACGTGTATTGATGACTCATTATTGGCCATGGCCTCTAACGTCATAAAATGTACATCATGTCAAATCTTGATTTGTGAAGTGCTAGCATTTATACAGAACAAAGTGGACGTGATGGGTGAGGAGAGTATCATTAAGCTGGTTACCTCTTCGTTCTCCGTAAAAGAAATCGAAACGGCTAAGGACTTGCTGTTTGACTCGTTGACTACGAAACAACGTAAAATACTACGTAAAAGTAGCGGAAAAACAGAGAGGAATCTGAAGGATATTATATCACTCTTCAAGCAACAAGACGCCCAGGAATTTCCCATTTTTGTGGCGAAAGACTTGCATCGATTTCCATCAATTTCGTTCGATCATGTCGATGTAACACGATTATTAAAAGATATTCTAGTGTTAAAAAGCGAGTTGGACACCGTTAAGTCAACATACGTTACAGAGCATCAATTAAATGAAATAAAGGGTGACTTAGTTAATCTAAAACAGGCATCACTGGTCAATCCTTTTGATTTAAATTTCAACCGTAAACGCGGTGCGGCCGTTAGACACACTAGTTTTTGTTACGATAGTGGCCCAATGGGTTTAACTTTACCCTCGTGTGCAGAAAAGAACACTGAAGGTAGCAGCAGTGCAACGCACCAACGAGACTTTACCGATAAGACCGAACTGAGTGCACGGGCGGAGAACGACATGCTATCTCGGTCTCCCGTGCAGGAAATTAATGCACCTGCTAACACATCGCACTTGCAATACGAGAACGAGATGGCTGCGTGCGCGCTAACGGCGGCGCAAGAGACGGAGCGACAAAGTACACCAGATTCTAACGTATGGTCCAAATGTAAGACGATGGCGGGAGCCGTAAGTGAGAATGAAGGTGTCTTGCACGTAAATAAGGAGGACAGTCCAGGATGGAACAAAGCTGAAAATAAAAAAAAACGAAGGCGGTTGAATCGTATGATGGGAAGCGAAGGAAAAGCGAAGACACAACTGGATGGAAAATTTAAAGCGGCAGACATACGAGTTCCTCTGTTTATTAATAATGTGGACAAACAAACGAGTGACATGGATATCCATGACTACATAAAGCAGAAAACTGGTTTATCGGTTACGCTTAAGAAAATAGACATGATAACGCCTAAAGCGCTATAACGCGTATAAAGTCTTTGTACCACACACCAAACTCTCTTTGTTTATGGATGGTCATATGTGGCCTGAAGGGATTCGGTTTCGTAGGTTTATTTATTTTATTAGAAGCACCTATAAATCGAATGGTGCACATGACGGGGACAAAATTAAATCTTGATGGCGAATATAACAGAAATACGTATATGTAGTTTCAATTGCAGATCAGTAATGAGATCAGTTGAGTGTGTCAAGTCGCTATGTAGACAGGCACATATTATATGCTTGCAAGAAACGTGGTTGTTATCGGAAAATATCCCTTATCTTGGAAGCATAGACCAAGATTTCGCGTACACAGGGAAATCAGCTGTTGACACGGGAGACGGGTTATTGTGCGGGCGTCCATTTGGAGGTTGTGCTATCCTTTACAAAAAAAGTTTGTTTACATCCGTATCGGTCGTACAGTGTAATAGTGCGCGTTTAGTAGCTATTAAAATAAAACTATCAGAGCGTTCGCTTTTAGTGTTTTCGGTTTATATGCCTACCGACTCCGCCGAGTCACTCGCAGAGTTTGTGCAGTGCTTTGGGGAAATTGCCGCAATAGTGGAGGACTGCCAGATAGACTCAGTATTCATATTAGGGGATTTCAACGCGCATCCTGGACGAAGGTTTGGCAAAGAGCTCATTAACTATTGTAGTGAATTAAAATGGAAGTGTGCGGATATGGAAATACTTGGGCATGATTCAGACACATACACATACGTGAGCGACATTAATGGATCTAGTAGCTGGCTGGACCACTGCGTGGTAACTGAGGCGGCGTGGAGAGCTGTGGTAGATGCCAAGGTGCACTACGATGTGTATTGGTCCGATCATCATCCACTTGAAATTAAATGTAACTTAGAACTACTAACGACTAGAAACGAAATAATCTGTGAAACAACTAATTCCATCCTTTGGGGTGAAAGAACTCTCGAACAGATGACATGTTTCGAAAATTATTGTAATAGTAAACTTAAAGGTATTGATTTCCCGGTCGAGTTTAGAGATTGTTGTGACATGCAATGCAACAATTTAAATCATAGGTTAGTTATTGATAAGTTGTACGCAAATATTATTAACGTTTTAAGTGAAGCCGCCACCGTAAGTTATTTTAATAAGAACAGTCTATCGCGTAAAAAACAAGTTATTGGCTGGAACAAACATGTACGACAGGCTCACACGGAGGCTCGGCTTGCATTTAAGAATTGGATTGCGTGTGGTAAGCCAGAGGGAGGACCGTTATACAAGCACATGTCCGATACTAGGAAGGTCTTTAAGCAAAAACTTAAGTGGTGCCAAGACAATGCTGAACAAATTAAGATGGATATCTTAGCGACGCACCACTCTAATAAGGACTTTCCTAGTTTTTGGAAACAGACCCGTAAGTTGAGTCCCAAGTCGAGTCTTCCTGTGAGCGTGGAGGGTATCAGCGAGTCTCATCAAATTGCGGAGCTCTTCAGGAAGCACTTTAGAATAGAGGCTCGGACAGATATTGATGGGGAGATGCCATACACGGAACGGCCGTCTGATGGCTCTTATATAAGGATCACGGCGAAGGAAGTGGAGGCAGCGGTGAAGAGCATGAAGCGCGGTAAATCTCCTGGGCACGACTCTCTTAGCATAGAACATCTATTGAACGCCGGAGTGCATTTGCCAAGAGTGCTCGCCATGCTCTTCACTTTCTGTGTGGGCCATTCCTATCTACCCGATGATATGATGAGAACCGTGGTAGTGCCCATAGTTAAGAATCGGACAGGAGACACTGCTGATATGAATAATTATAGACCCATTTCGTTGGCTACGATTGTGGCCAAGGTGCTAGACAGTGTGCTTGACAGGGAACTGGGGAAACATCTGACTCTTCACGATGCACAGTTCGGATTCAGGCCCGGACTCTCTACGGAGACAGCAGTTCTATGTCTCAAGCACACTGTTCGGTACTACACAGATAGGGAAACTCCAGTATATGCGTGTTTCCTTGATCTGTCAAAAGCCTTCGATATGGTTCGCTATGATAAGCTCTGGCAGAAACTGTATGAGGACACGAGCCTACCCAGTGAGCTGATAGACCTGTTTAAGTATTGGTATGGGCACCAAAAAAACGTTGTGAGATGGGCCGACTCGCTGTCCGATTCGTACAGACTAGAGTGCGGCGTGAGACAAGGTGGCCTGTCGTCACCCAGACTCTTCAGTCTGTACGTTAATCGGTTGATTGATGAGCTCAGCAACACTATGGTCGGATGCTCAGTGGACGCTACGTTTGTAAACAACATCAGTTACGCAGACGACATGGTGTTGCTGGGCCCCTCAATCAATGCCCTCAATAAGATGCTCAGTGTTTGTGAAAGTTATGCGGAGTCTCATGGTCTCAGGTACAACACTTCCAAGAGCGTGTTATTGGTATTTAAGGCCGGCAAAAAATATTATCCGCGTATACCACCAGCTTACCTATACACTGGGTAACCGAGAGTCTAAGCGATAATAAAGACTTGGAGAGGGAGCGTAGGGCGCTCTCAGTTAGGAGTAACATGTTGATACGTAGGTTTGCAAGGTGTACTAGTGCCGTGAAGATTACCCTTTTTAAGGCGTTCTGTCAATCATTTTACACTTGCAGCTTATGGATCAACTATACTCAAAAAGCTTATAGCGCCCTACGCGTCCAGTATAATAATGGATTTAGGATGCTGTTAGGGCTGCCGCGCCATTGCAGTGCATCAGGGATGTTTTGCGACGCGCGCACGGATGACTTTTATGCTATAATGCGAACGCGCGTCGCGTCTCTGATGAGGCGCCTGCGCGGCAGCCCGAACAGCCTCCTGCAGACGGTGGCGGCGCGCCTGGACGGCCCCTTCCTGCAACACTGGGATATGTTGCACAGGGCGTCCAACTGAACCTGTCGGTATAATTATTGTTATAAATATTAATAAACACTAACATAGGTTAAGTTTACTATTGTTACTAACCATAATATGGAGTTATATCCGAAATAAAAATTATTGATTGATTGATTGATTGATAATGGCTTTGTAATTTATATAATAAAATTCTGGGTTATATTGAAAATGATTTTTCTATGGAGAGGGGTCATGATTTCAGAAAAATTGCGTGATGCAGGATCGTCATTTGTTTTGTATAGCGCCATCTATTTTCATAATTTCCTTTGTCCTTGCATCACGCCAAAACGGATGAACAAATAAGCTAATTTTGGTACAGGGATAGCTGGACATCCAAAGGATACTTTTTATCCGTGAGTGATAGCGTGAAAGGTAAAAAAAAATACGCGGACAAAGCGGGCACCTCCTAGTGTAATATAAACTAATATTATACGTTACAAATACTATGCAATGGCTTTATTATTTTATTATACAGATATACTAGAAGTAACGTAATAAGTAGATATACATTTTTTTACAGCTTCATCGTTCAGCTGGGGCGCCGTTCCATGTAGAGATGTGCAGTTTCCGATTTTTTCCAGAAACTTTCTACAATTTGTATGGAAAATGAGGAAAGTTCCCGGAAAGTTTCAGAAACAGCACATCACTAGATCCATGGGTATTCGTATTCGTTTATTTCACCAGCCATCGCACATTTATTTCGGAAGAATAATATTGTACAAGCTTTTATTTAACTTGCAATGTATGTATGTATATATGTATGTATGTATGTATGTATGTTTGTTCGGGTGGAATCTTGCAACTCAATTTTGAAGCAGATATCGTCAACCGATTAAGCTGAAATTTTGCATACTTACTTAACTTTGATGACAATACAATAATGCTTGCTTGTCTAGAAGATGCCTATTCACTCTCGACTTGAAGAGATCTAAGTTATATTTCTTAGGGAAAAGGTGTGCAGGAAGAGAGTTTCACTCCTTTGCTATTCTGATAAGAAAAGTAGACGCAAAGCGTTTTGTACGAATCAGTGGAATGTCAACAAAATATGGGTGGAACCCAAGTCCCGGCCGGGTACCGTTAAGTCGAAATGGAGATGGTGCAATCAGTTCGTGCAATCCCAGAGCACACTCGCCGAAGTGTAACCCGTAGAAGACCGATAAGCTGGCGACTTTCCTGCGGTGCTCAAGCGCCTTTTCTTGAGCAAATTCGAAATCGCTTATGAGCCTCTTCGCGTGTTTGTCAATTGAATCTAAGGCGGCCAGTCGATATTTGGCAGACCCATCCCAAAGATGGTAACGGTGCATGGGCAAGACCGGACTTGCGCTTGGTATAACTGAAGAAGCTGTTCTGGCGTGAAGTAAAGCCTGACCAGAAAAATATGAGGATGCGTCATAATGCGGAATTTCACTGGAACTAATTTCTTACACTGGCGATGGTTTGTCAACAATATCAATGTCATTCGTGTTGGTTTCTTTAAAATACAAATATTTAAAATTATCAAAGTAAATGTCGAAAACCATTCACAGTCGTAAACATCCATATCCATACTTCCATACTAATATTATAAATGCGAAAGTTTGTCTGTCTGTTACCTCTTCACGCTTAAACCGCTGAACCGATTTTGATGAAATTTGACATGGAGATAGTTTAAGATCCGAGGAAGGCCATAGGATAGTTTTCATCCTGGAAATTATCCCTAAAAAGATTGAAAAGTGAGTAAGTAATTCATGATGACATTGATGACCCTGTAGGAAATGTAATGATTAGACCAAAAGCACAATTGCTCTTACATTTGCTTAGGCGCTTTTAATAATCCCTTTTATTAATTAAGGTGATTAGGTGGATATCTATCGTGTTGTACGAGGTTGCTTCCATACTTCCAAGTTCCACGCGGACGTTAGTCGCGGGCAAAAGCTAGTAATATTATAAATAAAGTGTACACGTGTCTAATACACGAAAAACAGCCAGGAAAAGAGTGCATTCCATTTAATGATATTACGAAGTTAACAGTGGAACTGACAGGTATTTAAAATAATGTCATTATAGCGGGTTGCGATTGGTTGCAAAATTGTTGCCATACCTATAGGTAAATCTTATAAATAGCGCCCTCTTGACAATCCTCATATATTTCTGTTCAGGCTTTACCGCCTCACCTTGGAGAGGATTCCAAGGTGATGCGGTATTTTCGTGTTTGTTTTGTGGAATATCATTGTTTTGGCCAGAATAGGGTGACCTATTGGTTAGCTTCAAAGGGAAAATTCCATAGATGTGTAATATCTCACCAATAGATAAAAGGAGTCGATACTGAATCGAAAAAAAAACTAGACATGTTGATGCAATCTCGATAAGATAAGACAAATGAACGTCTGCCGCAAAAAAAAAATATCATAGGAAGGTATAAAACCTAAAGAAGTGTGAGTTTACTGCGTATCTAGTACCTACTGCCAGAACGGTTCTACGGACTTGATGGTATAACCGTTGTAAGAAGTACCGTATTCAAAGTATTTAGGAGACGAACTATTTTACTTAGATGTAATTCAATAGGAATTAAGTATGTATATACATTGTATCTTGGTATTTATATTTGGTAGAACTAGATGTGATAAATAAGCATAACATGTTTTTGATCCTGTAATTGATAGGCCATTCAATATTTATTAGTGTCGGGCCAATGTTGACGGTTACGACTATCTATGGGGAAATATTGCCATTTAAATTTAAGCATGAAGCAGGTATATTTGGAGAACTTGTTGATATGCTTTCACCATGATAACATGTGCTCCATATATATTTATTGCTCTAGGGTTACACGGTAGTTTCTTATTTTATAGTACTTTATCAACGATTCTTACAATAATCTTAAGTATATAAATATCGAACTAGTTTCGAGGAGAAAACCTCGACGTCGCGGTAATCATAATTCGAGACATTTGCGTTATAAGAGGCAGGGCGTATTGTGATAATAAAAGTACCTCTACTCCCATTTTTAGTACTTACTAATAGTGTTTAACTTCAGGTTCAGGCATATCTACCCGTATGGGTAGTTTAAAAAAGTTTCATAATTCGTTTCTATATCATCAAAAGACGCATTTTGCCTCCTATGACGCAATCTCCCTGAATGATGTAAGTCAGGACTTTTATGGGAGTAAGATATTAATAATTAATTGGTTGCCGTCGTTTTTTGTTATGCATGCAAAGCACAGGATAGGTTATTAGGATGTGGTTCGTTAGCCGTACAAGGAGACCCGACCCCAGGTAGAACTGGAATTAAGGGGAGGAAGAAGAAGAGTATTTCGTTAAGCTAAAATTGACACCAACCACTTAAAATATAATTTTCGACAACGAAAAATTAAATCAGGTTGCAATTATTCTACCTTCATTATATATTTTAATAAGTATAAGCAAAATTCAAATAAGAGAAAGCAATAACAAGTCGTGCAGAAAGGTGATGTCATAGTATGCGTTTCTCTAGTAATACATATTTATATGCCAACGTTTTGTTATTTCATAAAAAAGTTATTGATTTGATCTGCCAGGACTCAAGCCTATGCATGCACAAGGTCTGTAGTAAGACAGACGGTTGACTACGCGGATAAATTGCACGTCCCGGCCCTGCGTGCCTCTCTAGCAGCGACAGAAACTAGAGTTCCACCTCCGCCTGAATTGTCATTTAACATATGCTGACCCATTGTGCAGAAGAAGCTGCGTTGATGAGTCGATGGTTAGGGGAATTTCAATCGGCGAGCAGGCACTGCCCTTTCTCCGTGCTTCCAGATTTTTATATACACTCCAGGGATACGACAGACAAGATCGCATGGAATCGACGTAGATAGATTATGTTCACCTGTTCACAGGTTAATTAGTAACGTAACTTGTAGTTGGAGAGATGGTTGACTACACATGTGAAGTGCACGCCCCGGCCCTGCATGACGGTGTGGTTTTCTAGCAGCGCCAGAAACTCAGGTTCCAGTTTCGCCTGGATTGGCATTTCACATAAGGGATTTCGAGGGCTGCCCTCGTTCCGTGCTTAAGGATTTTTATATATACTCTATAGGTAAGACATGTCAGAACACAAACAGGGGCGGATTTCCCTATAGGCCGAGTAGGCCCGGGCCTAGCGCGGCAAAATTTAGGGGCGGCAAAATTTGGTCTTTTTTTTTAAGTAGTTGCCCACGCGCCTACTTGTAAAAACTCAAAAATGTGTCCATATAGAAATGACCCGCAAGAAAAAATTACATGTATGGCGATTACGACTATTAGAAGTGTTGCTCATCCAACAGAATTTTTGCTTACTAGTAATTTCTATAGTTTATTTAATTTTTCATGCTTTACGGCACATAGGGGCGGCAATCTTTCGTAGGCCTAGGCGTATCAAATCCGCCCCGTAGGATCGCGGTTGATAGGTTCGGTTCACCTGTTCACGGATAGTCTTACCCTGTAGTTGGAGAGGTGGTTGACGACGCACGTGAAGTGCACGTCCCGGCCCTGCGTGACAGTGTGGTTCTCCAGCGGAGCCAGAAACTCGGGCTCCACCTCCGCATGGATTGGCATTTCACCTGTTCACAAATAAAAAAGCATAATTTATAACAAAACCATGACGATTACAAAAAAATGCTTGTATTAAAAGCTTGTACTTATACATTATTGTATCGCCTATTAACAAAATAATTTATACGATACATTTGCCTCGTCCTACATTCATTTTGCAAAAACTCTATGTGTTTTGTCTAAAATATTACCACCATATGTATAATTTAGCAATGTGCCTTTAAATGTCCGGCACATTTTTGTAACATGGCAGATATAATCATTTCATTCATTCATTCATATAGTAAGAATATACCCATTTTAGTAAGTATATACCCATTTGAAAGAGATTTTAAAAGTTACGCCCTTAAAAAAACAATAAGGTACCTAATAAAATACGAGCCTCCTGTCTATTTTTGGGGATCTTTCACAACGAAAGTGCTGCCACCTGTTGCCGCCAATCTGAATCTCTAACCTTATCATTACTTGTTTATAGTACAGTGCTGCCACCAATAGTTTGTGCACGTTAATTGTAGTGTGCGCACTAATTCAGTGAATAAAGGATTTTGACCTTACAAACGGTTCGGTAGTTTTGAATTTTTGATATATTGTCTAGGATGGTTAGGTAGTGTTTAAAATGCAAAATGCACAATTCCCCCCCCTCCGCGCCCGCCGCCATATTGAAAAAACCGGCACTCTCTTCATATTTTTGCTCATATCTTCCTTTAGGAGCATTTTAACTAGAAGAAAGCTTCGACAATGTTATAGAAAGTTAAATTTACTACATTTTCCATTTTATATTTTGTTTCTAGGACATATAGTTACGGAGATATGCACATTTAAAAAAACTTAAGAAATTGCAATTTTCAACTCAAAAACAAACTTCTGGATTATATCTTCGTTTAGGAGCATTTTAGCTAGAACAGTGCTTGGGCAATTTTGTAGAGAATTAAATTTACTATAATTTACATTTCAAATTTTATTTCTTGGACAGATAATTACGGAGATATGTAAAAAATAAAGTCACATTTTCCGAAAATGTATGTAAAAATGGACATGAGTTTTATAAGCAATTATATTTCCTACATGTTTTAATTTGTCTTAGACTAGTCCGTAACTGAATGACAGCGTTCTAAACCAAGAATTTTGAGAAATTTTCGGAAAATTCGACTATTCCTTATTTTTAAATGTGCATATCTCCGTAACTAACCGTCCTTGAAACAAAATTTGAAGTGTAAATTATAGTAAATTTAATTCTCTACAACATTGCCCAAGCTTTGTTGTAGCTAAAATGCTCCTAAACGAAGATATAATCCAGAAGTTTGTTTTTCAGTAGGAAATTGCGATTTTTTACGTTTTTTTAAATGTGGTTATCTCAGTAACTATCTGTCCTAGAAAAAAAAAATGGAGTATGTAGTAAATTTAACTCTCTATAACATTGTCGAAGCTTTCTTCTAGCTAAAATGCTCCTAAAGGAAGATATGAGCAAAAATATGAAGAGAGTGCCGGTTTTTTCAATATGGCGGCGGGCGCGGAGGGGGGGAATTGTGCATTTTGCATTTTAAACACTGCCTAACCATCCTAGACAACATATCAAAAATTCAAAACTACCGGACCGTTTGTAAGGTCACACATAGTACTTTAGTCTCTATTCACCGTATTACACTTAGCTAACTACGAAAAGTGAACATGTAGGTATGAACATTTGGTTGCGCAATCGGTTGAAAGTTACTATTTGAATTTTAAGGTGTATGTTCAATAATGTCTTGTAATATTAATTTTGTTGTTAAAATGCTTTATTAGCTAAATCTTCCTTTGGTACCAGTGGTGCCATCTATCTGCCTTCGCATGATTCGCATCGGCGCATAAAAAAAAGTGTCTCCGTCTGTGTTCAATTGTTACTCGAGTTTTATTAGATTATCGACCTTACACGTTTCCTATCTAAGATTTAATTATATTTATTTTATTTTATTAAAATATTAATTATATGTATTTTTTATAATTTAAATGTCTCCTTGGGATTCTAGTTCCAGTTACATTTTAATAGCGCCGCCCACAATCATATAAAAAAAATACATGGATGTCTGCGGTCTGTTTGTCTGTTCTGTCTGCTTTTTCTGTGCTCATCACACCAAAACGCCTGGATGGATGTTAAGAATGTTGATTAAAATAAGTACCGTAAGGTGCATGTAAATGCATGAATTTTATCGAGTCCATAAATTAAATTAAATACGACTAAGTGCGAGTTGACTCGCGCACCGAGGGTTCCGCACAATGGTAGATTAGTCAAATCAATTCATAGTTTTCTATGGGTGGACAAAGTAATCTTGTAGGGTCAAAGTACCCCGACCTTACGGTACCCAGTTGCAAGTTGTATCTATTCCAACATAAAAAGTAAAAAAACACAAATGAGCCCCCCTGCATTTCATGCAGTTGGATAAACATAGCCATAACAAATCACGTATGTTCATGATATAACTTAATATACCACTTAAACGATATATCAGCCATAATATTAGGATTACCTTTTAAAACATTCAATTTACTGCTAGAACAACTACAATAGTAAATTATGGATACAAATAACATTAAGCTACTGCCATGACAGTCTGCTAGCGAACTATTTAAAGCGTAGCTCCTGAGCGAAAATTAAATGATAGAAATAAATCCCTAGTCCTGATTCCGAGTACCGTCAACATGATGGACGAATAAGTAAGTAAGGTTTTCGCTATGTTGACAACACGATCGGTATTGATAGCGGCGAAAAAGTGAAATTCTCGGTGACTTTGCAGGCTTGCTGTAGTTTTGCAATTTGAATTTGCCTCGAGGGTGACACCGCCCGGTACAGAGTATCGTGCCCTCGCGAGCTCAACATAACCGTCAATTAAATAATTTTAAACCAAGTCACAGACTAAGAAAATCCACTCGATGCTATTTTAACGTACGGATATGAAATATTAATATGCAATGTACTTTCATAAATTGTATTCTGATGATCTAACGAGTCAATTTATAAATTAAGCGGTAATAAAATTAGTATATAGCATTTTTACAAAATGTCATGAGAATCGGTTGAGAAATCTGGTTTGGAGGCGAGAACAGTCTGATATCCGAATATCCAAACATCCGGACATACAAAACGCTTCAGCCGATTAAGTTTTAGAATTAGTTATGGTAAGATGATTTGTACATTAAAATTGCATTGTTTTCCAGTTACTTACTACAAAATAATAAAGTCAGTTTTATCGTGGTGAGCATCGGGAAAAACGTTGTTTTCAGAATACTCATACTTTAACAAAACAATAATTGTATGACAGACATGAACGTAAACGAACTTTTGCAAATTAAAACTGCCAAACGGCAAATTACTTATTATCTCCATACCAATATTGGTACCCATAGTATATAATGACGTCACGTTTAGTTGGCCATTTGTATGGCGCGTTTTAGCGCATTTCAATCGCGTCATTTCTGACTTTTAGAGCAGTCGTAATTAGTCTCATACAAACATTTGATCCAATGGAATGAAAACCGGCCAAGAGCATGTCGGGCCACGCTCAGTGTAGCGTTCCATAGTTGCCCATCCTTCACAATAGACGAGCTTAAAACAGCGGTTTTAAAACCGAGGTTTAAATTAAGAGAAAGATTTCAAGCTCAAAAAAAAGTCCGTAAATGCCAAAGTAACTGTAATTACCTTTTGGAAGTTATCGACGCGCCAGATTGAGCGGAATGTTTAAATGCAGTATGGCCTTAACTAATTATGTGTAACGTTCTAAGTATAAGGACACGGCGCGGCACTAACGGCATTTGAAAGAAAATTACGATAATTAAATTTTACGATAAATCAAAAACGAGTCGACCGATTTCATTCAATATAGTTTTCATTGCAAGTACTTATAAGGTTTAATTTCCATGCATTTTCCATAATTTTATTGCGCTATTTTTTGGATTTCCAGAGCGAATATTTACAAAATTGCTGACTTTATAAAAAACAATGTGTGCAGACCCCTATTATTTTTAAGAGACCTATCTAACGACAACCCACACACTAGTTTTGGAACGAAAAAAAAATTCACCCTCACTTTTAGAGGTACCCAAAAAAAAGCTTTTTTTTTAGTTTTTATTTTACCGTTTTGTAGGCGTGATTCATACACAGTCATACCAAATTTCAGCTTTCTAGTACTAACGATCACGGAGCTAAGCCGCGGACGGACGGACAGACGGACAGACTGACATGGTGAAACTATACGTAAAGGTTCCTAGTTGACTACGGAACCCTAAAAAAAGAAATCGATGGACGATCGCCCTTCAATTACCTAAGTATTTTGTATAAATGAAACTGGAGAAAATATTAAATAATATTACCTGTAACAAAAACACTGAGAAATGTTGCCAGCCACCAGGCCGCCCTCGTCGACGGCGAAAACATGGGTCTCTCCGTGATCAGTCTGCAACGAAACACACAAGATTCTTATTAAAACTTTCGTGTCACATATATATGTATAATTATTTTACTAAGCGGCTTAAGAGGCCTTATTCCTTTTAAAATTTATTTTTTTCATATTATGACAAATATATTGATAATTTCAACCAACTTTTTGAAGTGAATAATATTTTTCCCCGAGTTCTAGGTAGTAACATAGCTATTTCATGCTTTCATTGCGTGCAGTCGAAAATAAGTTGAAAAAACTATTTTTCCGCGTGAATTTTGTCAATTTCGAGTAGTTTTTGAAACAAAAATTATCAATGAAAAATTCAAATATACCTACCAATAAATCCCAATAGCCCTGTTCTAGGTAGTAACATCAATAATATGTTAAGAAATATTTTGATCATAGAGAAAAATGTTTAAAACAGTCAGCATTTTAAAAGGAATAAGGCCTCTTAACCTCACGTGAAATTGTCCGGAACGGCCCGACATGTTTGGCCCGTCATGTCGGGCCGCTTTTTGACAATTTCACGTGAGTGTAATCCGCTTATTACAATAATTGGTCCGTCATATCGGGCCGTTCCTGGCCATTTATATACCATAAATGTAATTACATTGGTACAGTCGAGTTCATTTACATCGATTACAAAGGACAAGGCATTAACATAAACGGTGAGTACCTTTCACACTTGCGATTTGCAGACGACATTGTCATCCTGGCGGAAACGCTGCAAGACTTGCAATTTATGCTGAACGGCCTAGCTGAGTCTTCAAAACGCATTGGCCTCCGGATGAACTTGGACAAAACCAAGGTTATGTTCAATGAACATGTTAGTCCGGAACCAATTGCGGTACAGGGCAGCTTTCTCGAGGTTGTTAAAGAGTACGTCTACCTTGGGCAAATATTGCAGTTGGGTAAAAACAACTTCGAGAGAGAGGCTAATAGAAGAATACAGCTGGGCTGGGCAGCATATGGCAAACTTCGTCGGGTCTTCACATCGCCAATTCCACAATGTCTGAAGACGAAAGTTTTCAACCAGTGCGTCCTACCCGTAATGACATACGGTGCCGAGACGTGGACACTCACGGTTGGGCTGGTCCACAAATTTAAAGTCGCTCAGAGAGCTATGGAAAGGGCAATGCTCGGAGTTTCTTTGAAGGATCGAATTCGGAACGAAGTGATCCGTCAGAGAACCAAAGTTACCGACATAGCTCACCGTATTAGCAATTTGAAGTGGCAGTGGGCTGGCCATATTATCCGAAGAACCGATAACCGGTGGGGTAAACGTGTTCTTGAGTGGAGACCGCGGATCGGCAAGCGTAGTGTGGGACGCCCTCAGACTAGGTGGAGCGATGATCTGTGCAGAGTGGCTGGCAAAAGCTGGATGAGAGTAGCCGAGGATCGCTTACAATGGCGTGCAGTTGGAGAGGCCTATGTCCAGCAGTGGACAAAAATAGGCTGATGATGATGATGATGATGACTTACGAGAACAAAAATATCTGAACACGATTCTATGCCCCTGACAATAGGGTCGTGTTCAGATATTTTTGTTCTCGTAAGTGTGTAGATGTAAATGAACTCGACTGTACACATAAAGGAGAAGTATAGATTTTCCAAGTCAATGATAAAGTAACTACGTTTATACAAAATGTATTACTTTGAGACTAATAATTTTCCCAGAGATGTATAAAGTCTCTAGGCGTCTTGACATGGAGCAATTAACTTAATTCCACCGAGATGTATAAGGTTTGAGGCGTCAACGTGAATAAGGAACAATACAAAATAATGATTAAATCATTTTTTTTTGTATGAAAGTGTCTTAAACGCATATTATCCGCAAACGATTTTATTAAGCAGCATGATTTTTTTAGGCCTTTCGTGCATTAGGCCGCTTGCTTGAGTGTTCCGAGGAGGGGAATATAAAAAAAAACTGTCCGAAGAAACATAATTCCTATCATGCGATTTTGTGTACATAATAACATGTTTCTTTTTGCATTGCCTCATGGGTTCTATAGTTGCCCATCCTTCACAATAGAGTTTTCACCCGTGGTTAAAAAGTTAGAGGGGGGGGACGCTATTTTTTGGATTTCCGGAGCGATTATTTACAAAACTAGTGTTGGAACGAACAAAACCAAAAAAAAAATATCCTGGAGCTAAGCCGCGGACGGACGGACAGACGCACAGACGGACAGACGGACAGACGGACATGACGAAACTATAAGTTCCTAGTTTACTACGGAACCCTAAAAATGGACGAGTAAGTTCGAGGGTTGAGCTTAGGAAAAGCCCTCGCTAATATGTGGTACATGATAATTTAGGCGCGCGGCGACGACACGGTTGGCGCAGTTTGTAGTGCACCTGCCTACAGAGCCGGCGGTCCCGGGTTTGAATCCCGGCCAGGGCAAATATTTATGTGATGAACTCGAATATGTGTGCCTGGGTCAAGGTTGTTCTATGTATATAAATAGATGTATATAGTATATACTTATCTATATACTAGCTTTTGCCCGCGGCTTCGCACGCGTAAACACAATATCATACGTTCACAACACTTATTGCGAGGCCAAAGGCCGAGCTCCGCGTAGCACCGAAGGTGCGGAGCGTCCCAAGGAAGCCACCCACCCACTTAATATAAGTTGAAGTAACTTAATGCGAGGCCGAAGGCCGAGCTCCGCGTAGCACCGTAGGTGTGGAGCGTCCCAAGGAATCCGCCCACCCATTTAATATAAGTTGAAGTAACCTAGTGCGAGGCCAAAGGCCGAGCTCCGCGTATCACCGAAGGTGCGGAGCGTCTCAAGGAAGCCGCACCCACTTAATATAAGTCGAAGTAACTTAATGCGAGGCCGAAGGCCGAGCTCCGCGTAGCACCGTAGGTGCGGAGCGTCCCAAGGAAGCAACCCACCCACTTATTATAAGTTGAAGTAACTTAATGCGAGGCCGAAGGCCAAGCTCCGCGTAGCACCGAAGGTGCGGAGCGTCTCAAGGAAGCCGCACCCACTTAATATAAGTTGAAGTAAGTTAATGCGAGGCCGCAGGCCGAGCTCCGCGTAGCACCGAAGGTGCGGAGCGTCCTAAGGAAGCCGCCCACCCACTTAATATAAGTTGAAGTTACTTAATGCGAGGCCGAAGGCCGAGCTCCGCGTAGCACCGTAGGTGCGGAGCGTCCCAAGGAAGCAACCCAATCACTTATTATAAGTTGAAGTAACTTAATGCGAGGCCGAAGGCCGAGCTCCGCGTAGCACCGAAGGTGCGGAGCGTCTCAAGGAGTTCGCCCACCCACTTAATATAAGTTGAAGTTACTTAATGCGAGGCCGAAGGCCGAGCTCCGCGTAGCACCGAAGGTGCGGAGCGTCTCAAGGAAGCCGCACCCACTTAATATAAGTTGAAGTAAGTTAATGCGAGGCCGCAGGCCGAGCTCCGCGTAGCACCGAAGGTGCGGAGCGTCCTAAGGAAGCCGCCCACCCACTTAATATAAGTTGAAGTTACTTAATGCGAGGCCGAAGGCCGAGCTCCGCGTAGCACCGTAGGTGCGGAGCGTCCCAAGGAAGCAACCCAATCACTTATTATAAGTTGAAGTAACTTAATGCGAGGCTGAAGGCCGAGCTCCGCGTAGCACCGAAGGTGCGGAGCGTCTCAAGGAATTCGCCCACCCACTTATTATAAGTTGAAGTAACTTATTGCGAGGCCGAAGGCCGAGCTCCGCGTAGCACCGAAGGTGCGGAGCGTCTCAAGGAATTCGCCCACCCACTTAATATAAGTGGAAGTAACTTAATGCGAGGCCGCAGGCCGAGCTCCGCGTAGCACCGAAGGTGCGGAGCGTCCCAAGGAAGCCGCCCACCCACTTAATATAAGTTGAAGTTACTTAATGCGAGGCCGCAGGCCGAGCTCCGCGTAGCACCGAAGGTGCGGAGCGTCTCAAGGAATCCGCCCACCCATTTAATATAAGTTGAAGTAACCTAGTGCGAGGCCGAAGGCCGAGCTCCGCGTAGCACCGAAGGTGCGGAGCGTCTCAAGGAAGCCGCTTATTAAGTTACTTAAACATATGTTAAGTGGGTTGGCGGCTTCCCTGGGACGCCCACCCACTTAAAATATGTTCAAATAAATTAATGCGAGGCCGCCCACCCACTTAATATAAGTTTAAATGTGTGAGCGGCTTTCCTGGGACGCTCTGCACCTTCGGTGCTATGTCAAGCTCTTATATTAGTGAGTGGGCGCCTTCCCTAGGACGCTCCGCACCTTCGGTGCTACGCTTGTGAACATGATCTTAGTTTAATTAAAATTGAGGCAAGACTTATGTTTAAAAGATAGTTTTTAGGGTTCCGTACCCAAAGGGTAAAAACGGGGCCCTATTACTGAGACTTCGCTGTCCGTCCGTCCGTCTTTCACCAGGCTGTGTCTCAAGAACGGTGATAGCTAGACAGTTGAAATTTTCACACATGACGTATTTTTATTTAACAAATGCTAAAAATAAAATAAAATAAATATTTAAGGGGGGCTCCCTACAACAAACTTGTTATAGATTATGGTACGGAACCCTTCATGCGCGAGTCGGACTCGCACTCGTCCAATTTTTAATATTTATTATCTGTTGTAGATTTAAATAACTTAATTCGAGGCCGCCCACCCACTAAATATAAGTTCAAGTGTGTGAGCGGCTTCCCTGGGACGCTCTGCACCTTCGGTGCTACGTGGTGCTCGGCCTACGGCCTCGCATTAAGTTACTACTTAAATTAGTGGGTGGGCGACTTCCCTAGAACGCTCCGCACCTTCGGTGCTACGCTTGTGAACATCATCTTGGTTTGATTAAGATTGAGTCAAGACTTAGGTATGTTTAAAATATTGTTTTTAATATTTATTGTCTATTGTAGACTTAAAAAACTTAATGCGAGGCCGCCCACACACTTAATATAAGCTTAAATGTGTGAGCGGCATCCCTGGGACGCTCTGCACCTTCGGTGATACGTAGAGCTAGGCCTGCGGCCTCGCATTAAGTTACTTCTTAATTTAGTGGGTGGGCGACTTCTCTAGATCGCTCCGCACCTTCGGTGCTACCATTGTGAATATCATCTTGGTTTAGTTTAAATTGAGGCTAGACTTATGTTTATATATCGTTTTGAATATTTATTGTTTATTGTAGATAACTATTCAAAGCACCTTGAAAAATAAATAGCTCATAGTCCTACCTGAACATATATTAATGACATCTATTAAGATGACAATAAATTATTTTCGTCTACTGGTACTAATAGGTACTAATATAATAATATGACCTGTCATAATAATGTCCTAAGTAACGCCATAAGATTCAGGTGCCAACTTAATCGAGCGTACGTCAATAATGGCGACAGCACCACTGAACGGATACGTGATGGCCTCACGTTTTGTTATCCGTGGTATAATGAATAAGGAAGCAAAGGAAAATGCATGAGATAACACGGTTATTATTTCAGTAGGTTCTGGGTTCAAATCCCTTTGTCTTGTCTCGAATCATGGTTGTTTTTCATACAAAATGCATACATTGTCGAGCAGCAACTCTCAATAACCTGATACACTGCTACTTACATTTGTATGCGTTCAATATTCAACAACTTCGGTAGTAATTCTCGAAGTCCGGGTTAACCATCACAGCTGCACCCTAGCTTGTGCCGAGTCGTGGTCACAGGCACGCAACGACGTGGACCCTTGGCCTTGATGTCGAGCGAGGCGACTCATCATGTATTGAGCTGGTGTTATTAACTCAGGAAAAATCTTAACAGCGCGACGCAGCCGTTTTGTCAAAGTAACAACGCCACCTAGCGGAAAATTGGGTCATCAAAATCTCAACACGCCGTTAAAAATAAAGAATGAGTGAATTTTATTACTTTGAATAAATTTTATATATAAAAAAAACTACATAGATGCAATATTGTGGCTAAATATATCGTATATTTATCGTTTATTATACATTTCGCTACTTTATTAGTAAGTTAGGCCAAACACAAACAATACCAAAATTTGCGCTTAATGTTCTAAATGTTGGTTGGTAAAACATATTTAAAAATGTATTTAATTTACTTAAATTGATTCGAAATACTTTTATTTCAATTACACTCGATAAAATAGCAATTAAAAATCTGTTTTATTCATTAACATTTTTTATTGCATCTCCGGGCTTTTTTATGGTCAATACTTACAAACTACAGAAGAATATAATTGCATATTCAATAAAAGAGCATTAATTAGTTACTATTGTCGCAAATTGTGTTTTTAAAGAAATGTATGTTTTTGAACATTGCACTCATATTTTCGTCTGTGTTGGTCGATAATTGGCGCCATCTTTTCTATCTAACTAAGACGGTTTCCGTAACTCAACGCCTCAAACAACCTTAACCTTATTGTTAATACCGTTGGGCCGCGCGGAGGTATAATGTCGAATTCATACTTTTTAGTTTTTGTACGTGCACGTAAGAGCCACGCGGGGGTCGCGTCGTTCTAAATTCAAAATCACAAACGCTGTCATTATAAGGTTACACATTGTAAGGAAAATATTTCATGGAATTTATGTTTTCAGAGATAGATATTAATCATACTAAAAAGTATCCTATAACCATCTTTGGATGTTCAGTTATTCCTGTACCAAAATTGGTAACTTTTTATCCAGCCGTTTCGGCGTGATGCGAGGACAAAGGTTTTTTTGAAAACAGATGGCGCCAGGTTGGCACGGCGAAGCGTGTCCATACAAAACAACTATCCGGCTGCATCACGCTATCGAGATTTTTCCTGAAATCATGACCTCCCTCCATAGAAAATTTATTTTCGATACAAATTTAGGATTTTATAATAGTATAGAAGTATGTGTATCGACGTCTAGTACTATAACACAAGCCTTCTTGAGCTTAATTTAGGAGTCTGATATTTTGTCCGATGATAATGTTTAAAATCAGTTAGTTACGATATTTGTATCGCATATTGTACATAAAAGAGTGAAATTGATACATCAAAACGCTCTGCTTATTTATATAAACAAGACTATGGCAAAGTTTCTACAAAGGCAATAAAATATCTAGAGTTCAAAGAAAAAGAAACGAAGGCTCGTTATAAATTTCCCCAAAACTCTTAACCGTCACCCATAATATTATCTGCTTTCGAGAAATAACAAGACACAGATCGACAAAGGCGTTTCCGCGAAGGAAATGAAGCTTGATCGCGTCCATAATTTAAAATTTATAGGAAAGGAATGGGTAGAAATAAACCTAAGGCACATGTTGCTAAACATATAACGCGTATTAACATTAGTACATTCAAGGACCTACTGTCCCAATACAGTATTTTGATGACAGCTCAAATCAGCTACTCTTTATGAAATGTCAAGAACAATCTGTCAGTATGAAGTTTCTATGGAAATACTGGCTTGTGACATCATAAAAATCAGTAGTCACGTCTTCTTTTTAATTTCCGTCCATTTAAAAATTACTCAAATCTCTGTTTATATTTCGTCTCCCCCATTTCTTTGCCATTTTGAAATATTTCAAAGAACTGAATCGACAAAAAAATTACATAAGTAACTATCAAACAGTTGAGAAATGCGATATGTAGGCGAGAACATTCGATAATCTGGATATCCGACATTCAGACAAATGTTTTTTTTAGCCAAGCCGTAACAGGATCTCGTCGTTCACTCGGTTAATAAAGATTGCAGCACCATAAAGACGCTGCTAAGTTATAGTTCAATTATCGGTACTTGGTATTTTGTCTTGCGTTTACAAAATCTATAATTTTTTAGTTAGCCGATTTAGCACGTTTGAAGAAGATATTACGGTCAGGAATTATTAACCATAAATGAATTTAAAGAGATCGATACCGCGATGGTCTATTTTCTTATAAGGATTTTTCTCTTGTATCTTGTTTGAAGCCGACGATGAATAATTCCTATCTACTTAGATAATTCTCTTTATGGTTGTCTTAAAGAGATTCAATTTATTGTTCCAGCAATCTATGTACTTACATTTTAAAGTAAATATCAACTCAATCGCTGTTTCGATATAGTATTTAATTTTGTCAAATCTTTATTAAAGTTCAGAAATATAAATGCACGCAGCAAAATCCTAGTTCAATTCCAATGAGCTATTAGAAAATCAATTGGCGATCCGCAGCTCATAAGCAGTCGGCTCGCGGGTCCGGTGTCAGTCCCACGAGACTCAATTACTGCTCGCTGACGCCGCGGCAGAACTTTAACCGCTGCATTACGTGTGGATGAAAACCTTATTTCAGTTTGTTATGGATTCAGTTCGAGGATTGGAGAAGTGTAGATTTTTCTAGTACAAACATTTTTGTTGATAATACAAAATTCAGGCAGAGGGTGGCAGAGGGCTTTATTATTCCATTTTCTTTTTGTTGGTGGGACACTCTTACTGCCTAGCAAAAAGAAAATCTCTGTTAAATGTGTCTTGAAAAAAGAATTAAAAAATAAATAAAAATTAATTTAAACTTAGTATTTATAATTATGTTGACATGTAAAACTATGTTTTATCAAAATAAATGAATGAATGAATGAATTGAAAAAAGGTAAAGTTTGGCTTGCATTGCTATTTATGATGATTTATAAAATATTTCTTAAAAATAATTCGTACAAAAAAGAGCGTTCCTTAATTCCGATAAAATATTAAATAATGAACTGCCCTGGGCGGCTTGCGACCCGCACAGGTATGGCACTAGTATGGTTCTTCTGAGCAGTCAGCTCGCAGGCCGGGTCTCAGACCCATGAGACTCAATTACTTACTTGCCCGCTGACACCGCGGCAGAACTTTAACCTCTGCTTTAAGGTTAGCGTTACGTACGGATTGAAACCTAATTTCAGAGTTTCTTGAGAATTGATCTTGGTCCGTGGAAGAAGTACCTAAAGAGTTAATATTTTTTAGTTTATTATAATATACAAGATGGTACCTACGTAGGTATTCGAATTGAATTAACTTTTTGTAATTATTAAACGCAAAATTAGTCGATTTAAGAATTAACGTTTCAGATGAAAATAAGAAAGTCAGACATAACATAACATAGCTGTTTGTAAACGCTCGTAAAGAGCATATCAGAAACAAGCGCCCTATTTAATTAAAGGTAGGTATCGACCTATGTATAATAATGTACGAATGTTATGATGTGTGTCACGGCTTTCAATTCAACTTCTGAATATTTTATTTTTATTTGATTGTATTTATGTTATGCAATCATTAGCCATTAGCCAATTAAGGACCGATTTTTTTTTTTAGTATTCTCCTGAGGTAGTCCTAATGTCGGGATTTGATGTTAGGATCCCAGGGAAATCGAGGGCAACCCTCAAATATTATAAGCACTAACAAAGTTATCCCACCAAATCATTTTATGTAAATTTGGCGGCTAGGCTTTAATGCTCATAACGCTTTCGCTGTAAAAGCTATAAGATCCCAGGAAAAAGTCCCTAAGTCTTGAACTTACTGACTCTACTCCTTGGTTTAAAAAGTATGGCTTCAACTGGCTTCAAGCCTATGATGGATTAGTTAGAGGATAATTCTTTAAATAATATTATAGGTAAGTCAGAACCATTTTATTATTATAGTAACTCGCTCAGCTGTTCTCGGAAATACGATTTCTTCTGGTTGAAGTTGGTTATTTTTGCGAGATGGTGATTAACATAACTTGAGTTTGACTACGTAGAATTAACAACTTTAAATATGGTTTGTTAGTATAAAACATATGGTTTATATTATTTTTATAACTACCGACCCGCCCCGGCTCAGCACGGGTGCAGTGCTAATAAATTACCCATACAAACCTTCCTCTTGAATCACTCTATTGAAAAAACCGCATCAAAATCCGTTGCGTAGTTTTAAAGATCTAAGCATAGGGGCAGACAGAGAGGAAGGAATTCAACCAGTTAAATTCTCAGGTAATGTAAAATAAGGAACTTCTTTTGCAATTGTAATGCAGTCTTCTAATTACTACAATTGACAAGGATTCCGATTTAAAACGGACTAGGGAAGGTACGTGCTTGACGATGCTTTTTAATTATTCGTGGCATTTCATTAACTGGTGCCAGGAAAACTTGTGCATGACTTCGATTGTAATTACATAGCAGGACAATAAATGGCGTTTTTAGGGTTCTGTACCCAAAGAGAAACAACGGGACCCTATTACTAAACCTCCGTCTGTCACCAGGCGGTGTATCTCATGAAGCGTGACAGCTTGACAGTTGAAATTTTCCAGGTCGTGTGTTTCTGTTCCTGCTATAACAACAAATACCTGAATAAAATAAATATTTAAGTAGGGCTCCCATACAACAAACGTGATTTTTTTGCCGTTTTTTGCTCGAGTCTATCACCAGGCTGTATCTCATGAACCGTGGTAGGTAGACAGTTGAAAATTTCACAGATGATGTATCTATTTCTGTTGCCGCTTTAACAACAAATACAGAAAAAATAGTTGTACGGAACCCTCGTTGCGCGAGTCCAAGTAGCACTTGGCTGGTTTTTTTACTATTGTATACACTTCCTGGTTAGTTGTGACATTAGCTTCGTGTTAGGTGACCTGATTACGCTCAGCGGTTTCGATTCTCGATCAGCTTAACCGCCCGGACAACGAACCTGGCATGCACTGGCATGGCACTTGGTTGTATTCTAGAAATAGAATAGATTTTTCTATAGTATTTTATAGTGTTAATTTTTCCAGTCTTATTGATAGTAATTCCATTCTCTGTATTTTTTACCGGACTAAGACTTAATACAGCTATTTACTTTTCTTGTATACCTACAGATGTAGAGATTGATATTTGGCCATTGTATTTTATCGGAAAACTTTGTATTTAATTTGCTTTCTCGTAATAAATAGCTTTAATGAAGAAAATTGAGATATGTTGGTTTAGACTTTGTTTATTGAAGTAACATAAGTAGGTACATCAGAAAGAATACATTGAGTTTATAAAAGCGACTTTGTTACGTCTGTTATTAATTTGTAGTTAGCATGTGATTATTTTTCTATGTCATATTTCTCATATTAAGTGAATCTAATTCTCATGAGAAATAAATGTCTTAAGCTATAAACCATAGCTTATACCACAAAATACGATAGCTACATTCATCCGAACAATGTACATATATATTATAGAACACTAATTCTACGGTACGTATCATTTTATTATTTATGTACCTATTAAACATTACCTGCACAAAATAAAAGTCAGCAAAATGGCGGACTCTATGAAAATTACATTATCTGCAAGTGAAGCATAAGGCGAAACAGAGGTACATGAAGTCGAGGAAATGTAACGTGGTGACAAATTTATCTCGTGCTAGCGAAATATTTTATATGAAACCAGCTGGGAGGGCTTTGCCGTGTAATTATTCAGTATATACGTATCGCATTCGACATTCGATAGAACATGGCGATATCACCAATTTAGCCATATATTGGTTTTATCACTCATGGCCGTATAACAGACATTTTGTAAGTATATTTTTACTATTCAATCAGCATTAAATAACATTAACAAGTTGATATTTAAAGGAGATTTGGCTCAATATCGCGCCTGTAATTTATGTTTAGCAGTATAATCCGTAATTTGTACTTTACATTATCTATGGGGATATACCGGGTGTTGCCTGTAATAGGAGCAAAAAATTCAAACATAGATTCTTCCCTTGAAACTGAACAACATTTGTTAAGCAACTTTCGAAAATAACGTTTTTTAAATGATATGTTGTAGAATAATGTTTATACAAAGAAGCAATGTATTGCAAAATGTGCGACATTAGTAGAGTGACAGCTGTGTCAATGCTCAAGGAATGTCAATGTTGGACAACGTACATTGAAAATACTATTTAATTTGTTTGACATAGTGAAATTTTGAAAATTTACTTTTTTAGAAAGTTGCTGAACAAAATGTTGTTCAGTCTCAAGAGAAGAATGTAGGTATGTTTTAATTTATTGCTCCTATTACAGGCAACACCCTGTATAATAGTCTGTTGACAACCAAAACTCACTAATTAACAAATACCTACTTCAAAGAAAGCGCGTACAGTACGATTAAAATCAGTTAACACTTCGGCCAACCTCGGTAATTGTCGTGAATCCCTCATCTCTCACATAGAGTTATCAATTCACAGATATGACCGATTTACAAAATTCTTTTCGTATTTGATAGGGTATACTTCCGAGATGGTCCTATGTAAATTTTATCAAAATCGGTCAAGCAGTTTATGAAATACCAACAAAAATCGGTTGAAACCAGTTTTTTTAATTTTTTATTTGGTGATTATTATTAATTATCAATCCGACGTAATATCGTAGGTACTGTAACTTACATCAAACAGTAAAATATTGACTTATATATGTTTTTTTATATATTGTATACCTACAAGAATGTTAAAATTCATGTCACTTCTGTATAATAAATTTCTTAGGTCTACCGGTTAGTAATGTCATCTTGGCAGGTGCTATCATTGCGTTTATGATACTTCAAATTGAATGCTACCTAAAAGAAATCGCGGTAATGTATTTCGTGTCATTTCCGTCTCCGGATTTAGGCGATGATACCCGAGAAAAGCCGAAGTGTTAACTGGTTTTAATCGTACTGTAGCTCAGTATCAATCAAGTATCAATCTACAAACTAGATACGAGGTTTTGAATAGTGACGTAAAATTAAATGAGTTTTGGTTGTCACCAGGCGATATATTATATACACTATATTTATGTATATATTATACTTGTAGTATGTAGCTAATGTCTACGTTTAGTATATCATGCAGTATAACTGTAGCCTAATGCATATTGCTTGGATGAGCGTTAACCTTATTGTAAAAATGTATATAAGCCAATGTTTTAAGTAATTAAACGTTCACTACTATCTAGAGCTCGGCATATACTTTGTCTCCCATCCACGTCCCTGGTCGACCACATTATTACATGGGTCATTCTACGAGTTCGTCCGGATTTGGTGTCAGAGTCCAAATGAAGAGTTTAAATAAACATATTTCACAGTTTATTATTTTATATAAATATCTTCACAATTTACGCAAATGGAGTATGTTTTAGAATTCAGCTAAATCTAATAATTTATAAAATATAAAAAAAAAAAACTCACGAAAATTTCATTTCCTTCTTACCTAAAATAGCGCACCGTAAGTTCATAAATTTGAAATAAATATTATTTGCTAATTATCCTTTTGTTTCTTAATTGGATGTTAGAAAACACATAATTAATGTTATATTTTTACATGGTAAGACTAGTTAAAATATTTTTTTTTAGAGAGAACGCAGTTTTGTCCTTTGTCAAATGAAATACTTCATTTCCTACCGCAAAATTTGAAACGCGTCGTAAGTCTGAACGCGCCTGTATTTACCTAAAACTTAATGACCGCACGTTTTGCCCACCTCAATCTACCGTAACGTCTCAGAGAGGAGGATCGCGTGCGAGTGATATAGAAAATATTGCGATTCTCTCCGCTGGATAAGCATTTTGTCACAAGTAAGTACTCATTATTATCCTGTTAGTAATATGATATCCTTTATTAGGCGTCATTTCTCTGGCAAGTTATTTATTGACATTTTGGTGGATGTTCACTCTTTTAGATTTATGTCCTTGAAGCACGTAAGAATGTGTAGTAATTTGGAATTAAATGGTAAAAATTCATTCCGCTCCAATGCATTTCCTTCCATTCCTTCCAATATTTTCGAGGAAGGAAATCAATAAATTTGGAAGGAAATGTTTTATTGCTTGGTGGTTAAGGTATATAATAATTATAATAGGTGATCGGGACGAATTCAAATAATTTTACCAACGTTTGTTGGAGGTTCTTAGAAATAAAAAATGTTTCATGTTTTTTGTCAAATTGTCAAAAAAATGTTTTATACGGGTTTTTTTTTGCATTTTTGTTAGCAAATAGTCAATTATATTTGCTTGCATTGTTACTTCTTGTATTTATATTTTGATTAATACTTTTTTCATATTATCATTTATCTTTTTTTTTCCAACGTGTAAGTTTTTTTTTAGAGTGAAGATTAATTTTCTGATCGATACCTGTCATTTTGAGATCTAGCAGCAATTGCTACACCTAGCCTTGACTAGAAAGTGGCAACGTCGTTAATAAAAGCACTATACACTAAGTAATCTCGTACGATTATTTAATCATACATACATATTAAGAATTGTTATAAATATCTTGGAAACCAAGCCGAACCTAACCAAGTTTATGCCACATTTAAATTTAATAATATCGTCAGGAATGGTACGTTGGTAAAATTATTTGGAATCCCTCCGCGCATCGTATATTACCAACGTTTACTCTAAAAGTTATTATTAATATTATATAGATGTAATCTTCCATTATTTGAACATTAATTCCATTAGTTGACACTCCATATTTCACATATATCGCTATGAACTCATAATGTGGTAATGGTAAATAATGTAATATTCACAAGCACAGAGATTTAGCTCACTGACACTGACTATAAAAAAAAACACTTATTAATATAATAGACAAGTCTAATATGGCTTATTTGTATCTTGTAGGTACGAGGGTGGTATGATAAGTAATGAGCCTTGAAGCAATGCGGTATGGCTGAATATTAAAAATGTCTTTACTCAGAGCCGCCATCTTGGACGCGGGAAAATTTACAGTTTCAAATGATTCTGTCAATTACTTCATGAATTATAGCTTATTAAACAGTAGAAAGTGGCAGTCTTTGTATAAAATGGAAAAATAACAACATCGGTCAGTGATTCGTTTCCTGTTTTTGAAGGGAAAACGCGTGATGTAATAAAAACGAGTTAGATAGCGTGTATGGCAATGCGTCGCCTTCGATTGCCACAATTAAGCGGTGGTATAATGGGTTCAGAAATGGAAGAGCATCTGTGTTTGATGAGGCCCGCCCAGGACGTCCAAATGAAGTTACCACGGAGGAAACCATCAAAAATGTCTGTGATATGTTGATGAACTATCGTATACTGAAATTAAGGGAGGTAGCTGAGGAATGTAGCTTGTCACTGGAGCGTGTACAAAATATCGTTCATAAACATTTGGCCATGAGCAAGCTATAAGCCCGATGGGTACCGCGTTTGCTAAGTGAAGAAAACAAGCAGAATCGTGTGGCTACTTCCAAAGAGTGTTTGGCACTATTAAAGCGTAATCCGAAGGACTTCTTTATGCGTTACGTTACCGTGGACGAAACGTGGATCCACCACTATATTCCAGAAACAAATCAACAGTCAAAGCTGTGGACTTGTCCCGGCGAAAGTGCTACCAAAAAGCAAAAACGGTTCCGTTGGCTGGGAAGGTGATGGCGACCATATTTTGGGATTCGCAAGGAATTATTCATATAGATTATTTAGCGAAAGGAAGAACAATCACGGGGCCATATTACTCTGATTTGTTATCACGATTCGATGAAAAAAAAAAAACGGCCCCGTTTAGCCCGCAAAAAAGTGCTGTTTCACCAGGATAATGCTCCGGCCCATTCATCAAACTTCATCAAGGCCAAACTGGATCAAATGGGTTACAAAATACTGCCGCACGCGCCTTATTCCCCGGACTTGGCTCCGTGCGATTTCTTCTTGTTCCCAAACATGACATCTTGGCTTGGAGGCAAACGCTTCATGTCAAATGAAGAGGTCATAGAGGCCACGGATGAGTATTTTGCCGAGTTTCCGAAGACATATTTTTTGGAGGACTTAAAGAAGTTGGAGACGCGTTGGGAAAAGTGCATAAATTTGAAAGGGGACTACGTTAAAAAAATAAAAAATAAAAATTAAAAAAAAATTTTTTTTTCATGGGTAGGCTCACTACTTATCATACCACCCTCGTAATGTGCTGAGAAATATGGCAAGGACAATGAAAAAATTAACCAAAGAAGAAAAGTTAGCAAAGGACAGGGATCGAAAAAAGTTAAAATATGCTGAAATTAAGAGTACCTAATCCAGAACTTTATTCCGTTTTTTAAGAAAAGGAGAAACAGCGATAAGTTTTAAAAAGGAGAGAAAGAAGGTCGTCAGCATTCAAGAAATGAGTGATAGGGCAAAAAGGGAACAACGGCGCAGATGGAGAAAAAAGAAAAGAAAAAACTTATCTGAAGAAAATAAAGGAAATAATAAACTACACCAAATTCTCATAGAGAACTCTCCGCCAGAGAGTGAGAATAAGGAAATCAGAAATCTTTTATTACTTGATTGTGCGATACAAAGCAGTTGGAACAAAACAGTTGGAGAGTGTCACAATCTACCGTCTTACGGTATACAATATTTACATTATATATATATCTACAAGAACCTTCCGTTGTTCAAGATTATCCTTTGGCTGAACCACCAAACTCACCTGTGCCTATAGCTAATCCAGTGAATGAAAATAGCTCAAATAACGAGAATACTGACAGGGTGAATAAAACAATCAGGCGAATGTGTTGCAATATGATAAAACATATTAAAGAAGACAACATTCAAGAAGTAAGAAGAAAACTGTTGTTCAATGAAACAATTGCGAAGGGATTCTGTGAAAAATATAATAAAGCGGTAAAAAAAATAAGAAAACCTGGTAGAAACCGTACTACCCAGGCAGGAAAAGTTTTAAAAATATCGTATCGTGTCGAAACTTTGTTAATTGTTGCTCGATTAAGACTAGTTCAGTTTTGAAGCTTTTACTTTGGTTAAACTTTATTATTGGGTAATTTTAAGTGTTTTTTTTCTATTCGAGCAAAGTCAAGAAAATTTATTTCATATCATTTTATGTTCATAGTACCATTAAGTGAGATTATGAGACTGAGAACGATATTTAGGAATGTTGTTTATAGTAAAACAGTCGATTATTTTCATTATTTTTTTAAATATATTTCATAAAATCGTATTTTTTTTGGAAGCCCTTATTCTTCCATCTATAACGTCTGGCATAGTTAATTATAATTAAATTAAAATTTATAATTATAAATAGTTAATAATGCATTAATTCATTTCCTTCGAGGCATAGTTCATTACCTTACCTTCGTTATTCATTTCCATCCACGCCTTCATTCCATTCCTCCTTTATTTTTCTTCAATAACAATAATACATACGTGCCTTTCAAAAAATAACATATAAAATATGTATACACACACAATATGAAAATAAACATAATATCACGTAAAAAAGAAAAAAAAACTTAAAATCGCCAGATCCGGACGAAAAAATAGAACGACCCACATATATTACATACTTACTACGACTTAAATACATTGCTAACGTAAAAAATTGGGCAAGTGCGAGCCCGACTCGCGCATGAAGGGTTCCGTACCTATACATATATATAATCTATAACAAGTTTGTTGTATGGGAGCCCCCCTTAAATATTTATTTTATTTTATTTTTAGCATTTGTTGTTATAGCGGCAATAGAAATACATCATCTGTGAAAATTTCAACTGTCTAGCTATCACCGTTGTTGAGATACAGCCTGCTGACAGACGGACGGACGGACGGACGGACGGACGGCGAAGTCTCAGTAATAGGGTCCCGTTTTTACCCTTTGGGTACGGAACCCTAAAAAAGAGTCAAAATCTCGGACACATGTCTCTAGAGACGTCGAATTTGGCCCCTGAACAAGTCCTAATATAATGTTTTGTCGGTCGCGCTGTCGCGCTGCTAACCAGATTCATGTCGCTGAAAGTTCCGCCATGCAAATATTTTCCAAATACATCGTTTATTTTTATTTCTGCACTTCATCTGGCTAGAAGGAGCCTCGTTTTACCCGGTATTATGCTAATTGAATGTTACCAAAGTGATTAAATTGGCAATGGAGTCGAATATTCACGAAACCCGACGGTTCTCTAGATTTTCATTAGATAGCTAGTCTTGTTACATTAACGGGAATTTATAGCACGTTTATTTAAATTCAAATCATAAAACATCATAAATTGTGTAATTTATGTAGCTAGGAAATAAGCCAGTCAGAAATTATAGATTTTGTTGAGTATTTAAGTGATTATAAAAGGGTCAAAGTTTCACATGTATTCGGGTCTGTGATGTTTGCATTGCCTCTGTCAAGGAGAACCGCGTTTATAGTAACTGAAGACTCTATTAAGAGCTGAATCGGTAAATACTAGTAAAACTAAATTTATGTACCCTGTAAGTAAGTATAGAACTCCTGCGGTGGCTAGCCAGGATTAATAGCTCGGCATTATATTTAAGCCGATTATAGCCGCCGCAAATCGAGGTATAGTTTTATTTGATTTGAACAATCAGTAAACATGGGTCTGGGATAAATATCCCGTGAGAGGGCATTCTGGGCAACTAATTGCTACCCTAGCGGTATTGATGGCACACTACCGGCAACGGATCAATGTAAATTATCCCATCCCAATCCACGACCCGATTATCGTATATCACTTGCGTGTAATTTGATTGAGTTAGGTACGTGTTTATGTTATTTGAGTAGATCTTATGAAACATTCGTAGTTAAAAGTTTGGGTTTGGTTTTATTTTGTGATATTTTATTACGTTGTAGTTTTTGATATTGTAAAGGTGCGTTTCTATAAGTGATAACGCATCTAGGGTATTCTGAACAGTTCTGAGCGATTTTCATATAAACCATAACACAAACTCTTGTTGTCGAGAACAAATGTGTGTACCTTAATGTTTAGAGCTCCATAATGGAGCTAGATTAGATATCCCGTCTCAAGTGGCAAAGCGCGGCAATTGACAATATTTCAAATTTTGAAATGTCAATTGTCAATTGTTATTGTCAAAGTGTTCAGTTTTCATTATTTATAACAGAAACCAAAACTATTATTTTTATTCGATTATTCCAACTAGTTTTTTAAATATAAAAAAAGTGAAAGCAGCTTCATTTAAGAATCGGCCTGTACATGACGTGACCTCGTGGAAAATATCACAGTTATAGTAAGTATATAAAAAGAACAGTGGCACAATTTCATACTAATTCCACCTTAGTAGGTAATATTTAGTCCTGCTGTAACCAATTAATGGTCGCTTACGCTCTTTTAGAATGAGGAACTTTTCAAATAAATTTTTCAATCACAAATTGGAATATTTTCAAAAATGGAAAAATGTGATAATATTGTTTTATATTTTATCCTTTATTTGATAATATCGATAAAAAGCCTGGTTAAAAATGAAATGTTGTCAATTGGCGAAGATGAGAGGTTAAGTCGATAACTAACGGAGTGGAAGCCCGTTCTGATTGCTATAGACCAGGTCTTCTTAAAGCGTTAATGATCCAATGATATCGTAGCAGTACGAGACTTGAAATAAACCAATAAATGGTGGTAAGAACTTATAGACCGATTAATTAAATGTTTAAACGCCTGTTAATTAATTTTGAATCGCGTTAAACAGGGAAACGGGTAGGTTCCTAAATAATTTTGCTAGGTACACCACATTAAATTGGACCTTGAGAGTAGGTAGCTAATAAGGACAGACCTGACGGGTCTGATCAACTTCCAGAACCTTTATTAATATCCCAAAATTTTAACAAATACCAGACACCGGTTTCTTTCACTAGCTGTCCAAAGCGCGCCTAATAAATTTCTGTGAAGTTGATCTGCCCTAATAAATCCGTTTTGGCTCAAATTCGTGCTCCATAAATTGTTAAACAAATCGCTCGAAAACTGGGTATCTAAGTACTTATTGTAACGATCTACGTATTTCAATTTGTAAATAATTAAATTGGCTAATTTGTTTTGACAAATTAAAACGAAAGCGGAAAGAATGATGTTTATCAAATTGGTTTGCGATTGAAAATGTTGTTTGCTAATTCATTAATTAGCGTTTGGCGTTATTACATTAAGTCAAAGCCTTCTTCTTCACTTGCCTCTTGAATTTGATTTTACTTTGCGGTGACTTAATAAATACTTGCCTCTTAATTTTGTGGTGACTAATTGAGAAACTGTTCAATACCTATATAGATGTCTAAACAGAAAAACAGTTACAAGTGGTTAATAATTTAAGACTTTTTTTTTTTATGTCATAGGGGGCA
The DNA here is from genome assembly GCA_932273695.1 of Apotomis betuletana. Taxonomy (NCBI): domain Eukaryota; kingdom Metazoa; phylum Arthropoda; class Insecta; order Lepidoptera; family Tortricidae; genus Apotomis; species Apotomis betuletana. The sequence goes on from OW026300.1 coordinate 15,010,378, forward strand.
AACGAGCAAACGTATCGCCTGATGGAAAGTGATTACCGTCGCCCATAAACACCTGCAACACCAGAGGAGTCACAAGTGCTTGCCTACCCGGAGGACGAAGATAGAATGCCTCAATGCTAGTAATTTCACCGGCTATCTTACCCCCACACCGGAACACAACAATGCGAACATTGCTGTTTGGCGGTAGGACTTATTTTTCTTACCGTATAATAATGTACCTCGTCGCTGTGTGCTTCTTAGCATAACCTTAACTCGTAGGACTCCCCCAGTGATCGCTATTGAGCTTTATGCAACTTCAACCCCCATACTCCGCCATTTTGAAAAAGATCGAAAAACTGAATGGACTACCTATAAAAACATATTATGTAAGTATTGGTATTTAGGGGAACTACTCACACAATTTCATGAGAAATGTGGCCTAAAGGCGAGAACAGCTGGAGATCCGAACATCCGAATACACGAAAGACATTCTGGCGAGATTACACATCTTAAAAGAAAATAAAATATAAATTATTGATTGTAAAAAGAAAAATATCATTAGTTAGGTGTGCCTTTTTGTTTAATTTTATTACTTACGTTAAATTGGGTGTTTTTATTTAGGTAATGTACATACCTAAAAGTTAAATATTTCTAACGTCCATTCTGTCTATCGCCTCTGTAAAAGATTCCATAGCATGATCGTTTTAAAAGAAAACAAAATATTGTACATTTTTCGGTTGATACACCCAGCGTCCAATTTGTATTAAATGTCGGGCAGGCATACACAATTATTCTTTTAATTAACCTAATTTAAAACACTAATGAATGAATGACGTCATTCATTATTTTCAATTCATAGCCTCGTACGACGGGTTTTATTTACGGTATTCAATTTCGCTGTATTTTGTAAATACTTGACTAACGTTATAAAATCGAAGAATAAAATAAGCTTTTAATTAACGAATGGTTTTCGATAAACAACGTTTTGTACAAAGATCGATTAAAGGTTTCGTTATAACAGGAGTTGATTACGCGGCGCCCGCAGAAACCACATCCCAAACCTCACTGTTAATATAATGTGATTGTGGTATAACATAATATAGCTAGCCAATCGTTTATTGATGCCTATTCATGGTTTACTCGTATTGATTATTATTACAAATGCAATATCGGGGTCACAGAATACATTTTTAGATTAGATTTGTTCTATCTTCTAAATGAAACTCGCTGTTTGCGATAGACGTAAGTTTATTTATGAAATTATATTTGGAGCAGTATTTTGTTACCGATATAATAAAGTCCTAAACTCGTCTAAATCTTATTAAGTGGAGAAAGAATGAACTTTTATATTCAGTTCAGGATTTCTTTATAAAGTATCAAAAAGTTTTGAAGTAGGTAATCTCGAACCATATTGAAACTTTTGCGAAAAAGTAAGCATACTTACAAGGATAAAAACACCTACTTTCAGTTTTAAATTATTCAACTTTTGGGTTTAAAAATTTAGATAACGTTTGTTTAGTCGATTGTGCAAATAAGAACGACTAAATTATGTAAAAATGATTCTATGTTTATTTGTCCAAAACAGTCAATGGAATCGTAGTACCTACCTATTTAATCTTAAAATCTAGGTATAATATTCATCTGTTCCCTATAACTATTTAGTTTATTTATTTATTAGTAATTTGTAAGGAAAATTTCCTAATAGTAAGCAATCTTAGACATAACTAATAATTATGTAACATTTTATGTAGCCCTAAGTATATTTGACTTAAATCTATTTTACTTACATTATCTAGACTTTTATGTACGTAGTTTCGAAACTGTTTGAATAAGAAAGTGTATATCCAAACTTGACATTAAAATGTCCATGTCCTCGAGAATGTGTACTCTAGAATGTGAAATTGCAATGTGAAGAAGTTCAATACCCGTACCGTAAAACGAAATAGAATTCGTCTGCCTGTGGCGGTTTTAGATAGGTTACATTCGCCTCTTAGTCCTTGAATATCATTCTTAAATACATTAGTATAAATATAAAATGGCAATATCGACGGCAAAAGGCAGAATCGCTGTAAACGCCAAAACCTAGACTTTACACCAGAGCCAAGAAACCGTCAAAGTTTTGAAAAATAATCATAACCTTTTTTGTTAATGAACCATTTTACGTAATCTTTAGATATTTTTTTTATTTTATAGTTCTCTATACAGCTTCATACATAAAATTCCACAGAAGTGACTATTTTTTTTGCTATAGTGGTGCCTACAGCAAAGGTACCTACTTTTATTTTCGATACGATGAAATGCTGTAAATGAAAGTGCCTTTTGTATGGGCAAACCAAAAGTAGTACGAACGACCACTCTTTTATGACCAAGTTTTTCCAAGTGCAATAACTATAGGATGTTAAGGAAAGCTACTTAAATTGAAACGAAGTAAGTATAAAATAACTTTATCTACGCACATATCATTAGTGCTCTAAAATGCGTTCAGAAACCGTAGGAAATGGCCAGCATTACTACAACCAATTTTACTATGAGAACTTTCTTATCTGTGGCAGTAGGTAAAATCTGTACTGTAATGTTATAACAGTATCAATTTTTGTAAGGTTATGAGTTTAAATTTGGAACAGCTGTCAAAACTAAAGTAGGTCTCTATTCTAGTATCCATAGATATTAATATTGTTATCGATACGAAACGTCAATTCAGTATGTTTTTTTATAAAAACCGCACGACATTTGATCTCGAGTGACATGAGAATATGGATACATTCGTTTGTATATGATTTAGAAAAAAAAACATTCGTCTTGACGGAGGTTCGAATTGCCGCCATTATTGTTGTCATTTGTTTGTTGGTTCTTGGCTGTTACGAAAATATAATTGTGATAAGTTTATTGTAATTCACATTTTAGTTGAAAATATTGTTTCAATGATAATGTAAATTACAACAAATAATCTGTTTATGTATTTGTTCAGATTTATTTCTTACTGCATTAGTATATGTCGTTTTTAGATATTTTACAGATAGCACTAGTGGTGCCGGTCATTTCCTTATGGCTTCTGAACCCATCTTAGAGTACTTATGATATGTGTGTAGATAAAGTAGTGTATACAACTGTACATAATTAGGCCTTAAAACACTCGTGTGATCCTATTATGAAACTCGCTGACGCTCGTTTCATAAAACCACACTCGTGTTTTAAGGCCCCTCATTATGTATCAGTTGCATAAACTACTATTATTTATAATCGTTTTAAAAACGTAATGAGAATTCAGTAAAACAAGCAACATAGGAACATCTTAAAAATACATTATTTAGTTTCAAAAATATTATAACTTAATCTTTACACGTTTTTTTAGTAACATACATCAAAAATCATAATCAAAATCAAATATGTAGGTATATTGCTGTAAGGAGATTTCCACACATTACTACGGGACTTAATCGCGTTCAAAAAGTGTTTATTTAATTACAGCAACGTTTTGAACGTCATGTTTAGTTCGTGATCTCGAAAGGACTGAAGAGGCGGGCACCGACGTCTTTTTGTTGCGCGTGTGTTTCGAACTACCCGCACTTGTTTTATTATCACTTTGCTCACTGGGGTCGCCTCTCGACCGATACGCAACACTTACGATAGGTATCTGTAGCTTAAAAAAGAAAACGACTTACTTTATGTGATTTACATTTGTTGATCACTAGATTCCACGAACACGAAAATTTAAACTCTTGTATTTTCTTATTTTAACTGCTTCACGTACACCGCCAAAACGGTAAAATAAAAAATAAATTTTTTTTTTTCGGGTACCTTCCGTACACCTATAGTGGGGGTGTATTTTTTTTCGTTCCAAATCTAGTGTCAGGGGTGTCATTGAATAGGTCTTTTAAAAATAATAAGGGTCTCCCAACATAATTTTTTGATAAAGGCAGCAGTTTTGAAAATATTCGCTCCGAAAACAAAAAAAAATAGTGTTCCCCCCCCCCCTCTAACTTTTCAACCACGTGTCAAAAAATTCTGGGAAAATTCATGAAAATGAGGCTTTATAAGTACTTTCAATGAAAACTACATTGAATAAAATCGGTCGAGCCGTTTTTGAGTTACTGCAAATATTCATAATTTTCTTTAAAATGACGTAAGTGCCGCGCGGTGTCCCTACACTTCGAACGTTACACATATTGGTTAAGTGCCATACCATATTAAAACATTTCACTCAATCTGGCGCGTATAATCGATAACTTCCAAAAGGTAGGGGAGAGTAACCTATATTGAACCACTTTTGACATTAAGTCACATTTAACCAAATTCTTTAGAGATATACTAATGAAACATTACTCATAATGTAGCTTCATTTAGTGTCTAGATAATACCAGTCTGTTAATATTATAGGATAATCGCAACTAGTCAAAAAAAATTTTTTAGTAAAGGTTGTCATTCGGTCCAATTAACGAAACTGGTATCTTATATTGAACCACTAGACCCCTTAATTGTACTATAACAAATAAACATATGAAATTAAATTCAAAAACACCATTTTACATCGATATTATTTATTTTCATTATTTAACTTAACCTGTTTTGCAAATAGGAACGATATTATTTCTGGGAACTCTTTGCAGTCTTACTAAATCAACACAATAATAATGTTTTAAGCATTCTAACGATCAGTAGTTATATAAACTCAAAAAATCAACAACGCTACATATAATCAACAATATACTGAATAGAATAATGAAATATTAATTCAAACAATCATCATAAATATCGGGATTGGTGGTGCAGGTCTCATGTAGCCAGTTCATGTAGTACAATTTAGGAACCATGGAGAGGTCCAATATAGGGGCCTTGTTAGAATTTGAATTCAACGACAATAATAAAATCATAACCTCAAAAGATTCGTGTTCGTTAACCGACACTTAAAACAATATAAAACAAGCTTTTTTATTAAATGTCTGACAAAATTCTGACTTACCATTACGACGAACAAGGTCCTTAGGTAACACAGGCAAAATTTACATTAAAACAGCCAAAAAACTTTTTTTTTCGATAACAGACGCAACCACTGAACAGTGTCAATGCAATTGGTGGACTGATTATGGCGCTGTCGCCGCTTCATTTTTTGTTGCCGGTGTAAATAAATTGTGTTATTTGGTAGAAATACAGAAGTGGTCCAATTTAAGCGCCGGTTCAATATTGGTTACTCTCCCCTAATAAGTAATTACTGTTATTTTGGCGTTTACGACCTTTTTGTAGAGCTTGAAATCTTTCTCGTAATTCAAATCTTTCTCGTAATTTTCGTCTATTGTGAAGGATGGGCAACTACGGAACCCTACACTGAGCGTGGCCCGACATGCTCTTGGTCAGTTTTTATTACTTGCATAAATGCTGTAACCAGCACGGACTATAATTTTAAGGACGCTGTAAATACACTGCGGGCTAAAATCATATTATAAAGTTAACGTAATATTGCATTTTTTGTCGTTTAAAGCGTTTTGATAAGGGGGTTCGTGAATACATTCATTTTACAATGCCGTACAGAATTGTTTAATTACCGTAGAGCTATGAAACCCAAACCATTCAACGCAAAAAAAAAGCTGAATAAAGAAAATGCAGAAAAAAATATTTTGACCAAGTGGCGATTACAGCGTTTCCGATTTTTGCCGTCGATATATAGATCATCTTAATGAGTATTTTTTTTAATTACGGTAAAGGATGAAAAGCGCATATTGCTAATAATACTTTAGTAAAGATTGCGGACAGATGTCAGTGTTAAATGTGAAATGATGAATTGAATTATTGACTAAACCCAGAATGCGTCGCAAGAGAACGTCGCAAATGCTTCTTTCTGGAGTAAAACAAAAGGTCTTACATTAAAATAAAAAATGCCGCGCCACATCAAAACATAGAATCACAAATATATGTGTAAGCATAATTTATTTAACATAATGAGGTTAATTATTGCCACTGTGCGCGTATCAAATAATCGACGCTTATTTACCGATAGTTCCGCTCTGAACTGTTATTGTTGTTCAGTGTTATAGAATCGGACTTTATAAGTAAGCAACTAATTGCAGTATCTACAGCGTTGCCTTTACAGTTCTCGTTGACTAGAGTTCTGTGACGTAGATAAAACGGCGTTTCCACTAAAATTAAGGTAATCGGGACTTAAATAAACTTAAAAGTTACATTTTAGTGTTTTTAACCTAAAAGCTATAGAATTACTAAACATCAATATCCTTGAAGGCCTGAGAAAACGTAAATCGGGTTTTAAAGTTATAACTTATAAAGTAAGTCTACCTTTTTTAATCTAATTCATTGTATAAAATTAATAATCATACCAAACAGTTGTTCAAACAGTTGTCTACAGCCCTTATATTAAACGCGCAGCATTAACAAATCAACCCTCAAAACACTCCATCACCAGGCTGGCTTTAACAACTCACCCGGCATCACTAACTGCCATAAACTTGTCAGCGCGCCATATAAAATATTGTCTAACCGCAACATTATTCCAACTCGCAATAGAAACTATTGCCGCCCATTAATAAATCAGTCGCATTTGCATTCCTATTTCCGTTGGAATATTAAACAATTTTTGTTCAGCACAGAACAAATCTAAATCCTTTCACGTTCTGTTTCTTGGTAAGCTTGGTGGCGTTTATTTGAATTTCCTGTGAGTCGTATCGTACCAGCCGGGCCGGCTCTCGGCATAGCCGTATCGTTTCCTGGGATATTCGCCTTCTATCCTACCGCGCTAGGGCCACTCACACTTGAGGAAGTAATTTTTGGGTACGTATTACAATGCCGAAGTTCAAAATACCGAATTTCATAAGACCTATGGATGGAAGGCCGAAAATTAAAATGTCGAATGTTTATTTGACCGAATGTTTAAAATCCCGAAAGAACGTTTGACCGAAAGGATGAAATCCCGAAGACTGTAATCCCGAAGACTGTAATCCCGAAGACTGTAATCCCGAAGACTGTAATCCCGAAGACTAAAATCCCGAAGACTGTAATCCCGAAGACTGTAATCCCGACGGCTAGAATTCCTACAGTTCAAATGCCGAACGATTAAAATAGTACAACAAAAAATTAATTTTATAATTAAAAAAAAAAAAAAAATATTAATTTAATTTGTTAATTGTAATAGATGTATTTTTAACTGTTTTTTGTGTACAATAAAGCGTTTACTTACTTACTTACTTACTTACAAAAGGAGCGTTTTTTAGGGATATAAAAAAAATACTAACCTAACCTAACCCAGCCGAGTCGGATCCGGATCTGCTCTGAAAGGTGATTGATTCACCTCAACCTATTCTCAAACTTTAAATGATTCACCTTTCAGAGCAGATCCGATTCGGCCGGGTTAGGTTAGGTTAGTTTTTAGGGTTCCGTAGTCAACTAGGAACCCTTATAGTTTCGCCATGTCCGTCTGTCCGTCTGTCCGTCTGTCCGTCCGTCCGCGGCTTAGCTCCGTGATCATTTGTACTAGAAAGCTGAAATTTAGTATGAATATGTGTATGTATCACGCCGACAAAACGGTAAAATAAAAACTAAAAAAAAAAAATTGTTTCGGGTACCTCCGGAACACCTAAAGTGGGGGTGAATTTTCTTTTTCGTTCCATCACTAATGTGTGGGGTGTCGATGAATAGGTCTTTTAAAAATAACAGGGGTCTCCAAACATATTTTTTTGGTAGTCAGCAGTTTTGTAAATATTCGCTCCGAAAACAAAAAAAATAGTGTCCCCCCCCCCTCTAACTTTTCAACCACGGGTCAAAAAATTATGGAAAAATTCATGAAAATGAGACCTTATAAGTACTTTCAATGAAAACTATATTGAATGAAATCGGTTGAGCCGTTTTTGAGTTATCGCAAAATTTCATAATTTTCTTTAAAATGACGTAAGTGCCGCGCGGGGTCCTTATACTTCGAACGTTAAACATATTAGTTAAGTGCCATACTGCATTAAGACATTCCGCTCAATCTGGCGCGTTTAATCGATAACTTCCAGAAGGTAATAAGTAATTACAGTTACTTTGGCGTTTACGACCTTTTTTATAGAGCTTGAAATCTTTCTCGTTATTTAAACCTCGGGCTTAAAGCCGCTGTTTTAAGCCCGTCTATTGTGAAGGATTGGCAACTATGGAACCCTACACTGAGCATGGCCCGACATGCTCTTGGCCGGTTTTTTTTTTTATATCCCTAAAAAACGCTCCTTTTGTTGTAGTTATGATCATATTCTTAAAAGAAAAAAAAAAATTTTTCTTTGGCATTTTACTGACAATGGTTGACTTTCGGGATTATAAAATTTCGAGATTCAAAACTTTCGAGATTATAAAATTTCGAGATTTTAAACTTTCGGTATTATAAAATTTCGAGATTTTGAACTTTCGATCTTTTCAAAATAGGTCTTTTGAGCATCGGTATATCGGATATCAGTTTGTACTTTCGGCATTTTGATTTTCGGTATTTTGACCATCGATATTTCAATTGTAGATATTATGAACTTTCGGGATTGTAATACGTACCCGTAATTTTTCTATTGTAGAATATAATTACATTACCAGGAGCCTTACCACAATCTTTATAAAAACTATCCAAAAGCAGTGCAGTTCAGTTTAGGCACCTAAATTGAATCGCTGAATTTCGTACCATAACACATTTAAAGCAGCGCTGATTCTCGATCGCATAAAGTGAATGAAAGACCGATATTTGTCTCTGGTCTGCAATTGAGACGCTACGGCGCGAAAGGGATGCCGCTATGTGAGTTTCGTATATGTTTATCTCTTTCTGGCTTCTATCCGTTCGGTAACTAAAATATTACAAATTAATTTCGCAGCACACTTTGTTTAAAACTAATTGGTAATTTTGAAAAGAAAAGACATATATTTCATAGCGGACTTATGTTCTTTTTTTAATTTAATGACAATATTTGCCATACCAAATGCTTTATTGAATGAAATAAAGTTTAAAATGTCTGTATTTCAAAAGAATTGTAATTAAGACTCGGAACGTGTGCCGCCTTCCGCCTGTGATAATGTCATGTCAATCATTGACATGTAAATTTGTTAAATTTCAAATGAATTTTACGTGGTATGCCAATCTTCGAATTCAGTTTAATCCTCCGCGGATTTAGTGTATTCGTTCAGGGGAAAGAAATTGTGACCAGGAAATGCGGTGAAGTGATTTTATCACCCATATAATATCAAGTGTGTCAATGACAATGTTAAAAGCTCCGTTTTTATCGCCAGCTGTCTCCCGCCGAGATAGAGACCTTTGAAATCGGGCTTATATTTTTGACCCCATGATATCAATATTATCCAGCTGCAGTCCCGGCACTACGTGTACTTCAGCTCATTTGTGGTGTGCGTGCCGCGGCCGCTGCAGGACACCATCGCAAGTGCAGACTTCTGGCGGAAGGGTGTTGTGTTTCGGCAGTTCCGCGGTAATTTGCCGAATTATACACCAGATCAGACGACGCAAAGGACCCACGCGGTTGTGTCGCCTAAATTAACTAGTTTTAAGTCTTGTTTATATGTATTTTTGTAGTTCAGTGCCTTATTGGTTTTATTACTGTAATGCTGTGTAACTTTTTTGAATAAAAAATAAATTATCAACTGCTTAAAGATATGTTCAATTATAGTTGCCTATTTTAGGTTCAGTGCAAATGTTTGTAACTCCAGTTCTTTGTTTTACAAAATAGTTTACTTGTTTTTATAATTCAATCTATTAAAAATCATATTGTGGTTTAAGAACTTAAATAGTAACCAAATAAAGAAGCATGATGTAAAGCACCCTCGAGCGGCTAATTTAGTTACTACAGTCTGCAATGCTACGGAAAAAAAACGTATCTTACTATGAAATCCATACAAAGCTACGAGCTCTTTACCGTAGTATTGCAGTAGTCATATGGAACCGAAAAACACGAAGTTCTATCTACTTATTACCAGTAATGCACTCTTATCTATGCGCATTGTGCATCTTTTTTTTCCCCGTTGCATTATCCAAGAGATCGTATTATAATAACTCAAAAGAAATTAACTCGTCAGTATTCTGAAAAACCTGTCAAACACTTCGCTACCCTAAATTTTTCGGCGATGGGGTGCGTACGTACGTAGTAGTGCGTATGTATTGTAACAGAAATAGATAATAACGCGAGCGCAGCGAGATCGAAATTTTTCGGCGCGGGGGTGCGTAGTAATACGATCAAATGAAAACGCGAGCGCAGCGAGGGCGAAATTTTTCGGCGCAGGTGTTCGTAGTAACAAAATCAGAAAAAAACCCGAGCGTAGCGAGCGCCAAATTTTTCGGCGCAGGCGTACGTAGTAACACAATCAGAAAAAACGTACGTAGACTACGTAGTATAGTATATATTGTAACAGAAATAGATATTAACGCGAGCGCAGCGAGCCCGAAATTTTTGGCCCGGGGATGCGTAGTAACACGATCAGATGAAAACGCGAGCGCAGCGAGAGCGAAATTGTTCGGCGCGGGGGTGCGTAGTAACAAAATTGACCGATATAGTGTAAAATGATCCGATCTGGCAACGCTGATATATGTATGGCCTATTGCCACCGCCCCTCTTGCCGGCCCGCGACCTCACTCGGCGCCCGCGCCCTATATTTGAAGCATGTTCATGTTCTTACTTACAGACACGCCCCGAAGATATTGACAAACTTACAAGCATGTTTTCGACCAAAACTATTTGTTCTTGTTATTTTTCATGTTCATTTTAAATTTTGGATTGACAAAAAAAAGGTGAAAAGTAATAGTTGGTTGAAAGGCGCCAATACCAAAACAAAATGCAAACGGCCAGGGGCGCCTACGCCGCCCCTGTCGGTTTGGCGCCCCGGGCTATAGCCCGGATCGCCCTAGGGTAAATACGTCCCTGAATAAAACGGTAGGAAGTTACACAGACACGTTTCCAGACCTGTGCGAGACAAGTCGCGAACAAAAGCTAAGAACTAATAAATATTCTACACAAAACTATCCAGAACGATACATTCAATGAGGAACTTTTTATGAGTCGCAAAATTTGACACTCGTGCGATTCAGTTTCGTCTCAAGTGACACATCGTGGTACGAAAAGTACTTGAAATGAGAGAATGAAATATTTGAGACGCTCTTACTGAACTGTCATCTGAACTGAGTCGTAAATACAATGTCATGGTATGAAATAGCGATACAGTTCAGTTTAGGGCCTAAAGTGAGTCGCGTTAAGAGATCGTGGTAAGGCTCCAGGACTGCGATACCGATAATATCAATCAGGTAAGCTACTTTACAGTAAGAATCTCCAAGATTTAAATCTGATAAAAAAAAAATCTTTAGCGTGTCTGACGTACTAAAAGTGGGACATAAAAGTTGAGAAACTAAGAAGTTTTGAAAAAACATATGTTCTATGAGAAATTTAAATATTGAGCCAAATAATCCAGTGAATAAAGGGGTATGACCTTACAAACGGTCCCGTAGTTTTGAATTTTTGATATGTTGTCTAGGATGGTTAGTGAGTGTTTAAAATACAAAATGCACAATTCCCCCGCCTCCCGCCGCCATATTGAATAAACCGGCAATTTCTGCAGATTTTGGCTTATATCTTTCTTTAGGAGAATTTTAGTTGTCGAGACAATGTTGTAGAGAGTTAAATTTACTATATTCTACATTTTACATTTTGTTTCTAGGGCAGATAGTTACGGAGATCCGCACATTTTAAAAAATTTGAAAAATTGTGCATTTTGCATTTTAAACACTCACTAACCATCTTAGACAACATATCAAAAATTCAAAACTACCGGACCGTTTGTAAGGTCACCCATAGTAACTTTAGTCTCTATTCATCGAATTAAGAAGTTTTAGCTTTTTTAGCATGTACTCGTCAGACTTAAATTTAGTAGAGTTTATTTGAACCTCTTTTGCTATAGATACTCGTAGGTACAACGTGTGAAACTGAGATAGTAGAGGTATGCTGACTTTTAGGTATGTTTGAATGAATCCGATGGTACCTACGGAGCCCTCGGTGCTCTAGTCAAGTCCAACTCGAACTGACTCGATTTTTTTTAATGCATGTTTGACGACGCGGTTGGCGCAGCTGCCTTCTGACCCGACGGTCCTGGGTTCAAATCTCGGCATAGGTAAATATTTGTATGATGATCTGATTAATGTTTTAGATAGAAACTAAGTAAAAATGTCGTTACATTAAATAATTAATTTATACCTATGTATATACAACGTGGGCCCTGCAACATAAGCAAAAAATTAAAACATTGATTTTACTCGTTAAACTGAACGACATTTGTTCAGCAACTTTAAAAAAAAAACAGTTTTCAAATTTTTATTACTTCAAACAAAGTAAATAGTATTTTCAATGTATGTCGTCCAACGTTGACATTCCCTGAGCATTGACATAGCTGTCACTCTACTAATATCGGACATTTCGCAATACATTGCTTCTTTGTCTAAACTTTATTCTACATAATGTCATTTAATACACGTTATTTTCAGAAGTTGCTTAACAAATGTTGTTTAGTTTCAAGGGACGAATCTATGTTTTAATTTATTGCTCCTGTTACAGGGCCCACCCTTTATAATCGTCGTCTAGTGCCCATACACAAGGCTACTAGAGCTTGCTCTGGGACTAGAGCGAGTGAGGTTGTCTGATATTTTGTCAGATGATAATGTTTAAAATCATACAACTAAATATGTCGCTGATTTATTTTATCTGTGTATGTATTGGTAACTGGCAAGTGGCACCGTAATATGATTATCATAAATACGCAATAAAAAAGAAATGAGTTTAACAGAAACTTTAACTCGTTCCTTTTCGGCCGTTAATTTTTTCTATGAATCTGTAAAATAAGGAATTATTCACGAAAGCGAAGACTTATTTTTACGGACTGCCAAGCTGCTGTTTAATATGTTTTACCTCGGTACTGTCGAACATTGACCTAGATTCGTAAAGTGCCTGATTTCCCGAATGCGAGTATTTTACAAATAAAATCAGGTATCCGGTGCGAACGGAGATTAATCAGCGTCATTTGTGTTGCGTACTCGTAACCTATCTTTCGGATATAATTAATTGGATTACTCCAATATTTACGCGTTCGCAACGATAATGAGATGAATTAACAGCTTTGAAATAATTATAGAATACTGGTTGTTTTAAATATTGGCGCATTCATCGCTCAATGTAACCGTTTTCTTGGAAGAATATCATATAGGCAGACTTAATGTTTGAAATCCCATTTTTATTTTATTGTTTGCAATTAAAGATACATAATGTTACAGAGCCTTGAAAGGTTTTGTAAGTTTTTATACAGTTATTATACAGATTATATCTTTATCATCAACTTAAAAATTAAATATATATTCATTATTTGAGCCTTCCAGTTTTAGTAACTATAGAGAGTATACAGTTACTGTCGAACTTAATTGGTCACTTCTGACTTTTAGAGTATGGATGTGTAGTTAGACCCATAGACATTTGATCCCCCAACAAAACATAGAATTGTATGATATCCTAAAAAACATCATGCCTGTTGTTAATCACTATATAGTATAAAACAAACTCGCTTTGGTTTGTCTGTCCCTACTACTAAAACTACGCAACGGATTTTGATGCAGTTTTTTTAATAAATAGAGTGATTCAAGAGAATGGTTAATAGGTATACATGCATAATTTGTCAGCTTTGCACCCGTGCGCAGCCGGGGCGGGTCGCTAGTTAGTACCTTAATTACCTAACTTCTATTCGAATAGATGATATTTTTTTGTTAATTCATAAACTACAAGAATTAACCAAATCCACGGCAGATCAGCGATATAGCCACTAATAAGGTTCTGCTGAACCGTAAATAGTTAAGTTTTTCCCCGACCGTCGGTAAATACGGTTTATTTGAATTTCACTAGTCCGTCCGTCAACGGTTCGCCCACAATTTCTTCTGACGAGAAGCAAATATTGGCTCGCTGTTCACTTTTCCGCCCTTTCATGTTCACCTTTATTCGTGATTTTGTCACCAAGGGAAAAAGGTAAAACGTAGGTCTACTTGATGCCAACTGCAGTTTGTATAACGTTGCTGCTAATGTTTCCATTTTCTTCATATCAATTGTATACATCGTGTATATTTGATATAACCGCAAACTTTACGGGGTCTTAGTATAGGCACTTATTAATATATAGATCAGTAAATTATAAAAAAAACTATTTTTTTTTCCATATAAAATAATTCAGCACGCAATGTATTTGTTTGTTGACACTTAACATATACCTAGTGATGTCACAACTGTCACTTAGTAATAACTAAGCTATACATTGCTGCTCAGAAAAAAAGCAAAAATTAATTACGCTATGGCAGTTAACGCTAAATTAATATTTTTTATAAATATCAGATTATAGAACTAAAATCTCCGTCTGGCTTTAATTTGCGGTTATATCAAATATACACGCTGTATAACATTGATTTAGAATATTGTCGTTATTAATATTATAATAAATAGGTAACTAATAAATAGTTAAGTACTAACTTTATTACTATATTATATCTACCGAGGAAATACAAAAATAACATGAACAAACAATACCTCATCATGCGTCAAAAACTCCGTTCGCGGTGATTTAATGCTGTGCTTATAAGTATTATACGAGAAAAGACATTTTTTTCGAAAACAAGGTGTTTAGGCGGTATGTAAACATTGGCAAGTAAAGTCCTATTTCAGCGTCTCTCCATTATCTTGGAAATTAAACAAAGTAAATAGTTAAATACCCCATAATTATTGAGAACAGTAAAATATTTTTATGTGGGACATTTATAAATTACATTATTAGAATGTATAGTAATTTTGAAGGAATTAGTATTTGTACTATTCTGATTATCAGTTGTAAAAATATACAAAATGTAATGGAATAGATGTTAAGAAATAGGCATTGCTTGGACGTTGAATTCGTCGCCTTAAAGATAGGAAAGGTAGATCCCAAGACAGTTCTATATAATATCGGCCTGCGATATAATATTTGTAGGGGTGTAAATATTGGCCGTCTGCGGTTAGACCGTCGTGGGCTCCGTTGACGCAAACGATGCAATTCAAGATTGTATTGAAGTTTGTCGAGAACTGATATTACGGAGCTTAGATATACCTACTCTTGAAGTCGCGACAGCGCGCCGTAAACCGCATTATTATTGGTAACTAGAAGGCGTGAAGCAAAAAGGCATGACCCTCTTAGTCTCATCGGGTAAAAATAGGATAGGTCTTACTCGTATATCTCGGGGATGCCAATTTAAGCTACCTGTACAATATCCACCATACCTATTATATTTGCTGGCTGTGGTACAATTCAAAAGACAGACAGACGGACAGGCAACGGAGCTTTTCTGTATTAAATCATCTAAAGATGATTTGAGCTATATATCAAGCTATGGTCAGCCGTTTGAGCTATCTGAGCAAAAGAACAAATTCAGCTATCTGAGAAAATTCACAGCCACCGAATGAAATCCAAAATAATTGAAATCTTCTTCAGGTTTTTTACATCTAGAAGGGTATATAATTGTTGTAGGTACGTCGGTCGGTTAAAGATGTCCATTGCTGGACTAGGTCTCCCCCATGGCGCTCCACAACAAACATCCTTGCGCCTCCCTCATCCAATAGCTTCCTGCGATCCCAAACAAAATTTGACGGCGTCTTCCGGTACGTGGTTATCACTATTTTTCTCAATGGCCATTGGTTCTATGTGGAATAGTCACGGTGATTGTAAAGTTTTCCCATCTCTAGTAGAGGTCCCATCCCGTTGGTACAAAGTTGTGGTCATCTGTGTGCGAGCTCATCAATCACGCTGATATTGCGTGACGCGTCAACTTGCGACGACGTCCGTCACTACTGTTTATATGCTTATCAGGATTACATGCATTTTGACGGGTAATGTGGGAACTTTGTAAAGACTTTTAGTTAAAATTTGTGAAAATAATAGGGTTAGGGTAATAGGTTTTATAAAATGTTGTCCGTTACGTGATTAATAGAGTCCCTATTCGATAAGTTGCATTGAAAATTATCAGACATATATTACTACACTGATTTGGTTAAAAAATTAGCACTCTATCTTAAATTCACGTGGTTTTATAGTAGATATAGGTAAATCAAATGAAAAATTTACCCTCAAACTGTTAAGTTGTAAGTGCATGTTTTAGCATTTATTTTTGATGTTTTTGTACAACTTATTGATTTGATTGTATAACTTAAATATGATATTGGTGTACAATAAAGAATTTTGAGTTTGAATTTGAAATAGGTATAATTTTTAAATAATCAATGTAACTAAACATCGAACAACCTCACACAAAGCAAACTTAGCAAAAAGATTCATAGGTATATCAATAACAACAAGCTCATTATGACATTTATGACACACTCAGATCATTACACGGGGAAGGTGTTCACCTAAGTTAATACTTAACAGTCAGATAGCGCGTTTCATTTAACCCGCCTCGCCCGAAGTAAAGCTTAAAAACTTGCTCTCTATTCCTCCGTCAAAGTCTTTGCTATTATATTTTTTATTTCTCCGTGTGTTATAACAAATAATAAAATGTTAATTAAAAATTTAAGGATAGTTCGTCGCACAAGAAAAATTGCCTATTTCACAGCGCTTTTTTTTCACTTTGTAGTACCGAATCCTTTGTTCGGTAGGTACTCCTCGTTTTTTTGTCTCCTCGGTATTTACAGCCTTATAAATTCACGTTTAAGCATAAATACTGTTCGGTAGCACTAACCAGTAAAATAAATATTCATGTGACACCAAAGTCAAGTCAAAGATATAACTATAAAGCGTTAAATAAGTTTCTAGAAGGCCGGACTTCACATAACTCATTTAGATAAGGCAGCGTTTCACTTGTTTCTTATTTTAAATGCAAGTAAAACCGAGCTCCATAGCCCATTCACTATGGTAAAGGTACTCAATTTGTTTTGATATATTTTATTTGCATACCTACTACGAGTTTTATTTTAGTAAATCCTTTCCTTTAGGCATCCTTGTCTATTATGAATGTGAAGGTACATAAGTTTTTTTTTCTGTTACAATGTAAAGGATCTTTGGAATTTGTATTAAGGTAAATTAACGTAAGCTGTTCAAAATAATGTACGGTTCCTGAAACTTATATAACATATATAATTAATAGACATACATTTAAGAATATAAAGAATTTTCAAACGGGTCTCTTTTTTAAGATTTTTTTTTTTTAAATCCCTAAACTTATTCTTGGATAGTTGTACATATAACATATACTCGTAGTTGAAGCTGAGCTGACGTCCCTGCCCGTGCGTAAGTCACTGGTAAAATCCGGTAAGAAGTCCATCAAAGAACGTATCATGAGGCAACAGGCCCATTTATTCAAGGCCATCGTTTTGGTAAAAATCAGTCAGGATCACATCATCAATGTGCACATAAGTATGACATATGCATGTAGTTTTAGAATTGGCTTTGACATTTCCCTGATTACACGTCAACTGTTAATCTCACCCATAACTCCTAACATGTGACAGTTACAGTGTTACAGTTAAAAACCAAATGGTGGATCTGATATGTCGCGTACCTATCGTGTGATGGATGATCGCAGCCGTGGCCGTATGACAGCAAAAGAACATCAACATTTAACAAATTCACGCTCAATGTATGTCATAAATATTTTCAGGTCATTACCTTTATGGTCGCTAAAACACAAACGTGACATATTTTACAAACTCAAATTTATTAGTCCAATTTACTTCAGTTAATGTCAGCCCAGTTCTCTATTACCAAAGGTAGGACGGACACTGTTGATATGGGTTAAAAATGTGTCATGTTTCCAAGTCATTTTTACTTATTATTTTGAAAATGCTTTAGCGCATTAAACATATCCTAGGATGTGCGTTTATACGTACAATACCCAGTCCCCATTGCTTTACAGCAAGTGTAAGGACCACGAGAGAAATGACGCTTGAATGTTAATATGATCCACTACCCAATGTAAATAGGACACAGAATTTTTATTTAAGTATGTTAATAGTGAATGAGATTAAATATATCTAAGTTAGAAACAAATAATAGCTACAGTAATCGACCCAGAAAAAAAAACAAAAAATTGTTGCCACTTTGCACGATCAGAAAACAATCGCTACTTTACAGCTAGAGGAACCTATACTAAGCATCTAAACACTGCTTTCCACTAATAAACCTTAACGTTTTAAAAAAAACTTCATTGCATAATATATATTCTGAAATATATTTTTACTATAACCTAATATAACATAACGACGAAAGCAAACTTGTTTACAAATAACAGAAAAGAGAAAGCTGTCGTGTGAATCTGTATAGGGGAGAATAAATGAAACTAGACAATGAAGCGCAACACAATTGCAGTGAAAAGACGCGGCAGCGAGTTGCGAACAAGAGAAATGGGAGCCAGTAGCAGGTGCAACAATATGCGTTGGAGGTGCCACAATGTGGTGCTACTGATTGCGACGTTACGCCTTGATTGCGCGTTTTGCAGAGTTTAGGCTGTGCAACCATTGTTGCAAAAAAGTTACACAATGTCGTGCATCGTTACTTTCTTCGCATGTGGGTCAGTCCCATATAGGCCGGGAGGTTTTGTGGCTGTTGTACCTACTTAATCGAAATTGTGCAGAACCGATTGCGCATTTTTTTGTATAACTTGCATATACCTGTCAAGATATGTAATTATGAAATTCACAATTACAGGCGTGTCTTAATCAGTTTCAATGTACCTACACTTAAATTACAAAACAGTAATTCTCAAGGTTTCAACATTAAAAGTTTCAATATTCGTCATCTTGTACCAGTTTCACAAACTATTTTTTTCATATATTTTGCCATTTTACATTTTACACGTCCGAGAAATATGATACAAAATAGAAAAATAGTGACTAACTACTAATATTTACTGCGAAACGTATACGATACCTTTTTTTTTTAAACATGTCGTAACTCATTAAACCAACTTTAAGCTGTCCAATGAATTGATAACAAACGAACTAAACTCTCTTTCCGCCATCCTATTTGAAGCTAAAACTAGCTGAAATTAATTAAACTAGTATGTCAGAGCGAGGTTGTTCACTTTTTGCCTGTCACTTGATCTAACACTGGCTTTGGCACACTCGATCTCAAATAATTACTGGGTAACTTTATATGTCCAGTGTGAGTTTTTTTTTTTTTATGAGAGTAAAATTCACAAGCCATGTTAGTGGTTAGAAAATATATTATGTAAGTCCAGCTAGGGCATTTGTGATCGAATCATGTTTACATTTACCAATATTTATTTTTAATTTAGAATGAGCCCGCCTGACGCGCTTGAAAAAATACAGATTTGTTTAACATCTCCGATGTAATTCTGTAAAATGTTTATGAAGATGATTGGAGTTTTACATTTTCCTATAACTCTTACTTAATATATAATAACATAATAATAAGATTGGCACCTCATTATAGAATATAATCATTATTATTTAAAAGATTCGTAATTCCCAGTTTAAATACGGCATATCAGTAATTTAAGTACTTAGGTATTATACGATACTATGGTAACGTTTAAAGAACTTTAAAAATCCATTGACCTGAAAAAGCGCTCATTTTTCTGCTAAAACTATGATTGAAATTATTATTTGTAGTAAAAACAAATGAGTTTTAAAAACAATCATCACGTCGTTGTTTCAAAACTCCTCGCAAATTCAATATTATTTGTATTTTATTGTGAGTACTAAAAATACTGCATTTGGAATAACGTTATAGAAATGTAAATTAAGTATAAAACTAGTATAGGTAACTTGTTTCATGAAAGTTTTTCGTTTCCCTGTTGTATAAATACGTAATTTATTATAATAGTCGTCACAAATTTAAAATAGAAAAGTATTTTCGAATAGATAAATTATCTCAATACAAAATGGCATCTTAACTGTTAAAAATAATCGAAGCTAAAAGCATTTTCTATTTAAATGTATTCATCGAACTGATTTTTGTGAATAAATAGTTGGCAAGGGTAATATTGTTCGGCACATAATTATTATTCATGACCAGAGCCAATTAAAATAAGTCAATATTTCTGTGCAAACAGTGATAGCTCAGCTCGGCTCGGCACAAAATGGCGCCAATTAACTCAGCTTCAAGCGACAGTTGCAATATGTACCGACTTGGAAAATACATAAAATGCACCTCAATACGAGGATAATGTAATTACGACCTCTTCTTTCACTTTTTAAATCATTGCAAGAAAACAGTACTTCAACGCGCATAATTTATTTAATGAAATAGAAAAGAGACAGAAACGTCGGAAAATAAAAATAAAAACCGGCCAAGTGCGAGTTGGACTCGCGCACGAAGGGTTCCGTACCAATATTGAACAAAAAAAACGTTCTTTGTATGGGGTCCTCCTTTAATTTTTACTTATTTCTTCTTTTAATTATTTGTTGTTATAGAGGTAACAAAAATCATGTTGTTCATGAGAAAATGCCCGTTGAACGAAATATCATGCAAAAAGCCCTATTTTTGTATGGACCCCCCCCCTTAATTATTATTGTTTTATCATGAATAGTATTTGTTGCTATAGCGGCAATAGAAATACATCGTCTGTGAAAATTTCAACTGTCTAGCTATCACCGTTCTTGAGATACAGCCTGGTGACAGACGGGCGGACGGACGGACGGACAGCGAATTCTCAGTAATAGGGTCCCGTTTTTACCCTTACGGAACGTATACGACGTTACGTTTTTACGGAACCCCAATTACCAACCCAAGGTTATTAAATAAATGGTACCCATCCATATTTCACTACGCGATTGATTACGTAGCGCTGTGTTGTAACATACCTAGTTGTTTCGAAAACCGTGCAATTTGATATTTATTTAGAACTTTTATTTTATTATTATTCTAATATTTTGAATACTAAGTTTCGTTATCTATAAACTTTTATGCCTATCCCATGCAGACCGCTTCCATTTATTCCCCCTTACCCTCGCGAGATCATCCGTCCACCTAGTCAGGGGACGTCCCACGCTGCGCTTTCCTATACGTGTACCTCCAAAACTAAGAAGTCCCAATGCATAGGCTCCTCAATGCTGAGCCGGCGGTCTCGGGTTCGAATCCCGGCCAGGGGCAAATATTTGTGTGATGAACTCGAATATTTGGGCTTGGGTCATGGTTGTTGTATGTATTTAAGTATATATTTATCTATATAAGTATGTATATCGTCGTCTAGTACCCATAACACAAGCCTTCTTGAGCTTAATTTGGGACTAGATCGATTTGTGTGAGGTTGTTTTATATTAATTAATTAATTTACTTATTTATTTATTTATAGGCACTGCGCACTTAGCCTTAGCCTATCAAGTCAGTGACAGCTTCAGTGCCCCAATAGCAACGACCCCCAACAGCTTTTCCTAAAAGCCGTTTGACGTATTGTGAATACTTTCTCAACATTAACGATTATCGTGCCAGGCGTAAGGGTTCCTAGTGTTCCTACCCTTAATTCACATTTATTCAATACCCTTTTAAACAAATGACATCGTTGATTCAAACAGCATGCCATAAAATCAGACCCTAACTCCTATGTTGCCAGTCAATAATTATGTCCAAATTGGTTTTGGACGTGAAATTCGCGCGAGTCCCGACACGCCGCGCCTGAACTCTGAAGTTTGTAACTTTGTTCCGACTCCGTCCCACAAGCGAGCGAGGTCCCACAGGCACAGGCTTACTGCACCAGATTTCGTGTGTGTCTCAACGCAATCCTTTTTATCTAACACAGCAATACTGATGAGGTTCACTGTATAAGGATAGAGAGGAACTAAATTATGGATTCACATTAGATGTTGTGTGAAATGTCTGCTAAATTATAAATGCGAAACCGGATTTGTACTTTTATGTGGGTTTTGATTATATTTATATAGTTTATTGACCGGAGTGGCAGGCAAATTTCTTATCTCGATAAGCAAACTCTTCCCACGCTGTTTTTAAGCACGTTTGCCACGTCAGTTAAAAATAAACTATTACGGGAATACGATATTTAGGAATGTACATTATAATTTTGTTTTTAGATACAATATTGACAAATGTCAATATTGTGACCACAGTCATGTACACATAACGTAGCCTATTTAAATTCTTGAGATGTTTGTTGCTTATATATTTCGTCATGGATATCATCTAATTGTCGTTGTTACCCGGAGATTATCACAACAGGTGACAACAGTGAAATATTTAAATTCGTCACTACCTTCAAAATAACGTAGAGCCGAATTGTCATACCTACTTGCAACACTACAGTCAAGTCCATTAAACATTACGCTCGTTATGCAATCGTTTCTCGCTAACACCTTCAAATAAAGAAGAAAATATATCCTTCCATTTCAATTATGTTTTACAATAATGAACAAATAGGTACAAATAATTATTTTTATTCCAGCAAAAACGTCTGCTAACATAAACCAAATGTTTTCTGCTTCTATGTTAAAATAAATAAATTGAGTGCTGTGCATACGATTGATTTGATTGATTAAATGATTGATTGGTCAAAAAGGATAATGCTAAAACCGTGTCAGAGAATAAGTAACCATCAGCGTGTACTGAGATGGGTTCAATGAGTTTTGCTTAAGCCATAAAACTGCACCAGATATCTCAATGATGCAAACGATAGTAATAATTGACAACAGAACTTTTGCCAAAATTCGCACAAATATCCCTTGACATCCGTGGTAATAAAACTAGGAAATACTGGATTTGGAGCAGTCAATCCGCGCTCGCCTGCAATGGATTTTCATACTACATTGCCGGCTTATGGTAAATCTATTTTATTTTCAACTACTGTAGCACTTTACCAGGACAACACAAAAAGCTTTAGAACAATACCGTCGTGCTGCGGTGAAACATAGATAAATACAAATATACGTATAACATAGACTGCTAAACCCATCCTTTTAGCTTTGCTATAGTCGTAGCGGATAAAAAAATAACATTGTAACCGGATATTAAAACTTCAGGGTACCTAGTCATGTTACACGCGTGATATAGTGATGTTCTATCCTACTGGATTCTAGTACTTTTTCAAACCATCCAGTCAAACCTCACCTAAAACAATGGAATAATACCTAGTAGATTGGTAAACAAGGTAGGTATGAAAGGTACCCATTTCACTCGAGATATTTGGCTATATAGTTCGAGAGTGAAATTGGTGCATTTTATTCCGAGTTGAACATACTATCTCCATTTCGAATATGAGGAAAGTTATCAAAAGTTATAGGAGAAAACATATTTTTTTAAATACTCACGACACTACATGCGCAAGTGATGTTTATTTTTTTAAATACGTATTGACCAATCAGGGTACGTTCGTTTGCCATTGGATTAAACAATAAAATTGCGTTTAAAAAATATAATATCTTATTTTAGTTTTCTAAGAACCTTCTACGGAATAAGGTTCTTTTTAATATTTTCAACCCGCTATGTTAATTAATATACAATGACCAACTTTCAGAATATGAGAAATGAAAAAACATTTTCAGTAACTTGACCAAAATTTAAGCTTTAAATTTTTCTTTCAATCCAAGTCACAGCGGCAAAATTGTTTCACCAAGAGTTTTACGTTTACGACTAAAATCGGGGTTATAATAAAGTAACTTAAACACCGTGTCAACGATCAAATCACGCTGAGAGCTGCCCATGATGACACTTCTAAAACAAATGAAGCGAGTTTGGCAACTCCCTCAATCCTGCCCAACTTTTACCTCTAATAAAATGGATGGCAATGAGTTTTGGGGCAAATGCAGTCAGTCAGAATTGTCCCGCACGAATGGTATGCACTGGTGAATCGAGTTCTATTCGATTTAGATTTTTGTTGTTATTAGCAAATAAGATTGGTATTAAATACTACCGCATTTTCAAAGTATGGGTATTTTGCTTATAATTATAACGTCTTGTTTCCATAGCGGTTTGGATTATACGTTATACAATAGATAGTCTGAAATACAATTCTAGAAATGCAACTAAGCAATCAGATAATATGTTTGATAGCTGTATTGTCAGAGCGTGTATTGTCAGACTGTAGAAAATACACATTATTGAAATAACTGTATAAACATTATTCAATGAAAATGTTATTAGTCAGCGTGTTATACATATTTTTTTTTAAATCAATAGACAGTCTGAAATAAAATCCAGAATTGCAAATAAGCAATCAGATATGTCTGTTAGCTGTATTGTCCGAGTGTAGAAAAAGTAATAATAAAACGTTAACGAGCACCAGTGAAACGTTCTCAGTTCAGTTCCTAACAGTTCCACAATTTTAGATTGTGTGCTCTATCGAGTCGAACTTTGCCTAACAGATGATTGCGATTCCTACTGAAAAACAGATATCGTTAGATCTTCTTTCTGTTTCTGAAGTAAACTTATCTCGCGGGGAATATTAAATTGGAAATTGAACCAGGTAAGTATTGCCAACTTAACTTTGTGGACTGTCTGATTCAAGAATTTTTATTTACCTCAAAAGAAATTTACATTTCACTTGATGAGACTTAGTGCATAATAACATGCATTATATTTACGGCAGTGAGAGTACGCCAAAGATACTTAGGTATCTATATTAAAAAAAAATGGGCAAGTGTGAGCCCGACTCGCGCATGAAGGGATCCGTACCTATACATATATATATTCTATAACAAGTTTGTTGGATGGGAGCCCCCCTTAAATATTTATTTTAATTTATTTTTAGTATATGTTGTTATAGCGGCAATAGAAATACATAATCTGTGAAAATTTCAACTGTCTAGCTATCACCGTTCTTGAGATACAGCCTGGTGACAGAAGGACGGACGGACAGACAGCGAAGTCTCAGTAATAGGGTCCCGTTTTTACCCTTTGGGTACGGAACCCTAAAAAGCAAAGTTCTAAACATGGTACAGTAAGTAACTATAAGTAATGCAAAAAAAACGGCAAAGATCGTGATAGTACCTAATATCATATCATTTTCGTAAATAATCTTGTTATGCATTACCTAATTACTGTTACACTAAATATTACTCGTCTTAACTATACAATAACAACATACACGTCACATATTTACTGTTATACAACTCTAAAATTTTATTGACAATCAGTTTTCTATAGAGGGACATTTTTCAATCATTACCTATATCAGAAAAATCTTAACAGTGGTGCCAGCCTTCATATAAAAATTTGTTTACAAAAGAAAGCGAAACTTTCTTCGGTTTCCGCAACTGTCACATATTTAAATAAATAAAAAATGTAAGCGCATTATAATTATTACGTATATACGTAGTTAACCTTTGACAAAGTTGCTGAATCGTCAGGAGGGCTAAAAAATTTATATATGCGATATAATTTGGTTAAATTGATTTTTCTACTCCAGTACTATTTTCTGTCATTTATATAGTCACTAACTCTAATAATTATAAAGACATAAATTATGAAAGTCTGTAAAAGTCTACACTCTACTGCCCAAAAAAACACTGCTAAACGATGTTATAATGTCGCCAAAAAACCATCACTTAGTACCACAGATTACAAGATAAACAGCTGCGTTCACACAATTTGCAATTTAAAAAAAACTTATTGTACTAAGGCGTTGCTGCCAACTTAAAAAAAGTTTTATCTTCAGTGCATGGATGTTTTAGTATAGTGAACATATACCTTTATGTTTAAGTTCATATTTTTTTGACAGATGTTTAGTATAGTGAACGTATACCTTTATGTATAAGTTCATGTTTTTTTGACAGATGGACGTCAATAAAAAAAAAGTTTATCAAGACTATTTTTTTTTAATTTTGTTGTTTCCGAGCGGGAACATGTAATTATTTTCTTTGTTGTTTATTTACATTTTATTTATGAAATGTCGAGTCGTAGAAAAAGTATTGTATGCAACGTTGTACAAGTAGGTCAAAAAACGCTCGTGGCATCTTCACGGCAGCAAACACCCATGCCACTCGCGTTTTTTGCCCCCTCTTATACAACGGTTGCATAAAATACTATTATTTTAATGTGAAACTCATTGCTTGCACAATTTTGTGCATTTGTATCAGGCGCGGAAACTGAAATGCTAGCGCATTTGGTGAATTACTGCCTTTGCTGAGCCTTTGTTGCGCCCAGGACAAACCAACAAAGAACATACCTCGCATGTGTGAGCTTGAGCTCTGATTGTGCATGCGCTCATTGTATTTTTAATGTCGGAAATTAGCCCAAACATTTTTATAACGCATATTGTTTATTGCCTTTAATAAGGCGAATCTATACTTTTAGATCTCTAAAATGTTATTAATAGCATTATTGACTGGGAAGGTCATGATTGCAAACTGTAGTCTACGCAATAATATACCAACGACCTAGCGAGCACAACTACGGTAAAGAAAAAAAGGAAGGTTACACCGAAGACAACCATATGTTCGTATTAATTTAAATATATGTAAGCAAAGCAAAGTGAAACTGCACCTGCACAATTTTGTGCATTTGTTTCGGGCTCCTCGGAAGCTGAAATGCCAAACGCATTTTAGTGAATTACTGTGCATTTTGCTCGGCCTTTGTCGCGTCCACGACAAGCCGACGAAGAACATACCTCGCGTGTGTTAGCTCTGATTTTGTTGTTCATTGTGTTTTAAATGTGGGTAATTAGCCCAAACATGTTTATAACACATGTTGTATCAGCCCTATTATAATGTATCCCTATATGTGTGAAATAAATATAATCTAATAATCTAATCTAATCTTATAGGCTGATAAATTATACTTTTAAAACTCTAAAATTGTATTAAAATCAATTTTTGAAGGGAAAAAGTCAAGATTACGATTATTTGTTTTGTTTATAATTCGGAAAATCTATATATTCATTGTCAAAAATCATCAAAAATTTGGGAATTAGGTACTAGTATATATGCTGGCCTTTATCGCTCCCAGAGCAAGCGATCGTAGAACATACCTCGCATTCGGTAGCTCTGGTCGTGCGAGCGCCCATTCTGTTTTACGGACTTGCCACGACTTTCGGTGGCAAGCAGCGCGGCGAGCAGTTGAGCGGGAGATACGAGCGCGGCGGCCATACGAGTGAGTGAGACACACGTACCGCGCACCGCTGTCATTTGCCGCTAAGGCCGAAGTCATGGCCGGGCCGTTAATGTAGGACTTGTTTCATGCGACAGATTATTTAAAAGGCCCTGCACCATACAAATGTTTCAGTTGAGTCCTATGGTTGACTGGTAGAGAATGCCTTTTGGAATTAAGTTCGCCCGTTTGTACTTTTACTTTTGCATTTTGTGCAAATATGCACTTTGATAAATAACTACAATATTTGACAGGGAAAGGTGATAAATGATAATTGGGGGAAAATAACAGGGCGATTTACAATATTTTGTCGTTTTTGCTTATAATTCCGAATCTTTACTTTTATAATAAAACTCAAAAAAATATTGAAAGCCTATTTTCTTATAGATTTCCCCATAAGATAATATCCGGTCAATCAAATCACGTTGTGGAATAAACATAAGGAATAATATAAAATGCGTTTTCAAAATAGCCCGACTAACCTTTAAAGGTCATCAGGAAATAATATATGACTCCCACTCGGGATCGGATACCGGAATTCGGCTCCATAGAAAATACCGATACCTATTAAATTTAGTTTTTTCGCTTATTATTACATATTTTCATGTGTGTTTTAGTGGGCTAATTTCAATATCTAAATTGTATTAATAACATTAAAAATTACAATCGGCAACGATCGCATAATATAAAAAAAATTGCTAAATTGCAATTTATTTACTAAGCATTACCGTGTTCCTAGCGCAAGCACATAATTATATAAACGCGCGAACGCACCCAAAAAGTGACCATTCGGGGATTACTCACGGTGCGCGTTTACCTGTACAGGCCGCCAGATTTACTTGTAATTGCAAGGAATGCACCACGCCTGTCATTATCTGGTCTGTACTGCTAAAATCGTGAAATATGTACTTTACCTATTCAAGCAAGCATCACCTTTATTGGAGCACAAGGCACAGGGCCTCGATTTGATACTAATATATATCCGAAACCGCTCCACTGTATTTCAGTGTAATGATGTTTTGTTGAGATAAATATGTAGGTACTAAAGCGTCCAATTCAAAATGGCGATGCATTCCGTCAAAGTACCTACAGTTATGTAATTTAATGCAGCTCGAATCACAGGAATCATGATTTATTTTAATGCCATATTATAATCGAGATATGGCTATATTTTAGGGCCCAGTTATCAAATATAAATACAAAGGTATACGAAAATCTAAATAATAACAGATCGAAACTACGAGGTTTTCTTAATAAACTGGTGCAAAACTGCATGTTATTAAAATCAATGATAAAGGTTATTTTTATGGCTATCTCAATAATTATCTGTTGAACAGCTACATTAAGCATGATATTTTAGTGTCATAACACCCATAACATAATGAGTAATCGACTAATTTAATATACCTCAATGTTTATCTTTGTTGAATAGTGATACAGGGTGATTGATGAATCCTGAATTATATTTACAAAGTTGTTTTTTCAGACTCCTTGGGATTGATTACAGTGGCACCTAATTTCATTTGCATTTTGCCATAAAAGAAACATAAATGTAGGTATTTATTATTTATCATCACTCATGGCCATCAGATATTATAATTTTTCTTCGTGCAAGGCACTATGCATTGCAATCGATTCAATCAAAAAACAATAATCGTATAATATATTTTTCACCTCACCAGCTCAAACATGGCGGCTTTGCTGCGAGATAACAGTGAACAAAATGCGATTTTGTTTCGAGCGTGAGTATAATAGTATTTTATGCAACCGTTGTATAAGAGGGGGCTAAAAACGCGAGTGGCATGGGTTACGATGTGAGCGTAGCGAACATCGTAAGAAAGATGCCACGAGCGTTTTTTGACCTACTTATACAACGTTGCATTCAATACTTTTTCTACGACTCGACATTTCATAAATAAACAAGTGGCATGGGTTACGATGTGAGCGTAGCGAACATCGTAAGAAAGATGCCACGAGCGTTTTTTGACCTACTTATACAACGTTGCATACAATACTTTTTCTACGACTCGACATTTCATAAATAAACAACAAAGAAAATAATTCCATATTCCCGCTCGGAATCAACAAAATTAAAAAAATAATTGTCTCTGATAAACTTTTTTTTTATTGACGTCCACCTGTAAACAAAAATATGAACTTATACATAAAGGTATACGTTCACTATACTAAACATCTGTCAAAAAAATTTAACTTATACATAAAGGTATACGTTCACTATACTAAACATCCATGCACTGAAGATAAAACTTTTTGTTAAAGTTGGCAGCAATGCCTTTGCACAATAAGTTTTTTTTTAATTTGCAAATTGTGTGAATGCAGCTGTTCATCTGTGGTACTAAGTGATGCTTTTTTGGCGACATTATAACATCGGTTAGCAGTGTGTTTTTGGGCAGTAGAGTATAGACTTTTACAGACTTTCATAATTTATGTCTTTATATTAGACTTAGTAACTATATAAATGACAGAAAAAAGTACTGGAGTAGAAAAAGTAGCTTTTTAATTTTTAAATTTTTTGACTACGAATTCTCATTTCTCAGTCACAGGTTAATTATAAAATTCGAATCATTCGAATTTCGATGCACTCTGTCTCCTTCATATCTATAGAAAAAGAGAGTGATAAAGACATATCGATTCGAAAATTGAATTTCGAATCCGACTTCGAATAAGAACACGTTCCAATACGCTTTATGCACAAAAAATAAAAATAAAAAATACCTGATGAAGTTTTTATAACAAAACATTGTTTTTAACGATCGAATGTTTAAATAATTGTGTCTTTTATATAAATCAAATAGATTATTGTTTAAAAAGATAAGATTTTTTAACTTTATACTGTAAATATACCTGAACCAATAATCTATGACTTTACCAATTTATCATAGACGCAGTTTCGAAACGTTCTTTAAAAAATATCGAGTTCAAGTTGTTATTTTCTTTAGTATTAATTTTGTTTAGTGCTTTACGAGTATATATAAATATTATATAAACTATAAACAAAATCTCGTATAAAATAAATAAACATGTAATGTATCTGCCCAATGTTACAATTTGATCGAATAATGACAACCATGGTGGTCGTGAGGGACTGGTACCTACAGTGTTGGAATTATTTCAATTTAATTATGTTTTTATTTCATTTCAAGCAGCGGGTGTCTATTTTCATATTACTAATGTCATTGAAATCAGCAACAAAGACAATAACCACAGCTACCCCTGAATGGTTGGAAGAAAAAGTACAAAAAGTCGAATATGTTCTCGCTGTTGAGGTGAAAAGTTGTGTGGTATACACGAGAGCAAAGATTTTTGCATCTCGTGCTGTTGAGTCTCTCGCTACACTCAGGATTCTAAATTAGTTCGCTACGCTCGTGATTCAAACATAGAATCCTTCGCTTGCTCGGAACTCAAAATCAGCACTCGCAACAAAAAACAACTTTGCTCTCTTGTTGCACAAATAACTATTTTTTAAGAAGATAAGCGACCATCTATATAACAACATCGAAACTAAGCGATTTTCCAAGCGCTAGAGTTCTTTTTAAGGAGCTTTCTAAACGGCTCGTCACCACCACATGGTGACCAAAAGGCTGGCAGCTTCCTTGCTCAGCGTCTTAGTATAGCAATACAGGGAGGTAATGCTGCTAGCGTCTTTGGTACAATGCCACGGGGCCCATTTTTAGGGTTCCGAAGTCAACTAGGAACCCTTATAGTTTCGCCATGTCCGTCTGTCCGTCTGTCTGTCCGTTCGTGATCATTAGTACTTACTAGAAAGCTGAAATTTTGTATGAGTATGTGTATACAGTATCACGCCAACAAAACTGTAAAATAAAAACAAAAAAAAAACTTTTTTTCGGGTACCTCTCGTACAGTAGGGATGATTTTTTTTTCGTTCCAACATTAGTGTGTGGGGTGTCGTTGAATAAATCTTTTAAAAATAATAGGAGTCTCCAAAAATTAGTTCACTCCGGAAATCAAAAAAATAGCGCCCCCCCCCCCCTCTAACTTTTCAACCACAAAATCATGGAAAACTCGTAACAAGAAAATTCATAGAAATGAGGCCTTATAAGTACTTTCAATGAGAACTCATCATCATCATCATCATTTCAGCCATAGGACGTCCACTGCTGGACACAGGCCTCCTCAATTGACTTCCACATGGGCCGGATAGAAGCGACCCGCATCCAGCGAGTCCCCGCAACCCTGACCAGGTCGTCCGACCACCTTGCGGGTGGCCGTCCTACGCTGCGCTTGCCGGTACGTGGTCTCCACTCGAGAACCTTTCTGCCCCAACGGCCATCGGTTCTTCGAGCTATGTGCCCTGCCCATTGCCACTTCAGTTTGCTAACCCTGTTTGCAATGAGAACTATATTGAATAAAATCGGTTTTTGAGTTATCGCAAAATTTTATATTTTTTTTTAAAATGACGTTAGTGCCACGCGGCGTCCTTATACTTCGAACGTTACACATATTAGTTAAGTGCCATACTGAATTAAAACATTCCGCTCAATCTGGCGCGTATAATCGATAACTTCGAGAAGGTAAATAAGTAATTACAGTTCCTTTCTTTGGCGTTTACGACCTTTTTAGAGCTTGAAATCTTTCTCGTAATTTAAACCTCGGGCTTAAAACCCCTGCTTTATTACGGAACCGGTTTTTAGACATAGTTTGGCATTAGATTTGGTATAATGAAAATGAAAAATGAAATATAAGAAATGAATATAAGGGAGGTGAGTCGCAGGCTCAGA
This sequence comes from Apotomis betuletana, assembly GCA_932273695.1. NCBI lineage: Eukaryota > Metazoa > Arthropoda > Insecta > Lepidoptera > Tortricidae > Apotomis > Apotomis betuletana. The sequence goes on from OW026300.1 coordinate 15,042,168, forward strand.
GACAGAGGGTGTGATCCTCGCTCAGGGTCGTATCTGGTTCAACAGATTTCATTGGCCAACGTGGGAACGCTGCCAGTGTAATGGGAACGTTTGGGCCAGGTGCGACTCGGGGCGAGCCTTTTGAAGTCCTTCTTCACTTTCCAAGATATTTGCTATCGATTCACAACGTTGACGAAGCCTGTTGCAGATGTCACGTTATTGGTGTGTTGTTTGACGAAGCCTGTCGCTGATTAGATTTTTGTATTCTCTCTGACGATGCCTGCGTTGCGGATTTGACTTTTACACTTTGTCTTATTATGCATTATTTACTGTTGAATAAATGATTTAATGATTTTTTTGGTATAATACATGTAATTATATATTTAGATAGACTTAATTTTAATGAGTCATTACTAATTATGTTGTGTTGTTATAAATAAATGTCTAATATCCTTAGAGATTTTCTTAAAAATTAAGCTGGTGCTAAGCTGTAAGTTACTAAGATTAATGATTAAGGTTATTTATATGACGGGCGAATGCAGTGCCGAGTTGACATCTACGATGTATGGGACTCTGCAGTGCATATCTGTATTATTGCTCATGTTACTTCATTGTTTAATGCTACTCTGTGTGAACCGCTATATTTAACGATTTATTCTATATTTGGGCAACCACTTTTCTGATTGAAGTTATTGGCCAATATTTTATTATAAAAGAAAAACTTTATATATATATAATTTTAAGAAATTGCGTATTAAAATCATGTTTTTTTTATTAATTATTATATTAACTTAGCCGATAACGTATTGGCAAACACTAAATTTTCAGACAAATGCAAGACACACTAATCACCACTGCGTTACCGGCTTTATTACACAACAACAACAAGGTTTACATTTTTCTGTAAATTAGTAGGTAAGTTCACTTATCTATTCTACTCATGAATTGATTATGTTGGCCAAGAATGCCAGATTGTCCGTTAATTTAATAAGTGCAAATAAAAAAATTCAAAAAAATAAGGAACAATTCTACACAAATCGACCTAGCCCCAAACTAAACAAAGCTTGTATTATGGGTACTAGATGACAATTTACATAATATACATATTTACATAGATAACATCCATGACCCAGGAATTCGAGTTCATCCAACTGCACTACAAACTGCGCCAACAGCATTGTCATACGATTAAGTATATATATAAAAAATCTAAATAATAATATAAGTATCGATGATCGACGAGCGCTGGCTATGCAGTGCCGAGTTGACATCCACAATATATGGGAATCTGCAGTGCATATCTATATTATTGCCCATGTTGCTTCATGGTTCACTGCTATATTTGAACAGCACATAACAAACGGCACATAATACATATACTGTATGTGTAATATATTATTAAAACACTAACTGAATAGCTTATTTAAATAGGTCTAATCTCTACGTTTATCTATGTTGAAATGTGCTATTATAACCCTGAATTGTATTTTTCTGAATTCCTCAAAGATCCAACTTTGGCTTTGTTTAAAATGTATGTTATATAAGCTCATCTTATAAATAATGTTTCTTCGCGCCTGGCTAATTGTTTTCATGTATTTATACTTTATTGTACAAATCAGTATAGTACAAATAGCGGACTTAATACCTTAAGATATTCTCTACCAGTTAAAAATAAGGTTTCAGAAACGTTATTAGAGACAGCTACAGTTCATTGCAGTCAAGTCATATCGACCTTACCTGCACTCTACAGCGTCTCTCTCTGTCATATATAATTTACTAGCTTTTGCCCGCGACTACGTCCGCGTGGAACTTGGAAGTATGGAAGTATAGATGGATGTGTAAGACCAGAATTAAAGTAATCAGGTCAATGAATTATTGGTATCTGCGAGATAGGTAGGTCTAAAGAAACATAAGTAAAACCCCTAGTAGTAACCAGTTTGAATAAATATTACATAGGTATTTAAAATGTGTAACAGAAACAAAACAAAGGCCTATTCGGACCGCCTCCAACTACATGTAAGTTTCTCACCTATAAAACTGCAGTAACATTCTTTGTCCTTCCCGGGGTCCATAACTACCTACACATCAAATTTCATCTTTACCGGGTCAGAAGTTTAGGCGTGAAAAGGTAACTGAAAGACAGGCAGACGGAGAGATAGTTATTACTTCCGTATTTATTATTATCAACAACCTCGTACAACACGATAGATATCCACCTATATCACTTATTAAAAACGCCTAAGCAAATGTAAGAGCAATTGTGCTTTTGGTCTAATAACTACACTTCCTACAGGGTCATCAATGCCATCATGAATTACCGCACCCCTACAGAAATGTTTACTCACTTTTCAATCTTTATAGGGATAATTTCCAGGATGAAAACTATCCTATGTCCTTCCTCGGATCTTAAACTATCTCCATTCCAAATTTCATCAAAATCGATTCAGCAGTTTAAGCGAGAAGAGGTAACAGACAGACACACTTTCGCATTTATAATATTAGTATGGATAATATATATTTTTTTCTTTTTTTAAACGTACGGTGCACTGAAAATAAATGAAAAATATTTGGCTGAAACACTTATTTGGGCCATTCTACTTTTCGATGTACATTTCCATCGATATTTTAGGAAAAATCAACTAGAAAAGAAATTAAAATATTTTCATTGGGCTTGGGTATATTTTAAACAATGCAAGGCCAAAATTTGTGTTACGTTACATAATACTTTAAATATTTAGCTCTTTGCAGTTTAGTTCTAAATAATCAACATTACAAAACTTTGGGCCTGTAGCAATTATATATCAGGCTTTATAATAATTTAAAAACACAAACAATCCGTTTTATAAAGAAATCAAAACGACTGCATTACTTTGTCTTTTAATAAAATCTCTAATTTGTTTAAATAAATGCTTTACATCGGCAAAGACTATATACCCCCTAGACCGATATTCTTCATACTACGCACCGTACTCCGTTTGTTACTATCGTTCTACATCGCTAGATGCCGCTAAGGGTATCAATTCATTCAAAAGTCGACATTTTTCAATTTCTACTGTACGGTACGCGCAAGCGTGAAGTAACACAGTCGTCAAGCGTTCAACGACATTCCAACTTCCAAGTGACAGTAAAAAGTGAATAGATGACGTTAGGTGCGATGTTTGTTTACTACGTTCCGTTTCGTCTCATTTCACTTTTCGTCTCATTTCACTATTTGTGTATGTTTTATTTAAACATAAAAATTACTTACATCCTAATCCTAATAATATTATAAACGTGAAAGTTTGGATGGATGTATGTATGTACGTTTCACTTAATCTCAAAAAACTACTGGACGTATTATGATGAAACTTTCGAGTTATGTACCTTACCTTACCTGCCTGAAGGTAGAATACGTAACGATTCTGACTTCACGCCTACCATAGTTTAGTTTAGGTGCTGTAATTTTAGCCAATTTGATAATAGGCAAAATAATTCTTAGGGCAATTCATGTTAGGAATATTATGCTTTAGGTAATTAGATTTTAGTTATCAATATTAGGACAAACTTGATTTAGGACTTTAAGAGAGTATGCGCAAAAATTATTAGGACAAACGAGTAGTATGCCATTCAACAGTATGCCAAACTTTCTCGGCCAAACATTTTTAGGACAAAAAACGTTATGCGATACGACAGGCACCCGAAATTTATCTATACAAAAACTAACAGAACTAACGACAGTGATAATTCAATAAAACCACAATTTTATAAACGTTTTTTTTATATTACTTTTAACAAAAACAAAACGAACGAATATATTTTCGCAGGCCGCCTGCATGTAGGCAATTTCTAATTGTTCTAGGGTAAATGTCAAACATTTCCGCAAATCGTCCCTTTGGCGTAAAGCCGTTTTGTCGTCGGCGTTGGTCTTGGGCCATGGCAAACGGACGATGCAATGGTTACTTTGCTTTGCAGTAGATCAATAAGGTTTCCTTCAACATTATATCGCCGTACCCAACGTCAAACTGTGTCCCTGCTAGCATTGAGCCGACGCGTGATCTCATAAATCCGTATTCCTTCCTGGTGTAACTCCACTCTTTGAGCTCTTCATTGTTTTCAGTCATTATCATTATCTTTTAATAGTTCACGGTTAGCGGCAAGCATTTTATTTTTCATATTAATAACGTTGCTGAAAATTATTTTACGATTTTCTCGATTGACACTGACATATGTTCCTAATTAGAAATTAAAAGCAAATGATAACCTTTCGCGAGGAGGTTTTTTGTAAAATGAAGTGACAAATAATAATATTGACATTTCAATACTATTATTGAAATATAATTTTCGACCTTAATGCATTGCGAATGTCTAACGACATTGTAACGAAATGGGTAGGAAATGAAATTCCTTGACTGTACAAAACTTATCTAACAAATATTACGTTACTGACTGTTTGTTAGTGGGAAATGTCGCATGACAATTCGGGCGTAACTTATTTTGTCCATTACATCAGTGCACCAACGCCATCTAGCTATTTTGTGTAGCAAAAATTGGCGAGCCCGCAAGCAACCTTGAGCTATCCAGAGGTAGTGCCATCTATTTTAATACGATCAAACCACGTTTTTGAAGAGTAAAAAATATAATCCTTAAAAATTGTGTATTTAAGTTATATTATCGTATTAAAATAAAGCAGTAATGCGTTTGATTTCCAAAAATCAAAAATCACTTAAAAATGTTGGTGAAAAATAACATTTTTGTCACTTCCAGGCTACGAAGCAGCGCCATCTAGTTTTTATACCGAATTTTGAGCTTTTTCAGAGTTACGTTTTTTTGTATGAGAACATATGTCTAGGGGGTATATAGTCTTTGACATCGGCTAGCAATAATTTATATTTAAACTAGTGTATCGTCAAGTTATAAGCTATCAATTTAATATCAACATATTTATAAAATATAGCTTGACTCTTTGTACTACATCTCTAAAAGCTGCGGAGACAGAGGACAACGGTAACGCAGGGATTGGAAATGTAACGCCGTGGTAATTTAGGTGGAGTATATTTTATGTAAAAAGGTATTCAATAGACAACAGTAGTACAGAATGATTGAACCACGGGTTTAACATCTTCCTCTGACAATACATAATTCCAGTGTCAATAGTCACTTGGTTACATATCTCTTGCAATACAACTTCATCATTTTACAAGTCATCAATAACTTTTTTAATTACTTAATGCATTTTCTAACTTGCTTTTCCTGTCCTGATTTGTCAATAATTTCTGACTTCCTGATCCATTCTACCCATTTTACGACTATCTGATCGCCGTGGTTCTTAGTCCAAGAGATATATTTTGTGCATTTTACTTTTGTAGTACGTTACAGTTTCTTTTTTGCCTGAGGTGGCTCTTGATTGTACATCATCTCCTTAAAAAACGAGTGAAATGTTTTTTCCCGTTTCGAGAACATGCAGGCTTATGTGTCGCAGCCGCTCAATGCCTTAACGACATTGTCTGTGTCTGTGAGGTGATGAAAAGGGTAAGGATTTTGGAGTGTTAGACATTGATGTCTTTTATTTTTGGCAAATCTCCATGGTTTTTTACAGCTCTGTGTCCTCTTTCCAACATTTCTCGAACTGTGTTTTTAGTGGCTTGATATGCCTCACGATGTTTTTTCTTTGCCTCAGCATCACGGAACGCATTTTCTTTAAGTTTGGCTCGATAACGGCGTTATTTCTCGACTGGTGTTAATGCCATATTGCTTTGTTATTCACCTGTTGATAGAAAAGTATCTTCCTATTCAATTTACTCCAACAATATCGGAAAAACAAGAATATATTCAACTGCGTTACTACACAAACAACTGCGTTACCACGTGATAGTCACGCAATGGAGGGGTAACGCAGTTTCTATATTTACCTAAATTCACAAAATACATAATAAATTATGCCATTATTAACACCATTGCATTAAAACTATACAGTATGCTACAAATAATAATCAACTTAACAAAGAAAATTACTAAAAAGTTTTAGTTTTACCTTATTTTGTCGGTATTTCGGTAACTCCGGTGAGCCATAATAAACACACGCACTCCTTTCGGCTGCTTGCGTGCAACTGCTTTCGACAGGATTCCCCCCTGCGTCTCCAAATGCTTGTCATAATGTAAAGGACCCATTCCCAATCCGAACAAAACCTTGCGCAGTGATAATAAAGCCCGTTTTATATAATTTAGCGCCGGTAACATGAAGTAGTGTACACCAGGGGAGACAGACGCAAAAAAATATAAAAAAAATATAAATGTAATGACTAAATATTTAATTGATAATTTAATTATTTATGAAACTGTATAGACATTTTATTTTTTGTAGCCCATGGAAATATATTTCATAAATTCAAATTCAGTCTTTGTACCACGTGCTCGGGACACATTATTTTTGTATGAAAACCATCGGCGTTACCAAAATATACAACCGAGTTACCACATTGATTTCGTTTTCTTTATAAATATGATAATAACCATATTTTCACATGTATAAACTATTATGACAGATAGTTTAAATATTAGATTTTTTTGGTGTTACTGTGTAATTTTTTTTTAAGTGAAACTTCTAATGCGACTTCCAACAAGGTTCCGTTAAACGTTTAACGATACCGTTATAAATAAATACCGTGGAGGGGGTAGAAAAGCACTGTTGCGTTAAACGTTCAACGCAACGATCCCACGGACAATGCGACGGATTTAAGGTTATGTCAAGGTACGTCTCTTGTGAAGTTGTGAGTATCAATTGATTGTTAGGTTTTCTCTTTTGAAATTACAATTTCTACCCCTTCCTATTTTCCTCCGCGCGGAGGGCCTCCACGCACTATTTTTTTCTTGTAATTTATTGTACCTACGGAGACATGATTATGGTCATCGAAAAGTAGAATGGCCCATTTAATATCTTTAGATGATGTCACTACTTGAGTTATTAGTCGTCCTGAATGAAATATTAATTCAGTGGAGGAATGAACTTGATAATTGCTTTAATAAGTGTCAGTTAAACTGAAACTTTGCGGAGATAATTGATAGTCTTTATACGTGAACTAAGTTTGCTTTGAAGTTTATTTTGTGTAGGAAGTTGATCGAAGCGTTCGATATAATTCAGATGTATTTTGTCAGAGTTTTCCTGTGCGTTTGTACCCACGCCATATAATAATAGCACATTTTTGTCGAAGTGGGGAAGTAGGAAATTGCTGGCTGAGTATTAAATGGGCGACCTTGGGAGTCCGTTTAATTTAATGCGAAGCCAGCAAATGCCCTTCCGGCTGAGACATATATGGTGCTTTTCTCAAAAACGGTACAAGATAGCAAAATAAGTACAGTTAAGTTTTATTAGCCACTATAATATGTCAAAACTGGGGGGTAATTTTACCAATTTTAGAGATATGATGGAGATCTCTCCATTTCATCGCCACCCGTCACTTTTGACTTTTGACGTGTCCCTAGGTACTTGACAAGTGGCGGTCGCGCTTAATTAGTGTTTCCTTTGTATGTGACGGCATAAATAACAGGCGCATACTTTAACGTGACCGTGTAGTGCGTGAAATTATAGTCAGTTACGTTTTGTTTAAAACAGAAATTCATATGCATGAATAGCATTTTTGACAATCACTATCGCTTTCGCATTTCCAAAATTGAGATGAGATATGTCACTTCAAGCTTAATCGCATTTTAATGACAGTTCAAAGTCGATATCACTGTTATCTAATAGAGTTTTAAAGCTTTGCAATATCTCAAACGGCATTCTCGAATTAAATCCCTCAATTAATGCATTGCCGCCTTTTTTTTCAAATAAAAAAGTAGAAGTGTGTTTTCTTCCGAAAACGCCATACGCTATTAAATAGCTGCTATTTGACGCAACTAAAAATTCACGATAAGTCGTATTATCTACTGATCTTCCATTTTGGCTGTTTAGGACCTATGCCTTTTTACTTATATGGCCGTTTTAACTTTTTTTAAAGTTTGCGTTTGTACCTTGACAAATAATGGAATTTCATGCGATAGCAAACCGAGCCAGTAAGTTTTTATTTTTAATTTTTGACTGACCATTAACTTTGCACTTTGCGCCCTGATTTTTTATCAATAAAGTCAAAATTCCCGACCATTTTTGATATAAAGTATTGAAGGTTCTCTCAAGAAGTTAAAATGCTATGCAATTATAATCATGGGCTGTGGAAATACGACTGATAGACGTAAGTATGTATGCCGCTAATACCAACGTGTATATTTTGTTCTTTTGTCTGTTTTATAAACATTAAATAGTCACAATCACAAACGGTATGAACGCGCGCCGATTTTGTCCCAATTAAGGTAGAAGGTGGCGCTGAGTACCCAGGTGTGTGCTATGTAGAATAAAAGTGCGGTGGGTGCCTATCTTGCCAACGTGAGAAGTGAAACGCTTTATCCCGTAAATGCTGAAAATGTTTGAGAACCCCTGCGCGGAGAGCACACCACAGCAAGCAATTTTCCTCAACATAGTTTTGCGTGCATGTTCAATTTCTAGGCAAGTGTCCTCACCGCGAGTATTCGCCGGTAATGAGACAAATAATTAGATACCTGTATGAAAATCTTGACACATTACAGTCGAATGCACTCAGTGAGCACGCTCCTTAATGCAATTTTGCTACACTGTAGCCGCTAAACACTATTGTAGCAGGTTCTATAATAAATGGGTGTTGTTGTTAACTCCTCAGTTTAGATATGGCACTTAGTGGTGCAATGTTCATTTTATGCTATTGCTCTTGACATGCAATAATGCCTCAGGGTGCTACCTCACCGCGAGCATTCGTCTGTAGTGGAACAAAAATGATATGAAACTTTCATTCGGCGAATGCTTTCGGTGACGAGCGTCCTAGTGCCACAGAATAAAAATACTACAGAAAGTTCACTCTTAGATCTTCATATGGGCCCCTGAGTTTATTTTTTAGTGTAAAATGCGATGCAAATGATCGTGGGGCCAACGATGCGCCCGGCAAGTATTGTTACGACTGGCTACGAAAAAATAACTATTGCCTGAAAAATTGGAAAGCTGTGATGGCGAGCACCCTGAGCGCGCTGGCTCTTATTATCCCTGACTTCTTGGTGGTAAACACTGATAAATGGTATTTATTTATATATTATATGTACTTATATATATTATATGAATATATGTATTTATCTAAGTATTTATTTATTAAATTTTGCTTGAGTTAGTTGCACCGCCCACAATGCCTCATGGCATTAAGTCCGCGTTTTGAACGATAAGTTTTCTTTTGTGCAATAAAGATTAAATAAATAAAGCCTACGCTAAATCGAAAAGATGCCTATGCACCAGAAACATTTTGAGTCAGCCGGACAGCGCCGTCTATTGGAAAATAAGGTATTTTACCAATTTTGGTAGGTACACAGATAGCTGGACATCCAAAGCTGCTTAAAGGATAAATAAAAAACTGTTACGCCCCACTTTATGTGACTCTATTGACTATATGCGAAGTGGACGGTTACCTACCATGGTTTGGCCAGAGTCTCAAAATGTCTTATTACTCAATTGCTAATATTGACGACCTCCGTATGAACTGTGGCGCAGTATCGATTGTCTTGTAGAAGTTGTTTTTTTTTAATTATTATCGATTGATTTCATGAATTGGCCAAAATTGCGGACAGAATTGTAGACGATTGAAACATTCAAATAATGTAACCTTATAGTTATAGAATAACTTTTTGATTTTAATTGGTCGGAAATATACTGATACATGATAAGGAATTCAGCATGGCTAGTTTGTAAGATTAATGAGGATGCGAAGTGCCTTTGTGCGACAAACAGTTTAATGCCACAATATGCGGTCTGCGGATACCCTGCAGTACGTCAAGAAGTTCGAAAATAGAGGGTTGCTAATGAATAATACGTAGTCGCTCCAAAAAGCAAAATTACAAAACATCGTCATTAATTACTTCTGACAATGTTGAGAAAGCGTTCGTACTCATCCATAACAATGTTCTCCCACTTATGTATATGAGTATATGACTCGCACAGAAAACAGTTCCATACCAAATTTTATTTATAATGTATCTAAAATTTATTTACACACGCCTATCTAAAGGAGTAAAAACGTCGTCGTCGCGCTGACTGTTATAATGTTGCGTTTCCAAAAAAAAAAATAAGCACCAAGCAACTTTTTTTTTAGACGTGATCTGTATATGGGCTGTTTAGCTCTCGCCACCAGTGAGTTGGACTTTGTGTGGAGGTACAAACTAACGGGAGTGTCTCTGAGCCCAGGAGTGATGGGGTGGGTTTGACGCGGGCGCACTAGGCGCATGGACTGCGTCGTGATTAGACTGACCGGGTCAGTCTGACTTAAGGTAGAAGGCCATTGGAATTTTGAGCGCCAGTCAATTATCAACCCTTCTAAACAAGAATCTTTACAATCAGTTTCTTCAAATTAATACACTTCAAAATAATGTTTTTCTATTTCTGGAAACTACTCCGGAGTACGGGATAAAACACCAAAAAGGTTTTCCTTTTTCATTTTCGCAAAATCCGTCTGAGAATTGTATTCGATTGAGTGTTTGTGTAAAATCACAGGCAGTTGCACGTACGCATATGCATTTGTGCACCACTACGTAGTCAACCACCGCGGTGCGTAGACTATTTATCGCGGCTCTCGGTGCATCGAGAGCCAGTCTAGTCCAAAATTTAAAATTCGGAGTTAATTTCGTAGGACGGCACGCATATTGCCAAACAGTTTACGCGAAAGGGAGTTCGAATTTCAAGCTTCGGATAAGACACAAAAGCTACGAGTATAACCAATTAATTGCAATAAAGAGACAATACAATACAATACCGTTTATGACCTAACCTAACCCTTTATTTTGTAAACCTGTACCATAAGTGAACTGACACTTTTTCTTAAATCCATATTACTGACTGCAAAAGGAGATATACTGATTACAGAATGATTTAAATGCATGTAGCTGAAATCAGCAACTATTTTCTATCCCTTATGGCACTTTGACATTTGCAATTCATTAATTCATGAGTCCAGCGTAAGCAGCTTAATCGTACAAACTACCAAAAATTAATAGTCGTCACGTTCATGTCCATTATTTATATGCTAGCGAATTAAATAGTTTGAACATCCGCTTAATCCCAAAATCCAATCATTTTCGTTGTTTTAATATTGCTTCTACCGCGGATTTAAGAGAATTTTTAATATCTATTATTTACCAAAAAGTAGTGGTGCGGTTGCAGTGTGAATGCTTACAAAAAATGTTTCTTCTTTAATTACTACTGTTTACTGTTAATGACTAATGTTTCTTCTTTAAGTACTTTTTGTACTAGCGGCTACAGAACCCAACTGTAGGCATGTCGACATACCTACATACTGTTATAAATAAATATCACACAACCTCACGTAATATAGATACTTAAATACGTAGAAAAATCCATTACCCAGGAACAAATATTCGAGTTCCTAACACAAATATTTGCCCAGGCCGAGATTCGAACCCGGGACCGTCGGCTCAGTAGGCAGCTGCACTACCATTGCGCCAACCGCATGTTATGAAATTAGTAAAACAGCCAAAAAAATATAAACCAAAAAGTATTCCGTTTTCAAAACCGTATTGATTCAAATGGATTATTTTTGTTTTTTTAGATGTTAGGTATGTTAGTTATACCTACAGGCGATTTTTTTAATATTTTTTTTTTTTTACGTCATAACGATTCATAAAATCTTAAGTAATGTATCATTAAAAGCAAACTTATGAAGGATGACTAACATCACCTATAATACTTAATTAATTAATCTCCAACTCCTAATGGTTAAGATATAGTACCGTCCATCGATGGAAGGTATTCGATCCTTTTCATTCCAAAAGATTTGATCCTTTTCATTCCAAAATTCACCGGCGTGGATTTAGCTATAAATTTCAATTTAAAGTAGGAGCTAAAACAGGTAAATATTAATTTAGCTTAACGTAGGTATCTTCCAAATTATAAACTTCTAATAAACAGCAAGGCTGGATGTAAATATTGTACGCAATTTTAGTAAATATTAGGGGAAAGTCTCGAAAAGTAACTTCGTACCTCATTAAGAATTTAAAGTAAGCTGGGATATTATTTTTTAAACACTACGTAATAAATTTCTTAACAAAAACAAGTTTTACATTCCTATTTAATGCGGCCTGAAATATATTCTACTAACTAAACTAGGTACGTAAAATTTTCGCAATAAAATTTTCAGAGCCAAGAAAATTTAACAACGCATCTAATTAAAGTATTAGTCGTACATACTCAACTTTACCTGTGTTGTTTCGTACATGAATATTACAGGCAAGCACTAACATGGTTGTGATATGTATTATCAACATTTCTTCATGTAATTAGTTGTACCGTAATGTAAAATGGAAGCGTTTAATTTAAATTAGATATTATCAGAAAAAGTAACAAGGTAGGTTCATGCTAAAGAAATTTATGTTTCAAGTAAATTTTACAGTTTTCAATTCTCGAGAACTAATGAATGTTCTTGCGAAGTATCTCTTTATCGAGACAAAAGATCAGCGAAGCTATCTTAAACGGGCAAGTGACTGCGAAATTCCAAACATTTCCAACTTGCTGACTTTCGCCCAAATTCAATCTGATAAAATAGCACCGGCTCAATTCCCTCGATAGCACTTAAGAGACCGTTTACATAAATTATAAACCTAAAACTAATACTAAAAGAGCTTTCACTTACTTTTCTGCAAAAACGAAGACGGGTACACAACACAATCATCAGTTAAAAGTTACTTCCTCCCTAAAACTACACGCTTTCATTGTCACAAATGTCTGACTAGTTTAAAAAGTTAAATGGCGGCCATCAGACGTGTTCATTAATAGAAGTCACAGTTTATTTGTTATCTGCCCGACCACGTGGAAGTTGCGAGTGCGAGATGTCGGGAAATTTACCGCCAAAATTGTTTTCCCCCGAGACTACCATCCCTCCGCGTGTTCGACAATATACTGACAACTGTCACAGAGCACCCGGCCGGCATTTTGCTCGCGTTTACTACCAACGCTTTTCCTCTTTTGCCCTATCTTGCTTTAACGAAAATTTATATACATAGAAAGCTGTACGAACACACATGGACGACACTTCGAGTCGATGTAATTCTGTGTTTTTGTATGTGTGTGTGACTCTATAATGTTTGTGTGAGTGTTGTAAAGCCAGACGCATCTTCATGGTAAACGATGCCCCTGCTGCACACCGTAGCACCTGGAAAGATCTATTATAATATTTAGTACAAAATATGATAAGGTTTATTTTGTTCTGGCGGAACGGGAAACTTAAGTTCATTCAGAGACCGCTTTGAACCACACTGCGCATGCCCGTTATCAGTCTTACGGTTCTGGAACTACGAAAACTATTGCTGTCCTTATTTTTCTTTAACTTTTGTTGTTATTCCCTATACGTGGCTTATACTTGGCTTGGCTTATATATTGCAAATAAATATTTCTTTCTTTCTTTCTTTATATAATTCGTATTTTTTACCTAATTTATATTGTGGTTTTACACAATGGATAAGTACCCTAATTAATATTGTGGTTTTACACAATCAGAACTTTTTTGTTTAGTTGAAAGCGGAACAGACTCTGTCATATATTTTCCTTCAGAAATTTTATGTTGGATACTTATGTAATCTTTGTAATAAAACTCAAAACACAATTATATTCTATTCAAACATTACGAGTAAAAAGTCAACCTTTTAGAATGGAATTAAATCCAGTGACGTCCAGGAAAATTCTATGGCCTGCAGAATATTATAGTAATGTCAGTTCGCGAAAAAAAAAAATTAGTTCGATGTGCGAAAAAAATGAAAACAGAACAAGTACAAAATAAATACATTGTCATTCATAAAAATGGCACGTCATAGTTTTTTCAGAAAACTACTCAAAGGAAAGAAGAAAATTGCTTTAAAATTATCGAATAGGAATTTATAGGAAACCCTTCTAGCTGTTCTGGGTACTATGGTATTGTGAGCTCTGACATGAACCAGCCGAGTTATTATTAGAACTCGTGGTACTGAGATGCAGTTGTACAAACACCCCGCACAGTTTCTCTAAGGTCCAAATGGTTGTCAACACATGAGGCACTAGTGAAATTCCAGAAAGGCACATTTAGCATAGAATTCGAGTGCAGAAATCTCACTCTTAAGGCTTTAGCGAAAACCACGCGCGACTAAGAAAGCGAATATCAGATGAGTGATAAATTTTTATGCTACTACTCTCAATATACCTGTAGATTTTATATTTATAGCACTGCTACGTGTGGCCTCAGCACTAACTCGCATTTATTTAAAACACTTAAGTATAATGAAAGTTTGACAGTATCTAAGTACATACAAGGCAAGTGCTTATCTAATTACGTAGGTGTATCTACTTAATTCAATTGAGCTGAAAATAATTTGTAGATTTCTTCCGTTAATACAGCACACAATATAGCGAAATTAATATCCAGACTAGAAAGAGTAAACAAAACTTGCTCAAAGAGAAACAAGTGATAAAATACGAAAAGAAAAAAACTTTTTCAGCTCCAACTAGTTAAAAACGAACAAGGGAAGAAAAATAATTCCCTTACAACTAGAGATGATATTAAAAGCGAGATAAAGAGTATGAGTGAAGCACTCTTTCGGAGCGAGCGTCGTTTATACAAAGCTATGAATAACAATTTACCAAAGAGCCGGGAGCGCAAACACTTGAGCGTGGAAGTTTGTTTCGAAGCACCCAAACTCACGAACAATACACCCCTCACGGAGATGTGAGAAGCGGGGCTGGAGACGGTACCGTCCCGAATCTGTGAGTAGTAGGGGACACTCGCAACTATCTACTCCTGCTTCATTTCGACTTTCATACTTTTTAAGTCTGATTTATATAGGAAGCAAGAAAGATCATGGATCAAGCACGTGAGCGAAAATATTAAAGAATATATTTCGCTTTAATTAGAGTTTGTGCAAATAATGTCTCATTTACGTAAGCTCAACAATTTCAACATAAATCCTTTCGTTAGTACAGATTTAATATCCTAGAATTAATTGAGGACGCTCGCAGTATTTCTCATATGACGGCGGTTCTCGGCAGTTGTATGTGTTATGTTTGATAATGGAATTTCAGTTTAATGACTTTCGTAGCTCCTTGCGACCGACATCAAGTGTTTTGCCGCTTGAACCGCCTTTATAGATGTCACTTTGTCACACTCGCGAGTTCAACCCCAGATAACGGCTTCATACTCAGATCTTAAGTAATATAATTTTGTTTGCCGACTGTCACAGACAATGTTCACAATGCTAGACCTATTTTCCTGCCAGTGTTTCTTTGAAATGTATTCTTTTTGTATAGCCTTTCAGCTGTTATTATGATAAAGTTTCATCCAACGTCCGGATTTAAAGTATAGAACGGTATTCGTCTTTTGGTTAAATTTCTTGCCTTTTTTAGTCTTGAAATTCCTAACTTGATTAAATGAGCTATACATACTTTCTCTTACATGGAAAATTCCCGCGAGTCTCAGACATATTAAAATACATACGACATAAGTTAACCCGTTTCGTATTTTATACATACTGTAACTTATATGTATAAGATAAGAACGATTGCATGTGGGTTTAAAATCGTATAAGTTTGATGGAAAAGCCAATAAGGTAATTTATCGTAGGTATCTAACCTTTGGTATTTAATAGTTTCAGTTAAACGTACGAGTGGATAATTAATTGATACAATTATTTATGATGGAGTGGTACGAATATGTGAACTTTTGGATACCTATCAATTAAAATTACCCATAATTGTGAAATTGATGGTATTATTTTAGCTCACACTAACTTTTTCATTGTAAAGAATATTTTACAATTGAGCCATGAATAAGAAACATCAATTTATTTGTTCTGTTATTAACGGAAAATCAACATGGTGGTTGGCTTAAGAGTGGCTACGAACGCGCGCCAATATTGCCCGAAAAAAGACGGCGCGCGCTAATAATGCATCGGGTATTTAGCGACGTTCGTAATGTGCGTAGTGAGGGTTACGTTACAATCCCGAAAGTTCATAATACCTACAGTTGAAATACCGATGGACAAAATACCGTAAATCTAAATACCGAAAGTTCGAAAAGCCGATATTTGATATACCGAATGTTTACAATGAAGCGAAAAATTGAAAAATTTAATAGTTCAGACAGGATTCGAACCTGCGTTTCCAACGGCTTTCCGGGCCAACACCGGGCTTTAGGGCGTCCTACCAACTGGACCACCGAACCAGATGTCAGAGCCATTGAATCTTTCAACCAGTTGCTTCAACATGCCTTAGGGTGGCATCGTAGCGCCATCTACCGTAAAAATTTAGACACCATCGTCTCAAATTTGTTGAGAATCGATAGTAACGATGCACCCGAATTTATTATTTTTATTAAAGCGGTAACGTCTGCTAACGTAAACCAAATGTTTACAATGAAGCGAAAAATTTAAAAATTTAGTGGTTCGAAATTTCGTAATCCCGAAAGTTTAAAATCTCGAAATTTTATAATTCCGAAAGTCAATGAGCCCTTTAAAAGTGTCACGACACTAAACTAATCTGACTTTTCCGTGGAACCGATCTACTCCGGCGCTGCGGGATGTGCAGCCCCTCCGCCCTAGCGTAAGAAAGTGCGGCACCTACGCTCACCGCCGCGGCTTGCTTGATGCCCGCACTTTCAGAACTTACGGCGGCCGGGGACTGCCCTCCCTCCGTGCCTCCGGGCTTTTATAAACACTCTAGGGGCAGGGCAGACAAGACCACGTGGAATCGGGGTTGACAAGTTCGGTTCGGTTGGCAGACCATGACAGAATATTTTATCATTATATCTAATATTTGGTGTCATAATTTCCCACTTTTCTTTCCTTTTCTTAATCGACTTGCCGCAGCGGCTGAGGCTGGTCGCCGAAGGAGACCAAAACGCCAAAGCTGCGGAGGCGAGCGTAGGTTTTTTTTTTTTTTCCCCTCTTGATATCTGCAATCGACCATTTCGGTCATAATCAGATTGTGTGACTTCTTGGTATGTTTTGAGAGGTGTTCCATTAAACACTCTCCCATTTCACTTAAAAGAGTTCACTTCTCTAGTGTCTCTGATCCAGGTGCAATATTTGCCATCTTTTCAATCTGGATATATTATTGTTTGACTGTACAACCAGGTCCCTGGCAAGTGGGTTTGTGTGCTCCTGTAGCCTTTGTTTGTATTTCATACAATACCTATTGACCTCCTCTTTCACTGTTGGTATATTAAGATATTCATGTATCTCTGTATTTCTCACAAACCAGGGTGCACATGAGATCGATCTTAGGACATTATTTTGGAACCTTTGTAGGATCTCGAGGTTAGAGTTGCTGGCAGATCCCCAGAGTTGTATACCATATGTCCAAATGGGTTTAATGATGCATTTATAAATCAACATTTTATTTGTCTGCGTTAGTGATGATTTTCGCCCTATCAACCATTGTAGGCGTCTGTATTGGTGTTCAGCTTCTTTTCGTTTTATTATTATGTGATTGGCCCACGTTAGCTTTTGGTCAAGGTGAAGGCCGAGGTATCGCACGCATGTTTCTTTGGGAAGTTGCTCTCCTCGTAGGGATACGGCTGGACATTCTCCTCTCTGAAGTGTAAAAGTGATTTGAACAGACTTAGACACATTTGGCATTATTCGCCACTTTTCAAGCCACTCATCAATTTTGTATAAGTGCATTTGAAGTCTTTCGGCTGCTGTAGTCGGGTCTTTATCACTAGATAGACAGGCTGTATCATCTGCATATGTCGCTGTCACTACATCATTACTACATGGTAGATCGGCAGTATATATTGAATAAAGCACAGGTCCGAGCACTGAACCTTGAGGTACTGAGGCTTTGACATTATACAAGTTTGATACTTCATCACCAACTTTGACCTGAAACAATCTGTCTTGCAAATATGATTTTAATATCATGTAGAATGAGTTGGGCAGCAGAGACTTTAGCTTATATAGAAGGCCATCATGCCAAACTCTATCAAAAGCTTGCTGTATATCGAGGAACACCGCAGCACAGTATTCTTTTTGTTCCAAAGATTGTCGTATCTTGTTCACTACACGATGTACTTGTTCTACTGTTGAGTGTTGTTCGCGAAATCCGAATTGGTGGTCCGGTATGATAGCTTCCTTTTCTAGTATTGGCTTCAACCTCCATAAGTAAAGTTTTTCAAAGAGTTTGGATATTACAGGGAGGAGACTAATCGGCCTGTAAGAGCTGGGTTCTGTGGGTGGTTTTCCAGGTTTGGGAATCATACAGATCTGAGACACGCACCATAGTCTGGGGAAGTAATGTATTATCATTATGGCATTGAATAACATAGTCAAATAAACAATTGGTTTTCTTGGCAGATTTTTAAGAATTTCTGCGGTAATTAGGTCAAATCCAGGAGCTTTTTTATTGCTTAGTGATCTTATAGACTTTTGCAATTCCCTTGGAGTTACAGGTTTTATAGGATGTGAAAGCTGCTGATCACTTTTTAAGTACTCATTCACATGTTTCTCAGTCTTTCATTGTTGTGTTATTTGGCTGGAAAACCTGGCTTAGATGTTGTGCGAAGACCTCTGCTTTTTCCTTGGGATGTTTAGCCCATGTGCCTGTCTTTGTTTTCAGTGGTGGTACAGATTGTTGTGGCCTTTCAAATTGTTTAGTAACTTTCCATAGGGAATAGTCATCACATTTCTTTGTCGATAGAGAGGATAGTTTTTGTTGTAGCGTGTAGTTCTCATTTTCTTCTATCATTTCTTTGAGCTCCCGGGCTGATTTTCTGTAAAGTTTTTTATCCTCTTCCAGCCTGCTCCATTGCCAGATTCGTCTAAGTCTTCTTTTATCAGCAAGCTTCTCTCGTATATGCAGCGGGATGTTCACACATTTTCTTGCTTCCATGTATGGTGTGCACCGCCAAGCAGCTTCCTGTATCAGATTAGTTATGTAGAAGGTTGCCTCGTCTATGTCAATCTCACTTTTCAGTTTGACATGTAAGTCTGTCCTACTTTCTAGGTATTCTGCGAATGCTACCCAGTCTGTTTTGTGATTATAGAGACTTGGCTGTGGTTCTCTGTATATCACGGTTCTGCTGCATGTACATACTATAGGTGAGTGGTCGGAGGTGGTATCATGACAACTCTGTATGTCCAGGTATGCGTCTGAGAACCCATTTATAATAAAAAAAATCGATCAGGTCTGGGAGTTTGTTTGAATCCGTCGGCCAATAGGTTGGCTCCCCTGTTGATAGAGCTTTTATCTTTAGACTATCCATACATTTCTTTAATTCTCTGCCTCTTGTGGTAGTAAGTCGAGACCCCCATTGGATGTGTTTACTATTCCAGTCTCCTCCACAAATGTATTTGTTTCCAAGTTTCTTAAAAAAAAATGAAAACATTTCTTCGCTTATTTTGAATCTAGGTGGGCAGTAGACAGCACTAACATTAAAGTTTCCATTTTTATCTTCTACTGTGACTGTAGTGGCTTGTAGGTAGTTTTCTTTTACCTAGTTATGCATGTGATGTTTGATATTATTTTTTATCAACACAGCTGTGCCACCATGAGATGTGCCATCTGGGTGGTTGGTACAATATATATCGTAATTCTTTAATTTTGCGGATACCAGGTAGATCGTTTAGGTCACCACGGCCTTAGCTGCCCCAAAAGCGCCGGCAGACTCTCCCGCCACGCTTGTCTAAATGATATCATACGTCGGGCTCTTGTCAGCGTCAACGTGCCTGCAGTTCTCGAACCAAATGGCCTCGCACGAGATGATGGCAAGAGACCCGACGGCATGACGTTAGTACCGTGGCGGTTGGGGCGGCCCTTAGTGTGGGACTCCACCTGTGTGGACACTTTGGCACCGTCACACATTGCAACAACGTGCCAAAATCCAGGTGGGGCGGCCACAAACGCTGAGGCGGCTAAACGCCGAAAATATATGTGTTTAGGTGACAACTATATTTTCGTGCCGTTTGCGGTAGAGACTCTAGGCCCATGGGGCCCAGCCGCTCACAGTTTGTTTGATTCCATAAAAAAAAAACTAATACGAACTACCTACCTGTGATCCCAGAGCTGGCGCGTTTCTCGGACAAAGGCTCAGTATTGCTGTTCAGCGGGGAAACGCCGCCAGCATCTTGGGATCATTTCCGCCAATGTCCGACCTTGACTAGAGTTAGGTTAGTGTAGGTTTTAGGTTTTCAAGTTATTTTAATACTTTTCTATCATTTAGGTGAGTTTCAGATATGAGCATGATGTCAATCTTGTTAACTTCAAGCATAATTTCTAGTTCTTTTTTAACAGGAGCCAAGCCGTTGGCATTCCATGCTCCAATTCGTATTGCAGTCATTTTGTCTTACTGATGAGTGTGGTAATGAGGGTTATTAATGTCCCCATTTGTTGCACGAGTATATCTATTTTTTGAGCTTGTTTACTAATTATTTCTAATATTGTGTTCTTATTATAATAATTACAGTTACAGGGTTGGTTTTCAGTCCGAGGCGCCTGCGTCTTGTGGTAGTCCTGCATTTGTATTTCCTGGTGTCTATTTACATCTTGTGGCTTTGTTTTTGCTTGTTGTTGTACCGCTTGGCAGAAGGTCTGTGTTGTTTTTATGGTGTTTGGTTCTTGTTGTTGTGGTTCGCCTGTGGCCTCCAGTTTCCAACATCTAATTCACTGCTAGCGGTTTGAACTTGGTCAGCTGCGTTTGGTCTGCGTTGTTGTTTAGTGTGATTCTTTCTTGCATATATTTCAACATAAACTGGACGGCCTTTATAGCTGGCAGTGTGATTGCCCTGGCAAAGCGCACACGTAGCTGGATTTTTATCTTTTGTGCAGTTTATGCTGTTGTGTGGGCCTGCGCATTTAACACACCTGTATGGTCTCATACAGTTATTTTTTGTATGGCCATATTGCTGACATCTCGTACATTGTACTATAGCATTGCTTTTTCTAGGTTCTTATATTTTAATTTTTTGATGAAAGATGTATTCTATGTTTTTAACTAGTGGGAGGTTATCGCTGGGCTCAACATTGACATAGAATACATTGTAAGGTTCCTTTGTATTTTTCTTGCGGGCAGTAACTATGTCTCCTTTTACTTTATTTCCTGTTTCTTCAATAGCCTCCACAATTGCCTCTTTGGGAGTAGTATGATGCAAATTTTTGATTACTATTTTTCGACATCTCTCATCCTTCCTCGTGAAAGTATGTCCAATTAATCCTTTTTTCCTTATATGCTCAATTAGTTTCTTATATGTTTCGATGCTCTTCGTAGATATGGTTACTGTATCTCCTGATGGTGTAGTGTATGAGAATTCATCTTTTTTGGCTACTTCATAGATGAAGTCAGTTAACTGTTTCACATCCTCAATGCCAGATAGTATAATAGGGGGTGGTTTTGGAATTTTCTTTGGTTTGGTAATAAAAACTGTGTCATTCTGGTCACCCTTTTGTCCAACATCTTCGGGGAGCACAGAAAATGAGTTACTAGTTTCAATTGTTGATGTATTTCCCTGTAATAGGCGATTTTTGTTGAACAACTGTTGTTTTTCTTCTGTATTTTTTTGTAGTTTGTGGGTAAATGCGGTTTGCTCTGGTGAACGGTTCCGTTTATTGTTTGTTCCTGGGACCCTTTGCCAAGGGACCTGGTTTATTACATCATTGGCAGGTGTCTCGCCGATTGGAGGCAGGTCTAGTTGGTTGTATAAATCTTGCTCTTGAGGTTGTGAAGTATCTGTTTGATTACGGCTATTTCCAGCCAAATTGCTTCCAGATCGAGGGGCGGTATTAAACATTCCTTTATGGAATACTTGTTGCACAAGTGGTTTGACGGTAGGGGCTTGACTTGTTTGTTGTTGGGTTTTATGCATGTTCGTGTTGTTGTTGCTCATGATTTTGAGTTTGTTCAAAGGTTTTTTTGGCTGACATAACTACAACGAAAGTTTTCCGCACAAAAAGTATATCGAGATTTAAAATTTTGAGGTTAGTTTTCCGTTAGGTTTTTATTGCACAGTTTTCACTAATTTTTTTTTGAAAATAACACTGAATCCAAAGTATTTGGACTTCCGAAGTCACAAATATCACACTTAGTCCGAATTAGCGACTTTATACTCAAGCGTAGGTGCCGCACTTTCTTACGCTAGGGCGGAGGGGCTGCACAATCTGCACACCCCACAGCGCCGGAGCAGATCGGTTCCACAGAAGAGTTCGCTTAAAGTAAGTATAGTAGGTAGTAGGCAAGTAGGTTACGTTATTTAGGTTAATATTATTTGTATAACATAAACATTAGAATATGTAAGACTACAGAAATATAATTCTCGAGAGTTTACCTAATATTCCGGATTACCTACAATCTTCACGTAGGATCATAGACTTCGGGATTACAGTCTTCGGGATTCGGGACTTCATCCTTTCGTGCAAACGTTCTTTCGGGATTTTATACTTTCGTTCAAATAAACATTGGACATTTTAATTTTCGGCCTTATGAAATACGGTATTTTAATACGTATCCGTAGTGAACACGTTTTACGGGTAGCATGGCCCACAGGCGAAGTACGAGTATATCTCTGTAGGTACTATTATAAAATTCTAGATTTGTATTTAAAATCTGTTTTCTATGGAGGTCATCATGATTTCAGGAAAAATCATAATAGCGTGTTGCAGGATCGTCTTTTGTTTTGCGTAGGCGCGCGGCGCCATGCCAGTGGCGCCATCTGTTGGGCATAGTTTCCTTTGTCCTCGCATCACGCCGAAACGGCTGGACGGATTTTGACCAATTTTATTACAGGGAGGAGGGATGGTTTTGGAGTAGTAGGGCCTCGTGCAGGGTCCGTCCGGATTATTACTACCGTCTTGCCTGCTAACCCACCGCCAAACAGCAATGTTCGCATTGTTGTGTTCCGGTGTGGGGGTAAGATAGCCGGTGAAATTACTAGCATAGAGGCATTCTATCTTCGTCCTCCGGGTAGGCAAGCACTTGTGACACCTCTGGTGTTGCAGGTGTTTATGGGCGACGGTAATCGCTTTCCATCAGGCGATACGTTTGCTCGTTTGCCGCCTATGACATAAAAAAAAACAAAAAAAAAAAAAGGGATAGCTGGACATCCAAAAATGGTTACAGGATACTTTTAATCGGGTTAATCGGGTGGTAATCGGGTACGATTACGGTGAAAAAAAATAAGCGTACGAAGTTACAGGCACCTTCTAGTATGTATTCAAATTCAATGTGGCTGTTTTAATATAACCGGTAACCAGGTAACCAAGCACATTTTCATATTAAACGACGGTTATTATAAATCGTTTATGGCAGAAAGGTTTATTTATGTCAGCAGCGGGAAACTCGTCGTCTTCGACGAAAAAGAGTTACGAAAACGCCAAGTTAGGGGTTCACTCGTGTATACAGTTACACAACTTTGGTCTTGGCGGAAATTTTATTAGTATTAAGATCTAAACGGAATATTTTAAGACACTTTTAATAGTACGAGTTCCTACCGTTTCTCTTCTACATTATAAAGCAGTAATAATAAAATTACTGTACAGTGTAACAAAATTCTATACAACTCTATACTGGATCTAAGTTTATCTATTTTTTGTGTTTTGGGCGTAGGCACATGTTATTTATGGCTTTATCCAAAACGGCCGGACGGATTTCAGCTATTTTTGGAACACCGACACGTCCGGCGGACACTGCCTACAAAAAACTAAATCTTAAATGTCAGTGTCAATGTGTGCGTGTGAGACGCACAGGGCCGCCTCAGACACATTGCAACAACTAATTGGTACTCTAGTTGCACATAAATATGACATAATAAGATAGGAAATTATCACAACCACACAACACAACGGTATTGGTGGTGATGGTTGTGGTGATTGTGACGGTGGTGGTGGTAATGGGCGGCAATAGTGGTGGTGATTATTGTTGTGGTGGTGGTGATGGTAATGGGTGGCAATAGTGGTGGTGATTATTGTTGTGGTGGTGGTGGTTGTGGTTATGGTGCTAATGGTGGTGGAGGTTATGAGTGTCGTGATGATGGTGATGGTGATGGTATTGGTGATGTTGGTGATGATGATGATGCTGATGATGATTGTGGTTATGATGGCGATTTTGTGGTCGCCACCGGTAGCGTCATGACAATCATCATTATCGTCATCACCAACATCATTATCATCATCACCACCATCATCACCTTCATCATCATCATCATATCCACCATCATCACCACCATCCAACAACAGTCACCACCATATTTATTATCACCAGTCACCGCCATCATCATCATCGTCACCAACACCATCACCACCATCATCATCACCATCACCACCACCACCATCGTCATCATCATCATTACCACCGTCATCACCACCAGTCACCCACATCATCATCATTACCATCACCAACACTATTTCACCACCTAGGCACAGTACGCACACAACCATTACAAAATAATCTACGCAGCCAACACGATTCCAACTCACTGCCCCCACAGTGTGAGGTAACTCGATTCGGTGCGGGGGTGTGCTTGTCCATTCTGTAATATTCTGTCGTATATAGTACTATTAATTATGTGTGCGTGTGGATTGAGTGAGCACCCTTCAAAAATGAAAAAAAATGTGCTGATCATTTAGTAAAAGTTCTAAAACAATTGTAAAACTAATTGATGAATTTGTAAAACGATAAATAAAAAGAATACATTCATTAACGTATGCTCACTCAGTTCTCACAAGCAACCAACGAAATCTGTGAATGTGTTTATTTAACATATAATATTTATATCCTAATTTTTAGTAAAAATTATGCTTAAGGTAGGTAATAATTTGTAGATCACCTGGTTACGTATTTAAAGTTTTACAAATTATTTCGTATGCTCACTCAATCCGCACACTTTTGAAAACCCAATTTCTGATAGAAAAACTGCAGATTGAAACTTCTATATATGTGTATAATTTAGTAAAACTCATAAGGGAATTTGTAAAATACAAAACAAACCGCTAACGTGACAGATTTTTGGATAATAAATGTTTGTAAGTGCTCACTCAGTCCACACATTATTCGTAAGTTAAAAATGTAAATATCTTAAGATTTTTAGTATCTAGGAAAGTACAAAGTAGTTCAACTTTTAGTAAAATTTTTTACTAAATATCCACCATCTAAAATGTCATATTCGTTGTCTGCTTTTAAAGATATTCAAATTTCATTTTAAAATACAATCTAAGATACAGTCCACATTTTAGATTGTATTTTAAGAAGTGGAGTGTGATCTAAAATGTGGACTGTATCTTAGATTGTATTTTAAAATGAAATTTGAATATCTTTAAAAGCAGACAACGAATATGACATTTTAGATGGTGGATATTTAGTAAAAATTTTTACTAAAAGTTGAACTACTTTGTACTTTCCTAGATACTAAAAATCTTAAGATATTTACATTTTTAACTTACGAATAATGTGTGGACTGAGTGAGCACTTACAAACATTTATTATCCAAAAATCTGTCACGTTAGCGGTTTGTTTTGTATTTTACAAATTCCCTTATGAGTTTTACTAAATTATACACATATATAGAAGTTTCAATCTGCAGTTTTTCTATCAGAAATTGGGTTTTCAAAAGTGTGCGGATTGAGTGAGCATACGAAATAATTTGTAAAACTTTAAATACGTAACCAGGTGATCTACAAATTATTACCTACCTTAAGCATAATTTTTACTAAAAATTAGGATATAAATATTATATGTTAAATAAACACATTCACAGATTTCGTTGGTTGCTTGTGAGAACTGAGTGAGCATACGTTAATGAATGTATTCTTTTTATTTATTGTTTTACAAATTCATCAATTAGTTTTACAATTGTTTTAGAACTTTTACTAAATGATCAGCACATTTTTTTTCATTTTTGAAGGGTGCTCACTCAATCCACACGCACACTTAATTATTCCGTGCGTCCGGTGAGTAGGTAGATAACCCATGGTTACAGGATATTTTATTATGTTTGAGCGAAAAAGAATTGTGAATGTGTTCTTTTTGGCACGAACGTATCTTTCTAGAATTTATTGAATAGAACTAATAGAACTATAATATGTGAACATTATTTAACTATAGTTTTACGTGTTGTGATTTTGCCGCTCATATTACCGAACATAATTTGTGGACTTATTCTTTATTTTTCTTAGTTTATTTATTTATGCGGTTCTTCAAGAGAGAAGTAAATATGTTATTAAAGGATAGGCAGCGCGCGTATGATGCTCCTGGTGTCACAAGAAGCGTCCAAGCAATATTTTGTAACATTATAAATATTATTATTCTGATAGGCCATTGGTAGACGGTTGGCGCCATTACATGATTTTTATTTTTTTATTTATTACAACTATATTAAAACGAATTCTGTTGTCATTAATTTTTTTATGAACTTTAGTCGATATATGTCGTGAAATTAAAAGAAAAAGATTGTCCCCATCTTCGGAACATAAAAAGACGTTGCCCTCAAAATGTCAACACAGATAAAACGGGAGAAAATATTAAGGATTTTTTTTTGATGAAGATCCCGATGACAGATATTTAGTGACATAATAATTCTTACATGTGTAGGTATTTTTTTATAAATAAATAGTCTTGGATGCTATCGTCGTTTATTGTATTTATTTATGACTAGCTTTTGCCGGCGACTTCGTACGCGTAGAGCTCCTTAATTGATATTGACAATTAAAAAAAAAAACAATAAGATTTTCAGGTATTGAACACTCGGATGAAATCTAGTTAAAAGTAGTTTAGTTCTGGGCTATTGGGTGAAAGTGATGGACAAAATGCAAAACATCCTTTTTGAATCTTTTTGGAGTTGCTAGGCTAAGACACATTCGATTCAATAAGTTATCCGAGGCTAAGTCCCATTCGATTCAATAAGCTATGCTCAGAAATGGCTCGAGATGGTGACGGTCCATAATCAACTGACGAAGAATTTTGTCACATTATGAAATCGGGACAAAATTATTATTAGGTAGGTACTGTTATTTTTTCTAACTTAGTTTATTGAAGTATAGTCCAATAAATTATCTTAAATGATTTATTTTGGTCAGTAAAAACATGTATTTTTTATTTGGAGACACGTGAGCAAGATACTGTATTCCTGCAACTTTTAACGTTTGCCCCTGTGATTTATTAATTGTCATAGAAGATGCAAAAACTTTTAATGGAAACTGTAGACGTTTAAAATTAAATGGTAAATTATTCGGTATAATTGGAATACGTGGTATAAGTACACTTTGTCCCTTGGCTTCTCCCGTTAGAATCGTGGCCTTTACGATGTACTTCCCTAATTTTGTGATTCTCAATCTAGCGCCGTTGTAAAATTTATTTTTTTATTTAAACTTTATTGCACAAAACAAAAGTCAGTACAAATAGCGAACTTAATGCTTAATGGCATTTGCAAAATTTGGGTGCGTCTAAGTTGCACATTAACAAAACTGGTACTTTTTTGTTGATTTTGAAAACAATATAATTTTTGGTGCCAATATGGTTCTTTCACACAGCCAGTTTTCGTCATGAACATAAAACAAAAACCGACCATGAAAAAATGCTTGGTCGGTGATAGAGCCAAAAAATGGCACTCTTTTCTATTTCCTCTGCTAAGTATCGCAATAAGGCTATCCTTCTCTATGAAAGCGAGTCAGGCCCTTGACAGGCACGTCGATTATATAGTTAGCATAATTGATTGACAATTCGGGTATTGTCGAGTATCCGAGTCTAAGACCCGAGTAATTCAAAAACTTTATGCACTAATACTGTGTACTAACAATGTCGGCGATAAATGTTGCCCATCGGTCTTCGAAAGAGACAATTCAACAGTTGGCTGTTTACGACAATTTCCGAACACTGGCGACCGTCAATCATCGTTTAAAATTAAGAGGAACAAACGTAAATACTTTCAGGTTTATAATATTATAGGATTATTTGTATATGTTGATCACATGTTGATTATCCTATCTTTGCATACTCAGTTATTTATATTCAGTTACCAAGCGGGGGTACATAATGAAAGCTCGTACTATTATCAGATGATGTGCGTATCGGAACGTTATACCTACCTGAAAGGCAACTCCGATGTTCGAGATTTTACTGTCGTATAGTGGTATTCCATTCACTTAAATATACTTTGATAGTAGATCGAGAAGGATGGCACTATTTGACAGTCGAATTTTGAACATCGGAGTAGCCCTTCTGGCATCACTGGTTTAACATGTCTTGCCAGATGGGTGTGTGACGTTCGTCAAATCAAATGTGAATGTTTAAAATTTGTAACATTTTATGTAAGTATTTGATTCTTGAAATTACGCGATTAATCGAATTTTGCGGATACGTGTTCCCAATTCCCATATCAGAATTTATTGTTTTTTTACAAAGAATAGTTTGGTATGCGTTTCGTCTATCGTAGGCCCAGATGAAATCATTTATATTGATTGATTAGTTTACGTCAAAACGATGACATGTAGGGAGTTCTTGCAACTACAATGATTTTCTCTCCATACAAAGTTTTAATCCCGTTTTTCGTCCCTAAAAGGGATAAAACTTGATATAAATGATAGCCTTTGTCCTATTCTGATATATAAGGTACATATCTGGAAAGTTTCATCATAATAGGTACGTCCAGTAGTTTTTGAAATTAAGGGGAACGTACATACATACATCCATCCAAAGTTTCACGTTTATAATATTACTAGAGACCCGTTGCGGCGTCGAACCGCCGCTAGAATATGGAAATCCAGTAGTGTTACAGAAAATAACTACTTTATCGATAAGAAGTTTTTGGGGAACGAAGAATAAATTAATACTGTAAAAAAAAACATTAAAATTATGTTTTAAAAACGTTAAAACATGCCAGGCTAGAGGCAGGCCTGATAGCCAACTGCCAGCTTCATTGTGACAATTTTTTCAACTCTTTTGTAAAAATAACTTGTGCATTAATGACATGTGATCTGCTGATCTGTTTCACAAATAAAATGCATATTATTCGATTTATGGAAAAATATATTCATGACAATAGTCCCATATCTTAAAAATATAATTGACATATTTTCATAGGACCGAACATAAGATTGGTAGAATTTTAATTTGTTGTTCTTTCTTCAGGACATAAATTTATCGATTTGATCGATTTCTATCAATTTCCAGAAATAGCACATGAATCGAAACGACAGATTTGAGGAAACAGGAAATCATGGAGTGCGTAACTGTTTATGTATTCATTTATACTTAATCGTAAATATTTCACAATATTGATAATAAAAAATTTTACAAAAACTCAATTGTATGAAATAGAGAGTAAAAAACGTTTATAGATAGGTACACGAAAAACCACTATTATCAATGCTTGTTTTTTTTTATGAAATTCAATAGATCGTGCAAGTTTTCTTAATATGGGTGCTGCCATGTCATCATCATCAATCATTTATTCAATAACAATTACACATTGTGTTTGAAATTCTTACGCTAGTTACTTAATCAAACCCTACTTACTAATCTAAATAAATTACTGACCAACAATACTCCACCATAAAAAAAAGAATGTGTCAAATATGTGTAATAAGAAAAAACAATATATAAAACAGCTAAACATGTTTGAAAAAAGAATATAAGATATATTTTTTCAATAAATATAGAGCTGAAGGCCTAATACCCGAATTCCAAATTCAAACTTTCGAGTCTTTCCTCTCATTGAAATTGTGTCTGACAGAAGAGTGAGGGAGATGCTAACTATACTCTCAAGCCTATAGTATAAACCTAATTTTAGGGTTCCTTACCATATTCGGTAAAAACGGAAACCTTATAAAATCAATTTGTTTTGTTGACAGCAGAATTTGTCAATTTTTATTTTGAATGAGAATAAGAATGATCAGCCAGACGTCATTAATTCAAATATGATTTATTCCTGAGCGCGTCGATTTTTTGAAATTTGCATCATATGTAGGTTATTTCTCCATCAAGTTTCGCATGTTAGCGTAACATGTTAATTATTCCACATCGCCAACCCGTCCACAATGTCAGCTCGTCTATATTCCCATCTGGGTCACAATGCCAACTTGTCCATACACCCAACACGTCCACATTGCCAACTCGTTCATACACCCAACTCATCTGCATTGCAAACTCGTCTATATTACCAATTCGTCTCCATTGGCAACTCGTCCATATTCCCAATTCGTCCACAATGCCACCTCGTCCATATTACCAACTCGTCCACAATTCCAACGCGTCCATATTGCTTACTCTTCCACAATGCCAACTCGTCCACAAATACAACTCGTCCATATTCTCAACTCGTACACAATGCCAAATCGTTCACATTGCCCACTCGTCCATACACCCAACTCATCTACATTGCCAACTCGTTCATATTACCAACTCGTCTTTATTGCCAACTCATCCATATTCCCAACTCGTCCACAATGCCAACTCATCCATATTGCTAACTCGTCCACATTTCCAACTCGTCCATACACCCAACTTGTCTACAATACCAACGCGTCCTTATTATTAACTCATCTTTATTGCCAATCTCGTCCATATTATCAACTCGTCCGTATTAGCAACTCGTCTTCATTGCCAACTCGTTTATATTCCCAACTCATCCACAATGCCAACACGTCCCTATTACTTGCTCGTCCACAATGCCAACTCGTCCACAAATACAACTCGTCCACATTTCCAACTCGTCCATATTCCCACCTCGTCCACAATTCCAAGTCATCCACATTGCCAACTCATCCACATTTTGTAACTCGTCCATATTCCCAACTCGACGATACACCCAACTCGTCTACAATACAAACTCGTCCTTATTATCAGCTCGTCTTTATTGCCAACTCGTCCATATTCCCAACTTGTTCATTTTGCCAACTCATCCACATTTACAACTCGTCCATATTCTTAACTTGTGCACGTTGACAACTCGTCCGTATTACCAAGTCGTCTTCATTGCCCACTCGTCCGTGTTCCCAACTTGTTCATTTCGCCAACTCATCCACATTCCCAACTCGTCCATATTCACAACTCGTCCATAATACCAACTTGTCCGTATTACCAACTCGTCTTCATTGCCAACTCGTCCATAATACGAACTCGTCCACATGGCCCCCTTGTCCATGTTCTCAACTTGTCAATTTTACCAACTCATTCACATTGCCAACTCATCCACATTTCCAACTCATCCACATTGCCAACTCATTCACATTTCCAACTCGTCCATATTCCCAACTCGACGATACACCCAACTCGTCTACAATACCAACTTGTCCTTATTATCAGCTCGTCTTTATTGCTAAATCTTCCATATCTACAACTCGTCCGTATTACCAAGTCGTCTTCATTGCCAACTCGTCCACATTGCCCACTCGTCCGTGTTCCCAACTTGTTTATTTTGCCAACTCATCCACATTCCCAACCCAACTCGTCCACATTGCCCACTCGTCCGTATTCTCAACTTGTTTATTTTGCCAACTCATCCACATTCCCAACTCGTCCATATTCCCAACTCGTCCATATTCCCAACTCGTCCACATTTCCAACTCGTCCATTTTACCAACTCATCCATATTACCAATGTAGAAAGATACATTCCCAACTTATCTATATTGTCAAGTCGTCCATATTCTCAACTCGACCACATTTCCCATCCCGTCGACATGCAAGCGGAAGGACTAAGTTTCTTCTTGTAAAATACCATTTAATTTACCATAACTCATGTCATTTTCCTTGGACTTATATAATCATATTTATAATAATCTACCATAAATTTACATATTTGAATGACGTTTAAATTAGTTTTACTATTTTTTTTCTGTTTTGATTTAGATTTAGTAAAACTCGCCTATAGAAATAATCTATTCTTGATCGACGGTCAGTTTTTCTAGTCTTTCGAGCACCAGTCCAACTCGCACTTAACCGGCTTTTTTCTCCACATTTTTAACAGGTATGCGAAATAAGTTTCCATATCAACATTTTAAAAAGAAAAACAACCTGGCAATTTAGAGCATTGACATAATAGCCCCCAATAAAAAAGACATTAAAAGTTGTCAGAATATGGTTACTGTCATTCATTGTCAACAAACTGTAAAATTATTTTTGCATATTCGTACATGTTTTAAGTGTTGCGGATATTATGTTGCCGACTCAAAAATAATATTTCATCATGCTGAACAACTTACTACAGGTTTGTGAGCAAATCATGCTTATTATTATTTGGTCATCTTATGTCAAAATAGGGATCACAGGTCACGTGGTCAAAGTCACGTGGTTAGCGCACAGTAGTTTTTTCAAATCCATTTTTCGGTACCTTTTCAGGAAAAAATTAAAATTCCAAGAGTTTTATGCACCTCTCCAGCATGAGACGAATCTAATGACATATCATTTATCAAAATCGGACCATAACTGTAGATCTGATGGGATGTACAAAAATCGGCCTCGCGTAATATATATATAGATTATTAGGATTAGGATGTAATGAATAAACATGATAAAATTCTATAATAAACTATTTACCAATCACAAGTAAATATCTGATTCTTGAAAATGGGTGGTTGAAACTAAATGAGGAATCTACTAAATACGGCTTAAATTCGAAATACTTCGTCAGTTAATTACAATAAAACAGAACAAAGCGAACCCAATGGAAGTCAATTAACTGACACACTATTAGCTCAGCGAGCGATTGAAGACCTCGGTACAGTTATGCATAATAATTGCCTGCTCTTCAGTTTAATTTAAAGGCTCTTTAACCGTGGCGGGCGGAAAACTGTACGGTTGACATTTCAAGTTGACAACTCAGCATCCCAATTCGTTCAATGTAATTGAATTTCATTAGTAGATGGTTTTGCTTCTTCGTGTTTTCTGCGAGTTCGACAAACAAGACTGAACTAAAAATTATTAATTTCTCACTCATAATATCACAAATCACGTTTCTTTACTCGCTGGGCCTACGTTTCAGTGGCTACATACAATAAACTGGAGAATTGCATTCATCATCATCATCATCATTTCAGCCATAGGACGCCCACTGCTGGACACAGGCCTCCTCAATAGATTTCCACATGGGCCGGATAGCAGCGACCCGCATCCAGCGAGTCCCCGCAACTCTAACCAGGTCGTCCGATCACCTTGCGGGTGGTCGTCCTACACTGCGCTTGCCGGTACGTGGTCTCCACTCGAGAACTTTTCTGCCCCAACGGCCATCGGTCCTTCGAGCCATATGCCCCGCCCCCGCCACTTCAGCTTGCTTACCCGGTTTGCTATGTCGATGACCTTGGTTCGTCTACGAATCTCCTCATTTCTGATTCGATCTCGTAGACAAATCCCGAGCATAGCTCTTTCCATAGCTCGCTGAGTGACTCTGAGCTTCCTTAAAAGGCCCATAGTTAGAGACCACGTCTCGGCTCCGTAGGTCATCACCGGTAATACGCACTGGTTGAAGACTTTTGTCTTCAAGCACTGAGGTATGTTGGACGAGAAGACACTTCGCAGTTTCCCGAACGCTGCCCATCCGAGTTGAATCCGCCGATTGATCTCTTTCTCGAAGTTGGACCTGCCTAACTGAATTGTTTGTCCCAGATAGACGTATTCGTCAACAACTTCGAGGACCGAGTTACCAACCATTACTGGGGTGGGTGCTACATGGACATTCGACATAATCTTCGTTTTGTCCATGTTCATCTTAAGGCCCACCTGTTGGGATACTCTGTTGAGACCTTCGAGCATCGTACCGAGATCCTCCAGCGTCTCTGCCATGACCACGATGTCGTCGGCAAACCGAAGGTGCGTGATGTACTCGCCGTTAATATTGATGCCTAGTGCTTGCCATTCCAAAAGCTTGAAGGCGTCTTCCATTGCGTTGGTGAAGAGCTTCGGAGATATAACATCCCCTTGTCTCACACCCCTTCGCAAAGGAATCGGCTCCGTACGCTGGTCTTGTACTCGGACCGACATAGTGGCGTTGTTGTACACACTTCTCAGCACCTCGGCATACCGATAGTCAATCCGGCATCGCTGGAGTGACTGCAGTACTGCCCATGTCTCGACGGAATCAAAGGCCTTTTCATAGTCCACAAACGCTAAGCAGAGTGGCAGGTTATACTCCTCGGTCTTCTGTATAACCTGCCGCAGCGTGTGTATGTGGTCTATGGTACTGAAGCCTTTTCGGAACCCGGCTTGTTCGGGAGGCTGGAATTCATCAAACCTACTTGAGAGACGATTCGTGATGACCCTAGAAAACAGCTTGTAGACATGGCTTAGAAGCGAGATGGGTCTATAATTCTTGAGCTGTTTTTTATCACCTTTCTTGAAGAATAGCACTACCAAACTTCCGTTCCATGCTTCCGGCGTGATGCCCTCGAGCACAACGGAATTGAAGAGCTTCTGAAGCACCTTTAGTAGCGGGGTTCCACCCGCTTTCAGAAGCTCTGAAGTGATTCCGTCATCGCCCGGCGCCTTGTTGTTCTTAAGCTGTTTTAGGGCCATCCTAATCTCGTACAGGCTGATTTCCGGGATATCTTCGGTATAGTGTCGGGTAAGCTTGGCTCTCGGATCTTTGGCCAATTTGTCAACAGGTTTAGCAACCGAGGTATATAATATAACTGCCCATAGAACCTCTCGATCTCTCTCAACACCTCTGGCTTCGTCGACACTACGCTGCCGTCTTCTGTCTCCAGCTTCGTCAGCTGGCTTTAACCAATAGACAGATCCCTCGCAAACACTTTGGAGCCCTTGTTTCGCTCTATCGTTTCTTTAATATGGTTGGTATTAAAGAGACGAATATCGTGTCGCATGGACCGATGGATCTGTCTATTGAGCTGCCTGTATGTGTCAGCATCTTTAGAAGTCTGCAGCGTCATTGAGCGTCGTTCAGCCATTAGGTTAAGAGTACGATCAGATAGTTTTTGAGGTCTATCTTTGCGACGGGGTCTGAAGAATTTTTTCCCCACCTCGTGGACAGTTTCTACCAACCTGTTATTTAAATCGTCCACACAAGCGCAATCATCCAGGCAAGCAAAGCGATTTGTTAGTTCCAGCTAAAAGTCTTCGGGATTTTGTATGTGAGCTGTCGTTGGTCGGAGCGTAGACTTCATTAGGCGAGACCTTTCTAGGCGGACATTAATATTCAATGTTCCTCTCACCATTCGGTGATCGCTACCGGTTTTAACCCTGTTGATCACTGAGACATCATTGAATATTTGTCTCTTTGTGGCCAAAATGAAGTCTATCTCATTTCTCGTGGAACCGTCGGGACTCATCCAGGTCCATTTTCTATGAGGCGGCTTCTTGAAGAAAGAGTTCATCATAAAGAGTCCCTCCTTCACTAGAAATTCGGCCAACCTCTGGCCCCTTCGGTTCCGTTGCCCACATCCAAATTGCCCAACTCTCAACTCGTTGTCGCCTCTCTTGCCCAGCTTTGCGTTGAAGTCTCCCATAACAACATTAAAGTGCGATTTGGAAGCATGTATGGCCCTACTGATGTCCTCATACATGGTGTCCACCTC
This sequence comes from Apotomis betuletana, assembly GCA_932273695.1. NCBI lineage: Eukaryota > Metazoa > Arthropoda > Insecta > Lepidoptera > Tortricidae > Apotomis > Apotomis betuletana. The sequence continues at coordinate 15,077,706 of OW026300.1, forward strand.
CTCATCCGGGTGTGTCGAAGTCGGTGCGTATATCTGTATGACCTTCAACAAATATCTTTTAGATATTCTGAGTATCAGATAGGCAACCCTGCTCGACACACTCGAAATTGCCACTATGTTGTTAATGAGAGACTTGTGGACGAGAAACCCGACACCGCCCTGGGACTGCTGGTCGCCCTCCCGGTAGTATAGCAGGTTACCGGATTTCAGGGCTATCGTGTCCTCCCCCTCTCTTCGGACTTCTGATAGCCCTATGACATCCCAACGCATCCTACTGACTTCCTTTTCCAGCTCGACAACCTTCTCGTCCGTTCTCAACGTGCGCGTGTTGTAGGTTACCAGCGATAACCTACGTCGGTTGTCCGTTTTATCGTAAGCCGAGATCGTTTGACGGGGGAACCCCACCCGGGGATTCTTAGCACCCCTGGCTCCAGTGCTCGGCTGACGCCCGTCTCCGCCAGTTTTGCAACTGGAGCCGCCGGGGACTTGGGGCCGTGGTAAAGTTTTTACTTCCATTGAAGGTTCGGACCGTAACCCGCCACGCTGGTCCGATGCGGGTTGGCGGGTCGCCAGAGCCTCGTCCGTTGGTCAGCACTCAGCAGCGTGCACCGCGAGCAGGTGAGGTTGGCTTGGACCCCCGAGAGATGTAGGTTGGGAGCCCTTCGCACGCCAGAATTGCATTGCCCATTTATAAATGAATTCATTCATAAATGGGCCATACATTTGTGCAGCCCATAGTAGGTAAATATGAGTAAAATTATAACCCTTCCTTTTGGCTTTGCCGTAGTCGGGTAATAATATAAATGAGCAAAAGGGGACAATCCTGCACTAATCGATCTAGCCCCTAATCAAACAATTATTATTTTCAATCGTAAAACTACCCAACTATAGTCCAATCATCCAACTATGGTCCAAAACAAAACTAGTTTTTTTTTTTTATAAAAATCTATATTCTATCAGTGATTTTATACGTTTTTATTTAAGTTTGTTTAATTATGTTGTTCACAGTTATAATTGTTATTATAATAACAAGTAATTTTCGGATTAAATTGGACCATAATTGTGTGGACTGGACTATATTTGGGTAGTTTTACGGTACTATAATTATTACCCATCTGACTTTTCCACAGGAAACTTTTCCATTTTACCAATTAATTGATTATTTCAAACTTGTTTACCGATTGTACCTAAATGATACAAAATATGACATGTATCACTATTACTACTAAGTTCGTACTAGTAAGTTTATTACTATTAAGTTCGCCTTTGTACATACTTATTCTTTTGTAATGTGTTTTTCTTGTTTTTATGTACAATAAAGTGTTTACATACATACATACATACTACTATGTAACATACCAGTAAAATTCGTAATTACAAACTACACGGTTCAAATCCTGGAAAATGTGCTATGCATCAAATTAGCCTGATTATAGCATTGCCCATTAGCTAGTGTACATGAAAGTAGTTTTTAATCTAAGTAGCTTTATTAATAACCAGCACAGCTCCTGCAAATATGCGCGGAAACCGCATGCTATGACAGCGGGGACCCGTTTACTCGTTCCAGTTACTAGCATGGAATTGGGTAGTGTACTGGGCAAAAAATATATATAATTAATCCGTCAGTTAAAATTATTAAATAAAAATGTTGTACACGATTTATTTTTGTCAGTCAAACAGACAATGACAAGTATAAAGCGCGTCAAAGTTCGCGAGTGGGACATGTGACGTCACGGCTTGCTAAAAAGTGTAGCACGGTGTGACGTCACGTGAAACTTTAGTGGACTATCTTCATCACTTTTTGTTTTTGACGAATAAAAATACGTGTCCAATATTGTTTGATTATCTATAATAACTGTCGAACTTGTTATATTATTTTAGGAGACTAAGCCTATTAATAATTGACCTAGCGAGCGAAGCATCTCCATTTTAGCTTGGCCTAAAATGCCCTCGTATGTCCAGATGTCCAGATTTAGATTTCCGGCAGTTCTCGCTTAAAGGTCGCATTTCTCAATGATCCTCGTGAAATTTTGCGAGCAGGTTCAATATAATTATATAGTCTGACGACTGTTCTGAATCTTGAATTTCCTCATTACTGAGGGTCGTGATTCACCCGTTACAGTGTTATCATGCATCAGACAGGTTATTCGCCACTTAGATCTTTTTTGGCTGCATGGAGTGCGTTGTGTTTGTGTAGCTTGGTGTCCAATGATGAGCGGATTTCGTCAAACCATCTCATCGGCGATCGGCCCCTTGGACGCCTCTCATCGATCTTGCCAGTGAACATGAGCTGTTCGGAATGTGTCCTTCCTTTCTGGCAATATGGCCGGACAACTCTATTATTCTTCGCAAACATAATATGGCACAGCAACGGGTTTTTATTTGATGTTCACGATGAATCGTCTCGCAGGTGTGAAATGATCCACGGAATCTGCAAAATTTTCTTTCAGCACCACATCTCAAAGGCGTTGACACGATTACTATCATGTTTCGTTTCAGCTCCGTAACTAAATACGCAAAAGTAGAGGGCATTCACCAGCTTCACCTTAGACTTGCGTGTAATGTTGCGGTCCTTCCATATTTTATAAGCTGAACCATAGCAGTTTAGCATGGATCTGTGACTACGGGAGATATTATATTGGTGACGTGACCGTCGTGAGCTAAGGTCGTCCAGTACAGATTGACACGCATCGTACATAATCGTCGATCGTTCACTAAAATTGGTTCGCTCTCTCGATCGCATGAAGTTACTCGTGGCCTTTGCTTAAATATTCTTCTTATGTATAATTATTATATGATGTCATTGTAACTTGCGTCAGTACTACCCTCAGCACAAAGCAACCTTTCTAATATGGTCTGCCTCCAGCCTCACTATATGAGGAGTTATTTGCTCGAGCTCGTTAACAGGACGACATCCTGTAGGTAATGCGACGCCTGGTTATTCATGAATCTGGAGAGATAAAATTACTTTGCGAACTTTTACACTGTATGTTGATGTTGTTTTATTTAGCTTCAAAACTGAATGGCGCTTTAGGTAAGTATACGAATCTAGACAAACGGTAGTGTGACGTCAGAGTTTGCGAAGCAAAAGCGACTCGCCGGCCGTATGTAATTATATCACACAAATCTTTTCGGGCCACTATAGACTCCCAATCACTTGAAATCTAATTGACATACATATCTGTAATTTTGCGAGTCTTGTTTGATCACCTGCTAATTACCGAATCCAGAATTTCGTTATTACCGTTCACGAGACTTTGCTGTTCAAAAAACACAATTTGTAAGGAAATCGACTGCTGCATAAATATGAAAATGGACTTTAATTTTTCTTTCATGAAATGATAATTATGACAATTCCTACGAGTGTGATTATAATAAGCATGTCAAAAAATAATAACCGTTACAGATCAATATCTGTCACGGTTTCGAAAACTTAAACAATTTCTAGCAGTGATTTCCAGTATTCATTTTCAAGTTCCTAAAGGTTCTTCGACGAGACACAGACACACTACAAATTTAATTTCCCTATACGCGTTGTCACCAGAGCACGTTAATAATTTACGTAATAGAGGACGTCTTCTGACATTTGAAATTCAATTTAATGACAAACAGGATGTAGGTTATGGTTCGTTGAAGATCCGCCCGCTTGGTAATAATACACTGAGATGTGACATCTCTTACTAATAAACATGAGTATCACAACTACCGACTTAAAAAAAAAAGATCAATTATTATACTTCGGCACGATATCCTTTCTTCTGCATTTTTTTCGAGTTGTTTGATTCCTTTCGACGCATAAGACCACAAACGCGAAATACCAACCCGAGGTTTTTTGGCGTTTTGCGGATTTATAAAAATGATAACGCTAAATACCAACTACGTAAAATGCCACAAACGCAAAACACCAACCGGACGTTTTGTGGTGTTTTGAGTATATTATTCAGAGTATTATTATTTATTTCGTGTTTATTCAAAAAGTATAAATATTTTTTTATTTATTTAAACTTTATTACACAAAAGAAGAACTTAACGTACAAAAGACGGACTTAACGCCATGGGGCATTCTCTACCAGTCAACGTTAAGGCAAAGCAGAAAAATTGTAGGCGGTAAATATGGTATTATTATATTTTTTGGTAGGCTTGCTTGGGGATATGGATCCAACACGCAGAGGCCCCTTGGAGTGGCTGCAGCCCTGCTGGGACCCATTCCTGATCATATCAATAAGATGATACCCCCGAATTTCATCGCTTAAAGGAATTACCAAGGTAAGTGAACACTACAGCCCTTTAACACTTCCACCCCTGGAGTATATAGCTCTAACGCTCCTCTCTGGCCGGCCAATGAAGGCAAGCCAGAGCTGAGAGTCCTACGGGTCCTCTTGGGTTTCCAATCCGGCCGACGAAGGCTCACCGGACGAGGGCCCTGACCGACTCTCTGGAGACCCGGGTCCGTGGGGTCGTCACTCCCCAACAGCTCGCCACAAGCTGCCCTGCGGGCTTATTATTATTAAAGTATTATTTTTTATTTATGGTATTTAGCGTGATTGGTATTTTGCTTAAATTCATGTTGGCGTTATGCGTAGTTGGTGTTTTGCGTAGTTGGTATTTTGCTAAAGTGGTTTTTTGCGTAGAGTTGGTATTTCGCGTTTGTGTTCTGATGCGTCGAAAGGGTTTGATTTTGTAAGGGAACAATATTTTCTGTCGCCTTCATTTAGATGTGTCACTATCTTAAATACCTCTATTATAATATTCTATCCCCAAGAAATGTATGTCTTCATATTTATCAAATCTGTCTGTAATGCACTTTCAGTGACCTAATGAACAATATTTGTTCCTAAAATAGTAGATCTGTCACCTAAATTAAATCACCAAATAATATTAAAAGGGTTACCGTATTAGGGTTAATGTGTACGATATATTAGGCTGCGAAAATCCAAATTTATAGGGCTCTCGCTGGGTAGGAGGCGTGCCGACAAAGAGCTATCCTAGAGTGTTTTTGTAAGGCCGGAGGCGCGGATGGAGAGCCTTCGGCGACCAGCTTCAACCGCTCGGCTCCGCACGGGTCCCAAGCTTTGTCATGGCGGGCGCAGGCCGCTCTCCCCGTAGCGCCGGTGCTATGGCGGAGTCAGTGGAGCGAGCGAAGCGAGAAAAAAACTTTTACTTGACAGAGCCATGTTTGATTCAATAAGGTACATGTTATAAACCCTATGGTAGTTTTATCTATTTAATTGTGTATCGCGATCGCCAAATGTCAGTTGAACTATTTAATAATTAATATTATATTCCAACGATTAAAAATAATTAACTTTATAATACTAATCAAAAAACTATTAGTAACATTTAATTCGTTCAATCATTAATTGAATAAGACGTTACTTTGCGAAAAATTAATAATATTCGTTTGCTAAACCGCGATATAATAACATGCCAGTCAATTATTTAGTATGAACCCATGCATTAACAAACTACCACCAAAATAACAAAACTTACTCGACACGTGCCGCCCCTCTACGAGGCATCATCACAGCATTCATCATCATGTTGAAGGTCTGGAGTCCGACAACCCAAACCCGAATTTTATTTTTATTTTTTTAATTTTATTTATTTATCCACACTTACAGCTATTTTTACAGGACAACCCGTAACTATTTCTATAATTTTACATTATTAAACTTACTCCTATTTATCTATTGTAGATTCGGTTGTTGATTCTAATTAATATTTAGGTACGCGTTTTAATATTATTTGGTACTTAATTCAAGTTAGGTGACAGATCTAGGCACTATTTAAGGAACAAATACTTTTTATTAGGTAACAGAAAATCATATCCATTTTGTAATCTTTGCTTAGAATCTAGTAAGTTGAGTTAAGATTGGCTTATAAGTATACAATTCTGTCAAGTTTACGGTTTAATTGTGCCATGAAACGGTGCTGCCACCCAGTGTTATCTGCCCTACCCCTGGAGTGTATACAACAAGGCATGAAGGGAGGGCGGCGTCTACCCGCCGTAAGAAAGTGTCACGGTGAATATAAAAAGTCTCTTTTCTGCGATGAACATAGAAAGGCTTTGCTCCTGCCACCGGGTCCTAAAAAGTCCGCTAATGTATTATGCTGGTTATTTAGCAACAATTGCAACGTACTTCATTGCGCATGTGCAGCGAAGCGCTCGCTGCTAGGTTTCGTAGCCGAACATGATTAGTAATTAAAATCTATGCTGTTCATGGAAGCCACACGTAGAAATAGTTGGATAGAATAGATGCGACCAGTAGGTACCAACCAATGCAACGCATGCAGATATAGTCATGCCTTTTGTCCGTTCTTCGTTTCATTGTAGGTAAAGTTTTAATTAAAAATATTCAACTATTACTCTAATATCAAAATATATGCTTGATCAACTATTTTCAGTTCCGGATTTTGTTACTCAGATTATTTTATATTTAATAGTATCACTAAATATTCCCAATATGGGGGCTTAAAAACAACCTATCGGGCTATAAATACATTCAGACTACAAATAAAATTGTAGACAAAAATAAAAGTCGAGCTTAAATATGTTTTTAAATTAATTATTAATTTAAATAATGTGACACACTTTTTCGTGCATTGGCTTGGAAAGTTCTACTAATACACTTTTTTTTGTATAACGCCTACGACGAATGTAATTTTGGTTTTATGTTTGCGTACTGTGATCTATCAATGATAATGTCACACCCAAAACCACAACAACGCACTTTTAAAACTTGTACCAAAATTCTATACTCTATGATACCCGTTACTGAACTATAATATTCAATAAGTCAACTCTTTACTCAGCTGTAATGAATTTCAAAATTTCCCTAGTTGGTAAGACATAATTGTGTGTGTCGTACTTTGCATTCCTTACGCCCCTTACCTTAAACGCGGTACTCGACTTGAGGAACCTTTTTGTGCAACGGTTGCATAAAATACTATGAAATTTTATATCACCTATAATATAAATTTAGTAGTGATCACATCTAAGACATTGCTTCCCATATAATATACATATGTGGCCGTGATATACGGGACGAGTCAAACTGCACTAAACAATTAAGCCGGCTCCGACCCCGAGACCGACGCAAATGCCTTGGGACTTCGGGACTTAGGAATTAATCAGAGGAAAAACAAAACCGCTATAGTCGTTCACGTGAGCGCTTGCAATATGTTATTTTAAGAGTTGGATTTCTAAATGTTTTAAGTCAAGGTTAAAGTGATTAGAGTTGAGGAAAAAATTTGCATTCTTTATTTTCTGGAGGGTTGTCGAGGTCCATAACACCTTTTTATGATTCTATTAAGTTAAACTAATAACCTGGTAGGTGCCAGTCATACCCACTCAATTGCTTTTGGTATGGTAACTACGGCTACCTGTCATCACGATGATAAACATTTGTTTATTTCATGCGTTTCATTGAAAATACATGTCTTTAACATTGATCCCATTATTAGTAGAATTAAATAGTGAACTAGTGTTTATTTTTTACATTTCTAGTTGCTTTGATTTCTGCTTCAGGTAAGCTTTTCATAAATTTGTGAATTCAGTTATTAGGAAAAATAAAATAATGTTTCCTTTATATTCTACCTTTGCGCCTGTATATATTTTTTTTCCACCCTGTAGGTGTATTGTAATATGTATACGCAGAAATTCTACGGGTATATTTTCCATGTCATAACTTTGCAAAGCGCAATAATCCGAGATTTTCGTTGTTAAAAAGAGTTATGTATATTACCCGTCGCTGTGTGTGGCTATTTATTACCGTACTGCACCCTGATTTAAGGACGTTTTCGCAAGATTTGTTGTTCGGGTAATTTAAAGTGATATTACCTTACTATTAATGTCTTTACCTTGGTAAGATACGTCTTGTCTTAATTTAATGGGTTTAAAGGGCAATCTTTGTAAACTACAAAGCAAAGGTAAGTTACGAGTATAACTATAATAAGAGTATTCTAAAATTTCTAAGGGGCTTTTTAAACCGTCTGTGATCGTAAGTTAGTTATATATGCTTGTTGTATTACTTGCTGTACGTTACCAAATATATATATTTGGTAACGTACATATTAATGTCCGTATAATTATACTCACTAACTAATTTAAGTAAATACCGAGTAATTTATGCTGTTTCAACTCACCTCTGTTTCAAAACCCTAAATACGATAAAAATGTGCATATTATATTTAAGGAATATGGGTGGATCTTCTTATTTTCATTTGAGTTTAGCAGCAAACTACGTACGAAAAAGGGTCACAATCCGTGGCCATACCCGTTTATTTTTATTGTAAACCAGCGACCCGCCCCGGCTTCGCACGGGTGTAATGCTACATTATTCATGTATTATACATATAAACCTTCCTCTTGAATCACTATCTATTAAAAAAAACGCATCAAAATCCGTTGCGTAGTTTTAAAGATCTAAGCATACATAGGGACAGATAGACAGACAGACAGGCAGCAGGAAGCGACTTTGTTTTATACTAGTGATAGTGATATATGTTTACGACATTTACATAGCCCATGTACTTGCCACGGTTTGGAATGGGTGTCAATGGTCTCTCGTATCCAGCTTACCTATCCTTCGAACTGCAGCAGAATTTGCTGGGATAGGAGTGAAAGTGATTGTACTCGTATGAATGATTGTTTGATTAATGTCATTACTTCTTTAACTCAAATTACGAGTAATTATACCTACACCATTTCCGAAGAACGGAATATACGCTAGTCACGTGGACGAAGCCGCAAGAGAACCTATATCTACATATACATGTAACAAAGCTGAACAGGGTGAAAGGTCTGTTAGTGCTTACAAGATATTCGAAAAAAAGTTGGCGGAGGTTACTTAGAATCGATAACAGAACATGTTCCAACAATTTTTTTGTCTGTTTATCAGTTTATCTGTTTATTTGACCGCGCATCACGTGAAAACGGCTGAGCGGATTTTGATGAAAACTTCATTAATTTGTCGAAAAAATCCCCGGCCGTATTATAGGCTATAAAAAAATTACCAATAAAAGGGGAGGTAGCCATTACCCTTGAGTTAATAAGTTTGCACTTGAATCTTATGGCGCTACTTAGGTAGGAGGTGCAAACTTTTTTCAAACATGTGCTAAGACTATCGAGTAGCCTGACGACAACAGTCATCTATCGTATTCACTTTACTTTACTTCAAGTTCCGCCTCCAGGAGAGAAGGGAGAGAAATTAAATTACTTAGTTAGGGGTGAATTAGTCGTTTACTGACACAGACAGACCGATTTCCACGCGCGTGGAGCCACGGGCACAGCTAGTAATATTTTGACATCTATTTGGCATAATTTTTTGTCCGAATCTAGTTACGCATAAAAAGTTCCGCATAATTACTTTTTGGTCGAATGGTTGTTTCGCCGAATATTATAGTAGCATAAGATTAAGATTGCCGAATTTCAATACGCATAACTTGGTTGTGCATATTTATAATTTAGCAGAATTTGGATATGCCAAAATTATATTTATACCATTGCCTATTTTACCTTAAGGTAGGTCTGACTTGGCTTAGGTTAGGTACGACGACGAGCGAAGCGAGGTCTATAACGAGTGGTCGAAAAATCCTAACATTACCCATTTCACCTTAAGCCAGATGCTCCAGAACCGAACTTTTAGTACCCCACGTTATAAAATTAAAAACACGCACTAGTTCATCGTTTCTAGAAAAGTTCATTGCATTAGGCTGGTATAATAAAAACAAAAAATATATAATAATTCTTTATTTTATATACAATAGCATCATACGACTAAAATGCTAAACTAATTTCAAATTAGCGGCAATAGCAAGTTTGGTTTATACTTTATGCGAAAGTAAGTTTTTGCGTAACTATTTTATGCGTAAGCAATTTTCAGCCTATTCGGACGTCGCAAATTATGCTTAAGAAGCATTCGGCAAAAATCTGCGAAATAGAATTATGCGAGAACAGTTTCGGCATACAAACAATTATGCATATACTGATTATGCTATATAGAATTATGACAAGAAAAATTATGCGTAAACAAGGGGAACCATATAAAAACACACGCTTGAAAACTGTACATTGTGAGCGGATTAACATAATTACGCTTATAAAAGTTGAAAATTATTAAAAAATATTATTGGAAAGCAATTAATTTGAGGCTTGGCTCGCCGCGGTGCCAACATGCGTGAAATTCCCGACAAATGGCTCGCGTCATTTAATTTTGCTGATCTCATGTTTGCGCTCTGCGCCATTTTTAAATTGAATTTTGGAGTTACGTTGAGTTGCAAACACGGCTGTTAATTGTAACAAACCATTCCACCCTTTGAGTTCGTCCGGACACTGATTCTCGTCTATAAAAAAAGGCCTACATGTTTGACAATTGTTTGTTTCGTTTATGATTTTTTCTACACCCTATTTATTTAGGTCCTTAACTATGTAGGTAAAAGTAATCTTTTGGTTATTTGGTACAATACCACAGATACAAATGTGGTATACTAAAAGTTTTATTCACACTTAAATATTGATGGTACAGTCTAGTTCTAGTCCATTCTTCCTTAACGGATAAATTAACATTGATTAAAAACCTACTTTTCAGAATATCGTGAGTAAGTTATTATATTCATCATAAACGACATGAAACAATGAAACAAGTAACATCAAAGGAACTTCAACCTGAAATAATGCTTTATGAAATACCCTTAGTGTTGCGTTACTTCGTGCGATACATTCTTAGAAATACACAATGGTTCATTTCCTACAGTTGTATCTAATAAGGTACAATCAGAAACAGTTTGAGCAAGTGTAAAGGATGCCAAAACTTGTATCATATAAAGGCAATTCAGCACTGCTACATTCAGTCAGTGTCATTCTTTATAAACGGAGAGATGGCTGTCCATAACCCTACCTTATATAGAACTGCTAGTTTAGGTACATAGGGTACCAGACGGTCGCCGAACAAACACAAAAAAATAAATTTATATTTTATCCCTGAAAAGCGTGTCGCAATAATCTATCAATTCTGAGCTAAATACTTAATGACTCCGCCTCCTTTGGATACGAAGCTAGATGGGAGTTAAGCTGCGTGAAGATTGTAGTTGTGCATGGAGAAGGGAGAGACGTGAAGGGACAAGATTTAGTACTTGATCTATGGATACTCTTTTACGTATATGACACCAAAGATAATAACTGATTGATATTAGGAAAGAATCGATGCGTTCGTTTCTAGGAGCGGATACGAATGCGCGCCGATTTAGCCTGACAAAAGGGCGCAGCCGGGCATTCTGGTGCTCGCAGATGAGTAAGGATATTTAGCGCGGCTTGATTTGTATACAGCGCTCGTATTGATGTAACGTAAAAATCGCGTTGCAAATTAGGGGAGACTGAGGGGCTTTGAAACAGAGGTGAGTTAAAGGGGCCCGTGAGGGACGGGCCGCGTCTGAATCGCGTTTTTGCCAGCTCACTAACGGATTTAGGTAAATACCGAGAAATTTACGCTGTTTCAACTCACTTCTATTTCAAATCCCTTCGATCTCCCCAACACCACACTACACCACACATCACTTCATTATAAATACACAAAATGGGGAAAAGGAACTATAATGTAACCGCTGTAACCGCAATAACTTAATCAAAACCAACACACTCGTAAACATTTAACTGTAATCAACTTCGGGAAACCAAAATTACTTACGACAACAAACTCTAACGAGTGTGTAACAGAGATATTAGTTAGAAACTAATTAAATTAAATGTGCCCCGACAAACGTTTTACATGTCAGGGAAACGTGTTTCTTAAAGCACTTTGTCACACTTAATCCCTGAGAGAATAGAGAGGTCCCGCGTAAGTTGTTTAAGGCACAAGATAAATCTCATTTGAAGTTTCAACCAGACTACGTATTTGTATGGAAAATAGCGAAATCATTGGGGAATGTCTGATAATATTGTTTACTGTTTCATAACTGTAGCTATTGAGTATTTTAATGCGAGCTTGTGATTAAGGAGTTTTCTGATATATTTGTATGTTATGTTAGCGGATGCTTAAAGATAGAAATCAGAAATTCGGATATATATTTACCTAAAACTTGGTGGTGGTTGTATAGTGTGTGACCGGCTTTATTGTAGGTAAGAATAATATCAATCAGTTTTAATAACGATGATTTTTGGGATCATGTACGTATACGAGTATACATAGATCATGTCCAAAGGTACTAAATCTTGTATTAGCTGATGTCTTACGAACCCACAAGTGTCCTATATAATCTTAGTCAGATTATTGGTTACCTTGGTTGGCCAAGGTTTCTATGTCATCACGTCATCAGGCAATATATTGGGAGTAATTGCTGTTCGTTTTTTTATTTGAATACGTAGATACTTCATTGACGTTTCCTTGCCTTTTCCCATTTGAATAGTTATGTATGTTTATCAATTGTTGTTATTTCGGAGACGGTTATGATTATGGAAGCTCAACGAAACCAGCGCGCCAACGGAAAGCGACAGAAGCGCCCCCTTGAACCAGTTTTGGCGCGCTCGACGGAGTCTTGGCGGTTCACTCGGAGAGAATGACAACGATACTTCACTTTGGATTCACCATCGAGTGCATTACTGCCTTGGAACTGTTTCGTTCCGTTGTGCTATTCCAAGTTGATTAGAGTCAGCGAATTACTATAACTCAGCAATACAATCTTAATTTAATAAATATATTCTCTTCAAGATTTTGAATAGCCAACGTGCAGACCTCCTCTGTGCCAGGCACAGTTATTTTATATTAAGTTGTTTAAGAAATAAATCAAGTTGATTGTGTCTTCAGCTTAAATCTTGCTCACAACTACCTCCTCGTCCACAACTATGTCCGATAGGGCATCTAATGTGCCACACACCGCCCCTGCCATCCGTCGACCCGGGAATTGTAACATATAATTTTTTTAATAGTACATTACATCAGAGGCCGGGAAAATGAGGATTTCCGGCCAAGTAGGTATATACGGCCGAGCGAGCGTGCGAGCGAGGCCGGATAGTGATACGAGGCTGGGAATCCGTTTTCACGACGAGGCATGTATAGTGCTTTTCTCAAACATACAATGAAATAAAAAATATACTTCAAAGAATAACACTTATTTATTTATTTATTTATTTTATAATAATTACATATCTGCAACTTACAGCTAATTGCCAAGGCGTTACAGATCTTAACTTAAAATTAAACAACAAGCATTATATATATATCCTTAAAAGTTAATAGTTAAAAATTAAAAAGAAAAAAAAAGAAAAAAAAAGAATAACCTAAACTTTAGTGCACAGCAAACAATTTATAAAAGAAAAAATACGAATACAAATACAAACATAGAATTTACCGCCGTTCGAGATATTTCCTGCACTCCACCAGTAGATTCGGCAAGCTCGCAGCAAATATATCGCAGTGCGGGGCCACGTCGAGTACAGAGTTGATGATGGATAGCGCGCTCGAGATCGGCGCATGCTTCAGTAGCGCAGTGCGTGCGCTCGGCACCGCCAGCAGGGGAGTGCGCCGCAATCGTGATCGCGCGCTAGGCGCATATAGGCGAACTACCTTCTCAACCAACCCCGTGCAATCAACCTTACCATTAATGATGCCCAACGCAAATTTGGCCACTGCCAGGTATCGCCTCACTTCTAAAGATTCATATCCTAGTACCCCCAAAAGAAACAATGTTGGATAGAGATATGGGTAATAGGTATATTCCTTTTTATAAAGACACCTTAGGAACTTCTTTTGGACCTTTTCTATCATTAAGGTATATTTAGCTTCGTGGGGATTCCAGACCGATGCATTTGCTTCGAGCACGCTCCTCACTAAGGCCGCGTAGAGAATTCGAAAAGCATTCGTCGTGAGGTTTTGCGAATTCCTTATCTTGCGAATACTTAATATTGTTTGTCCGATATTTTTCGAATTTGACCGAATTTTAAAAATCCGATTTCAGATTCTGACTCAGGAGCCCCAAAAACCCCCGGATACCGAATTTCAGCCTCCTAGGACCAATTTGAAAATTTCTCCATACAAATCGTTTTTTTTTTCGATATTTTCCGAATTTGACCGAATTTTCGGACAAGATTTCAGATTCATATTTTTGAGCCCCGAGAGCCCCCCGATACCGAATTTGACTGAATTTAAAAAATCAGATTTCAGATTCTGACTCAGGAGCCCCAAAAACCCCCGGATACCGAATTTCAGCCTCCTAGGACCAATTTGAAATTTTCTCCATACAAATCGTTTTTTTTCGACATTTTCCGAATTTGACCGAATTTTCGGACAAGATTTCAGATTCATATTTTTGAGCCCCGAGAGCCCCCCGATACCGAGTTTTAGCCGCCTAGCACCAATTTGAAATTTTGAAAAAAAAAAGTCGCCATCTTGAATTTTTTTTCCACAAGTGTCTAACAACCAACCTTTAAAAACAAAACCTGCTTTTTGTCAAACCAGCCAGCTGTGTGAATGACCTTGTTGTTGAAACAAAAAAAAAGTTACTTTGCAGGCCTAGGCCTGAAAAGCAGTATGAAATCCCTTTACAGTCCTCTCGAGTTGTTGCGCCCAAAAACCGATACTTCCGAGCCTATTATAAGGAACGCAAAGACAATATTTCATTGCATGTTTGAGAAAATTATATTAAGCGTCAATTTCTTATGTAGAGGGGTTATTATTTCGAAAATCTCAACAGCACGATGCAGGATTTGTCTGAGCGCGCGGCGCCAGCCGTAAAGCCATCCATTAGCCATCTGTTCATAGAACATTCTTCGTCCGCTGATCATGCCGAAAAGAATGAGGATTTTAACCAATTTTGGAACAAAGATAGCTGTATATCTAAAGCTGGTTATGGGATACTTTGTTGAGCCATTTTAAAAAATACAAAAAAAAATACAAAATCATTTATTAACAAAAAACAGCTTTATACATTTTAAGAGTATCCATCAGTGACCAAACTATAGGCTTAGCCTGTATCTTGGCCATCTGCGAGTGCGGTTAACAAAGGAGAATTATAAAACTAAGAAATTATAAACTACAAAAGTTTGAGTTAGGACGTTCGATATTGAATACAAGTTTAAAATTCACGGATTTTACTTATTCTAAAATATTATTATTGGAGCGGAGCGAGCGAAGCTCCCATGGATCGACTCGAATGGACTTTTTAACAATGCGCAGATCTCAGCGAGTTCTCAACCGATTTTAGAAATTTTTGTTTTAAAATGCACAAATTAAATTTTGCTAGGTCGTGACAAACAGAAAATTTCGAAAAAAAAAATAAAAAAAAAACTCCGCTCCAATCTATGGTGCAAGCTTAGCCGGTGGCTGACTCTGCATCGACCTAGTATTAAAAATGCAATGCAATGCATTTTTGACATCAGGCGTGACATAGAATGATGAGTAAATAAACAGAAGGGTTACCCCGATGTTCGAAATTCAACCGTCTTATAGTGCCGTCCCGCTCACTCAAATATACTTTGACAGGAGATTGAGAGGATGGCACTATTCGGAGTCGTCGGAGTAGCCCTTCAGTTTTCTTTACGGGATCGATGACGTTACTATCATGAGTGAAAATGGCTGACAGTGTTTTAAGCATTCCAAAATACAGAATAAAAACAATATTTTCAAATTCTATTATTCAGCCTTCTACTTTTATGAACTAAAAATTATATAATTATTGACACAAAGGTAAATTAAGAAAGAAAAATTGAGTGCGATCTACTACAATCCGGGATTACGGGATTGTAGTAAAAATTATATAATTATTGACACAAAGGTAAATTAAGAAAGAAAAATTGAGTGCGATCTACTACAATCTGGGATTACGGGATTGTAGTAGATCGCATTCAATTTTTCTTTCTTAATTTACCTTTGTGTCATTATTTATAAAAATAAAAATGTGGTATTACCACATAAAAAAATATGAATCGATAAAAAGATTCTAAACAAATATTAAAAAAATATATATTTAGGTTTCCTATGCTAAAACCTATGCGAAATAACTTATAATTTTGTGAAGCGTAGGAGATAAAGAATCTTGCAGTATTTTTAAGTTTAATTAATATAATAACGTTTCACAGTCTTGGCATTGTAGTGACGAGTGAGATAGGAATATAGTACATAGATAAGTCACCTCTCTATCATCAAGAAGTAAAACCTTTTCTTGCACTTAATATGCAATCTCTATGCTAAAAAACGACACCCACCCTCACGAAAAGGTCCCTAATATAAAAAAAAATTATTAAGTACTAAATAAACATTCAGCTACTACCGTTTAAACAATTAACATAATCACTGATAGGGTAAAGCTTCAAAATTACGAGTATAATCTTCATTGGTTACATCGTAATAGAATAACATAAACTATTCGCTTTACACATTAAAAAACATAAATTATAATAAATGACACCCATCATTTGATTGCTGGTCTATGCAATCCCACCCTCAATCAAAAGACATAAAAAATACTACTATATGCTAATAGACATCAAACTAACCCTAAAAGTCCTCTCAACTTCTCGAAAGATTGTCGAGGCAAAGATTTAGTTAGAATATCAGCAATCTGTTCACTCGTATGCACATATTGAATGTGAACGACACCTTGAGTAATTTTTTCCTTTATGAAATGGTACTTTATTTCAATGTGTTTCATTCTTTTCAATTGTTCAGCGATCATTGTTTATACTACTATGTAACTGACAGTAGTAGAGTTTATGTTTTAGTTTTTGTAGATGACATACTGTGTACTGGATTTGGTCCCATGGTAAATGAAATTATAAATAACATGAAAACCCACTTAGTGTCAATTACCACGATCTTTGTGTCAGGTTTGTTTACAAATGACCATGTATCATTTTCTCTTCTATTTTATTTGGTTATGGGCCCAGGAGTCCTAGGAGTCCCAGGTCTAGCAGAGTGGCGCAGTGGAAGCGTGCTGGGCCCATAACCACTTATAATTTTGTGAAGCGTAGGAGATAAAGAATCTTGCAGTATTTTTAAGAGTTTAATTAATATAATAACGTTTCACAGTCTTGGTATTGTAGTGACGAGTGAGATAGGAATATAGTACATAGATAAGTCACCTCTCTATCATCAAGAAGTAAAACCTTTTCTTGCACTTAATATGCAATCTCTATGCTAAAAAACGACAAAATAAACATTAATACAATTTAACATGAGTCAACAGCCCATTCTATGATGGCATATAGATACATGTATCAATACTTGAAGGGCCCATAACTTTGTAAGCGTTGCGAACTTCAAACCAAGTTGTTCTGTTTAATGCAGAATTCGGTTGTTTTAGTTCAACAAAGCTTCAACGGAAAAGATAAGGAATATTAAGATAGAAAAGGTGCAATACACATTTATACAATCATTGGAAAATCTACTAAGTAATGCAATAAAAACATACTATAAATTATAGATTTTTACACACTACTTTTTGCCGATGGTACTTTCTTAGACAGATGTTAATTGTTCATCAAGACCAATCAAATGAGAGTGTGGTTAAGTGGCGTTTGATAACCCGCAGGAACTGCAAGCACATGGCGCTGAAATCTAATAAAAGCTTGTTAAAAAGGTCTTTATTTCCTAACTGTATGAATACAAATATAGGATATACATTTGGAATAAGCTCGATATATGTTTCAGAACAATAAATGTCAAAATCCCATACAAAAAAATTATGACGTCAGTGCGTTTTCAGGATCGTATCGTATCGTCTCGTATGTTTTTAATTTTCCGCAGTCTTAGTAGTAGTAGTAATATGTAGAAATTCAGTGTTTTGATAAACCGGGTTTCAAATGCCTTGTTTATAATATTTATGTTTCTGTTGCTCCATATTTATTATGCTTCACATACAGAAATACACTGTTGAAACTTATTTCATCAAACGAACTAAGCTCAAGAGTAATATGTAGATAATGCTCTCTTTGTCCACGTAACCCTTTCATAATTCGTATTTTGTTCAACTGGTTTTTTTTATCTTTGTGGATGAAATGAGTTGTATGTATGTATGTATTTATTGTTTATTATGTTAATATATTTCTTTGTTTATCGTCTATGTATTATTATTTATAATGCTATTTGCACCGCTTCATAACACCATTAATTTTCAAGTTCTCCACTACCCAAAGATTATCTGAAAGAGATCGCCCTTTAGCGATACAACCGCCTATTGTTTATCTCTATTTGTAATTTCTTCCATTGTATCTCTCTTGTTTGTTTTTTGAGGTGTGGAATAAATAGTACTTGTTGTGTATTGTATCGTATCGTATCGTATCGTATCGTAACGTATCGTATCGTATCGTATCGTATAGTATGGTATTGTATCGAATCGTATTGTACCTACTTTATTGTATTGTAGTGTATGTTTTTTAGAACTGATAAGTAGTGAAATATCTTGCATTAAATAATCTAAGAGTAAATCCACTGCTGAAGTGCACTGACAAACTTTGGAGTAAGTAAATGGAACTCCACCAATAAACGCAGTTAGCAGGACATTAATGTTATTTACTTTGCATCGATACGTTTTTATCTTTTGCATAGGTATTTAATAAAAGTACATAAAACTAATGATAGACAAAAGAAGTTATCGATCAGCAGACCACTTAAATTTTCGACTACTTACTAATAATAGGAAAAGAAACCTTTTAGCTAAGTGACTAGACGAAAAGTATCATTAAACCTGAACGACGTAAGCTCGCATGCTTCGAAACCATTTGCACTTAAAATAAATTATGACGCATAAAATCGTTTAAAACGACGAATTGTAACTCTGATGAGACGGTAATTGTCAGTTAAACGTGATATGATGCACGGAAATCGCAGCCTATATTAATTTACTGAAATATCTCGACCAAAATACACGTTGTGTTAATTTAACCCCATTGCATGTGTTAACTCAGCGTTATTCAGAAATTATGCATGCTTAAGTTTATTCAGCAAATGTCAGAGTGACACTTGGCTATCCCGTCACTGGCTATATATATGTATTATCATTAGCATTAACTACGAGTATATTAGTAATAGTTATAGATGAGTGTGATTGGTGATTACAAGGCATTCTACGTAAATAAATCGATTGAGTACCTACTCGCAAAATAGTGCAAGTAAGGCAGTGGTAACTTTTTTGGTGTTAAAGATATAACATACCCTAATTACTTACAATTACATTAATATAAATGTTGATACTGATGACGATTCATATTTTTTCTTTTCTCTAAATTTAACAATCAAGTTGCAGCCAACATTCTTGCTCAATTTGTTTTGTTGCTTAGTTTGATACTAAATCGATAAGAGTAAGATTGCCCCTAAATAATATTAAAAGCCGTTTTTTTTCAGTTCTTAAAGTGTTAGAATGCGCCCAAGTTCATATATTTTTATACGTTTTATTGACAGATGAAAGAAAGAACGCACCAACTGATGACTTATGAATTTAGTCAATAATTAGGAATACAAACCTGTGTACATTTTTTTCAATAGTAGGTATATTCTGGCGTTCCTTTGTGGAATTCCCCAGTTAGCAATATTCCAGTAATATAGGGTAGCATTTATAATTTAAGCAATTATTTTCATCCGCACCTGTGCTAATCCCACTTTCCCCAATCAAATCTCATTTACTTCTAAATTGCAATTGTATCACAAGCTCCGGGTTCAATAACCTCATATTGCCGGTAACCTTTTCACACACGTTAGCAAACCAACATTCGTCCTAATCCTGTCTTAATCCCCCGAATGACATCTGTAACAGCGCGCGTGGCATACGTAATGTTGCCACACTTCCTCCTGAAAATTTACTAAGACTAATGAAAGCAAGTCGAACGCCCGTGATCTGATTAGTGCCGTATGCGACGCACGTTTCTGTTATGTTCATTTGATTAAATGAATTCTTGCCTCGTCGTGATAGTGTTGTCTGTGATCTAGATTTACGGTTACTTCGAAATGGTGACGTGTGTGATAGTGCCTTGAGTGTGTTTCGAGGAAATCGCCGGGATGTTGTAAGATGAATAGATATATGCTGACTGATGTTAAATACTATAGCATACGGTACTTATATAACAACATGTAGTTTGATTTTTATTCATACGACGGCAAAAAGCGTAAACGCTGTAAACGCCAATGAATTCCCTTGGCGTTTACAGCGTTTACGCTTTTTGCCGTCGATATCGATATGTATAAAAATAAAGAAAAAAAAAACAAAAATTATAAGAACTTTGAAACGTGAGATTTCAAATGACCACAAATATATTTTTTTTTAAACTAAAAGGATATTCGTCATTTTTTTCAAAATCTTCATTATTCGATAAAACAATAGGTTACGGTCATATTTGTTTAAAATGTCCGAAAGGTAAAGAAGGTAAGACAAGGAAAGCGCTTATCTTGCAAACATGACCCCAGAAAACCATTGTTCGAGGACATTGGAAGTAATCTTTACGTAGTGACGAAATTGTAGGGACGCGGAGGACCGATGGTCTAGTCAAGATGACGACTAGGTTGGCGCTGTTTGTAGTGCACCTGCCTTCTGAGCCCGCTTCTAGGTTCTGGGTTTGAATCCCGGCCAGGGTAAATATTTGTGTGATGAACTCAAATATTTATTCCTGGATATTGCAAATTTTGGAATACACTCACGAGGTTTACGGTTCACAGAGCCAAGTTTAGTTAAGGAACCAAAATCTTTTTTTTTTCTATTCCAGTAAGTTTTCTTTTTAAATAGGTATGTGAGAAAATGTAAAAATAGTTTACTGTAGTAGTCAATATGCTATGTTTTTTTTTTCTTTATTTAAAGAGCTTTGTCACTTAGGTGACGATGTCGCTCTGTAGGTGTTACATCAATATGGTATGGTGAACGTAGTAATGGTGCTTCAGTATGGACTGTATGAGTTTAAAGGCTATGGCTATTATGGCTGACTAGATATGTGCCGTTCTCCGTTCCGGGAATGTTCTCGAGAACGTTCTTTCCCCATACAAATTGGGAAATGTTGTCGAGAACGGCACATCTCTATGGCTGACAAAGTATTTAACTGCCACCTACGCTCTTTTAGAGTGAGGGCATACTGGACTGTTGAACAAAATATATTACTATGTAGGTACAGCAGAAAGAATTACCCAAAATGCCAAAAGTAAGGATAACACGCGACTGTGAAAATATCGCCATACTTATATTTGAAATTCTAAACGCGCATATTTGAACTATCTCACCGATCCTTTTGACATACGAGCAGTCCTCGCTATGTAACCGCAGGTTTCTCAGCATATCAAAAGAAGTTCCCGGTTTCAAGGAATTTTTGCTTCTTTGCTAAAACGCGAACGGTTCGGAATTCGTAAATCATGTGCACAAAGGTAAGCGATGCGTTATTGTCCACGTAGCTTCACGTAGGTCCCGAGCGACGACATAAATTAAATGCACAAGTATACTCGTGGAAAGTCTCCCTTGCACAACTGGCAGATACGCGTACATTCATTTTTCCAAATGTGCTCTGTGTCTGAAACATGCATGGTATCTGCACGACAGCAGCGTCAGCCAACGTTCGTCTGAAATTAATGAAATCGAAAAGAAATGTTACTAATTTTAACAATGCAATGCAAGCACTTCTCACTCCTCCTGAGTTACAATTTTTAACCCTGGCGTTTAAGTGCAATGCTTGTTACCCGAGGCTACGTATTGGCAAACTGGATATAATTTTATACCTATAATTTTCTATATGCTGGCTACCTACTTATAACATCATAATGGTATGGAAGCCGTGAAAGATGGACTCAGACGCGACACGCGACGCAAACTTATTCATTATCCATATCTCAAAAATATTTAGTCTGGTATCTGAATAATCCACTTCATTTTTTACCTAACTTTTACACAAAGAAAATTCAAATTGACTAATAAAGAGACGGAATGAATATAATCTCCCTAGTTAAATATTTCAAAGGCCACACGTGCAAAGAAAATATGTAAAGGCCGTAATTATTATTCCAACGCCAAAGTAAACTCAAAGCATTGATACATTAAACTTCTTAAAAGAAAATTCCACAACACAAATGTACGCATGACATAAAAGGACAAAATTTCTTAAGTAAAGAAGCCACATATTTACCACACGTATTTCAAAGAAACGCTCTACATTTCTTTCGCTTTGGTAGAACTTCAAAAAAAAACGCTTTTAATATACAATAAATGTTTGTTTTCGTTGAATATTCATAAAAATAAAGAACACTGATGATTTAATCAAATGGATAGCGTGCAAACATGACTCGCCGCAGTTAACAGCGATTTGAACGTAGTAAACTACTTTGTTAGAACTAAACAAGGGGAATAGTAAACGTTTGCTGTTCGACCTCTTGGGTTGACTACGTTAATCCAATCAAGGGAAATTAATTATCTAGCATTGGAACGTGTTTCTCTGGCAATAGTGATCCGTCGAAAGAACCCTCGGAATCTTCTAAAGTGGTACTCGTCGACGATTAGTGCTAGAGAACACTTAACCCCCTTGAACGGGTGCTGTCGGTTTGGTCCCTCTCTTTGTTCGCTCCGGCCCTCGAGTTGCCGTGTATTATTGGCCAATACCCGGAGTTATTACACTGTCATTCATTCCCGGCTCCCTCTCTCAATCATTGTGATCGGTTCAGTTGAATTCGATGCAATTAGAATCAAGAAGTCAACACTGGTTTAATTGAAATCCCTTTGAACATCATCTTATTCATATTTAATCTCGTGCAATCAAATAGGATCTCCAATTTACTAAAATAAATTATTGAAAAAAAACGTTGCCCGAAACGAGGACATTTTTTTAATATTTACAATAAATATTAAAAAAAAAATTAAGTAACTTTACAATTTCCACTCATTATGAAAAATCCGACGAGTCTCATCCTTATTATAATAAAACGGGACTTGATTGCGTTCACAAAGTGTTTGTTTAATTGCCTCGACGTTGCGAACGTGATGTTACGTTTAGTCCCGTTTTGTTATAATAATAGGTCTCATCCAGTTTCGAAAGAGTTTCTACATATTAACTATAACTGTTTTATTTTTATTTATTTAAAACCTCAAACTAAGTAGGTATTCAACATTATAAAATTCTAAAATAGTATTCAATAGTACATTGTTGTAGAGGCTGTAAAGTAAGTGTTCAATACAAGATTAAACATGAATGGTAATCTTTATAATGTATAACTGTGTTTTTGTTTTGCCTCCTGGCAACTTTAGTACAAATTAAATCTTGCTTGTATCAACGTGCTCTGCGATGCGGGCACAAAAATAATTAATTTGCATAGTTTATTCTATAAATAAACGCTTAAAATTAATTACTCTGTTTCATTTATTGAACAGAGCAAGTGGTCCTTCGATAAAAACAGTAAAATACGCAGTGAAGTATATTCGCGAGTGCAAAAGTGGTCGGCGGCGGACATTTTCATCTCGTACGCGATCCGAAAAAACTACGCGATTACTTCGAATTCACGAGAAATCAATATTTCTCAATCGTAAGGCCGTGCATTACGATCATAGCAGTGGATTCAGTTCAATCTGTGAAGGAGAGAAGTCTACTTTCTCAAAAATAAGCAGCGCGAGAGTCGGCGTGCCCACGTGACTGGAAATAAAATTTGTCCGATCTGCATCAGGGTGTGCATTTTTGACTCAAAACAAAGTGCCTGCGAGAGACTAAGGGTCTCAGGATCATCAAGAAACAACATTCGAAGAAGAAATACAGTCGCAACACAAAGGCGGCAAATTCAAAATTCGGCGACTAAGCTACGTTGTTGTAACCCGATAGTAGTGTTGAACGGCAAGTGGCAGCACAAGCGGAGCGACAAAAAACTGAACTGAACGCGGTTTGGAAGCGGGTTCGAGCATTATCTGTGTACCGAGCGCCCAGATGTCAAAGTCACAGCTGTCAACAGAAGTTCGTATCGAATTCGCGGTGTTGTAAAAATAAAATAAACAAAGTGCGTGCTGTGTTAGTTTATAAGAGCGGATGTGCGGTTATAAGTGTATAAGTGCGTTGCGAGATTAACGATGACGGACAACGGCTCTCTACCTCTTTTACGTTTACGTACAAAACGGGGATACCTCAAAGGAACAATCACGCGCATTGAAACTTTCGTTAACGATTTGGTGAGTGTATCGCCTGCCGATACGGCGGTTTTGGAGGCGCGGAGGAGCCGACTCGTGAGTACTTTTAAAGATTACGAGGACATTAACGTCGAAATATCGTTATTAGATCCGGAAGATGCAGAACAAATTGATACGGTTGAGTCAAAGTATTATAAACTTTTAGCAAAGTTAAATGAATATTTGAAGACTTGTTCTTCCAATGAAAATGTACACAATAGTAGCAATGTGTCTATGTCAAAGCTACCAAACATTGAAATCTCAACATTTGATGGCAGAGATTTCACTCAATTTAAGCCATTCATGGATCTATTTACAGCTCTCATTGATAAAAACAAATCATTGTCAGATATTCAGAAATTGTTTTACCTCCGAAAGTATTTGTTAGGAGAGGCCTTGTCAGTGATTGTGAATTTACCAATGGTCAATGAGTCTTATCCTGAGGCATTAATTCTGCTAAAGAAACGCTTTGACAATAAAGCTCGACTGATATCTAACCACATCAATCATCTTCTGGACTTACCTCAATTGCAAAAAGGCACAGCTAGCTCTATAAGGGCATTTATTTCAGAAGTGCAGCAACAAATATATGCACTCAAAAATCTTGAACAGCCCACAAAACAATGGGACATGTTATTGATCTCTATATTGAGTCGCAAGTTGGACTCATACACATGTAGGGCATATCATCTCGACAGAGAGAACCCTGACAATTTACCAACAATGGATGAATTTATTTCATATTTGGAAAAGCGCGCAATCGCGTTAGAGGACAGTCCCGCATTAAAAAGCACTTCATATGAGGCTGCTCGGGGCAAATCCAGTCCGTTCAAAGTTAGCAATGTTGTTGCCCAAGATACATCCAAACAATTAGCATGCATTTATTGCAATAAAAATCATCCCATCTATTTGTGCCCAACGTTTCAAACAACTGCCATAGGGGACCGGATTGAGTTTGCAAAATCTAAACAATTATGTCATGTGTGCCTTAAGCCTCATAAAAATAAATGCAAATTTAATTTTAGATGCAAAATTTGCAAACTCAATCACAATACCCTCATGCATGAGGAAAGTCCAAAAGAGGTAGTTGTTGGTAACCTATGCAACCAGAAATCAATGGGAAATATTTTGCTTCCTACCATCAAGGTAAAACTCACTGACATATATGGACAGGATGTATATGTTAAAGCTCTGCTTGACACCGGGAGCCAAGCTTCTCTCGTACAAGAGGCTCTTGTCCATAAATTAAAATTGCCTCAATTAAAAACAAATACAAATATAATAGGTATTTGCAATAATCCCAATAAGCTTGATAGGTACACTAATATTGTGTTGCACACTTGTAATGATGTGGAGCTGCCAGTTTCTTGTCACATTGTTGACACAATCACGTCAAAGCTTCCACAACAGTATATTGACATATCCAAAGTAACGCTGCCTGAAAGTGTCAAGCTCGCTGATCCTGAATTTTATGTCCCTTCTGAGATTCAGCTATTACTGGGTGCAGATTTCTATTTTAAAATAATACAGAATGGTCAAATAAATTTGAACAATGGTCTTGTGCTACAAAATACTTTGTTTGGGTACGTAGTAGGTGGTAGCTTGTCATTCACCGCTACTCAAGTACAGACCAATAATAATATAGTGACAAATTTTGTTATCCAAGATACAAAAGAAAACTTAACTGAAGTCATGAATAAGTTCTGGCTCGCAGAGAAAATCCCTGAAAAAGCAGAGGTCACCTCAGAATGTCAACAAGCTGAAGATATTTTTCAAAAAACTACACAGCTGACTGAAAAAAGATTTTATGTTGACATTCCTCATAAGGTTCCCATGGATCAATTAAATCTGGGAGATTCATTCTCAATTGCTCTTCAGAGATTTTACTCTTTAGAAAATAAATTCAAAAGTCGCCCTGAATATTTTCAGCAATATAAAAAATTTATTGACCAGTATGTCGAGTTGGGACATGCCAAGATTGTTGACATTGGTGATTATGATGTAAAAAATGATCCCGTCTATTTTCTAACGCACCATGGTGTCCACAATGAGCACAGTAAGACAACCAAATTAAGAGTGGTTTTTAATGGAAGCCAGAAAACTAAAAACGGAGTCTCTCTTAATGACAAGATGTATAATGGACCCACAGTGCAAAGTGAATTGTTTGACAAACTCACCCTGTTTAGGACTTACCGGTATACATTGATGTGTGACATAGAGAAAATGTTTAGGCAGGTATATTTAAATAAAAGTCAAGTGGGATTGATAAATATTTTATGGAGGGATGACCCTAAAAAGCCTGTTGTTTGCCTACAACTTCAGACCGTCACATACGGCTTGAAAGCTTCAACTTTCCTCAGCACCAGGTGCCTGGTTGAACTTGCAATGCGGTTCCATGATGAGTATCCTCTTGCTTCCGAGGCCATCATAAAAAATACTTATGTTGATGATGTCATCACTGGCTGTGACGATCTGAAGCAAATGGTTAACCTGAAAAAAGAACTTATAAATCTACTGGATTTAGGGGGATTTAAGCTCCACAAATGGTGCTCAAATAATGAGAGTATCCTTGATGACATACCTGGGGACCAAAAATATTTTGATGAATTGGAATTAGGTAGAGATAATATTATAAAAACCCTTGGTGTCAAATATAATATAAATTTGGATTTATTTACATTTCATAGTCCAGAATGTGATCAAAGTGATTTAAATACAAAGAGGAAAATATTAAGTTTCATTGGGAAAACTTTTGATCCGCCCAATAATAGTAAAAGCAAAGCTTTTCATGCAAGAGTTATGGTCCTTAAAAGTAGATTGGGACTCTATATTACCTCAGAGCCAACTTCAACACTGGGAAATATTCTTAAAAAATTTGCAGGAAATGGGTACTATTTCCACCCCAAGATGTGTGCTAGGAGGTGATATGGAATCCACAGAACTTGTAGGATACTGTGATGCATCCTTAAAAGCCATTGGATGCTGTGTCTACCTGCGAGTCATTTACAAGGATGGTACTGTTAAAATCCATTTATTGTGCTCAAAGTCAAGAGTAGCTCCGATGAGAAATACTTTAACAATTCCAAACCTTGAATTAAATAGTGCAGTATTGCTTGCTGAAGTTGTAAATAGAGTTCAAAATATATTACAGCCAAGATTTCCACTGAAAACAACTTTGTATTCAGATTCTCAGATAGTTCTGTCGTGGCTTAACTCAAGTAATCTTAAAAGTGGAAAATATGTATTAAAAAGGGTAGCACAGATTAAAAATTTGACATCAGGATGTACATGGGCGTATGTCAGGAGTTCAGAAAATCCTTCAGATTTATTATCGAGAGGTATAGCGCCCCAAAAATTAAAAAATAACACTTTGTGGTGGCATGGTCCACAGTATCTCTCTGATCCAATGTATCAGCACAAAGAAAATGAGTTCTATTTCAAAATAAATTCTGAAACCGTACCAGAGACCTTGCACGAAGAGGCAGCTGCCAATGTTGGTAGCATTGGTCATACTAAAAATTCAAATATATTTGACACATTCTCGGACTTGACAAAATTGCAAAGAGTTTTAGCATGGGTATTGAGATTCGTAAATAATTGCAGATCAAATGAGAAAATTAAAGGTTCACTATCAATAAAAGAGTTAAAAAATTCATTGAAGTCTATAATTAAGCATGCACAAGATAGTAATTTTGCAACAGAAATTCAGAATCTAAAGTCTGACAAGCCAATTAAATCAAATCTTAGCGGTTTACATCCTTTCCTTGATGGAGAGTCAATTTTAAGAGTAGGAGGACGTTTACAAAACGCTCCCAATTGTTCCTTTGACAAAAAACACCCAATAATATTGCCAAAGTCTTCTAATATCACGGACATGATTATCCGAAAAGAACATCTACGACTTTTACATGTAGGAGCTAAATTAGTTCTGAGTTCGCTGTCTCAGCGTTATTGGTTGATTAACGGAATACGAGAAGTCAAAAAGATAACAATTAAATGTATAAAATGTTTCAGAGTTAAATCTACAGTTGCTAAGCAGCTAATGGGGTCTTTACCCTCTCCAAGAGTAACACCTACTAGGCCATTTTTAGTTACTGGGGTAGATTTCTGTGGTCCATTTAACATCAAAATTGCCAGAATTAGAAGGCCATTAATTAAGAAAGGCTATGTTGCACTTTTTGTCTGCTTTTGCACAAAGGCAATTCATGTCGAACTTGTCAGCGATATGACCACTGAGGCATTCTTGGCGTGTCTACAACGTTTCGTGTCCCGGAGAGGATACCCATCACAAATTTATTGTGATAATGCAAAAACATTCAAGGGAGCAGATAATTTTATAAAAGAGTTAAATAAATTACATTCATCGAAGACTAACAAAGACTCCATTGAAGGTTTTTGCACCCAAAATGAGGTAGAATTTAAATACATACCCAGCTATTCACCAGAATTTGGTGGCTTGTGGGAGGCAGGTGTTAAAAGTTTCAAGTACCATGTAAAACGTGTGATTGGGAACATTAGTTTGACATTTGAAGAATTTGACACGGTGATAACCCAAATAGAAGCAATTTTAAATTCGCGTCCTTTGCTTCCCATGAGCTCAGATGTATCAGACTTTAAATATTTAACTCCTGGGCATTTCTTGATACAAGCCCCTCTGACAAGCTATCCTGAAAAAGATCTAAGTGATAAAAATGTAAATAGATTAAGACTTTGGGATGTATGTACAAAATTAAAACAAGAATTTTGGAAAGTCTGGTCCAATGACTATTTAAACCAGCTTCAAAACAGACCTAAATGGAAGTATGATAATGTCAATTTAAAAGTAGGTGATTTAGTTATTGTGAGACTTAATAATGTCCCCTCATTAAGTTGGCCCATGGCTAGAATTGTTAAAACTTACCCCGGGCCGGATGGTAAAGTCAGAGTAGCGGACATTAAGATGGGTCACAATGGAAAAATCTATAACAGGTCTTATAATAAGTTATGTCCACTTCCTTTTGAAAATTAAATTGTAATGACATCAGTTAAATTAATAAAAATACATATATGAATATAAAGGGTCACAATAAAAATAATTGTTAAGAATTTAAATTCAATCTGTAATTTCTGTATAATTTGTTAATTCATCAGTTTAGTTAAAAAATATAGTTGATTCTGTATAATTCATGAATACACTTAATAACATAGTATAATAAATAAAAAATGTACTTACCTTAGATAACTTACTTTGGCCCCGCCCAACTATGTTCAATACAAGATTAAACATGAATGGTAAGCTTTATAATGTATAACTGTGTTTTTGCCTCCTGGCAACTTTAGTACAAATTAAATCTTGCTTGTATCAACGTGCTCTGCGATGCGGGCACAAAAATAATTAATTTGCATAGTTTATTCTATAAATAAACGCTTAAAATTAATTACTCTGTTTCATTTATTGAACAGTAAGCAATAGATTAACGAGTAAATTTCGAAGGCCGACCCGCAGGGGAGGCCTTCGATAGTACGAGTTAATCTATTGCACTTTCAGCCGAGACTTAACATAGTGCTTTTCACGACACGAGGAAATATATTATAATAAGAGTTTTTCATATTGGTCATTAAACTCGGCGCGTTGTTGCAGCCTCATTGTTATAAAAATCAGGGCTATTATTAACATAAAGCTGATCGTGCCCCCAGATTCAAACGACATAAAGACGATTTTCAACCCAGTTATGTGTGGTTATACAAAAATATTCAAACTTACCTCACTTTCAACTTAATTTAGATATTTAAATATGGCATGTATTTAACGCGGCGACAAATTAATCAGATTTAGGGATTTATAAAAAATTACAAGGGATAGCAAAAATAATAAGTTGGCGACTAATTGCGGAGTAGGGAATGCAATACCCGGTCATTTTTGTTACCCGGGTATTACCCGACCTTTATTTTCAAAACCCGGGTACCCGGGTAATACCCGGACTTGAACCAAAAGTATTAAATATTGAGTTTTATGGTTATTGCGGGTATTTAAGAATGAAGAGCACGTTTGATTACGATTCCAGACTTTGAATCTTATGGCGTCACTTAGGAAGGAGGTGCAAACTTTTTTCAAACATGTGTTACGATTGTCGAGTACCCGGATAAACTAACAGATAGCGCGGAAATTTATACGTTGTGACATGAATAAGCCACTGAGGAAGGATTTTGCCAAATTAACTCTAAGTTTAGAAGGTACGGATATCAACAAATTTACAATTGACTAATCGCTGCTACGTTACTGCCTGGTGGCAAAATGGCTCACACAACTTTCAGGAGCCCAATAGATTTGGACAGCGCGGAAACTCCTGTCTGCAACTCAAGTCTAGGATATCAAGAAACTGTGATAAAACCAGAGTTCTACAGGAATGCAGTTTAATCGTCTGGGACGAGTGTACTATGGCGCATAAAAAGGCCATAGAAGCCGTAGTAAGGATACTCCAAGACTTCAGAACAACGGGGCGCGCAAAGGGTAGCGTTACAATGTCGTTTTACGGTAACGCATAGTACTCGAGCCGGCCCGACGAGGTAAAATGCCAGCCTGGAGAGGTCGGTGTTGTGGCCGAGCGTGCAGAAGCTGCGCCTGGCTGAGAATATACGAGTCCAACAAGGAGGAGGCTCACATGTCCAAGAATTTTCCCAGGTACTGCTTCAGGTTGGAAAAAGACTTCTGGAGAATCTGGAGGAAACCAACGGCCTGCTTCGATTACCAGAAACGTTATGCAGGATCTTTCCGTCCGTTGAAGACCTTTATATTCGGAGCGTATACGGAGACATGAGCCAGGTGATGGGACGTGAGAACTCTTTGGTTTGTGAAAAAGCCATACTCACGCCGAAATTGTACAGGCAGCGGCATTTAATGCGTGGAAATTGGCGGAAATCAACATCGCCCGGGGGAGATCCTAAACTTATTGAGCGCTTCAGGACTCCCAGCACACACATTAACCCGGGAAGTTGGAGTTCCGATCATGCTTCTACGGAATTTGTCACCTCCGAAGTTTGCAACGGAACCCGGTTACAAGTAGTGCAGATGCAGCGAAACCTCATCGAGGCGCAGATTCTCACAGGGTGCGGCGCCGGGCGGATCTGGACAGGACTACAGTCGACTATCGTATCCATCTGTTAACTTTACTTAGACTTCTGCCTCCGGGGGATAGGGAGAGAAATTAGGGGTGAATTAGCCGCTTACTGGCAGAGACCTATTTCCACGCGAGTGGAGCCGCGGGCAAAGCTAGTAAATTACAACGCAGTAAGTTGGGGTTACAGGGTTACAGCCATATAACATTTAGTTATAAGTTATTTATAATTTCACTAATTTTTCTTAACATTTCTTATTTCGGGTAAAACCCGGTTTATGAGTTGAAAACCCGGGTTTTTACCCGACTCCAAATGTAGCCGGGTACCCGGGTACCCGGGTTTTCGGGTACCCGGGTTGCATTCCCTATTGCGGAGACTATTAAAGTAAAAAGTAGCAGCTAAGTAATCAATTTTCGGCTTTGTTTCAATATAAACTAGCATCGAGTTATTGTTTTGGCGACTGAATTAACTAATTAAGCGGAAACATGACAGCGGATAAAAAGTTGAAAATGGCCTACTCTAATTGTTCAATGGAGATTACATATAAAATAAATCAAGGTCATAAAAAAATACTTTGTGCGACAATTTAAGAGCTTTAATCAAAGTTGAAAATTGCATGTATAAATAATAATTTTGGTCTATAGTTTTATTTAGTGGCTCTGATTTTGGTAAATTTTTCGTCAGGTGTGATGTCATATTAACACCTATTTTTTATGATTCTATCATATAGAATACGTTAAAATAAACGTGTTTTGTATGGACAACTTTTTTCTAAACTTAATAATTACCGAGATATGGACTCCTAAAACCGACAATATTTTTTTGGATATTGTGTCAGACTCTGCCTTAGCTCCGGCGCTGCGGGAAGTGCAGCCCTTCCGCCCTTGCGTGGCAAAGCACGGTCGCCCGTACTCCGTTCCGCAGCTTCGGCTTGTTGGTCGCCTTCGGCGACCAGCCTCAACCGCTCCGCTCCGCACGGCTCCCGAGCTTTGTCACGGCGGGCGAGGGCTGCTCTCCCTCCGCGCCTCCGGCTTTTTATATACACTCTAGGGGTAGGGCAGACAAGACCACGTGGAATCGGGGTTGACAGCTTCGGTTCTGAGGCAAGTCTTATGATAATGCAATGCTTATTTTAGCGTAGCGTGTTTTAGCTAGATTCGGACTAAAATAAGCGTGTTTTGTATGGGCAAAACATTTTTACCTAAAAAACGCTTATCGCCGTTTTCATTAAATTATGGTTTCGAAAACTAAAAAAATAACTCCCCATTACTTTTATATAGTACCCATTTTAATATTTAAGCTGCCAGCAAATCAAAGCCCAAAATGCTTTTTTAGATGGAGACCTGTAGTTGCCACTAATATAAAGTTTGTTATCCTTCTGCTAATATTAGTCGCCAAGTCATTATTTATAGTACCTCACCTATGATTTCAGTAATCTTGTTTATTATTTCTGCTACCTTAAAGTAGCTGCCATTATTTGAATTTTAAAATATCCTTAGTTTAAAGCTCATTTAATATAAATGATTGCCAAAATATTTAATCGCTGACAAGTTATTATTTTAGTTGCAAATAGTTTGCTGCTCTTTAATTTTTCTGTCGCCGCGAAAATAATAAGCCTTTAAATATTTAGTCTAGGTTACACTCAGGTAAACAACCCTACGATACATTATACACTGAAGGGTCATTGTAACGGTACGCAATATTAACATACGTTTCTAATATTATATAAAATTTCGTGAGTCAATGTGAACATTATTAAATTACTCACATTATCACAATACAAAACCAATTTTAATATTTACTAAACAATATATATATTTTTTTTTTTTTTTAATATGGCCGGCTGCCTCGTAGCGCATGCGCGCTTCGCATCTCATCGCAATGGAGTCATAGCTTTTCAGCCAAATAAAAAAAAATATGAACTCAATATTTCTAGTAATTAAAAGTGTTTATTTGTTGAGAAATTAGTAATTGTAGAAATTAGGAAATTGTTTTACGCCCCATAGCTAATTTTAAAATATAAATGTACATGATTTTCAGAGTAAAACCTTTTTTAACAAAAACTTATTAAAAAGTAGGTAAACCTAAGGAGTATTATCTTACTTAAGAAAATAAACTCGTTTGTGGGTATTTATAAGTTTAAGAAAAAAACACACCTCATAAATGACGCATTCTCATTGGTCAATTAAATTTGACGTGCAGCAGACGATTAAGCTTTGATTGGTTAAATTGTCGTTTAAGCCGGCCGAGAAAATTAGACTGAAATATTTTCTAAAAAGTCGTATCTTACTATGAAATTCAAGTGTAGATACGAACTGTTACCGTAAGGTCCAACATTGTTGTCGTGTTGGGAGCTAACATTTACAGTTTACAAATGAACATATATAAGCAGTTTTGTGTACTGGATTCAGGTAATCTATAGCCACATTTTCGAGCAGTGTCGTGAAAAATTAATTTTCTACGGAAAGGGGTCATTATTAAATATTATTGCAGCATTTGTATGGGCTCCCGGCGCGCCAGCACATGAGTTTATCCAATTTTAGGGGATAGCTGGCTTTTCAAAGGGTGGATGATATGGATATTTACTATACGCTGACGACTTTTCGGCACCTTTTAGTTTACTATATTTGTACTATAGGTACTAATAATCGGCAAAAATCGGATGTTAAAATATTTGTCACACTCGTTATAAATATCGTTTCATACATACGTAAATTATTGATGCACCTTCTTCTCTTCTCTGTGTTACTGCACTAGTATCTATGCGGGTTTTGATTCCACCTCTGGCAAAATCGAGCGTTCGGGGCAGTATAGAGTCGCATATTACACTAACAACCACTTAAGTACAGACACAGACGGCTTTTGCGGAGATCAAAGGACAGAACCTTCTGTGGGGTTAGTGCATAAGTACTCCTTTTTTAGTGTCCAAAATGTTTCTCATTTACAAAAGATTTAGAGTAGTCGTCATGACAAAATGACCGAAAACAGCCTCAAATGGTATGGACATGTGAAAAGACGCAACAAAAATATGTACAAATGATATTAACAACAGAAGTGAGGTAGAAGCCTCCCGCCGTCGACCTGGTGACCAAATTAAAACGATGTTTGCCCAGAACAGACAACGCAGGACAAAACAGATTGGCGTAGAAAGTTAAATGTTTTATTTCAGGCAACTGTGGGCTATCATACAAAGTAATAACGAAACTGTGGCACTGTAGCCCCAGATAATACCTAAAACTACCATACAAAGTAATATCTAATTTTTAACAGCGATGCGCTTCGACATGAGTCAGAGTTGTCAGGGACACCTGATACTCTCGCTGAAACGTCCACGGAAACGCTGAAAAAGAAAGAGAGAAAATGATAATGCTAAGTCCACTCTGACCCAAGGTCCCTTGTTCCAAGGCAACTTGCAATTGTCACTGGTACTTATACATTTACCATCTACACACTAATAATTATAACTCATGCTTCTATTTCGTCGAACAACGTATTTAGTTAACACATAAATGAATTAATAACCGCTAATACGATACCGTCGAGTTCCAATATTACATCGTTGTTTCCTCAGCGTCATTCTGTAGCGATCGTTAGCGTGTCGAAATTCGACTTGGAAATGTAGTATCTACACCTAATATTTGCATTTATAATATACTTACAGCGTGTATATTTGATATAACCGCAAACTTTACGGGGTCTTAGTATAGTCACTTACTAATATATTTTATAGATCAGTAAATTATTAAAAAATTGAACTTTTTTTTTCTATGTAAAATAATTCAGCACGCAATGTATTTTGTTTGTTGACACTTAACATAGTGATGTCACAACTGTCACTTAGTAATTACTACGCCATACATTGCTGCTCAGAGCTGCAAAAAATAATTATGCTATGGCAGTATGACGACGCGTTTGGCTCGGTTTGTAGCACAGACAACCCCCACTAGACGAAGCATGTAAGGCGACCCGTGCTCACCAACGATATGGTACGGCAGAACATTAAAGTATGAACACGGCGACCACCGTTTAGTTGCGTCCTTGTTTATGATCCATGCGTACGTCAACGAAAAAAGAGATTAAATAAATAACAGGTAAATTGTAGTGTTAAGTGGTGTAGAGAGACCTCATAAACATGAACGTAACTAAACGGTGGCCGCCGTGTTGATACTTTAATGTTCTGCCGTACCATATCGTTGGTGCGCGCGGGTCGCCTACGGGTCGCCTTACATGCTCCGTCTAGTGGGGGGGTGGTCTGTGGTTTGTAGACACCTGCCTACTGAGTCGGCGGTCCCGGGTTCGAATCCCGGCCGGGGCAAATGTTTGTGCAAAATATTTGTTCTTGGGTCATGGATGTTATCTATATATGTATATATATATTATGTATATCGTCGTCTAGTACCCATAGTACAAGCTTTGCTTAGTTTGGGACTATAGGTCGATTTGTGTATGATTGCCTCTTAATATTTATTTATTATTATTATAGTAAACGCTAAATTCATAATTTTTATAAATATTAGATTATAGCACTAAAATCTCCGTCTGGCTTCAATTTGTTATATCAAATATACACGCAACTTCAAATTGAAATCACCCCCGACACAAGTAGCTGGTCAACATAAGCCCCTCATTAAATGAGTGATGTAGAAAATGTTACTAAAACTGAAGATAACTACAAAAATTTGAATTCTTAGCTTCAATATTGGCTGAGATCTTGTCATTTGTTCCATTTAAAGCTGAATATCTTGGAAACTACTGGTCCTATTTCCGCCAAACATAGCTAAGAACCATCTCGACGGACAAGTCTTTCGAATAAAAAAACACATCCAAATAGGTCCATCCGTTTGGAAGCTACAATGCCAAAGAGAGACACACAGATACACAAATACACAGACACACAGATACGCAGATACACCATACACGTGTTAATATAGCCCCCCTCTTTTTTCGTCGAGGGTTAAAAATATACATGATCTCATGATTGAAAATATTTCTTCCTCGTGGTTGTTTTCTATGTACTTATTTAAGTTTGTATTTATCTATAATATGTATGTATATCGTCGCCTAGTGCCCATGTCACCAGCCTACAAACTGTCGGGCTAGATCAATTTGTGTGGTTGTCAGGTATTTATCTAAGAAAATAAATCGTGAATATTTTAATATACATAATAAATAATAATAAATATCGGATAACCGCACACAAATCGATCTAGTCCCAAATTAAGCTCAAGAAGGCTTGTGTTTTGGGTACTAGACGACGATATACGTACTTATATAGATAAATATATACTTAAATACATAGAACAACCATGACCCAAGCACAAATATTGGAGTTCATCACACAAATATTTGCCCTGGCTGGGATTCGAACCCGGGACCGCCAGCTCAGTAGGCAGGTGTCTACAAACCGAGCCAAACGCGTCGTCGTATAAAAATAATATAGGAGAAAAATTATCCGTCCTGGTCGAGAATAAAAAAACTATCCAAAAAGCATATATTTATTTCCTTAGAGTTATTAACATTAGTATTGTTCTGCACCTGTGAACAGATTTCTGGCATATTCACCAACCCAACCCATTAGAGATACATATTTCAAAAATTCAAAGACCTACGTGTACTTTAAAGAGATAAGAGGTCAATTAAATAATAATAAAGTTAAAACACATGAAAATAAACGACTTGTAAACAAAAGACTGCAACATAATGGCCGGTTGTCACTTTAAGGTTGAAATTGAAACGCATCGTATATTCGCGTCCTTTGAAGGCGATATCGCCAGCGAAAAACGGGGCTCCTGTATGCCACAAGATGTCGGATTGCAGCCACCAGGAAATGACTAGGAAATTGCCCCATTATGCTTGCAAATCGTGCGCTGCATTCGAATTACTTCTTTGCTTGTAATTTCGCCCGCCTCAAAAAGACGCCTCATAGTGTGAAAGCATTGCCCGCAAGTAGGGCAATTCTCTTGTTTATGATGTTTTATCTTCACCAGTATTGTAACATTCATAAATTTATACCTAATGAGTATTTACAGAAAGTATAAGTTAAAACCTACACTAGTCTATTAAGTGGCGGAGGAGCAAACTCAGTTGTACCTATTATTTCATAAGAGTACATATTTGATGATGTTATGAACGTTACTCATTTGTTTGGTCCTTCGCCCGTTCTTACTCCACCAGCTGTTCTCAAACTTTCTTATTTCTTATAGAACATCGGTATAATTAAAAAAAAAACCGGCCAAGAGCATGTCGGGCCACGCTCAGTGTAGGGTTCCGTAGTTGCTCATCCTTCACAAGAGACGATCAAAGACGGAAAGACGGAAAAAGGTTGTAAACGCCAAAGTTACTGTAATTACTTATTACCTTCTGGAAGTCAACTTACGTCCTTTTAAAGAAAATTATGAAATTTTGCGATAACTCAAAAACGGATGGACCGATTTTGTTTAATATAGTTTTCATTGAAAGTACTTATAAGGCCTCATTTTCATGAATTTTCCCATATTTTTTTGACCCGTGGTTGAAAAGTTAGAGAGGGGGGGACACTATTTTTTTTATTTTCGTAGCGAATATTTACAAAAGTACTGACTTTATCAAAAAGTAATGTTTGGAGACCCCTATTATTTTTAACAGACCTATTTAACGACACCCCACACACTGGGGTTGGAACGAAAAAAAAATTCACCCCCACTTTAGGTGTACGAGAGGTACCCGAAAAAACTTTTTTTTTTAGTTTTTATTTTACCGTTTTGTCGGCGTGATACATACACATACTCATACCAAATCTCAGCTTTCTAGTACTAATGATCACGGAGCTAAGCCGCGGACGGACGGACAGACGGACAGACAGACAGACGGACATGGCGAAACTATAAGGGTTCCTAGTTGACTACGGAACCCTAAAAACGGTATTCTACATTAATAATTTCATAATAAAATTAATTTGATATTCTCTATTACAAAATATACGTCATTTTATGAATTATCAGTTTTAAAATATTAACACATTCATTATACTCTAAAAAGTATATTATCAAAACGCGCAATGTTTCGAAAATGTAGTACATTTTTGCGACATGAGAAATTTGTAGTCTAGTGTACCAATAAAACTACACTGGTTTTGTTATTTCCATTTTCAAACGTAAACTAAATTCTAATACCATTATATTACAGTTGTAAAGTAATTTAGGGTTGTATAATCAACACTGAGCACTGAAATTATATTGATTGAGGCGTGAATTGTTTGTTATTGGCAAATATGCCGCGTCGGCCCGAGTTAAATACTGGTTCAAACCAAATAGGAAATAGTTTTTTATTTATTTCATAAGTAAATATGTCGAGTGATATTCGGCTTCATGTACAACTTTATCGGATGTAATTGATGAATGTCATTAGGATAGGATAAAATTTCTGACATTGTTTTCAATCTTGATGCAAAAGATAGTAGAATTTTACTTAATGATTGAGAGAAAAACATTACCTACTTTATTCATGTATGCAACAAAAAACTTGGTGACACGAATCATGCATCATTTTTTATTTTATTTTATTTATTCCAATATATGTAAGTATAACAGTATAAAACACCAAAGCACTTACATACTAATTCAGTAACTAAATAATTTCAATGCAGATTTTTACATAATTTCGTCATACTTAATTTCTAACTTTAAATTAATAATTAAATCGAAACAGTATTATACATTATATTACACAATAAATAAAGACATTAACATACATTAAATTAAATAATTAATAAACTGTCATAAATACAACTGATTATGTCATTACTAAATTACTTCAGGACATGAAATTTAGGTAAGAAAGCAACTTCTTATAAAAAACGCCGACACTGTCCGCGAACACGTCTACCTGGGGGGCGTCCAAGGACATGGCATTGAGAAGACAGAGTGCCCTAGCGGTGGGAGCGTTCCCGGCGTGGCGCGTGCGGGGCGCGTCCACCGCGAACAGACCGCGGGGCCGCCGCGGCGGCAGCGCGCTCAGCCCCGCGGGGCACGGCCGCGGCGGCGGCACTCGCAGGCCCAGCCTCTCTAACACCGTCGGATTGCTAACTGTGTTATTGATGACCCCATAATAATGCATCAGCAACAACAGTTTCCGCCTTAGCTGCAGCGTCTCGAGGCCGACCATACCGCACACGAATAGTGAAGGGTACAGAAAAGGATAGTATCCGTATTCCCTCTTATAGAGGTACCGCGCAAATTTCTTCTGCACCCTCTCCACCATATCTTTATATTTATCTTCGCTCGGGTCCCACACTATTGCTCCAAACTCTAACTTACTTCTAACGTAGGCATTGTACAGTAGAATTGCCACTCTGGTGGATTCAAACTGCTATCCTCATTATAAAACCCAATGTTTTTGCGGCCATTCCACACATACTACGTATATGCGATCGGAAGTCAAGGTGTTCGTCTAAAGTAAGTCCCAAGTCTGATATTTCGTGGACCCTTTCCAGCGAGATGCCTCCAAGATGATATGCAGCATATACCGGTGAGCGGGCCCTCGTAAACGTAATAATCTTGCACTTCGCGGCGTTGAAGTGCAGCCTATTAGCATTACTCCAAGCATCCACAGCATCAATGTCCTTCTGCAAGGCGTCGCAGTGATAAGTTTTCCCTACCTCCAGAAACAGCTTTAGATCATCTGCAAATAAAAGGCATTTAGCCTCATTGACCACCCTGGGCAGATCATTTATCATAATTAAAAACAGATCATCCGGGCCACACCTCGGACAATGGCGATCAAATGTATGAAAGAAACGCGTTGCTACGCACACAGTCTAAGCTCGTGTAGGTGAACGCGTACCATGCTTGTGTGAGTGAGATAAGACATGCTAGGGTTGCTGCCATTTTGAACGCACGAGTCGGGAACACAATGTGCAGCAATATGAGATGACCTTGTAATAGCGGCGTCGAATTAATTTTGTGTGCTTATAATTAAAGTAATGTTAATCTACGATTTCTTATTCCGCCCGCGTTCAAATTCGATAACCTCAATGACTAAAAACTCATTGCGCGATTTAGGAAGAATTAAGAATCATATTACGCTGTAAGGTGGGTATCTAAGCTCGATTTATACAAATAGTTTCCTATTTTGAATCAGTATAAACGAAGTAACTAAATTTTTGTAAGGAAATTCAGGCCACCAAAATATTACGTAAGTTGAAAACATGATTTTTTGTTCATATATATATTGTGTTGTTTTCAGTGTGATCTGATAGGTTTAGGTCGAAAACGGATAGGGCAAAAAAAATACTAAACATAAGTACCTATTGTAAGTTGGTTTTCTACTAAAACATAAAACACTTTGAAAATAACTGGGTACTTATGTAGGTACATGCCTTGATTCATCCAATGGGAATCTGTAGAACTTTCTTTTATTTTTGTTGTTTATAGAGCTTAAACAACCGTACACAGCACAACACACGCTCATTACGTATTTGTTTAATCTTTGAATATTATACGTGGCCTCCGCTCTGCGCACCGCGTCGTCGCGTCCCTGCCAGCCGGTAACTGCGAGGTAACCGAGCGCGGGTGGGCGGCACTTTCGGGGGGAGGCAGGGAGTGTCCATACTGTACGTTAGTACTCTTTATTATACTGTGTCCGGGCGCTAATTCTAGCATGCTTTGATATAGCGCCAAACAAGCAATATTTCTGATAATGATATATCAATTATATTTTAGGATATTATATTAGTGTCTAGCGCCAAATCCAAGCCTAGATGGTTAAAATCAATTTATTCAATTTTAATATCTTACTGTTATCTGGACATTAAAAAAGACGTCGTGGTACGTTTTTCTGTTTTTGGAAATACTACTCAGAATCGTTTTTACTTGCATTCATTATTAATTTAAAAATATTCTCATATTGATGCAGTCGCAATCGTCAGTTACTACGTTAAAATCGGGTCAGTCAAAGAGTTTAACCAACAATTGATACAAAAAAACATAATTTATTCCTCTGTGTAATAACTTTCCCGAACATTGTTGCCACGAATATGGCGAAGTTTTCTAGTTAAAAGTTCGCTATTGCGGAATGAGAATAATTCTTGAAATCACTTTCTTATTATGAAAGTCCCACTACTTCATCTTAGAGCAATGCCAGATGGTGTCTTTGATTAACTGCTCCGTACTTGTGTTTAAGTTAACCATACCATTGTTTCTGGGCAGTTCCTATCTCTACTGAAACCCGGTCTGAAAGTTACGAAACATCTCCATTATTTAAATAAATAAAAATGAATATTAGTCAAATCGATCTAGTGCTAAGCTATACAACGCTTGTACATGTTGTTTAACATCAACCTCCTAAAGTCCCGTCGCAACCGTGTGGACCTCTTTATCGACAGCCTGCTCTTTGCCGACGACGCAGCCTTTGTTGCGAGATCTCCCCATGAACTTCAGGTTCTCCTGGACAAATTCGCCCACGCTTGTGACTTGTTCTCCATGTCTATAAATACTAAGAAGACCGTGGTTTTAGCGCAGGGCCACTCGATCCAGCCGTCCATTTTGCTGGAGAGCGAGCCCTTAGAAGTCGTTGATAGGTTCTGTTATCTGGGGTCGTCTGTGTCGAGCAACCTATCCCTTGATGGGGAGGTCAATATTCGCATCGGCAAGGCGGCTACAATGTTCGGCAGGCTGCGTACAAGGGTGTGGGATAACAACCATCTTACCATTAAGACCAAAATGATAGTATACCAGGCTTGTGTCTTAAGTACACTCTTGTACGGGGCTGAAACCTGGACGTCGTACGCTAACCACGAACGAAGACTCAACGTTTTTCACATGCGCTGTCTTCGAAGTATCCTCAACATCACATGGAAGGATAAGGTTACGAACGAGAGAGTGTTGGAAATTGCACAGCTGCCTAGCATCACCGCGCTACTCAAACAGAGACGCTTGCGGTGGCTTGGGCATGTGCAACGCATGAGCAGCACTCGTTTGCCCAGGCAGACCATGCTGAGCCAAGTCGCATTCGAAAAGCGCAACGTAGGACGACCCATGCTACGGTTTAAGGACTGCGTAAAGCGTGACATGGTCGCATTCGGCGTCGACTGTAAGTCGTGGGAGGATTTAGCGTCGAACCGCGATGATTGGAGAAGTGTTGTCGCGAAAGGTCGTGAAACCCACGATAACATCTGGTTTGAAGACTTGGCCAGAAAGCGTGCAAAAAGGCACAATCGCGAAACTGTCTCCTCCGCGGCGGGGTCTTCATGGACATGTAGGAAATGTGGACGTGTATGTTGCTCCCGGATAGGACTACATAGTCACGAGAGGCGTTGCCTCTCGCAAACTGACGCTGTTTAAATCATCTGTCAAGATGTATAAGGCTTTGATGATAAATATAAAAGCTTATCACACAAACATAATATTGTCCTTGTCGATATTAGAACCCAGAGAGCCACTAGCTTCGTAGGTAAGTAGCTGCAGTACAAACCTAACCACGCCGTCAAACTTTGTCATTTATAAAGATAAACTAAATAAAAAGTTGATTTTATAAAAAAACCTATTTATTGTTCATCAAAACGCACCTAACAAGCCCAAAATTGATGGGCCTGCGCTGCGTCGTCTAAATAAACTATTACAAAGTTCTATATTTGTATTAACAATCAGTTTTTCTTTGGAGAGGAGTCAAGATGTCAGGAAAAATCTACAACGCGATGCAGGTGGTCTTTTGTTTTGTATGGACGCGCGGCGCCATGCCAGTCTATAGTGAGACGATCGCCCTCGAGATTTGCGCTTTACATTCTTCTTCCTCAATTCCTATTTTCTTTAAAACTACTATAAACATACAAT
This sequence comes from Apotomis betuletana, assembly GCA_932273695.1. Taxonomy (NCBI): domain Eukaryota; kingdom Metazoa; phylum Arthropoda; class Insecta; order Lepidoptera; family Tortricidae; genus Apotomis; species Apotomis betuletana. The sequence goes on from OW026300.1 coordinate 15,120,704, forward strand.
TCTTACCAAAAAATTTGGAATAGTAATAGAAATATTAGAATACAACCGTTTCAACTAAAATTAACCGAATAATTTCCCTTTGTATTTTAGTACATAACGTAGCTCAATCGAACCGAAAATGGCCGAATGTAAGGATTCTATGTGTTTTCAGGTAAAGCAGAGTTTCGCAGCTTTACATAGAAACTGTACACATCGTGTTCCCTTGTATTCGTCGAGGATCCGCATCTGTCAGGCTTCGGGCTTGCATTGAGTTACGCTATCAAATGGACTAAACCATTCTCTGAAAAGGTAATGACGTAGGTAAGGTAACTAATGAGTTTTAAGAGTTTTGGACCTAGTGAAAAGTATTATTGCAAATATTTACACCCACTTCACCATGCTCTCTCGATTAATAATGGATGGTTGCATGTTATTCACCGAAATTCATAATGACAATGTGCAATACAAAGGTTATGTAACCTACCAAATTGCTTAGGCTTCTAAAAACTCATCAAACAGTTTTATAGTGTTTTTGTAATAAACCGCTGAAGGATTTCGTCCATATTTGGCACAGTTTTACTGAATACCCGGCAGTTTTACAAATACGGTGTAGCAAAAAAATTATGAATATATTAAACGAGGTCACGCGCGTATCCTACAGTAACAGTGAAATAGTGCATGTGTAGCTTATTATTCTTAAAATAGAAGTCCCAAACTGAAAGAATTTGTACAATTAATGCAAGTAGGTGTCTGTCTGGTTGTTTCAATTTACAATTCGTCGGGTAGTCTACTCTCTTTGGCCGACATCTCGACTCTCCAGTAACATATCGCTGATTCACCAGTCTCTCCAGCCAGTCTAGCACAACCTATGCTTCACGACTATTATCGCGCGACATAGTACCTATCACCCGTCACTTTCTCATAGTACTGCACAGAAAGAAATAGGTAATATGTCTTGCGCGAGTAAGTGTGCTAGAGTTGTAGTACCACGTCGCACGCCACTGCGTACGAAACGTTGGACCGTACCTGAGAAACATAACACTGCAAGTCCTTCCGTAACTGAAAATCATAACACTGTAGACTTACGGAAGGACTCTTCCGTACCTGAAAATCATTACACTGCAAGTGCCTCTGTATCAGAGAATCATAACACTGCAAGTGCCTCTGTATCAGAGAATCATAACACTGTAAGTGCCTCCATACCTGAGAAGCATAATACTGCAAATCCTTCCGTACCTTTGTTCCGTGAAAGTAAGCAAATAAGAAATATCGCGATAGACATAATACAATAAGTTGTAATAATTTATGTGCACAAACCGTGAGAGGATAAAGTGTTATATAGCGATAAATATTCCTGTAAGTCAAGAAGGAATTGCTTTTGATATACTTTGTGGTTCAATCTCGTGAGGGATATCGCGAAGTGTTTACTTTCTAATTTTCCGCTTGTCTTCGCAGTTCCCAAGTCAGACGGCGACGCCTCGAAGCGGGCTCGATGTTGCATTGCTTGTGCAAAATCTTGCAGAATAGGATTCCTGTTTTACGAATATAAACTTATGTAATACTAGAATGTGCTCGCCACTTCGTCCGCGTATTTTTTTTTCCGTTTGTATGCTATCTCTGTTCCAAAATTGGTTTTAATCCGTCCAGCCGTTTTGGTGTGATGATAGTATAAATATTTCTGTGATAATGAACCCACTCCATAGAAAACAGATTTTCTATTGCTTTTTTCGAGTGCAGATCAATAGAGGTGTTGACTGATGCAACATACTATAGTTATATTAATAAAATTTGCTTCATATGTCATGAAACAAAGAATAATTTTTTTTTGAAATATGTGACTTAAAAAGCACGTAAATTTTATGATTTCTTTTTTATATCCAAAAGAAAGTTTTGAAATTGTTTTCAGAATCCTCATAATTTAACAAAGTAATAATTGTATAATAGTCATGAGCTCAAGCGCACTTCTTCATGGTGAAAATGGCAAATTACTTATTGTCCCCATACAATTATTGGTACCCGACCCACCACGGAATGAAGTCACAGTGTAGGTGGAATTTGTTTGGTGTTTTTACCGCTCTGTAGGAATATTGAACTTTGACGGTCATTTCTGACTTTTAGAGTAGTCTAATTTTAGTTAGTCCCATATAGACAGTTTGAGCCCAATAAATAGTAGAATCGATTGACATGCTCAAAAAAAATAGTCTACACGCCTATTATATACCTACTTATAGGTTATCCGGAAATGGCTTCGTGGCTTTTGCCAATGTCAGTTTTTGTTAATACTAACTTTGTAAAGAATAATAAACCATGCTTGTATATGTATGTTCGCATAAAAAAATACACTGTAGCAAAATTATCTCCGTAGCTAAGTATATACCATAATTCTCATATTCACTTGGAAAGAAAAAAATCCAGATCAATTTCGTGAGCAACTCCCATTTTGAGATCTGTCAAAAACTATGCACTAGAGATGTGCAGTTTCCGATTTTTTTCAGAAACTTTCTACAATTTGTATGGAAAATGAGGAAAGTTCCCGGAAAGTTTCAGAAACAGCACATCACTAGCCCAAACTTGACTGAAGCCAGACGAGCGAATTTTTTGAGTTCCTAAAGTGGCACCGTCGTCGTTATCAACAGAACAGCACCTACGTGGATTTCCAATTCGGAAGTTCCAAGTTTAGTAAACTAACAGCTCCAATGACTTTCAAACATTTATTGTAAATTGTTAACTAAATTGGTGCAATATTTATGAATGTTAGCTTTTATATTATACGAGTACATTCAACAAGTGTCTATACATACATATTCTAAATAAATTAAATACCAATTTATAATAATAGAAAGGTAGAAACACAAATCTACAAAATAACATTTTAGTATTTAGTTTTAAAAAATATACCCTAAGTAGGTAGTAGAGTATATTATATACAGTTTCTTTTATTACGACATCCGCGCACATACCAGTCGTCCGGGACTACTTCGCATGCAACTGCGTACGAAATTTTGGACAATGAAGGTAAACAAAAAAAATCACGATGCACCCGTTGTAATAATAAGTGTTAATTATAAAAACGACTTCCAAAAAGGAGGAGGTTCTCAATTCGACAGTGTTTTCTTTTTTTTATTATATGATACGTGATAATTTCGCCAATTATGAATCGATTTGGATGATTCTTTTTTTGTTTGTCAACTAAAAACAAAGTATACCCATTCCACTCATTGAAGTCGGTTATTATTTGTAAATAAGTGATTATTATTGCTATATAATTTATGTACATACGATAAGGAAACCGCGGTCTTTATTCAATTAGCGCAGACGATGTACCGCGGCAAACCCAGGGTACCCCCGAGACTTAGGAGACAAATTTCGTTGGTAACAAATGCGATTCAAATTCAGACAAATAGTCCCTACGCGGAAGAGGCCGCTTACGAGGAAATTTGTCCATCACTCTTGCGCCCGGCAAAATTTGTTTTTCTTTTTCCACCACTAGCCCGTTCCGGTACAGAAAGAAAAACCTGATATTAATGATTCCATTCAATTATTTCGAAAATATTGTTAACATAAAGGGAATTTTCTTTTGAATTAAGCGATCAAAGGAATAATACACAAGGTTGGAGGTTTATTGTTCAAACTTTTGTATTGCGAAAATATTATAACTCTTACTTACCCGTCGCAACAGCCACTTATGGTCTTGGCTAGCTTAATTTGAGAGCCCCTTTGATGCTCCAAAATGATGGAGCAGAAAATGATCCGCTTGTAGAAAACGAGCCGTCTTTACGACGTTAAATTGGTTTTAGCCGGGAACTTGTTGAACTAGGTAAGGGGCCGCTCAGCAATGCTATCAGACGCTCAACCAAAATAAAACCTATTCAGCGTCAATTATTTGTTATGTCCAATCACACAACGGTAAAAATTGCCTGACATTTAATTAAGGATCCATTTAAAATTTGGAATTGAACGTTGTTTGTTTTCCAAACATTTTATATGGGTAAATTAACACCACATTTTTTATTGCTAACCGTATAGATACAAAGATCATCACGCAAAGAAATACCGGACGTAATTATGTTGGGCCGATAATCCAAAGATACCGGGTTCGAGTGTGGACCACGTATGAGTGAATTTAATTAGGGTTCCGTACCCAAAGGGTAAAAACGAGACTCTTTTACTGAGACTTCGCTGTCCGTCCGTCCGTCCGTCCGTCCGTCTGTCACCAGGCTGTATCTCAAGAACGGTGATAGCTAGACAGTTGAAATTTTCACAGATGATGTATTTCTATTGCCGCTATAACAACAAATACTAAAAATAAAATAAAATAAATATTTAATAGGGGCTCCCATACAAGAAACTTACAGATAATGGTACGGAACCCTTCGTGCGCGAGTCCCACTCGCACTTGGCCGATATTTTTTTTCTTTGCGTGTTGTTCTTTGTTCTATACGAATACTCGTATGCTATACAGCAATGTAAAATCATGAACATCCTTTTTTCATCAAAGTATAAAAGTTACGTTTCTTAGAATACGATCAAAAGCAAAAGTAGTAAAACAAAACAACGCTTGAACAATCGGTCTTCATCATTACAACATGTTTTTATGATAATCTACATAATTCAATACAAATGTATGTATCTTATAAGATATCCCCATTTCCGTATATTCGAATGAAAACAAGACTAAGTACAGATTATTTGCACACAGCGACTCCAATATTGCTTCGCGGCCTGCAATGCCTATCGAACTAGCCCGGGCGCATCCCACAAAGGGAAAAACCGGAAAACTCATACAAATGCGCCGCCAGATGTTTCGCCCGATGCGGTTTCGATTTTGTTAGCAAACCCAAACGAATTATTGCTTTCCAGTTTGTTCTGTAAACGAAAGGATACGTCAAACAATACACTGTACTGTTATATAACCTTTGAGTAGTGAAAATGATCAAAATTAAACTAAATATAGAGTATAATGCAAAAGGCAACGGTAACACATTACATAGCAGTAGATAAACAAATAGGTACGCATAAGGGTACAATCATAATACCTATCATATTTTTTTTTAAAGATAATCTAAAATACGTAGATACAATGTATACACATGTAATAATCTTCCCCATTTCCGTATCCGAATGAAAACAAGACTAAGTACAGATTATTCGTACACCAGCGACTCCAATATTGCTTCGCGGCCTGCTATGCCTATAGAACGAGCCCGGGCGCATCTCGCAAAGGGTAAAACCGGAAAACTCACACAAATGCGCTACCAGATGTTTCGCCCGATGCGGTTTCGATTTTGTTAGCGAGCACAAACGAATTATTGGTTTCCAGTTTGCCGTGTAAATGAAAGAGGATACTTCGAACAGAACATACAATATAAGGCTAAATCGAAGTTATTTTTATTATGGCCTGTTTAAACATAGTTATATAAGTTTATTTTGTTACTAACAATTTATGGATATTTTTTTGGCCAAAATAAATCTATTTCTTTATCTTTTTTTTATTTCTATATTCCTTTCTTTTTTTTTACTTTATTATACGTTACAAAAAAGTTCAAATGGCGAACTTAATGCCATGAGGCATTCTCTACCAGTTAACCATAAGCCCAAACAGAGACATAGTGGTTGCGGGTTTGGTGTAGGTACAACAAACGTGACTATGCCCACGATGCAAATAACGAACAAATGATATATTTATTATTTGATAACTGATAGCAAACCTTCCGTTTTTTGTTAAAATAGTCTTCACAAATGGCTACTTCTGACTATATTATAGAACTCTTTGTGACAGATTGACACGGATATTCCGACCGTGATCGTAAAAACACTTTTGAAAGTTATATCTTTGTTTAACTTAATTATGTTTCAGCCGTAGAATTAATTAATGTAAAGCTCGCGGCATAGATATTGCAGGCAAAAGCTCGTAGTTGAAATTTAACTTTGATTAAAACATGATATATATGTGTTTTCCGAATACTGTTAATAATTACAGAGTGGTCGAAACATTAGAATCAATCTCACTAATATTATACAAATTTAGGTTCATGCCACTTTGTCCGCATAAAACTTTTTGCTTTGCCGTAGTTGGGTAAAAAGCACCCTATCTATATTTGAATGTCGAGCTATCCCTGTATTAAAATTGGTTTAAATCCTTCCTGCCGTTTTGGCGTAATGAGTGAACAAAGAAATATTTTCCAACAGGTGGTGCAAACATGTTTTCATGGTTAACATTTTCTGCACCATCTGCATGTGCAGGACATTTAAATAGGTTAAAATCCTTTATTCACGTGGTATAGCTTAAGCAGACTTACAGGAACGAGATGTAAGAAAAGTGAAAATTAATTTAATTTAGCCCCATTAAGATGTCATGCTACGCTACTCTATCTTACGCTAGTGGCCAAAAAATCCTTTTACTCCGTAGAAAGGTACTTACAGAAAACCGCTGCAACAATGGCTATTGATAAACAATCTGCGTATCCATTAGTACGAATGCGTACGCCCCAAATAATATGCGTAAAGAGTACACAAGCGAGTGCGAGCCCCCGATAGCGATAGGGTGTCCAAACAAGGGTATTGCTTGGAGATAATCCGCCGAGTCTGTTCGGTGACGCGTCCCACTCGACTGGGACACGATAACCGGCAATAAAAGAGACACCATATTGACATTTTGTTTAGTCCCCGGATATTTCATAATAACATTTTCATTGTTGTCGACATTAAAAGAATGATTCTTTTAAGTAGGCATTTTATTTAAATTATTATAACAAACCTATCCTAATCTGATACCGGAGAATAATCAAGGGAACTCTTTTTATAATAGGTAATAGGAACCCACCGTGTTCTTTTTTGTTTCTTTTAAATCCTGTTTGCTCTCGTTCGTACCGCTTACCGAACCGTCATTTGGTGACGTAAATCTTTGTTGAATTGAAATAGGTTATTTTAAACAGTGATTATATTCCATTTCATTTTTTTTGCTACGTGGTCGCCATCATTATTTTTATGTTTAATTTATCTAATTTCCAGTAAATGTTTAATATTGTAAATGCGTATTTATTACTTATTAAAATAATAAATTACCTATCATTTGCTATGTAAGGACGTTTATTATACAAAAATGTATAAAAAAGTACAATAATACTAATAATTAAACTTACCTAGTGGCTCTGTGACCTGTAAAACTAGCGATCATTTTTCGAATTGAACCTCCGCGTCGACAGGTTAGAGTTTGAAGTATAGTTTTAAGGTCGGCTCAAATCCGACGAAAAATTATTACAATTAACTATCGCAATAATGTTGATTGTTTTTATGAATTGACCGATAGCTGAAATATGATTTATTTAAGGACAAGGGGAATGATGATTCGCGTTGCTGATGTTATTTGATACATTACTGTATCAAATTCAAATGGTGTATACCAACAGTAAGTAAATTACGAACAAGTGCAAGTTGGTGTTACTTTTTATCAAAGTTACCGAGCAAATAGCAGTAAGTATATCACATGCATTGGAGTGGCAATGATAGTGATCTATTTGTTTTGCCAAGACGCAGGCAATCGAGAAATGTTGTTCAGTCACGGCACGACTTGACGTTTGACTGATGATCATTCGCGTCGCTGCTTCTCCTTTCACGCGATCTACACACTCCAAGTTTACCTGAATTAAACACAAGTATATTTTAGCTTATTGTTTTACTGGTAAATATTGACATTAGAATATTAATTATTGCGAATAAGCAGAATATAGATGGCGGACTTCATTCAAATCATGCATTAGGTAGGTAAAAACTGTGGAATAAAACTTAAGATGAAGTAACTTTTTTATTTATTAACTTACCGGCGATTGACTTCATTATCAGCTGATGGTAAGTGACTACGGGGTTGATGGTGTAGCTTGCTGGTTCAGCAATAGCCGAATTTACTCTTGCCTTGAAGTTCACACGATGGGAACGAGTTCTATTAAATTGTACATTTAGATTTTATTTAAATGTCACATAGACAATAAATACAATATAAGCCACCAACGCGCCGGTTTTTGGCCGCATGCAACCAAAAATACCTTCACCCGACGATTAGTCCACCGTGGTCCGTGGAGGCCGCCGTGGTCACCACTTAAAACTCAATACGCAAAAGGCATGTCGAATTATTATTGAAGATGTAAATCGGTTCTATTTTTATTTAGGATCAATCAGTTACTAAAGGCGAATATCAATTTAATCATTCTTCAACACTCCGAGCTCTCTTTGTATTAGTTTAGCTACATGTCTCTTGTTTTGGTGTCCTAGGCGTTCATGGTAGAGTTGAAGATTTTGTGACGTCGATAGTTGGTTAATCTGGTTAATCTCAACTGTAGGCATCAGTGTCTTGACATTTAGTTTGTACAAGCCACCGTACTTGTCGCGAGTTCCGACCAAAACGACTTTGCCATCATTCTTCAAGTTGCAAGACTGAGCATTTGACTGAAAGATGCTATTCTTTAGCGTGTCTTGTGCGGCTAGCACAGAAAATAAATTTCTTTTAATGCTTGGAACGTACCATACGTTTGTTAATGTTATTAGCTCCCTGTGGCCAGTTAAGTCAGCTTCCAATTGAATAGAGCCCTTTCCAATCGCTTGAATGACGTCTCCGTTTGCTGTTGAAACTTTATGAGAATCATCGAAATTTTCAAAAAATTGAAAGATATCTCTTCTATGGGTAAAATGACTTGTCGCGCCATTATCGACATACCATGAGTCTTTGTCAGTGGCTTTATCGTCGCATGCTAGAGCTAGGCCTGTCATCATCGCTGAATTTGTAGAATACTTTGGAGGTCTGCCATCCGCTATCCACTTCTTGCATGATGTGACTTTATGAAATCCTTCTTTACAGTAATTGCATTTCTTAAATTTCTTTTTGACTTGGCTTTGCTTTTCATAACGCTTCTGTCCATGTAACATTAGAACTTCGTTATTACTTCCGCTTTCTTCTGACTTTTTCTGTTGTAGAGACCGTTCGTAAGCGCATAACTGAGTGGTTAGGTTTTCGATGTTACGGTCACGTTTATTCATCAATAACCAACTAGACTTGAAACCGAAATAATCTTCAGAAAGTGTATCCAATATTTTACATATTAATAAAATTTCTGGCAACCGGTTTCCGTCAATCTCATTGTTCAAATCGTGCCAAACAGTTTTCAGAGTAGAGATATGTGTAGCCATGTCGTGCTCTTCACTCTTGTGGTAACGGAAGAACTTCATGCAGAGATCGTAGCTCCTGTCTTCTTTTGCACCATCATAGAGTCGATGAAGCTCTTGCCACACTTCACTCGATGTCTCGAAACGCATTACCTTTTGTAACGTCTATTCAGTCATATTCGCCGTTAGAAGCAGTAAAGCTTGACTGTCAATTGTTTGAAATTTTTCCATGTCAGATTTATATTTTTGTAGATCTTCTGCTTTTGCCGCATCTCCAGGATACTTTGGCTTTTTAGGGTTCCGTACCTCAAAAGGAAAAAACGGAACCCTTATAGGATCACTTTGTTGTCCGTCTGTCCGTCTGTCAAGACCCTTTTTCTCAGGAACGCGTGGAGGTATGAAGCTGAAATTTATATCAATTACTCAGGTCTACTGTCCCTTGAAGCTGTGAAAAAATCAAACTTCTAAGCCAACGCAATCAAAAGATACAGCCGTTTATGCCGCAAATTTTCGACACTTGCAAGGGAATCAAAACCTACAGGGTGCTTCCCGTGAACTCAGAATCTTGAAATTTGGTACGAAGCAACGTCTTATAGCATAGATAAAGGAATAATTACGAAAACCATAATTTTTTTTTTAATACCTAACTTTGCACCTAATTTATATGGGGCGCTATACATACCAGGTGCAAACTTAACTTAACCACTTAGGGATGGGAAGTGTTTGTACGGAACCCTCGGTGCGCGAGTCCGACTCGCACTTGGCCGGTTTTTAATGTACCTTCGATCGCTTCCAGCGTGCCTGGTGTACTTTTCAGGAGTAATTTCACCTTGTACTTCCATGTTCGCCAGTTAGTAGCCCCAAATAATTGGCCGATCTCGATTTTCATGCTTGAGCTTGACGCGCACATGTATTAGAGAACTTTTTACTACTATTGCAATACGAAAATCACTAATTTTTATGCTCTGCTACCATATTAAAGTAAGAGAAATGCAGTTGTAGAGAAAAGATATATTGAAAGTAATGTCAGGAGTCAATACAATAATAACTATAGCAACGTATACACAAATATAAAACACAACCGCCATAGTAGCTAGAAGCGTACGTAACTGGAAGTGTTCCTTAACAAATGTCTATATAGGTCTTACTACACTTAGACTGCTCTAAACGTCAAAGTTCAATATTCCTACGGAGCGCTAAAGCGCCTCATACAAATGGCCACCTAATCGTGACGTCATCATATATGTTATGGGTTACCATTTGTATGGACACAATAAGTAATTTGCCATTTGCTCCATAAAAAAGTGTGTTTAAGTTGTAATACAATTATTGTTTTGTAAAATTTTGTGGATTCTGAAATTCCTGATCTGAAGATACTTAATTTAAAAAAAATCTCTGTTTTATGATATATTGAGCTATTTTTATTCATATAACTACAGTATGCTGTAGAATTTAACTTCAGTCGTCACCCCTAACCTTCGTATTAGGTTGTTGCTTGGGTTCTGCTACAAGCCTCCTTATTTCTAATTCAATTTCACAGGAAAACTGATTATTTTTATTATTATATTATATTATATTAAGCCCGTAATATCCCACTGCTGGGCAAAGGCCTCCCCCCTTTTCTTCCAGTGATCTCGGCTTAAGGCTATTTCTGACCAATCCTTCAAGAAGAAATCCAAGTCATCCCGCCACCGCCGGCGAGGTCTGCCACGTTTCCGTTTTGAGTTTTTAGGCTTCCACTCCGTAGTGGTCTTGGCCCACAACTCATCTGGCATACGGCAAACGTGACCAGCCCATTCCCACTTTAACTTGGCCGCTTTCCGAGCTACGTCAACAATTTGGGTCTGGGAGCGTAGAGTGGTATTCCGGATTCGATCCATTAATTTGACACCTAATAGGCTACGCTCCATGGCCCTTTGGCAGACCCCGAGTTTGAACTTCTGTACTTCTGTCAGAGACCAAGTCTGAGCACCATAGGTGAGAACAGGAAGTATGCATATGTCCATGAGCCTCCTTTTCAGTGATAGCGGGAGGTCACCTTTCATTAAGTGTTTCATGGACCAATAGCTCCTCCAGGCGTTTCCTATCCGCCGTTCGACTTCTTTTTCTTGTCGCGCCTGGAAGGAAACTATTTGGCCCAAATAAAGATATTCATGGACATATGCAACCGGCTCTCCATTTATTTCTACCCTACGTTCTGTACTGTTGGTCATGAGCTTGGTCTTTGACATGTTCATCATTAGTCCAACCTCGAGGCTTGCCTTGCTTAGTTCTTCAAGCATAATCTGTAGCTCGGCAGCAGTTGAAGAAAAAAGGACAATGTCATCAGCGAATCGCAGATTGGTTAATCTGCGCTCTCCTATGACCAGTCCCCTTTCCCCCCAACTCAGCGCAAGTTTTCTAAACACGTGCTCTAGTGTGCTCGTGAAGAGTTTCGGCGATAGCGGGTCTCCCTGCTTGACTCCTCTCTCTACCTTAAAGGATGGGCCAGGCGACTGAAGTTTGATAGCGGCAGTACTATTGAAGTATATTGACCTCAGGAGTTGCACATAACCTGGCTCTATCCCTTGGTCAAGCAAAGCTGTAAATATGGAGCTGTGAGTGAGGCTATCAAACGCCTTTGAATAATCCACAAAGGCCAAATAGAGTGGTAGATTGTGTTCATGACATTTCTCAACCATTTGGTTTAAGGAATGTATGTGGTCCATGGAGGAGAGACCCGATCGGAAACCAGCCTGCTCGGGTGGTTGGTTGCGGTATTTTGTAAAGGTGGGAAACAAGACTGATAGGGCGATAATTTCCAATATCAGACTTGTCTCCCTTCTTGTGCAGCAGTATGATATTGGAGTGACACAACTGTTGTGGAAATGTTTGCGTTTGTATAATGCTATTAAACAGCTTGGTAATATGAGGAATTAGTGACGATTCACCGACTCTTAAGGCTTCGGTTGTGATGCCATCATCACCAGGGCTCCTGCTGTACTTCATTTTTCGGAGCGTAAGATATACTTCGTGCTCGGTTATGGGTGAAATGGCATTCAAGCTTGTATCTCCGATGGAAAAGTCTTGTGTCCGGAGCGGATCGGAGTACAGAGTTTGGTAGTAGTCGGTAGCAATATTTAAAATTTTGTGCCTGTCGCCCTGTGTATTTCCAGAACGATCTCTCAAATTTGTGATCCAAGGTCTGCCTTCGGATACTGCCCCCTTAGCCGCTTTTAGAGATCTGTTACTGTTCAACGCTATTTTCACTAGTTTAGTTTTATAGGACCTGATATCTGCGCGGATGCTACGTTTGACTTGCTTATCTAATGATCGGTATTCGTTACTGTTGTTGGAATTTTTTAATGATTGTCTAACCTCTATTAGTTGTATTGTTTGTTCTGTAAGTTTTTTGTATTTATTTTTACTCGCCTTGATTTTATTGCTTGCGTTTTTAATACTGCTCTTGATATTCTCGTACTGCTCGTTAACATCGTTACATTGATCTGTGTCTAGACTATTAAAGTAGTTACTTATTTCTATGTTGAATGTCTCTTTTTGGATTATGAGAGTATTTTTATCGTGATTCTGTATTGTATTTTTTTGTATTAATTGCTGGCGATAGATTCTACTGCTGAATGCTAGTTTGGCACGGAGTGGTCTGTGATCAGAGCTGAATTTTATATTATTTATGGTTTCCACATTTTGAACTATTTGTTTATTAGAAGTCGTTATATAATCTATTTCATTTCTTGTGAGGGTATTTGGTGAGATCCATGTCCATCTTCGATGGGGTTTTTTAAAGAAATAGCTATTAGCAATCTTTAAATTTTGTCCAAAGGCAAACTGGAGGAACCGTGAGCCCCGTATGTTTCGGTCTCCTAAACCATGTGGGCCCATTATTTTTGGGTCATCCAGATCTTCTCTATTCCCTATTTTTGCATTAAAATCGCCAATGACCAGGTTGTATGTTGCTCGATGGTCGTCGCAAGCTTTATTTAGCAAGTCATAAAAGTCTTCGACTTCTTCATCAGGGTGTGCAGATGTTGGTGCATAAGCTTGTACAATGGTCAATGACTGTTTCCTTAAACGAAATTTTAAGATTATTTTTATTGCTCTTCGAATTTTCTATATCTTCAATATAAAATAGAGGAATTTGCCAATGTAGCAAGTTTATAAATAAATCTTGTAAAAATATGACTACATCGAGAGATTTTTTCATTGGATAGTCAGACAATAATAATTATCATCCATGAAAAAGTATAAATAACGTAAAGCTATTGTGCTCTTTGTAGTAATTGGCAGCATTGTCTGTCTGTCTGTCCACGGCGCCCATTAACTACCCATTATATCACTCGATTCGGAGGTAATTCTTTCCCTTAATTTATATCGACTGCTTTGTTGAATATCATTATAGATAACTATGTATATATGAATTATATTATTATGACGCACCAACATAATTATTGATTTCTATACCGGGACACTATGGTACCTACTATTCTTGTTTATAAAATCGTGCATAATTGCTGTGCGAATTCGCGAAAAACTTCTATCAAATGTTAAAATTGCAACAAAGAAAAACATTAGCTCAGCATTAGAATTTTACTTCAACAGAGTTAATTATAAGACCAAGCAAGAATACGAAAAAACCCCATGATGTTAGGTCATTAATAATAATGTTTTATAAATAAAACAGGAGTAAGACATATCAATTTCACACCAGTTCTGCTTAGTTAGGGAGTTGTGAAACATCAAAAGTCTCTTTCCATGTGCCGTTTAATTAAGAGAACCAACTTACTGTAATGCTATTCTGAAAGCAGAAACACAAAATAAATGAGAACTGGATCATTACGTCCATTCCAATTTGGCAAGCAAGCACTAAGGGAACCTCAATCTAAACAGCGCCAATACGTTTGAATACGGCAAATACGAAGCGTAATGTGAAAATAAACCGGCAAGAGACATCAAACAGCCATTATCAAACTAACGATACGACCTATGCGGACTGCCGTAACGACTGGCTCGACACAGACAAAAAATGTACTAATGTCCTTTCAATGAAAATGGCCAGATAACAAATTTCGGCTTTAGTGATTTTACGACTGTTTAAAGAAAATAAATAGGGAATCGTTCCAATGAAGTAGGTGTGCAACTTTAATCGCTTAGTGAGCTCACTCGAGTTTGGTCACCGTGTTTCTAATCTTTTGAAAAAATCTGTGAAATTTTTACAGATTGGCTGTACGTGTTGGGGCCATCTTCGAGTTATCTAAGCAAGTTGTAAAAAAATAAGCCGGCCGCGAGTTGGACTCGTGCACCTAGGGTTCCGTACAAACTATGAATATATTGATCTATCTGCATATTGCTCTAATAAAAAGATAAGTTGTACTGAGCGACAATTTTAAATTTGCCATTGGATAACGATTGTTCCCATATAGCAACATAGGTGGCGGTAAGTTTATCAACTGCAAACAAGTTCGTAGTCACAAAAAATATACTAATTGAATGTAACTACAAACGTACAATTATCAAACCTTTTTATTTACCAGTGCAGTGGTTTTGATGAGAAAAAAGGCATGACAGACTGACAGACAAACAGATAGATGGACAGACAGACAGACAGACGGACAGACGGGCATCAAAGTGATCCTATGAGAGTTTTTGGCGATTGAAGTGTATTTTTTGGTATTTTTAAGGTTCCGTACCCTATGTAGGTACCTACTCGTATGTGTCTCGAAAAATTTATTACGTTTTCAACCGTCAGCGAATCTACAATTAGTTATTATATCCTGTCACGTTTCAAGACAGACATAAAAATAACTGTTTATATTGACTTAACCAAAACAAGTGAAGTACCAATTGTTTTCACAGTTTCATACGTCGATTCTGTTTTATTGTGGAAATGTCACATTTCATTTTAAATATTGATACAAAGGGTAATTTAAGGTAAAACGATCCACTACAATGTATGCGGAATTTGAACCCGCGCTCCTACTTTTTTGTTGAGAGCGATATTCCGGAAAAAATGTACCTTCATAATTGACCTTTTTTATCAATATTCAAACAAAAACAGTTAATGTTGATCAAACTTACAACGGCCGCTTGCGCAAGGTGGTAGATTTATAAATCGTTTAATATTACAAGCAGGAATTATTTCCAGCAAGCTGCGCACAACGAAAATCATTATTGTGCAATTTATCGCACTCGTGCGTTAATGCATTCACTGATTAATTTATTAAAGGACCGTAGTGTTGCGAAATTGATGGGTGGGTCTCGAATGAGCGAAGCTATTACTGGCTCTTTTAAACGTTTTAGCGTCGCTCCGC
The DNA here is from genome assembly GCA_932273695.1 of Apotomis betuletana. Taxonomy (NCBI): domain Eukaryota; kingdom Metazoa; phylum Arthropoda; class Insecta; order Lepidoptera; family Tortricidae; genus Apotomis; species Apotomis betuletana. The sequence goes on from OW026300.1 coordinate 15,136,144, forward strand.
CTTTTAGTTTTAGTTAGTTTAGGTAGTTGTCTTTTGTTTTACGAAAATGTATTATTTACCAGCAACAATAGCACAGAATAAGACACTACTGAAGGTTCTATGGCTAACAGCGACGACGCAGTTGGCGCTGTGGTAATGCAACTGCCTACTGAGCCGGCGGTCCTCGGTTCGAATCCCGGCAAGAGCAACTGTTTGTGTGATGAACTTGAATATTTTGTTCCTGGGTCATGAATGTTTTCTATATATTTAAGTATATATTTATCTAAATATGCTCGTCGTCTAGTATGTACCCATAACACAAGCATACTAGAGCTTACTTTGGTACTAGGTTGATTCGTGTGTGTTTGTCTGATATATATTTATATATATATATATATATAAAGGCGTCAAAAAAAAAAAATATAAAAAAAAATCTAGAAAGATCGCAACATTCCCGTAAAAACCAAAAGCAAATTGAACGGACTAAAATTGTTTCGATCTTTTTGTATGGTGCTCAGAATTGGACACTGAAAGCTGCAGACAATAAGTTCTACAATTCTTCGGGTACACTGCAACAAAGGACGACGGCAACCATGAGAGGCTCAAATTGTGACCGGGAAAGTAGATGGGAGGAGGCCTCCTGGTCGCAGCAGAATGTGTTGGTCCAAATCCGAAAAGATCCACACCGCTTTGGACTATATGTTTTAGTTTACATGTTCACAACGCCCTTCACACCGCCGGAGACAGTAACGTAAGTAAATAGTACATTGTTGTAGAGGCTGTAAAGTAAGCAATAGATGAACGAGTAAATTTCGAAGGCCGACCCGCAGCTTCCCCTGATTACACCCCTTCGATAATACGAGTTCATCTATTGCGCTTTCAGCCGAGACTGAACAGAGTGCTTTTCACGACTACAACTGCGAGGCAAATATAAGTACATTAAAATACGAGTATTTTATATTGGTTACATATTAAACTCGGCGCCTTGTCGCAGCCTCATTGTTGTAAAAATTAGGACTATTAGGTATATACATAAAGCTGATTGTGCCCCCAGGTTCAAACGACGAAACGAAGATTTTCAGCCCATTTATGAAGAAACTAGCTGTTGCCCGCGACTTCGTCCGCGTGGAACCTTTATCTTGAAAATTTTACATCTTTATTATTTTCAGATCTAAGTAATGTTGAAATTGCTAAACGTGCTTTTTTTTGCTTTTGCACCCCGTTTTAACCCCCATAGGGGTGAAATTTTCTAAAACGCTGAAAGTATTTTTTGTGTTTTTGAATAAGTAATCTTTCTACAAAGTTTCAAGTCTCTAGCTCCAAAAAAAAAGTTTCCCCCATACAAACTTTGCACCCCTATTTAACCCCCTTAGAGATTGAATTTTTCAAAATCGCTTCTTATCTCTAGCCCACGTTATAAAAGTAACCTACTGTGCAAAAATCAACTCTCTTACATTAGTAGTTTTGGCTGTGCGTTGATGAGTCATTAAGGACTTCTTCTTTTATATATATAGATTAGCGGATTTCCCCATACAAACTTTGCACCCCTTTTTTACCCCCTTAGAGGTGAAATTTTCCAAAACGCTGAAATTACTTTTTTGTATTTGACTACGTAAGCCTTCTACAAAGTTTCAAGTCTCTAGTTCAAAAAATAACGTTTCTCCCATATAAACATTGCACCCCTTTTTAACCCCCTTAGGGGTAAAATTTTCCAAAACGCTGAAAGTACTTTTTGTGTTTTTGAATAAGTAATCTTTCTACAAAGTTTCAAGTCTCTAGCTCCAAAAAAAAAGTTTCCCCCATACAAACTTTGCACCCCTATTTAACCCCCTTAGAGATTGAATTTTTCAAAATCGCTTCTTATCTCTAGCCCACGTTATAAAAGTAACCTACTGTGCAAAAATCAACTCTCTTACATTAGTAGTTTTGGCTGTGCGTTGATGAGTCATTAAGGACTTCTTCTTTTATATATATAGATAACAAAAATATTCAAACTTACCTCACTTTCAACTTAGACATTAACATTTAGTCTAGGTTACACTCAGGTAAACAACCCTACTGTACGTTCTACGCTGAAAGGTCATTGTAACGGTACGTAATATTATCATACGTCCCTAATATTATTTATTTCGTAAGTCAATGTGAACATTATTAAATTAAGCACATTACAAAACCAATATTTAATTTTTACTCAGTAATACATTTGTTTTTTTTTTTTATTATGGTGGCTGCCCCGTTGCGCATGCGCACTTTTCACGCAATATTAAAAAAATATTATGAACTCAATATATATTATTTATAGTATTTTATGCAACCGTTGTATAAGAGGGGGCAAAAAACGCGAGTGGCATGGGTCGTAAGAAAGATGCCACGAGCGTTTTTTTACCTACTTATACAACGTTGCATACAATACTTTTTCTACGACTCGACATTTCATAAATAAAATGCAAATAAACAACAAAGAAGATAATTACATGTTCCCGCTCAAAATCAACAAAATAAAAAAAAAAATAGTCTGATAAACTTTTTTTTTTATTGACGTCCATCTGTCAAAAAAAATATTAACTTATACATAAAGGTATACGTTCACTATACTAAACGTCTGTCAAAAAAATATAAACTTATACACAAAGGTATACGTTCACTATACTAAACATCCTTGCACTGAAGATAAAACTTTTTTTTTAAGTTGGCAGCAATGCCTTAGTACAATAAGTTTTTTTTTAATTGCAAATTGTGTGAATGCTGCTGTTTATCTTGTAATCTGTGGTACTAAGTGATGTTTTTTTGGCGACATTATAACATCGTTTAGCAGTGTTTTTTTGGGCAGTAGAGTATAGACTTTGACAGACTCATAATTTATGTCTTTATATTAGAGTTAGTAACTATATAAATTACAGAAAAAAGTACTGGAGTAGAAATAGTTATTTGTTATGCAAGGCTGCAAAGTTGTTATTTGGCGCGAGTGTTGAAATTGAAAGCTGAGCGAGCGAAGGAATCTAAGATTGAACCATGAGCGAAGCGAATGGTTCAAAGATAGATTCCTGAGCGTAGCGAGGCTTTCAAGACACGAGATGTAAATAATTTTGCAGCACAGACAACCCCCACTAGACGGAGCATGTAAGGCGACCCGCGCGCACCAACGATATGGTACGGCAGAACATCAAAGTATCAACACGGCGGCCACCGTTTAGTTGCGTGCATGTTTATGAGGTCTCTCTACACCACTTAACACTACAATTTACCATGATATTTATTTAATTTCTTTTTTCGTTGACGTAGGCATGGATCATAAACAAGGACGCAACTAAACGATGGCCGCCGTGTTGATACTTTAATGTTCTGCCGTACCATATCGTTGGTGCGCGCGGGTCGCCTTACATGTGCCTTACATGCTCCGTCTAGTGGGGGTTGTCTGTGTTTTGCAGCCATGCGGAACACACAACTTTTCACCTCACTACAACGAGTAAAATACAAGACTCAAGACAAACAATTAAAATAAAACATAAAAATGATCATATTTAATTTTGCCTTCTATTTAACACATCAAAATTAAAACAACACACTCAAATCCAAACCAAATAAATACGAAAGAAGCACACATTAAAAATTAAAAGTAATATTGCCTTAATTTGTATTATCGTCGTGTATATTTTATCGTTGAGTTTTTCTTAAGCACTGTTATATATATTATATTTGTATTTGAAACTTCTTGACACATTCGTTGTGAATGTGGGAGAATGGCATTCTGGGAAGGATTAGTTGGCCACTCGGAAGTATTTTCCATAACACTTGCTTTGGAAGTTATTGGACGACGGGATCAGAGCAAGATTATTTCGGCTTTATCTTCTTTAAAAACGCCAATAGTTTCGGTAAATGACTTATCGTCTCCAAATATTTATAACAAATCCTTTTTTGTTTTAATACAGGCTTTTATTAGCATTGAATAAATACTCCGAATTGGGCTTAACTTTCTTGTTTTAGATATTTCTATAAAGTAAGATAACAGTATGTATTCTCCACAGAACAAATTTACTTTGTTTACGTGAACTGTGAATTTATTTTTTTCTCGAGTGCGTTCAGAAATTACACTCTTATGTTCCAACTTTTATTACAAATAAATATTAAAATTTGTGTTGTATTTAATATATTTACTAGGCAAAATATGTAAATGAAACTGAAATACTTACTATTAATATATATAAACATATTCAACATAAAATAAAGGGTAGAAAAAATAAAAACTTACAAATCTGTAACCACAGCCGGCCTGACCAGATCGCCCTTTATTAGCGTGCGTTTGATTGGTTATTCGAAGATTTATCGACTGATGAAATCAGTCACGCGTTGAAGGAGTCTTAAATATAAAAAAGATACATGCACCACAGAGAATCAAAATCGTCGTGTTCGAAAATTAAATGACTTTTGCACGCTAGCGGATAAAATAGACTTTTGCGCGCAGATTTCACCCTATAAACGGAGGTTTTCCGAGCGAGTGAGGTGAAAAAAGTATTTATTTGTTGAAATGTTTATTTGTTGAAAAATAAGTAATTCTTGAAATTTGGAAATTGTTTTACGCCCCATAACGAATTTTAAAATATAATTGTTCATGATTTTTAGGGTAACACCTTTTTAACGAAAACTTATTAAAATGTAAACCTGAGGCGTATTATCTTACTTAAGAAAATAAACTCGTTTTCGGGTATTTATAAGTTTAAGAAAAAAATACACCTCATAAATAACGCATTCTCATTGGTCAATTTAATTTGACATGCAGCAGACGATTAAGCTTTGATTGGTTAAATTGTCGTTTAAGCCGGCCAAGAAAATTACTCTGAAATATTTTCTGAAAAATCGTATCGTGCTATGAAATTCATGTCTAGATACGAACTATTACCGTAACGTGCTACATTGTTGTCGTGTTGGGAGTTAACATAGATTTACAGTTTACAAATGAACATATATATACACAATGATTCTAAATCGGTGATCAGGAGTAGAAAAATATTAATATCCAGCTATAAATAAACTTAATAGGCGAGGTCTCACGCAATTACCTCACTATTTAATTAATTAAAAGTTAAAACATAATTAAAAATAATAACCACTAGAGACATGGTCATCCTACATAAATTATTGAAGTACGATGCCTATGTCATGCAAATTTTAAGACTTTGTTTATGTAATGACAGTGTCAATGACAAGTTATTACTCATAAATTGTCATTGCCATTAATCTATTAAAGAGGTTGTAAGCTCACAGATACAGATTAGTAGGGTGACAAGGAATTTAAGACAAAATTGATTTCAAAATAAAAATTATCATAGAAAAATAAATGTTTGTTTTCATGTAATTACGACTTCAACGTGACGGCCATCAATTACAGACTTAAGTTGCTACCTGATCACCGATTAAAAATCATCGTGTATAAGCGGTTTTTTGTACTGGATTCAGGTAATCTATAGCCACATTTTCGAGCAGTATCGTGAAAAGTAAATTTTACAAAAGTAGAAAAAAATATAGAAAGTAGTCGTTTCAGAAATAAAAGATACTAAACACTACTTTACAAAATCTCTAAGTCAAAGAAAAGTAAGAAACGATATCAGTAACATTTACTAGTAGTGCTATTTATACAGGTTTCCTTTGTTTTATAACAGATCTATATCAGTAGTATTACAAAATTTTAAAATTGTACATGATTTGTAAAACAACTTTCTATAGAGGGAGATCATTGTTTCAGGAAACATCTTAACAGTGCGATGCAGGATATTTAAGGGTGCGTGATGCCAGCCGTACAGCGCCATATGTTGATAAAGCCTGACCAGGAATAAATGAGGATGCGCCATATTGCGGAATTTCCTTGGAACTAATTTCTTACACTGGCAATGATTTTATGATGGTTTGTCAAAAATGTCAATGTCATTCGTGGTGATTTCTTTAAAAAACAAATCGCCCCCTGCGTGCTATACGGCCACAACTCAAAAAAAATTTTTTTTCGGATTATTGCAGATTCGTAGTCAGAATAGGTTAATTTACGACCTTATTTCGAGAGCCATAAGAAAAAGTGTCCTTAAGAGCCTTTTTTCCACAAGTGGCCTTATGGATCTGACCAAAACTTGTCAGTTGACTCCCTGCAAGACAGCCACTTTTTAGTTGTGCCTGTATAGCATTAATTTGTAATATTTTTTTTGAGTTGCGTCTCATAGAAATAACGTATATTCTAGTATTATTACGATGAATCCCTTTAAATATAAGCGAAATAAACGTCATTGTGCGCTGTTGAGCCAAACTGGCGCGGAATACTCTGTTGTGGAGTAAACTAGGCTAAGACTGGTAGTGCGTAGCACATCAGTTGTTGCTCCCCAAGTAGTTCCCCTTAGTCTGTGGAGTATGTAATTCGGCGTCTGTAGCTTCTTCGCATATAGGTAAGACTGCGGTATAGAGTGACACAAGTACTTTTGTGTAGGATTTAATTTAAGCGCAGTCTCTCTGAAGCATATATTTGGCCTCAGACAAGATACCCCTAGACCGCTATTCTTCATACTACGCACCGTACTCCGTTAGTTACTATCGTTCTACGTCGCTAGATGCCGCTAAGGGTCTCAATTCATTCAAAAGTCGTCATTTTTCAATCCCTACCGTACGGTACGCGCAAGCGTGAAGTAACACAGTCGTCAAGCGTTCAACGACATTCCAACTTCCAAGTGATACAGTAAAAAGTGAATAGATGACGTTAGGTGCGATGTTTGTTTACTACGTTCCGTTTCGTCTCATTTCACTATTTGTGTATGTTTTATTTAAACATAAAAATTACTTACATCCTAATCCTAATCCTAATAATATTATAAACGTGAAAGTTTGGATGGATGTATGTATGTACGTTTCACTTAATCTCAAAAACTACTGGACGTATTATGATGAAACTTTCCAGTTATGTACCTTATATATCAGAATAGGACATAGGCTATCATTTATATCAAGTTTTATCCCTTTTAGGGACGAAAAACGGGATTAAAATTTGTATGGAGAGCAAATCATTGTAGTTGCAACAATTCCCTACATGTCATCGTTTTGACGTAAACTAATCAATATAATAATATTTTTGTCTGGGCCTACGATAGACCTTCACGAAACGCATACCAAACTATTCTTTGTAAAAAAACAATAAATTCTGATATGGAAACACGTAACCGCAAAATTCGATTAATCACGTAATTTCAAGAATAAAATACATACAATTTTACAAATTTGAAACAATGACATTTGATTTGACGACATCACACACCCATCTGGCAAGACATGTCAAACCAGTGATGCCAGAAGGGCTACCCCGATGTTCAAAATTTGACTGTCGAATAGCGCCATCCTTCTCGATCATCTGTCAAAGAATATTTTAGTGAATGGAATAGCACTATACGACAGTACAATTTCCAACATCGGAGTAGCCCTTCAGGTAGGTATCACGTTTCGATACGCACATCATCTGAAAATAGTACGAGCTTGAACTTTGTACCCCCGCTTGGTAAGTGAATAAAAATAAAGTAATAACTGAGTATGCAAAGATAGTATAATCAACATTATATAAATAATCCTAATAATATTATAAACGTGAAATACGTTCGTTCCTCTTAATTTTAAACGATGATTGATGGACGGTCACCACTGTTAGGAAATCGTCGTAAACAGCCAATTGTTGAATTGTCTCTTTCTAAAGACCGATGGGCAATAATTATTTACCGCCGAGTACAGTATTAGAGCATAAAGTTTTTGTATTACTCGGATCTTAGACTCGGATACACGACAATGCCCGAATTGTCTGTCAATTATGCACCTAATTCGGGAAATAGGCACTTATGCTTTAGGTAATTAGATTTTAGAGTTATCAATATTAGGACAAACTTGATTTAGGACTTTAAGAGAGTATGCGCAGAAATTATTAGGACAAACGAGTAGTATGCCATTCAACAGTATGCCAAACATTTTTAGGACAAAAAACGTTATGCGATACGACAGGCACCCGAAATTTATCTATACAAAAACTAACAGAACTAACGACAGTGATCATTCAATAAAACCACAATTTTATAAACGTTTTCTTTATATTACTTTTAACAAAAACAAAACGAACGAATATATATTCGCAGGCCGCCTGCATGTAGGCAATTCCTAATTGTTCTAGGGTAAATGTCAAACATTTCCGCAAATCGTCCCGTTGGCGTAAAGCCATTTTGTCGTCGGCGTTGGTCTTGGGCCATGGCAAGCGGACGATGCAATGGTTACTTTGCTTTGCAGTAGATCAATAAGGTTTCCTTCAGCATTATATCGCCGTACCCAACGTCAAACTGTGTCCCTGCTAGCATTTAACCGACGTGTGATCTCATAAATCCGTATTCCTTCCTGGTGTAACTCCACTCTTTGAGCTCTTCATTGTTTTCAGTCATTATCATTATCTTTTAATAGTTCACGGTTAGCGGCAAGCATTTTATTTTTCAAATTAATAACGTTGCTGAAAATTATTTTATGATTTTCTCGATTGACACTGACATATGTTCCTAATTAGAAATTAAAAGCAAATGATAACCTTTCGCGAGGAGGTTTTTTGTAAAATTAAGTGACAAATAAGAATATTGACATTTCAATACTATTATTGAAATATAATTTTCGGCCTTAATGCATTGCGAATGTCTAACGGCATTTTAACGAAATGGGTAGGAAATGAAATTCCTTGACTGTACAAAACTTATCTAACAAATATTACGTTACTGTTTGTTAGTGGGAAATGTCGCTTGTCAATTCGGGCGTAATTTATTTTGTCCACATTACACCAGTTCACCAAGGCCATCTAGCTATTTTGTGTAGCAAAAATTGGCGAGCCCGCAAGCAACCTTGAGCTATCCAGAGGTAGTGCCATCTATTTTAATACGATCAAACCACGTTGTTGAAGACTAAAAAATATAATCCTTAAAAATTGTGTATTTAAGTTATATTATCGTATTAAAATGAAGCAGTAACGCGTTTGATCTTCAAAAATCAAAAATCACTTTAAAATATTGGTGAAAAATACAATTTTTGTCACTTCCAGGCTACGAAGCAGCGCCATCTAGTTTTAATACCGAATTTTGAGCTTTTTCAGAGTTACGTTTTCTTGTATGAGAATAGCGGTCTAGGGGTATCTTGTCTGTGATTTGGCTCATAATTTGCTTCTTCTTTGTTGCAAGGATGGAATGTCGCATCTTCTGTTTTACTAGCATTGGGGCAGCCTAATCAGAAATGTCATTCCAGATTGCGAGTAAGAGCTTCCTTCGAAGATTTAAATTTGCCATGCTGGTTTGTGATGGCGATGTCATCACCATACATAAATTTCCGACTCTCTGTTTTCGTAATCGGTCCTGACCCACTCCTGTTCAACCTATACACACACGATATGGGTTAAACAGGAGCAGGGCCAGGACCGATCCCTGCGGTAGTCCATTGTTCAGCTTTCTGACTTTGCTCGGAGTGCTTCCGAGATAATCGATAAATTCCCTATTGCTGAGCATAGAGTAGATTAGTCCCACCATCTGCACCACGGTCAGGAGCTTATAGATAAGCTCCTGTCTACATACGCTATCGAATGCAGCTGAGAGGTCGACAATACTGCCACGGTTTTCTCTCTCCTTTGAAAATCAGCCTCTATGTGTGTTGTGCGCGACATTTACCTGATCCACGTAGTTCGGACCACTACGGAATCCAGCCTGCTGCACAGGAATTATTTTGTCGACAAAAGGTTCGATTTGATTGTAGATTAGCCTCTCCAAAAATTTGTAGATGCAACCAAGTAGTAGAGGTCGGTAACCCTTTGGTTCGTTGCCTGGCTTACCCGGATTGAGTGTGGCTATTATATTTGAGCAGTTGAACTTAGGTGGAATTATATTATCCGAGACTATGTCTAAATAGAACTGTGAGAGCCACGTCCTAGATCTTGGGCCAAGGTGTTCTAAAAATTAGTTGTAAATACCGACTCACATAAATTGGGACTTTGATTTGAACCAGTCTTCATCTAGTATTGCTAAACCTAAAAGTAGAAAACGAAAAGCTTATCCTGCACTATGAAAAGGTAATATTGTAAAGAAGTTGAAGAATTCTGGAAAACAGTACACTAATATCAACGGGAACCTAGTCCACGTTAAAACCTAAAACTATGGGGCCTCCTTGTACATGGTACATGTTATATATGGCATTATACCATATACGGTACATGTTAACACGATAATTAAAGATACAAGTGCCTTAAAGGGAAGGTACCAGATAATCATTAATTATATGCAAAATGATGATGATATCTGCATCTAGAAAATTGGTATTAAAGCTGCATGCACTGATTATCGCTTACAGTGATGTTGTTACTGTAACAAAAGTTGATTAATAAAGGTATTTTAATTATTTTAGTGTTTGTATAATAATTTTCATGTTACCATTTTCCAATAATTCTTGTTCGGTTTTGGACGCATCTCAAAATTTCAACAAAATGTTTCTGCAATACGGCCACAAATCTAAGTACCTATCTTAAAGGCCTCATATCTTAAAAAATATACACGTTTTATAAAAAAAGACGTATTCATGAGAAGCGTTATATCATGTAGAGTAAAAAAAGTTAAATTTAAAATGAATTGACCAAAAACTTAAGGAGTAAGCCCCGTTTTACTACCACGCACTACGCTGCCAAAACTTTAACAAGCGATTTCTCGAAAAAATGATTTTTTGAGATGTGGCCGTATAGCAGGCAGGGGGCGAAATATTTACAATTATCCACAGAGAATGGCGAAAACCATCCACAGTCGTGAACCATTATTAGTCGTGAGATTATTTAGATTATAAATAAAGTGTACACGTGTTTACTACACGAAAAACATAGTGGAACTGAGAGGTATTTAAACTAATGTCAATATAATGGCTTGCGATTGGTTGCAAAATTGTTGCCATATAAATCTTATAAATAGCGCCCTCTTGACAATCCTCATATATTTCTGGTCGGGCTTTAAAAATGTCTTTGTCCTGTCATTTTAACAAATTTTTCTAAAAAGAAAAATCCAAAGATGGTTATACGGATATTTTTTAACCCGACTACAGTGAAGAAAACAGGTTAACACGTTCGCGGACGGGCATTCTATGGCATTCGAATTTTGAGTACCTCTTGTGACGCGCATTCTATAGCAGTCTTTAATCGAGCTTCTTTCCTGAGCGCGAATGCTAAAGAATGCGCTTTGCCATAGTGAAAACGTGTACATTAACATTTACTGTCAATTTCTCTGCAATCCGGGTACGCTTACTGTCACATTACTTGCTTTTCGCACACTGACAAGTTGACATGTGTTGCCGACAATCGTACCCCCCTCTCCCGCACACAGATGCTATAGCATTCTCGGTTGTATGAAAATTAGTTCAGTCGCCCGGCGAGTGCGCCGCTGTGTTGACCATCAGTATTTTGAGAATTTTGCGTGTCGACAACATTTCGAAGGATTGTTTTTATCATCGTAAGTAACATTTATTCAAGTATTTTCTTGGATATTTTGGTGGGTTGTAATAATTAGCTATATTTACTAACTGTTTATTTCCCTTCAACGAGCTTTGACGATGGTTACAATTTAAAATACAGACATAGATTAGTGTACATATTTTATATTATACACATACACAGTAAACATAATTGTCAGCAAATATCTTGGAATTATACGTCTCTTGGTTCACCATTCAACTGCTAACATAGTGAAGGGTATTGTAGCTTTATCGCAGTGTAAAAAAGTGCTTTTAATTTAAGTAACATGCCTCCAAAGAAGGTCCTCGCTCGAGCCCGACCGCCGACTCGGTGGCGACATACAGACTGCACCACTGACCTATACAGACCTCACCGTCACCGCGTTTACCACCAAAATCAATAGATCAACGATAGGCTCGTCCAATACGAGTTTTTAAGCCCACGACAGTGAGAAGTTACTGAAAATGTTTGAAGAGGTGACTGAGCAGTTATCGGAGGATCAAATTAGCGTTGAAGAGTCAAAAACATCAACCAAAGATCAAGAGAAGAGTCAGAAGTGTAACCGACGATACCGGTGAATCTGATCAAGACCCATTTCGAAATATAGCGGGGCAGTGAAGTTCCTACGAAGACTATATGCCAAACTCGTCTGGTGCGTCGTCTGAAAGTAACAAGAGAGACTCAAATAGAATAGGCGTGAGTGACAAACCCGTTGATAACTATAACTCCTGTAATCAACGCCTATATTCGTTTTCGCTATCACATATAAGCGTAGCAGGCAGATGCTATAACATTCAATGCCATAAATGTACCACGAGCTAGCTAAGCCATGTGGCAGAACTGCTATGGAAGTATAATGCTATAGCATTTGTTGTCACATAAGGTGGTATAAAAACGTATCATATTTGACGTAACTCGTATAGCATTCGACTTGCATAGTGTTCACTGTCACATGTAAATTGTACTCAATCTTACAATTATGACGAAACTGCTATAACAGTTTCAAATATTCCATACAAAATTTTAGTGTCAAACAGGTGTGTCTTACTGTCCGCGAACGTGTTAACGCGGACGTAGTTAGGTACATTACTTCTGGTATAAACATAATATTAATAATGGTGCGTACGAGATCCCTACATTCCTTACGTGACACGATACAGTGTTAACTGCGTCGTATAGAAAATTACAATGGAATCTTTTTTCAAACCAGGTTTGCATAATGTTTGTTCACGTCGCGTGAAATCTCGCCTCTGAGGTATTCTCCGAAGGAATACAAAGAAAATTGAAGATGGAGTTAGAGTGCCTGAGAGACCGAAAACTAAATTGTTCTGTTATTGTTCGAGTTGTCACTTGCGGAGTTCGGAAGGTTGACGGTTGGGCAGGTTATTAAATAATAGGGATATTGTACTTAAAAAAATAAAGACCCCATTTTTTTATTTAAATCGGAAAGATATAAACCAATTTAGGATAATAGGTAATTTAATCCATTTGCCAATTTTATTGATTGGTTTCCCCTTAGTAAGTATTTTGTGACACTATTGACTTAACTTTTTCACAGTGTCATAATGATTGTCACTAAGAAATTGTTTAATTGTAGTTTAACCCCTCGTATGCGAAGTAAAAAAATTGTAATCAAATTGAAACTAACTGGTAAACGTAAAGTTAAACCCGCACGGATCCGTGTTAAAGCATAAGAGGGTTTAAGAGTGCTATTCCTATGTAAGTATGGTTCTTAATGAACATGAGTCGTAAAAAAATGTATATCACATCCTAATTGTACAGTCAATTGTACCGTTATGGAGTTCGGCTGTTACGGTTATTAAATGATAAAGGGTTAAGATAAACAAATTTCTTGGATGGCATTGTTATAAATTGACATGAGGAATAAAAACCTAACGAGTATAACCACTTGATCAGGGGGCCTATGATGGTTGCGTTTATCACGTGATAAATAAGTGACAAAGCATCTGTCACTCACACTCGCAATATGTCAAAACGTGACGGATTCTTTATCACTTATTTATCGCGTGATAAAAGCAACCATCATAGGGCCCCAGAACAGTATAAGATATCTTGAATATTTAATAAACCAATTTAGAGGCACAAACATGCTGGTTTCTACTATACATACTCGTATGTCCTACGCATTAGCATTGTAATGCATAAGTACAATTGTGATTTCTAGGATATGAAATATATAGATGCCGAACACAGTATAGTTATATTAAATAAGTACACACTGGGAGGGCTAGCTTAACTCACTCAGCAGAAAGCACTTTACTAAGAGCTAAAATGACGTAGTTTCCTAATAAGCAAACTTACGAGTGCACTTAGTAACGCATTTGCTTACTAGGAATACTACATAGCTACACCTTAAACCCAGTGTATAACCTGTATGTATATATAAATATAGCTAAGTGTATCTTTTGATGGCTTGAATTCATTTATTTTGTTCTGTTCCTATGTAATGTGCCAAATTTGCATTGCTTCGTTGTGGATTCGTACCGAACTCTTTTTCAAGCCACATTAAAATACCTGAACATTAATAAAGTAACTAAGTGTAACTACTATTACTTCATTAGTTAACATATACTATACAAAGGTTGTATCTTCCGCAATCTCAAATGAATCACAATACACCCCTTCCGACCACAAAGTAGGCTAGAAACAAAATACATAGGAGCCGGGCATAGTAAACCAATTTGCGACGACCACCATCGCACTAATTGATTTACTTTGCTACCAGATACCTCAATTAAAAACCTCCTTTTATAGACAATAACTGTCAACTAAGGGCAATAAACAAACCGCTAGACTAGATTACGTTTAATTAAATTACAAAACTGAGTGTATTGAGTTTTACCGCATTTTATGTTTAATAATTTAATAATATTATTGCATTTGCATTTTATGTTGTTATCCTATATAGGTACGACAATTTAATAAAATCGGTGCTGAATATAGTGATCGTTTTCATCGGGATTTTACTAGACCCTACGTTTCAATTGAAGACGTGAAGAAATTCTAAATGACGTAATGAAAAACGAACAAAATGTTTTGCAGGTTTCTCAGTCTTAAAAAAGTGCATAAGTAAAGCCTGACCACAAATATACCAGGTGGGTCCTGTAACAGGAGCAAAAAATTAAAACATAGATTTTAATCGTCAAACTGAACAACATCTGTTAAGAAACTTTTTTTTTTAATTCTGTAATCATATTTTCATTATTTCAAACAAAGTAAATAGCATTTTCAATGTACGCCATCCAACATTGACATCGCCTTAGTAATGAATGACATAGCTTTACTAAATATCAAATGTTTCGCAATACATTGCTTCTTTTAATGAACGTTATTTTACAGTTACAGGTTTACATTATAAATGAGTTATTTTTAAAAGTTGTTTAATAAATGTTGTTCAGCTTGAGGGGTAGAATGTATCGACGCTGGAAAGGAGAAATTATCCAAGCCACCGGAGCTAACTTTACAGGAGAGCCAAAAATTTTCGAAAAAAAAAGGTACCGAAACGTCAGCGAGGCTCAAATAATTAATATACGCAATATAATTCGTTTAAATAGTTTTATTTAAAAGCTTTAGTAATGCTAAAGATTTCCAGAAGTTTCAGAGATTTCCGTGACTCAACATTAATGAAAACTGGCACTTGGTGCTCATGAAGATTTGTTCATCAGAAAATGCGTGAAATTTAAATTTTATCAATGTACACGTGCTTTCTGCTGAAATATTTCTTAAGGTACAGGTGTGATCTGATGAGAGATTTGTCTTTTCATCTTTGCCTTAAAGCAACAAAATTAAATGTAATAACATATGAATAACAAAGCTCAATAAAACACGTAATTAATTAACGTCAAACTTAAAGTTACCTATGACTCCGTGTGGCAATTGTTGCTATATAAATCTTATAAATAGCGCCCTCTTGACAATCCTCATTTATATTACTTATATTACTGGTCTGGCTTTACCTAACTACGTAAATATCTTAATTTCTAAGAAAATTAAACGTTTATCAATCTAAAAAATGCACGCGAAAAATATACTTTTCAATCGTAATCAATAAGATAAATCGGGTCGCCAAATCAGCACGCACAACTTTATATTTTCATTCGTGCCTAAACTACTTAACTTAGTGTACTTGGTGAAAAAAGACATAAAATAATCACTTGGCTGCTTTGCTATGCTGCTGTTACACCAATACAAATTAAAATAGACAGAAGACATAGCAACAAAAACACTTTTGAATTTATTAAAGTGAAGGGATCTACAAAATTTTGAAATGTTTGAAGTATTTTCCGGGTCAGTTCCATAGTTGATTAGTCTAGCGAGTTAGCCTAACTTTCATTACAAAATCAAATTGGTTGGTAATAAAATTAATTTGTGAACATTGTAGTGGTCCTTTTTGAAATAGAACGCTATTAAAAAGCGGCCGGTTATGTGAATGTATTTACAAAAATAACCATCGTTTATATCCTTAGGTACTAAATACATTTAAAAGGTGCCCACGATGTTTGTCCGCGCAGAAGAAACAGTGGGTTGTGACTTTTTTCCTTCTCCGTAGTCGGGTAAAACTTATCCTCTAACTATAAGCATCTGTACCTACCTGCCTGCTACCCTGATTAGCCCCAAATAGCCTATTTCACTTAGTTTTTGGAAAATATCTTCAATGTACCGACATTTTTACAATTGTATCATAGTATACGTAAGGTATACGTCAAATAAGGTACGGTTCAATCGTTTTAAATTTAGGATAATAGTTATTATTTTCTTGGTAAAAAAAAGCAAAAAAAAAGATAAAAAATCTTTTTCATGCTCATACTCAAAACGTTAAGTACACCTTCTATCTATGTAAAATTGTACATACCAGTGGTGTGGCGTTAAAAATATTTTTGGGCAGACCAATTTTGACAAAAAAAAAATTCATGCTTTTTCAAGCTGTTAAAAGCTATCGGAATAGGATAGGTAGGAATCAGATTCCACAAACTCCACGCCACATAGTTATCAATAACTGAAGAAATTACTATTATCTTCCAGCTATCAGCACTATAGGCCATGTAGCCTGGAGAATGGACGGCCGTCGGGGCAGCAAAGTCCTCGAGTGGCGACCACGTAAAGGAAAGCGCAGAAGCCCCCGACTAGATGGACGGATGACCTCGTGAGGGTAGCGGGGAATCAATGGATGCGGCCTGCACGGATTCGCACTTTGTGGCCAGTCACGGGGAGGCCTATGTTCAGCAGTGGACGTCAATGGCTGATAGAAAGACAGATAGATATCAATGTAATATCAGTGTTATTGACATTAACACTTTCATACAATCTGTCAATAGAGACGCAAATCCATGCAACCGAGAATTAGGTAATTGTTATATTCTATTGCTATGTATATAGTAGGTAATGCGTCAGTTAGAATAGATTATTAGTAAATTAAACCGCCATCAAAGCGGTCCTAATACTAATCCCTCGATGATGTTCTATCCGTATCCGTTTAAATAGAACCAAGCAAATTAGGGTTAAGTGGAACTCACAGGCCCGATTTAGACTAGAAGGTGTCCACAACTTCGTCCACATTTTTTTTCTTTACCGTAGTCGGGCAAAAAGTTTGACTAGTTTTAACCCTTAAATGCATACAATTACACTAATTTTATTTCTGAAATAATGTAATTTGCAATTAGATAGAAATAAACGCTCTTTGTGGCTTCTCAATGGTCGTTCACGAATGGTTTTTATCCATTTCAGCTCGTCAAAGTAGTAGTACCTAAGATTTGCATATCTCTGTGACAAAACATGTAGTTCTTTAAATAGATTTTTCTACTCCAGTACTTTTTTCTGTCATTTATATAGTTACTAACTCTAATATAAAGGCATAAATTATGAAAGTCTGTAAAAGTCTATACTCTATTGCTCAAAAAAACATTGCTAAACGATGTTATAATGTCGCCAAAAAAGCATCACTTAGTACCACAGATTACAAGATAAACAGCTGCATTCACACAATTTGCAATTTAAGAAAAAAGCTTATTGTACTAAAGCATTGCTGCCAACTTAAAAAAAAGTTTTATCTTCAGTGCATGGATGTTTAGTATAGTGAACGTATACCTTTATGTATAAGTTCATATTTTTTTGACAGATGGACGTCAATTAAAAAAAAGTTTATCAGACTATTTTTTTTTTTAATTTTGTTGATTCCGAGCGGGAACATGTAATTATTTTCTTTGTTGTTTATTTGCATTTTCTTTATGAAATGTCGAGTCGTAGAAAAAGTATTGTATGCAACGTTGTATAAGTAGGTCAAAAAACGCTCGTGTCATCTTTCTTACGATGTTCGCTACGCTCTTATCTTATCTTATCTTATTAGGAAGGGGTCCTTGCGGATACACTTCGACCCAATGGGATGTTTTGTGTAGTTACCCCCATCGCGCCTACTCAAAGGATTGTTCCACCACCTTCATATATCGGATGATGGAACCAGTTGGTAGTGCCTGGAATTCCTTCGGTTCTGGGTAACCAATACCGAATTCCTTCATTCTGAGTCTGGCGAGGGCATGACATCCACACAGTATGTGCTTCATTGTCTCTGCCTCCTCGCCACACATTCTACAATCTGTATTGTCAGACAGTCCCAACTTGGCCAATAGTCCTTTGACCCCAAAGTGACCAGTAAACACCCCCGTTATGATTCGGAGCTGTCTTTTGCTGTATTCCCATAATTTCTTGGTCCAGCCTGATTCTATACATTCCATGAATAGCTTTGAGTGCCTAAAGCCTGCCATTTTCCTCCACTCTTGTTGGTGCTGGTTTTTGGCATAGTCCTTGATGGCTGTTGCTATGGTTCCCTGCGAGAGACCCACACATGGTTCAGGTCCTATGAAACTTGTCGCAGACCCTTTTCTAGCAAGTTCATCTGCAATTTCATTACCGATGAAGCCTTCATGCCCTGGGATCCATACCAGTTGCACCTTATTGTGCCTTCCAAGCTTGTTCAAAGCTAGGACGCCATTATACACAAGTCTAGAATCCACTTTAGGCGCACCCAGCGCTTTAAGTGCCGCTTGACTGTCACTGAGTATGTAGATGTGCTTCCCTCTGGTAAGTCTATCTATGTTCTCCTGGGCACAGGCGATTATAGCGTATGTCTCCGCTTGGAAGACAGTCGCATAACCTCCCATACTTATACTTGCATTGAAGTCTTTTGCATGAATGCCTGCTCCCGTACCTGATCCCATTTTTGATCCATCAGTGTACCAAATAATGTCCTCACCATCTGCTGTAGGTGGCTCGCGACCCTCGGCCCATTCCGCCCTCGTTGGAACTTGTACCTTGAAGTTCCTAGTGAATACAAACTTAGGCTGCATTTTATCGCAGCTCATGGTTGTTATTCTGTCAAGAAAATTGTTGCTTTCCATGTTAGTGTGCTTAGTCTTCGGCGTGCAGTAACTCCACAGGTCCATTGTTTTTAACCTGTGCAGTGATTTGCGCGCTTCGGACTGTATCACTATATGTAGCGGTTGTAGATCTAACAATATTTCTAGCGCCGCGGTTGGCGTAGTTCTAAACGCCCCTGTTATAGCCATGCACGCCGTTCTTTGCACCTTCGTCAAGGCGTCTCTGCATGTGCTCCTCAACGTCCTTGGCCACCATACGAGGCTGCCATATAGGATGATTGGTCGTACCATCATGGTATAAATCCACTTTAGTACCTTTGGACTTAATCCCCACGTCTTACCATACGCTGATCTACACATCCCAAATACTCTGAGAGCCTTTGTTATGGTGTGATCAACATGCTTTTTCCAATTGAGTTCCTTATCTAGTATGACACCAAGATATTTCACCTCACTGGACATTTCGAGAACCTGTCCATACAGTTTTAGTTCCTGCATGTCCTTAAGAATTCTCTTTCTCGTGAATGGTATTACCACTGTTTTGCCTGGGTTAATGGATAATTGGTGATTGTTACACCATTTCTCCACTTTCCTCAGTGCTTCACTCATAATTGCTGATACCGTACTGGGAAATTTCGCATTTACGAGAATCACCAGATCATCTGCATATCCTACCGTATATATATATACTGTTGAGTTCCTCCATTAGGGAGTTTACCACCAGACTCCATAGAGTAGGTGAGAGTACTCCTCCCTGGGGACACCCTTTTGTAGCCGTAGCTTGTATTTCATCTCCCATCAGAGACGACTTTATTAGCCTGGCGTTTAACATGTTGCCTATCCATTTGCAGATGGTCGGTTCTATGCCATGTCTTGCAGCTGCTTCACTGATAGCTTGGTACGTGGTGCGATCAAACGCTTCGCTACGCTCACATCGTAACCCATACCAGTCGCGTTTTTTGCCTCCTCTTATACAACGGTTGCATAAAATACTATTAATCCATACTATACTAATATTATAAATGCGAAAGTGTGTCTGTCTGTCTGTTACCTCTTCACGCTTAAACCGCTGAACCGACTTAGATGAAATTTGGTATGGAGATAGTTTGACACCCGGGAAAGGACATAGGATACTTTTCACCCTGAATAAATTTAGTTTTCCCGTGGGATGAGCGGGTAACACCGCGGGGCACAGCTAGTGTTAAATATACCTTGTTTAAGTAAATAAATGAATCAGTCACTGATTACTGAAAAAGAGGTATTGCGGTGTTTCGAACTTGATCACTTTAAGGCCCGAACCAGACAGGTGCAAGTAAGTGCCTTCGGTTCGCCAGGGTCAGTATCCCTTAACGGCCCCAATACATGACCAGGTTTACCTTCAGTTCTATCTGATCGGACTTAAATCCGTACCGTGTATGAATGAAACGGCCTTAAGGTCACCACGCTTTACGGCGGCCGGGTGGACTGAAGCGATTCAATCACATCGGCCTGATCAGTTTTGCCTTGCCATGTATGGTGACCTTTAGCTTATTTATTCAAGTACATTATGATGTGACATGGGCTGTATGTCATAAAAAAATCGAAAACAGGCCTTTTGCACGCGCTGCATTGATTTTCTTGTTTTTTTTTTTCAGAACTGTTGGGTCATAAACTATATCTCCGTAGTTGTAGATGTGATAAGACTAACCCTACTACTACACTACACGCGTAGTTGTTGTTGTTGAAATCGACCGAAGTTGGACGAATATGATAGTGTGGAGACAGGAGAGGCACTTCTGCGGAAACCCATACTTCGGCCAACTTCGCCTCGGCCGACTTCGCGAGTAGTGTAAGGATTCAACTAGAATTTCATGTACCGTTTCACTCAGGTACTTTTTTATACCGCGCAGTGATTTGAATCTGTAAAAAGCGTTTCTGATCTTCAGATTCACATGTTCTATATATTATACAGGGTGTAACCGACAGCGTACCGAAAACGAAAACCGTAGTTTGAGACCATAATCCCGAACTGAAAACGAGTGTTCATTTTCTCGGAAAACTCAAGGATAAGATTTTCCAAAATAAATTATAAAACGCGACGCGCAATGTATTGCGTCCATTTCTCTCGGGTGCAGACGCGCGGGAGGGGAGCACGCGGCGAGCGACCGGTCCAGGCGCTCCCCACTCCACTCACGCGTCAGCACAATGCGCATCGAATGACATGAATGAATGCAACCACAAAAATAACGCAACCACAGATCACAACTAGTGTACTACCTAACACCAATAACAACTGACCGATAAATTAAAACAGTCTACCAAGATTATTATCATTCAAGCAAGTAAAGCAAATAAAATGTGCGGGTCGGTAAACATTACTCGTGCGTCCGACCGCAGCGGCCTGCGCGGGCACACTGGCCTGGCGGATCAATGACCGGCCAGTACCGTTATCTTTCCCACTCCATGCACTTGTGTTGTACCGTAAAGCTTACATAACTGTTTGTGATACATTGTGTGTTTTGCGGAAAATGCTATTTTCATGCGATTTTTCATGAAAAATTGTTACCCGTAGAGTTCGATTAACGGGAAAATAAAGAAAAAATGAAAACTCGCTAGGAAAATTTGTGAATTTTCTCAAAGAAATTTCCACGATTTTCCAGCTCAGAATAATGGTCTGAAGCCATGGTTTCAGTTTTCGGTACCTACACCGTCGGTTACACCCTGTATATGACGGCGGCATCGTCGTGCTCGCATTTTTAAATTGCCCTACCTGGGTCGGTGGGGATCATTCTTGCTTTCGGCCTGGTCTGATGCACTTGTTGTCCAAACTATTGAGTTGTATTGTCGTTTAGGTAATTATTAGTTACCTAAGGAGATTACTGTTGTTTTAAAGTGAATGTAAATTACGTGTGGCAAAATAAAACGAGGTCACTAAATAGACTGTTTTTTCTATTTGACGAAGTAACCCTTTAACACCTATATCGGACGATCCCCGACATACTATATATATCGTTATTCGGCATCCAAGATTATTCCAAGGTTTTTCACTTTTTCTACACGATAAACAGGTTCACGTCCTATTTCACATCCTTATTTATATAAAGTATTTTTTTTTTCGAATTGTATATAGATAGTAAATGAATAGATATTGCTAACTAAGTACCTATACAAAGTTTTACTTTACATTGGTACGTACTTAAACCCTCCGGATAGGTGCATTAGGTACTTTAAAACTAGCTTACTAAGAGTTTGTAGGCACTATGTAGAAGTTTTCTTTTTAGTATCAAGCGATCTAACAATTCTTTTCTCATCTCGGCACTTGATCCCGCTCGGCGCCGGCCGGAACAGGTCATTTATTTCACTTAAAATGCCTTCCAACAAATACCAATTTGGCAACCTGGGGTGGATTCCTAGTTCGGTTGAGCTGTTCTGTTGCACGATTAAAATGCATCGTTACCGTTTAGTATTACAACCGGGATCAATTGTTTTCCATTTAAACAAAACGTATATAAAGGTACATATCCCAAAATGGCACATCCGCTAGTTATAGGAGTGACGGTCAAATGTTGAGTTATGGCTATATTAAGCTCTTATAAAGATATTAATAAATAAAATAACTGATAATGACACTTTCAAAATGTTTCCTAACTTTTAAGTAAGTAAATATATCTACTTATAGAATGAGCATTTTACGGTATAATCAACTTACCCGAATGATCGTGTTTAACATGACATTTGCACAATTAAAGTACGTACCTATGGTCTGCAACCTAAATTCAAAATTAGAAAAAATTCCCGACCCGTCAAGGCTTTCAATTAAAAAAAACGCATTCAAATCGGACCATCCTTTTGCGAGCTATACGATGACACAGGCAGACAGATAGATACACGGGTACACAGATACATAGGTAGGTATGTTAAACTTAATACCGAACTCGCAAGCTAAACACGCGCACCGAGCTTTCCGTACCACTAGGTACAACACAATGGACAATATTATTTTCAAAATAATTAAGAAATGAGTTCAGCATATTTTTTATTGTGTTCTTTATACACGATGATTTTTAATCGGTGATCAGGTACCAACTTTTCTAACTCAGTAATTGATGGCGGTCACGTTGAAGTCGTAATTACATGAAAACAAACTGTAATTTTTTGTATGATAATTTTTATTTTGAAACCAATTTTGTCTTAAATTCCTTGTCACCGAACTAATCTGTATCGGTGTGCTTACAACCTCTTTAATAATTTAATGGGAATGACAATTTATGAGTAATAACTTGTCATTGTCATTGTCATTACATAAACAAATCTTAGATTATATAATAGACATAGATAGAGCGTTGATGACGTCACAGCGTAAGGAGCATAAACGTCAAGATGGGCTGTATCGGTCAAATGCGGCTGTAAATGTCAAATTATTATGCTACCATATTAAGTAAACGAGTAAGCATGCGATGATGACAACCCTGACAATCCTTTTCAACTTAGTCGCATTATAACGTCTGTTTTTGGCGAAAAATAAACATTATTAATATTTGTGTTTTTAAACGAAAAAAAAGTGTGAAAGTGCGTGCAAAACTTAGAAAATGTCGGGCATTGTGCGCGGATGCAATTCGCATTCTGGGAGAGAAGAAAACTTGGGTGAAAATATAAGTTTTCATTAGTAAGTAATTCAGTATTGTTTTTTCAGCAAATGTACCAGAAATTATGTTAATATTAAAACTATAAGCTTAGAAATAGGATTATTATTGCACGCAAATGATATCTAAGTAGGCTACAATTAAAATAAACATAGAAATAGTGATAAAAACAATTATGTTAATTTCTGTCGTGAGGTTACTAGTGACGTAGAAAAAGTTATCGATAATTTGCGATTGTGTGAATCAGTCACTTTGGTCAGGTGTATATTTAAAAAAATCAATGACGTTTTGGTGGACATTTTTGATACCGTATGTTATATTTGTTTACATACATATAGAAGGTTAAATTTAAATAAATATTTTAGTGTGTCCACGACGCCAAGCTGTCTAGATATCTTTATTAATTTTCATCTGTTAGAAATATGAAATGTTATCAATCTTATGTTTAATCAGCAAGGTGAGAGAAGGGAAGACTGTAAAATAAATGTATTATAAATGTATAACAATTTCAATTGTTTTTTTTTTTGGTTCATTCCGTTAGTTTGCATAATAATTTTCTAATAACCACAGTCTAGTTCCATCGTCAGACGTAACCAATATACTAAATTTCAGCTTGATCGGTGCCCAGAAGAGTCAATTTTAATCTACTTTTCCCTTTTATATTTACACGATCAGACAAAAAAAATGCCTAAAAACCTACAGAGTTCGCTAGCCGTGCAGTGCATAATTGATTATAAATGGGTACTTTACGTCCATTAAGAATATGAGTGAATGTCGAAGGAATTATTTGTATTGTACGATAACATCGTATCTGTTATTAAGTAATCAGAGCTTTGACTTGGCTTTTTATTGAATCTTCAGCTAAAACAGCAGTCAAGTGGCTTAGAATTATTTTCAAAGTGAGACTCAATTTAATCGCAATACTTAATCTTGTTCTTTTTTATAATGCTCTGTTTTTCATATTCTCACGAATATAATAATAATAACGGTCTTATAGCGAAGAGGCACGACAAACATCTTAAGAGACTCGCTAGATGGCTGGATCAAGGGCCAGATCCAGAAGGCGGTACCTACTCCTGGACACGGCGCGCGGTTCCTGTCTCTGCAGCCCTAACTACCAGTAGCCCGGGCCCCTCCCCGCTGCCGGCGGCACCCTAGGTTAAGTTTTTTTATAATGTATTAATATTTTGTAATAAAATATCGCGATAGACCCGGTTCAATAATTCTTAATTATGTGTTCAAACCGCGAGAGTATAGTGTTACATATTTTGTAATAACTGTGTATATTTGTGTATTTTTATATACCTAAATTTATTGTAAAAATACTTAACCTAAGATATTTAATGGATTTACGAAATAATAATATTTAAGTGAAACCAAAGCTACGGACATAAAAATCACTTAAAAATCCGTGTCAATGTTTTTCTTTTCATATAATCTTCAATGTAAAGCCTTAAATTTAAAGACGTAATTTTTTTGGAACAGCGTCAAATCAATCCAAGTTAAAGCTGTTTATTTATTTAATAAGTTGATAAAGTTATTAACTTGATAACTTTATCAACTATATAATTGTAGTTTTATCGATATCGGTACGATATCGATAAAATGTATTCGGGCATCACTACAACGAAAATTTTGACACATGGGCTTGTACATTTTTTTAAAAGACGTAACTGACAAATATACTGTCATCTCGTTTTTTCTTGCGGAAACTTGACGTGCTTTACAGAGATAGCAATATTGTCGTAGGTTTCTACTAAGTAACACGCTCTCTATTAATTATTCCTTACTCTAAGAAACAAATCGTAGAAAATTTCGTAAAATTTCCCGCCAAGGCGATGACACTTGACGTAGGTATCGTACTTCAACAATTTATGTAGGATGACCATGTATCTAGTGGTTATTAGTTTTAATTATGTTTTAACTTTTAATTAATTTAACAGTGAGGTAATTGCGCTGGACCTCGCGTATTAAGTTTAATTTTAGCTTAATATTAATATTTTTCTATTCCTGATCACCGATTAAAAATCATCGTGTATATATAAACTGTGTATAAAAATTAAACTTGTTTTTTTCGTTTGGTACCATATAGGCATACTTACACACCGTATAATTCCAAAAGTCCAATAATAAAAGCCAAATTGTTGAAAAACTCCGTTCTAACCCCAACATGCTTTACTTTCAAGTATAAAAGTAGTCGAATCCCGTTTCGTTTCGATTTTATTCTTACTAGTCTAAATCGAAGTTATTTAAATACATCGTATAGTGCTTCCGTGCACCGTGCAGTTTCTACGGACTCGATATTACTGTTTTCCTTCTGTATTCTACCGCGCCTGAATATGTACGTTCTTTCACAGTTTGACTATAACGAAAGGAATCGAATTTTCTATACGTTTAATATCAACGAGTTTAAAAGCTTCTCGTCTCCCGATATCGTTAAAAAGTTTAACAGTCGATATGCGGAAAGCGACGTAAAAATGGATCATTAATTTGCCGAAAACTTTGAAACAGTTGTTTTCTAGTTGTTTTCATACACGTTCTTAAAACTCTTAAATAATGCTTAATAACCTTTCATCCTTGTAGTGGCTGTAATATAAATTACCAGAGGGAATTTTCTTCCTATTTAGCGCTTAAACTGAGATTATGAAAACAGATAGCTCATACGCTCCCGTATTGAAAATCCTCGGCTTAGCAATGAAAAATGTTCAACTCTTTCGCAGACTCGGGGTACGTAATAGATATTTTAATTTCTTCATTATGGACTTTGGACGATAGACGTCCAGCACCTCTAGCATAACTGTTATATGCGACTATTTCTCGCGCGAGATAATTACCCGTCTCCTTCTGTGCAGTAATGTGAGAACGTGACGGGTGACGCTAAGTCGCGCGACAAGAGTCCTGAACTGGACAAAGAGGTCCTGCAAGGTTCTCCACAACAACCAATCTTGTCCCAGCCTCATAAAACGGCTTGTCGTTGTCGTCGTACCGTTGGTCCACTTCAGAACCGAGCACACGGACCTCCCAAGCTGCTCCTTCCAGAATCAGGCCACCACTCAAAAACCTTTCTCACCCCAACTGAGGCCATCATAATATTGAGCAATATGCTTCGCACATTGCCACTTACGTCTATTCTATTTTATCTAAACGCATTATGATACTGCAACGGTTTGAAAGTGCATAAATTGGCGTTCGGCCATCGTGCGGTTCAAAAACGGCTGTAATTGCCGCTACCATAATTTAATTCTGCTAACGTAGTGTTTGAGCTGATGCCAGCGATGCTCAAATTCAATAAAAATCGAGCCAGAACCGTTCGGATCATGGCCATCAATTCAGGCGATCTGTACGTAATGCCTGTAGCGTGTAGGTGGTAAATAAATAGCGTTTAACTCAACGCTATATTTTTCAGTAATACAAATAAAACAGGAAATTATTAATAATAAATTAATAATTACTTATTCTTATAGATATGTAAAACAAGTGGGAGTCGAACTTACATACAAACTTTTTTTTTAGTTTTAGTGTTTGATAAACAATAAGTGAAAATGTCAAGTCTCTTACCAATAACGGTCCCAAAGATACAGCCCAGTGGCTGACGGACAGACAGGCAGACAACAGAGGCTTAGTAACGCCGCCGCCGTTGGCATCCTTCGGGTACGGGACCCTAAGGAGGATCGTTTATGGTACGACTCTGTCTATCTGTCAGTCAAATTTTAAGATAGCATAGAGCTATTATTATTAATTCATCGTATGGAATATCATTTTTAAACTTTATTTTGTAACTAGCGACCCGCCACGGCTTCGCACGGGTGCAATGCTGATACTAAATGAAATGTGTTTCTCTACTATATTATGCATGTATTATACATATAAACCTCCCTCTTGAATCACTATATCTATTAAAAAACCGCACCGAAATCCTTTGCGTAGTTTTAAAGATCTATGCATACATAGGGACAGACAGACAGCAGGAAGCGACTTTGTTTTATACCTTGTACCTAGTGATAAGATTAGAAACGTAAACGTAAAAGTGACAAAGTGAGCTAATATCGACAAAGGCCCCACTTGATCGATTCTATTCCACCGCAAACACGAACGGCCCAAATCCAAACAGACAAAATAGACTTTTGACAAATTGTTCCCGCTACACTCTCCATTGATTTGTTCAAGAAAAAATATTGCGCAGGAAAATAATCAGTAAGTTGGCAATGGGCGGAAATATCTTAGAGTCGAAACCGTTTATTCTCTGCCACTGTTTGTCGGGCCATTTAACACGAGATTTGATTAACGATTCCTGGAAATATTCGGACAAGCCTGACGCGAACCTATTTGATATTTCGGATCGATTGGAGAAAATTGTTTACGATGTTGATGATTTCATAACCAATAAAAAAAAAAAAGTTATTTTCTCTTATCTTATAAGGATACAAAAGGTATACAATCAGATATATTTAAGTCTCTGCTCCTCCTTATACTTTTGACATGGACATTCGATATTATCGAATTTTGCTTGTACAACTGGTTGTAATATGCAAATTCAGAAAATTGAAAATTAACATTTTGTCTCTTTCTTAGCTCACAAACGTATTAGCATTTACTTTCGAGTTCATGCTTTTTGCAGAAATAAAAAACAAATAAATCCACTAACGTGTTTGGTTGAGGGAAGGACCAAAGGACATATCAACCAACATAAAGATTAAAAACCTATATAAGGCTACCTGTCCACTGGAGCTGTGTAAAATATTCCTCACATTTAAATGCACTTCTTTTAGGCTTCACAAAGACGCAGCCTGATTGGTTGCGGACCGCTTTAGTGAACGTGTAGCTTAATGCCCTTAGTATCATAAAATGACATTAGTATCATAATAAATCTGTAAACTGCTATAAGAATGCAATTAAGGACATTCCCTAAATTCTTAAATTCAAAGAACATTTTTAATAAAGATTTATTTTTTGTATTAATTATCTGTATACTTCACTGAGTAGTAGGAGTAATTATTTGTATTAAGTAAGTATTATTCGTCTTCTTTCATGGAAGAAAGTTTAGTTTGGAATCCAATTAGGACGAGGAAATGAAAGTAATTAAAACAATAAAGTATCTCTTACGTGACCTGTGTACCATATTAATTTAGTAAGTAGTATGGTAGTATTACAAAATATCGATCAACATAAACAGTATCCCATATCCCATGATGTCATTTACAATAAAGTAGGTAAAAATAATCAAATCACTATACTTACTATATGGTTTTTAAACAAGTCCTTAAAGTAAATCACTTCATGTTACAAAGAAAACCGTATTATTTATTAATCTGAATCTTCTCATACTTTTTTTGCTAGCCAGCAACCAATCGTTTTTTAACTTAGGTAGTTTTTCTAGTTAATTTCCCGGCATATTAGGACGTAAGATTACAATCTTTAAAGAGTTATATTCAGTCTGAGACTCACGATCAGTCTGATGTTATTTCTGCACTATTATAAAATTCAAAAATTATATTGGAAATCGTTTCTATGGAGAGGGCTCATTGTTTCAGGAAAAATCTTAATATTCTATTGGTATTCTTTTTGTCCTCTCGTCACTCCGAAATGGCTGAACGGAATTTGCCATACAGCAGCGTGGTGCAAGCCGCATAGCGCCATCTGTTGATAAAAAAAATATTTCTCCTCTCGATCTCGTCACGCTGAAACGGCTGGACGGACTTAACCAATTTTGGGTCAGGGATAGTAGGATATCCAAAGATGATACTTTTTACCCGACTATGGTAAAAAAAATGAGAACGAAGTTGCACCACTGGTCTATTATGAATCATTTCATGAGAAGCTGAGAAACAATGTAGTAGGTAGGTACTCCAGATTAATAAAATTCATTAAATATTATGTAACAACCGAAGCCAAAAGGCATATTCCGATACAGTCTGCCGCGACGTTAATCGAATTCCTGTTAAACAAGGCAGCGTCAATAATTCACGCCTATATTGCCGTTGAAAGATAACTCACATAGTCTGAATATCGCGCTAACATTGTCATCTTAGGTTGCGGTCTCGAGTACAGCCCGAGGCAATGCGGCCAACTATGCTGTAGTTTGTGACGGTCGTGGGGAGCATGCAAGGATACCATTTAATTAATACTATCTATCGTAAGCATTGTAAACTAAAATATTCATTATTGCATATTATTGTGCTCATACACCATCTAAATATTTCGGTTATGCACGTTGTTTTCGCGATTTAAACAAGATATATAGATTGACACACTATATATATAATACCTTCTATAACAGACTAGCTTTGGTTTGCGTAAAATTAGTAGGTAAGTACTTCCCCATACAAATTTCTACCATCTTCCGGGATTAAAAGTACACTACTTTCTTCCCGGTAACTCAAACGATATCCATCTAATTTTTCATAACAATTGATTCAGTGATTTAGGCTTGAAAAGGTTACAGATAGACAAAGTTGCTTTTGCATTGATCACACTTATATTATAAAAGCGAAAGTGTGTGAGTCTGTTTGTATGTCTGATACTTCTTCACAACTAGGGTGAGTTGCATTGCGCGCCGTGCATTAAAACCAAATTTGGTTTTGCAAGCCACATTCGGGCACATGATCGCCGCTCGTGAAGGTCATGGAGCCAGGTTCACCATTGACAGACACGTCAAGGGGGACTATATATCTTCATTATACTTCTTCATGGTCTAAACGGCTGTACTAAATATACCAATTTTAATAAAACTCGGTATTCAGGTAGCTGACACCGTGGATTAACACAAAAGCTACTTTTTATCGGATATAGCGCAGGTAACACCGCGGGGCGCATCTAATGACATTTTATAGTACATTTAAGCAATAAGAACATTAACACTGTACATCCGATATTCTAATCATTATGGTATTTAGTATTGTGCCAACTATGAGTTCTCTTTGTTCACCAGTTTCATTTTCCAAGCACTTAAATAATATTTATGTGGAGCAACGCTCTGTTGAACCGAGCTTGTTTCTCGAGAGGAACAGCGTACAAAGTGTCCTGCTTGATAGCCGCCTGGATTAGTTAATGGACTAGTATTAATCTTTAAAGCATAGTCACGCCTGCTCGCAGGAAATCCTAGTTAAGTAGGAGATAGTGCCCAACAATAGAGCTGTGTTGAAAATAAGGCCACGTTGAATAAATATTTAATTAATAAATTTGTATTAGAGATCATTGCAACATAATTCGCCTAGTCCTAAACTTATCAATACTTACTCGTAATAATATATGGATACGCAACGAACTACGTACTTTATCTACTTATATAGAACGGCAAAATAGCATTAACGACCACTCCAATAAAAACTCAGGGCAAGGGGTTTCGCTTACTTTTCTTCTGAAGCAATAATGATGCTCAATCGTCTTGAAGTGGGCAAGCCGGTGGGAATCGGTTGTATAGAAGCCACGTCACTGGCACTAACTTAAACAAAAATATGTGTAGAAAATACTTCCCCGCGGCATCGCCATGGCACTGAGGGAAAGTACCTACCTACTCGTATAATTATGTAAACAGCTAAACTATGCATGTATGTATGTATGTAAACACTTTATTGTACACAACAACTGGTTATAAATACATTGATAACAAATGAAATATGTACAAAGGCGAACTTATGCCTATTAGGGATCTCTTCCAGTTAGTCTGCCAGTCTAGTCTTGTTTAACAGGAATACCTTTGAGCAATTGAAGGAATGGGTATTTGAAGAAAATAGGCTAATTCTACACTGCGTACAAACGAGATATCTATATTATACTTAATAAAACTATGAGTACATAAACTAAGTAATAAGACACATATATTTATACTATTTACTGCTACTACATACAGGTATAACACATATAGATGTATTCAATGAATTCACACGTCATCGGACAGCCACAATTTCTTCAAGTTAATCTTAAGTCGATCGGGTCGCAGCCTTCCCTATAATATGGTTGAGGGAGGCGATGGCTGAGATATGCGTCATACTCGTGAACGGGTGCCGTTTGTGGGGTCCGGTCTGTTCATGCTAGCAAGGGCCAAATTAAATATGTAGGAACCGCATACTAGTGTTAAATTAAGCAAACGTGAGAAACTTCATCCTGTACTCGATTGAAGTTATTCAATGTTGATTTTAACTTTTTGAACTCTTAGAGACTGTATACATCTCTAAGAAACAGCTTAGTATAGTATGACACTCCGAGACCACCTGTGTATGTTTAGCAAAATAAATGATTTGATTTGAGACTTTATACATCTCTGAGGAAATTCAATAATTTTAAAATATTTTATTGCATGTTATGACGCCTAGAGACCATATACATCTCTAAGAAATTTAGGTTTAATAATTATTTTCTATTGTAAATTATTCACGTTGACGCCTAGAGACCTTATACATCTCTAAGGAATTTAATTAATTAAGTGATTATATTCTATTGCATGCTGTGACACCCAGAGACTTTATACATCTCTGGATATATTTAATATTTTTAATTCATCGTTAAATTTTCATTTTAATGTTCTTATTTAACATTGATTTGGAGTATCTATACATCTCCTTTACGTGTACCAGTGTAATTAGTTATAACACAAATGTATTATGTAATTGTTTTAAGTATTATTTACGAAAAAATGACTTACTGTTGAGTTTCTTTCGGCTTTCTTCTCAACAGCGGTCTCCTCTTGCTTGCACAATCTGACTTGTAAAAGTGCCCCTGTGGCCTACTTACTGAATAAATTATTTCATTTCATTTCATTTCATTTCATTTCATAAGTGATAACACATTACTATACCTATCACATTAAGTACTTAATAAAAAATGACCATGTAACTGACCGCTTTTAATAAATTGAATATAAAACAATGTAACTAATACAAAATATGAAACTTTCAAGATATTTGTGAAAAATATAGTATTATACTCTCATATTTCCCCATAAAAACTTTTATTACGAGAGTAATTAATTTCGAAGAATGCTAATTTTTCTTTTAATCGCTTCCTTAGCGCCGCAACTTTTATCTACTTTGTTTGAATTACTTTCGCCCGAGCAGTTTGCGGCAAGTTCCAAAACATTTTTTACTAAGTTATAGCACTTTTATTTAAAAAACAAAGTCACTCGCCCAATCTTTTTAACGTTTCGATGAAGTTGGATTAAATTCGAAATTCCTTTTCACTTCTCCTGCTCAAAAAGTAGGTTATTTTAGCTTCGTGAAACGGGCCCGAAATAGTACTTTTAACCCCTAGGGTTTCAATAATTGCAGAACATAATAAGTTTTTTTTATATGGATTACTAAATTACAACTGTAAGCATTTATTGTAAATGCTTTGTTTAGATTATATTTTTATTTTTCTCGCAGTCGAAGTGAAAAGCAGAGTGTTTAACAGGCGTCTAAAAGCCACTATTATTACACTCTGGTTATATTTGTTCTATCGCTCACTTTGCTCGCTCGTCTAAATAACCACTTCGTATCACAATGGCTTACTTTAGCCCCTTGTCAAACCATCTACTATTTTAGTTTCATTTTATGAAATTTCACAACTCTAAATTGTCCAAAATATTTCATAACTGTTTCAGTAATGATTTGTTACTACTACCTATTATTATTTAAACTACCTATAATAGGTAGTTTAAATATCTGATGATGATTCAACTACTCATATTATGTTGTTAACTATTTATCGTACTCGTAATAGACAAACAATGAAATAAGCTTTTTGTACCGTATTTTTATGATATTCCGCATTTTTGCCTATAATTTCATTTTTTTTCATTTTCAATTATGTATGTATGTGTGTATGTAAACACCTTATTGTACACAAACAGTTAAAAATGTATCTATAGCAAATAGGTATAAAGATATGTATCCATATGCATATCCATATCCATTTATTCAGTATTAGTCATACATTGTCAACAAGTGTAATACAATCAGCAATAGCAACTTAATTAAACAAGTCAAAATAATCGAATGACATAATTATATTTATCATAAATAGTAATAATGATGTTCTGCATTTATTATGACAAATCAATTTGCTATAACAAATTAAAATATAAGTAATCCATCTATCAATCATTAAAAGAAGCGATTGGAAAATGAAAAATACTTAATTAAGTTTAAAACTTAACGCCCTAGGGCAGAAGATCGGATGCGAGATTGGAATTGTTCCAAAGCTAGTAAATATTTTGCTGGAAACGGAATCTGTAATGTTATCTGTCGGCATCGTACTCGGAGCAAATAGATGTAACCCGAGCTGGATGAGAACGTGTACAGTGTATGAGCTAAGACCCAGTGCGTATACACAGTTGAAAAAACGACATTGTTCTTTCCTGTAGAATAAAGTTTGTATGTGTAAATCCTAACATAATTATGACTTAATACGGCTATTTTAATATTAAAATACATCGGGCAACCTCATACAAATTGATCTGGTTCCACAGTAAACTCTTGTAGGCTTGTGTTATGGGCATAAGACGACGATATACAAACTTATATTCGATACGATTTACAAAATACGCAGAAGCACTGCCTGCTGAGCCAACGGTACTGGGATCGGTTGCACCAATCGGGTCGTAATTTTATGGTAAAAGACTGAAAAAATTATGTGGTGTTAAGGTCAATTTTTCATTGTGATTATGTTAACCTTTCAAGCCAATTTATGTTGGTTCATTAATCAGTTGACGCCGATGCGACTTGTGCAATCATCCCCGTTTACACAACAGCCTTAAAAGCCATTACTGCAAAATACACAGACTTTATACGGCATGCTCCATTCTAAGCCATTTATATTAGACGTCATATATTGCTTTTGTGGGTTTACTCAGTTTCAATTAACGAAGCAAACTATTGGAGTTATGCGGACGTTTTGCTTCGGAGATATATATTATATTCCTGTATGAGACCGTTTCGATGGATGTTACAAAATATTCATTAAGCGCTGTGGCAGGTGGTAGACCACTGCCCTGGAACAGTGTACTGCCATTTTATCAATATGGTGATAATATTTATTACTCTGTTGCAGTATAATAAGAGTATTTATATATAACCACGTTCGTATAATTTACTTGGCTTAAAATACTTATTTACTCATAGTGACTTAATATGCAAAGGATATGCCGAAAATGTATTCTCATCGTAATTTACGTACAATTGAATACTTAATTATAGATATAATTAAATAAGTATAGTGAAGTCGTTCACATATTAGATAATTTTTTACAATAATTAAAAAGCCTTTATAGCTCTTCGAATAAGGGTTCCGGTAAATATATTTATATATTTTGAGCTATGTAAGTACCTAATTCTAGTTTTTTTTTAAACTAGCGACCTGCCCCGCATAAATTATGCATGTATTATACATATAAACCTTTCTCTTGCCTCTCTCTATTAAAAAAACGCATCAAAACCTGTTGCGTAGTTTTAAAGATCTAAGCATACATAGGGGCAGACAGACGGAAGCGACTTTGTTTTATACTATGTAGTGATTAGCTCTAATTTACTCTGCATTATATTATACTGAATAAACAAGCCGTAGAATAATCATCATCCCGAAAATCCAAATTATGTTTGTTTACCTAAGATTGGTTCGATTTTGGTATGTACTCGTATGTATTTTTGTCAGCCAGGTAAGGTACGTATAGGATTTTAACAAATTAATCCCGAAAAAACAATAACGTTTTCATATCGACTTCACAGATAGCACAGTTGGATGCGAACGTGCGCAGTGTAACGTATTGCTGCTCACGCTTCGGCCGAGACAAGCCGTCAAAGTCTGCGGAGCGAGTGATTGACTAACGGCAACCGAGTGTAATAACTTGCAAGCCAACTGACATAAGTTTGGCTTGAGGAACAAATGCTGATGAATATAATTATTATGCAAGATTTTTGACGTGTGTGGGACTCCTGTTCTAGATTATTGTCATTCATTTTCTACCTGATGAAGATAACCTAAATTTACCCCAACGTTGGGTAAATTCAGGTGAAAATTGTTTGTGGGCATGAAACAGAAATATTACGATTGAAATAAACTTGAATACCTTACTCAATCCAAAATATTATGTTTCTTTTTTGCTGCTAACAGTAACCCAGTTACTGGGTTGTATTGTACTATTGTAGTCCGTTCTTTTAAATATTTACAGATTTAGAAGAACATCGAAAATATTATAATCTTGTGATCTTTCCCATTTTCGCTGACAAAATTGTAATATTATTTTCAATGTTTTACTAATAAAGTATCAATTATATTTTATCATAACATCAATTAAGGAAGAAGAAGTTGAGTTTGTTTTTCATCATATTTCGCTGCTCGGCAAATTAAAAATAATTCAAATAAGCTTTACAAGTATACTTATATCATTACAGCAATCGTGAGCAATTAAATACTGTATTTTATCATCGCAAATAGAATGAAATACCTACTTAATAAGTCGAAAAATATTTACCGAAGTCTTTTTTCTTTATACTTTAAGATTCCCATTACATTTACGATAACACTATTTACTGAGATAATAATCAAACTTATTTGTACTTACTTGAATTATGTTTATAACAAATAATAACAGTGACGTATATACGAAAGTTAAACATAATTATTGATATAACTTTGGATAAGCATGTCAGAATTGTCAGACTTTTTAGGGTTCCGTACCCAAAGGGTAAAAACGGGACCCTATTACTGAGACTTCGCTGTCCGTCCGTCCGTCCGTCCGTCTGTCACCAGGCTGTATCTCAACAACGGTGATAGCTAGACAGTTGGAATTTTCACAGATGATGTATTTCTATTGCCGCTATAACAACAAATACTAAAAATAAAATAAAATCAATATTTAAGGGGGGCTCCCACACAACAAACTTGTTTTAGATTATATATATGTATGTATAGGTACGGAACCCTTCATGCGCGAGTCGGGCTCGCACTTGCCCAATTTTTTTAATCGTCTCTCAACTTTGAGTAACTCACGAAAATTTTCTACTTACCAACACGAATAGGGACATATACTTTAGGTGCACGTATTTCCTGTAGATATACCTATCTTTGTGTTAATTCTACGTGATAATAACGTAATTGACATGCAGTATACAAAGTTTTGGAAATAATAACAAATTATTTTGTTCTCAGGAACATCCCGATATTTTGAATCTCAGGGACAGCTATCTGTACGCGACGGTCAGTGAATAGACTCTTTAATGAAATATGTGATTATAAAAGATTTCTCAGGAATTATTTTTATTATTTTCATACATAAAAATTTCTCAGGAATGCTTAAAAAGGCTATATTAGGACACACACATGCAGATAGGAACGTATTTTTAGCATTTTATCACATGACTTTGGGCTGCCACAATTTTGACTTAGGTCATTAATTTGGCGGGGCAAGTAACTTAACTACATACGACGACGACGCGGTTGGCGCAGTTTGCAGATCCCTGCCTACTGAGCCGGCGGTCCCGGGTTCGAATCCCGGCCGGGGCAAATATTTGTGTGATGAACTCGAATATTTGTTCTTGGGTCATGGATGTTATCTATATATGTATTTATATAAATATTATGTATATCGTCGTCTAGTACCCATAGTACAAGCTTTGCTTAGTTTGGGACTAAGTCGATTTGTGTATGATTGTCCAATGATATTTATATTTATATATTTATATAAGATACAATTATCGAGAACTAGGGGTAAATATTTTTAACAAATAAAAGTCGAATCCATTCAACGTGAGATTCAACAAAGCGAATAAAGATCCCAGCGTTGTTCCAAGCCTTAATAATGATAATCACACCAGCCATCTGGTAGTGACTAAAAATATTTAAGAGTAGGGTTGGACAAACATTGGCTCTCTGCCATTCCGCTTAAAACCTGCGGAAAACGGCTTTTCCATTATTTAATTCAACAACCATTGTATTTGCATCACGGCCAAACATATCGAGCGTATTCAATAAAAGTTTGTTAAAGCTCTATTAAAACCAACTTAGCCACGCAATTGGCATGCTGAATAATATAATATTTGTGGTAATTGTGTGAGTACAGTGGTCCACCTGTTCAAACATCATTTATTCTAACAAGGTATCATAAGGCGGAACACAGAATAAAACAGCACAAAGGATTTCTTATATAAGGTACTTGTGCTACAGTAGGCCCTGTTCCTAACATAGCCCACTTCAAAATTTTATAGTTAATATTAACTAACCGTTAGTACCATAGACTTAACTTATGTCTATGGCACTAACCGAACATGGGCGCGAAATTTGAATTCGCTCGAACGGTTCTATTATACGAAAGTAACGTAGAAAAATATTTTATCGACAAAAAAATATATCGATGTTACTGCCAACATCTCATTTCATCGACATAAATAAATATTACTTATTTCTCCACATTTTCAAACAAAAAAAATAAACATTAAAAACGTGTATTTACATGTTTATTTTAAAATAATTTTCATAATATACGTAAATTGTTATTTTGATTGAAATGACATCCTCATACTTTTATTTTATCTTAATTTAAGAGGCTCAATATCAGATCAGACATGACATTGAACCTCTTTATAGTAATCGAGAATGTTCAATGAGCACAAATATTAATTTAATTATATCGACATCTTTTTTATCGATATCATATCCCTAGAACATGCCCCGAGTTAGCACAGGTATGGTTATAACTATAAAATGTTGATGTGGGCTATTTTCGGAACAGGGCCATCTTTGGCGCAAGTACCTTATACTTATCAATTTATATGTCCGATAGTTAAAGGTCTGATCTTTAACTATCGGATATATTGATATATATTTATCGCAATTCTAAAAAGAATGTAGAATGTTGTCTGTAATAATAATTATGACTGAAAGAGGCATAAATAAAGTTTCACTAATATAGAGTTCTGACTTTTTGCTTCTGGTTAATGTTTGACTTGCACCGCACCCCTTTTCAGGCCCCAAGAATGTTTAATAAGTACCTATAACTAATATCAAATTTAAAAAACAATGAGCAAACTGTAATAATTAAATACGGATAATCAAAATACGTGAATACGGATAATCAAAATACGAATTGAAATGAATTTTCCTTAATTCAGATTTCAGTACGATAATACATACTGTGTAGCACGATTTCGTGAATTTTATTTTTTGGTACGATAATAACTTCCGTTTACAAAAGAACAGAGAATAGCTGAATAGCGAATACGATTCGCGACGGAAGCAACGGTTACATTATTATGATATAATTTGGGGAAATCAAACAAAATACAGATTACGATACATATACAGATTATGTCCCTAAAACATGTATTGGCTCTCTGAACCACCCTTCACATTTGTACCACAAAGGCCTGGGTTTCGACAAAATAATAACTGCACTATTAATATTATGTTGTTAGGAACCAAACCGATTTTGCAGCAATCGATTACTCGTTAGCTAGCGGGCAGTTTTTACTGAAACATTCCCAACGGTTCAGTTTCCAAAGTTTGCCAACGCTTGATTTTCGTATACAAATTAATAAATAACAAGGAATTTATGAATATATAAACATATCTGCTTTTTATAACCAAGACAATGATGATGTAAATTTATTGTAAATGTTGTAAGTCAAAATTCAGTCTTACTACAAGAAGCTGTTAAAATATTTTTAGTAGCTTTAAAATATTCTTAGTGATAATAAAACGAATAAACACCTGTTTATTGAGGTAGCCAACTTAGTAGTTTTATCCTTGAGCATGCTTCGAGGATATTTACTTACAGTTTCTACCATTTTATTTGAGTTTTTCTCATCCCCGCTTAGTTTTCTCTACTTCGTGTTTTTGTTGGTATTTTTTCCAAGTTGTAGTAAATCCGATC
This sequence comes from Apotomis betuletana, assembly GCA_932273695.1. NCBI lineage: Eukaryota > Metazoa > Arthropoda > Insecta > Lepidoptera > Tortricidae > Apotomis > Apotomis betuletana. The sequence goes on from OW026300.1 coordinate 15,175,492, forward strand.
CATTGTTTACTGGGTTCAAACGATTTAGTTCTACGATCTAGGTATGGCAACGTAGAGGAGATAGGAGTGATAGCTATCCATTATAGCTAAGCAGATTATCTATAATAATTTAGGTAGGTATTAATTGGTATATATTTAAAGAAAACATTTCTGATTGACGGCCCTAACTATTCTTGATATTCTCATACGTATATTAATTCCTAACTGAATTTAATTGTACTGTGGCACCGACTTCTAAAGATGATTTAAATGTAATCAGTTGGTTATTTTTGGCTTTACAGTTAAAACTGAAGTCGTTTCTTTATTGATTGAAAATTCTTTATTTTTTCTTTTTAGTGATTTAAATAAAATACATACCTACTAATATTTTGTTTCGAAACACAATTATGTTTTTCGAAATGTTTTGTTAATGTGGGTAAATAAACATCAATTTTTTTAATTACTTTATAGACACAAAGATCGCAAATTATAATTTAATTGCGCTCATACGTGGTCCACACTGGGACTGGAACCTGAAATAAAATACATACAGTGAAACAGAACCCCCTTCTTTTTTGGAAGTCGTTTAAATACGGGACTTAATCGCGTCCAAAAGGTGTAGGTATATTTAATTACTTACCTCGAAGTTTCAGACGTCGCTATTAAGCGACGTTGGTGTCAGTGGGACAATTTTCCGATGACATGTTATTATGACGATTATGGCCGTCAAAAGGTTAAGGAAGGCCTGAAGTAATTAAAGGTAAAATAAAAAGAAAATTACTCCAACACGAGAAGTCGATTACTTACGTATTTCATATTTACGTTGATTTCTATTTTTATTTTTCCTTAAAGCATATTTCAGATGTTAATAAGTCTCTCGAGCATTCAAATGCAAAAGATTGTCCTAAAATAGAAATTATGTTACGAAAAGGCTAACAAATATTTTATGAAAAATTTCGACTGTTGTGTCGTAGAGCGCGTAGCAAAGTAGCCGTGAAATTATTCGTAGTTCTGTACTCGACTCCAAAGCCGGTACCCAAACGTTTGTGAGAAAATTAAATCGTATGGAAACCTGAGTCACTTGATAAATAGCTCGCAGTGAGCGCTGAGCCCACTACCGGTTCCCGGCGATATGAGCTCTGGAACTGATCTAAATTGGAAGCCGAGATTTAGTCAATGTATTGACATTTCCTCACTTGGCAATGTTTTTAGGGTACCTTTTCTATTAGAGAACCTATAGTAGTCGCGCTAAAATCCCGAAAGTTATGAAATCACTTTTGCCTTCGTGATTTTTGCAATTCGAGTTAACAGTCCAAAGGAGATACGGCCTAGTAGGTATATCAAATTAGCGCTGACTCGCAATCGTGAATTTTACGCTTATCAAAAGAAAATATATATTAGCTATTGATCTCAATGAGAAAGGAATTGTTAAGATATAATACTATAATGGCGACTCCCTCACCCATACGTGTAGCTAGAAACGTCCAATTTAGCCACTTGGGTAAAGGGTCGTCCCAACGCATATTTACCGTTTTAGGAAGCCCAGAAAAGGAATATAGCTCGTACTGACTCGAACAATACCACGCGACTGAACTTAGTATTAAAGATAGTTTTGCACACGAAATAGTAGTTTTAAACTGTTCAGCAAGTTTAGAACGTTACCAAAACTTTTAATGGACTGCATTCAGTTTGCTTTGTCGAAACGGCCTCCATGCCATTATTATATTAAATCTTGACATAACATTTGCGTTTATCCCGCAGGAGTTGTGTTTAGAAATGTTGTAGAAAGTTAGTTTAAAATCACGTTCGTAGTATGGTTATAGTTTGGAACAGTGTCCTAGGATTATTTCATTTTCCCGAGGTTGTTCATGGGTCGCAAACGTTTTTTTACCCTTTGGAAACTAGGTACTTACGTATTCTACCGGGATAAAAAATTGCCTAGCTTAGTATTTAATTGTTTTAATCACTTAGAAATCGATTTCATTTTATAGGGATGCTTTCTAATATCAAAAAATTTAATAGGCATTTACCTACCTTTAAATATAATTTTAATGCATTTTTGCTTAAATTTTAATATTTTAGAATAAGCAAAAACCGAATGAAACGAGGCAAGTTCACCGTACAGCATGGTGACGTCACATATAGAACTTAAGTTCTGGTTTCTTGCGAATTTCATACTATTTTTGTATGAATATTCTACAGAAGTTAGATATAAATGCAACATTTTAAGCGATCGCACATCGCGATCATCATGCAGGTGGGGCACGAATTTCCGGCGTAGTGCTCTGACACCTGAGCTGCGGCGACGCGACGCTAAGCGCGTGAAATTAAGCATTATATTCCGCCAAAGTTCATACTATTCCAGCGTTTTGACATTTCATAAAAAGTAACTCATTTGATCTGTCAGAAACATCCCTATTGTAACTGTATCACTGTATCTAAAATATGATTTGGGCTTTGGACAAGGTAGAATGAATTAAACGTAGGTACTTATTGAAATTATTTGTATATTTTAAATTTGTGTTAATTTAATGCTTATTATAATTCGGACTAGGTAAAATAATTTATATTTTATAAGATAATGTTTTAACTGATTATGAGCAATTATATCCCAACATTGATCCAAATTTAAAGCAAAACATACAAATTTTTGACATAGATAAATATTATAGGTTGGTATTTAAGCAATGTACGTCTACAAACTAGAATTTATGCTGTTCATATATCGGTGTAAAACTCACCAGTTACCAAAGAACAAAGCGGAACCGCTTCCGAATTGCTTTTCTTAATCGACTGAGGTAAGGCCGTAGTTCACTCTGTCGCTTCCAAAGCCTGTTTTCAATACACCTTTAAATTGGTCCATTAAAACTTCGCAAACTCCCTTGTTGGCGCATCGAATGCAGAACATCGAACAATGACAGAAATTGCACAAAGTAGGCACTCCATTATACCACACTGCTTGTTAGGAAATAATGGCCACTTAAGGATAATGATGTCTCACGAGGAACCAGATGCATTCGCAGTAAATAGTGCGGTAGTGGACTTCTTTACATACGAGACAATGTAGCTACTTGGCGTGCTGGATGAACAATGTTGAAGACACGCCTGAAAGATGATTACTTATCCATTCCATTATGAAGTGTAACTACACCGTTATACTTTACGGTTTTCACGGAGTTTTCGTATTTTGCTAATTCGTCTGCAACCATGCGTTGAAATAAGAAACCTTAATTATTTGAACATTTCTCTCCGACCCATATACTATCTGAAAACTATCATCGAATTCATCGATCCGTGGTTGCGTTATAGCAGCCCAAACGCGTGTACATACTTATGGGCAAAAATGCTATAAGAGCTAAATTGTTTTTTTAAAGAAGTCACAACATATAACACTAAATATTCAATATTCACTAAAGCCTAAAAGTGATTAAAAAGGGCTCTTTTAAACAAACTTAAAGGTGGTGGAAAATTGTAAGATTTACTTCGTAATCAGCCTAAATTGTCTCAGGAGCTTCCGATTTATTTGTGAGTGGTTAAACTTGGCAACTTTGGTTCGTTGAGTACTTGAGTTATAAACTCAAAGGATTACAATCTCGTACCGAGTCGGTTTTAAAGTATTAAGACGTAGCAACAGTAGCCGAAAGAATTGTGTTACTTTCTTACGTAATGCTTAATACTGGTGTATTTGTTGATACACGAGATGGTTTTTAATAAATAGCTAGTTAAGTATATTACTTAATTTATAGACATTACAGTTCTAGAACTAAAACATGTACTTATATTGAAGATAGTTATTCTAATAAAAACTAAATAAAAATAGAAATAGAAGTCGGCTATTTGGAACTTGTTTATTTATTTATTGAGTATTGGTAGGTATTGGTCGTAGTTTCCAGCCACTACAAATTAAAGTGACAGAAGTAATGATGCCTGTGACCATCCTATGGACGGACCATCCTAGATTCGTTATGTATAGCCTAGCTAGCCTACCTAGATAGTGGCGCTACAAACAGCTTTCATATGGCAATAATGTGTATACGTCATATAATGGCTTTATTAAACGTCAATTGCTATTTGTCAAGGATTCGTCATTTGCCAAATTCAAAACATTGTTTACCGGAATGCTGCTCAATCCTTCGTTCTTCCTACGAAATAAATACTGAATCCTATTGAAATAAACTTGTCTTTCATCACTATGGATTGTTTTGGCTTTATTATGCAAAAATTACTTACTTTTAAGAGGCCTTATTCCTTTTAAAATGCTGATGTTTTAGACATTTTTCTCTATGACCAAATATGTTTCTTAACATATTATTTATTGTTACGCCGGTAGGTTAGCTCAAAAACTTTGAACGTCATTTTCAGTGCTTTAGAGGCGTTTTCAGCAGGCTGAAACGTCATTTCAGGCCGTTTCAGAAGTTGCTCTATCACATATCTAGAGATCGAAATTTCACCCAAGTTGCCGTCGTTTTCAGGCGCCTGAAACATGTTTTCAGTCCGTTTCAGGGCACCCTCTATCAGATGACGCCATAACCTGAAAACCCGTTTTCAGGCGTTTTCAGGACCCCTTATGGGCCTCTGAAGCACAAATCGCTATATGGCGAAATACCCAGTAGGAGTGACAGAGATAGCACTACTAGAAAGAGATAGCTATGCTCAGAACATTCGAGAAGTGTGTAACAAGGATGGGACTACTAGAAAGAGATAGCTATACTCGGAACATTCTAGAAGGGAGTGACAGAGAGTGCACCATTAGAGAGAGACATATATGGCCTCGAATGTTCTCGGCCCTCCCGCTGGACCTTACTAGAATATTCGCGATATGTGTGGACAATGTGTCCAGAGCGGTTCCGCGGGATATAAAAAGCGCCGGCGGACGGCGTGAGTGAGTTACATTTTAACTGCGATCGAGTGCTAGTACAAGGATAATCGGAGAGAAAGACTCTTGAGTGATTCATCATCTCAGCCATAGGACGTCCACTGCTGAACATAGGCCTCCCCTTTGGACTTCCATATATACCGGTTGGAAGCGACCTGCATCCAGCGCCTTCCGGCGACCTTTATAAGGTCATCTGTCCATCTTGTAGGTGGACGTCCTACGCTGCGCTTGCTGGTCCGAGGTCTCCACTCGAGCACTTTACGGCCCCATCGGCCATCTGCTCTGCGTGCTATGTGGCCTGCCCATTGCCACTTCAACTTGCTAATCCGGTTTAGCTATATCGGTCACTTTAGTTCGTCTACGGATTTCCTCATTTCTGATTCGATCACGGAGACACCCCGAGCATAGCCCTCTCCATTGCTCGTTGAGCGACTTTGAGCTTTGAGTGAAAGACCACGTTTCGGTGCCGTAAGTCATCACTGGTAACACACATTGGTTGAAGACTTTCGTCCTGAGGCACTGAGGTATGTCGGATGAAAAGACATTGCGTAGTTTCCCGAACGCTGCCCAGCCGAGTTGGATTCGGCGGTTGACCTCTTTCTCGAAGTTGGACCTACTTAATTGGACCACTTGTCCTAGGTAGATGTATGAGTCAACAACTTCGAGTAACAAGTTTTCAACAGAGACTGGGATGGGCACAACCTTGGCATTTGACATGAGTTTCGTCTTGTCCATGTTCATTTTTAAGCCCACCCGTTGAGAAACTCGATTGAGGTCATCGAGCATCATGCTGAGTTCCTCCATCGACTAGAACAAGGAATAGAAACAAATTGTATCTGCCAAGCTCTAGAGTAAAGCTTCATAAAAGTAATTCATATTGTATGGCAATTCAAATTTACAACCATTTACCGGAATTGATTAAGGAATGTCCTATCAATCGATTTAAGAGAATCCTTACAGAATGGTTACTGGATAAATGTTTTTACTCCATCAATGACTATTTTGCCTACAAGACTAATTAAAATGCCTTTATTTTATTTATTATTACCTAATTTTTTCTTTGACATAAATCTATTATTAAATGGTATTAATTATTGGAATTCATAAATACAAATAATAATGTGTAATTAAAATCGAATAACTAAGCTCAATATTTTGACATACATGTTAAAGTGAACTATAGGGTACTATCTAATAAATATAATAAAATTGTAAAAAAATTGTAATATTGCATGCCTTTCCTGGTAGAACATAAGTAACTGTATTTTATTATGATCACCTTATGTAACTATGTTTCTCGCAATAAATGATTGATTGATTGATTGATTGATTGATTGATTGATTGATTGATTGATTGACTTTGCCATGACTACGATGTCGTCGGCAAACCGAAGGTGAGTGATGTATTCGCCATTGATGTTGATGCCAAGTCCTTGCCATTCCAGGAGCTTGAAGGCGTCTTCCATAACGGCCGTAAACAGTTTCGGGGACACAACGTCCCCCTGTCTTACGCCTCTTCTCAATGGAATGGCCTTTGTGCTCTGCTCCTGAACTCGGACCGACATGGTGGCGTTACTATACAAACACTTCAACACTTCAATGTACCGATAGTCAATATGGCATCGCTGAAGTGACTCGAGCACCGCCCATGTTTCCACCGAATCGAAGGCTTTCTCATAGTCCACAAACGCTAAGCATAATGGCAAGTTATACTCTTCAGTCTTCTGTATAACTTGCCGCAGCGTATGTATGTGGTCTATGGTACTTGGTACTATAGCTTCTTCGGAAACCGGCTTGTTCGGGAGGCTGGAAGTCATCAAGTGATTAGTGCGATTTAAGTACAGTACGTGTGAATAGTGAGTGCGTAATTGGTGTAATAGTGTGTTGTGTTAATTAGTGGATTTTAAGTACAGTTCGTGTGAATTGTAAGTGCGTTATTTTGGTAATAAAGTGTGTGTTTTTATTTGTGGATTAATTTGTGCTTTTCTATCATATACGAACCCCACGCTCGTAACATTATGTTACTACCTAGAACAGGGCTATTGAGATTTATTGGTATATATTTGAAACCTACAGTTTAATTTCTTCATTGATAATTTTTGTTTCAAAAACTACTCGAAATTGACAAAATTCACGCGGAAAATTAGTTTTTGCAACTTATTTTCGACTGCACGCAATAAAAAGCATGAAAAGCTATGTTAGTACCTAGAACTCGGGGAAAAGTGTTATTCACTTCAAAAAGTTGATAGAAATTATCAATATATTTGCCATAATATGAAAAAAATAAATTTTAAAAGGAATAAGGCCTCTTAATTTGCGAAATATTTTGTCCTTTTTCCTCTTTGTGTATCAGTGACATTAACCGACTTTGAACGTCAGTTACCAAAAATTGCTTTTGCCAGCAAAATAAATTAGTACCAGTAAAAATCCGCAATATGACGTGGGTTGTAAAACTCCCTGTGGGGCTATACTTATTGTAAATTTTTCAAACTACGAAAATTCTTATTAGAATATGGTCCTCCGTCAATGCCAGTGCCAGATCACCCTAATCGACTGCTATTTTGTTATATTTTATTTGATAAGTAGATTAAGTAGCTTGCCTAGAATATAACACAGACACAGTCATTCGCCACATGTATAATACTTAGTCGTTATTGCACACCACAACAAGAAAGAAATACATACAAATACATTTATTGAAAAAACATAATGTACAGAGAGGTACGGTTAATACAAACACAGATAACACTTAGCATTATAATAGGCGATCTTAACGCTAAAGAGCGATCTCTTCCAGACAGCTTCTTTTAGGCAGCAGATTAATAAATGAAATGAGCAAAAAGTAATAAAAAAAATCATACATAACTATACATGAAAACTACATAAATAAACATTTAAACTAAAATACATACTCACAAATAGACGTACTTACACCTAAATATATGTTTAAAATAATATTACACACATAATATGTACATTGTCATTGTTATTTAACAAAAATTTCAGTGTAATATAATATTTGCAGACACAGAATCGTTTTTTTTTGGAATGTCTATGTACCTATGAAATTTTTGCGGCCTCAACGCGTCAACTCGCCTGAATGGATTTTAAGTATTTCGCTATACAGATAACTGGGTTAATGTTTCAACTAGGATACTTGTACCCGAGTACGGTAATGCAAAAAAATGGTTATGACCTTTTCATTCCTCGCGCGAATGAAGTACTTCTAGCATCTACATATTAAAGGTGCTTAAAGGAAAAGTCGGTGTAATCACCGTAAGGCTGAACAAGCTATTTGGTAGTTGGCTCGCTTTCAAACTTCCATAGATCGTCATGTCATAAGTGGGTTTTCCTTTTTGTAGTTCGATTAAACCATGCGCTCGCTATTTCCGTTCGAATCGTGTATGCACTAGATTTTTGAAAGAACGCAAACAGTTTACGAATACTTTATTAATCTACACGTTACAAAAGCTGTGTCCGTAAATTTAACTGGATTAGGACTGGAGGAGCAACGGACCTTAATCCAACTTTCTATATAAGTATGAGATTTAGATGAATTATGCAATTTTTGGTGCAAAATAAATGTTTTTTAGGTGCGACTTAAGAGGCCATGTTCCTTTTTAGGGTTCCGTAGTCAACTAGGAACCCTTATAGTTTCGCCATGTCCGTCTGTCCGTCTGTCCGTCTGTCCGACCGTCCGTCCGTCCGCAAAAACAAAAAAAATTGTGTCCCCCCCCCCCTCTAACTTTTCAAACACGGGTCAAAAAAAATTGGAAAAATTCATGTTAATGAGACCTTATAAGTACTTTCAATGAAAACTATATTAAACAAAATCGGTCGAGCCGTTTTTGAGTTATCACCAAATTTCATATTTTTTCTTCAAAAGGTCGTAAGTTGACTTCCAGAAGGTAATAAGTGATTACAGTTTCTACGGCGTTTACGGCCTTTTTATAGAGCTTAAAATCTTTTTTAACACAAACCTCAGGCTTAAAACAGCAGTTTAAATTGTGAAGGATGAGCAACTACGGAACCCTACACTGAGCGTGACCCGACATGCTCTTGGCCGGTTTTTTTTTATTTTATGACAAATATATTGATAATTTCAACCAATTTTTGAAGTGAATAATACTTTTCTCCGAGTTCTAGGTAGTAACATAGCTATTTCATGCTTTCATTGCGAGCAGTCGAAAAAAAGTTGAAAAAAACAAATTTTCCGCGTGAATTTTGTTATTTTCGAGTTGTTTTTGAAACAAAAATCATCAATGACAAATTCAAACTGTAAGTTTCAAATATATATCAATAAATCCCAATAGCCCTGTTCTAAGTAGTAACATCAATAATATGTTAAGAAACATGTTTGATCATAGAGGAAAATGTCTAAAACAATCAGCATTTTAAAAGGAATAAGGCCTCTTAAATGCATAAATCGCTTGATGACAACCAAAACTCACTAAAATTTCTGTCATTACTCTTCATAACCTCGTATCTAGTTTGTAGAATGACACTGAGATACGAGCTTTGTTTTAAGTAGGCATTTGTTACTTAGCGAGGTTAGGTTGTCAACGGATAAAATGTACAAATAGGAATATAAATAGCTTAAATAGTGAATATAGGTATACAGGGTGGAACAGATCGAGGGACTTTTAAGCAAACAGGGAATTGTTCAGACTGAGTACTTCATTTTTCATCAATGAACTATGTAAATATTTCTATCCATTTGTGAGATACACTTTGTTAAACATTAGGGTAAAAATCTGTACCTACATACCTATCAACCCTAGCACGTTTGAACATCGCTTAAGTTAAGGACAGGTGTCGTTTAAAATGTAAATAAAACCTTTAAATGAGTAGGGTTGTCACTGATATTAAAATATTTTACTACCTAATAATATTTTTACTTTTAAATCCAGCTTACAATTATAATAGGTCCATTGTAGATCACTCAGATGACACTATCTTGTCAGCCCAGTCTTTAGAAATGTTCCACCCTGTATACCTCGCACTGCTCTGCCGGCCATACCTACCTACTCGGCAGGCAATCCCCATTTTCCCGGACTCTGTAGTAAAGTCAGTAATTTGATAAGATTATTATTGAACTTATTTATAGGAAGTACTTAGGAAGTTTTCGGTAGGTACTTATTAAATATCTTCAAACACATCGCATGTGCAGCTTTATATACAATACAGTCCTAGAAACATAATCATGAACTTGACGTCTCGTATTTATTTTGCCATTTGGAAACACGTCTTTGGTCATCTTAAATAAAGAAAATGTTCGTTTAATCAAGTTTAATATTAAAAACGTAAAATTATATAAACATGGAAATGGTAAAATCCTACATTTTTAAACATATCAAGGGTAGGCAGGTACCTACATATCCCCTCACCTGTGGAAACCCCCTTGGAACTGCGACGTCAATCCTCATTTGTCTCATGAAAAAAAATACCTGTCTGTAAAAAGACGGGCCTTTACTATTACAGATTCTTCAGTGCTTTACTTTAGTAACTAGGTACAGGGCTTTCCACAGCTAAGGGGTTATGATTTCAACCAGCAGGCCTGTGATGATCGCGTTTTGCACGCGATTGATTAATAATAAAGCTTCCGTCACTCTCGCACGCATATGTATGTCGGAAAGTGACAAATGCTTTGTCAAAACAACGTAGGTACATGTATTCTATTGCATGATAAAATTAAACGTGACTATCATATAAGCCGGCAGGGGAATTCATTTTTATTCAGAGACACAATAACTCTATGAAAACAAAACGCGATGTGCGTTTGATTTCGGTTTTCCGGCAATAATATTAATTTTACTATCCTTTTCCGGTAATAATATTAGTACGATATTCCTACGAAACGGTTCGTTTCCCCAATAAAAACAACTTGTCAAGTCACTCCGGGTACGTTTCGTAGCTTTATCTAAACACATAAGTAGACATATTGGATTATTTTTATGCCTCTGTGGAAATTATACGAGTATGCATATAAAGAAAGGCATAGGTACTCAAATGGCTGACAATGCTGTTTACCTACTCTATATAAGTCGTGCGTTGGTATTTGGCGGAATACGTTAGGTGTTTTGAATGCGAGGCCAAATTGACTCCATTAAAAGTTTCGAAAGCGCTCGTAGTTTAAATAATTTACGGAGGGAGTTATGCCTTCAAATAAAGGTGTGTGGTTAATGAAAACTAATGAATTTATGCTTGTGTTTATGTTCACGGCCTCGACATTACGGACGACAAAGTTTGAAGAGGTATTCCAGAAAACTGTTATGAAAGTTTTATATGACACTTACTGGGTAGGTAACTTGCAAACATTTTCATTAGAGCTGCCCTTCACTTAGTGATAGTTGGAGATTCAGATGGAGTTCTTTATGTTTATGTTTATCTAACCAATAACGGTTTGTAATCAGTGGTTCCCAACGTGTGGCCTGTGGCACCCTGGTGAATGACACTTCTTCTGCTTACTCTTCTCTAAAAACTTAATTTAGGTATCATTCTACCTGTACCTTCTCTATTTTCAACAGAACTAGGGCGTCAGCAAAATAGTAAACCTGTAAGTACACCGTGAACTGAAAATGTTTGGGAACCCCTCCAGTAAATTGAATTAAAATTGTCTGGACTACCGTAGCTGGTCTCATTTCACACTGCCTTAATTTGTACTATATACCAAAGTTTACGCTAGAAACAAGCCGTGGTCAGTGGTACAGAGACGTACCTAATTGATAAGAGAGCTCGGAGCAGGACGCAAGTAATTAGGGGAGCGAAAAGCAATTATAGGACTTTAATAGAACGATGGTCGCCAATAAAATAGGTAGCTATCTGCCTTTTATGTTTGCTCTTTTTATTGGTCAGACTCCGTCGGAAACTTGTCCACATAACTATGAAACTTAATATATGGACACGTATACACTTAAGAATCTATCTAGGCAACAAAAAAGTACGGTTAGACAACAAGCTATGCAACATGCTGCAAGTAGGTACCTACCTACTGCCTAAATGTACGGCAAGACAGTTACCTACCTACTATTCTCTGCAGGCTGTACTTAACTATATCGTCTCATAACCCGAACTCTCTGAAACTAAAGGTTAAACATACTGGATGAGAGAATAGACTCACTTCCGTAATATGGTCCTACTTTGCTCCAAAATTGGCTCCACTTTTACGAATTGCATCGCATATTTTATAAATATAAAGTTATGGTACTGGTAATGATTTTATCGGAAATATGTACTCATTGCCTTCATTTTAGGTTGAATTTTGTTGCAGTTTAGTTGATATTTTAGATTTTTTTAAACTTATTTTTTGGAGCAATCTGTATGAGGCGAGAAACTTTGCTCCAAGACAATCTTTCCCTGTAATCTGCTTTATTTCTGCCGTGGAGCATTAATTAACGTGTTTTAGCTATCAATAGTCCGCTCGATGATTATTGGTGAAACGGAAAAACACAATTTGGTTCAGAATCACATTTTTTTTTATTGAGATCAATCGAGTACTTTCTAGTTGCATTGCAATCAGTCTTAAATTGTAATAATTCTTATAATTAAACAAGAGGTATCATAAAAATCAACGTTAATAAGCATTTGGCAAATTATTGCTATTAATTGCAACATTTAAACTAAAGAGATTAGGCAGCTTACCTCTACAAACAAAACAAAAGATCAGGTAACTGTTGCCAAACGTAAACAAAACATAAAGAAACCTAAGTGATCATGTTTTCTAAACGAAACAAAAGGAAAACTTCGTTAAAAAAACAAACTTAAACACCCGATAAGTGGTCTAGTTCCTTCAGGAATAGAATAAAACTCTCGTCTTCCTACTTTTTTGGCAACGTTTATGCATCCTAAGACGTCCGCCCATTTGTACGTAATTTCATCTTTGGGTTTAGGCCATTTCCAATTTTTGATAGATCTTGTAGGGCCTTTTTCAGATATTCCCGTTATCACGCAAGGGTAAATTTCACCTTCATACTTTATGCTCCTGGAGCAAAATATCCCCAAAAACATGTGCATAGTAAGACCGTCCTCGAAAGTTTTTATTATTTTGGAAACTTTTGTAGCAATCACTAAAATATCATGCTCTCAAATACTTAATGAAGTTCTCAATGAAATAATAAAACACTTGCCTAAATTCATTCAAAGATTTTCAAGATTCAAACAGATTTTCTGCATAAACAAAATCGGTTGCATCCACGCGTTCTGAAGTTTTGACAGCTACTGTCAAAATATTTAAACTTTTGACAATCCATCCCACCGGTGTTGCTAGGTGAAATCTTACGTTACCCGATAAAATCATTTAAATTTACAAAGTTAACAAGAGCTTTCGTCTGTAACGGAACTAAACTTTTTTAATTTTTGGAGCATAGTTACCACCCTAGGAGCAAAGTAGGACCATATTACGGTTCGCTTCAGACTCCATCGTCGGTATTTTACCTACTCGCGTCTCTCGGCAGTTGTCCAGATTTGCGACTAAGTTTAATTATCATCACTTCATATCGTATGTAAAAGGACGCACTAAGGGGGCGCAACCGCAGAAATAAAATCTGAGAATTCCAGTATCTACTAAAGAAGTCGACCGAAGTTCAAATTCTAACTTGCTAACGTCTTGCTTATTTTATATTATTTCGTGCGAGAGCGACGGGATGACAATAAATAACATAGATACCTTATACCTCGAACTTCCCTCCGAAGTTAAGTACTACGTCTAACATTTAAAGTTAAGATTTTTTGATCGTTTGTAGTTATTTTTGATCGTTGGCCGTTGGCATTAACAACAGTATATAATTATAGCCTAACAAGTTGCGGTTTTGCCATAGATATAATAGACCATAGATAGGGCGTTGATGACGTCACAGCGTACGGAGCATAAACGTCAAGATGGGCTGTATCGGTCAAATGCGGCTATAAATGTCAAATTATTATGCCACCATATTAAGTAAATGAGTAAGCATGCGATGATGACAACCCTGACCATCCTTTTCAACTTAGTCGCATTATAACGTCTGTTTTTGGCGAAAAATAAACATCTATACTATTATAAAATCCTAAATTTGTATTGAAAATAAATTTTCTATGGAGGGAGGTCATGATTTCAGGAAAAATCTCGATAGCGTGATGCAGCCGGATAGTTGTTTTGTATGGACACGCTTCGCCGTGCCAACCTGGCGCCATCTGTTTTCAAAAAAACCTTTGTCCTCGCATCACGCCGAAACGGCTGGATAAAAAGTTACCTACCAATTTTGGTACAGGAATAACTGAACATCCAAAGGTGGTTATAGGATACTTTTTATTATGATTAATATTTATCTCTGAAAACATAAATTCCATGAAATATTTTCCTTACAATGTGTAACCTTATAATGACAGCGTTTGTGATTTTGAATTTAGAACGACGCGACCCCCGCGTGGCTCTTACGTGTACAAAAACTAAAAAGTATGAATTCGACATTATTATACCTCCGCGCGGCCCACCGGTATTAACAAAAATTGGGCAAGTGCGAGCCCGACTCGCGCATGAAGGGTTCCGTACCTATACATATATATAATCTATAATAAGTTTGTTGTATGGGAGCCCCCCTGAAATATTTATTTTATTTTATTTTTAGTATTTGTTGTTATAGCGGCAATAGAAATACATCATCTGTGAAAATTTCAACTGTCTAGCTATCACCGTTGTTGAGATACAGCCTGGTGACAGACGGACGGACGGACGGACGGACGGACAGACGGACGGACGGACGGACGGACGGACGGACGGACGGACGGACGGCGAAGTCTCAGTAATAGGGTCCCGTTTTTACCCTTTGGGTACGGAACCCTAATAAGGTTAAGGTTGTTTGAGGCGTTGAGTTACGGAAACCGTCTTAGTTAGATAGAAAAGATGGCGCCAATTATCGACCAACACAAACGAAAATATGAGTGCAATGTTCATTGTAAATTGGCTCATGTTCAAAAAATATGTTCAAAAATATTTATTATTTCAAACAAATTAAATAGTATTTTCAATGTACGTCGTCCAACATTGACATTCCCTGAGCATTGACATAGCTGTCACTCTACTTGAAATGTCCAATATTAAATATTGGACATTTCGCAATACATTGCTTCTTTGTCTAAACATTATTCTACAAAATATACACGTTATTTTCAGAAGTTGCTTAACAAATGTTGTCCAGTTTCAAGCGAAGAATCTATGTTTTAATTTATCGCTCCTATTACAGGAAACACCCGGTATATTTATATTAATATTAATACCTATTTTATAATTTTTCGACGTTGATTACGGAATATAATATAACTTTATTTTAATACTAGATCTATATTTTGTTTTGGAACGGCGACTCAGACTGTCAGTGTCAGTGTCAGTCAGTGTCAGTGAGCGAAAATAAACCGCCTTTTGGCTGTGCGTTTTCACATTGGTAAATAATAAACACTTATTGTCTTTCGTTATTTGCAATTCATGTACATAATTTAAATTATTTGAATTTCAGGGGCGCAATACAAAACACCATGACCTACGGCAGAGTGCACCGTTTTCTACTCAGAACGATCGCAAGCCAAGGGGTGTTGTCTGTTGATGAAACTCAGCAGGTCGTTAACAAATTTACCGGTAAATATGTTTTAAATACAAATAACTAATTATTGGTTGTCGTAAAGATGCTTTCGTAACCTACTTTTAACTTTTTAAATATCGAATGGATACGAATTCACTTTGCAAAAGGATTTGTTTTAAGTGTACTAAAAGAGCTGGTGCATTCTCTTCCTAACCTAGCTTGTATGATTTGGGATCCACTTTCTTTGTATTTTCATCATGAAGTCGCAGATTGTACAGCGTTATTAACCTAGTCATTCATTTAAGATTTACCAAATGCAAACATTAAAAATCTTTTGTATCTGGTTTTTCAGAAAACAACAATGAATCAAGCCTCGACGATCTTATAAAAGAAATAAATGATGAGATAAGAGCCTTTCAACAGCAGATTAAAGTAACTGAAGACGAGCTATCTAATGAGAAAGTAGTAATTTTCATGTCACTGGGTCATGATGCAGCATCCAAAGCACAGAATGTATTTTCTGCAACTGAACTTGAGTACTACAGGCTTCTGATTGAAGAGATAATGAGCACTCAGACAAGACAGATCACTGGGATCCATGCCATGAACTTGGTGAATAAATTGAAGGCCTCTTTTACTAAAACAGATGGACAAGTAAGTTGATTGATTATTTGTAAAACTCTAACATTTGCCTGCGGCTTCCTACACATAATATTTTTTTTTACTATCTTACGGGCCCAAGTATTTCTTTTTTGGGATAAAATGTAGCTAATGTGTTAAATTAAGGCTTAAACTATCTCTATTCTTTAATTTCGACGTGAAGAAATAACAAATGTATTTATACACACACAAACTTTTGCTTTGGTGATATTGGTAGAATCATTATTTCGAATAATATTTGACACAGAATTTATACTTTTCTCAATTTGTATGGCCCCCAAGCAGAGTGGGCATCAAATCTTTACAAAAAAAATCCTAGGTCAGCGGTCTTATAGCACAGAATAGATAATAGTACAACTTATAGTTAAAAGCTGCACAAAATCTATTTAAAAATACTGTTGTTTCTCCCAGTATGGCAGAAATAGAAACATTTACAAAATCATCAGGCTTTCCTTTTGTTAAGAAAGTGGTTTGAAAAGCATTTATAAGTGTTTTGTATATTTTTCTCCATTTGGAAATTACCTATTTTAAGAAGTTACCGATATTTTTCTATGCGGAAAGATTTGCAGTTTTGGAAACTGTCTGTTGGCACATCGGTAGTCATAAGAAAGCCCAGGCGCCGCAATGTCATACTATGAGCTGTGAGTAGGGCTGCCATCCATCTGGGTTTCCCCAGATTTGTCCTGGGAAAACATGGACACTTTTTATGTGAATGAAAAATAAAGCGATTGTTTTTTAAATTATATTATTTTCAGATATGTCCGGGAAAAAGTGAGATTTATGCCAAATGTCCGGGTTTTTATAAAGGCTGATTTAGACGATGCCAATTTTGAGACGCCTAAATTACGGCGCCAGTGATTACCGCACAGCACACCTCCGACCGTTTAGACAATGACTATGTTCAGCCGCCTAAATCTCGCCGCCAGTCGTGTTTACACAGTGCTTTTTTTCAGTACCAGTCATTAGTGGCAGCGAGAGACGCGGAGGGGGGGGTCACTGGCGCCAAAAAATAGGCTCGTGTTCTATTCCGCGCCAGCGCTGGCATGCGGCGAAAAAATGGCGCGGAAAGTGTTTATACGGTGCCTTTTCGAGGCGCCGTAATTTAGGCGTCTCAAAATTGGCATCGTCTAAATCAGCCTTAAGTGTTTGTCTGGGTTTGACGAATTTATAGATGGCAGCCCTAGCTGTGAGCAGTGTTTACTAGGTATCTGAAACGCAGTTTTTGGTTAACAAGCTGGGCAGTCAAAAGGTTAATCCCCTATTCAACAACACAGGACTCATTCCTATTCATTCTTATTGATCCTAAAACCATTGTTAAAACCTACACTTGATATTTCCAGAAACTTCTTGATACTTGGTGCCGCATGAGATATTTGGACAAGGATCAAAACAATTATGCACTGGGTGTGAGGGCCATACATGAGTTCCAGGGCTATCTCCGGCAGAACCTGCCAGATCTTATTGAAGAATGCTTTTTGTGCAAAAAGATAGTCTTCAGAGTAAGTATTTATTGTTTTATTTGTGATACAGGGATAGCTGAGAATACAAGTATGATTAAGGATTTTTTTTTCTATTTAGATTTATTGCAAAGTAAAAGAGGATAGCCTAAGACTGATAGGTATGAATTGCAGTTCAAAGCTGTAATAACTGACCTGACTGTGCTTTAAACTTACAACTGCTTACATTGCAAATAATGTATGATGTGACTTGGGTTGGGTGTCTTGTTTTACATTTTGTGCTTTTGATGGGATCACAGACCATAAGAATACTATAGACTGGGTATTGGGCGGGGCACGCGTAACCGAGCTTATGCCCAAATTCCCAAAGATATGTCAACGTGATGTCAACAGTCACTTAGTTACCGTACGAACGTGCTTGAGTAATTATGTGCCAAAAAATTAGAAATATGCCGAATTGTGCCATTATAATCGTCACAGGCGAGATCTGCATACTCAAAAAGATACCTGATACCGTTTAATTTCACTGGAAAGTAATAAAATTCGGTATTTTGTAATATTTCGTAAAATATTGCAGTGCATTATGACAATTATACATTACTAGCTTGACATGGCAACTATTCACGCAACATCTTTAGGAGCACGCAATGTATACGTCCGTCTGACAATTTAGTGCGGGGGAACAAGTCTAAACCATAAATTGTCGATATTCTGTATGGAGGTTTTAATGTGAGCCGCTTGTGTTTCATACTAACTTGTCCATTTTAATAATATAATTTACACTTTATCACCTTGTTTTTTAGGGTTCCATACCTCTATCGGAAAAAACGGAAATCTTATGGCATCACTTTGTTTTCCGTCCGTCCGTCCGTCTGTCAAGACCCTTTATCTCGAAAACGCGTGGAGGTATGGAGTTGAAATTAACACTATATGTATATATACTCAGGTCTAGGGTCCCTTAAAGCTGTGAAAAAAAATCAAGCTGCTACGTTAACGTGAAAAAAAGATACGGCCGTTTATGTCGCCAAAAACGCAAATTTCGTCACTCAAGGAAATCAAAGTGATAGAGTACTTCCCGATGACCTAGAACTATGAAATTTGGCAAGTACTACAAATACTTATAAAAATCTGAAATCGCCACATACTTGATGATTTGATGATTTGGTGTAGGGACGCCCGGCCGGAGACAGGCGGGCTGTCGATCGCTTGGCTGCGTTCATTCAGCCCAATTCCCAGTTGGAGCCAACGGTTACTGTCCCGGCGGCGCTCCCATACAGCCTTCTTCCTCGAATCTTCTTGATCTCCTGCAGAAGGAAAGGACATCTTTAAGGTTAATGTCCCTCAGCTCTTCCTCTTCTAGTTTGTCTTTTCTGAAGATGCTATAGCGTATTATCGCATACATGCCACACTCTGCTATAACATGCTTACTCGTCTCCTCCTGACCACAGTGCGGGCAGTATGGATCACTTACCACACCCATAATGTGTAGGTGCCTGTTGAGGCTATTGTGTCCCGTGATTATACCTGTTAATAATCTGAGATTTTTCTTACCTAGTTCCAGGAGATACCTGGTCCTTTTTCTGTCCATGCCTCCTAGGATCATCTTCGATTGTCGACATTCCGTTGTCTCTCGCCATTGTCTATTGGCCTCTTCCTCCATTAGCCTAGCTATAACTCCTTTTGTGACTTCTGCCGATATTGGCAGTGCAGGTTCGGGTCCTATAAGTTCCCTCTCTGCTCCTAGCCTTGCCATCTCATCTGCCCTTTCATTCCCTGTCACACCCTGATGTCCAGGTACCCATGCTACCGTAATCTTTGTGTGTTCTCCAAGTTTGTTCAGGGCTTCTCTGCATTCCTTTACCAAGGACGAGCTTATCGTCTGTTTGTCTAACGCTTTTAGTGCAGCCTGGCTGTCTGTGTATATAACGACTGATCCCACTTCCTGTGAGCATTCATCTATTATTTGTGCACATCTCATTATGCCGCATACCTCTGCCTGAAATACGCTAGCGTACCTCCCCAGAGGTATGTGTACCTTCTTATCCAGCTTCGGTATCACTATGCCGGCTCCTGCTAGTTTTGTGGATTCCCGCCGAGAACCATCCGTAAAGCAGATAGTCACGGGGTGTTCTACCTCTATTTTCCAGTTGTCCCTGTCTCCTATATGTATCCTATATTTCTTATCGAACATTTCTCGTCTCTTTATAAGGTCGTTGTTCTGGGTAAGCATCCCCATCTTCGAACATGCTTCCCTCTGAATGAGTGCATGTCCCTTGTCCACACAGCTTCCTCTCCATTCCTTGCATGCTTTCATTCTATACCATTGTTCCATGGCCCTCTTCTCCGCTTCTATTTTGAGTGACTTGAGACCGAGCATGATTTCCATTGCTTGCGTGGGCGTTGTCCTCATTGCCCCCGTGATCATAAGACATGCCAGTCTTTGTACTTTTGATAATTCTTTGTGGTATTCTTTTATGTTGGCCTTATGCCACCACACCAGGGCTCCGTATAGTATCCTGGGTAGTATCACTGCCTTGTAAATCCAGTGTACCATGTGTGGTTTCAGGCCCCATTTCCTTCCTACGGCCCTTTTACACTGGTACAGCGTTCTTATGGCCTTGGCCGATTGCTCTCTTATATGTGTTTTATATCTGAGAGAACTGTCTAGCGTTATTCCCAGATATTTTAGCTCCTTGACTACTTCGAGTTCTTTACCATGAATGTTGATAGGCTTCATTTTCTCTATTTTCCTCTTATTGGTAAATAATATTAGTTTAGTTTTGTCGGGGTTTAGGTCCAGTCCTCTGCCCCTACACCATGCTAATATATCCATCACCCCTTTCCTCATTATGTCTCTGACTACATTTAGGGCCACTCCTCGTACAAGTATGACTCCGTCATCGGAGTACGCTTGCACGTATAAACCTCCTTTATTGGTTTCCTCAAGTAGGGAGTCTAGAAGTACGCACCACATCAGTGGCGATAGACATCCTCCTTGTGGAAAGCCTCTTCTCGGTCTTATCCGTCTTACTTCTCCTCCGAGTTTCGCCGTTACCGCCCTTCCTCTGAGCATTTTGCTTATCCAAGACCCGATAGTAGGATTTATCCCGTCTCTCCTTAGACTTTCTTCCACCGCTTCGAAGGTCGCCTTGTCGAAGGCCCCTTCTACGTCGAAGAAACATCCTAGTGCGTAGTGTTTTGCTTCCAGTGATCTCTCGATCCTTATTGTCAAATTGTGTAGAGCCGTTTCCGTGGATTTTCCCGCCATGTAGGCGTGTTGGTTTCCATGTAGTGGCTTTCCACTCTCTCCTATTTGTGTTCTTACGAATGCGTCTATCACTTTCTCCAGTGTTTTCAGTACGAATGATGATAGGCTTATGCTTCTAAATGACTTTGCATCCTGGTATGTCTTTTTCCCTGGCTTTGGTAGAAAGACTGCCCGTACTTCTCTCCATGCTTTCGGGATGTGCCCTAGGGCAATACTGCTTTTGAATACTTCCTTCAGATTCTCTTTTATCAGGTCGTAGCCCTTTTGGAGTAGTCCCGGGATCACACCGTCCGGCCCCGCTGCTTTAAAAGGAGTGAAGGATTTGACTGCCCAGGCTAGTCTCTCCTCCGCTACTACCTCCTCGGCTGTCTTCCAATCCGGTTCAGAGCATCCTGGCAAATCCTCTTCCTCTGTCCTGGCTGCTTCACAATCCGGGAAGTGCGTCTTCAACATCACTTCCAAAATCTCTCCCGGGTCCGTGATCAGGCTATCGCCTGCCTTCAGGCTTCCCAGTTGGCACGCCTTATCGCCTGCTAATAGCTTCACCACCCTTGCCCCCTCCGAGTAGTTATTTATCTCTTCTGTATAATGTCTCCACCCTTCCCGGCTGCATTTCTCCCGCAGCCTGCTGTAGGCGTTCCGAGTTACTTTGTACATGTCCCAGCTCTGAGTATCATTCCTTTTTACAGCTTGTCTCATTGCCCTGCGTGTTTTCTTCCTTTGCTTTTGGAGTTCTTTGTTCCACCATGGTTGTCCTCTGCCAGTCTGAACTGTTTTCTCAGGGCATGCTGTGTGAAACGCCTCTATGATGCTTCGCTCGAGTTCTAATGCAGCCTCTTCCAACTCCTTGATGTCCTTACATCTCCTTGGTTTTGGCGCATTGGTTTTTAGTTCTTCTTCGTATTTTGCCCAGTCTGTTTTTCGTGGGTTCCTTATCCTCAACTTCTCCATATGGTAGTCTAAGTTATAGAGTAGTCTCCTGTGGTCCGACATACTGTCCTCCCTGTCGACTCTCCATCCTTTTATTCTTTCGGTAATTCCTCCCATGGCTATCGTTATATCCAATACCTCTTTTCTTACCCTTGTTACGAACGTGGCGGTGTCCCCCTCGTTCAGTATGTCCAGGTCTTTACTTACTATGAACTCTAGTAATGATTCTCCCCTTCCATTGGTGTCGGTGCTTCCCCACACTTCGTTGTGCGCGTTTGCATCGCATCCTATAATTAGGGGTACTCTCTTACCTTGATACATCTGTACCGCATCTTCTAGCTCCTCTGTCGGTGCACTGCCCTCGCCCGGTAGGTAGCAGGACGCCAGCGCCACTCTCCTCCTCTCCCCGCCCTGAGCGATGAGGCATATTTCCACGACTACTAGGTCTCTGTAACACAAGGTCATAACACAACCCATGTTTTCTACATTGTTACTCACAAAAATGCATGCTCTTGGAGGTAGCTCACCATTCCTTTCGTAGTGGAGAGCCCCCCCCAGATGTCCCAGGCCTGTCACTTTGTTTCTCCATACATAAGGTTCTTGCAGCAAGGCTATTTCAACTTTATTCCTGACAACATATTGTCCTAACTCGGACATTGCATCTTTGCAGTGTTGCAGGTTTACTTGGCATATGCTTATTTGTGTTTGTGTTTTTGTTGTTTGTGTTATTTGTGTGTTTCGTGTAGTGTTCATTATTATTGTGTGTCTGTGTACTCGGTCAACCCCCTATTCAGTGGATGCATCACTGTCGGCATCCATACCCTCCTCTACCGTTCGGATGTCGACAGTTCCTGCCACCGCCTGCTCAGGTGTTGGCGTCTCTTCTGGCGGTGTTACTCCGTCTTTGCTCTGTTCATCGCTGCCAAGTCTGGACGATTGGGCCCTTATTATTCTAGCCCGGATCTTGGTACACGCATAGTAGAGGATCCTGGTCCCCTCAGTCCCCCAGGTTTCCTCCACCTCCTGCGGCACCGACAGGCAGACGCGGGTCCCTGCCTGTTGCCTCTCACTCGATACCAGGGTCCAATCGTCCATCCTCAGCTCCGGCTTGTCCCGGTTCTGGAGCCTCAGGAACCACACGAACTTGTTCACGTCCGTGTGTAAGTCCCCGGGGACCCAGACCTGCACCCTCGTCTTTTGCAGCTTCTTGGCCACCAATTTGTGGCCTCCTACCACCCCGAAGTCCCGGGTCAGAAGCCACTCCCTCGACTCCGTCGTGACCGGCGTCACCAGGAAAAACCCCTCTGCCACCAGTCCCGACGTCGCGAATTGAGGGGTTTCCAACTCGGTCTCCCCTGCTATAAGCTTCATCACCTCCACCTCTATCAGCTCAGTAATCTTCACACGGATGAGTCGCGCCAGAGCCTCGTCCACCAAAACTCCGTCTTCCCGGCACACAGCGACAGCGAGATCTCGGTGCGCTTTGGCCTCCCCCCGTGGTCCCTCTGCCGCTGCCCTGCCCTGATTCTGGCGTTTTGCTGGAGGACGCGCCGACTGCCCCTCATCCGTGCTCTGCCGCTTGAGTTTCAGACCCCGTTTGTTGGGGGCCGGGTCAGCGGGGGGGTTTCCCCCTGATCCACTAGCCTCTCCCCCACCAAACGTGATCTTGGCGAGTTTCTTCCTCTCCTTCCTCGCCTTCTTCTTCTCCGCCTTTGAATGGTATTTCTGGAACCCTCGTGTTGTTATGCCTGTCCCAGCCTTCGACGGCGACTCAAGTAGCCTCTCCTCCTCACAAAGTGACAGACCCCCCATTCGTTCCTGGACATCCGGGGTGCCTGCCTCCTCTCCTCCTGCTCCGGGCGGGGGTCCTCCTTGCCTCGCGTTCGAGGATCCTGGGTTCCCTCCCAGTCCTGGGCCTGCTAACGGTGTAGTCGGTGGTCCACCTGCCGGCTTCCCGTCCTCCCGGCACTCCGTGTCGCCACTGGCGCACTTCGCTGCTTTCGCAGTTTTGTTCAATAAGAAATTACTTAGGTAATTCTCCATATTAATTACTGTAATGGGAAGAAAAATATTAGAGTGGCAGCAGTGCTCCCTTACTACCCCCCAGCTACATTTGACGTACACAGTGAACGCCACCTCCTCTGCGCACAGTCGTTCGCGACAGCGATTGTGCCGAGTAAGCCCGCAAGCATGAGACAGCAGCTCCTGAGATGTTTTAGTGTGACGCGTCTGTTCGATTCACCAGTCTGGTTCCTCGCCGAGACGTCGCTAATTGCGCCCCGGTTTCACCTACCTGTCCATCTCCCTTCCACGCCACTCCCGATTACGGATCTGCACGTTACACGTTTCACCCAAGGACAGTCACTAATGACGTCCCGGGGTTCCCCGCGCTCCGCACTTCCCCATCCTCCGAATACATCTCAGGCCCTACTCCCCCTCCCCTCATCCGCTTGCGAGCCCAATCCGCACCTACCCCCCGCTGCCCACAGCCGGCTGTGAGGGCCTTCGGCACGTCCTCCCACCTCTGACCCTGGGGGTTTTAGACACATTGCTATATCAAAGCTGAAGTCTGATATGTCAATGTGTCCGTTGCACTCCTCTTTTACCCGGGCTTGTGACCGGCTCCATTGCTGGAGGCAGAGTTGCCACATACTTACTACAAATACTGATAAAAATCTTAAAAAATATAGTCCTTTTCAAACATCAAGTCCACCTTTTGTACTAACGTTTTCTTTTGAGCAATAAAAATTAATTAAGTAAATAAATAGGTAAATCATATTTGGAGAACTTGGTTGCGTTAAGTTTGATTCAAATTCAAATTCGTTTATTGCAAGAACATAGTAATAAATTTGGTGATAATGATAAAGGTATATACAGTGTGGCTTATGTTCTACCAAAAAGGCATGCAAACAAAATAAAACAATACTCAAATACTTAATTGTTACATATTTCAATTTGTTACTTATGTCAAAAATAATTACTTAAACTCAGAATTTGCTGATTAAATTACATTAATTATTACATTATTTTTATAAGTATTTGCACCTCGTTTGTATGCGGCGCCATACATTTCAGATGCAAACTGTCAGGCCAGGCCAGGTGCGATTCTGAATCGCACCTGGCCTGGCCTGACAGTTTGCATCTGAAATGTATGGTTGATAACTCAACCAGGCCAATTAAGATGGGATAAGTGAAAGTTTGTACGGAACCCTCGGTGCGCGATTCAGAATCGCACCTGGCCGGTTTTTTTTAAATTCAGACAAGTAATTTTATTACAGCGAAATCAATAGCAGTGGGTGACAAAATCATTAGATTAAAATAGTATTATTGTTTCGCTAATCCACAATGTAATACATACGTGCTAGTCAGTTGACGACGAGGTTGGCGCAGTTTTAATGCACCTGCCTACTGAGCCGGCGGTCCTGGGTTCGAATCTCGGCAAGGGCAAATATTTGTGTGATGAACTCGAATATTTGTTCCTGGGTCATGGATGTTATCTATATATTATATTGTTTATTATATCGTCGTCTACTATTGGTTAGTATAAGGCCAGGTCGAGTTGTGTACGATTGTCCCTTAAATATTTTGTTTACATTTTATATGATGAAATAAATAAATCTACTCCGTTTATAATTTACCTACTACCTGTTCCAAATGTTGTAAGGTGATGTTTTTATTATTCATATATCACTATATGTAAAGTAAACATTCTGAACGATAGAAAGATTGAGATGGACGCTTCCATTTGATTTCGTCGCCAGAAATTAAAAGGTCTGATAATTTAATTTACGACGTTTACGACCATACAAAAGAAATATTTTCAACATGCATTATACATATTATAAGCCTATACATATTATTATTTTATCGATATCAACTATTTTGATTTGATCACGCCCTTAACCTTTAGAATCATTAGATGCATACCGCTGGCAGAGCTTATATTACATTTTCTGGGTCGTTAAAATTAGACCCCGCGTTACAAGGATAGGGTTCAATTTTAAATGTTTTAAAATTGTAACATAAAACCTTGCGATATTTAGCCAACGTTAATATCAAAAGTGACACTACTGAATTGACGGAAGTAGAAATCAATTTCTTGTCAATTCGAGGCTTTGTCGTACTGAATCACAAAGTCTCATTTGCCTTTTATTTAATTTCTTTTTAAGTTATAATAAAAATAAAGACATTGTCTGATATGCATATAAGGACTAAAATTCTCGATACATTGATCGTAGTAGTGTCTGACCACGTAATACGCACACATTAGCTCAGCCAATGTCAACTCACTTCTGTTTGTTTGAAAACCTTATTTTTATACGAATATAATTGTGTGCGTGTAAAAGTCGGCTACAGCGGTGCTAGAACAAACTGCGCTGAATGCCATCTCCATATACTCCGTGGATGGGATATTTGTTATAATTGAGTCCCAATAAAAAGTACATTAGAAACGGCCACAGAGCTGAGATTTGGGTGTTAAAAAGTTATTAATATATAATATATAATAAGCTCATAGACAAGCTCAGCAGCATACATGCAGGCTGCTATGTAGATGGTACGTGTGCTAATAACTTCAGTTATGCGTATGATATGGTGCTGTTGAGTCCGTCTATCGGTGCTCTTAGGAAACTGTTGGCAGTTTGTGAGACGTACGCAGAGGCACACGGGCTACGGTACAATCCTAAGAAAAGCGAGTTGCTTGTGTTTAAATCTGGAAAGTATACGCCTAGCACAGTTCCTCCTGTTGTGCTTCATAGTACTCCACTTTCTATTGTAGAGAAAGTTAAATATCTGGGTCACATCATAACACATGACCTAAATGATGACCTGGATATAGAGCGGGAGCGCAGGGCGTTGGCTGTGAGGTCAAATATGCTCGCCCGCAGGTTTGCTCGATGTTCCGTAGATGTAAAAATCTTATTGTTTAAATCATTCTGTCAATCATTTTACTCGAGCAGCCTGTGGGTGAAGTATACTAAAAGAGCCTATAACGCCCTGCGCGTGCAATATAATAATGCATTCAGAATGTTGTTGGGGCTACCAAGATGGTGTAGTGCGTCGCTAATGTTCGCCGAGGCTCACACGGATGGTTTTCACGCAATTATACGAAAGAAAATCGCCTCGATGATGACCCGGCTTAGAAGTAGCAACAACAGCATTCTGAAGGTCATTGCAGAAAGATATGACAGCCCAATATTGGCACATTGGGTTGACAAAATTAAGGGATTGGCCCAAGTTATAAAATAAAATTGTATTTAGTTTAATTCACTAACTTAGGCTAAGCATTACTAACATACTATGGAATTTTATTCTGAAATAAAGAATTATTATTATTATTATTAATATGTACTTCATTGTTTACAATTGCTTACAAACTTGACCTTGGTTACACAGAATTTGTTGCCAGAAAAAAAAAAAACAGATTTTCTAATCTGTAATTTTCAGCTCTGTAAAGATATTGCCCTATAGTTGCTTGTGAACTTTCCAGCTGATTGGGGTTGTTTGCTATATTTACTTGCATGTTTGCTGCATTGAAATATTTGCATGTTGCATGGTCACAATTGGCCACAACACCTTTCCGCAAAATAAAGAAAATATCATCCAGGAATTTAGGATCATCCTAGGACTAGGCATATTCCTAGGGAATACACAAAACACTAAGGGGTTTCACATACGGCAACCATCTGTGCGAGGCCCAGTTTTGCCGACACTTAGCTACACCACTGCACAGATGCTCATTTTCAGCTGTATATACTTATGTTTTTCAGGGTTGTAACTGCCCAGCTTGTGGACTGGCGGTGCATACGAGATGCCTCAACCGCTACCTGGAGCAAGTGCAGAAGTGGCCGTGCTGCAAGGCAGACTTCAGCCAATCACAGTTGGATAGATTGAATGCAGAAAGGTTAGTTTACTTTGGTAGTTTGTCCGGAGTATGGACGGGCACTAACATACAAGATGCCTCAACCAGTATCTAGAGTAGGTGCAGAAGTGGCCGTGCTGCAAGGCAGACTTCAGCCAATCACAGTTGGATAGATTGAATGCAGAAAGGTTAGTTTACGTAAGTAGTTTGCCCGGAGTATGGACGTGCACTACATACAAGATGCCTCAACCAATACCTAGAGTAGGTACAGAAGTGCCGTGCTACAAAGCAGACTTCAGAAACTGTATACGTCTAGCATAACTGTTACACGCGACTCTTTGTCGCGCCACAAATACTATCTGTCACTTTTCTTTTAATACCGTACGAGCATGACATGAGATACTGAGACGCGCGACAAACGAAATCGCTGTAAGATATGTATGCTTGCCCTGCTTAATAGGTTGAATGTCGAGAGTTTAGTTTAATAGTTATAACACTAGCCTCAAAGCTCTCAGATGTTACTGTGGAACTAAAATTTATTTAGTTTTTAATGCTGCATAATGTAACGTAAAAATTGTATGATATTCTTCATTCAAATGTATAAATTATTCAGTTCCAGGCTAACTCAGACTCAAGTATTAGACGAATCCAGTCAGCAATCCGCGGCCTACGACACTATTGCCGAGCCCACCCAAGAGCTAACCCAGGAACTGACTCAAGATGAGATGACGCAGGGCTTGTTCCCTGAAATTTCTCAAGATCTCTTGCCTGAGATATCTCAAGAGCTACTGGATGAAATATCCCAGGAAATCATTCCTGAAGCGCCGCAGAGGGTTACCCGGAAAAGGAAGAGGAACTAACTCGGTATATTTGTTTGATATTTCTAAGCCTTGAATACATAAGGCATAAGCATTGTGGCTGTGACATTATCATCTTCGGTTATTACTTATATCAGTACAACATAGTAGCACCGTCTTATTGATACTTTTCCAAAGGTACATTGCATTTCTTAGTCATTCTCGTTTTTTTATAGTTTTTGATTTAAAACGTTATTAATTTAAATTGATAGGCCCATGTCTCATCTCACCCAACTCCACTACATTTCTCTAAACTCTCTTTAAAGTGAGTCTTATAAACATGATTTTATAATATTGAAGTGCCTAATGTTTCATTATCATTAACGATATTTAATAAAACAATAACAAAGCAGTTAAAATATCTTTATTACTAAATTTAACTAAATCCTAGATATTCTTAGCTCATATTGCCAAATAAACGTTTTGGACTTTCTTTTGAACCGTCTTGGCAGATTTCGGATAGAAGTCCAGCAAATATTTCCATTGGTCCAACTTGAGGTAGACTACGTCGACAACTGTGCGAGCGCGGAATGAGAAATGGTGCGCTACGCCAACAAACAAACCCTGAAATGGGATAGAAAACACTAAACTAGCGGTAAAAACAAGATCATAGAGCGATATATGAAGCGCGCCACAGTCACGCCGGTTGCCGGTCTATTTATTAATGTACTAGGTCTATTTATTAAGGATAATAAGTAGTATATCTGTTAATGCAGGGTATCAGCTACCTTCATACCAAAATTTAACAAAATTGGTCCAGGCGTATGAGCGTGGAGAAGTAACAAACAAACATAGAAACACTCACAAACTTTCGCCTTTATAATAGTGTGATTAGTGTGATAGACTTTCGTGGACACGGATGTTATAACATTTCTGTAGTTTCTTGTTTCTGTTGGCTTATATTAGTTATATTTATATATGTTGTGATCGCCATTAGAGTGCAGAAATAGTGTATAATATTGCGCGGTTTGGAGTTATGTCTCTAGGGGTGTTAACTAGGCCAACATAATTGGTATCAAAAATTGATTTAAATATTTTCTTTTGAAGAAGTAATTACTTGAGCTAATCCGAAGCAGTCTTCTGGCCCCAAAATATCATAAATTGATTCCGTCAAATTTGGATGAACCGTCAAAACTTCCACCTACAAGAAATAACATATTAGTTAGTAATTACACTGAACGGAATTGGTATTCTATGTAATTTTAGAGTTTTATGTATGGACGCTTTACCTCTCCTCTATGTATAAAGTAAATGCACTGATCCGCATCACCACACTGGACAATATAGTTTCCAGGAAAGAACACACAGTGGTTGATCCACATTGCTAGCATCCTTCTAAAATCTGTGTCGGTTCTACTAAATATGACGGAATCCCTTATGTGAGATCCATAAACTGCTTGCATAACTTGACATCGAAGGCGAAATGGTAACCCGTGGACAAGCTCAGGCATCTGAAAAGAAAATACTTTATGCGTTAACAGACTATTAATAACTAGATAATAATAGTAATAAATGATTTCGTTCGGGGAAGAAAAATCATCACACTAGCGGTTCACAGTTTCCTGTCATATCCCACACCTTGTTCATCTAGTGGTCGCTTAGATCGATGTCATCATACAGGTAGTGACATAACGGGATTCGAACCCACGACGTCCGCTTCCAAGGCCATTGTAACCAACTTAAATAAATGTGTCGTCGAATTAAAATGCTCACAGATTTCTATTGCAAAGAGGTCGGTTTACCCGACGTCCGACGCATGTAATCTGACCCGGACGATGAGATCACGGAAAGTATCCAAGCGATGGTCGCCGCGGACTCTTTTACATATATTTTTTTTTATTCGGACTCTTCGAACGGTGCCTAATCCCCGCTGGCAGGGTCCTTAGTTTGCGTTTTTCTCTGCATCATAGCCCGACTCTCTTTCACCGAGTACAGTGGCGAGACAGTGCTCTGTCTCGCCCGTTTGTCTTGTGTGTGACAGGGACGAGATCACTGTCTCGCCCACTGTCTCGGTACGTGTGATCAAGGCATAAGTCAGGCTAATCCGGTTCAGTCTATTCACGACGCAGTCCATGCGCACAGTGCGCCCGCGTCATCCCCCCCATCACACCTCTAGCGCGGAGATAATCCCATTAGCGGGTTATACTCCCACACAAAGTCCGTCTCACTGGTAGTGACGCCTACAAGTTCAAATCATATATTTTTTTTTTTTTATTTGAAATAGCCATGCATTTAACCTCGATTGCACCTGATGTTAAGTGACAATAAGGCCTAAGATGGAGCATGCTTGGCTAGAAGATGCCTATTCACTCTCGACTTGAAGAGATCCAAGTTATATTTTTCAGGAAACAGGTACGCAGGAAGAGAGTTCCATTTCTTAGCTGTCCTCATAAGGAAAGTAGACGCAAAGCGTTTCGTACGAATTAGTGGTATATCGACAACATAAGGGTGGAATCCAAGTCCGCGCCGAGTACTGTATTGTCTGAACGGAGACGGTGGAATTAATTCATGCAGTCCTAGTGCACACTCACCAAAGTGTATCCGGTAGAAAACCGATAAACAAGCGACTTTCCTGCGGTGGTGGCTTTTCATATTTAAAAAGAAAAAAAAAAAGAATTAAAAGTAGTTAACCTGTCTGCCCTGCTGCCTGTTCCACAGCTCCCTGACATAGTCCCACATCTTGTTCATCTGGTGGTCGCTCAGGTCCATGTCGCGCAAACCGTCGCGCAGCTCATTTATCCCGTAGTCGTAGTCGATGCGAGACGACGAGTGCGCCGATATCATGGCGGACATTTCCGATATTAGGAGACCTATGACGTGTGAGAAATCATTTTATGGGCATTTCTCAAAAAGTTTGTACACAATTCAGACAGAAAATTAAAGTCCAATATGATTTTCTTATTTTGTTACCAATTTTCTTTGTGATTTGCAATACATTGGTATCAGATTATATATAGATTATTATATATTGGGTATAATTGTATGTGTGGAAAAATAAATAAATAAATAAATAATTTTAATATTAGAAGCATAACAGAACCCTTAATTATCGAACACAGCCTACATCGATATAAAATTGCTAAAATAATTAATTGGTAACGAAATAGGAAAATTATATTGACTTTAATTTTCTGTCTTAATTGTGTACAAACTTTTAGAGGAATGCTCAGCTTATAAGGACATGGACTAATAGTACAAAAACAATGCTAATTGGGATATACCTACCTTAAAATAAAGACCCCATTTTTTAAAGAAAATCCTAAAATATTAGACGCAATTTATGAGAATAATTCACAATCTGATAGTTTAACGGTATAAGAACGATATCGCTCTTTTACCGCGAGTTTATTGCGAATATTCACCGAAACGGTTTCTAAATTAACATAGGTCGAAAAAAGTTTGTAACATAGTCCAATTGCCTTGCCCTACAAAGTAACTTTTCACCAACCTGTTGTAGACGGCAGCGTCCCAATAGTATGGTCTCTCGGAGATGCCATGAACTCGGTCTTAGCGGGGAGCGGCGCGGCGCGCGCTACGAGTGACTCGCTCACTCGTATGGCCGTGGCATCTCCGACTGAGGTTTCATATGGCGCTCAATATGACTTTATTTATTCACTATCGCCATCTATTTAGATGATTGCCCTCTAAATCTATACTATTGTATTATAAAATTATAGATTTGTATTGAAAATCATTTTTCAATGGCCCCACTCCATGATACTCATGATTTCAGGAAAAATCTTAATAGCGTGATGCAGGATCGTCATTTGTTTTGTATAAGCGCACGGCGCCGTGCCAACCTGGCGCCATCTGTTTTCATAATTTTCTTTGTCCTCGCATCACGTCGAAACGGCTTGACAAATTTTAACAAAATTTGGTACAGTGACAGCTGCACATCCAAAGATGGTTATAGGATCCTTTTTATCCGTCTACGGTAAAGAAAAAAATACGCGGACGAAGTTGCAGGCTAAATGAATAAATGCGCTGATGTGTCAAAAAAACTTTGTCAAGAGCCAGACGCAAAATTAAAAGACGCGAGCTACAGGGGTGTTATCTACAACAGGTCGGTGAAACACGACAATGGATGGTCATTATCAATCTTCTTGTATTATTCGTTTCCCCTTTTTTAGGCAGTTTTTAACACTGTCCAAATCTCAATTATAAACCTTAAGGCATTGTAATAAAGGCTTGCCGTGGTCATACCCAAGGTCACAGGTCACAACAGTGGAATTGTTAATTCGATTCCTTCGTAGGTAGTCTCTAATACTTCAGTATCTATATTTGCATTTACAATATATGTATCTGAAAAGTCGTACCTGTACAGAACTTGATGATAACAATGATGATGATAGTCTCAACGATTTCGAAATCGTTTCGCGAAGACACGTCTCCAGTTCCGGCGATGGTTAGCAAGTTTATCATATACCATAACGATGCTATGTATATTGAAAAATAACTCTGCTGTAAATAGGAGACAAATATGTAAATGGCGTAAATACCTATAATGATGATATTGATGATGATCAGACTAATTAAGTAGGTACCTGGTTGTATTTTGGACGTAAGCTTAATTCCGGTTTAGTCATCCAGTTTGACGTTGAACATTGCAAAGGAGTGAGACACGACAGTTTAAAGAATAGACATGCGTTTACATGCGATATGATTGATGCCCAAATACCGATCACCCTGAAACATTCCATGCGTAACAAATTACTTATTTATATTTGTTTTGCTATTTACAGCGATCTTATACAGTCGAGAACTTTAATTTAGAAATCATTCTGAACCTTGTTATAGTGACACAAACGCAAGGTTATGGGTCCTATCTACATATTCTGCCATGCTACGTTAAAAGGACGTATCTTACTATTTTTTTTTTTATTCAACATAGCCATGCATTTAACCTCGATTGCACCTGATGTTAAGTGACAATAAGGCCTAAGATGGAGCATGCTTGGCTAGAAGATGCCTATTCACTCTCGACTTGAAGAGATCCAAGTTATATTTTTCAGGAAACAGGTGCGCAGGAAGAGAGTTCCATTTCTTAGCTGTCCTCATAAGGAAAGTAGACGCAAAGCGTTTCGTACGAATCAGTGGTATATCGACAACATAAGGGTGGAATCCAAGTCCGCGCCGAGTACTGTATTGTCTGAACGGAGACGGTGGAATTAATTCATGCAGTCCTAGTGCACACTCACCAAAGTGTATCCGGTAGAAAACCGATAAACAGGCGACTTTCCTGCGGTGTTCGAGGTTTTGCAGCTTTTCCTGAACTAAGGCAGGGTCGCCAATGAGCTTCTTCGCACGTTTGTCAATTGAATCCAAGGCGGCCAGTTGGTATTTGGCGGACCCATTGACCCATCCCAAACTATGACATCCGTATAAAGATACGACCTTTTACCGTAACACGGCAGTATTAAAATCCATATGAAACGGGTTTACTCAAGTCGTTTATGTCGAATAATCATCACACACAGTGAGGGTAAATTTTCGCCTCCGCTGGTGACGCCCGCATCTAGCAGAAGAGAGCGTTAATGCGCAGTGTTCGATTGGTCGCGGCCGTGGATCGGAGCCCCTCCCTGATGATGAATCGAAACATGTATCCTTAACTTTCCTTATGAGGACAGCTAAGGAATGGAACTCTCTTCCTGCGCACCTGTTCCCTGAAAAATGTAACTTGGATCTCTTCAAGTCGAGAGTGAATAGGCATCTTCTAGCCAAGCATGCTCCATCTTCTTAGGCCTTATTGTTACTTAACATCAGGTGCAATCGAGGTTAAATGCATGGCTATTTTGAATAAAAATAAAAAATAAAAATGTCGAGCAATATTCGACGTAAATGACGAGTAAACCCGTTTCATATGGATTTTTATGTCTGGGATTCACGGGAGAATTCTATGTAAAGTATTTACAGTTGTGTTGTCAGAAATAAAAATACGAGCTTAAATGACAAAATACTATAGCCAAACTTTATTACTGCATCTGTATGGGATAGTCGGGGTAGAAACGTCCATTCATACAGGTACAAAACATTTTCCCTTTACGACAAGTAAGAGAGGCGTTTCTAACTTAGTATACATTCCGTGAGTTTTTAGAAGAAAAGAGCCTTCGTTCAAATCTCGAACTCATGAGACTGAGCGAGACAGGTACCTATCGATGACTATTTAAAAAACTCACGAACTACAGTTCACATGCATATGGAATACAGTAGGTAAAGACAATTTAAATGGCTAATAATAAAGGTCGGCGAAGCGCCAGAACAGAACAGAACACAATGTCGTTATAGTTTTACAAGTCCCACATTTAATGAAATGCATACGGGTGATTTGATATTTATAATATATGAGTAACGATACTAAGTTTCTGTCAAAAATGACATTTTAGTGACAAGCTTTTATAGCCGACTGTACTTTTCTTTGAATATCCATCAAATGCTCACTGAGACGATTCTAAAGAGCCCAAACTCGGTAGGATTGCTTTTTTCTATTATAGAGTTCCTATGGCCACCTTCCGGCTCCATCATCAGATCAGCCCCATGGTACCATATTATTGTATTGTCATCAAAGTTATGTAAGTATGCAAAATTTCAGCTCAATCGGTTGACGATATCTGCTTCAAAATTGAGTTGCAAGATTCCACCCGAACAAACATACTTTAAACATACTTTAAACATACATACGAGTACAATGCAAGTTAAATAAAAGCTTGTAAAAATGACAAACCATAGTTTTCGGTAAAACATAATTTAATCTGGTAGAAAAGTATTATGTCAGCGAATTATACATACATTTTTCGCAACATTCAGTTATTTCATTCGTTCGTTTCTATATTTTTATTCGTACGTAAGTTTTCGGAAACTTAGTAAAAGAAGCAGTATAAATCATATTTTGAACGAGCACATGTTTTATTTACATTTCGGAGGTTTTATTACTACCCAATTTAAATTAGTAATATACTTACGCTAGTTTCAGGAATAGGTTAGACGAGCCAATATTTATTTTACTATGGGTTTTATGAGTGAATAAATAAGTAATTCTAGACATTTGTGGCATCCGCAAAAAGCTGAAGAAAACCATCTGTATTACCGGGTCTAGATATTTTAGACTGAAAACCAAGTATGATACATGCAGGTTAGCCAATACGTCTCGTCTTCTTAGAAATGTGTTCGAAAAGAATCTGAAATAAAAGCAGTTTTATTCAATACTTCGTCATATTACTTAGTTGATGCACCAATAACATTTTTTTTAGGGTGTTGGTATAGGTATTTTTAACCCCCACGAAAAAAGAGGGGTAAGTTTAACATGTGTGTCGGTGTATCTGTGTGTCTGTCTGTGGAATCGTAGCGCCTATTTGAGTGCGCGTTTCTTTAATCGAAAGCCAGGTTTGTCGAGATGGTTCTTAGCTTTGTTTGATGAAAATCGGACCCCGTCTCCAAGATATTCAGCTTTTAGCGACTGGCTCTCAAATATTGAAGCTAGGATTTCCACATTTAGTTTTTATGTTCAGTTTTAGTAGCATTTTCACACATTAAAACAGGGTCTTATAAAGACCCCAGCTACTTGTCGGTATTGGGGGTGTTTTAAATTTATTATTTAGGTTACCTACTTAAGCAATTCGTTATTGTTATGGCTCAATATATTATTGGAGTAGCCTCTCTAATCCAGCACTTTAATAGTCCGACACGTGAATATCATGAATAAAATATATAAAGTCGCCTAAAATTTATGAGATGTTATGCTCAAAGTGAAAACATCATGAGATACCACTGTTTACAACAACACAAAAGTTCATAAGTAAAATAAGTAGGTATTATGAATGAAATTAACTTACAGTCGTCTTACTCTCTTTGGGTTTAATACATAGTCGCCGTATCGGTTCATGTACCCAGTGTGCATATCCAAAAATACTTTGTATAAGAAAACAACATCTGTTGCTATACACACATATAAAAAATACGGAAACGATTGGAACGCTAGTTGGTATACTAGAAGCATAAAGTCTAAGTATGATAATACACTGATGAAATATTCTGAAAGCATAGAAATTAGATAGAAAGTTATTTATATTATACGTCAAGTAAGGCTGTACTTATATTATAGCTTATATGTATTATGTTGGTTTTATGTAACGTACAAGTTAATGTTAGTATTTATTCACCTATGAATAGAACAAATGTGCTATCGGGTATGACACTGCTTCGGAACCATCTGTAAAGTGAATTAATAGATTACGAGTACAATCACGATAATGAAACGTTTCGTTTAAGAAAATACACATCGTAAGAGAGATGGAACTTTTTAAACAGACTACAAAGAAGGAGGATATCTCATGTCGACTGCATGCTTTTTTTATATGTTGATCTAAAATGATATTGCCGTCGTTTATGAATCGGCTTTGATTTATTTTTAATTTATAAGCTTGAACAGTCCGAACGGTAACATTCTTGTGAAAGTTGAGACGATGATGATGAAATCCGTTCAGATTCCGGACTTGAGTATTATTAAACCTGCCACACACAGTCTGAATTCCGGTCCGGTTTCTGAACGAGACGTAGCGAGACATCGCCATATGGTAGACAGAGACAATTTCTGACGTCATTCCGTTCGGAAACCGGACCGGAATTCAGACCAGTGTGTGGCTGGTCTTAGAGATTTTTATTTTATTTTATTACCTGTGTGGTTTCAACAATAAAAGTGCTGCAGAAACGTATTCCATATTTCCCCCTGACGTAATAGACCGCGACCCGTGGGACTCCATTATACTTTTCTCGGGACTCTAAAAGATTTTACAAGCATTCGGTACTTAGTGTGATAAATAAAATACCGAAAATGTATTGTAATGCTACAGAAGTTTCTCTTATGGGTCAGGACCAAAAAGTTGGATGAAATTAAGTCGTAGTTAGCGAGGAATTAAAAACAATTGAGAAAGTTCCGTTGTGCGACAAAAAATAACGATACAATAAGGAACCTTAAAATAGAACATTAAGGTACATTATTGAAAGGTTAACTGTCGTCGCACAATGGAGACTTTGACACTAATATTATTGAGTTATTATTGAGTGAGTTAAGGGTGAGTTAACGTTGCAAACTTTTTGGTCTTCACCCTTATGCCTCCGGATTCATCGTAGGGAGCGCCCACACCGCGAGCGTTTGCCTATAATGTCTTGTAATAAACCATTGATACAAAAGATCAAAGCACAAAGAAAAATTGAAATGCGTAACCTGGGGGAAGAGACCATGAATCAAACCCGGTACTTCTGGATTACCGGTCCAGCGTGTAAACCTCTCCACCACCCTAACGCTAGATAACCGTTCGAATTTTTCCTTATGCTTTATGCGTCGATTTTTATTTGTATTGTTTATTGAAAGTCATTACACCTTAAACATTGTGGTGTGTACCCGCATTAAAAAATGAGACATTACATTACATGTTTCATAAAATGTCTTGTAATTTTCATTTTCTTTTTTTGTTACATTTTAGGCGAATGCTCGCTTAGGTTTTAGTAAGGAGATAAAGCCTATTTAGTACGGTAACCTGATCGAGGCGTGTGTGTCGCTACGACTGGCTACGAACTTATTATTTACTTATACTTATTTAAGCGTATTGTTAATATTTACCTATTTTCTAAAATAAATTGTACTTTTTTTTGCAATCTGTACAATACTTTATTTAGATGTGTGTGTAATCCATTCGCTTCAACTCTCGTGACAATATCTATAACTGTGAAGTAGTACATGTGTGTATGGAGGAAATGTCGAATTTCTGGAAGAAAGAGTATCCCTAATAATGTTAAGGATACTTTAAGTATTATTTAAACTTATTCGAGCACTTACTTCCATATAAACGTTGAAATCATCAGAACCATCTTCGTCGGAACTGTCTAACAACGAATTCTCGTGAACCTGTTTAATAATGGGGAATGCATAAACTTGTTTAATAATGGAAAATGGATTAAATTTTTCAGAAAGCTTGAATATTTTATACTTAGTTAGAAATATAATTAGGAAAATTGTATGAACAATAAAAGTAGTTTTGTGATCGCAATTCATATTACGCTTCCGTGCCAACACCGCAAGGTCTAATCATAAGATACAAGGCGAGGAACATTGTTTTCATCTTTTTTAGGGTTCCGTAGTCAACTAGGAACCCTTATAGTTTCGCCATGTCCGTCTGTCCGTCCGTCCGTCCGTCCGCGGCTTAGCTCCGTGATCATTAGTCCTAGAAAGCTGAAATTTGGTATGAGTATGTGTCTGTATCACGCCGACAAAACGGTAAAATAAAAACTAAAAAAAAATTTTTTTTTCGGCTACCTCTCGTACACCTAAGGTGAGGGTGATTTTTTTTTTCGTTCCAACCCTAGTTTGTGGGGTGTCGTTAAATAGGTCTTTCAAAAATAATAGGGGTCTCCAAACATTACTTTTTGATAAAGTCAGTAGTTTTGTAAATATTCGCTCCGAAAATAAAAAAAATAGTGTCCCCCCCCCCCTCTAACTTTTCAACCACGGGTCAAAAAAATATGTAAAAATTCATGAAAATGAGGCCTTATAAGTACTTTCAATGAAAACTATATTGAACAAAATCGGTCTATCCGTTTTTGAGTTATCGCAAAATTTCATAATTTTCTTTAAAAGGACGTAAGTTACTAATTATAAAAACGGTATAAACTCACGTAAAAATTGTCAGGAACGGCCCGACATGTTTCGAACTCATTTGGAGCTCTTCATCAGGGGTAGCTATCAGACAGTCCAGTGGTGACAGCGCAAGAGCCCTGCCCTCCCCGCGCCGCGCTATCTGCGCGTGCGCAGAGGGCGGCAAGAAGAGCGATTAAAAGTGCAGTGGGTCGCGAGTCGCGTAGCAGCACGGATAGCTACCCCTGATGAAGAGCTCCAAATGAGTTCGAAACATGTCGGGCCGTTCCTGACAATTTTTACGTGAGTTTATACCGTTTTTATAATTAGTAAAGATGTCTCACGATAGTTTTAATAACATTAGGACGTAAGTTGACTTCCAGAAGGTAATAAGTAATTACAGTTACTTTGGCGTTTACGACCTTTTTCCGTCTTTCCGTCTTTGACCGTCTCTTGTGAAGGATGAGCAACTACGGAACCCTACACTGAGCGTGGCCCGACATGCTCTTGACCGGTTTTATATTTTAAAGGTACAGGAAAGTATAGGAATGAGGGGTATTATTCTTACTGGTCTTAAAATTGTTGGTTTATTTTAGTCGTATAGAACTCACGTGAATATTTGATTTTTCAGCCACCATTGTAGGTAGTACGTAGTCTTTTGGTGCATTGTCCACCGAATTCTTCACTTTCTGCAACACTGATGGGTAGCTCTGAAAGAATAAATAAAATCAATGTTCTTATTACCTAATATTAATATTGACTCGATTAGTATCGTAAGTTAGTAAGTCACTAGTAAGTCTAGTAACGTAAGGTATTAAGTATGTGTATTGTTGGTCTTTAATGATATACTTTACTTTGTGTGTCTGTCTGTAGCATCGTAGCTCCCAAACGGATATACTGAGTTAACTGCGATATTCTCTTAATTAAAAGTCGTGTTTGTCGATATAGTTCTTAGTAGTTAAGTGAAAATGAAAGAAGTAGTCTCTACCATATTCAGCTTAATTTCGATGAAACTATGTATTAACAATATCTCGGCTGATAGTATA
Source organism: Apotomis betuletana (assembly GCA_932273695.1). NCBI lineage: Eukaryota > Metazoa > Arthropoda > Insecta > Lepidoptera > Tortricidae > Apotomis > Apotomis betuletana. The sequence continues at coordinate 15,215,605 of OW026300.1, forward strand.
TGTGCTAGGAATTCTAAATTTTGTGTTTACTTTCAATACTAGGTAGTTATTATAGTTGCTTGTGTCGGCGGATGTTATTAATTTTTAATTTAGCCACTAGATTGCTTTTGGTAACTACGGCTACCTGTCACCGCTCTTATTTTATTATATAAATAGAGTCCAACTCAAAATTCGAAGCAATTGAGTGGTTAGGCTATTGCAACGTTGCGTTTCTAATCTTACCTTCAAAAGGTGATAGAATTCGGTGCCATCGATGCACAGCAAATCTATATTTCTGGAAGCGACGACGTTAGACATCGTCAAATACATCGGGGCTCCTCGAATATTTCCGAAAATACCTCCCGGGCCCATACAGGCCTCTACTTCGTTGAATTCGGATATGATGTCCACCTAAAACATAATCAACACATTCATATTCTCCATAACTACCAGCTACATGTAAGGCAGCGTGTAATAAAAAAAAAACATATTACAGGTCGCGGTGAGGACACTACCTGATGCCGCGTCCACACGCTTGCCAAGCGTCGGCAAACCTACAGGACGCAGTTATATATATGTTAGAGTGAGCACGACGTAGTTCCGTCTCACTTTAACGTATAACTGCGTCCTGTAGGTTTGCCGACGCTTGGCAAGCGTGTGGACGTGGCATAAGAGTGCAGCGTTCGCGAAGAACTTAGAAAAAAAAGAGACAATGAATTTAGAAACTTTAGAGTATAGAGAGAGAGAGGAACCCATCGATATCGATACGGTTACCACATAACCTAACTGTTTATAGTAGGTAGGCTTTAGTTTCTGAACTGGTTATAGAAATGATACGATATGCGTACAGTCTATTCATTTTTAATCGTTCTATTTAGTACAAAGACAACAAGATTCTAAGCTCAAAATTGTCATTTAATGCCAAAACCAATTTGCACTGTGATTATCCAAAGTGTACCGTTACTTCATCATTTCATTAATGCGAGTGAATGGCAGTTATCGAGAAAAATATCCTACCTTGAGGTTAGCATTTTGTTTAGAAAATTAGAATTGTGAGGACGAATTTACGGTAGATAAAACTATTTTACCTTTCCTCTATAAATAATGTACATGCGGCTTATAACTTCATTTGCCCTGATAACCATATATCTCTTCTGAAAATACAACTCGCCTAGTTTTTTCGCAAATGCTCGAAAAAACGAGTACTCGACGCCTTCAAAAAGAGGTATTTCTTGCAATGTCTTTTCATACATATATAAAACCGCGTCTTCGTTCAAGTTGGCATGCAGTTTTCCCAAGATGGCCTGATGCTGTTTGCAATAAAACATGTGGTTTAGTAATACTAATTAATAATCAATATTCCGGTTATTTATGTTAATTAATCGCTTCTTGCGTTTGATTATGGAATGTAAATTACTGATAGGGAATACCATATGATTACAAAGCAGCTCTTGATTTCAAATGCAAGGATAAAAGAAATAATTCAAGTGATTCTGTCCCCAACGAGTTTGACACATAGCCTAACAATGACTGGTGTGGTTTTAGGATTTCGTTCAGGGGGAGCACATTGTATGTCGAGGGAGTCGGGCCTCATAGAGTCTAACCACACGAACTCTTCCAAGCAAATGTATTGTCAAACCACACAAACTGACTCACTTTGTTATGTTTTGACAGTTCATTTACTTCCAGGAAGAGTTAGCGAAGTTTGACTCTATCCGCGCGTGACCAGTGATACTCACCGACCATCCGCCGGTTCGCTTCCATTGGTATCTCCAGTGGTCCACGACATTTTGCCTTAATACTGCCGGGACATTTTCTCTAGCTAAGAATAATTCAAGTTGTTTTAAGTTTTCTTGGAACTTTGTTACCATCTGATCTGCCATGGCTTTGAGGGATGCAATCCGAGCGTAGACATATCTAAAACGTTAAACAAACAAAAGAATGATATCGGAGGGATAACGTGTACAGCCTAATCTTGGCTTGGCTTTTCCGGAACATGATCGCCACTTGAAAACTCTGCCTCAGCAGCCTTAGTTTAACAAGCGATGTGCCCCTCCCACTGCCAGTTTTAGAAACTTTTAACGTTTCTTAAGTTTATTTTGGTTCTCCTGCGGATTTCTTCGTTTAATGTCACAGGGAAACTCCAAGCATGGCTTATTCGATGGTCTTCGGATGCCCTTAAGCCTTCTTGTAAGGCCTGTAGTGAACGACTTCCTCTCAGTTCAGTTGGTAAGTCATCACTCATCACTGACAATTAGTGATGGGCCGTTTCCGAGAAAATTCCCCAGGCGAGAATATTCTCGGAAATATTCTCGGAAACATTCCCCATGAGGGGAATATAGGGGAATTTAGGATTTGTATATGAATAACATTTATTTTATGACATTCTCTATATAAGTAAATGCTAATCTATTTAATAGGTTAACAATTCAATAGAAAAAAATATAAAAAGTCAGCTGTAAATGTAAATTTCCTATGTTCTCGAGAATATTCTCATTGTTCTCCGGGAATATTCTCAATGTTCCCGGGAATATTCTCATTGTTTCCGAGGAATATTCCGCAAGTTTTTAAATTGCTCTCAGGAATAACATGGTAAAATAAATACCAGTGAGACAAGCAAGTTAATTTCTGATAGAGAAGGAATAGAGAAAACACGTGTGTTGTCAACGCAATTAGCAAAATAATTGTATTTTATTTAGTTTTTATCGTTTTTATGTATATATTTATTTCATTATTTCAATAGTATTTTAAATAGGTAGTGTATAGTAGTACCAAAGACAGGCATGCCATAATTCATTACTTAAATACACTGCCAGAAACATAAAATAAAAAAAAATGAATATCAGCATTTAATCTTTTGCAATATTTGATAAAATTATTTTTCTTTAATCAGTTGGATCCAAGCCAATTTTGATGCTCCAGGCAGGGTTCCATAGCCGCTATCACAAATATATTACAAGATCAAGAAGAGAAGTCTTGTTTTGGTGCGGGGGCTCATCCCCCCCGAGCCCTCCGCTTCGTAAATCTACTCGTGACTCTTGAGTCATCGTCTCATCACTTTGGATTTAAGCTATCATGTTTCTGTTCTTGGTAGTTGCTTTGATTTGAGTGCCGCCACCGCTTGTCCTAGCTCCACTTGTGACTTCAAAGTTATATCTTAGTCATCGTTTCCGAAGTTGACTTAAAATAATCAAAAGAAAGAAAGAAAGAAAGAAAATAAATTTATTGAGACAAACTAAACAGCACCAAAACCATAAGTCATAATAATAATGACTAAACATACTTAATCTAAAAAAAAAAAAAAAACATATACAAACTTAAATCAAAACAATGGGTAGACGGAAAAAGTAAAACAAAGTAATTTGAGAAAAAAAAAAAAAAAAACGTTATACAAATAAATGGTGCTGTCATGTCAGATCCCAAAAGACTAACAATCTTGTTTCCCTTCTGTTCAGTTTCTCCCCTAGGCCCCTCCCCTATCTTATAGTCTTCGACTCCTCAGTAGATTTTACGGAATTAGAAGACATCTTCTCATTTTCATTTTCGGATTCATAATTCATCCGTAACTTATTGCTGGAAACTTTATTCGCCCCATCAATGAGGCGCATATTTGGCGCACTTTTAGTGGATTATTTCTGCCATGTCTCTGTAGTGGAAAATCATGCCGACTGTCTTTCGCGCGGCTTGACGTCTTTAAAGATTCCAGGCCAACTTCTGGTTTCAAAGATCTTCTTAAATGCAGCGAGATCCTACCGACTGGTCGGTAACCTCGTTTGATCCGTCAGTAGTTTCAAAACCAGCCAAGAGAAGACACATGCATTGATTTCAAATCCGTTAATTGACTTTCCTTGTAATAGCTGAACAGATATCATCTTGGTCGAAGTTGTTGCGCTGTGTTGTACACGTCTTCGATTTGGAAAACTGCTTCCACAACTTCAATATGTGTCTGCTTCAGATTTAAATTTGGCGCAGTCTATGTCTACAGCAGTGTCATTACAAAATGTGTTTGCGGGAAGATAACCTGTGTTCAAGAAATTTTCAGCTCTTAGAATTATTTCTGCAGCATGGTGTTATTGGAGTAGGAGGTAGCTAGGCGAGAAGCTTCTGAATTAACCTACCAACAAAAACCCTAGATCATACTATCGTAAAATGGACACAAACACGAAACCAATCTGATTGCAGATTCATAAAATATGTCATGCTGGGCCAGATGAATCGTTTTGTGGCAGCGCGTCAGTGTTAATGATTTTTTTCTGCTAACTGCTAACAAAGTCATACAAGTTTCAAGTTTTACTTCTCTAAGTACCCTTTATGAGATGGTTGACTATTATTACTCGTAAACTTGTAAAGCCTACCCTAGCAGCGTTTATATAGCCAATACCCAAGTACTCCCAAAATTTGCAATTTAAAGTTTGATATTTCACAAACAGATCTATAAATCGGAAAATTGTTGCAACAAACCTGCAACATTTTGTAAGGCCTATCCAACGACATATCACACCATGGGGTAGACTAGAAAAAAAAGATATCCCCACTTTATTATAGGGGGAGGTAAAGTAAAAAAGTATTTTTCCAAGAATTTGTTCTACCAATTTGTCAAAATGACTTATATGTATAACCATGCCAAATTATAACTTTCTGGTACTAAAATTCTCTCTAGTACTAAGAAATTAAGTTCAATGTTCCCCATTTTGGAGAATATTCTCGGGAACAAAGGAAATTTCCGGAAATATTCCCCAGGAGAATATTCTCGGGAACGGGAATATTCTCGCGGCCCATCACTACTGACAATGACAGTGCATGCTGATCGAAGACTCTCGAGTTAAACATATAGACACTATACACTATGTACATTTGATTTATTCCTTGGTATCCGTCCTGCACTCCTGTGTTGCTTGCACGGTATTGAAAGGAAAGTGACAGGTAGGTAGTATTTCTCGCGTGTCAAAGCTATGCTAGACGTACTGTTTTTTCTGTCGCTGAACTCAGCGTTTACAGAGCCAGAAAAGGAGATATCTACTATTGTATAAGTTTCGTACCCAAAGAATAAAACACCATGCACTGATATGCATATGGCGATGGCCATATTTATAGTATCTTGTGCAGTAATGTCTCCGAAACCGGCCCCACTGAAAGTTGCAGCCGTCCAGTAGTATCCTAGCAAAATTACTTTCCTGGGCGATACGTAGTTTCCGTTTATTATCGGTTTTGCCATATCTACCCACGATCCTGGAAAGAAAAGTATGTTAAAGTCATGGACCAATATAATTCAAGAACACTGCTAAAGCCCACCCTTAGAGTATCTAGAAGTATGACGATTCTATAACTATGTTTGGATGTCCCGCTATCCCTGTTCCAAAATTGAGTGCACAAAAATATTCCAAGCGACAGATGGCGCTGTAATCAATTTTAGAGTTTAATCACACTTTACACTTATATTATAGACGCGAAAGATTGCGAGTGTATTTCTATGTTTCTTACTTCTTGGCGCTCAAATGGCTCTACCAATTTTGATATGTTTTGTTTTTAGTATAGAGGTCGCTGACATCCTAGATTAACACATATGCTACTTGTTATCCCGAAAAAATATGGTATTCCAGTGGGATGGGGTGAGGCACTGTTACGATCCAAGATCGAGTCTGACCGGTATTTCACAAGAGGAGACCACAACTGTACTGTCTCAAGTCAGAACACCGCACTCCATGGCACGGTAGACTTGTAACACGCTATTAGAAAGAGAAATTAAGATAAGTCTTACCTTCTTTACATATCATATTCCCTTTAGGATGGAATACCGTCTCCATAAATGGCCCATGAATTGACAAATTCTTTATTTTGTCATCAAACTCACGATGATTTGCTACCACTATGTATCGGCAGGAAATAGTTATTAATATCGAAGTGTAAAAATTCATGAAGAACAACATTAGCAAAACGAATTGTACCACATTCATCATATAAGCCTGAAAATCATATTCAATTTTAATAATGCCTTCCGTAAGCTTTATGTCTTATATACTTCCTGGCCCTAGCCCGACATGATAGGAAAAGAAAACAAACATAAAATAAATATGTTTACCATTAAATAAATATTATTACTTTATCATTTATTTTTGTTTTGTTATTTCTTTCATTATTCTTAGTCTTATTTGTGTAGGTATTTGTTTTACCTCATTTCGTGTATACTGTGCTACTGTTCAAGTGTTTTTGACACAGTTCGTCGGACACCTAAATAAAATAAAAATATGTACCTACAATGATCAGTAAATATTTATTCCTTATAACAATATAATATAAAGGTGACCAATTAGTGTCTTATCGTTATCGTCCTATACGAATTTGAGCTTTATCGTTTCTAGTCTAGTTCAGAAACGATGAGTCACAAATTGCGACCCACACTCGTGATGGTGGTTAGCACATTTAAAATAAGGATTTTTTGCATTATTGAAATAAAAATCCTATATAGTCGTGGACGGGCCAGGAAGTTTAATTTTCTCAAACATGCAATGAAATTTCGTCATAACGTGCGTTATAATCAGTGATCGGGGATTTCTCTGCCACACGCGGGATATCAAGTCGAAATAATAATATGGATACGCCGCTTGGCCCGCGATAGGAACAAAACTGTTCGAAAAGTAAACGCTATTTCGGTGTTGGTAATTCGTTTATAAAATAAAGGACAGTTAAAAAACAGTGTTGTTTATGATTTAAAGAAAAAATATTATTTAAAACTCTCAGGCGGGCAAAAGCTAAAACAATAGTCAAAAATGTCGGTTGAAAAAACTAGTTAAACTACAGGAACGAGATATGTCAATCATCGATGCCCTAGAAATCTTTGATGAAGTCCGGACAGTTGTAAGTTGGAGTAATAGTTTACGCATAGAGACTAAACTAGAAGCAGTCATGGCTCCGGATTTAGATCTTGTCAGAGCATACACCGAGCAAATATCACTCGAATCCTCATCCGATGAAATTTCTATATACAAATTCGCCCCGCTAACGTCGGTCGAAGTAGAAAGGTCATTTTCGGCTTATAACTGGATCTTAGATGTCAAGCGAAATAGATTAACATTAGATAACATTGAAAAAATTATGGTTTGTTATTTTAATTTTATAGACCAAAAGTAATAAAAAATAATATGTTATTTGACATTCGAAATAAATGATTATGTAAAATATACAATTTTTATGTGAAAACTGACTGTTATTTTTATAATTAACTTATATAGTTTTCAAATATTTTGATAGCATTAAGAAAGTTATAGTTTGATTTTATACAATTTGTAAGATTTTAATTCTATGTATGTATGTCACGTTTTTTATTAAAAGAAGACCAACGCGTAACCAATGTATCGTTGTACTGACATTTATTTTTACGCGTTTACTACCAGCAACATGGGTCTCGACTCGGCCGTTGAAAGGCAATGCGAAACTGATAAGGTAACGCGAGCTTAGTGGTTTTATTGATATATTCAATTGATCTGTAATCAAATTTTCAATTATTAATAATAATAATATATGCAATGCATGATTAATTGATTAACAGTAACATGCCGTAACACTCTCCTATATCGCACACGAATCCCGGAATCCCGCGGCATATCCATACTAGCATAATGATTGAGGTCATTAACCCCAAGTGGCAGAGAAATCCCCGATCACTGGTTATAATTATAACAGGCTTCGAAGTATCACGCTTCGGGTGGAACAACACGAGAGAACTGTAAAGGAATTTCATACAAAATTGAAACCCTAGGCCGGGAAGTATTTTTTTTAACCTATTGACCGCCAAGCGGTCTAGCAATTTACCGTGCCACTGACGCCAGAGTAAAAAAAAAAGATGTGCCCCAAAATCAACAGGGATTGAAAAATACTTTTAGCGGTTAGAATTACAAAGTTTTTGATCATTGAAATTTGGACGGCTGTGGCCGACGTGGCGTCAGGGGCACGATTTTTTGTTGACGGCCACAGCCGAGTGTGGCGCTCAAAAGGTTAAACATGGCGTGACTAAACAGCTGAATTATGTGTATTTTTTAATTCCACTGCAAATTTTTGAGAAAAGCAACATGCTTTAGCCGAGTTAACCGTGAAAAGGGCTTGCCGGCTTCGTATCACTATCCTACTCACCCGGCAAACCCTTCTTTCGTCTGCAGTAATGTACTATTTAATTACCCACCCGTTTTAAAGCCCCTATAGATTCAGTCCAGCAGGCGGCGTACAGTTTGTAAATCTGAGATACGTTGATCATTCTTATAATACAGTGAAATACGTGCGGGCTTATAAAATGCTCTTCCTTTGTATGATTCTCATTGTGCTTTGGTACGAATCCTTGGTATAATAGGTACCACGGCCAGCATGTCAAGAAATCCATCAGGAACGCTCCCTAAAATAGTAATAGCTTTTTAACACCCGACCCGACGAATAGAGAGGCGTGCTACAAGTTTAAAAAGTGTAAGTGTGTTTGTCTGTCAATTGTAGTATCGTAGTAGATCGTAGCTTCCAAACGTATGAACTAATTTATGTAACGTACGTGCGGTTTTCTTTTATCGAAATCCTTGTCGGTCGAGATTGTTTGGCTATATTTGGTAGAAACAAAAGCAGTAATAGTTTCTAAGAAGCTGCCAATTTTGAAACTAAGAATTCCAAATTTTGTGATAAGGTTGAGTTTTTTATTTTATTTATTCGTCTCAAAATAAGTGAATGTGTATGTGTAGTGTATGCCAATGCGTCTAGGAGATACTAAGGTATCCTTTCTACACATTCACTCTAATATAGGTACTTCATCAAATGCATCATGAAGAAAATTACAACCTTGAGATAGTTCTTCGCAGTCAAGTAAGGATGGCTGATGAGCTGGTTTTTGGGGCCGTAGTAAGCGACATGGAACATCAAGTATAGATCGATGTAGCAAATAATTTCCAAGACTAATATTGGAATATTAAACATCTTGAATAGTGGCGCCATGGAAACGGTCATCTGAAATAGGTATATTATTCTGATTAGATGTCTATATAGACACCTGCCTACTGAGCCGGCGGTCCCGGGTTCGAATCCCGGCCGGGGCAAATATTTGTGCAAAATATTTGTTCTTGGGTCATGGATGTTATCTATATATGTATTTATATATTATGTATATCGTCGTCTAGTACCCATAGTACAAGCTTTGCTTAGTTTGGGACTAGGTCGATTTGTGTATGATTGTATGTATGTATGTATGTAATCACTTTATTGTACACAAAAACAATTCACAAAACTTCAAAAGATAAAAATAAAACATGTACAAAGGCGAACTTATCCCTATAAGGGATCTCTTCCAGTTAACCCTTTATATATATTTAATATATATATATATATATTAGATCTAGAGATAGGCCTAGTCGGCGAATTTGTATGTGCTTGGCTTTCCGACTGCCCATAGTATAAGAATATACTCCGCCAGCAGGGCATGACCTGTCTTGTTCGCACGGTATTGAAAAGAAAGTGACAGATAGTATTTGTCGCGCGACAAAGAGCCGTGTGTAAGAGTGCTAGACGTGCTATAAAGCGAGTGATGAGACGAATGAGACGCCTGGCCTTGTGTTTATGACACATTGGCGCGTCCATTTTGGTCCGGCAATTAGTATGGTTCTTTGATTCATTATATCTGATGTTCACAAGCAATATTTATGAAATGATTTGCTTACGGGTATCAATAAACATAATAAGAAGGCGACAACCACTCGTAGAATGGCCCAAGTCTTTAGGAATATTCCGTTAGGTTTTATCACGATAGGAATAAGTAGAAATGGGGCAATGTGCTCCAATACGTTAAACTGTCGGTATGACTTCCAGTAGCTCTTCCTCTTACTCGTGTAATCTTTGTAGACATTTATGAAAGAGTCTGAAAACAAGAATATTCACCACGATAAACGTCTAGTACTTATTCTATTTATTTATGGGGCCTTTCCCATAAGTAACTACTTATACGTGTTTTAAAATTAACTCATATTTTAAAAGAAAGAAATCTCTCCTCTAATGACGAGACATGATTATCAAACATAATAGAGCGTTTTAGTTACTAGTTTAGGTACGTATTTCTTTAACTGCTTATTTTAGGTACTTAACAACATTAGTTATATGAAAACAAAATTTAAAATAAATATCGACGAATCAATATCCCACATAGGGTTGCCACCTGTACTATATTATATAGTATCGTACTATATTGCGGTCAATTGTACTATATATTATAGAAATATAATATAGTACGAAAAATACTATATTTTCATTGCTAACTCCACTGCTGCACTTTTTTGTATAAACATCTAGTAGAGGATCCCTTTAAGAACGACCTTCACCGAGATGTTTATTTGATTAAATGTATTTTATATTTAATTTAATATGTCAATAAATATATTGCATATGGGTTGCCTAACAAATTTTAGTCCAGGGTATGTTTAATTAATGATTAAAAAAAATTTTTTTTTAAACATTTGATTATTAGATAAATTCTATACCAATCGAAAGTATGAAGCCCATAGAATATGCAAACGTTAGGTTGCCTATTCTTTTCCCGTCACAACTATCGGGTAGCCAGGTTTAAACTGGTAAATCTATACTAGCATTTTGCAACGGTCTGATTATTGAATTGAAATTAAATAACATTAAAGATTATTTTATTATGAACACGGTGGTATAGGGTTGCCTGCGAAAAATCAGTCCAGAATTCCGGTTGTCGAATTTTGAAAAGTAAAATATTGCAGCGAGTGAATGTGTGCGACTGAGAGGTCCCAACCAAAACCATCCCATACGATAGAAGAGGACACAGCATAGCAGCTGTTTGAAGTCCGCCCATTTAAAAAAAGAGAGTGCGCATGCTATTTGTGCTTGAAAATGAAAAGGATAGCGATAGACTCGTATATGCTGTGCATTATTTTGGAGTAGATGGTCGCTATAGATACAATAAAATGCATGGTATAATAATATACTCCGCCTGGTACTCTCTTCCGAGACTCGCGAACCACGTGACTGCCACAAGCCTACGTCATCATGGTGTTCAGAGATTCTCATACTTTTAAATGTTGGAGAATTTTAACCAACGGTGAAAAGTGTTTAAACGGCATTAATTTTAAGTGATTCAAGTAGAAACATAGGTAGTAGAATAAAACAAATGTAATGTATCTAATCTTTCGGAGTTTCTTCTCAACAGTGGTCACCTCTTGTGAAATGTCGATAGACTCAGACATGTAAAAGTGCCCTTGTGGCCTACTTGCAGAATAAAGATCATTATTTCATTAATTAATTGATAAAAAAAAAGTGGAATAACTATTTCTCTATTTTAATAATAAACTACTCCAAAATAATGCACAGCATATACGAGTCTATCGCTATGTTTTCATTTTCAAGCACAAATAGCATGCGCACTCTCTTTTTTTAAATGGGCGGACTTCAAACAGCTGCTATGCTGTGTCCTCTTCTATCGTATGGGATGGTTTTGGTTGGGACCTCTCAGTCGCACACATTCACTCGCTGCAATATTTTACTTTTCAAAATTCGACAACCGGAATTCTGGACTGATTTTTCGCAGGCAACCCTATACCACCGTGTTCATAATAAAATAATCTTTAATGTTATTTAATTTCAATTCAATAATCAGACCGTTGCAAAATGCTAGTATAGATTTACCAGTTTAAACCTGGCTACCCGATAGTTGTGACGGGAAAAGAATAGGCAACCTAACGTTTGCATATTCTATGGGCTTCATACTTTCGATTGGTATAGAATTTATCTAATAATCAAATGTTTAAAAAAAATTTTTTTTTAATCATTAATTAAACATACTCTGGACTAAAATTTGTTAGGCAACCCATATGCAATATATTTATTGACATATTAAATTAAATATAAAATACATTTCATCAAATAAACATCTCGGTGAAGGTCGTTCTTAAAGGGATCTTAGACTAATCGACTAAATTGGAACGTACCCGTAGTGACGCGTTGTGAATTTTAGAACGAATGAATGTGTATACTATTTTTTTTCCAAAATTTCCCAAAAGTACTATATTTTGGCAAGGTTCTGAGAAATATACTATATTTCTTCAAAAAAAAGGTGGCAACCCTAATCCCACATGCCTTCATGAGGTGGTGATGTCGAAAAGCACTGCCTGGCGCTTGAATCAATCTGCCAACAAGATATCAGGCTTATACCATATCAGTGTTATTTCATTTCCTGTTTAAATCTAAGTACCTACTCCACTATTTCAAAAGAATACTTTTACTAGTAAGTACCTAGGTAATGGTGCAAGAAGTAACTGGTTGAAGAATTCAATGGCTCGCGCATCAGGTTCAGTGGTCCAATAGGTAGGACGCCGGCTTGGCCCAGAAAGCCGCTGGAAACGCAGATTCGAACTATGCCTGAACCCTGAACCACTAATTATTTTTTTTTGCTTTATTGTATACATTTGGTTTACGCTAGCAGACGTCACTGCTTTAATAAAAAAGAAATCCAATGTTAATGAATGAAATCGGAACACACCGTCGAAAAAGCTTTGAAATATGCTGGTTATTTTCATTTTCTTGAATTCCGGGTGCGCATGGTGCTTCAAATAACTGTCTGTAGTTTGGGACGCCGCTAGTTCTTCGATATACTGAAGTTCGTGCGGTTTCAGCAGGTCATCGTGCTCTCTCATTGCAGGAAATAGACTCAGAGCAGAAGTGTACGCTGAATGGCTAATGCTTATTAACTGCAAACATAAAATCTAATTTGTCTTTCTAAATCTAATCTAATCTCGCTATGGTACCCAGACTGGGTCTTTGACTAATGCTCAAAAGTATTCCCTAAGGTTTGCTAGGGCAATGGAGCGTAGTATCTTCGGAATGTAATTAGCAGATGGAATCAGAAATACCATCTTGCGCTCCAGAACCCAAGTAGCCGACGTAGCCCTGACAGTCGCAAGCTTAAATGGGACAGGGCTGGACATGTTTGCCGCATGTCGAACGAACGGTGCGCTAGGAATACCACTGACTGGATCCCACCCTAATCTGCCGTGTTACGGTAAAAGGTCGTATCTTTATACGGATGTCATAGTAAGATACGTCCTTTTACAGTAGCATGGTAATAATAGACTACGGCGTCGCGGCAGACCACGACGGAGATGGCGGGATGACCTAAACGCATTTCAAAAAGATTGGTCCGTTGCTGCCTTAAACAGAGACGATTGGAAGAAAGAGAGGGAGGCCTTTGCCCAGCTGTGGGAAAGCACAGACTAAAGATAAAATTAATCTCGCATTATCAAGATTGCAATATTAGTAACATTTTATTGTTAGATTATTAATTTATTAGCTAGGTATAAAAATGGCATAAAACCATTTGCGAAACGCAGACGGATCGTAGGTACGAGTACCTACATGTATCTTTAAGGGATTGTATGATCTTCCCTCAATTGCAACTAAATATCTAAATTTCAACCAAATATCTATTAAACATTATTCTATTATCAGGGTATACGTATTTTACATTGATGGTTATTCTTAACATATCTTTTAACGGCAAGTTTTAAAATTCTGTGAGTTGTTATTAAGAAAACACAACAGCAGTAGGTATAACATTCGCGTGTGCTGTTACTCGAAGTTTCTCTCTAAAATTCGAACCTAATTCCCAGAGCTCCCGGACTGTACTTGAGGTGCTCGTTCTCTGTCCCATATTTCGTATAACGCCACCTACTGATTTATGTAGAAGCTGTTTTTAGATAAACTGTAATTTTCTGTACCTTACAATGCGTCAGAGTCACCACTGAACTAACGGCAGGCACTCCATACAGTAAAACTAGAAGCCCTAGATGATTACCGGGTCCTATGACCCGTTCTTTTTTTGTCTCCCTGAGTTCCTTGGAGGTCAGTAAGCAGTAACCGCTTTCGATTATGTAAAGTTCCCTTGACACAGTACCGCCGTAGTAGACTATTTCACCGGGTGGAAGTATTATGTCTTGTGCAGCTAGAAAATAAATTCAATATAGGTTATAGTTGCCGGCAAACTTTTTGAACAAAAATGGCGGATCTATGCCAAAGAAGTTTGCCGGCAGCTGTATCACTTTGTTATAACAAATATAATCCTATTCTAGAAGTAAAGGTTTTCGATTCGATCCCAAACAAAGTGAACCAATTGAGAAAGTCCCTTGGGGCAGTTGGGGCAACCAGTGTCCAGCTGTGGATGTAAGTATTTCAGTTCATATTGATGATTACATTATAATGATAAAATTACCCACGTTTGACTACATAACAGACGATAATGTTTTTTCGATTGTGTATTAAAACCCTTAAATATACTACTCGCGAAGTCGACCGAGGTTGAGCGAATTTGATAGTGTGGAGAGGCACTTTGCTGCAAAATCTCATACTTCGGCCAACTTCGCGATAATTATACATACATTCCGTAAGTGTGTGTATAAACTCCTTATTCTTGACTTGGAAGAACTTGATTGATGTAAGCGTTTTAAAGCGCGCTTGGTGTAGTACTTTCTTTCTCAATTCAGCAGGCACTACCGTCTTTTCTAACCAATTGTCGCTGGTTAATTCTACCCCCTAAAGTAAATATTACGAAGTTAGTGAAAATGTTCGCTACTCTCAGAATAAACTGCAATTTAAAAGAAATTAAGAAACTACAACCAATGTTCATAGTAATGTAGTTGTAGGCAATTATGTACCTACAGTTTTCGAGTGCATTAAGGTCAACCAGTAAGTATTGGCGCTCCTACTAAATAAAATAGAAATGTCCAAAATAACGGATGCTAAACTACTAACGCCATCTGACAACCACGCAACTATTTATATAGTTAGTTGGGCAAAACAAGATGGCGTTAGTAGTAGTATTTATAACATTAAATGCACTTTTCGATATATCGATACTTATGGTAGGTGAGCTTGCCCCGCGTACCTTAAATAGATACCTATTATTTATGTTGTGGATAAATATATTAACTTGTGAAGCAGCAAGTTAAACTTCTAATATACGCACTTCAAAACGTTTGAATTAAGCCCAATTGGATCCTATCTCAAACCGAAACGTCGTTTCCCATCTGTAAGGTTTCGCCAAATTTTTCATTTGTCCGAAAGTATTTTTTAAGAACCTTCAGGTTAGGTTTGTTATATATTCTGAAAAATTTACAGTTTTGGAAAAAAATGTCTTTTGGACAAATGAGAATTTGGCGTAACGTTACAGATGGGAAACAAAAAAATGTGTTTTTAGACAGGTAACGTAAAGTTTTCTCATTACCGAATTGTAGTGCCATTGCAATTCATAGAAAGCCATTATTCTTTCCTTGATTGATCTATGCATGTTGTTTTCTTTCATAAATTTGTCGATTGTGAGTATGACTTCCAAGAATGCAGTTTTCGTCCTAATACAATCATAAATGTGTATATTAATAAGTAGGTAAGTATATCAAAATTAAGATACAACTTAGGTTCAAGAACGAACAGCTTTGTGTATACGTTGTGATTGTTACTGGTGTTACCGTGACTTGATGGAAAATACTCAACAATGTAGGCATGGGCATGATAAAAAAAACAAGGTTTGACACTTAGGCTATTCGCATTTTCATACGTCACGGATTAGTTGCCGCTTTATAGTAACAACAAAATAAATAATAACTATAAGGAAAATAATTTCTTCCGTCACGCATATATGTATGCCTACCTACCTTACCTATGTAGGTACACTAGCTGTTGCCCGCGACTTCGTCCGCGTGGAATATTATCTTGAACATTTTACATTTGTATTATTTTCACATCGAAGCGATGTTGAAATTTTTCTTTGGCTTATTATTTTCGCGGCGACAGAAAAATTAAAGAGCAGCAAACTATTTGCAACTAAAATAATAACTTGTCAGCGATTAAATATTTTGGCAATCATTTATATTAAATGAGCTTTAAACTAAGGATATTTTAAAATTCAAATAATGGCAGCTACTTTAAGGTAGCAGAAATAATAAACAAGATTACTGAAATCATAGGTGAGGTACTATAAATAATGACTTGGCGACTAATATTAGCAGAAGGATAACAAACTTTATATTAGTGGCAACTACAGGTCTCCATCTAAAAAATCATTTTGGGCTTTGATTTGCTGGCAGCTTAAATATTAAAATGGGTACTATATAAAAGTAATGGGGAGTTATTTTTTTAGTTTTCGAAACCATAATTTAATGAAAACGGCGATAAGCGTTTTTTAGGTAGAAATGTTTTGCCCATACAAAACACGCTTATTTTAGTCCGAATCTAGCTAAAACACGCTACGCTAAAATAAGCATTGCATTATCATAAGACTTGCCTCAGAACCGAAGCTGTCAACCCCGATTCCACGTGGTCTTGTCTGCCCTACCCCTAGAGTGTATATAAAAAGCCGGAGGCGCGGAGGGAGAGCAGCCCTCGCCCGCCGTGACAAAGCTCGGGAGCCGTGCGGAGCGGAGCGGCTGAGGCTGGTCGCCGAAGGCGACCAACAAGCCGAAGCTGCGGAACGGAGTACGGGCGACCGTGCTTTGTCACGCAAGGGCGGAAGGGCTGCACTTCCCGCAGCGCCGGAGCTAAGGCAGAGTCTGACACAATATCCAAAAAAATATTGTCGGTTTTAGGAGCCCATATCTCGGTAATTATTAAGTTTAGAAAAAAGTTGTCCATACAAAACACGTTTATTTTAACGTATTCTATACGATAGAATCATAAAAAATAGGTGTCCATATGACATCACACCTGACGAAAAATTGACCAAAATCAGAGCCACTAAATAAAACTATAGACCAAAATTATTATTTATACATGCAATTTTCAACTTTGATTAAAGCTCTTAAATTGTCGCACAAAGTATTTTTTTTATGACCTTGATTTATTTTATATGTAATCTCCATTGAACAATTAGAGTAGGCCATTTTCAACTTTTTATCCGCTGTCATGTTTCCGCTTAATTAGTTAATTCAGTCGCCAAAACAATAACTCGATGCTAGTTTATATTGAAACAAAGCCGAAAATTGATTACTTAGCTGCTACTTTTTACTTTAATAGTCTCCGCAATTAGTCGCCAACTTATTATTTTTGCTATCCCCTTTAATTTTTTATAAATCCCTAAATCTGATTAATTTGTCGCCGCGTTAAATACATGCCTTTTTCTTTTTAAATTTAACTTTTCTTTTTTTTGCAAGTTGTATGAGGTTTAAGTCAAGTGGATTTTGAGGTCGGCTTTTGTAATTACATGCAGTATGTATAATTTCATGAAGTGTCCGGGTTTTCCCCGGACACTTCATGAAAACCGCCCGGACGGCCTCCGGACGGCCTATGAACTAGGACAAATCCGGGGAAACCCGGACGGATGGCAGCCCTAACTATGGGTATATGCACACTTTACTTACTACTATACTTTATTTTCCTTCCTACCTGGATGAATGAGTCACTACGGCTGAAAATTCAGCAACGCAGTATCCAACTAATAGCACACCATACAGGCTGAAGAATGCAACGCAGATCATGTCGTACATGTCTCCAGGAACCAAGTCTCCGTACCCAACGGATAGAATCATGGTGGTCGCAAAATACAGGGATGTAATTAATGGAAACCCTGTCCTAAAATAAATGAAAAACTACAATTAGGGGTTAAAATTAGAGAAACAATTTTATCAATAAGTGTCCATGACATATTTTAATTAATGATCCCAGTCTTTGTACGCCTCCTTTAGAGGTTCACAATCAAATATTTGAAATTAACGACATTCTACTTTCAATTGATTTGAATTTTCCAAGAGTTCTAATTTTTATTCTCGAATTACAATTCAAGGTACCTGCTGGTTGAAACTTCAGGTACCAGGGTTTCCAAACTTAAGAATCTGCTGTACCATGCTTCTTCTGAACATCGAGCCACAAAACATGCCTCCATGTATAGAATAACAGCACACCAGTAGCATAAAAGACAAATGTAGACCAAATACTTTGAGATCTAGAATAGACAAAGTTAGTATTTATTAGATGAAACCCAAATTACAAGGTTAAATGTGGTGTGTACTGTGTATGGTGTGTAAAACTAAGTAATCTAAATGGTCCAGTGCTCGATATTGTCCTAATACGTTGGCTCGTTCAACCCTTACCTACAGGAAAAATTGAATCAATTTGAAATATAGAAATTGTTTTCAGAATACTCATTATTCAACAAAACAAAATTGTATGACAACCATACAGGTATTAAACCATAGATAGATTTATAAAGATCAAAGCACTAAGAAAAATGTGGTGTGTACCCAAAAAATAATGAGACATTATATTACATGTTCCATACATTTTATGTATAACCATTTAGGTACTTAAGCGCACTTTTTCATGGTCAAAATGGCAACTTATTACTTTTCCAAACATTATTCTTACCTTTCGGGGGTGAAGACGTCACTAGTAGCCATTTGTATGGAGCACTCAACAGAAAGGTGTGTAAAATTTAACAGTATTAAAATTTCTGACTCTACATGTATTTAGTTACATATTGACATTTGATTCCATGACAATTAAAAGGATCAATTTACATCTTAAAAAAATATGTCTTCTACTACTACTACTACTAATGTTTGACACCTTAGTAGGAGTAAAAGTGTTAAACATTTTGACATGTAAATTACGGTCTTCATTAACTTACTTTCACAATACTGGTATTTAGAAGTAGTCTCTTCTCCAAGTTTTCAAAAAAGCTGGAAATCCTCCAAACAAGGCACAACTTTATTCCCTTGCTCATATAATATAAGTGGGATCTGTGGTCACTTCGATGCATCGAATAATTGTGTATCCAAACAAGATATTCCAGAGGCACATTCGCTAATAGATCTAAATAAAATCCCAGAGTGTTGGTTCTGTACGATATTATATCACGAATCGTCCTTATATATTCCTTTTTAGTTTTCACCGCAGTAGCACAGTTCATAAGGATATTGAACAACAATGAAATGCATATGACAATCTCAAAGTAGTACAATACGCCCTCAGGAAAACTTCTCATAAATCCAATGTAGTAGGGATAGACAATGCAAATGTAGGATACAATGAAAAGCATATAGAGCTCCCAATATCTAACAAGATGGCAGTCAGCTTCTAAAATCCAGGGTAGTTTAGAGTTCATACAAGTGAACATTTTGGTCTTCTTCTTTACGTGTTCCGATAGAATGTAAAGATCCAGACAATTCATGTCCAGTAGGTCATCATCAATTTTATCGACTGTAACGGTTTTACCTGGAAATATTGAATTAATATAATTTTATTTAAACTTGTAATATACATACATTACGTATGTACTAGGTAATACTAAGCAAAAGGAAAATGGTATATAATTAAATTTATTTATTTTCTCAAACATCCAAGGAAATGTCGTTCTTATGATCGTGGTAATAGAACGCGAAATACGTCTTTGTATAGCAATTGTTGAAGATTCGTTCTAATTTCAAATTAGAACGATATAAAGGAATTTCATACAACATTATTGGCCGTAGCCAACAAAGAGATTGTCTTTTGTTTCAGTGGGGTTTATTTCTTTTATTGATAATCTATGGCATACTGCCAATAAAAAAAAAAAGTTTGTGCATGTATATTTACGTTTTATTTCTTATATTTAACTAGATTATTCAATTCGATTAAATCAGATATTCAATAAAATAAACAAGGAATCACGTTTATTGTTAAAAATTATAACAATATCTAATTAATAAGGTGTTGTCATTTTTTAATAAATAGAATCATCTTAACATTTGGTGGCAAAAACATTGACCCGAACAGCTTAAAAAAATAAATTTGTTTTTTTTTTTATTAAATTTGAAATAAATTTGTTTTTATATGAATATATAAGTTGAACATTTGTATTATTTCCTTGGATTTATTTGAGAAAAGCACTATACAAGCCTCGGCGCGAACAGGGATTATCGGCCTCGTATCTCTAGATGGCCTCGTTATCACTCGGCCATCTATTACTACTCGGCCAATAATTCCCTATTTCGCGGCCTCTGCAGTAATGTACTATTATTTAAACACAACTGTCCTTACAGGCCAACCTAATTCGACAGCAGGAAATATGTAGGGTGACGCAGACCCTTTATTTGACTAGGCATCAGTAATTGTTGACCATTTACAGTATTAGCATTAGCCATGTACCAACTAATCTATGCGATTATAATGTATGCCATACTTATGCGGTCTTTGTAATACTTATGCGGCCAATTACTGGTTTTTCATCTAGTTTAGGTTTGGAACTCATCCACACTATACATGACATGGTAGTTTGATTGGTGTCTTTATGCAGATAAGTGAAATTAAATGGTAACGAAACTCAGTTAAAGGATTAAGAGGTGTGTAGTTAAATGCAGTCATTTCCATTACACATTGGAATCTAGGTACCATGAGGATAGAACCTTAGATCTTAGCTAGTCATCACCAGATTTAGTTCCTACTAAGCGATACGGTCGAACGGACATTACGATACCTTGTATAGATCTCAGTTTATCTTTCAAACATTTGATGCTACTCTTTTTTCTATCCTTCGAAATATAAATATTTAGTGATAATTGGTTGTCGTAACTCCTTGTTTGCTTTCTGCGTCGACAACGATTGATTCTCTCTTCAATTTCGTGGCGAACCTTGTCAACTAAATCCGGATATGTGATCATAAGTTTTATGAAGTCCTTCTTATGAAGGACTTGACATTCTACGTACGTAGCGGCTTTGACTGTACATCTAGCTGTGAATGTAAGAAACAGTATACTTTTACCATGACAAGAAAGATACAAAATTGGCAAAAAGCTTTGAAATATGAGACTGTACACAAATTTGAATTTTCTTTTTTAAAGCTAATTTTGTATAGTTAAATCTGATAACTCAACAAAACAATAATTCTATTGTAAGACAACCATGTATTTAAACCCACTTTTTCACGGCTAAAATGGTCAGTTACTTATTTTCTCAATACAAATATTGGCATAGTATGTACCCTAAATAGAAATGACTTAACATCTCTATAGCCATTTGCATGTAGCGTTTTCTTTGGCTATTTTTAAGTCTTTATTTGGACTTAGTGGGAACCGAACTAATTATAAGTTCCTAGTTTAGATGTGATAAGATTTAGATGTGGTAAGTTACCTGGTATGTTGTAAACCAATGACACTTCGCCCAGACACGAACCTTTGGTGAAGGAAATCATTGGGCTCTCATCGTCTTCATCCGATAGTAATTCTAAAACTCCGTTGGTGATGCAAATCTGAAGCAATCAAATAATTAAGTCTTATCATCGGCGTAATTAAACGACGTTATAGTTGCCCATTAAAAGTAGGTAATCAACCATAGTTACTACCTTTTATATCTATTCTAATGAACATTGATTTTAGATTTCCCTCTAGAGTATACCGGACTACTTATTCCATTAATATTATAAAAATTAAAATTTATCTGTGTGAGTGTGAATGTTTGCTACGTTTTACGTTGAAATGGGTTTACGAATTTAAATGAATTAGACAAACTTGGCCTGTTTTTTATCCCGAAAAAAAAAGATATGGTTCCCGTAGGATCCATCCATCCATATACTTAATATTATAAATGCGAAAGTGTGTCTGTCTGTCTGTCTGTCTGTTACCTCTTCACGCTTAAACCGCTGAACCGACTTAGATGAAATTTGGTATGGAGATAGTTTGAGACCCGGGAAAGGACATTAGGATACTTTTCATCCCGAATAAATTTAGTGTTCCCGTGGGATGAGCGGGTAACACCGCGGGGCACAGCTAGTAGCGTAATGTTTTAAGGCAAGCGAAGCCGCGGGCAATATATAGTATTACATACTAGAAGGTGCAACTTTGTCCGCGTAAGTCCACCATTCTTTACAGGAGTAGGGTAAGATACTTTGTATACTTTCTATAACCTAACCTATAAGCTATAAACCTTGAACGGGATGCCCACTATGCCCCGCTATCCCGGTACCAAAATTGGACAAAATCTTTCCAGCTGCCCATTAAAAACATTTTCATGTTAAATGATGCCAAGACGAGACCATATGACTTGTACTGTCAGATCTCATGTAGGTACTTAGATACAAGCTTCTGATTCTACACGCTTTAACTCTACAAGGCCTAACTTCACAAACTCTACACCTTTGTCAAAACATGTGGCTTTGGCCATTTCGCTACATTCACATGAGCGTAGGGTGAAAAATGCATTTTCTGTTATACAATAATTGTAGTAGCGAAACGGCACACACAATATAATTCTGTCGTTACAATAGAGGTAGCTAAGGTGTGACGCTTTTGCAATAAACAATGCAAAGAATAATAAACAAAGGATAAGGAAATTTTCGAAAGGTCGTCTGTAGTTTGGAGTAGTTGACACGTCGAACCGGTAATCCATAGGTACCGTACCGGTTCCGACGCCGGGTCTCTTCCGTCAAGTTGTATACGCATTAAAATATAAATATCGACAAAAAAAACAAATATTACAAATAAACAAATGTTACCATAATCGTTTTCGTTTGATTTTGGTTGCATACAATATCTCCTGGTAAATAAAATTGGTGCGTCATAGCTAGCGATAATCTTCTGAGGAATGGTTCTGGTAGCTTTCTAAATATCAGCGAGCTATACAGTGGCACTGCGTTCAAATCGTAGCAAATTTCCATTCGCAAAGGGTAGGGTAAGAGGCTCATCAGCTTTGGCTCGAATACACCGGATTTCTGATACCACAGGTCCTCGTAATACCTAAAATAATAATCATAAAGTATTGAAGTTGCGACGCGGTTGGCCCGGTTTGTACAGTCGAGTTCATTTACATCTACACACTTACGAGAACAAAAATATCTGAACACGATTTTATGCTCCTGACAATAGGGTCGTGTTCAGATATTTTTGTTCTCGTAAGTGTGTAGATGTAAATGAACTTGACTGTAGTACAGCTGCCTACTGAGCCAGCGGTCCTGGGTTCGAATCCCGGCCAGGGCAAATATTTGTGTGATGAACACGAAAAATTGTTCCTGGGTTATGGATGTTATCTATATATGTATTTATGTATTATGTATATCGTCGTCTAGTACCCATAGTACAAGCTTTGCTTAGTTTGGGACTAGGTCGATTTGTGTAAGATTGTCCCTTAATATTTATTATTTAATTATTTTATTTAGTTACTAATTTCTAGTCTCCATAATTATTAAGGCGAGTGATACTTACCTGACGCGAAACTAGCACTACCTACTTTTTTCCTTATATTCAATTTAATTAAATTACAATAACATAAAATTTTCAGTAATTGCCAGAATAGAGAATCTGGGAAAACAAATTTAAGATTAATTAAATCACTGTATACAATTACCACCAATAGTCACCGAAGCAGAGGCAGACTGAGAAGGAGATGGCGGGATAACCTACGCGTATTCCAGGACGCATGACAGGAGCATGCACTTTACCGAGATGAAGGAAAAAGAAGGGAGGTCTATGCCCAGCAGTGGGACACACATGCTGGCTAGTAAAAAGAAAACGCAAATCGTTTACTGCAATTTACCCCACAAACCTTGTTAACGTCAAAAGCTGTCAGTTTAGTTTTAGATTAGTTTTTAGAGACAACTACAAAACGACAAACTGTGTACAGTGATTTAATAAGTATAGAAGATGTTTTATTTCACTAGACTCTTGAAATTACTGAAAATTTATGTAATTTAGAAGATATATGAATAAATCGGATGTGGCGCTAGATTCGTATTATCACTCACCTCAATGAAGTAATTCTTATATATAAAGGAGTAAAAAGTTGGTAAGTTACCTGATAATCCGTTTAGTGGTACTTTCATCCATGCGTATCAGCTTTAAATGATTTTGTATTTTCCTTAGTTGTCGAACGTATTTAGAACGCCGTGTTGTTATTGTTATAAATTGAGAAGTGAGAGATCCCACAAAAACAATTGTAGTCAATAGGAATCCTATTATGATTGCCACAATAGCAGTGATTCTCTCGGCCGTCGTTATGGGATACAAGTCTCCCAATGCGTTGGTTGTTATGATCATTATGGACCAATACACACAGACGCAGTACCAATCCGCCATAGTTGCTATTGGCAATTGCACGGCCGTAGCGGACCAAGACGAACGAAGCTTCTTAACTTCAAACCCTCTATACGCAAACTGATACCAAACGCAAGTCAATGTATGAACAGACAATAAAAAAAGTATTAGATATTGAAATAAAAATGTGGTCCACTGATTGCGACCGGCTTGCGATGATTTGTTATAAAAATATAATATAACTCTGTACACACGTATTGCGGCTATTAAAGGCGCAATAAAACACAAATCCAAACCCAAGAAGCGCAAATCGAGAAAATATAACAGTCCGAAAGGCATAGCAAGCAAAACATCAAGGATTACACGAAAAGTTTCAGGCTCGACTAAGTTGAGTGTTCTTCTCCATTTTTTTATGAATTTCAAACAAAACAAAATGACAACGTCGAATGAGAATATGACATTTAAACAAACAATGAAAATTATAACCCACTGGCCTCTATCTTCATACAAACAAAAGGTGTATAGCCAAGTTTCTAATAAGTAACTAGAGATCACGACACCAAGTATAACAAGTTGCCAAATATAGTTGGAGTAAATCAACATGGCATATTTCAGTTTATAGTTTGTGAACTCAGCTCGACTCTCCTGAAGTATTGCATAGGTTTTCGCCGGCTTCTCAAAACCCTTTCGAATTTCTTCATTAATCGTTTGTCCGCTAGGTGCCATAAAGAGTTCATTTTGGTCTTTTCGTTTTCTATATTTGTATATATCCAGACTATTAGAATCACTTTCATCATCGCTGTTGTCTAAAAATAATGAATTTGCATTTTTAGATATAACTCAAAAAATACCAGCTCTAGTATAAATACTATAAATATGTTATATATGTCGTCGTCGTCGCTCGTTGTCCCATATCGTAAAGTACTGAAATTGGTCTAGCGATTCTATAACAAACAAAACTTTTAACTCTGCCTAGTTAAATTTCTTAGTTACTTTGCATCCCTCAGGGCGGAAACTGAAACCCCGCGAGTCCCGTCGACTCAAAAAATGCAATGAAAATACCAGTACTTTACCGGCCTATACTATAAGCCTAGGAATAGCACGGTTTGGTGAATAATACGACCGGGTGACGACTGTGACGAAATATAAGTACTCGTACATAGTATAATAAATTTCCTATTTAATAATTCTACAATAACCAATATTGGATTCCATCTTACGTTCTAATGGTAGTGACAGCGACATTCTTTCATTGGATTCTTTGAATAGTAATAACTATTTTAATCCTAGTTACCTGCAGCCACAAATTAATTACTTGTACAATGACAGATCTCCACTAAAATCTAGATGTTTTTTTCTCGATCTAGTAGGCTTTTTCCACGCATTATCCCGAACTTTCGCGTGATTTTGCGTTGTAAATCAACCAAGATGGAGTTTTGTTCAAAACAGTCGTATGGGCGCAGGGTGACGCAATGTTTTTCTCGCAGCAGAACCGTAGGTTGAAAGGCGGACATGTAGATCCAAGATGTGCGCACGGCACTCCAACCTACATACATGAACGTAAAAAATCAGCGGACCTGACGTTTACCACTATATTAAATTAACTCTGTAACACTATCCGAAAACTGTCTTCTGTTTAATTATTGGGCAAGCTCAAATATAATCAGACGGTAGGTAACCTTGTCATAGATTTACGGTTGGTGCAATTTATAGTTGCCTTCATTGACATTACTTTTGAATTTTGACTAATTACCAACTCGTTCAATACCTACCTACCTATTGTATTTTGTATCGTGGTAGGTGTAATTCTATTCTATTTAGTTCATTATAAATATTATGATCGAAAGTTGCTATTCTTATAAGATCTGAGAGTTGCTATTCTTATAGCAAACTGTGGTGCTGGAGGCGAATGTTCAGGATACCCTGGACGGCCAAACGTACTAATGGGTCTATTCTTTCACAACTGAATATTCAAATGCTGCTGTCCGCCATCAGTTTGCACCGTGTACTGTCATACTTCGGCCACATAATGTAAAGAGGAGACGAGAGTCCTGAAAAACTGGTCGTGGTTCCCAACCAAATGCTCTCCCAAACCAAGTCAAAGAAGCAAATTCCTCAAGCAAATTCAACCAGGCGGTATATAAGGACAACGATGGAACGGGATCGATGCAGATCGTCAAGGCAAAACCAGCCAGAGCTCACGATCCTCGGTAATGAGAGACCGAAGTAATAGTAATAGAGTACACAAGTGAAAAATTATCCTTTTCTACCCACATGAAAAATAGAAGGGAATCCTTTTCAGTTTGAAAGCTGAAATGCTGAATCCACGAATGGTCCCATTTTGATTATTACAGGCATGCATTGATTTTTTATTCGTTTTCCGTATAAACGTCTGCAATTACTACCTAATACCTAGTAGGTATGCAGTTATTGGCAAGTAATAAGTCGTTTTTGTTTAACCGAATTCAAAAAAGGAGGTTCTCAGTGTGACCTGTAATATATGTATTTTTGTCCGCGATTATCTGGCGTTTGGCTGAACCGATTTTGACATTAAATAGTATGTATGCACTCATTAAGTTTGCTCTTTAAAACTTGTTTTTAGCAAGGAACATCGTTCAAATGTTACCTAAGTCAGAAAAAGCCAAGGCTGAGTACGAAATAGGCTCTCAGTAAGAACCCCGAACCAAGTAAAAGGCAACACATCTGGACGGTTTATTATTTTATCAAGTTCTTCGTAGATCTGAGTCCCAAAGCGCGCCTAGATAATTAGACCCCAAGCAAGCTGCCATAGGAGGCCCGGCCGCATAATCGCGCGGCTTTTATGGAATCTTAGCGCGCGTATCGGTGAAAAATGTTGTCATAAAACGATTTTAAATACCTTTTGCATTTCGCAGTACATTCAATTCATTTAAGTAGGTAGCCTCCTTGTTAGTTTATGCTGCAGCAGCCTTTTTGTGGCAACATTGGTATTTTAAATCTTAGTTGAAAGTCCAATTAGACACAAAGAGAGATCTTTTATTTCCTGAACGTGAATGCAGACGGTATGGTATGGGTATGTATGCTTCTATATGGTGTAAGTATGGTATGCGACTATTCTACGGATGCCCTGTAATAATATCATCTTATCCTGGAGACCTCCACTGCTGATGCTGAATAGCTTCTATTGGAAGACTCCGACGAAAACGATGGCAAGATTTCTCCATCCAACGGATTCAATCAGAAAGCTTGTGCCCGCTGTTGGAGACGTATGACCAGCAGAAACGGGGTTATTCCCACCTGTTACCACCAATTTGTTACCACTGGCACAGAATAGATAATAGTACAAGTACAGAAGGCACACTACTTTGATCTTTACAAAAGCCGCTTTTTTTAGCCAAAAAAATATGATTTATGGCCCTTCTAAAGTCGTCGTCCCCAGCGCAAGCTAAACGGAACGTTAAAGCTGCGTGCCAACGGTGAAAATGAATTGGCTCGCTTGCCGCGTCGCCGAGAGCGAGGGCTGTCAACGACTAAAAATAAAAATGTATTTCCTATTTATTTCTTGCATTCAATTAGGAGAGCAATATATTTATATTCTTCATACATTATATTAATTATTTCATTATTCAACTATAAAGTAATCAATCTCAGAATTTGGACGAATTGAATCCACCACCAGGCTGCAAAACATTTTAGCTTTATTTTTAAACATTTTAATACGTATAATATAATAAAATAATGCAACGAATGCGTTACCTTAACATGCAATTAAATTCTTGAGCTTCATTTTGTTTTTGCTTAGTTTTCCGATATTTATTTATTTATTCATATATATATTCATCACTACACACCTAGTATAAAACAAAGTCGTTTCCTCGTCTGTCTGTCTGCCCCTATGTATGCTTCGATCTTTAAAAATACGCACGGACGCACCGTGCCGTGCCGTGCGAAGCCGGGCGGGTCGCTAGTAACAAATAAAACATGTACAAAGGCGAACTTATCCCTATTAGGGATCACTTCCAATACATTTCTTTTAACTCATTATTTATATATTTTATATACTTACTTATCAAACTATCACTCAATCGTTTATTCATTACTAGTAATTTTACAAACTTCATATCAAATATTATTATAAAAACCTCTATGATTGTTGATTTAGTAGTAGACATACTTATTTTACTAGAATTTAAATTGACAAATATCAGTAAATAATCAATTCAAAATTACATAAGTACTTAACAATTAAAATTGATCTGAGTAACCAGTGTTAAATATGGAAGTAGATACACCTGCAATATGTTTTTTTATTATTATTCAGTAACTACTTATTATATATTTGTATAGAATCTTTTTATCGATTCATATTTTTTTATGTGGTAATACCACATTTTTTATTTTTATAAATAATGACACAAAGGTAAATTAAGAAAGAAAAATTGAATGCGATCTACTACAATCGAAGCGGGATCATTGTTCCTACAACCCGCTGCGATACAATATCTTTTCGCTGTCTTTTTACTCATTCAAACACTTTATATTATAATATAACACTGGTATCAACAGATGAATGAGGAACGTTCACTTGCGACGTACATAAATCGGAAGAGCGTGCGCGCGAATTTCGTGTACGTGCGTTCCGAGACACAGCATGGCAGCCACTGAATAGTCCCCATGCATGAGGCCACCGGCATGTACTTGTAGCGGGAAAAGTTTATCGCGGAGTGCGCCCCGCCTGCCACTGGTAACTGTTGGGATTTTTTTTCCCACCTTTTACCAGGGGGTAACTACTGGGAATAAAATTCCCACATGTTACCACCAATTTGTTACCACTGGTAACAGCTGGGATTTTTTTTCCCCACCTTTTACCAGTGGGAACTACTGGGAATACAAATTCACAGCTGTTACCACTAAAATTTATTGGTGGCAACTACTGGGATTTTTTTTCCCAGTTGTTACCCCCTAGTAAAAGATGGGAAAAGAAACCCATTAGTTACCACCAAATTATTTATAATTAAAATTTTGGGAATAAAATGTTTTCAAAATAGTGAAATTAGCAAAAATACGAATCAAATATTACTGCAATACGACACGATACTGTGGGACATAATCGACTTTCATAAAAATATACGTCTAAGTAATCTTTTTTTTTTGTTTTTATTTGGTTTGCCATATGATAGGGTAACGTCTTGATGGCAATGGGATAACCCAAATATGGTTACACGGATTAACAAATCAAGTCTTGAAAAAAGCAACGTTTATATAATATATACACGTTGTTATACAATCTGAAAATTCTACCAAACGTATGCTCGGTCATATGAAAATATGTTAATTGTTTTTCTATGAAATGAGACGCACCCCATACTTGTTATGTTACCGTGGGGAGCGTTGGCCAGCGCGGTTGCTAAAAAGCTTGTGTTGTTATTTGTACCAATTGCCTATTTGACCTATGCGGCTAGATGAACACTCGAAGCAATAAACAATAAAAGGCTTATATTTGCCGCCATTGATATGATATCGCATACTGGTAAATAAAAAGAAACAATATTTTCGCTCCTAGGTCTCGTACCCCGTAACATAGATAAGTAGTCAAATAGATAACAATGCCGGTAAATATTAACAATGAATGCGGTATTCAGTTTTGTCGCCGCAACTGCCATTGAATTTTAGTTAACCCTTAAACAATGGTAAATACCACGCTTCATGAATTGCTCGCATGACGCGTCTTGCCGTGCATCTGCCACTCAGATAGCATATTGGAAAAGCCTAAAGGCTATTGACTACATTTTTGCTCTACGATAACAGAGATAAGAAGTCGCATAGATTACTTTGAAAACAACGCCTGTCAATTATAACAATAAATGCGGCATTCAGTTTAGCTGTTAAGAGAGGTAGAGCACAACGAGATTAACCGTCCCATTCTAACCTGGAGCAGCCCGTCTGGGGAAGTGCCTCCACCTTATAGAAGACCGCAGCCAAATACTACACTACACTTCTGTGTAGTGTTGTGTTTCTGCGGTGAGTAAGGTTGCCATAGCTCCCAGGGATTCGTCGTGTTGACAGCGGGGGACCGGTGGTAGCAATAATACGACAATTAGTCGGTATAGGCGCGAAATGATGGCGCGGCGATCAGGGAGACCCGGTGAAACGGCTGACCGCTGGCGGCCCGCAGGTCAGTAGGGTTCCCGAACCCAGGGAGTACTTAATCTCCGCCCTGGGAGGCTGAAACGCCAACCTCGCGAAAAATTCCCTGGTGTAGCAGTCGTGCCGGTGAAGGAGACCGGGGTGGACCCGGCTGATGCAACAGGGAGGGGACCGGGGGCCCTTCCGTACGCCGCGCTGACAAGTCGCACCACCTGTGCCGGCTGTTGGTCGATCTGTACCGCAGTTTTTGTCCCCAGAGCTGTCAAGGCGGTGAATCCCTTTGAACCTAACATTATCTCCCAATGGCAAGAAAGAAAAACAGAAAACGTGTTTTATCAGCGGCATCCCTCTCCACAAAAGTGGATTTTTGCAATGTCAGGGGACTTCACTCTAACTTAAATTCAGTCCATCAGCATCTAGAGGCTGCTCAGCCGACCCTACTATTTCTCACGGAAACACAGATATCTTGCCCTGCCGATACATCGTACCTACTTTATCCCGGCTACAAGCTCGAACACAAGTTCTCGAGACATGCCGGCGTATGTATGTACGTCCGGGAGGATATCTGTTGCTGCCGTCTCCACTGCTATGAAGACGGGGACCTGTCAGTGCTGTGGGTGCGCGTCGATTATGGTGGCCACACCCGTATCTACGCGTGCCTATACATGTCTCACAGCGGTGATAAGGAAACAGCTCGGCTTTTTGAGCATCTGCAGTTGACGACCGATAAAGTTCTTGAACAGTATCCCACCGCGGAGTTAGTGATTATAGGAGACTTTAATGCTCACCACATTGACTTCCTTAAGTCTCAGTCCACTGATTTCGCGAGTAGGTCTGCTTTTGAGTTTGCCCTGGCCTATGAACTCTCACAACTGGTTGATTCTCCAACGAGAATACCAGATATTGAGAATCACACAAGCTCTTTACTGGACCTACTGCTGACCACACACCCGGACGGATATTCTATCTCAGTGAACGCGCCACTCGGTTCATCCGACCACTGTCTCGTCCGGACTGATGTGCCATGCGCGCGGCCTGAAACTCCTCGGCCACTCAGTCAGCGCCGTATGTGGCAGTATAAGTCAGCAGATTGGGATGGATCGCGTGAATTCTACGCATCGTACCCGTGAAGGCAGCTTTGTTTTGCATCAAAAGATCCTGACACCTGCTCAGCCACCGTCGCCGAGACGATTCTGGTGGGTATGGAATATTTCATTCCTAACTCACTAGTGGCTGCAGGCGCAAAAAAACAGCCGTGGTTTAATCGGCCATTCAAGGAAGCCAGACTTCTAAGGCAAGCCGCGTACGAGGCTTGGACCACGGCCCGTAATAATAAGGACCCAAACATCTCTGATGCCAAACGCAAACTAAATGCTGCCTCGAGGAACAGTAAACGAGTAATTGCCAGAGCTAAATTTGAATTCGTCGGCAGAATTGGTGAGCGACTCATAGGCTATCCGTCTGGAAGTCGTGCCTTTTGGTCGCTGGCCAAAGCTGCCGAAGGAAACTTTTGTCGGTCGTCCCTACCACCTCTGCGAAATGCCAATAGCAATCTAGCCCATAGCGCTAAAGAGAAAGTCGATTTACTTGGTAATATCTTTGCCTTGAACTCAACTTTGGATGATGACGGGAGCACCATGCCACCTATCATCCCGTGTTGCGGTTACTCCATGTCGGAAATTACCTTTTCTCAAAAGGATGTTCGAAGGGAGTTGCTTAGTCTAGACATCCATAAGTCGAGTGGGCCGGACGGCATACCAGCAGTGGTGCTCAAGCAGTGTGCTCCCGAGCTGTGCCCTGTGTTAACGCGCGTTCTTACCGAAAAACGCAAGTTCCGTCTTCATGGAACACTGCCCACGTGCATCCTGTGCCTAAAAAAGGGGACAGATCAGACCCATCGAACTATAGGCCTATAGCTATTACCTCCCTTCTTTCAAAGGTGATGGAGCGTGTAATCAACACGAAGCTCCTAAGATATCTGGAAGAGCACGATCTGATCAGCGACCATCAATACGGCTTTCGCCACGGTCGCTGCACTGGTGATCTTTTAGTGTATCTTACACACCGATGGGCATCAGCCATTGAGAGTTGAGAGTCAAGGTGAGGCCTTGGCAGTTAGCCTAGATATAGCCAAGGCATTCGATCGGGTCTGGCACCGTGGTCTTCTGTCGAAGCTGCCATCTTACGGACTACCCAAGGGCTTGTGCAAATGGATCGCCAGCTTTTTAACCAATAGAAGCATAAAAGCCGTAGTTGACGGCAGCTGCTCTAAACACATGGTTATAAATGCTGGCGTCCCACAAGGCTCCGTGCTATCTCCAACGCTGTTTCTGATTCATATCAATGATATGTTATCTGTTGGTGAAGTATTACCATTTTTTTTCCTAAAAAAAAAAATCAGTTTTTAGGATTCCATAGCCAAAGCGTAAAAACGGGACCCTATTACCTACTAAGACTTCACTGTCCGTCCGTCTGTCTGTCACCAGGCTGTATCTCACTGACCATTTCAGTACGGTAACCCCATTGCTATTATATATATATAACATTGGAGAAGCCCTATCATATTATGGTTAAACAGTTGATTATTATGGTTACCACTTGAATAGCTTTAAGTCTTAAGACAGGTTTTCCGATCCTTGCATATCAGTCTATCTATTCATCCAATCACTTTAGAATAGCTTAGCACAGCGTAATAATAATAATATCTAATAAAACGTTCATTTAGCATAACTCGGATAATAAAAAAACTGCTAGTCAAATCCGTTTTAAACAGAAAAAGAACGAAATCCGAAAAACTTCGACTTCTATGTCTATGAAAGATGATTTTTGTCCCACTTTAAGATGTACCGCAATAATATTAGATAAGTATGTATTTTTGCTAATTTCAGTAATATGAAACATTTTTGGGAATATTAAAAATTATAAATAGTTTGGTGATGGTGGTCACTACTGGGATTATTTTTCCCACCTTTTTCCAGCGGAAACTACTGGGAATACGAATTCTCAGCTGTTACCACTAAAATTAATTGGTGGTAACTACTGGGATTTCTTTTCCCAATTGTTACCACTGGGAACAGGTGGGAAAAAAAAATCCCAGTAGTTACCACCAATTAATTTGAGTGGTAACAGCTGAGAATTCGTATTCCCAGTAGTTCCCAGTGGTAAAAGGTGGGAAAAATAATCCCAGCTGTTACCAGTGGTAACAAATTGGTGGTAACAGGCGGGAATAACCCCAGAAACGTAATTTAAAAGATACTAATGCAAAATTTCTAATTTTTTGATTATATTTCAGTCATCATCTCAGCCATAGGACGTCCACTGCTGAACACAGGCCTCCCCTTTGGACTTCCATATATACCGGTTGGAAGCGACCTGCATCCAGCGCCTTCCGGCGACCTTTATAAGGTCATCTGTCCATCTTGTAGGTGGACGTCCTACGCTGCGCTTGCTGGTCCGAGGTCTCCACTCGAGCACTTTACGGCCCCATCGGCCATCTGCTCTGCGTTCTATGTGGCCTGCCCATTGCCACTTCAACTTGCTAATCCGGTGAGCTATATCGGTCACTTTAGTTCGTCTATGGATTTCCTCATTTCTGATTCGATCACGTAGAGGCACCCCGAGCATAGCCCTCTCCATTGCTCGTTGAGCGACTTTGAGCTTTGAGATGAGGCCGATAGTGAAAGACCACGTTTCGGTGCCGTAAGTCATCACTGGTAACACACATTGGTTGAAGACTTTCGTCTTGAGGCACTGAGGTATGTCGGATGAAAAGACATTGCGTAGTTTCCCGAACGCTGCCCAGCCGAGTTGGATTCGGCGGTTGACCTCTTTCTCGAAGTTGGACCTACCTAATTGGACCACTTGTCCTAGGTAGATGTATGAGTCAACAACTTCGAGTACCGAGTTTTCAACAGAGACTGGGGTGGGCACAACCTTGGCATTTGACATGAGTTTCGTCTTGTCCATGTTCATTTTTAAGCCCACCCGTTGAGAAACTCGATTGAGGTCATCGAGCATCATGCTGAGTTCCTCCATCGACTTTGCCATGACTACGATGTCGTCGGCAAACCGAAGGTGAGTGATGTATTCGCCATTGATGTTGATGCCAAGTCCTTGCCATTCCAGGACCTTGAAGGCGTCTTCCATAACGGCCGTAAACAGTTTCGGGGACACAACGTCCCCCTGTCTTACGCCTCTTCTCAATGGAATGGCCTTTGTGCTCTGCTCCTGAACTCGGACCGACATGGTGGCGTTACTATACAAACACTTCAACACTTCAATGTACCGATAGTCAATATGGCATCGCTGAAGTGACTCGAGCACCGCCCATGTTTCCACCGAATCGAAGGCTTTCTCATAGTCCACAAACGCTAAGCATAATGGCAAGTTATACTCTTCAGTCTTCTGTATAACTTGCCGCAGCGTATGTATGTGGTCTATGGTACTATAGCTTCTTCGGAAACCGGCCTGTTCGGGAGGCTGGAAGTCATCAAGTCTATGTTCGAGACGGTTCGTGATGACCCATGAAAACAACTTATAAACATGGCTTAGAAGCGTGATGGGCCTGTAGTTCTTCAATAGGATTTTATCACCTTTCTTGAAGAACAGTACCACCTCGCCTCTATTCCATGCTTCAGGCGTTTTGCCCTCGGACAAGACGGAATTAAAGAGCTTCTGGAGGACCTTAAGGTCCGGTGTTCCACCCGCTCTCAGAAGCTCTGAGGTGATTCCGTCTTCGCCCGGCGGCTTGTTGTTCTTAAGGTGCTTCAGGGCCATCCTAATCTCGTACAGACTGATGTCCGGGATATCTTCGGTATAATGTCGGGACAGCTTGGCTCTTGGATCGCCTACCAAGCTGTCAACGGGCTTTGCGACTGAAGTGTATAACTGACCATAGAACCTCTCGATCTCGCCTAGAACCTCTGCTTTGGTCGACGCTATGCTGCCATCTTCCCGTTTCAGCTTGGTCAGCTGGCTTTGTCCAATAGACTTGTCCTTTGCGAACACTTTGGAGCCTTTGTTCTGCTCAATGGTCTCTTTAACACGGTTCGTATTAAAGAGCCGCAGATCATGTCGCAAGGACTTCGATATACGTCTATTAAGCTGCCTATATGACCTCGCGTCATCGGGAGACTGCAACTGTAGCGAGCGTCGTTCAGCCATGAGGTTTAAGGTTCGATCAGACAATTTCTGAGGTCTATCTTTACGGCGGGGTCTGAAAAACTTAGACCCTACCGTGTGGACAGTTTCCACTAGCCCGTCGTTGATCTCGTCCACTGAGACAAAGTTCTCCAGACAAGCGAAGCGGTTGGAGAGCTCGAGTTGAAAGCTCTCGGGGTTTTGAATATGGGCCCGAGTAGGTCGGAGCGTAGACTTCATCAGACTGGACCTTTCCAGTTTAACATTGATATTCAGTGTGCCTCTTACGATTCGATGATCACTGCTGGTCTTTACCCTATTGATCACAGACACATCACTGAAAATCCGTTTCTTGTCGGTCATGATGAAGTCAATCTCGTTTCTCGTGGAACCATCGGGACTTATCCAGTTCCATTTCCTGTGAGGCGGCTTCTGGAAGAAAGAGTTCATCATGAAGAGTTCCTCTTTGGGCTTGTGCACAAATCACGTGAGGTTCGATAGGGGGGGAGGGGGGTCGCGAAAAAATCACGAAAGATCACGTTGGGGGAGGGAGGGGTATAAGGAGACCTCACGTGTATATTTCTACTATGAACGAAGACTAAGAAAAATCGATATTTTTTCTCGGTTTCGTTAAAAATAAATCTTCACTTGTTAAATACTTAAAATTTGGCGAGTCTATTTTACGAAATTCTGGCAAAAAAAAATACACGTGAGGTAGTATGGGGGAGGGGGGGTTAGCAAAGAACCTCACCAAATATCACCAGGGGGGAGGGGGGGGGTTAAAAAGTAGCCGAAAAAACCTCACGTGATTTGTGCACAAGCCCTTTCTCCAGAAAGTCGGCCAGCCTCTGTCCCCTAGGGTTCCGTTGCCCGTATCCAAATTGCCCCACTCTCAACTCATCACCGCTGTTCTTGCCCAACTTTGCATTGAAGTCCCCCATAACAACAGTGAAGTAGGTTTTGGAAGTATGTATGGCCCTACTTACGTCCTCATACATAGCCTCTACTTCCTCATCAGAATGTGACGAGGTCGGTGCGTATACCTGAATGACCTTCAACGAATATCTTTTGGATATTCTGAGTATTAGGTATGCCACCCTGCTCGACACACTGTCGATGGTAGTTATGTTGTTAACGAGGGACCTGTGAACGAGAAACCCGACACCGCCTTGGGACTGTTGGGCGCCCTCCCGGTAGTAGAGCAGGTTACCAGACTTGAGGGTTACGGTGTCCTCCCCCTCTCTACGGACTTCGCATAATCCTACAATGTCCCAGTGTAACCTGCTCAGTTCCTCTTCCAACTCGCAAATCTTTTCATCAGTCCTCATAGTGCGTATGTTGTGTGTTACCAGGGCCAGTCGTCGTGGGGATGGGTAGCCGGATTTCGTCCAGGGATTCTTAGCACCCCCTGCTCCGCCATTACCTTGGCCGCTACCCACGCCAGGGATAGCGGAGCTGCCGGAGACTGGGGGGCCTGGTATTAATGTGACTTATCATTAAGGGGGGTTTTGCCATACGCGCCACGCTTGGCAGGCGGGTTGGCGCGCGCAGTTTTTTTTAAGGTCTCTGGAAGACGCTGCTGCCCATCTCCCGGTATATTATTATTCCCTTAGCAGGCTTCTACTGCAACCATGGGACGAAATGGTGGGGGACAATTCTAAGGCCGGTCACCCCACGGCCCATATTTCAGTCAATTCATTCATAATACGGACAAGAACGTAGTTATGTAGGTATGTAAATATTATTCCATTGATTTAATGCTAAATGACATTCACTACCAGTAGTACCAGTCAACTATAGAACCTCGTTAGATATATCGGAGTGTTCATCAGTTTGATAATTTTGGAGCTAACTTTTACTTTACAGAAATATAAGCGTTTAAGATACTAGCGACTACCAACTAGAATATAGAACGAGGAACTGTTTAATCCGCTTAATTTGATAGAACTACCCAGTTCATCGGATAGGGGTCAATTATCCATTTATCCTTTTAACTAAATTGATAAAACGTAACCAACTGGGTGATTTTAATTGATCGAGCGCACTGCTCTATTTAAAGGAAGTTTGGCCGCCGTAAAGCTAATTATTTATTGAGAATAACCGTCAGCTTCAAAGTGCTTTATCTTTTAAATGTCTTATTTCATTTGTGATAGCGATAGAGGAATGGGAAAAAGTATCAAAGTTTTGGGTAAAAGTATTTATAGCCGTGGTGTTAATGGCCGTGGTATATTGCACGACTGAATCTGTGCCACCTAGGCCTAACAATATTTATCGCGCGACACTGTATAACCCATCTGCCTGTCCTGGCACAGTATTGCATAGGTGCTAATATTTGTCCCACGACTACCTAATAGTCGATTTGAGTCATAAAAACTTATGACAGTGTAAAAAAACACTACAGAAGGACCATTTTTTTGAGCCTCGGAAAGGTAGCACCTGAAAACTGTATTAGTAGAATGAGACGCGTCAAGCCACATCGCTGGCCCAATATGACAGGGTTCTATGTAACATTTTCAGGGTAATTAAAATTAGATTTGATATCATTATGACAATATTCAAATTTGAACACGTCAAAAATCAAACATAGAACCCTGTAATATTGAGCAAGCGCGACATGAGACATGACTGACCGATGCGTCTGTCACCGAATTTTAACCAACAATTTAATAAAGGTAGAAGGCAGAGCCAATTGCCCAAGCTGGCACGTATGTACCTACAGAATACAGATATCATATATCAAACTAAATAAAGGCGAAAGTTTGTGAGTGTGTTTATCTTTATGTGTATGTTTGTTACTTCTTCATGCTAAAACGGCTGGACCAATTTTGATAAGTTTGGTATGATGGTAGCTGACACTTAGGCTACTTTTTATCCCGAAAAAGTCTAGTGTTCCCGTGGAATGAGCGGGTAACACCGCGCAGCGCAGGCAGTAGTGCATAAATTGGATGTTTTTTCCCGAGAAAATACGATGGCAAATACGATGGCTCGTGTTTTTTTTTTTTTTAATCTCAACTTATTATCGACGTTTAGAAAAAGTGTGTTAAGAGGCCTTATTCCTTTAAAATATATATTTTTTATATTTTAACAAATATTATTATTGATAATTTCAACCAACTTTTTGAAGTCAATACATTTCCCCGAGTTCTAGGTACCTAGTAACATAGTATTTCATGTTTTCATCAGGAAACAGATTTTCCGCGTGTATTTTGTAAATTTTGAGTAGTTTTTGAAACAAAGATTATCAATGAAAAAATCAAACTGTAGGTTTCAAATATATACCAATAAATCCCAATATGTTCTAGGTAGTAGGTACCATCAAGCATTTTAAAAGGAATAAGGCCTCTTAAAACCAACTTTTCTGATGAAATACGATGGAATAACATTTATGCACTACCCAAGTAGCATTTTACTCCATTTAAGAGTACCTACACATTTAGTTCCCAGGTGTACTTGAAGCATTATTACAGTTCACTCGTGATGTATAAGCTGCATTATTGCGATAAATTACACCTACACCTGTCTAAGGGACTTATAGGAGTGTCGAGTTATACTTTTATACGTTTGTTGGTGTTATAATACTCTAACAATTATCCTTTAGTCAGCCGTCTGACTAAGAGCATTATAGGAGGGTAGAGATACGGCAACCGCTGTTTAACGGCCTACTTGTACGATGTTATAGAGCTAGCATTTTAATAGAACACACGTGGTCATTTATAAAGCCAAAGGCTGTTATGTTTACTTGTTTTAGACTGTTATACAGCTAGTAGCTGTAGTAGGACTTGTTTGTGATAACATCCATGACCCAAGAACAATTATTTTGCACAAATATTTGCCCCAGCCGGGATTCGAACCCGGGACCGCCGACTCAGTAGGCAGGTGTCTACAAACCGAGCCAAACGCGTCGTCGTATTTCATTTCCACCATTTTGTTCTAACCTAAAATATTTACCAAATAATAAATCTCAAATATTATCATGCAGATTTATCACAAAATACGCAGATAGAGCGATTGAGTTTTGGTTTCATGTTATACCTAATTAATTACCGTAGTATAATTATAATGCCAATATAATATCAAAAACTGAAAATTGTAGATTTCCTCTCAGCCAGTTTTAAATATTTTAAAATGAATATCGCGTTTTTACAGAGGCGCGTGAATATTTTAGCTGTAAATATGTATACATTTCACGATCAAGTTGCATTCCCATGGCATTGGCATTAACATTATTAAGTCTTTGAAACAGGTACTTATTACCGCGTGTTATCATAAATTTTTATCCAAATATCCGCCGGAGTTAATGTTTTCTGGATGGCACACACAAAACCAAAATCAATTGTGAATAATTATAAAATGAAGAAATAATTTAGGACACACGTGAATTTTAGGTAGCACTGGAGTACTTTTGTCGGATTTTATAACTGTGAAGGCTGTGTATTTAGCCACTTGTTACTCTTTATTACGCTCATGTACATAGTA
The DNA here is from genome assembly GCA_932273695.1 of Apotomis betuletana. Lineage (NCBI taxonomy): Eukaryota > Metazoa > Arthropoda > Insecta > Lepidoptera > Tortricidae > Apotomis > Apotomis betuletana. Next base: position 15,255,345 of record OW026300.1, read on the forward strand.
TGGATCACACTGCGTCCCATATAGTGCCGCAAGTCAGCCTTAAGTCCGATGTTACTACTTAAACTGCTATTATAATGCTATTATACTGCTAATGTACAGCCATAGTGAACTTAAGGCAGTCTAATTTGTGCCCAAACTGGTTCTATAAGAGCGTTATAGCAAGCTATACAGCTCTTATACAGCTGACTTACACAGCTTGTGTAGTACATGTGAACGACTAGACATCTTATATAGAACCCCGAATGCTACTTGGGTATATATCTGTGGGCTCGCATCTTGTCCAAGTCATTATAGTCCACCGCAGACATCTCGCGTCTTGCCCGTCAACTGGTAACAAATCGGAAGAAATCATCATCATCATCATTTCAGCCATAGGACGTCCACTGCTGGACACAGGCCTCCTCAATAGACTTCCACATGGGCCGGATAGCAGCGGACCGCATCCAGGGAGTCCCCGCAACTCTAACCAGGTTGTACGACCACCTTACGGGTGTCTACACTGCGCTTGCCGGTACGTGGTCGCCAGTCGAGAACCTTTCTGCCCCAACGGCAATCGGTCCTTCGAGCTACGTGCCCGCCCATTGCCGAAGAAATCTTATCATCAAGCAGTCTTAATTTCCTTGAATAATAATTAATTGGGACGGAGAGCCAGCAACTGCTTAACTTATCGCATATCCACAATTTTAATGCGATGTCCACAATTTTAATTACTAGAAATAAAAATAAAATTGCTATTAGAAAGTTTCGTGTTCGTAAATCATTTTTAGGCCAATGTATTCATTTTTATAACAAGTTACATTATATAAAGTAGAGGACTATCTGACACACAAAAATGCATGGCCTGAACCAGAAACCAAGTACTTAACTGACTCCTTAAGGGGCTCCCCGCTCTCAATGACCTTCGATCTGTTGCGATAGATTTTCCCATATTATAAATATCTAATCATAATAACATAGTTTTTCCACAACAAAATACCGTATCAAGCACCTTTCACATGTCACTGACTTTGAGATACAGGCCGTCAAAGTTTACGATTTTTTCGGGGAAAAAGTTGTGGAAACGGTTTTTTGCGTTTTTCTCGAAAAGTATTGAGAAAAATAGAAAAAGCTTCACAACAAATTTTGTGGAATATGGTTTAGAACAATAAAATGTAAGATATTTTCTACATATACACCGGGGATAAAAGTAGAAACGAGATTAGTGTATTTTTGGTCCTTCACCGAATATTTTTTTATAAAATACACAGTCGTTAAATCAAAATTCGGGTCACTACAAAATGTTAAGCATAGACCATACTACAATATATATTAAATAGGACATTATAACTCAATCCACAAACTAGATACGATGTAAAAATCATCAAATTGGCTGATTTCTGTAGGGCGAGCCCCTTAATTCGTGTTAGATTGCTCCTGACTAGTTTATGGGACACAGTTCTAATAAGAAAGCATATCAAACGTCCATAAATTGTGACAAACCGTCATACTTTCTTGTAGTTTCCATTTTATTCTTACATTTTTCCTTATTTATATTTTAAAATTACACTTTTATTGTTTTCTTCGAGAACTACGTATAGTATAGGTAGGTACGCCTAAATTCTTAAGATAGGTACAAACTAAGTTACGTTCATATTACTGTAATAGTTAGTTTCTGAAAAAATTACTGATTGTTGAGTTTCTTTCGGCGTTTCTTCTCAACAGTGGTCTCTTGTAAAATGCCGGTAGACTCAGACATGTAAAAGTGCCCTTGTGGCCTACATGCAAAATAAAGCTCATTATTTCATAATCCACAAGTTTCAAATAATACAAATAAAAATAGAATAGTTGCTACGCTATGAGTTAAATTTCACAAATAACAATAACAATAGTTCAATTGTTCAAAGGTTAATTGGAAGAGATCCCTAATAGGGATAAGTTCGCCTTTGTACATATTTCATTTCTTATCAATGTATTTATAAAAGGTTGTTGTGTACAATAAAGTGTTTACATACATACAATATACAATAGTACCTAACAGACATTCCCCTGACTGTGTAGCTCTACCTACGCGAGAAGACGCCTGATTTGGTACGTGAATTCTAATGGCGCACAATGACGAATTCTGATTCATTTCAGCCGAAAGAAGTGATAAAAGTCTCCTTCAAGAATCTCTATATCTATACGTTGACTGCTCCTGCGAAACCTTCAGGTTACAACCAAAAGCTTCTCGTGCCCTTCACAACAACGGCGGTCCACCTCATATGCCACCAAATCCGCTCACCATATGGCATACGGCAGCATATCGATTAAGAAATGAAATAGTGGCATATTATCATAATTGTTATATGCACAGGAAGTTATAATAAACCAGGTGTTTGACTGCGCAATCAGAACCATAATGTTTTGCGTAACCTTATAGGACTAGGCATAATATTAAAAACAATTCGACGTCGCCCACCACTTCCTTTTAGGTGAAGGAGAAAAAATGTAGGCTCTATTCACTCTCTAATCGTGACAACTCTGGCAGCCTCCAAATAAGAAGGGACGCGTTGGCGTAACGCAGTGATTCCCAAAGTGTGTCCCTTGGAGCTCCGTGAGGCATTTCAGAAGGCTACGCCAAAATGAAAATCTGACGGTTCTTGTATATATATATGTATAATAATAGTAGAAAAGTAAACTAAACTTAGAACGTTACTTGGAAGTCGTTTAAAAATGAAACAATTAGCAATGATTCCAGAATTTTCAAACCTTCATCAACAATTGTATTTATGTCTCCAGATAGAATCCCCATTTTACCTATTTTCATTAATAAAAAAGATAAAATCAGTCAGACTAGTTTCAAGCCTGGGCGAATCTCCGTGAGTTTGACCCGCATTCTAAGTCTAACGTCTTTGTAGTCTCATGCATGGTTAAATTATAAAGACGAACATTTGGGACTGTGTTTGTATGTTTGTTACTTCTTCACGCTCAAACGGCTGGACCAATTTTGATAAAATTGTGTATGTACCTATGGTACCTAGCCTTATTTTTATCCAAACAACCGCGGGAAGCAGCTATAATAATATAACTGTGTGTGTGACCAAGCCTACCAAATACCTAAGACTCCGGAGTATCTTTCGGATTCATCAAAATTCAATACATTAACATGACTTGACAAAAATGTCCCATCAACCATCATCTGTCACACAATATTTGCTAAGATAACATGAAGAAAAATCCCCGAAGTCTTGCCTGGCTCCGTAAGGTAACTACAAAAGGGATCTGTTGTCAAAAAAGTTTGACAAACGCAATGGCGGTACGTAGGTTGTAGGAAAAGAAAGGTCTACTCACTTGAGTAGTAGGTATTTTCTTACCTCAAGGCAACTATCTTGAATTACGACTGTTTGCCGCGCTATTTAAAAAGGCTTTATAGGTACAAGTACTTACATAATAAGCCGTACCTGAGTAGCATAACACTGTAAGTCCTCCCTTACCACATAAGCAAAGCACTTAAATGCTAATGTTAAATACATGTACCTACTTACAGCGTTCTGCTTCTCAGGTACCTACAGTTTACAGTGTTATGATTATGACTTCTCAGGTACGTCGGACTTAAGATAAACGCATCGTTAAGAATTTGTCGAGAAAAATTTGCAACTTGGGCATTTTAAACTTTAACTTAATATGCTTATATAACAGTTGTAATTATTTACGTAAATGATTTCTCATTGTTGTCTCAGTGTTGAGAGATGGACATAGAAAGACAGACAAAATTTGTACCTACCTAATTAGATTTTGGAAATTCGTGTAAATATGTTATTCTGATCTCAGCATTTTTTTATAATATAAGACCCATAATAATCAAGAATCATGGTCCGCGATGGCTATATACGACATCAACGTGTGGGTCGCGAGTAAATTTTACGTAAGTACGTGTCATTATAGGTAGGTACTTACCTACTTCAGAATTAAAATTACAACTTTACTAGATACGTTTACTACTTATAGTTAGTAGAAACATTATCGTAATAAATGCGGGACTTCACGCTTCAAAATATTATTAGATCCAACATAAGGCGATTAAATAGGTAGTTTTTGTTTTTTTTTTATATCTACTTATGTTTAAATAAATATTCTAGTACCTAAGTACTTACCTAAGTATATAAACTACTTTTTAGGTAAGTAAGTACTTGCAATAAATATCTAGAACTAGTTTTTTATGTGATTTAATTTCAGAAGTTTGCTATGAAACCACAATAATTACACCAGCATCTACTGCTTACTTACCTACTTTAATTACTGTAGATCGTGTAGACCTCATTGAAACTTTAAAATTTTGTGCTCCTATCCTATATGAATGGTTTATGGTATTGGTAGTTGAAAGTAGGTTGACTAGATGGCGACTCTTGCGGTCGGTCTTCAGTGCCGAAGTAGACAGGGTATCGGCAACGCGTGAGTGCGAGCGAGACCACTATACTTCGTTGCTACGCCTACACCGTGAACCAACGCCGCTTGCGCATAAAAAATTCGTTCGACAAGAGCGCATGCGCGCTATATTCGCCTACAACTTCACTTCGGTCAACTCCGTCATTTAGTGGTATTCGAAACGTCGATGTGTGTGGTAGTGAAGTTTAACTTTTCTAACATACTTATCTCAACAAAATAACAATAACCAAGTAACAAAAGTACAATTTCTTATTTGAACGTGTTTGAATAGACATTTTACGTGACATTAGTTGTTGAAATATTACTCATGATGTGTGATAATAACAATCCTTCGACGCAAAGTATAGCGGACTACTTAGCTCAGTTGCTCAAAGACAGGAAGCAACTGGCCGCGTTCCCGAATGTTTTCATGCACATGGAACGACTTTTGGATGAAGGTAGGTGGAAATGGTTAATTATTGCTCGAAACAGTCGATCTGCCGAAAGTAGGCACTGACACTATCATCGAATTTTGTCACCGAGGTCATTATAAATTGGATGCGTCGACAACTAGCCGACAAATGTAACATACAACGCACACGATATTAAGTTTATTTTTGTCTTCGCCCGTCGAGTTATGGTCCAGTGATGTTCGTAACGCGATCCTTACGAAAACCGATATAAATCTGTAGGTACATTTTGTCCGGCGGCTCGTTAGATTGTCGCTTACGAGACTGGTGAAATGAATGTAGTAAACGGGTTTAGCGTAACGTTGCTCATTTGACAAGGCAGCTGTTGTAAATAAATCTCTCTTAATTAGTGTTCCGTCGGTGTGAGGACTGTGAGGTTATATAATATTGAGGGCATGCCGCGCGAAGGATATTGGTCGCCTGTAACCTGTTGTAGGGCCGTGGTCCTGCATTCCGCGGGAACTGGCGGAATGTCGCCGCCCGTAGGTACCGTACAACCGTTCTCAGCCACAAGATTTGTACGACGCACGCCTGTGCCTGGTTTTATTGCAACCAGTCCGCGGTAGCCCTTATCTCGGCTACTTACGGCAAACAGGCGTGTCTCTGTTTAGATTTCAATTAGACAAGTTGCTTACCGATTATTGTATAATATTATTCTTCAGGTTATCGATTTGATGTTCTTGTTTGTATTGAAACATTAGTAGTATTTATTTTTTTACTATCACGAACAAACGTATTTTGCATTGCTAACTCTAAACAGGACGTTATTTTCCTTTTCACCAGATTAAGTTTCCAGGAATAGTGCATGTGTCTTCGTGTTAATATGAAATGCAATTGTGATGACGTTATTAATATGTACCTACCTGTCACTTATTTGAATTACTAATAATGTCACCCTGTTCCTAAGAAGTAGGTACGAATGGCAGCCGGGGTTCCCTATACAGTAACACCTGTGACAACAGTCACTTGGTCTAATATGTAATAGGTACCTAACAAACACATTTATACCTGTACGTTACACTCAAAACATGTTGTTTATGCATTTATATTCAAAGTAGGTATAAGCACCTATTTTTTTAATCATAATTTGACGGAACTTTGTTATTCACTCTGTATGGAATCATCATGTTAAAATGATAAATATGATTTGACAGTATCGTGTTTTATTGCCTAGTAAGATGAGGTTACCAATCAATCACGCACTTAACGTCATAATTCATAATCCAATTAGAATTATATTAATATTACTGATTAATTATCCACTAAATCACATGCACATTTGTTTCAAAAAGTCATTAATTCCGTTTAAATATTAAATAAACATCACGTAGGTAAATTGACTATTACATTTGGAAGTTTTGCACAAAAGAAAAATCCAATGAAAAGATTTCTAAACGTCCTGTGACTTAAAAAATCATTATAAAACAAGTCACGTCGGCAAAGCAAGGTCTATCAGCCGACATAGTCCAGTCATATGGCGTCGCCATAATGATTTACTGTTACTCTTTTATTAGTCTAAGACAGTCAGAAAACATCTTGGTTTTAATATTAGTTAGGTGTACTTAACTTTCCTGCCTTTACTGACCGAGAATGGTGGTGATATTATAAATCAAATCGTACCTATAGTCTGTACCGTCAAATGCTGCAACTTTGCACGGAAATTCATGTATTTTTTACATTACCCTTTTATTATACGTTATCTGTGCTTTTGCCATCCCTGTTAAGCCAATCTAGACCTAAATACACATACATAACGGTTCAAAATACTTCAAACACTCTTAGTTTTGCTTGTAGAAGCTCTCAAAGTTGTAGGCAAAGTTGTGGCCAGAAGTTGCAACATTGCCTAGTGGATTATCTGTGGTAACATATGGAGTATTAAAAAAAAACGTATATTTTTAAATTAACAACCGTTAAATCAATTCCAAGATGTCATTAGAAATCACTAAACTGCTATTTAAGCATTTTTTTCGCAACGTAGGCAAAGTTGTGGCGTGTTCTGCAGCAAGTCCATACAAGTTTAAAGCGTAGCTAGGGTTGTGCCAAATAATAAAACAAGTTAGGAAATAGTACATTACACAACTAGTGCTGTAAAACAAAGAAAGAACGAAATCGCAGATGTTTGGGGCCCGAGCCGCAGGCGAGGGTCATAAATACGCGATAGAGGGCTTTCTGTTTTACGGCACGTGTAGTGTACATAATTTTATATCTGCGCCTGGCTAAAAAGTGCGCTTTTCCGCACGCGCAGCGTGCGGAAAAACTCGCTTTTGGCCAGGTGTGGCATAAACTGTATTTTGAAAACTGCTAAGAAAATAACTTAATTTTATATCTTGCTATATTTTCTTACCATGTCACAGTATTCCAAAAACCGGACTAGTATAACTAAGTACGTCAATCTGCGGGGTCAGTTAAAAATGTCCGGTCCGAAGGGTTTTTGGAATACTGTGTGTGTATTTCAATACACAAATATAACAACAAGATATGAATATATGAGTAGTTGGTAATGTAAGTAGGTATATATTAAAAGAAACTGTTTTTTTTTATAAATGTTTCATATAATCAACGTAAGGAATCAAATCAGCTACAGTCTTGTATTTTTAATAACACCTACCTTATAGGTACCTTTAATATTTTTTATACAGCTAAGAAGTTAACCTAACTACAAAACGGTAACGGTTTATAATTCTCGTTATAGAACTTTACATTATAATTATCAAAATCCAATATTTAATTCACAGTCACAGTCTTATACTGTTATTAACCTTATATCTTTAATAAGTTTTAGACAGCTAAACAGTTAAACTAACAACAAACGGTAACGGCTTATAAATTCTCAACTTTAAATTGCAATTATCAAAAACTACTACTTAATCAGTCATAGTCTTACTTTACAGTCTCATATTATTAAAGTGACACTTACCTAATGTCTATCTGTAATCATTTTTATACAGCTAAAAAGTTAAACTAATAACAAAACGGTAACGGCTTCTAAATTCTCAACTTTAAATTGCAACTATCAAAAACTAATACTTAATCAGTCATTGTCTTACTTTACAGTGGTATATTATTAAAGTGACACTTACCTAATGTCTATCTGTAATCATTTTTATACAGCTAAAAAGTTAAACTAACAACAAAACGGTAACGGCTTCTAAATTCTCAACTTTAAATTGCAACTATCAAAAACTAATACTTAATCAGTCATTGTCTTACTTTACAGTCGTATATTATTAAAATGACAGTTACCTAATGTCTGACTGTAATCATTTTTATACAGCTAATAAGTTAATATAACAACAAAATGGTAACGGTTTATAATTCTCATTATAGAACTTTACGTTATAATTATCAAAATCCAATATTTAATCACAGTCACAGTCTTATACAACCTTATATCTTTAATAAGTTTTAGACAGCTTAACAGTTAAACTAACAACAAAATGGTAACGGCTTATAAATTCTCACCATATAACTTTAAATTGCAATTATCAAAATCTAACACTTAATCAGCCATAGTCTCACATTACAGTCTTATACTGTTAATATCACCTACCTAATATAACTACCTTAATATCTTTAAGTAATCATTTTTAGACAGCTGAAATGTTAACGTAACAACAAAAAGATAATCAGCCTTATTTTACAGTCTCATACATTTAATAATATCTAATCATTATCAGACAGTTAAAAGAGCCATTCTTAAAAAGTTTGCTAACAAATGGTATCAGCTTTATTCGTCCCATTCGCTTTTCGTTCAATTCTTAATTCGTCTCATTCTGCATTCGTCACTCATTCTTTATTCGTCGTGTTCGCCATCTATTCCTATCTTCCTAAGTCCAATTCTATAACTTGTCTCATTCTTAATAAGTTTTATTCGTTATTCGTCACATTCTTCTTTGGACTCATTCTTCATTCCTCCCTTTCGAATTTAGTCTCATTCACACTTTATCTTTAGTCACATTCGTTATTGGTCTCTCTCTTATTTTGGCGTTACTGGCAAATCGTCTCGTTCTTTTTGGGGTACGTTCGGTACTCGTCTCACTAGATACACGTTTTATTAACTATTCATATTTCTTTTGACCGGATCGGTTATTCATAGTTGAACAAATTAAACTTTATGATTTTGACCTATGATTACTTTACTTACCTACTTTTGAATGCCTATTTATGAAGCGACGTTAAAAAACAGGGACGACACTACAATTAATTTCTACGCTTTTTGGTCGGGTAGTTTTATATTTTGGGTTGATCTAAATAGGTTTCATAACCTAGCAAAAATCAGCCGCCCAAATATTGATAATTTAAGATTGACATGAAAAGATAGTTACAATTACAAATAACTACTGAGACTAATAACGAATATATCGAACTTCGAAATAGACTCAAAACGAAAGAGACTAATAACGAATGTGACCAGCATCGAACGTATCGAAATAAATGAGGCAAATAAGTAAATGAGACTAAATTCGAAAGGGAGGAATGAAGAATGAGTCCAAAGAAGAATGTGACGAATAACGAATAAAACTTATTAAGAATGAGACAAGTTATAGAATTGGACTTAGGAAGATACGAATAGATGGCGAACACGACGAATAAAGAATGAGTGACGAATGCAGAATGAGACGAAATAAGAATTGAACGAAAAGCGAATAGGACGAATAAAGCTGATACCTAACAAATTAAGACGTAATTAAAGTCTATTAAAATATCAAGTCAAAAAGATCAAAACGTCGATCGTAATAACTAATCAGCCATAGGCATAAAACAAACGAGTAAAATGGTACTGACTGTTTAGTATACAACCTCTTACAATTGCTTAGAAATATGTAGCATCATCTTGATTAAGCAAGTGAAACACTTCAGGTTTGTCGGAAGTTTTAGACAACTCAATAACCTTTATTATTGATTCTCTTGGCACTATATCTCTGTCTAGCCTACGAGGCTTTTTAAATATTAACTCGCCTTTAGTACGCATCGTTTTGTAAAATGATATTTCAAATGTGTCATCGTTATTTATAGTTGTCACAACACCAATATAGTATTTCCATGAATTGGTATAATACCTCACCAAAACTTTATCATTGGGTTCGATAATTGAAACTAACTGTGAATCTTTCGGTGAAGTAGTCTCACATTGGGATATTTCATTGTTTGTTTCCCCAGACGAATAACAGGACTTTATAGGGCTACGTGAATCATCAAGTGAGCGTTTTGTGAGCGTGTATTCAAGTTCCGGACAGTTATTCATCCCAGACAGCGCATTGCATAAACCCTCAGAATTAGGAATATCTGAGGTGTTCGTAGACGCATACGTGCGTAGTAGTTCTGGGTCATTGTGGCCAAAAAGCGACAAGTATTCTGAATTAACTTCGCATGGGACTGAAATGTGATCATCGCCATTTTTCAAAGTAGGCGTGTCTGAGATGTTAGTACCTTTATTTGTATCTATATTCGGTGACAATAAGTTTGTTACACGAGAAAGTGGTAAATCGTCATCAGAATCAATTTCAGAGATGTTCATGATACTAGAGTCGCTATGTACACTCATGTCGTCAGAAATGCTTGTACTTGATGTCGAATGCCGTACCGCTCTTCTCTTTCTATTCTTTGTTAATGCGTTTCCCTTGTGATCTTCCCTTGTTGTTTCTTTCTTCATATGTACTATGGGTTTAATTGATTGCAGCTTTTTCACTTTTTTTGTAAGTATTATTTTAGTGTTTAATGCCGCAAAGTCAGTAGATATTTTAGGCTTGATATTTTTACTTCGAACATTTTGGTTTTTGACTCCTTTAGACTTGATACCCGATGGACCTGGCATAACCTTCACGTCTTGTAATATTGTTATTTTGGATTTTGGTGCCTCGCAGTTATCATCATTAATTATTTCTTGCATTTGCAGGCACTGTGGTAAGTCACGATAATTTACAGCTGTGAATGGGGTATTTTCTTTAGCGGCATGGTGAGACGCATGACCCAATAGGCGGATTGACTTAAGCGTGGTTTTCTTTGAAGTTCTTTTTCCTGATTTAATGGGTCGATCACTGACTTCTCCAAAAATTAATTTGTTCACAAAATCAGTACATAGGCTTTTTAATGATTTCGGTTCCGGTAATATTTGATATTTGTCTTTAACTGTTGTTTTGCCTTTGCCTTTACCTTTTATGAACTGGTTAAAATCTTCCGTGGAAACTGATTTTCCAGGTACTACTGCTAATTTTTTATTGTTTTTTGTTTTGGTCTGAGGAATGGGTGTTCTGTTTTGTTCTAAATATTGTAAAAGACACACATCAAATTGATTAGTTTCTTCAACTGTTGTAGCTGGTATTTTACCGATCACTCTAGTTGGATCATACGGAAATATGCCACATGCGGCAAAACCGCTGCAAATAGTTTTGGAGCTGGACATATTTATTTCCACCAGAAGCTGTTTAAGTAGCTCCGGAAAATGTGTCTTATTTAACGTCGAGACATTTTTGTTTGCCGTTTTGTAGTCGAGTAAGATTTTACGCCATGATCTCTTCATTGGACCGAAAAATGCAACATCAAGGGGCTGGGTTAAGTGTCTTGAATTTGGCGGTAAAAATACTAAATTAATGTTATTCTCTCCGCATAATTGTATAACTTCAGCACTCAGATGAGATGACAAATTATCTCCGATTATAACTTTCTGCCCTTCGCGCGAATTTGCCCAAGGTAAGACAATAGTCTTGAACCAGTCATCGAAACAGGCCATATCGAACCAACCCGATTTTGTTCGATTATATCTTGCATTTGGTGGTCCATTCTTACACCACTGGGTCCACAAATGTTCAGCTTTATATACCACGTACGGAGGTAAGCATTCGCCGTCGGCTGTTATGCTGAACATGATCGAAATAGAGGTTTTACTGGAATTTAACACACGCTCAGGGTGTTTAGTCCCACGTTTAAAAGCCGCTTTCGAAGATCCAGGATCATCACTTAAATTGGTCTCATCAAAGTTAAGAATATTTTGACTAGGAATATCCTTAATCGATGTTTGCAGATGGTCAAAATACGTGGAAATCTCATCAACCGATTTAGCTGCTCGACTACGTTTGATATTTTGTGTAGCTCGCAGCGAAAATTTGTGTCGCTCCAGAAAATCACGAACCCAACGTTCTCCGGGCATTTTTCTGTTGAAAAGGTGATTCCTTCCACTTTTTTGTATGTAATTATGTACTACTATGCGTAAATCTAACATTGACAAGGGACAACCAAACCTTCCGGTAAGTTCTAGTACATCAGCGATATGTTTTTCATCTTCTACTGACAGCGCGGTTGGTCGACCGACAGCCTTTTCATGTTTATTTCTGGCATGGTTTAATATTGTGCGTCGTGGAATCCCAAAATGTCTTTCGGCATCGTAAGACGTAAGCGCTTTTGATTTTACTAAATCCACGGCTAGTTTTAGCGTTTCTTCGTCGTAGTCTGCGTACCGTCGCGCTCCGGACTTCCGCCTGCTTTTCTTTCCCATTTTTTTTGTACCTTCAGAATTAAAATATAGTCAAATATATGATCAATATATAAAATGGGGAATTATGAATGCAGCAACTAAATTATTCAAATCTGGGCCTCTATTTCGAAAACCGAATGACTGAAAATTTCGTATCTGCATCTCTTTCGCTCAAATAATGTGCGACAGAGCTAGCAGTCTATAATCCGATTTCACGCCGCCGCCGCCGATCATTTTAAAATCGGCGCACACGTCTAATTGTGACAAGCTCCTTAAATAAAGATAAATTTTTTTTTGCAAAACGCGTCAAATGTTCGTACGGTTCATAATCCACAAAGATTTTCAGCTTGAGTTGGGAAATCAAATGAGGCAGTTAATCAGGTAAGGTATACCTACTTGACTAATTTTAATGACTAAAGCGATTCTGCTTATGGAAGTGGGTAATAAACGAAGTGGTGACAACCCTAGCCTAGGCAATGTTGGGGCCTGGATGTTCTAAGAAACCTTTCACAACATTGCCTATCGTCGTTCTAGCCTTATGTGAGCATATTTACAAGCATAAGTACGATAAACAACGAAAAGAGCGTTATTACTTACCATACAAATACTCTGCAAGCAGCTATACCTCGTATTTTCACTGCAATTACAAAAGTTTTGGACACACCGAAAAAACACGTGGCCGCTTTTAAGGCGTTGACGCCGACTGAGTCCAAAACGACCAGTGTTGCTACAACAAAAAATATTAAAATGGGTTGCCAGCTAAACAATGTCATTTCTACCATTTTTAGAAGTAAAAAATAGATAACGGTTTGGTAGAAAAATAAGTATTTGCAAAAAAGGCAATATTGTAGCATGTTGGTAAAGTTGCAGCCTTCGACGGTACTTTTAGGTATTTAAAAAATTATAAACAAACCGGAGCTGTCAAATTTGACAGATCCAGTGGTAGTGCACCTTTTAAGGCCAGAATAAATTATAGTGATCCAATTCGAATGGTTAAAAACACGATCCCGTAACAAAACGACAAAAACAAACTATTTAAAAAAATATATAAAACAGAAACAAATAAAACTAACGTAAATTAACAATGAACGGAAGCTTTAACCCATATATGCCCAGAACTATTTTTGGTCTCCGATTTCTTTCATTTTTGGATATGTGGGACCCTAAGGGGTTCTTATAAAATCCGCATTTAATGATTTGAGATTAGAGGGGGGGGAGGGTGTTTTTTTTAATGGGTCGAAAACTACCCCTAGGGCAAATCTGTTCCTTAGGGTCGTTTTCGACCCATCGTGTGCCGTGTAAGTCAATGTTGGATAAAATTGACATAACACTGTTTATATTGTTTATTTTGAGACAAAATTGAATAATGAAACCTGAAGAAGCCTTTTACGTGGAAATTATCACCTAATTTCTTGCACCCCGTTAAAGGTTATTTTTACACAAAGCACGCCGTAGTTGTGAAAGAATTCTTTCAATCATATGTTTAGAATTATGTTGCCGCATCGAATAAGAGACGCTGGTTTGGATTTTTCTACTGAGCCCGGGTTCATTTATTGCGTTATTATTCTGCAGGAAAACACGAGCAATGCTTCGGCGTAACTTCAGTATACCTATTTCACTCCTAAACTCGCGAGTTAGGATCGAGTGTAGTAGGTATTACTTATGAATATGAACATGAACTGCGACATCAATGACCCAAAAAAGAACGGTATTATATAATTTATTGCCTCTCATTTCGATTCTACATACTTATAATGCCGTCGTTACAGTCTAGTCGATCCACTACCCCACAATCCGTATTGGGAAGTGATATTCCGCTGTGGTACATCAATCGTCTATTTTAGCGCAGCAGAAAATCTTCTCGCCGTTTGCATAGGTTGTACACAGTGTTTAGTCGAGAAAAGAGTCAGAATGATATTACTATGCCACCTAACAATGTATATCCCTTTGTCCCATCCAATGGGTAGCCGTAGATACCCTCTCCTTATTTTTTAATTCTTTGAAGTCCTCCAGTTGGCAGTTTTCATTTAGAGTGGTGCATACTGTACCATCAGATACCATCGCCAGGATGATCAATATAAATATCAGTACCTTATCTTATCATCAACGTTTTAATTTTCCAACAAATCTTTTATATAATTCGTTGCAAGTAGTCGTCTGATCCTAAATATAAAAAATTGTAACTAAATACACTTCTGCCCACAGGGTCGTTAATGACCCACCCAAGTTTAGACAACCACTACTTTCCCAAAAACTATTACTTTCAAATACTTTTTGTATCATAAGATAAATAAACTATCTAACTTTATAATAACAATAACATAACAGGTATATTTACGAAGAATAAAATATTACTTACAATTCGCTCAGAAAAGATGCACTTTTTTGCCGTCTCAAATCAAATCATAACTTGCAGTGACACTAGAGGTCATAAAATTGCCGGCTAACCTACATTTCCCAGTAATTTTGAAAGAAAACACTATCACAATCTCATAGATGGCGCTAGACGACGTAAATGAGCGCTTACGCTTACAAGGTCGCACGTTATTTGATACCTAATTTTCGGGACAAAAACGACCCCTGGGCATATATGGGTTAAAACACAAACATCGCACGCGTATCATCAATATGACAGCAAGCAATGGCGAATGTCAAACCGACAAAGTAAAAAATCACATAAGGTATGTGTTGCTACTTTAAACCTGTGGCTTTCTATTTTAGTCGTGCTACTTCCAGTATAATGCAGCCTAGTTAAAAATTACGTAAGGTAAGGTGTTGCTACTTTAAACCTGTGACTTTTTATTTTAGTCGTGTTACTTCCAGTACCTATAATGCAACCTTGCGTTTTAAACCTCTGCAAGATTGGGTACTTTTTAGTGACGATTTACTGGAAAAAAATATATATTTATTAAATGTGATAAAAATAATGTTTATATTCGTGAATTTGTATATGTACGGTAAAATAACACATGTTATTTAAATGGAACGGACTGCAGTAGTGAGAGGTCCATTACTTTATAATATAAAAAAATTAACAGGAACCAAACGTTACCTTATAAATAACCCTTTTAATTGTTTGTTTACATTCTTTTAAGTACCTAAAAGTACAGACTATAGGGCTGACATCTCTAAATTCGCTTAAAAAACCTGGACATTTGGCGCAAATCGCATTTTTTCCCCGGGCGTGTCTGAAAATAATATTATTAAAAAAGAATCGCTTTACGCTGTTAACGTGTTACGCTGAATGAATATAGTGCCTCGCATAAAAACTGTCCGGGTTTTCCCCGGACACTATTTGAAAACCTAGGACAAATCCGCGATCCGCGCCATCCGTCCGGGTGGACGGATGGCAGCCCTAATCGTACCTAACTATTCTTACCCGGGTGATTATTTATGCATTATAACTGTCGCATATTCTGCTCGCAATCCGGCTTTTCCGCCTTCGTTCTTCGCAAACTAATTAATTAATAATAATAATTCCAATTTTTATGGTGAACTGGGCGAGTGCCGATTGACCTGGCTAGCCTTCTTCCATACTGTGCCTGAGAGCACAAAAGGGAATTATTTTCGGTCCAGAGGAGAGAGAAGCAATACCTACGTGTTTTTTGAGAACAATTGGCAATTGGCTTTATTATCGTGAGAATTGACTATGTACTCAATCAATACCTATTACCTATACGAAACTCAACATTTACCTACGTATTTCCTTTGTTCAATAACTACTTATTTACTTAGGTAAGTTGGATAAAAATGGGAAGACAGTTGAACAGCTCAATCTTGAATCCGAGCAGAGGAAGGCTGAAATTTCGAGACTCGTCTCGTAGTGATTTAGTGACGATTGATGATCCTCAACCGAGACCTAGGTAACTGCAGAATATGCTGGCAGTTCGATGCTCTCTGGACAATTTATGATGATAAGAAAGATGACGATCAGAGTTACTTCATTTTATAAACTAGGTTACGTAGGTGCCTGGTAGGTACACCTATGCACTTATCCTGATCCTGATTAGTAATTTTACTGAACGCTTTAAGTAGTCGCGAGTCGACGAACAATATTCATTCCCTTGCTCTTTTAGGTTGTATGGCGCTCATTCGTAGATTTTTTTATGATTATCGTCTATATTTCAACTCATCTGTATATCACAGGAATCTTATATGGACATAAACTAGTACAGAAGTCGTCCTCGGTAAAGTGTGTGGCATATTGGGTCAATATTTACCCGCATTTAAATGAGTTGTCTGCGAAATGTAAGTAGGTCCCTAATTTGATTGGTTTCGCTTAGAGGCCTTACGTTTAACACACTATACGTTTCCTTGAACTATACAATATGAGAACATCCTTGGAATTACAGGCGAGATGTTTAAATTAACACATTAATGCATTTGTGTTACATGTTTTAAAATATGTAAAAGAACCTACGCACATAATTCTAGAATATGTAATCCAAATAGGTTGTTCGTAAGATTTAAGAAGAGCTAGTAATGTTGTAAAACTCCAACTGGTAGGCTTACTGGTATTCTGCTTGCCCAACTCTTAAAAACTTGTTGACTTAACATTTACCATAAAGAGCGACAGCTCTCGAAACGGCTGGCAACTCTTTATTTAATTCAGTTTTGATAACTGCAGTATTTGAGGTTGAGTCACTTGAGATTGGGAAATAGCCAGCGGTATTAAAATTTGTTTAAAATTATTTGCCGTCGTCCGAGTATAGATACGAGCGCAGATCGTTTTATGGTTTATTTGACGCGTCGCCGGTCCAGTCGCGAAGAGTTGACGAAAATATCGACGGCAGGCTGACAGTCGACAGGCGGCGCGTATCGAGTTACCAACCTTTGGAATAACAACGCTGGAAAAGAAAACACCATTATAATGACTTGTGGTATATCAAAGGAAGACCTCTATAATGTCATCTGAAGTTCAACGATATTCAGGCCGACTGTAACACACTGTTTCGCTGCATTGTTGTTCCTTGACATTTAACAATACAGAATCATCACAAGCTTTCATTTGTTCATGTTTACATATCGAACCGAGCAATTGGACTGTTTACATTCCGACTACATCCAATATGAACATCGCTAGATAACAATGTGTTCGAAAGTAAATACCTACAGCAATTTGTCAATCACAACAATGACCGTAGTGATAATATTTGTTAAACTACTACAAGATAAGGGGCATCAATGAATAATCATTTTGCGATTGGGCGATTATGGATAAGGACGAAAAAGAATGAAGCTAATAAGTGTACCAGATTTATAGATAAAGTTTATCAGTCATGTTTCACATGTTCCATTTTCAGATTAAACTTTGATAAGAGATGAGATAAAGCGAGTTTATTAGCCTTAAACATAACTGAGTGGCTGATACTTGGAGGATGTAAGCTTGTCTAATTTCCATTTTTAACAGAGACATTACACCTTAGTTATTTTCCCATGTGTTGAACGCATAAATTGTTTATTATACATTAAATCACGTCAAGAGACCTGCATTAATGTCGGTATCATGGCCAGCAAAATAATATTGTAATTATTGCGTTTATAGCGCGTAGGCGCCAGGCACTTTGATGTTGACGATTCCGCAACCCCGCAGCAAAAGTGAGCTTAGTTGGGTCATTCATTATGTAGTTGCTTAGCTTGTGATTAGACGATAGCGCCTACGCTGATGACCAAATGAGGGTAGTCGTGGGTAGCGTGGAGGTGTAGAAGCCAAGGTTGTGCCAGTCCCTCTCCAACAGGTTGTAACAAGCTGTGGGCTGCTTAATTAAAATGTCTAAAACGTCTGACGGTCTTCGAATTATTGCTTTGTTATGAGCTAAATTATTTATGGGTCAACGGCGGCGCCGCATCGCTGTCCATGCCTTATAAGGGCGTCCTCTGATTCAGTTTTTCTCGACATTCTGCTGCTGGTTCGTATTACGTTTGACGCTTTGAAGTAAATGAGAATCTCCTGAAACTGTCAAACATAAGCTTGTAATAGAATTATCTAGTAAATCTAAATGGCAGTTAAAATTGATTCGAATTGAAAGTGAAATTTTCACAAGTTGTTGGCTGATTGGAAATGGGGAAAGCAGAGCATGCGTTTTACGTAGACACTCTGTCCTAGACTAGACCAGTTTCGATCTGAGAAATGCCCTAGAAACTTAATATTGACACGCGACTCATTATCTTGTCTGCGCGACCTCGATAAGCTACGTATTGCATCTCTAGAAAACTGGATCACGCCTATTCTTCACGGGTTCCCACTCCCACGACATTGTCGCTACACGTATCTCCGCTCGAGCGACGTGATCACTTTACTAATGATAAATATTTTTCTAAGGTCGAGAAAACTGGAAGGTATATCGTGAGTGCGCACAAGAAGTAATGATACGCTTACAATGCAAGCTTAGAACAATACCAGCAATCATTCCGTTCCCGTGTGTCTTCAGATCAGAATAATGGCGTATATAATTCAAGAACGGCAGGAACATTGCCTTTTGTTCCGCCAACCCACAATCAGAGTGACAAAGACTTGGAATGTTAATGAAAGCGGGTGACCATCGTGCTTAGTGTACTTGAACGCAACAAGAATGCGTTCGGGAAGGGCGCGTAGGCAGCTAGCGCGTGAGCACTGTAATTTGAAATGAAAATCAATCGCTTCAGAATGCCAAGCGAACCTGTCTTGTGGGTGGGACCCGAGGCCTACGCGTACTGACAAACAAACCTAATACATACACAAATCGCTTTTAGATTTTCGGTTCCGTAATATTTCACTGTATAGACTCCTACGCGGTAACGTGATTTATCGAATTGGATGGATTTAAAAGAATGTTTATTCTTTCTTTGTGAGGTGAATCTCTATTGTCCGGAAAATTTATGTCATAGAAAATCTTTCGTAACTAAATCAGACACATCAACTGAAGCGACTAAGTCGTTCATTACAATTCTGAAACTGAATAATTTAACACAGAATGCTGATTGCATAATTAGCAACAAACTTATCATAATTGCAGCAAGAAACCACATGATTGAATTTTATCACTTCTCTGACAAACATTGTTTAGCATATGTGAATATTCAGCAACTGAGTAAACCAGCTAGGTACATTGGCGTATATAGGGGGGTGGCCGGAGCCCAGACGACAGTGTCTTTGTTGAGAAGTAAACAAAAAGGTTGATCGAAGCGTGGGAGCTGAGCCTGCAGACGAGGTGACTTGATGGGTGGACCGGGTTAGATTAATAGTACATCTCACGACGCCTACGGAACTGTTACCTTTTGAACACTTTATCAAGTTACACAGTTTACAATTTAGTGAAAGTAGTTGTGGTCGTTGATGTTTTGTTATTTGTTACCAACAGCAGATCACAGCAACGATTTGAAGTCTGGCAAAAAAACTTGAGGATTTTAGGTCAGGCTATGAATGAAGTTCAAACTTTTAGCGCCGACAATCCTGATAAGTATTTCCTAATGATGAAACTTAAGAAAATCCGGCGGAAGTTCATTCCATGCGTTATCTCGTCTAAATAAGGTGTTCCGTGGGAGTGCTTTGTGAACTCGCCATATGCGCTGAGACTAAGGATGCGAGATGGCAAACTGAATAACGGTTGCATTGACCAGTTGATGATTAAAGGCATTTAAAATAAAAAGTTCATATTTTCAAGAATGAACATTGGAGTACCGCGAGGCTCCCCTTGTGGTACAAAAATGTTCACATTACATGGTTTCGTTCGACGGCAAAGACAATGATTTAGATTTTATGTCATAATTTTATTTTGATTCTATTGAAATAAGTACGTATTAAGATTAAATAAAATGCTCCTAAACATCTTACAACAAGTCTAAACACAAATGAAGTAACGAAAGGTTTTGATTTTCTGGTTAGGACATATTTTGAACGGACTAAACTTCTTGTCAACCATAATATTTCGATTTGAGATAGATCTAACAGTACATTATTCTCAAAAACTGGTGTAAGATAGTTTCTTATACAATATCGTACATAATTCAAATTATGTATGCGTAAGGACCCTAAAAGAATTAATTAAAAATCACGACTTGCGTGTAAGAGACTGCACTCGCAGATTCCATTTCAGCAAGCAATGATCTTGATGAATTTACATTACTAATGCGTGGCAATGTACAAACATGTACTGGGGCCCAATTCGAGAATGCCGTTTAAGATATCGCCAAACGTCAAATCTCCATTAGATAACAGTTATATCGCCATTGAACTGTCATTTAAATGCGATGAGCTTAAAAGTGACATATCTCATCTCAATTTTGGAAATACGAAGGCGATAATGATTGTCAAAAATGTTATTCATGTATATAAATTTCTGTTTTGAACGAAACGTAACGGACTAATTTCACGTACTACGCGGTCAATTTAAAGTATGCGCCTGTTATTTATGCCGTCACATACAAAGGAAGCGAAAATTTTGCGCGTCTGAATTGACGAAGTTGCGATGTTCTACGGATATCGCCACTTGTCAAGTAGGCACACGTCAAAAGTGACGGATGGCGATGAAATGGAGAGATCTCCATTATATTTCTAAAATTGGTCGAATACCCCCCCTGGTTTTATACATTAGCGGTCACAATGAACGTTTGTGAGCGGTCAGAGTAAACAGTGCTCGATGGAAAACTGTTGACCCACATAGTACAATGGGCGAATAAATCTCATTTGGACAAAAAAGGTTTTCGTTATTTTATTTATACCGGTGTGGGCCGTGTGATGCGACTATTGATATTTTACTCAAGACACTTGATGCTTGATTTAAACCGACAACTTATCTAAATGCGCCGGTAAGAATAATTCTTCACCACTTATTGATTTTGTGGAAATGTTTTGATACTATATAAAAATAATAGTAAACAAAAAATGCATCACTGTGTACTTACTAACAATAAGCAAATGTTCAACATTATCCGTGACGAGAGTGAAGTTCAGAGTTAAAGTTGCATTATTCATTTACATACACTGGGTGTGTGAAAATGTTAACTGTTTATTAATTACATGATCCAAAATATATAATATGATCCAAATAAGTCTCTTGGGGACATCGGATTTAGTTGGATACTCTTATTTAGAATACGTTAAATTGGTTATTGTTATTTTTATTAACATGCCATAATTAATAAGTTATGCTTTAGTAGGTTGTAGGTAAGATATTTAGTTACTTGATGCCGTAATTCAAGAGGTAATGACCAAAATTCCTTGTTTTTACAAGCGGTTAACGAGATTGACATTCACTCCGTTTTAGTACCTTAACAAGATTAAGTTGTTTTGAAATCAGTGGCGCCGTCTTTACCTAATGTGGGCTAGCGATTATCCTCAGTAATGATAGTAATCTCTTTGAACAAGGCAATATACTTATGGTTTTATCATAATCAATCATTATAATCTACCTGTACGTTTCGGCATGCTTCATTTGTCAACGGCGTAGGGTTTTAGTCTATAATCTATACTATTATAAAATTGTAAAAATACATTTTGTGTACATTAAAGATATTACATAAAACGTAATAGGGTCACTGCATCGAAATTTTTGTATGTTTGTAGGTACCTATGTATGTATTCAAGTGTGCGTCATGCTATTTACGCCTAAACGGTTGGTCCAAGTTAAATATGTTTTGGTACTCGAGTGGGCATCGACAGGTGGTTAGATACTTTTTAACCGACTAACGGAGAAGGAAAAAGACCATTACCCATTTTTTCCCGAACTTCGTATTAAATTAAATGCATGTATGCATGAAAAAATACGCATATAAGTATAACGGGTTAGCACAAATAAACTGGCATGTTATTATATCGCGCATAAGCAAAGCAATATTATTATTTTAACCGAACTTCGCATTCACCTTTGCTTCTAATATAGAATAAGAAGATGCCAGAGCTCTCACAAAATGAAAACCTTACTTATGGTGCAAGTTAATTTTGAACACAATAACTTACATTTGCTAAGGAACTTATGAAAAAAACTTGTTTCATAATCTGCGAAAGTATTAGAAGTTACTGTTACATTAACAGATTATCATACACATTGTCGTTTACGGCCAACCTATGACATTTTGATCGCCTATGTAGATTAACGGTCTTTAGAATGTATGGGGACCGCCGGAGTCGATATCGGTAAAACGGTGGGTGAATGAATGAAATGGATCACGCCTATCGAGCGATATCAATAAAAAGCAAATATGCAATCATTATAATGAAATATCAATCATAAAAAAGCAAATACTCTTGTTGATGGAGAAGGCTCGACATCATGTGTACCTCGGTTCACGGATACAGCACCATTTTCAAAATTGCATGCTGTGTCACAAAGACAACTCATACCAAAAAGTTCTGGTCATAAACGCCACAAGGCCTTTATTATAAACACTACGAAAAGTGTTCGAAAAATGTGGCAGTTTTGCGAAGATGAAAGTCGCCGTCCAAAGACGTGCCGTAACACGAGGGTCTCAATTTACATCTCTCGACGTACTATCCGTGAAAGTGTTATTAGGATCTGTAGGATAAAATATACGTTCGTTTCTGTTTGATAATCAAGTGGTTTTCTAGTATCTAGATTCCCTGGTGGACTACGAAGGAGTAGCCTATTATTTCGATGACGTTTTTCTATGATCCTCAAGTTGCTCTCTCTTGCAATGTGCTTCGTCTTCTTTTTATTTTATTAGTACCTACTATTGAAAACCTTAATGTATACTTTTCTGTTCCGAATTTCCGTTATGTTAGCCTATCCTTGATAGACGGTTTTTGTAAGTTTAAAAGGTTCCGCCTGAGAAGTGGTTTTGCTTGTTGCAATTTTAATAAACGGTTTTAAGTATTATCATAATTGACCTAAATCACGTTTAAATGTTATTTCTGCATTACATTGAAAGTGAGAATAAACTGTTGACATTGTTTCCAACTTTATGCAGATTACGATAACACAGCACGGTGCATTAATCACATCCTGTTCTTTATTTCTTTTGAAAGTGAAATTTTAATTTAGTACAATATTAACAACCAGAAACGTGTCGTAGGTTAGGCTAATCATCATTAGCAGTAAAGTATCGAAATAATTGTCAAAATTCTTGTATTTTATTTAATAAGTTACATATTTTTATCGTTTAAGTTCCAAAAGTTAACCCAAAAAAAAACTTGGTGTGCAGACCGGTAAGTTCTGTCTTACAGGGGGCTTACGATGGTAGCGTTTATCACGTGATAAATATGTGACAAAGCATCCGTCACGTTCTGATTCTGACTTCTTGACTTTTCATTTTCGTTATCATCATAGGACCGCAGGTCTGCACTTTAAGTTTTATCTGGTTTTATTTTTTGAACAAGTAGACTTCTTTAATGATTTGTCGTCTGTACCATTATTAAAAGTGTATTAGCATGGATAAATCAGTAGTACATATATGTCTCGAACTATCTATAAAATAAACAACTATGGAGCGAACGCAATTGACCAATTTTCATAGCAACCAAATCAATATTTAAATTGCCGCGAACTTCTAAATTGGGCGACGCTCGCGCCTACGCGCGTTCACATTCGCTCGTATTTGCTTCTGCTGAGTGAAAATCAAAACAGTCCGTGTGAGTCTGAGGTCTGAGTCATTTCGTAATTCGTCCAAACAGGGCCGGTCTAGTTCTTCAACTTTCTACGAGGCATGTAGGTGGCGAGCGGCCTGGCGCCATCTTGGGACTTGCCGATCGCAGTGACAGTTTCTTTCTTACCAACTTCGTCGCATTTTTATTATATTTAATACTAGGAGTGCCCGCGACTTCCGCCCGCGTGGAATTCGGTCTGTGTCAGTAGGCTGCTAATACCTCACCGTTCAAACCTTCTCTGGACTACGACAAACATGTCAAAACCAAAATCTGCTAAATCTGCCCAGCCGTTCTCGAGTTTTAGCGAGACAAACAAACAGCAATTGATTTTTATATATATAGAAGATATAAGATAAATGCCATCAGAGGACAATATTATTCTCAACTCGAACTACTCCTAGACTAAGCAGCCACCATTTGTACCATGGCGGATGCTAGAATAATCAAACTAATATATATATTTGTGAGTGCGTTTATGTGTTTGTTACTTCTTCATACTCAAACAGCTGGATCAATTTTGATAAATTTTGGTATGAAGGTAGCTGACACCCTGGATTAACACATAGGCTAGTTTCCGTGGGATGAGTACTAACACAGCGAGGCACAGCTAGTGTAGGATAAATTACAAAAACCCTTTGCCTAGGAACACATATTCTAGATCATCACACAAAATATTTGCATTTGACAAGATTCGAACCAGGGACCGCTGGCTTTGTAGGCAACTTCGATCTACCATGGATTAAGCTAACCGCGTCGTCGTCCCTTACAAATGCCAAGTTACCTCAGTGTTGCCGCTTAAGGGCGTTATCACACTTGCGAGTTGCGAACGTGTTTTCTATACAAATTAGTCGCGGCGAACTCGCTGCGTGATCGCCATCATACGAAATTCGCTCACAAATCGCAAGTGTGATAAGGCCTTTAAAGGTCGTCTCGATGATTCAAGTGTTCCTCTTTAAATACAAAAGAGATATTGTTGGATGGAGCATTCTTAAGGTTTCTCCTGAGTACTCGTCTTGCCAATCAGCACCAGTATTTAGCACGTTTTCTATTGCATAGCATGATTGACCCTTTCTGCCTACATACTTTCAACAATCCGTGTGAATGCAACTGGCGTTAATCAGTGGTATTTAGATAGTGGTAAGGTTATGACAACATTAAGAACAAAATCCGCTTTTTCACGTAGATTTCTGTAATTCGCTCTCCGAGAATAATCGATAGGCAACGCTACACTAACAAGCTACATAAACAATGTCGAAAGTGCCTCTGTTGCGCCACCACGTGCGTGTGGGATGCGCCGGCGCCGGCCTGCCGTCCGCCGTAGTGTGTACACGACTTAAGGGTCCCATTCATTTCGCGTTAAGCAATTTGTTAAAGGCAGAGCGTTTACCGATTCATTCATGCGATGTTGCAACTGTTCATGTCCGGTTTAACTTCACTTATAACGTTGTTAATGTCATTTTAAATTATTCTGTGCTTAGTGATTCAATTATTATGCTAATTTTTGAGCTGTCATTCATATAAATTGTTCTAAGGACAAAGGAATCTTGTTATTGGCTAGAGGAATTATCTATCTATCTATCAGCCACAGACGTCCACTGCTGAACATAGGCCTCCCCCATGACTCGCCACAAAGTGCGATCCTGTGCAGACCGCATCCAATGATTCCCCGCCACCCTCACGAGGTCATCCGTCCATCTAGCGTGGGTCGGCCCCCGACTAGATGGAGAGGAATTATATTAATTGGTAATTTGGGAAGTAATTATTTATGTTTGATGTCGTCGTAGTGTTTTCTTTAGAGTCGTTTTGCGGCTTCGAGCACATCTTAATCCGTAACCGCTGAAAAGTAAATCTTCTTTATTAAATTGAAACATAGATACGTATGCAGTGAGTCACCTAAGCACACGTCGCAGATGTTTTTGTTTCACTCCTACTCGCTTATCGCAAGATCGGTCTGTCACTCTCATTCACTGCGTCTGCAGGCCGCAGCACGCTAGCCATCCATACGTCACGTCTGTTCATTTAATTACGTTTCATCTCTTTACGGTTTATACTTCCTTTACTAGTTCCTTACCAAAATTGGCAAATAGGAACACTCGTGAAAATCATCTTGGTGTTTGTCTGTTGGTCTTCTTTTGATTTTATATAACAAAGTTTCAAAATCATTATTACAAATACATATGTTTACTTAGTACCCACCGAAGCCAAACCTAATAAACCTTGCCAAACGCAAAATTAGTAAGAATGATAATAATACGGTAGATAAGACCTACTAATTTTGATTGGCATTGTTCATGTCGTAAAATATAGTGTCTATTGGTAGATCTGCCTGTACGTAACAATTATACTTGTATTTAGCTTTGAATTACGTCATTTGCAGTATTGGAATGAAATATTCTTGACCTCATTTATGTTTAGGTTAGGGCATACTGGGTGATTCTGATTATCAACACTATGCGAAAGATGTTAGGAAACACGAATTGGTAAAGTAATTAAGCGCTGCTAAGAACTCTTTGAACTACAACTCTGATTTATTTTTGATGTATTTTTAACTATGTTATCTTATTATGTGGTTTCAATTAAAATTGTAGCGTAATACCACGTAAATAAGATGTAACCGCAGAAAAACTAACATATAATTAGGCCCTTTGAATTCCAAGCCACGGAACTATGTTTATCAGCTTCGAACCTGTCCCGATGATCGTAATATTAATAGTCGTACTGAGGTCAGTAGGTTCCTTACATGCATTTGATGTTTTATCGTTATGTCCCCTTACATAATGCAACATTAATGAAGATAATATTTCTGCTTACAATGTCACTTGTATTTGTTAGGTAATAACAACGTTAATTTAAAGCGAAGACGCGCGTCTTTAAATGATTATATTTATTATTGTAGCTATATAAACCAAATATCTACATAATGTTGTTACAGTTGTAATTGTTAAAGAAACTGCCAGGTTTTTCAAGGTACGAGTGTGACAGGGTAAATCATCTTTATGGAATTTACGCCTACAGTTTGATAATTTAAATAGAGCAATTTCATGTGATTCAGAATATCTAGATTCTGGGTATCTGGATGTAAGCCAATTTTCATTAATGCGGCCACTTTGGAGACATTTTCTGCTATATCATGTGGAGCATTTAATGAGAATCCAGTTTGAAACATTCAAGCTTTAGTATACCTTGAAAAAAATAACAAACATTTATCTTTAACTGAATCCGTCAGAACCGAAGTGTTTGTTTACGAAGTTGCAAAATTTCTTAAATATTATTCAAATCGAAAGTTCGTAGTCGGTGCGTTTCCCAGTTGTCTACCAAAGCGCTGCCAAATATCGTTCAAGAATAACGTGTAAATGAAAATGATTTAGAATTGGCGTCAAGCCCGCATGCCCGTCATCGCCCTCTCCTGCATTTCATTTAATATTTAACGGTAACACTGTTATACACCGATAAAGAGCGCGATAGTGTCCCCTCCCGATAAACTACCGGTCCAATAGTTGTTCATATTTTCGTATTTGACATTATGTTTAATCACAGCGAGCTATCGGGTTAAGCGCCTAACAATAGCTGTATTGTCGCGGCTAAAACGGGAGTCGTAACTTTCATTTCCGATTAAAGGCTCCGAAACACACGTTTAAACATATTTATTCCAAAAGAACAAGAAATAAACCGACTTAAGAGTTACTAGGCGTTGAAATGTTTACGTAACGTGTGCTTTTATTAAAAATATATGAAACATTCGCCGGAATCCAACAACGACTTTTACAGACGGCTTCTTAATTTGTCCGAAAGACGCAGGGGCATTCGACTGCGGGTTCAGCGTTCGACCTGAAATAAATCTTCCCGTGTTCGGTTAAAGTCTAACTTTGCTCGGTAATGATCCGCAAATAGGACTTAATACGAATTAATTGGATATTTTTAATGACATGCCGTTGGTTATTTATAAAGCATCTGGCACAGGGGCCTCACCGATGTTATATTCGGGAATAGGCAAACGTAAGACTATTTTATAACATCTATAAGACGAAATGAATCTCTAACAGATTTTAGAGATATGATTTTACTTCCATTATCACTGACTAATGTTGTAATAACATACTTTTTGTTTGTTGCAGGTATGTAACAGGGAACTTCGTTTTTCTACACATGTAACTTGTTGTAATACCATTTGTTCAAAAGTAAGTAAAGTATATAGGTTTCATACTTATAAAACTTAATATGACGCGTATCTTTCCTCTCAAGTGCACAAAACTTTGCAAAGTTTGCTATGGTTTATTTCTTGCTTGAGAGATTGCGTTTACTCACGGTGAATACAAACAATATTATTATCTACTTCGAGATTCTCTCGCTAAACAGATCGCTTTGCTACTACTTACCGCCATTTCCTGTCTAGATTTTAACCGCACGAGATACAACAAAATCAGCATTTATCTGAACGTTTTCGCTTCCGTTCCGTGATGATTACTATCATTACAAATTACCAGAGAAGCTGACAAAGTAGCTAAGCTAAACAATAACTTGATAATAGATTGTAGTCCTAAATTAATCACTGCCTAGATTGAATGTCTTTGTCATGGTGTGTCTTTGTATAGTGATCAGTATTAGCGATCCGATCGTCAGATTAATTCATATTCACGCGCAGGATTACAATAAAGAATTAATTACAAATGACTAGGTATAAGGTATAACAGAGCCCAGCCCATAAAATGTATTTACAAGAGTAAGAAAGAGCCGCAGTACAATTTATATACATTGTGCATTAACGAAGTTATTTATTATGGAATCTTTTTTATTACATTTAATTAGAGTTGTTTGCCGCATCCAATGGTTCATTCTTGCGCGTGCGATGGCAGCGGGCACGGGCAGCGCACGCTCATTAAGTCTTAAAACAATGCAAGGCGGGGTTGTCAACGCAATAAAAATCACAAGACGGCCGGGATGGGAGCGCCTAATGGTTCCGTACTTGTCGCTCGGTAACCACGATAAGAACTGTGTTGCCAGATTTCTTGATAATATGCGTTTCATTACTCTGTGTTGCGTTCTTTTGGCTTTCATGGTTTCTGAAGTCGTTCAGTTGGGGGTCGATTTGAACGAATTACATTGGCCTACTATTTCGTTCCTTTCTGCTACCTATACTGCTGTCAGTAGGTAAGAAAAGGGAACGAAGTAAACGAAATGAATCGACAGGATGCCATCTGAAACTGGAATCTGAGATACCATCAAGCCAAAAATAATATCATAATTGATGAGTTCTTGGATGCTCTGAATTCAATTGCATTTTATTGACCTAAAGTTAGCCGCGCCATCTTTTTTCTTGCGACACATCTGGCGTCGAATCCGTCATAATGACGATATTTCGGTAATTTTAATCTGGGACATGACAGCGGCAATGAAATGACTGACGCGCTAGTCTATGAGTATTTGAGTATGAATGGACTAGGTTTGGGTTAAAAATATCGATATTTTTTCCGATATTTTCTCTATAATTTGTAAGCGCAACATGGTTTCTTTGGTCTGTGTTACGGTGACAGCTGTATCTGGGTATAGTGTAATGAAGGCGAGTAGGCCTAAAATATCTATATTTTTTATTCTATACATATTCGTCATTGTTTAAAAATATCGATATATTTTTGCCGTCCCTACAATGGACGCTGCTCGGCCAAGTTTTGGGCGGTCTCGGGCCAATGACGCGGGGATCCTGCTTCCGCAGGCGCGGGCGCAGCTACGCGTAAACAATCGCACAGAATCAATCTAGGGGAAAGGGAAAGGTCCGTGAATAGACAATAGCAATAATTTGTATTGTAAAGGCACTGAGGACACGAACGCTGCTATGTTGTTTAACATGTAAGAACATCGATAGGTACTAAACCGAGAAAAGCGTGGTTCTGAAATAAAAGAAGTACCCACATATATCGATATCGGGGATACCGTAGGTCACAGCCGTGCTTTTTCATCAGAATTATTTTAAACTAGCTGTGCCCCGCGGTGTTACCCGCTCATCCCACGGGAACACTACATTTATTCGGGATGAAAAGTGTCCTATGTCCTTCCCCGGGACTGAAACTATCTATATACCAAATTTCATCTAAATCGGTTCAGCGGTTTAAGCGTGAAGAGGTAACAGACAGACAGACAGACACACACTTTCGCATTTATAATATTAGTATGGATTTCACTGATATTATGTGATTGATTAATGCTATTGTGAATCAAGGTTAATACGAGGGCGTATGCGGGAAACGGGAAAATATGGCATCGAAGTATTTGTGTTGTGACATGTTGTTGTTCTTATTTATAAATACACCTACTTAATGAAAGCAGAGTTAAGTAAGAGTAGACTAAAGTCACGTGTAAAATCCTCAGTTCCACGTTTTTTCTCGAAAATTTAGTAACACGGCGCACTATTATTGTACGTGAATCGTGTCAAACATTTAACATGCTTTGAAGTAGCGAAAGTTTGAAGATCGCCCAGTCGGTAGTTGGCAGCTAGACGCAAATTTGTAAACCACAACAAATGAGCCGTCCTCTATAAGAAAAGCAGTCAGTATATTAATGTCACACGTGTTTCATAGCATACTGTATGCATTTTTCTTCAACGGTTAAGAATTTTCAGAGCAAAGTGCAGAATGTGTATCAATCACGCAAGATAAATCATGGGCTTGGTCAGAAATGTCTAAATATCTGTCACTGTATTCTTGTGGTTCCATTCATACCAAAAATTATAGAGGATAATGTTTTGACATCCTGTATAACATCCTGAATGGGAAAAAACATCACAAATGACTAGGGAAACTATTCGGAATGAGTCATCTGTAGGTATCTGAAGACGTAGCTGGGTCATATTTTGACGAGGGTTTCCGATATCGAAAATTTTGAAATATGTCTGCTTTGCCACGGCAATCCGGATATATCCAAGTATTGTGTTTTTTGCCATTCAAGCTGCTTTTTACACATAAAATCACTGCATTCATATCAGCTACGGTTAAGTAAGTACTTCGAATGAACACACACTTTGCTAAGTTAGACATATTGAGGAAATCTCTAACAGATGTCATTTAGCAGTCTCTAACTAATCTACATTCCTACATTATTGATTTGGCGCGGACTGTAGGTCGCGGTTCAGTTCTGATTACAGATATTCGTAATTATTTCGACCTTAAACAGTTTTCTCTCCCAAAGATCGCATTTCAGATTACGCAACGCAGCGTCGGCGCAGATTTCGTCACCGCGGAAAGCGCGCTGGCCCATTAAATTGTTTTATTATGAACCGACGCCATCTTGTGTATTTTTGGCTGAGGTTAGGTGTTTATCTCTTGGGACTCTGTCCAAACGGTAATTAGTAGGTATGTTCAACTTGTTTTCGTTGTCTGACCGCTTTAATATCTCACCATGCCCTACTGTACACTGTCCTCTGTCCTCTAGAAACCGTTGAGTCACGTGCAAAATATATTTGCGTCAGATAAAGACCATCCAATCTTGTCGTGTGCAAAGGTGCACACGGCGTTTTTTAAAATGAGCTACTGACACTCGTCTAAAAAACATCGTGTGCCCTTAGATTGAGTCATAAAAAAATACTAGAAATGCACAGACATCCCTAAAATTTCTGAAACGTCCAGGTGGTCCAGGCCAATCCGTAAGGGTGTCAACAGATGACATTACAATGTAAATACTTCCTTAAGGAGTTGAATGACCGATCTATTTGTCATCCCACATCTCGTCCCCGCATCACCTGCTTCATTTTTCACTATCGTCGTAGTCGTAGACAATCTCTATTTTTATTTCCGAGACTAATGTTATTATGAATGAGCGGCGGGCACGGTGACACCGGACTCAAAACGGTCTCGTTAGCTCGTGGAAATAATTCTGATAATCAGTCTGAAAGCATTCATTCAGAAACTTTAACTACTAAATTCTACAAGCAATGTAATAATTTCAGCCTTGACAAATTTATTACGAGTCCACGCTAATCTAATTCATTAATTCTAAAGAATATCAGATTTGCTGAAATACATTTCTTTTACAAGTTCTACAGAAAAGGTTACCAGCGTAAACGCTCGCGTGTAAGGGACACATTTTAGGAAAATGACAATTACGTCTTCTAATATTCCGTCTCATAAATATCTGAGTTATAAACCAACCAATGCGGAGTCGCTTTGTTCCGACAATGCTCAATTGCAGTAAAGGAACCGACGAACATGAAAAGACAATCGTGTTTAATGTCCCCATATTGCCCTTGTGCACCAAATGTCTATTAACAACGTTATTAATTTTGCAGTTCCATATGCTCCGTGCTGGTGAGTCAGCCCGGCCCAGCGTAGGTTTCATAGTGTGTGATGTAATCTACGTTTTGGCCCATTGAATGCAGGGGTCGTAAAACGCCGCCACCAATGTCCATAATAGGCAACGCACGAATTGTCGTCGCTTTAACAAGCCTGCTCATTCGCTTACACTTTGCTAGTTTCGCACCACTAACATGGGTAACACGAGCCCATATCTGATTGGGCCTATATTACAGAAATCGTTGAAAAGGTTACCAAATGTAATTTGGCATGCGCAACTTTTTGCTACTTCTATTTATAATCATAGTGTCTCGAACTTCTGAGAATACGCATTATTGATTTATCAGTACAAATCTTTATAAAAACTAGTTTCGTTGATGTGTCCGCGTTGATAGCGCACATTGCGGTAATCTGATAAATGTTGAATATAAAGGTCGTTTGTGGAAATTTGACTATGAAGAAATAGCTGTGAATTGACTGGATGGCGAGTGGGACTAATTAGTCCAACAGACGCTTGCAGTTTCGTTGTAAGTTAATTCATAAAGCACTCGTGTAACTGTTTTCTAGATCCCCTCTCCCGAGCAGCGTGGGAGACGTGAGGAGCCGAGGAACGTCGACCCCGCAGGCGACTATAAATACCCGCGTCGCTTATCCCGTCGAGATTGTCGGAAACTCCCTTGCGGCTAGCTGTGTATTTTTCGAAAGTAAATATAGAACGAACATTGGGAAAAATTATGTATGCCAAAGCCCGCTTGGCGATTTCTATAACCCTTTTTGAGGACGTTATAAAGTACACGTGATACACCGATTTTAATCATCACTTTAATACATATTTTTTTATTTTCTTTGTTCAGTGACACTTAGGTTTTAAATCTAGAAAGGTACTAACAATTATGGGCCATTGTTGTCTTTAGAATAAATACATTATTATTTCCTTTATTTATTTTAAAGCTTAGATTAGGTTTTTACAATAAAGTTATATCAAAAGAAAATACAATAAAGAGATAACAAAATATAAATACACCATAAAAAACCTAACCTAGGGCGCCGCCTGCAGTGGGGCAGGGCCCAGGCTACCGGTGGTTAGGGCTGCAGAGAGAGGAACCTGACGATGCGAGCCTTGTCCAGGAGTAACGCCTTCTGAATCTGACCCTTGATCCAGCCATCTAGCGAGTCTCTTAAGGTGTTTTTCGAGACTCTTTGCTATAAGACCGTTCGCCGAAACGACTATCGGGACAATGATCGTTGAATCAACATCCCATTATTATTAATATCAACTACATGTGTACTCCGTAGTGTAGTGTAGTAACTTCGTTTGAATGGCTTTACTCCTTATTTTAGCACTATGCTCCAAGACTGCACTGAAAGAAAGAAATACAGAAATTATGTCGAAATTGTATAAAATAATCATCATCGCCACTCGTGTCGTGGTTGCCTCGGCTCTGCATGAATAAAATCTAAGTTGGTGGCATACCAAATACGTATTTAACTTTTTACAATATAACAAATGGAAATTAATGATATGTAAATGCTAATGTATCCTTTTTTAGCTCTTGATTAAGTGCTGATTACAAATTCGGACACCAAGTTTAATATCATATTTCCGCCTTTAGGTGTAGAAACGTCGCCTTCTTCGTTAAATGTATCGTTTTGAAAGTTATCTAAAATGAGGTTAATGAGGTTATTTCACTCTGCATTAGAATCAATTTCATATACCTACTGCATTTCACACTTATCGGTATCTAAGAAGTGTTTTACTTTACAGCTGATTGGCGCATGATCACTATAAATGCTTATTTCACTAAAAATGTTTCTGTTCGGGTCAATGCCGTCTCTAGATTGGTGATAGCAATTGAATCAGTTCCACTTGCATCGAATTAATGTTCATTAAATGAGAACAACGTGACACGGCTGACCGTCTCACTAGTTACATTACTAACATCTTCTATCAAACCTGTATGTTCATCTCGTAAAATGATCATTAGGATGTCCTGTTCTGTTAAGTTCTCTATTCTGCCTCATGACATCAGCGTGATTTCATACCGATTTTATCTCGATTGCGTGTTTTCAAAGAAGAGTTAATTTGTACGGTAATAATTTACGCATTCTCTCAAAAACCTGATCGATCGTTGTGTCGGGTCGTAAAACGGAACACCGCTGTCCCTGGTATCGTCCCCGCACTAGGTCAGTTCAGCGCGACTTGTAACGGTACAATCAGGTTGTTGCCGTCCACCGCCACGTAACACTATGATTGCAGTTTGGAAACGTTTACTGTAACGATTCGATTCAATTGTCGCGACCAAATTCAAGCTTTATTGCGCTGTAATAGTCGCGATTTAATATCTGACTTAAATTGATATGCTGTTAACTCTTATTTTATACTCGCCGTACTTACGGTTTCGAACACGAGCAAAATGTTCTTCTGAGAAAAAATATCAGTGTCTGATAGAAAGGTAGATTTATTATAGCATCAGAAACGTTGACACTATCTGGATGGGTGGTCCCATCCTATTTCATCCTTTCCTGCGCAAGTGTATTTGCTTTTCAGATACTATCTGGAAGGTAATCACGCATCTGAGTTTACAATGTTAACTCGGCGGTCACGTTTAATTGTCACGGTAGTCGTCTGGCTCCTAGCGCTACTACTTCCGAGACACTTTCACAAAAATGTTAGCACCTACTTATAAATCATTTCTATTTTGCTTAAATATATTTAGTCTATGACTTCGAATATTTCATCTCATTAGATCTTGTATATGTAAATCGTTTGGGTTAAGTATGACATCACTTTTTGACGTTAAAAAGATTAGTAATAGTGTAAACACTCTTGTGTACATTTTATACGTTTTGTAAGTGGCGTCACGTCTTGTTTATTCTAGTGTAGTTAACGTAATCAACTAACACTGTTAAAAATGTAGAAATCAATATTAAAGCCAACGATTTTAAAGCGATAAATTCATGTAACATTTACATATTACAAGATTATTTTATTTTGCATTGTAATCAAAATTACGCATCACAACATTAATAACTTATCATAATCAATTAACCAATATGTAGAACTGAACATTTGTTTTAATTAATTAAATAAATACAATTCTAAAGATAGTTTCGAAATCGAAATGTTTACTGTCACTGATCGAAAAGCATAAAAAACTTATCCCATACACCGATTACCATGCAGGTAAACCAAACAGGTGTAATATTGTACCGTTTCTACCTGCACCATACAGGTTCACTTTTGTGTGCCAAAGGATCCCCATTATCAACCATCTCGGGTATCCGAGTGACGTCATATGGGGAGCGCCATAAGAATGAGGTAATCTTAAAACGGTTTATAAAAAAGTGTTAGAACCTTTTTTGTCTAGTTCTAATAGATTACGGAATAGTATTACTCATTGATTTTTGAATAATGGACGCCGTCGATTATTAGATGTCACTATTTTTTCCTAAACATATTATTAATTTATCAATACTTGGCTATTATACATGTATCACATATCACTCAGGCTAATCCTATAAGACAATAAAATAACTTAAATACATAATATATTGGATCTATTTCTATTATAGATTGTCTTAACTGAAAATAAAATTGCAATTTAGAACAATTTCGTGCCGGCTGACTGATTTAACAAATAAATATCTACAAATGATATTATTTAATTATACATATTCATTGTACTTGTCCGCTCCATCACTTCGTTGCTTCCAGGAAAACATTGATCTATTGACCCAAAATCGCCAGCTGCAAGAAACTGTATGCATCAGTGCTACTAAGAATTAAGTTTTTGCCAATTAATGTACCATTACAATATAAATGTACAATATAGTTACAATTATTAT
Organism: Apotomis betuletana; assembly: GCA_932273695.1. Lineage (NCBI taxonomy): Eukaryota > Metazoa > Arthropoda > Insecta > Lepidoptera > Tortricidae > Apotomis > Apotomis betuletana. Next base: position 15,291,375 of record OW026300.1, read on the forward strand.
TACTGCAAATTTAACATGTAATGAGGAATTTAATTGTGTTATTATTGAACATTTTTATCTAATTCTGCATATTATTTGTTGATTGCGTGACAGATGTGATAAAACTAGGCTGTCATTGTTCCAGTATCATTTTGTATACTTGTAGCTACTGTTATACCTACCGCGTCATAGCAAATTATCGTATAGGCTTCTTGCAAACAATCGTCAGATTGCACAATGGCTAGACGTTTCTTGTACTCTGTAAGACAAAGGGATGACCGTTAAGTTGCTTTTTTCCCTTTTTTGTTCTGCTGCCGTCGTAACAGCGTTTGTCTTGTTTCCTGTCGTTCCACATGCTGTACTAATGTTGTCTTTTGTTACTGCACCGTTTGCTGAAGACTTACAAATTTTGACCGACTTTAAGCCCACACAATGTACTCAAATTGTCCCTGGAATTTTAATAGTAATTGGATTTGAACTAAGAATTATGTTAGTTATTTAAAACGACAATCTTGCGGTCGCTCTACGATATTGCAATCACAGCACAGATCTGTATCAACAAAACGACTGTACTATTGTGGTTCAACCGCAAGTCTTGGCGGGTAAGAATATCCCCTTCTGCTCATGATTTCCAATCGAGCGATATTATTCTCAACCGCACTGATTTTAGGATGCAAGTTTGATATGTTAATAACAAAGGGCATTGTTTTACTGACATTGAATTCAATTGCGTTTGCAATAAAACCTATTTCAGGAGAAGTGTTTATACGAAAGTGTGTCGGTTGCCGGTCTGGGTACCTAGTTGTGGGGATCATGTTACAGCTGCAGGCGTGGTAGGTGTAGCAGGGATCAAACGCGCTTTGTGCCCGTTCCTGGCCAGGCCAGCCTGACGAAGTGACGACGTTCACATACCATTATTGTGTTAACCTTATTCTCGTCTAATACATGACGCACCATCTTATAATACACGAAACAATAAGTATCAGGGCTTTTGTACATCTATAGTTTGTTTCCATGACTTGATACGAATTCGTCCTAATATCATTTTGAAATTTTTTATACAATTTTATAGCATTCTGAATCTTGAAGCCAATGCAAGACTTTCGATAATATGCAAATAGTAAAACGTGAACTGTGACGATAGCGATCTATATTTTTTCGTGACTGTCTGCAGATTATTTTCATTGTGACTTCATTGCATAGGTCGATAATACAAATGCTTACAAATATTGCTATCGAAATTAAAACATCAGTTGTTGTGGCAGCAAAGGATTTGTGAGTATCAACATTGGTGACAATGCCTGGCCTCGTGTCCACAGCACCTAATCTTTTTATCTTCATCATGATACCAGCTCTGACTTCATACACGAGGTATTTTGCTCTGAACGTTAAGGTTATTTATTACAAAGGCCTAAGGTTACCCAGGCTGTTAAGTCGTGTCACTAACACTGCAAGTACCTAATAAAATTATTACGATATTAGGTATTGTCTGGGAAAATATTGTTTAAAGTTATAAAGTTTTTGTAATTATAACATTGGATTACTTACTCGTAGATGCATTGAAGATCACGATTTTCAGCGTTCGCCTTATGATGGACCAAGTTTGGTTTTAGTGAGTGACAGGTTGACTTTGGTAGGTATATATTTGGTCAGATAACTTGTACGCTTGTAACAAAATAGCTTCCAATTCATCATACTAAATTGCAATGCCCAATCATAAATTCTATAAAGATTGGTTTTTGAGCATGCAGTTTATAGTATGGTTGGCATAAAATGTCCCGCGTTCCGTATTACTTGTATAAGTCACGATTTTTATCAGTATTTTGTGTCATTGTGCGGTGTGCATAGCACTACATCGGCGTTTAAATAGAAAGAACAATGACATTATTCATAATCATAAATATTCATCCTTCAGTTAACTAAGACGTTGGACTTCTAATAGAGTTCTATCATCTCTAAGGGCCTGTTCACACTTGAGCGATTTGCCAGCAATTTCTATACAAAACTCGAACGCGGCGATCTCGCGGCGCGATCGAATTTGTATAGAAATCGCTGGCAAATCGCTCAAGTGTGAACAGGCCCTAACCGTAAATGAGTAACACTGCATGTCTTTACAAACTTTGATTCTAATAAGAAAATTCCTGTGATTTTCACTTGACACTAGAATTCTGTTATAAGACTCATGTGGATATGAATTAAAGTGTGCCTCTTCGTTGGAAATTAAAATGGTTTCGTTCCGAACTATAACTGTATCAGAGTTATAGTTCGGAACGAAAAGTTATCAAGATAATAACGAGCCGTGATAATTATCACCAGTATTAAAAGATCATTTGTTAAATTGTTTCATAAGAAATATCGATGGTTGATGGCATTGTTCAAATTCAACACAAATAACACAATAAACAATATTTAACTTAACAAACCAGTGACATTCGAGTTCACTTGGCTTTGCATAACACCAACTGACGTTTTTTTTCGAAACGTTCGGATAGACGCAACAAGTGCGGAAATACACGTTTGGATACTTAGAATATATTTTTATAGAATCTTTTTATCGATTCTTATTTTTTATGTGGTAATACCACATTTTTTATTTTTATAAATAATGACACAAAGGTAAATTAAGGAAGAAAAATTGAATGCGATCTACTACAATCGAAGCGGGGTTTGAACCCGCAGTCTTCACACTTGCTGTAAAGCAATGGGGATTGGGGATCGTGCGTGTAAAACGCACATCCTAGGGTATGGCTATAATGCGCAATAAGCATTTCAAAAAAACATATGACACAGAGGGCGCTCCAGTAGCGTAAAGGATTAAGGGATGAAAGATTTGGTGTGACTGACGTAGCGGTCGGATAGCTCAGTTGGGAGAGCAATGCGCCGGAAACGCAGAGGTCGCGGGTTCAAACCCCGCTTCGATTGTAGTAGATCGCATTCAATTTTTCTTTCTTAATTTACCTTTGTGTCATTATTTACTTAGAATATAGTTCTATTTCACGGGCGCAATTTTTTGTTATTATCAATTGATAATTATCCACCTGTTATTATCACGATAATTATCGTGATAATTATCGCGATAATTATCGTTGATAATTATCCTTTCGAACCCTGAACTGTATAACTGTTGATGGTTCAAATCTTTCAACTATAATTTGATAATATTTATAACCGGGAAATAAATGCAAATACATTTTGTACAATTTCCAACATGAATATTGAACTTTTCTTGTTCTGTTCTACAAGCGAAATTAAAGTTTAAGTTTTCTTTTCAAATTTAGCAAAACGTCAATCATTGTATAATTTATCGGTCGCTATAGTCATGTTATTAAGCTGCAATCGTCCTGAAGTAACTCTTTTCTTAGTGGTACTTATAATCTTCTAGATTTTTCATTGTTTATATTCGATCTAAAAATTCTAACTTAATCACAGGTGAAGCTTACCTACTGATCGTCCTTATAAGGGCAGCGTCGGTTCGGTTCTTCTGCCTACACGGCACACTAATGTCCATATTCGTCATTATGGGCGTTCTGAGTAACGCAGCCGACGAATCAGCTACCTTTGTTAGATGACGATGACGTCTCTTCTGTAACCGTGGGCGGTCGATTCACCTTCGATATTAAGATTTTCATGTAGGTGGTACCTACCACTTATTCTTGAGAACTTAAGGAAGTGTCATAACATGTTATGCATCGAATTTGTAATTACAGTAGGTACTTAGTGTGTGGGATGCTTAAGTGTAGTAAAATTATGTATGTATTATGTTGTAATTACTGTGTAAGATCATGTTATAGGTTGTGCGCCATCAAAATATACTGGTACGCTTTGTACAAATGTTTAATACAAAATGAGTGTTCTCAAAGTATAGTGCGTAGCATCACTTACTTTTCAGGAAATGATACTAAAGTTTTTGGAATGAAAGGGGAACATTAAGGCAAAGTCAAATTTAATGAATGAGAATGACCCATTGTCATTTAACTGTTGCTAATTGGGTGATCATCAAAATAAACAAACGTCTTACATTAGGCAATAAAGCTAATCCTGTCAACATCCGTCTGCGCTACTTAACATTATCCCTTGTAAAGACATGGCATTAAGCTGACGGGAATACCAACCTGTAATTTTCTCATAACCGCGGCATTGAATCGTTTCAGCTTGCTACAGGGCTATTCTAATTTTTACCCGACTACGGCAAAGCCAAAAGGAACCACTGTTTCTTCGTATGTAAAACACATATTTTGTACTTAAATATGTATAGGTACTGTCAGTTTGTATTGTAGCGTTATTTTAAAAAGCATTATTTAACTGTCACTTTATTTTTTTATAACTAGCGACTGTTTTATTTCTGTGTTGCTGATAACCTAAAAGCGGGTAACGCAGTGGTTGTCAATATCAGCGACATTTGTTTAAAATATAGTGTTTACCACTGCGTTACCGACGATTAGTTACCTATTTAAAGATCAATGTTTTTTAAAGATAAATAAATGGTCACAAATTTATTGGGGAAGTTTACCACGATATATTTTTTCAATAAAAAATCAACGAAAATTCGGCAATCATTTGAAACAGACAAGCAGCTGTCTAAAAGTACTGCCGTAGATAACCAGTAATGGATACCCATGTGAACGAATAAGCACTCGAATCCTACAAGCTATTTTAATTTATCTTTTCTTTAGTGGCCGCTTGGTTTACGCGCAGCTACTTAAAATACTTAAACAATTATTATGATCGGTATTTTTAAACATGGGTATGTTTTTTTTTCAGACGAGTTGTTGGTTTAAGTTAACATTTCACTAAATGCAACTCTCAATAACAAACAACACACGTTCTGGAATGAAATTCGACGTTTTTACTGAAAGATGTGTGTGATTTCGCTACTACATGTGCACTATAGCCAATACTAGCTCTATTCCATGTAATGATGACATTTTCGTTCACATTGTGTTGAAAATTACAAAATTTTGATAGGCGTAAGATATCTTAGATATTATATTTGTGAAGAGCAAATTACAAGCGCGCGAAATACAGCCATATCTCTTTAAAATGTTAACATGCCAATGCAATGCCTAATGCAGGCACAGCTTAAATAGCAAAAATAGTAAAATAAAAATCTTTATATGTTAAAAAGCGTTAATAATGTTAGGTTTTGTGGTATTATATTAAGTTAACTACGCTTGTTGATCTATCGCGTGTGATGACTCTGATGTTATTGCAAGTATTTCTATATTATGATTAGCAGACAATGCTAACAAACTTGTTTGTATAAATAATGAAAGTGCTAACGGACTACCGTAAGCTAACATTATTCAATACTAATTTGATTGATGTGGAGTCATTAAATACGTGTTACAGCGCTGAGTACGAGTATTGATGGTCCTCGTCACGGTGCTTTGAATAAATAGGTACCAAAACTTCGTCAAAAAGTCTTTGTTTTGTAGAATATACGAGTAAATAGTAACTTGAATGTATTTTTCAACCGATGTAAAGAAGGAGCAGGTTCGCAGTTCGTCGTGAACTGATTTGGACAATTCTAGTTTTGTTTCAAAGAGCATTATTTCTAGTTGGTTGGTCCCATTGTCGTACAACATATAACTTGGTTTCGTTGACGTCGTCGGTTATTTTTTGATAAAAAGTGATTATTTTAGAAATGAAATTATTAGGGTAAGGCTCAGGAGCTCCTTGACATATGTTTGCACGAAAAAAAAGCGTTAATTGGTGAGCTCATACACAGAGAGACGAATAATTTAGAACCTCTGATGGTAACTGGTAAAATCGAAGGTAAAAGACCTAGAGGCAGAAGTCCCAAAAGGTGGGCAGACCAGATACCTGAGGAGCTGGACATATCTGTCAGTGCTGCACTCCACCAAGCAACGGAACGTAACCGATGGAGACAACTATAGTTGTCGGAATCAGAAGGAGTCACGATCCACAGCAGTGAGGGAACGAAGAGAGAGAGGGGAGTGAGCTCATGACAAAGCGCTTTTTGCGAATTGTGATGGACTCCAAAAATAAGACATTTGTATAAATTTCGTAACACAAGGGAACGAGCAGTTGAAACGCTCCTGAGCTACCCATTAACGAACTAATCCTTAACTCGTTTCTTGTGTAAGTTGTTAATCTTATTTCATTTTAATGACTGAAGTAGTTTTCATTTAATTTCAAGTGACTACATTACGGTTAACTGTGACCGCCAGACAGACAGATATCAATGCTCAGTAAATAGGGTTCTGTTTCTATCCTGTGGATACAGAAGGATGACCCCAAAATTACTTCTTTCGAGACAATGGGCTAAAAAGGAAGTTAACAATTATGAGCGTATTACCTTACTCAGGGAAGTAAGTAATGACCTGTTTGTATTAACCTTTTGAAGAACGTTGACTGATTTTTTCTTTATATTTTGGTTGGACTTCTCTTACAAAAATAACATGATTGACAGGTAATCAGAAGACCTTTCAACTATTAAACTCGGGTACAATAGGCCTGATCAATTAGAGACAGGAGCACCGTGGGTGGTCTGAAAATTTGAGCAACACCGAATGTTTCCAAGTACCTATTCTTAAATTTTTTGAGACTATTAATGATAAGTTTCACGTAGGTAATGTTTATTATTTTTTGCATATTTAATCGTAAGTTGAAATTGACAAAAATTGAAACGGACACGGATGTTTCATAAACTATTTAACAAGAACCCAACGATATTAGTTTAATCTGTGCTGGTTATTCATTTTGCCAACAAGACTTCCTGCAACATTGTAATTTGTATTGCTCCCAGTGGTTGCGTTTCAAAACGCATAATTATTGACATTTACCGGGCCCATTTGTAATTAAGTAAACGAGTTGGGACCCCAGACAATGCCGTAATAAAACCGGCACCATAATGAACATTAAGTTCCATAATTTTGTCCTCGCTATTAGAGGTAGTATTTGTATGCACAATTTTGTTACTTCTTGATATGATTGTTTGGAATGAAAGAAGATGTACCCATAGGGACTTAAATGGTTTGGTCATTTTGAAAGTAGATTACCGCGTAAAAACATGTTGTTACGGACAGCTTTGCAACGCATTTAGTTTTAAGAGAGAAAATAAATAAAGATTATTCAATGCTTAGATATAAGATCGTTTGCCCGTATAAGCGGCTGAAATTAATTAAATTTCCCTGTATAATCATTTATTCATGTAGAGCTCCCGTCATGTCTTAGTAAAAAGACCACGACAAAACAAAGATGACTCATCGTGGTAATTTCCACTCGCAGCGCGAGACAAAGGAGCCATCTTTGTTTACGTTCGATGTAAAAATTGAGGAAAAATTATAGATTAATTTGAAACTTTGTAAGAATGTAGATTCCAGTAAATAGAGTAATTTGTAGAACATTGTCCCGGCCGCAACCGTCCGAGAACACGACAAATCAAAGACTAAACGGGACTCGCAGCGCGCAGCGCGTTAAGAGTGACCGCGCGAGTGTATATCTCGGACGGTGCGAGCGAGACGGCCTCTTGCCGGGGACAAAGAATAGTTAGGTATTCTCACGCCTCACAGTCGGACGGGAGCTCCCAAAGCGTAGACACGCAGATATGCTGTAAAGTCAAACAGCGTCAATCCGTAGATTAAGTTAGTTTTAAGCTAGGTTATGTATAACTTAAGTAAATTGATGTAGAAATACAGGGCGGGCGTCCCCCTGGCCTCTAGGCAGAATTGTATAAAAGGACGGCCATTTTTCTATGTAACCACAGTTCATCGACAGTCATCTTGTATCCTACGTAGAGTACCACTCCGTAGTCCGCGTTGATCATCGATCCGCCACACAGTTCAGTACAGTGCAACTTTAGTCTACGTAGAGTACCACTCCGTAGGCCGCGCGTTGATCATCGATCCGCCACTTGTTCACATCACTTCTCCACTTTACTTCCGAGTATTAACCATCTTTGTATACAGTAGCGTAGTACCATCGGTCCGCGAATTTAGTTTATCAGTGTTAGCGTAGTACCATCGGTCCGCGATCAGTGTTAAATTCATTTTAGACAGAGACTATATTAGTTAAGAGTAAATTTAAGTGTTTCCGATCCGTTGTTGTTTTTGTTAATTTGTGTGTAAATATATATCGTTTGATTTACTTTGCGTTTCATATTCGTCCGTTTTCGTTACCTAGTTTTCATTACAGTCCATTCGCTCCTTACTCATCGCTGAGTTTCGGAGTGCCCTTGTAGCCGATAGCCGACGGACGCGGTTGTCGTCTACATTGTTTGGTCCTTCGAATAGCCGGATCGGAATTAGTTATTTTAGTTTAGGTTCGTTGTGTGTAGTTGGAAAAGTGCGGTTTTCCAAACGTCATCAAAGATGGTTTTAACGCGAGGAAACAAGAGTGAGGAGAGTGCGCGCTCGCAGCGTGAGCGCACACAAGCTGCAGTCGACCTACAACGGTTCGCGGTGACAAATGTTGCAGTCACGCACTCACCGCCCGCTGCCCAGGCCCGGCCGGGCCCTTCGGGACTGCAGTTTCAAACCGACTCACCAGAGTCCCCCGCCGAAAAAGCTCCAGTTTCGCCACCAACCGACACTACGGCTGGGCGCAGCGAACTGGAACAACGACTGTCGAAGAACGCCGAGCGCTTCGACCAATCACAGCGCACCGCGCCGGCCGCGCACGCCGGCCAATCACAGCACTCCGCGCCGGCCGACCAATCAGAGGCCCGCGCGCAGCGGCGCGAGTTCAACGTGACTTTCGCACATAAAGCCCACGCGCCGCGCCGACCATCATCACTTCACTCTCGAGCGTCGAACACGACGGACGTGCTCCGCCGCGAGGCGGAGCTCGCCGCTATGGAGCGGCTCAAGCAACTACGCTGCGAGGAAATTCGACTGGAACGCGAGCTCGTCGAGAAGAGGCTCGCGGTCGAAATGGAGCGCATCGATGAACAATCCCGAGCCGGCGGTTCTCAAGCTGACTCTCAACGTCGAGTCGACGACTGGCTGACAGGCGTACAAAATGCTGACGCGGACAATGCGAAGCATACTCGAGCACGGACGCCGCAACGCGAGACACGCGAGCGGCAACAGCACGAGCCACAGACGCCACATAGCCAGCGGGAGCGATCGACGAGCAGAGGACGAGCTATCGACCGCCTGACGGACACAATCGAAACGATGATGCGGCCACCTCCACGTCAAGTCTACGAGTTGCCGCCATTCTCCGGAGAGCCGAGCGAGTGGCTCACATTTTACAACGGCTACACCGAGAGCACTACGCGCTACAAATTCTCACCATTCGAGAACGTCGCGCGCCTGCGCCACAGCCTGAAGGGAGAGGCGAGGCAATGCGTACAACACATGCTTGCCTCGTCGACCCGCCCCGAACTCATCATACGAGTACTGAAGAAAAACTTCGGGCGGACTGACCTTCTCATCGACCGAGCCATTGAAGAGCTGAAGAGGATGCCGCCATTGGGACCGAGCGCCATCGATCTCAACAACTTCGCAATCAAAGTTATGAACATCGTCTCGACGCTGGTGGACCTCGATCGCCGTAGCTACGGCGCCAACCCGCTGCTAATCAGAGAAGTGACGGAGCGCCTAAGCCCGCACTTACGCAGCCGATGGTGCTCCTACGCCAAGGAGCGCCTACATTCCGCCGAGAGCGAACTCATGCTCATGGCGGAATTCCTGCTGGAGGAGAGCGATGCGGAAATGGAATTTTCCCACGCCAAGGCGCCGACAAGAAGACCGACGCCCGCCGCCGAGCTACGGGGATCGCAGCGCGTCCCAGACAATCGAGCAATCAGCAGCGGCGCCGGAAGAGGAGCCGTACGACGCCCTCTCAAAGATCGAGCGCAGACCTACACAACTGAGCACGCCGACGCCTGTCTATGCTGCGGCGGCGCTCATCGCACTACAGAATGCCGCAAGATACTCAACATGACAGTCGGAGCCCGATGGGATTGGGTCCGCAACAACAAAATCTGCTTCAAATGCCTGGACCGCCGGCATCGCCGCGACCAGTGCCGAGCCCGCGGCTGCGGTGTTCCCGGGTGCACTTACCCGCATCACCGCCTGCTACACTCAGAAGCGGGCCCGCCAACGACGAAGCAATCATATACGCCGAACGCCCCAGCGCCGTATATCCCGATGCAACACGCCGTCCCGTACGCGCCCTATCCGTACGCGCCGGCCCCATACGCGACTGAGCAAGTCGTCGCGACGCCGAGAGCTGGGCCCACCGCTCCGCCATATCAAGCCGCTACGCATCATACAATGGCGTCGCGGCGCCAACCTGCTACGCACGCAACTACGGACGCACCCGAGACGACGGCGTGCACACACGAAGTTACGGCGAGCACTGCGGAGTTCGGTCGTGCCACTTCGACCGTGCTTCTGAAGATTATCCCAATCATCATCGGCGGGCCCCGCGGCGAGACACTGGCCTACGCTCTGATGGACCAGGGCTCCACAATCTCGCTCGTTGAAGAGAGCCTCGCGAGCGAGATCGGCGCCGACGGCGCCACCACACGCCTACACATACAAGGCGTGGGATCGATGGCTACCGAGCAGAGGAGTCGTCGAGTACACGCTCACGTGCGCAGCCAGACGGGCGGTCCAGCACACCCTATAATGCTGCGTACCGTGGATGATCTGAGCCTCCGCGCACAACGAGCCGATAGAAGATACGTCACGCAGTTCCCGCATCTCGCTGACATGGGTGCCGCCTGCTACGACGAAGCCCGCCCACGCATACTCATCGGAGCCGACAATTGGCATCTGATGCTTCCGTACGAGATCCGCGTGGGCAGAATCAACGAACCCGCCGCCCTCCTATCTCCATTGGGCTGGGTGGTGTTTGGAACGGCGCCGAGAATCATTCGACGAAATCAAGAAGAGGCCGTTCAACATTGCTACGCCGTTCGAGACGACGACCTCAATGCACAGCTGAAAAATTACTTCGACATCGACTCATTGGGGATAACGGCAGCAAAGAAGACTACCCCGCGAGACGAGCGGGCTATTACAATCTTCAACAACACTGTACGACGCATCGACGGCCCACGCTATGAAGTCGGGCAGCTATGGCGCGACGACAACCCTAACATGCCGCCGACGTACAACATGGCCCTGCAGCGGTTACAAGGCATCGAGAAGAAGATGGACCGCGACCCGCAGTTTGCTGAGGCCTACACCAAAGAGATTGAAAATCTAATTGAGAAGAAATACGCCGAGCGGACGGTGCCGGCGACAAGCAGCGCTACATGGTTCCTGCCCCATTTCGCGGTTACGAACCCGAATAAGCCTGGACGCATCCGGCTTGTATTCGACGCTGCGGCCACCTCACAAGGCCGCAGCTTGAATGACTACATACTGGAGGGACCCGACAAGCTGCGCTCAATACTGGGCATACTGTACCGCTTCAGAGAAGGAGCCTACGCCGTGACGGCCGACATCGCGGAGATGTTTCTACAGATCAAACTGAGAGAAGAGGACCGGCCGTCACAGATGTTTTTGTGTAGAGGCGCCGACAGATCGCGACCTCCGACCGTGTACCAGCTGACGTCGATTTTCTTCGGTGCGGCGAGCAGTCCGTTCCTGGCCCACAGCGTGCGGGATCATAACGCCGAAGAGAACGCGCAGACACACCCGATGGCTGTACGAGAGATCACTGAAAACCACTACATGGATGATTTCGTCTCGAGCTTTCAAACTGAAGAGGAGGCCTGCGAAACATCCCTAGAAGTCGCCGCCTCACACAGACTGGGCGGATTCTTGCTGCGCGGGTGGAGCTCCAACGCGACTAAACTCATACAGTCGCTACCTACGGAGCTCCGAGCCACAACGCCCGCGCAGCTGGGCGGCGACAAGAGCCAGAAGATACTCGGGCTGATGTGGGACCCGAACACAGACACACTCGGCTTCAACACGAGAATGATTCGGGTCCCGACGGAGGTGCGTGAGCTACGCCGCACTCCGACGAAGCGAGAAATGCTGAGCGCCGTCATGAGTATCTACGACCCGATCGGACTCTTGGCGCACTACACCGTGACGGCGAAGATACAACTTCAGAGGCTGTGGGAGCTCAAACTCGACTGGGACTCTACGCTGCCGCCTGAAGAAGCTGCCGAGTTCGCTACGTGGCTACGCGGACTGGAGTCCGTAGCAGCGCTACGCCTACCCCGCCCGTACACTCTAACGGGGGGAGCTACGAGACGCGAGCTACACATCTTCGTAGACGCCAGCTCGCAAGCCTACGCAGCCGTCGCCTACTGGCGCCAAGAAGTCGACGGCGAGACACACGTCAGCCTCGTAGCAGCCAAGGCGAAAGTGGCGCCGACCCGACAGCAGAGCATCCCACGACTCGAGCTACAATCGGCGCTTATTGGAGCGAGGCTGGCAAAAAGCATCGCGCACGAACACCGAGTCACCATCGACGCGACGGTCCTATGGACAGACAGTCGGACCGTCCTACACTGGGTGCGCGACGACGCACGCCGCTACAGCGCCTACGTCGCGCACCGACTCGGTGAAATCGCTGAAATCACTGAAACGGAGCAGTGGAGATGGGTGCCTACGAAGAAAAATCCCGCCGACGACGCTACGAGAGCAGACAGCACGCGTCGCCTGGACATAAGCGCCCGATGGTACAACGGCCCCGAATTCCTGTGGCAACCTGAAGCGGAGTGGCCACAGGAGACGCCGACGCCGCCCTCAGAAGAAGCGACGGAAGCCCAGCCGCATCAAGTCGCGGCTACGAGCGTGTGGACGACACCGCTGCCCGACATCAGCCGGATCTCCCAATACAACCGGCTGAAAACACAACGACAGAGGGTGATGACGCACGCCGCGACGCCTGACGCGTCGCCAGGCGCCACTGCCGCCGCGGCGCCCGCCGCTGCTCCGGCCGCGACGCCACCCGCGTCGCCAGCCGCCACTGCCCCCGCGGCACCCGCCGCTGCTCCGGCCGCGACGCCACCCGCGTCGCCAGCCGCCACTGCCGCCGCGGCACCCGCCGCTGCTCCGGCTGCGACGCCACCCGCGTCGCCTGCCACCTCACCCGATGCGACGCCTGCCGCTACTTCGGCCGCGACGCCACCCGCGTCGCCTGCCGCCACTCACGCCGCGGCGCCCGCCGCAGCTGTGTCGAGCTACAGCCGACACGAAGCGCAGCCACCATGCAGCGCACACACTCAACGCCGCCAGGCGTTGCCCCCGCTTCAGTGCTGTCGCACAACGGGGGGAGAAGAGCGTCGCGTCACACGAGACGACGCCACGCGCAATCATAGCGCGCCACCTGACGCCACCGTCGCGACGCGCTACCACAGCGCGCGCCCTGACAACATCACGCGCCACAACGGCGCGCCCAACCATGGCGCCAAGAAGAGGAGCCAACGACGCTGCTCGCCGAGGCCGAGGCGATGTCAACGCCCGGCCACTCACATACGTCTCCGTGGACCCGAGGAACGAGGCAACACATCCGGGTCCCGACGGCGAGGTGCAGAGCGCGAACGTGCACACCAAGGGCGGCGTATTTCGACGCCCGTGCGGAAGCTGTCCTCCCCATGCAACCCGAGTCTACGCGGCAGCTCGACGGGGGGAGACTGTTACGGACAGCTTTGCAACGCATTTAGTTTTAAGAGAGAAAATAAATAAAGATTATTCAATGCTTAGATATAAGATCGTTTGCCCGTATAAGCGGCTGAAATTAATTAAATTTCCCTGTATAATCATTTATTCATGTAGAGCTCCCGTCATGTCTTAGTAAAAAGACCACGACAAAACAAAGATGACTCATCGTGGTAATTTCCACTCGCAGCGCGAGACAAAGGAGCCATCTTTGTTTACGTTCGATGTAAAAATTGAGGAAAAATTATAGATTAATTTGAAACTTTGTAAGAATGTAGATTCCAGTAAATAGAGTAATTTGTAGAACATTGTCCCGGCCGCAACCGTCCGAGAACACGACAAATCAAAGACTAAACGGGACTCGCAGCGCGCAGCGCGTTAAGAGTGACCGCGCGAGTGTATATCTCGGACGGTGCGAGCGAGACGGCCTCTTGCCGGGGACAAAGAATAGTTAGGTATTCTCACGCCTCACAGTCGGACGGGAGCTCCCAAAGCGTAGACACGCAGATATGCTGTAAAGTCAAACAGCGTCAATCCGTAGATTAAGTTAGTTTTAAGCTAGGTTATGTATAACTTAAGTAAATTGATGTAGAAATACAGGGCGGGCGTCCCCCTGGCCTCTAGGCAGAATTGTATAAAAGGACGGCCATTTTTCTATGTAACCACAGTTCATCGACAGTCATCTTGTATCCTACGTAGAGTACCACTCCGTAGTCCGCGTTGATCATCGATCCGCCACACAGTTCAGTACAGTGCAACTTTAGTCTACGTAGAGTACCACTCCGTAGGCCGCGCGTTGATCATCGATCCGCCACTTGTTCACATCACTTCTCCACTTTACTTCCGAGTATTAACCATCTTTGTATACAGTAGCGTAGTACCATCGGTCCGCGAATTTAGTTTATCAGTGTTAGCGTAGTACCATCGGTCCGCGATCAGTGTTAAATTCATTTTAGACAGAGACTATATTAGTTAAGAGTAAATTTAAGTGTTTCCGATCCGTTGTTGTTTTTGTTAATTTGTGTGTAAATATATATCGTTTGATTTACTTTGCGTTTCATATTCGTCCGTTTTCGTTACCTAGTTTTCATTACAGTCCATTCGCTCCTTACTCATCGCTGAGTTTCGGAGTGCCCTTGTAGCCGATAGCCGACGGACGCGGTTGTCGTCTACACATGTAGTAAATATTAGTAGTAGAGAGAGGATTTAGGCAAACGTTCCTAGGCCATACAGAGGAACTCCCTCAAAGAAAAAGCAGATAAAAGTAGGACTGTTAACCGATCAGCATGAATGTAATTCATGTATATTCGAATATAGTTTATTAGTAATTAAAACCGGCTGTCTAAAGACTGTTTAGACTCTAAATCCTAAGATCTAATCGACAGGTGCTTGATTAACCAAGAGCAATGCAGACTAATCTCACTACTATGTCTAGTTGACTTATGATAAAGATTGGGAACTTGGCCAAAATGCAGCTCACGAGCAACTTTTATAACTGTCCCGTTATACATTTAACCCGTACAATTAAAGCATTATCTGCTTGAGCAATTCTGATCGTCGTTTGTCGGTTTGCTGCGCACATGTATTGCGTGATTTTTTAATAATTGGATTTACGATTTAGCATTTTTTACTTCGATCATCTGTTGGCCAATTGCATAGTTCCGAGTCAACAGTACAGAATAGTACAGAATTTTGCGGCACGCTAGGCAAACGTCAAAAAAATTATAAATATTCGCGTAAAAAAAAGTTTAAGAATGAATTCAAAATAAATCTTCGGTCTGTTTAGGTTGGTGGATTGAAAAGATTGGACACTCGAATTAAAAAAAAAAATTCATGCAAACAATTTGCAACTGTATTTTCTTAATCTTTCCCTGTGTTCTAATAAGCTGACAGTTTCGTCACCGATATCTTGTCGTTTAGCTTCATTGTAAGTTATTCACACGACAGGGTCGAGTGTCGAAATGTTCAACTCATCGCCATCCGAAACGGAATGTTCGTCACAAACAGAGCGATTAACCGGAACGTATCTTTAGCTTCGCTTTATTATCCGACTGTTCTTATGTATATGCGTGTGTACTCGTCGACGTGCCAAAGACTCAGACGCATTAGCACGCTCTACTAAGATATAGGGACAACTATTTCGGAGAATGGCTAATACTACAGGATGGCGATTGCCATACTCCTTACTCCTCCCATGTTAGTCTTGTATTATCTTATCTTACTTGATAGTAACGATTTTTTTAAGTTACATGCTCATGACACTATAATTTTCAATTAGCTAATATTTTCAATGTCAACATTGTAGTATTGTTGCGATATGGTTTCTCGCATTGATTAATGAGACTGATTGCGATTAAATGTTGTTTTCGACTAGCTCAGTAGTCATTGTTACAAAATCATTAACGTGTGGTCCAGTGAAATCCGAGGCGCACCCAGTAGCCACTAGACTAACGCTAAATATTTCCTCAAAGCGTGATTGCGTCACTTGCGCTAAAGAAACAAAATACACCGCTCGTTACATATGTGGCAGGGACAGTTAGTTACCGCGATCGAATAGCATAGGACAAATGAAAAACACATTGTGAACTCGTGTAAAAGTTACATCACTGTAGATTTGTAGCTTCTTCGAGAATTTCAGTGGCGACACTGACTCATGGGACACTTCCTCTCAATAAGTCTTCCAGAGATATGCTTGAGATTTTTTTTTGATGTAATATGAAGTTAATAGTATGATGATCTCATAATAAACACCAGGGACACAGGATGTTGCATTTCGCTTATGAAATGTAATTAATTAAAACATATTATTATAATAGCCGCAAGAACAGATAAAAGCATTCCATACATGACCACGCACGCGGGGATCATTTAATAATTCTGCAGAAAAATTACTTTCTGACGCTGCGTCAGAAAGTTATTTTTCTGCATATGCTTATTTTCAACTGATTAGTGTTCACTAGGACGTCCAATTTCCCTAAATTGGACGTCCTAGAACACTAATCAGTAGAAAATAAGCCTTTACATACAACAGATTATGTATTTCGAAATGATTGTTCTTTTGAAACCTTGGTCAAGTCATGATAGCTGTACTCTTCGCTACGTACTAATTAACGCCTTTGGCTTCTGGCAGTACCTTCGCAGCGGGACGTGGAATTTATCATTCAATTTATTGGACACTCACCGCGCCCGTTGCCAACTATCACCGATTTCCCACGATTGTACTTTGCATCTCATTTATTTGCAAGTTTAAATGCATCTATTGAAAATGCTTTAGCTGTGAAATAGAAAAGTTATAGGGTTAGGTATTCGTTGTGTGTAAGAACTTCATTAACGATAATTGTTTTCTTTTTCCAGGTACGCGTATTCATTGTTCCGTCACATTCACAGTGGGTGAGAAATTCTACGAAGTGGTGTTACTCATGTTATTAAATTTTAACGCCATATTTTATATAATTTAACTAACAATTCCTAATTGGTAAATGTGTGACTCTCTCGTAATGACTTTCCTTAGTACTCGACACCTTTGGAATAGAAACGGATACTGTTAAATTAGTACATTATAATAATATTCATGAATATGCACTAGAATTAGAATTCAAAGGTTCCGGGTCGGTACTTTGCATCAATCATCAGCATATCAGACATCTAGCGTTTTTCGGTAATGTTCATTATTTCGAAGCAAATTTGCTACGCGCAGTTCTTATCTGTTTTATCTCAACCGAGTTTGTGGTCGGCTGCATCGTATGTTACTAGATTAAAAGGACGTAAATCAACTTACGTCTCAGTATGTGTACGGCGTTTTTAAATTAGCTGAGCAGATCTGCCCCGGCGGCAGTACAAAGGAGCTCGTACATCTTTCGCGACGCCTCGCCGTGGTCAGGAATGGCATGTAAATGTTACACGTTTATTATTGCAACGGCATTCCATTTCGTATTGGGTTAGGACGTTGGATGCATTAGAATCAACAGTGCGTCAAGAATATAAGGCGCCTCTAATCATTTGAATGAATTATTGTATGCATTCAGACGGTTTCCATTAATTGCTATATACGTTTGCAGTATTCTAATCTTTACATTGCAATAAATCTATCTGCATAATATACGATGATGTTGAAGGAAAATTCACATCGTTATATTACCGTAGTTCTATATATCTGGTTTCATGTTTCATTATCATACATATATCTCATATTATACAATTTTACCATACATATCTTGTAGCTTACTTATTTCATAAAAGTTTGACTACAGGCTTTTGCAATTCCGTAAAAAAATAAGTAATCCCTATAAAATGTCTCCCTCTTTTTGAGGCGTTTCTTTTAAAGAATAACGTCTGTACCTAATTTATTACTTTGGCTCTATAAATATACCTGACAAATGCTTGGAAATCATTACTTCAATGTTCATGTTAGCTGCAGAACGTAACAATCTAACAATAAACAAGTTAGTTCAGTCATTACTATGACTGACAATACAAGCATTATTGTCACAATTATCCCTGAATTTATTGTGTAGGTGGGATATAAACTAATGACTTCGCATACATTAACGGCCGGGCCACGACATCGGCGGCAAGCGACGGCGGCGCACATAGGAGGGAGTGAGACACCGTGTTCGGACCTTCCACTTCCTTCCTCCTATGGCCACGATGTCTCCTGCAAGCGGTAGCGGCAAACAACGGCCATAGGAGGAACCGACAACCCGCGCTCGGATTTTTCGGTTCTACCTTCGGCCGCCGCTCACTCCTGCGGCTTGCCGCCTATTTAGTGGCCGGTCGGTAAAGCAGCTTTTTATAATGCAAAAGCGAAATTTACTGCGGTTAATGGGCGGTTCCTATCAGAGTTATGAATGAGCCGATTGACAGGTATTGGATTGGCCAGAGGTGCCAAATACAATCGAAGCTGGCACGTGTCTTTATATTGTCAAATATTTGGACAAGCGCTTTACCTTTGGCTACTAACATCTGCTGATATATAACAAAAATACTGAGGCAAAACAAAAATGGGCTGCTAATTAAACGGAGTTTGGAAATAATGTTTTTTTTAGAAATGTCTCTGCTATTTTATCACGGCATGATATCGAAAATATATTCATCTTGGTCATACATTTTTAAGATTATAATAAAATAAGACTATGTAATAAAATATTGACCGCTATTGGCAAATACCAAGTAAGTACAAAAGGTACTTATGACAATGTATTACAATATGACTGGCCATTTTGAATTCTTCGATAATCAAAATAGAGTATTCTCATCTTAAAATGTTCTTACGGTAACGTTCCTTTCGTTCGAAAATAGAAATATAGAGGGGATATCTCCAACGACGATTTGAGGCTTTCGACAAAGATATTTTCTCATTGGTGGTACAAAATGTTCTCATAAGGTTAATTAGCAGAGTTCTAGGCACTGTTAAAGAGAACAGTGTCAGAATAGATAAATTGTGTCGCAATGAATCATCTAAGTAAACGACATCGTTTCATCTAAATACCTATAAGACACATATCTTAAGCAAAATGAAACAGCCTGATGGGTGATTCACGAAGTGGACCAGACCTCCGGCTAAGTCTTATGTTCAGTGGTGTCTAAAAATAAATGTGTTTCTGTACTGAGCGAAGTCTTCATGATTCTAGTATCCGCTTGGTAACAAATTTACTTATGCATTTCGGAGAATCTCTGTTTCTTCACTAGCCAATCAGAAATGGGTAAGGCTCAGGAGCGTTACAACTGCTCGTTCCCTTGTGTTACGAAATTTAGACAAATATCATCTTATTTTTGGAGTCCAACACCATTTGCAAAAAGCGTTCTGCTATGAGCCCACCAATTAACGCCTCTTTTTTGCAAAAATAATGATAATTATTCGTGAAAACATAACATAAGTCGCTCCTTGCGTTCAAAACGTAGTGCGATTGCCCTATTTTTCTTCAGTTGTCGAAACGTAAAAAAATAAGCGCCGTATTTAGAATATGTAGAGCCCCGTGCACAGCTAGATGTGAATAAGTTTTGCCTTTTTTTGTTTGTTACTCCCATGGCTTAGTTTTTCAAGATAAGGTACTTTTATCCCCTATTTTGACCGTATTTTTTACAGTTGTGTATAGGTACCAATGTTGACTACCCCACTTGAAAAATAAACAAATTCCTTATAAAACTACAATAAGGTAACAGACAGACAGGTCTAAAGTAGTTAGCTTTCGCATTTATAATACAAGATGTTTAAATAATAAGTCGCTATATAATAACAATGGATCGCTTACCGTTAAGAACGTTTCTGCTATTTGTGGCTAACAAACACGAAATTGACGCTTTTTGCTTCAACTCAAGTCAAGTTGTCAATATTTGTCATCGACATGAAACTACCTGTTGGATTCTGTATTAGATACGCCCACTAGCCGTCATTGAATATGGAACCCGCCCTTCTGACAACATAGGTATTGTTTGTCAGTTTTAAGAGACTCGTGGCGTAACGATTGTGATGTAGTTCTGTTTCACACTGAGATTAAACTTCTTTACAGTTTTTGAATATATCAAGTCAGTCGTAAATTTACTTCCATCTGGCTTGGTATTTTTCAAATTTTTATAGACACTGTCATGAGGCTAGTTACACCGGAGGTAATAAACTTTCTATTATCTATTGAACGTGCTATATGATGCATAAAAGTTGCAAACTATAAAACGTTGTGGTAAAGTATATAGTTTTCGCTGTCCCCATTTAATCTTCCTTGAAGCCGATCTTTGTTTCGTGTTTTTCTAATTTTTATTATGTGTATGATCGTAATATAATATAATCGTCGCTATGATCATAATTTAAGCCCACCAACATCTCTAGTTTATTGGTCTTTGTGAAGTTCTTTGGCTATCTTCGTTTTATCGTCTATTGTGTAAAATCATATTCAATGTTTTCGACTTCTAAACTTTTACGCATGTACAGCACAATGTGCAATACCTTTGATCAGGTCTATTAGAAGTAACTGGCTTCTTGCATTACGGTTGTTTACTCTAAAACAACACATTAAAAGAGAAATCTAGTTTCCAAACCGTAAACCCGTCCTGTTTGCGTTTGGGCCAGCAAGTAAACCGTGAAAAATAAATATTGAGCGATATATCAGCAAAATCGTTAGTTTGCGCCGTAGTTTTATAGGTATAATAAAAGAACCGTCAACTACAGACAGTGTTCGGAGAATAAATAATAATACAACGTGGCCTGCATTCTAAAAGCGCAGGCGCGGAACTGCGTTCATTGGTTCGGCTTCAAATTCGACACATTTAGTCGCTCAGCGCGCTATTTACTCGCGTCCACGCGTAGATTGACAAATAGGTTGTAAATCTAAAACTACAGTTCCTATGAAAGCTAACAATCGCTACTCCGCATGGACAGTGTTGAAATGATCCTAGTTAGATATATCTAGATTATTAGTTTACAACGTTACTCTGCCTAATGTACCTTCTGTGCTACTGTCTCTAAGTGTTGAGTTTGCACTTCATTGCCGTTTTCTTTTTTGAAACGGGTGATAAAGCAGTTTCAAGACTCGAGACCGTCTCTAGAAAGTTATTCACAAACACTATACTTAAGTAATTTAATAATCTATACTCTACGCAATCTTCTCGACAATACATTTTCTTCCTGTATGCACAGCATTTCTTATACATTTCATGCTGTTTTAACTTGAATGCTTCCGACGTCAATTGAAAATTCATCGTTTACACGTTTTAAATACTTCCGTGTGCTTATTTGTCGTATATGAATAGACATACTCATTTTGCTGCCGAACTGAATTCACCTCTGCGAAACCGGATAATTTCTTAACTCTGCTACTACGCCGAGTAAACATCAGCAATGCCAATGTTTTCTTTCACACTGTTCGTCGCCAAATAGCTCATTTATAAATATTGCGACATGAATGTGACACTTGCATTTCAATGACGGTAGAATTACTGGTTCCCATCTCCCATCAAAGCGGTTAGTAATTGAATTTGTTCATCAATGAAGCGTTCTCATTTGAGAATAGATAGACATTTTAAATATTTTAATATACTATTCATCAATATGTTATAGATACAAACGTTTCGCCCTTTGACTTTGAATAGATTAAGATATCATGAATGATAAAAGCATTTCAATCAAAGCGGTTGGGCCAACTTGCGTTGACATTTCCAAACTGGTTTCCTCTTGAGAAAATCCTGCAACCCATATCAGCCGCACCAACCATTTGACATCGCGGGTATCTATTTGCATTATGTCAGGACTAAGGGCGTGGCCACATGTCCACGACACGGCGTCGTAAACGTAAAACGACACGGTACATTATCCACCGTGCGAATATACGTTACCGCGTCGTGAAAACACACGACATGGCGTCGTAAACGTAAAACGACGCTGTGTCGCGTCGGAGCGCGACACATTATCCACCGTGCGAATATACGTTGCCGCGTCGTGAAAACACATGCTGCACCGGGCACCGCAGGTCGCGCCGCGCGCCGGGCAGATTAACTTTGCTGTGTTGAGTAGATGCACGGTGCGGTGCCACGTTCGATTACGACGCCGCAGCTTCTCGTACATGTTCAAAATATTTTGCGATCAGTTTTCAATTCGACATGGATCCTATCACACGTATTCTGCTCTTGTTGCTTTTAAGAAGAAGCATGAAGAAAAAGCAGAAGAAACGAAAATGTTGGATAAATCCATATCTTTCTATTATGAACCATGATGGCAGTCATTTCAAAAGGAAGTACGAGGCTTTAAAAATAAGTGATCACAAGTTTTATGATTATTTTAGAATGTCTGTGTCAAGTTTTGAAGAACTATTATGGAAAATATCGCCTCGTTTAGAAAGGCAAAATGTATTTAGGAAACCAGTTCGACCTCTGGAGATGTTGGGATTAACAATAAGGGAAGAACTACTTCTGAAGATGGAACGCGTGAGCCTTGAGTTTGGTTTAAAGATAAACCGCAAAAAGACCAAAGTAATGATAATAGACCGCGCCAATAACAACTCGCCTGAAGTGACAAGAATTGCGAATTGCGACGTGGTGCAATCCTACATTTACCTTGGAGCTTTAATATCTAACAATGGCGGCTGCGTAGATGAAGTAAAGCGACGACGTATGGGGATAACTAGAACGGCAATGGACAAGCTGAAGAAAGTATGGAGGAACCGACACATCACTAGGGCCACGAAAATCCGGCTCGTGCAAACCCTTATATTCCCCATATTTTTATACGCTGCAGAGACGTGGACGCTTCGAGACATTGAGAAGAAAAAGATAGATGCTTTAGAAATGTGGTGTTGGAGACGAATGCTGGGAATATCATGGACAGAATTTCCGACCAATGCCTCCATCCGTGAAGAACTCCGCATCAAGCAGCATCTGTCCGCTTTGGTCCAGTCACGTATTCTCAAATTTTTCGGCCACGTTTCAAGGCGAAACAATGACTCCATAGAGCGTCTCGTTGTCCAGGGCAAAGTGGAAGGAACCAGATCACGTGGAAGATCACCCATGCGATGGACCGACCAGATCAAATCGGCTGTGGGCGGACCTTTGCATGAGTGCACCAGAATGTCTGTGAATCGCGAGAAATGGCGTAAAATCATACAGTGAACAATATCTGCCTCTAATAGTACTACGAGTTGATCACGACCGCTCTGTAAAGAGTGAAACGACTAAGAAGAAGAAGAATTACGTATATTCGCACGGTGGATAATGTGTCGCGCTCCGATGCGACACAGCGTCGTTTTACGTTTATGACGCCGTGTCGTGTGTTTTCACGACGCGGCAACGTATATTCGCACGGTGGATAATGTGTCGCGCTCCGACGCAACACAGCGTCGTTTTACGTTTACGACGCCGTTTCGTGTGTTTTCACGACGCGGCAACGTATATTCGCACGGTGGATAATGTGTCGCGCTCCGACGCGACACCGTGTCGTTTTACGTTTACGACGCCGTGTCGTGGACATGTGGCCACGCCCTTACTCAAGATTATACTTATTCATTCACATTTGAGTCATCGGTAATGCTAATTTCGTCACCGTCCTATGAATAAGAACAGGAGAATAACAATAAACCCACGCGAATGTCTAATAGTACTTCAATCAATCTCATGTCCGCTGTATTGAAAGCTTAGAAATCTAACCAACATTTATATCTTTGACGGTACCTGGTTATTGACAACTGAAACTGTTCTAAACATACGTTAGAGTTTATGCATAATGCATACACACAACAACACATCAGTGTGTTGTGTGTGCTAGTGCTTGACATCCGGTACAGGACGTCTCTTCTACACCTCTCTTAAATTCTTGCATCTCATTGCCACTAAAATTATGGACCTTTGAGATAATACCCCTGAATTTTGAAGACTTTTCAGAAGAGGCGGTGTAGAAAATTACACAATTGCCCTACCTGGCCGCTTCGTTTTAATATGGTTAATTGCTAGGGCACTGCATGATGCTATGCAATCGACTACGGATGGCAGATACAAAGAGATAAACAGACCACTGTTACATTTTAAAGATTGCAATAAACGGGATATAACGGATATTTGTTAGAATCCACCTTTTAACTACATTACAAAAATTACACTTCAATTCAATGAAACTCGGGATTGCCACATGTGTACAAGGTATGTTCGTATTGGCCGTTCCCGAAACGTAAGGTGTATTCTGATGCATAAGGCGTTGTTTAAAGGAAAGGGAAAAAGCTAAGGCTGAGATCAGAGAACAGATGAGTTCTAGTTCAGACTCTACGAAACATAATCGAATATATATCTTAGTTACCGATAGCAACAAAACCTAAAACGTCACGCTCGAGATACAATGGCCACACCACACCGTATCGATGGCAAGTATATTGTCTTTCACTACTGTTCCGGCACCTTGACGTATGCCGGTTTGATTATCTCACCTCCATTCATCATACGAAGTGTAATGCGTTCAATTTGTACTTTATTGTTATTCATCCGATATTAATCTAATACGTATTTTGATTTATGTTCTAAATGATTTAGTAATTTGTCAACCTTTTTGTTCTTTTAATTTAATTATTCTCAGTCAGATTCCCTCTTTGCTACGGAATTGTTTGTAGCTAAACAAAGGTAGTATGTTCTTGTAATCCGATTTTTCAGGTCATATATCCTCACGGTTTGTCTTGTACTGTACAATACAACAATAGTTTCTGGGAGCGGGCCGGATAGGCTTGTGTTTTATTTCCGTTGTCACGTCTTAATTTGGTTGCGTATTTTGGTACCTACTATTATTCTTTTATTGCGTCGAACAACTAGGTAACTAGAACCGCTATCGTTGTTTTAATCATCGTTTTATATCAAATTCCCGATTAGATTCGCTTTTGATTGAAGTCATCATCTAAACGACGTTCCGTTTGGTAGTTATATCCCTGTGAAAGGAGAGTCTGAAATCCTAAGTTATTGAGTCCCGTTCATTCAAATAACTACAGTTTAATACGACGGAAGCAAAAGGCACTCTATCAGCTATGACGACACAAACTTCCATTTTCGAACTTCATAGTAGGCCCCTCAGGCGTCTTAGTCATGCACTTTTTTTTTGCGATGAATCGCCATTTTTATTAAAATTTGTATTAAAGTTATGTTTCATGTAGGTTAATGGATTATTAGTATAATTTTGTACATACGGCTTGTTTTGCTAAACTTTATAGATGTAAAACTAGTAATGATCGCGTGCGTGCTTGAAGTGCTCGTCTGCGAATGAGGCGGGCGCAAACTAACCGTAGCGGAGTGCACGCATGGCCACGTCGCGTGTGAAAAATGCGCCAACTCATATTATTCCCAATTTGCGTCTATGTTAAAAATGTAATAAAACCTATGGCTTCATTTGCATCTTTGTATTCAGTTGAAGATGGTTTGTCTCAATTGTTGTGCTCTTGTGTCAATCGCCGCGTTTGAAGAGCGTCATCATCGAAAGCTGAGACACACTACTCTTAACTTAACGTCGTCGAAGTCTCTTACAGATCCATACAGAATTGACGGAATTGATACATTTTTCTGTGCATATATGTTTATAAAGTTTTGACAGTTTTCATATAAACTCGTACATTTCTTCCCTGAATACGATGTGGTTTTCTTGGTCTGTTTTTATAGTATATTTAGTCATGAATAATTAAATATATTAAAATTAAAATGGTTGTGGAAGCTGGCGCAACATCATCCGAAGGGAGCTCATCCATGGTGGATGTCACGACCCTCAGCAATAAGGATTACGATGCACGGAGGACTTAAAATGATTAACTTCACAAGACAGACCCTTCCTGAACCTCGCACAAGACTTGGGCTCTAATTAAAACTTCCACTCTGTAATTTCTTCGTCTAGACACGACGACCGCAAGCCTTACTTTGTCATTAATTTGTATCGCGCGCTTGCATCCACAAACATCAGTTATCGTCGCCGTTGATACAAATTAGTTTCCATACAGTAGTACTAAGAAGGAAAGCGATTTTGACGCCGAGTCTTCGCAGTAAGAAGGAAGATATCATTGCAATTAGGTAACGTGATTATGTCAAGATTAGGCCCAATACATTCACTAAACGCCACGACTTGCGCTAAATAACTTAACATCAGGGTGCCGGGCTCCACTCTAAATCTTTATTTGGGCAAATTCGGCGCGCGTTCGTCATAGCCGCTTCGCGGTCGCTGGTTTCCACGCTCGACGACTAATCTGCTTTCGCGAAAAAATCCAAAAGAGAGATCCTTCTGTAGTGATTTTCTGTGTCGAGTTTAATCATGAACAGTCTTTCTACTTCTTATCTACAAAGTGTTTGCGTTGGTTCGACTTTCACACAGCAAAGTAGTTAGCAATGGATTGTCGTGATATGTATTTATGCATACGTTGATCGGTTAGAAAATGGATTAGACAATGAGCTCCCTGCCGAGGTTTTCCCACAGGAGGCTACAGTGTGGACGGATTTCTTCAAGAGGGTAGTAAGTCTGCCTGTCCACTGGAGTGGAGCTGTGTAAAATGAACCAATTACCTACACTCCTCAAATTAAAATACACTACTTTTGGGCTATACAAAGACGCAGCTGGATTGGTTTATTTTCTCTGCTCTGCTTCAGTGGACAGGCAACTTTAGCAGGTTCTTATATTGTTAGCAACACGTGCGTGTTTTTTGGCGTTGCAGGCGTTCAATAGGATGGCACCATCAGGCAGGGCTACTCGGCAGTATAATACAAAAAAAGCCGGTCAAGTGCGACCATGAAAGCACTGCATATTGGTTTAACGAATAGATAAACTGTACTGAGCGGCAAACCTTTACCGTTGGAAAACTGTTTTACGTCCTTCAACTAAAGACTATAGTTATCATGATTTAATTGAAAAATTTATAGTTTTTAGATTTTTCCTTATACTTGTATTATAAGATGGTATTACCAAATTTTATAGTTCTTGGTCAACGAAAAATACCCTATTAATTTTTGGATTAATAAACGCCATAAACGGCCGTATCTTTTTTTACTTTTAAAGTTTGACTTTTCACAGCTTCAAGGGACTTTAGACCTTAACCTGAATAAACTGTTAAAATTTCAATTCGACACCTCCACGCGTTACCGAGATAAGGGGCCTTGACAGACAGACAGTCGGGCGGACAAAAAAGTGACCCTATGAGGGTTCCGTTTTTTCCTTTTGAGTTGGTACCCGGAACCCTAAAAATACAAACATGATTGACCCCGGAAATATGCATGGTTCCCAAAGGATTAGCTAAATATATTCGTGTCATATCACACCTGAAGTAGCAAGAAAAGTTACAATTGTTTTATGGCAACTAACAATGGCCAATCTTAATTTAAAATGTATACGAGTTTTATTACAAATGCGGGGTTCATGTGGCAATGATACGACAGCTTTTATTTCAACGCACTAAACCGCCGACCATAAAAGTATTCTAATGGGTATCATGAAGCGTAGGCGTTAAGATGGACGTAAAAATTCAATCACGTAAGTCAAAGGTTTCAATTCCGCGTGCCGATGGTATCAAATGCCTTAAAAGCGGTTGACTACATTTATTAGCGTATTAGAATAGAATGAGGGAGACCGGATTACCGATGCATGGAGGCGACTCGCAGACTGCCATTGTGGACGGTGACAATGGAGATTGCATTATCTGTAACCAGAAAGCATGCGTGCACTGTCGCAATGCACTTGGGATTGTGCTTCGGAATTTGTATGAAGTTAATATAGATGGTGTGATATTTAAAGTATATCAGCCTTTCTCAAAGTGAAGCTCCAGACCGAAGCATACAGCAACAGCCAAAATGAGACACTTGCAAATACAAGACTGCACGTGGTGTAAACGCACGTCCTAAGGTGTGGCTAATGCGCCATTTAAAACATTTAACGCAGAGGACGCTCCCGTAGCGTAAAATTATGGAATCATAAATTTGGCTTGATTGACTTAACGATGTGATGGCTGAGAGGAAAGTATAGTTCATCGGAAACATAGGGTCGCAGGTTCGAGTCATGCTTACATTTCACTGCTTAAATGACATCTTTCTCTCATAATTCAACTTTGTGTTAATATTTATAAAAAATATGAATGTGATGTTTTCACATTAAAACCAGAATGGACGTTTTATTAATTAAAACTTTAATTAAAACTTGCAAAGGTCATTACTTAACGTAATTGGAACGATTGTCTACGAATACTTCTGTACACTTATCTGTCTGTGAATAAATGAATGAAAATTGAAAATGTGTGAGTAACAATGAAGCTATTATTGTTTTATTTAGATTTTCACTTACACCCGATAACTAAACGGTTTGTCTATGTATTTAATTTTTAACTCAATCTATGAACGAGCTTAAGCTAAATAGTCTATGAGGTGTCGAAGTATTAGATTAGATTAGATTATATTTATTTCACACTTATAGGGATACATTATAAATTACACATAACTAGTCAATTTACACGAATCTATACGGTGATATTTGCGGAATTGTATGCGACAATTACTATTAGGTGATGTAACTATTTAAAGGACAAATCGTACAAATTCTACAAGTATCTTAAATACTATAATTTCGTTTCGAATTAAGTAAGTGTAGTTAGGAAATATATAAATACGTAGAGAGCAATAAATATAAGAATGTATGTCTTAGTGAGAACTGTTGAGGAGCTAGCTAGAGACATGTTTAGTATATAATTTTATAATTAAGTTGTTTCTTATGTATATCTATCTCTGTTTGTTCTCCAAATAAATAAATAAATTACTATGAATAACGGTTGAGACTGCGGTTGAAGTAATTTGAGACAGAATCGAGACGAACCTTGCGTAAAATATATGTTTACAAACATACATATCCTACATATGTAAACTTCCCACCTTTATAAACGATGTAATTTTATGTTTTTTATATAAAGTTCAATGAGTTGAGAATTTCTCAAAAAGTTTGTACAAAATTAAGACGGCAATTAATGTGCAATTATATTTTCCTATTTTGTTACCAATTTTCTTTGTGATTTATAATAATTACAGATTATATATAAATAAAATGTAATGAAATAGGAAACTTTTTGAGAAATTCTCAGTTGTGTCACGTACATTACACATTAATATAAATTAGTTCCACTAATATAAATCACTTTCAGTTTAGGTCTTGCAGGTAATCTGTCGTAATTACAGTGAAACTGCATTCTTGGTTATTTCAACACGGAAAGGAGACCCCATTCCTTATACGTAGTTTATAATAAACACGGCAATAACTGCGTTAGCCAAAGTAAATAAATCATCCCATCAAGCATCAGCACTTCAAATGCTTGCGCAACTGCCGAGTCACAGAGGTGACAATCTTTGTGCCTTCAACTGGTCCGGTCCCGTCAAGTAAGACTACATTAATCAAACTAAAAATGTACAAGTGACAGACGTACAGCCCTCAAATATCACCTGCGTCAAACCTATTAAATACAACCTCTGTTTTTGTTTAGAAGCCTCATTTGCTACACAAAGAGCCTGCATTGTTCGTACGTCCATTACAAGTGTTTCGACACCCGTCAACGTTGTGACAAGTTTGAAATATATATTTTTTTAATTTGCTCTTGCTCTGACCTTGCTATATTGAGTAGACCATCAGGTTATTCAGCCAAACATTATGCTGTCATACTCGTATATCTCATGTATCGGCTTATTGAATAGATTTGAAGCCCGCTTGATGAGTTTTTTGATTGGTTCTTAAGAATAATTAATTCAATATCGTTCCATTTTTAAATTTACGCATTGGCCTTGCTGTAAAACGCTATCTACTTTACTATCTACTAGATTATTAAAATTTGCATTAAGCAGCGAAAAGAAGTCGTAAACCTTTTGATCCTAAAAGCATTCAGGCATTAATATGCGTGAGAGGGCAGCAATTAGGTACATAATCCACTGCGATCGCCGATCACACGTCGCCGTACGGGTTAAGGCTTGTTTACCCGCCGTGACCCTTATATGGTGTGAAAGCGGCGCATTGTCGCACGCTGGACTGGACATGCGCCCGTTCTTATCTGAGAATCTGATGTACAGACTAACATAGGTGGCATCATCGCATGCCAACTGGTTTTTGATTGCCACCAAAAACGTGGTAAGCCGTTAAATTTCAGCAAGTTTTCTGGTCATACTCCTATGTTGTATTTGTACTTGCGGGGGGGAGCGAAATTAAGTTCATATATTGAGAGCAGTGATTAGTAGGAAACCACCCGACTCCTGTGCCAACTGACGAAACTAAGTATGAAACATTTCACATTGGGCCAAAAAAAATGCCTTAAGGCATACGAGTAATACAAGAAACGAAAAGGAAATAAAAATAACGTTAATAAAATAATATCTGCGTATTGTGTCTTTACTTACCATATTGACCGTTTAATACACAAACCATAGTTTTAAACTAAGCGTCGTTGTGTAGCGGAACTATTAAGATTTCACCCAAAAAAGATATTCAGTAGTATTGTTTCTATTAGGGTTCCGTAGTCAACTAGGAACCCTTATAGTTTCGCCATGCCCGTCTGTCCGTCCGTCCGCGGCTTAGCTCCGTGATCATTAGTACTAGAAAGCTGAAATTTGGTATGAGTATGTGTATGCATCACGCCGACAAAACAGTAAAATATAAACTAAAAAAAAAATTTTTTTTCTGGTACCTCTACCTAAATTGGGAGTGATTTTTTTTTTCGTTTCAACCCTAGTGTGTCGTTGAATAGGTCTGTTAAAAATAATAGGGGTCTTTAAACATTACTATTTGATAAAGTCAGTACCTAACCTAGTTTCGTAAATATTCGCTCCGAAAATAAAATAAATAGTGTCCCCCCCTCTAACTTTTCAACCACGGGCCAAAAAAAACTGTTAAAACCGCTGTTTTAAGCCCGTCTATTGTGAAGAATGAGCAACTACGGAACCCTACACTGAGCGTGGCCCACCATGCTCTTGGCCGGTTTTTTTTATTTACGTTGCGATCTTCCCAGCATACAGCTCCCATCAACATCTTTATTCAAATATCCAACAAATTGCCGTTTCAAATTGAGATTATACCGTTAAGTATGAACTTTGGATGAAAATAAGACGACAAGCGACATGCAATTTACTCGCGCTCATTGTGTGTGTGTCAAGATTTGACACACTTTTTATGCACATCGCATAAGCATATGGTGTTCCTTATTCGGACACCGGAAATTATCCGATGACTCATGAGATTCTGGCCAGATAAGGGCGATAACGTAATCCTTTACTGTTAGTAATTTAGGTAGCCCTTTCCGTTGTTTTTTGTCTATAAAATACCCATTGCAAGACAGGATCACTACGCGCCGTGACTTGCGGTAATAGCCTACGCACCGGTGTGCACCATGGTGCTTGGCTCCGCATTCCGATTTTATTCGCGTGTTTCGACCGCCGTTCATAACCATTCTCAGTGGCGGACACTCGTCAGTTGATAATGGTAATCGCCCTTCGGTAGGTCCTTGGTGTCCGCTATGGAGTGATTTTCGCCCATTTTTGATTGATTAGTTATATTTGTTTATCCGATTTTATTTCGCATCTACTTGAAAAAAAAAATGTATTAAACAATCTTTCACAGATAAACATAGTCCCGAATTAAGCTCCAGTAGGCTAGTGTTATGAGTATTAAGTAGACAATGACACATGTACTTACGTAGATAAATATTCCGATACTTAAAAAAACTTCCATGATGGGTAATTTTAAGAGTTCATTACATTGCCCACCAATCACATAAATACTAGTATTTGCCCTTGCAGGAATTCGAACTGGCATTAACAGTCCCACCTCGTCAAATTATATTGATTATCAATTGCATCAGCAATGGTGAGGCGCATGGCACTATGTCATGTAATTATGAGGTTCAACCATTGGTTTAGGTACTTATCAATCAAATGATGTCATGATGACGGATTAAAGGGCTTGGTCAAGCAAAAGTAGGCGGTCCCAATAACAGCGCAATTTGTTTACATATATAAACCTAATTATTGAAGTCATTTATTAGTTTTCCTAGTACGATATCGTAAAACTAAATTTTCTGAGGAACATTAAATCTTCTCTTGACAAGTAAACGTTTGGGCGGTCTTCTAAAATTATCAAAACTACTATGTCATGTTTCATATATAATTTATATTGAATTCGCCGCGGGAGTATTCAAATTACTAATAATATTTTTCTTTCGTTTCAGAAATAGCAAAAGTGCGAGCGAGTCTATTCCAAATAAATGGCGTTAAGAAGGAACCACTTATTTTACCAGAAGCAGAGGGGATGGTCACCACACTCACAGAAAAAGTATACGTGCCAGTCAAAGAACATCCAGATGTAAGTGCTGCTGTTTTTTTATTCTGTTTCGCTCTTGGGAACTTGTATCACCACGTGAACGTACATGGAACGTACAGTGGCGTTAGCTAGGTGATCAAGAGCCCCGGGGCAATAGAAAAAATTGAGGCAACATATTAGTTCGAGGGTTGCTTCATGAACGCGCGTGGGAGTCCCTATAGGAACTTCAGAGCCTTCGGGCTCTGCAGAATCATACCATCAGGTAGCTAATCCATTTCAAGTGAGGGTTGCAGGCTGCACTTGCTCGTCCAACGATGCCTCAACATCACGTTCAGTCGAGCGAGAGAGACTCACTACGAGTCGAATTGTACTAACATCTTACGCACCAACACTAAACACACGGTACCCGGTTTCGAATTTCGCCTTTGAGCGAGCTGGCAAATCGGCACGCGTTCGGAGCCACTGCTAGACGTGGTTCGTTTCGCATTTTACACAAATGACAAACAAAATACAGTTATAGTAGAGGCTTTGCGGTGATGGAAACAAAAACTTACTATAGCGTTTCATTCTGTGACCTTGTTTTTTTCTGTGTCCTTGTAAGTAGGTAAACTGATGCAATGAATTGCCCACAGTAACGTCGTTATTTTATTATTAACATAGCATTAGAAAATTTGATATCATCATCAATTGTTCACGTAAATTAAATTGAGACCAGAGTTCTACATTTTAAATATCAATAACAATATAATATCGCTCGGTCTTTCGAGAAAGTCCAATTAAAACTGTATCTGTTGAGTTAATGGAGGCGTGGTGGATAGCGTTAAAAGAGCCGACTAGCTTTAATACCATTTATGTATATCGATTTCGCTTAACAATCTTTGATGCCATGTTAACATAAAATTTTCAATTCCCACCGCAAATACCATAATTCGGTTAAGTAACTACTGTCGTGAGACATATGTAGATTTTACACTTGTTTTATAAGTATTTATGTAATATTTTGATGTAGTGATTACGTTCGTCAGTACTAATAAGAATTGAAAGTTTCAACAACGTAACACTTACATGAAATTAAATTAAAATCGGATATACCACAGCTACTCTAGTAAATTACAATCTAACAGAAACTATTGAAAATTATTTACAGAATAAGTAATAAGCTTGTCGACGCTGTTTTAGTAAATACTCTAACTTGTTATTATGACCGAGACACATTAATAACTTACAAGTGAAACGTAAATCAACTCAAGTTGGATGTGGTTACAATTCAGTCCAAAACTGTTACTTACAAATTCCTCTAGCACTAAAAATCTGTCTCTGACAGATTGAATGAGTTATTGTTATTTATATTTATATGTAAATTGTGGTTAACTAGAGTGGCTGTGAATATTAAACAAAAACATTGCCTCAGGGGCATTTCAAACAAGGTGATCTCTGAAATGTGTTTCAACTCGACGTAATTTTTACCTTATTTTTGTGTGCTAATGTTCCATAAGGGTCTGAGAGATTGCTCAAAGAAGAATTACAACTGCTCAGAATTAAATAGCGTTAGTCGTACATGTAGATAGAAGGTAGGCAGCCTGCTTCATTTGGTGCCACGTGTCAGGGCTGCCACTAGAATGGAATCACTCATTGGATCTAATTTACTAACAGAAATTACAGTATCTAAAACATTCGCTGCAAAATTTATAACTTTTCCAACATACGTGGTGTCTTTTATAATGAAGTATTCGAAAGCTTCATCTGCAGTTCTGACGATGTCTGTACGAAAACGTCTATTTAAGGCCGTTCCCTGAGCCAGAACCCCGAGCCCCTCCTCAGGCCACCCGTCCCTGTCACATCACAGTCACATTTCAAAAGAGTGACGGAGACAGAGCTTGCGGGTCGTAAGGCGATATCTTTTTTCGTAAGAATTTGTCGATGATTATTTATTTTAAAAATATTGGCTTCAATTATTGAAATTCGGAAGCTGTAAAATTACTATTTTAGTTATGATTGATTTTTCTCCTTTTTTTGTTTCATAGTGTCACGTAGAAAAAAAACAAGTAAAGTTGGAGTAAAAATTCGAATTGGAGGTTACTTTGGGAATTAATTGTATCGAGCGAAGTGTTATGAATCGTGTATCGAATGCTGTGTTATTAAAGATAATATAATCAAGAATGATATATATTTTTCCCTCGTTTACTAATATCAACGTTTCGTAGAAAAATAGGATAATTTTTGGGGTATTTTTGCAAATCTGGCTCAGGGAACGGCCTTAATGAAGAGCTACCATTTGGAGCGCTGTCCACTAGCTCTTGAATCTCATTCCAACATCAACGATTGTGTGTTGTCCATTCATTCGCATCATACCGTTCCAGGCTCATTTGCAAAGCACGTTTCTACAATCCTTTATTTGGTGCTCAGAGTTCGTTGAACCGGATGACACATGTTCAATGCCCATGTTCCTATTCTACTGTATAACTCGTATTCTAGGGATTTTATCGATGATTTTGTAGTGCCCTCGGGCGCCATTATGAATAAAGTTAAAATCAAATATGTTAATTTTGACTGTATTATTGCGAGTGTAATGAGTACAGATTTAGTGTGGGAATACGGTTTAAAGTTTCCATCTTTTGTTTACACTTTGCGGCCGGCCTCAGCGTTAACATAATAAAATACAGTCCTCTTCATCGATTTCGATGACGGCGACCCTTAGTAAACAAAACATCGTTTATTATGGGCTCTGATATGGCTGGCTACACCAAATTTAGTTTTAAATAGTCTCTTAAACGAGTGACAGTAGAGTTGGCCAGTCAAGTTGTACGTGTATGTATGTGTAAGAGGGTTTCGGTCTTTCTTTTCGAAGCTGGCTTTTTGTGTATAACATTGTGAGGCGGTTTTCTTCAAACGATTTGATACGCTCAAAGATGGTGGATCACCAAGATGACAATTGTGCAGCAAGCTCCTCACAGCTCGTAGGATCGATGGTAATATGTCGTTTGAGCACGTCCTTAAACAGCAGGAGCTAACCGCCGTGCTTCCGCTTACCTTCCGCCAACTCACATGTAGAGTACAGCTTTACGCTTGAACTATAGAGATCTATGCGGTTGGCACAGAACCGATATGCCATGCCTGGAAGGTCTAGGTACAATTTCATAAGATGAGACCACTGTTGGGTAGAATCACCGACAGAAACTCAATTTTTTTTATTGCATAAAACAAAGTCGCTTCCTGCTGCCTGTCTCTATTATGTATGCTTAGATCTTTAAAACTACGCAACGGATTTTGATGTGGTTTGTCTTACTAGATAGAGTGATTCAAGAGGAACGTCGTACATATCTAGCTGATAATCATTGCACCCGTGCGAAGCCGGGGCGGGTCGCTAATTGTTTATAAAATACCGACGGAACTCAATAGTCAGTTTTTTTTACTCAAAGTTTAAAAATACCGACGTCAATAGTGGTCACGAACACGAGGTTTCGACAAAGACAAATTTGGCTCCAAATGAAAACTTCGTAACGGCTTCACAAAAATCGCATGTGAGCTCATGGGAAGTTTCTAGAAACACACACATGAGGTAATCGTGATCGAAGTAATGGCTTCTCGCTACCTGGTTGAGAACGTAATGGCACGGTGAGAACCATGTACAATTACAACCTACGGCGGTTCTTAGTACTAATACTAACTAATCATTTATAGAAATTGAATAAAGAAACATAATTGTCATTTAGGACTTATTTTTTCTAAATGAGGCAATAAATAAACGATAATAGAGAATACAACCATTGTTTGAATATTACTAACATCGTTGATGGAAAACTCTTAAATACTAGTGATTTTATGTACATACATTTCTCAATGTTTTAAAGTTTGTTCCTAGGGGCATGGACTAAGTACTTCTATTTAATTCCTAATTTATATCTTACCTACGTATTACTGTAGTGGAATCATGAATTTATTTACGAAGAAATCAATTTAAATTTTAAGTTTGATAATAAAATACGCCAAATTTATATTTCGAGGCGTAAAACGTGTGCAATATGTCAACTTTGCGGTACTTCGTAAAATCAATGGAAATCCGCTTATGTCCGTTTTTTAATTTCAAGTAAGTAACTAGATTTTACAATAAAAGACGCCAAGATAACTTCATTGTGTAAAACGGATCAAAATAACTTTGCGACACTTTGTAAAATCATGCAAAATCGGCTTATGTCTATTTATACCTGTCACTATTGATTCCATATTCTCGTAGATCATCTGGATAATTGTCAGGAATTCAACAATGTGAACGTAAATCTTAAGATAAATTGAACGTTGAATGATATTGATTGTCGATCAAAAGAGCCGTACGAGACATCGGTCACGTACCTACTGAAAGCATGATGGAATCGGTCTTAACGATGTGCATGTCGCTAGACGGGCTAGGGCACTTAGTACTTATACTAAGTAAGCGACATGCATTCGACATTCTTTATCGTACGAACACATCAATATACCACGCATTTTTGTCTTTAAAGGATACCAAACTCAGACATAGTTATAACATGTAGCTTGTTCAACAAATAAACCGGGCTTGAAATTGACGTTTGACACTGATATCTTACAAAGATATCGCCACTATATATTTCGACTACAGCGATTTGCACTATTGACCGTTACTGTAATGAATCAATTGATGAATGGCACTTGGCAGTTCAAAAATACAACTTTATCACTCAATTAGGTACAACAAATTTACGTAAAGTTTTTTTGGTGTACCTCTAATTGTAATTTCTTACGTTGTATTTCTTTTGTATGTTTTGTGGAGTGTGCAATAAAGAGTAGTCGTATTGTATTTACGTACTAAAAAAATACATACCTACAGTCGAACCTCTTTTTTGAAGTAGGTTAAAAAGTAGCAGTAACCATATCAAATGAATGTTATGGTTTGGAATTTGTTCCCGAAAACTATGCAGAAACATAAGCAGCCGGAGGCCGAAGTATAAAAGCGTTAACTACCAATAAAGAGGAACGTTAAAGTCACAAAACTGAAAACATTCTCG
Source organism: Apotomis betuletana (assembly GCA_932273695.1). Classification (NCBI taxonomy): domain Eukaryota; kingdom Metazoa; phylum Arthropoda; class Insecta; order Lepidoptera; family Tortricidae; genus Apotomis; species Apotomis betuletana. Next base: position 15,328,736 of record OW026300.1, read on the forward strand.
AGATATTACTCATTGGCAGCAAGGTTTCGAAACTATTGTTTCTACAATATGTTCGACATGCGAAACACATTTTCTTCGGTCTATTTCGGTGGGACTCGCTGTTTACTTTACAGCTCAGTTTTTGCTAACTGGAGAAACTAGTGCGTTTTGGGTACAGTTTTGCAAAATTACAATATAGTATTTGAAAATATTTAATATGGCGCTTGCACAACATATTAACACAATGTGCTAAAAGCGCCCTTATCTCTAAACTTGGCAATGTGTGGCAATGTGTAGGTACTGTAATTATAAAAAAATCGCTCTTGTAAAGACAAGACAAGACTTTAGCAAGTCGATAAAGATCGACAGGACTCGTCAATTTGAATGTTACGCCAATCAAAATAAACTAATCCAAATTAATGAGAAATAAAACGGCGTTACGTGTGGCCATAAGACGAAAATCGCTAAAGTAGAAGTATATTAGTAGACAAATCTCTAATAATATATAATGGTCAGAGTCAAAGTGTCGAATTGAGGCCCTAACATTATCAACGTGAAAAATAGGATTGGTAATACGAAAGGTAGAATCACTAAAATACTCGTTTGAGTAAAACTACAAACCTTTTCTTCAAAATCTAGTTTCGAATACTCTTAGATCAGCATCTCAAGTATCTTTAATGCGGAACTTACGATTCCGTACTACCGGTGCGAATGTTATATGCAGGGCACACGACTGCTACGCTCAATCATAGTTGAATTGCCTTGACGGGACCTGCTTAAGGCTGGCTTCCAGGACTCGCTTCACTGGTTTACTAGGCAAGGACAAAATATATCGATGTAATATAGGCTAGTTTTCTGCCGAAACAAATTTACAGCTTTTACTACTCAAAATGTTGGGATAGTACGACAATTAGAAAAACACTGAGGTCGTTGTGTGGCAAGGTTAAGGGTCGCTTCATTTTAATTAGTTATTTGAATTGTAATATACTCGTATTTAAATTAGTAGAAATAACTGTTACTTAATTGTTTCCCGTAATTTTTAAATTGTACTTATTCTGTGTCGATTGATATATAGTATATTATATACTTATATACTTATATTAGTCTGTTTTATATTTATTACATTTCGGAGTCGTAAAGTGCGTTCTTTATAACATGTTTTGGTTGATGGCATATTTAATTTGTAGAACATATAGATTACCAATGTTTTATCACAGGTCATACCTGTAAAATGAAGGCCTATGAAACCACAATTTCTTGTATCCTCGTAATATACAATGTCTTGTACTTCATTTATCTCATTATTTCGGTGATTTTGTATATGAAAAGCATTATAAATGCCTTTTAATAATCGCTTATTAAGCAACGTCCTCATTAAATTTCGAATTTATTGCTGTACCCGCTTATTCATGTCACCGTACGCGACGCCTACATTGCGTACATTAATAACATTATATGAGTTGTCGATATCGATACTGCGCGTGTCCCCGCGCGGATACCGTCTCCCTTATAGGGAAAGGCGCGTTATTAAATCCGACCATATCGGTGGGCCCGTTACTTCGGCTTTTTGCTGGCCATCATGAGAAACCTGCCGCGACACTACGACGCTAGCTGATTCTTTGAAGCTGCTAAGAATGAAAATTGTTTACGATCGCTGAGAGCATTAAACGAATACCTACTGCTGTCGAATTATTGGTCATCATTTCCAATAAATACTCACTTGAACATAGCTGTGTAATTTTACACGGATGACATTCAGAATGTTGTAAGGGACGTTGAATGTTTGATATATTCAGCAATGTTTATAAGCAACGAAATGATATCAAAACAAAATATATTTATATTAAATTTGTTGTCGCAAGCGGTATCCATCATGCTTTTGGAATGCCTTAAAACTAGACATGAATTATATATATATATATATATATATATATATATATATATATATAATGATCCCATCTATGTAATTGTTGATCCAGTATGAAGCTCGAATAAATGTTGATCCACCTTTTCGATGCGTACAATCAAATCCTGTTAAATCCACAAGATATACTTTGATCCGAAATTAACAGGTACCTGACGACGCTGGATCTGCACTCACTTGTATTCAACATACTCGCCGCCGGTATACCAAGTTTTTGTTGATCATCTAACGGCCAAAAAAAATATACCAATACGTTATTATCAGATCCGCTATATATTTACTTATACGCCACATAGGCATAGTCAATGTTGATCCGGCGATAGTGGAGCCACAAATGACAAGTAAATCAGACAGCACGAAGCGGCAACGTCGCTTTTTTTTTTTTTTTAAATGATCCTTTGCAGATGGGCCTGCGTGTATGCGGCCCGTAACTGCACGTCTGAAATTGTCTCAGCCACTGAGCAGCAAAGACTAGCGAGAGGAGAGAGGATGCCAGCCATCAGAAAGATGAGCTGGACTTTTGGTTAGCTCTCATGGGATAACTGTAGCGTTTATTGAGAAGTGGAAGCAGCCCGCTGCGAGGCTGGAAGTCTTAATACCCCTATTAATTGAATCGGCTCCCGCCGAAGCGAGCGTCTCTGTCTGTCTGTCTGTGAATGTCGTGAGTGACACGAGGGCGTGTGAACGAGTGCAGATCGATGTTACGGATGAACCATGGAGCTCCTACTGTTCTCCTTAAATATTTGTTTTGAAGGGTTTGGAATGCCCTAAGCCTACTCGGGGAAGAGTGGGCAAAAACTGAACTTGCATACGAGAAGACCGGCCTAATGCAGGTTTTATACAACGTTAGCTTATTGTGTATTGACATTTTGCTTCTGGAGTTGGTCAAGCAGTGGAGGCGGCCAGCAATAAAAGCAGCCCTATCCTTTACAATCTTAATATGTTTATTACAGTCTTATTACAGTCCCAATATATTTATGAGAGTATTATGTATGTTATTAGAAACCTAGATTCATTTACAAAAAATTCCGATGTCCACAGTTTTAACACTAGAAATAAAAATAAAATTGCTATTAGAAAGTTTCGTGTTCGTAAAGTAAGTAAATCATTTTTAGGCCAATGTATTCATTTTTATAACAAGTTACCTGATCATGTTTTAAAATTAGCCTTTCCATCTCTCAAAAATTATTTAAAAAAATCTCTAATGTCAAAAGCATATTATACAGTAGAGGACTATCTGACAGACAAAAATGCATGGCCTGAACCAGAAACCGCGTAGCTGACTCCTTCTTAGATTGTACCTAACTAGTTTAAGGGACACAGTTCTAATAAGAAAGCATATCAAACGTACATAAATTGTGATAAACCGTCTGGCTTTCTTGTAGTTTCTATTTTATTCTTACACTTTTCCTTACTTATGTCTTAAAATACACTTTTAATATGTTTTCTTGTAGAACTACGTATAGTTAAGTTCATATCATTGTAATAGTTAAGTACTTATGCTTTTTGAAAAAATGACTGACTGTTGAGTTTCTTTCGGCGTTTCTTCTCAACAGTGGTCTCCTCTTGTGAAATGCCGGTAGACTCAGACATGTAAAAGTGCCCTTGTGGCCTACTTGCAGAATAAAGTTCATTATTTCATTATTTCATTATTTCATTATTAATATGTTTATACAGTCTTAATATGTTTGTACAGTCTTAATATGTTTATTACAGTCTTAATATGTTTATTACAGTCTTAATATGTTTGCAACGTCGCGTCGCGTCGCCCGCGCAGGCGATAGCGGGTGTAGCGCGGAGCGCGGGGCAGGGGTTCATTTGAAATACCGCCTCTGTGACGCCACCGCCAGTCCGCCACCGCCCAGCCGCCCACCGCCAGTAGTCGGCTCGGCTCGTCAGTTGCGTTGCGCGCGAAATGTGCTTTTTATTGGTGTGTTCGTGTCGGTGTTTAAGTGTAAATCGTGTACCATGGCAGATGGATTGGAAAATGGTAAGTGATTTTTTTTCTATTTTGTATATTTAGTTACCCCAAACGGCCCGAACATAGAACAGGTACCTGTTCGTAGTAAGTTTAAGGTTTTTTGGCTTGAGTAAGACATTAAATTGGCTCGGTAGCAGTAGCACAGTACGTTCAGAAGAACACACTTCTCGATGCTAAAGTGTCGAAGTATTGTCCAACCTTGTTTGTGGCGGAATTTAACTACCTTAACTTTACTCTAACAGATAATTTATACGTTCTAAGGTAATAACTGTATTGAATACATGCAAAAAACAAAGAAAACTGACAATCAATTATTTTTTTCTTATTCTACTTGAAATTTGAATGTTGGCGCGCTGACTGCCGGCGTCGACAACCGGCGCCGGCGCGCCCGCTGTGGGCTTCGTGTACGAGTTGCGAGCCACGTACCGTATGTCAGATGTTGGGGCATATACGGGCTTTTACACTAGCACGCAGTACTTACGGCTATTTCGACAATATTTTTCTATAACCACGGTTGAAATACTAGATATAAAGTACGAATATCCTAAACACAATTTTCTAGATTGATAATATGTTACAATAAAATTGTTAGGTTTTTAATCTTAAAGCACGTAAAAAGCATAGATTCGGTATTTTAGGCTAAAAATAAAGGATACGGTGCTATAGGTTTTGATGAGCCGTATCTTTTTTGAAAAAGATATCTAATTAAAGGGCAGTAAAATGTGTTATACGTGTTTTTATCTTAGATCTTGTTTAAAAAAGGCGACTGTTCGTTTTTTTAGGCTAGTATCGGTAAATTATCGCCTTTTAAGCTAGTTATATTGGCAAGTTAAGGACATATGCGTTCTTTTACCTTAGAGCCTTATCACACTTGCGATTTGCGAGCGTATTTTGTATGAAGGCGATCGCGCAGCGTCTTCGCCGCGTCGCTTATTTGTATAGAAAATACGCTCGCAAATCGCAAGTGTGATAAGGCCCTTACTAGTAACTTGAAAACGAAGCCTCCTATCGAAAAACTGATAAAATAGGTCGACGCAGCTTTTTTTTCTCATTATGGTGGTAGTAATAACTCAATTTCGGCAAAATGTCAAAAGGTCGCCTTTTACCGTAGGACGGCAGTATTAGTGTGATAGTGTGTTGTGTAATTCCCCCTTACCTTATTTTCCTACAAATAAGAAATGTGGTAACACCACGTGCTAAAAATAGAATCAACATTTATGTAGTTAAGTACATAATATTTTTTTTTTTTTTTCAGAAAGTATTGCAAACAACTTGCCTCACTTGGATTTTATTTCTGACGAATTATTGAACTCGATGAATGTAAGTACCTTCCTGTGGCGTGAGATCCATAGACGCCGATTTCTAACGGGCTGCTAGACCATTTTAGCATTATGCTCTATTGCTCTTAAAGAAGAAGTAAGCCAATTCATCAGCTCCGGCTTTCCCAGGGGTTTGCCACTGGTGCACTTTTTTTAGGGTTCCGTACTCATAGAGTGCGAACGGTATCATAATATTATTAAGCTGTTAGTGCATCTGTACGTCCTTCTGTCTGTCTTTCAAGAGGATGGTATCTCATGAACCGTATATAAAAGAAATAGACAGTTGTATTTTTTGACCGAGCGAGCGAAGCGTCTCCGTTTCAGCTTGGTCCAAAATCTTTCGCATGTATGGATTAAATTTTGTGAGTAGGTTTGATAATCTATACTATTATAAAATTCTAGATTTGTATTGAAATTCAGTTTTCAATGGAGAGGGGTCATGATTTCAGGAATAATCTTAATAGCGTGATGCAGCATCGTCATTTGTTTTGTATGGGGGTGCGCGCCGCCATGCTAGCTTGGGCCATCTGTTGTCATATTTTCCCTTGTCATCTCATCACGCCGAAACGGCTTGACTATTTGACCAATTTTGGTACAGTCTGACCGATCTCTAAGATCAAATGAAGTCACTTTGGCACAAGGTACCAACGACCGTATCCGTGTACATTTAAGATCGTTTTTCACTTGTCCCAATTTGACATCATTTGATCTTAGAATTCCGGATAGATAAGACTATACAGGGATAGCTGAATGTCTACAGATAGTTATAGGATTTATTTTACGTTTATCGTACCTAAGTTGTCGCGGGCAGATTCTACTTAATTATATACCTAGTTTTTAGGGTTCCGTACCCAAAGGGTAAAAACGGGACCCTATTATTGAGACTTCGCTGTCCGTCCGTCCGTCCGTCTGTCACCAGGCTGTATCTCAAGGACGGTGATAGCTAGACAGTTGAAATTTTCACAGATGATTTATTTCTATTGCCGCTATAACAACAGATACTAAAAATAAAATAAAATAAATATTTAAGGGGGGCTCCCATACAAAAAACGGGTTGGTTGCGTTAACTTTGCACCTAATTTGTATGGGGCGCTATACATACCAGGTGCAAACTTAACTTAACAACTTAAGGATGAAAAGTGTTTGTACGGAACCCTCGGTGCGCAAGTCCGACTCGCACTTGACCGTTATTTTTTTTGTTATGTCACTTCTATGAAGAGGGACATGATTTCAGGAAAAATCTTAATAGCGTAATGCAGGATCGTCTTTTGTTTTGTATGGGCGCGCGGCGCCATGCTAGCCTGGCGCCATCTGTTTTCATAATTTCCTTTGTCCTTTCATCACGCCGAAATGGGTGGACAAAATAAATGTTAACCAATTTTGGTACAGGGATACGGACGTCTAAAAGATTTAGGTTATAGGATACTGTTTACCCACACTACGGTATAAGAGTTTTACATGGACAAGGTCGCAACTATTATAAAATTGTCGCGAATGTGTATTGAAAATTAGCTTTCTACAGAGAGGGTCATAATTTCAGGATAAATCTTAATAGCGCGATGCAGGATCGTCTTTTCTTTTTTATGGGCGCACGGCGCCGTGCCGGCCTGGCACCCTCTGTCGGTCATAATTTCTAAAGTCCTCTCATCACGCCGAAACAGCTGGACGGATTCGAACCCATCTTAGTACAGGGATAGCTGGAAATCCAAAGATGGTTATAGGATACTTTTTAATCGTTTTTTTTTTATCAACTATCATTATTTGTATATTTTTATTTTTTTGCAGACTTGTGAAAAACAGTACCCGGGCGAAAAAGAAGATGATGCCCAACAACTATTAAGCACATTAAAATGCACGAGTGATTCAGGAGCAACTCTTGATATAACTGGGATATCCATATCTGGTCTAACAGAAAATTTTGATTCCTTATTTACATCCACCGAAACTCAAAATGAAAAGGTATCTTATTGCTATATTTTACTTTTGAATCATCTCGGCATCTATGAAGCAAGCGAAGCGAGTTTGGTCTTCGATCGTTTCAAAGATTTGTAATGGCTCGCGCCGCCATGCCAAGCCAGCCTGGCGCCATCTGCTTTCATAATTTCCCTTGTCCGATCTCTAAGATCAAAATGAAGTCACTTTGGCACAAGTTACAAACGACCGTATGTGTGTACATTTAAGGTAGTTTTTCACTTGTCCTCACAAAAAATCTTAATAGCGTGATGCAGGTCGTTTTGTATGGGCGCGCGGCGCCATGCCGGCCTGACGCCATCTGGGTCATAATTTCTTTGTCCTCTCATCACTCCGAAACAGCTGGACGGATTCGAACCCATTTTAGTACAGGGATAGCTGGACATCCAAAGATGGTTATAGAATACTTTTTTCCTCGAATACGGTAAAAAAAAGTTTTTACGCGTACGAGGTCGCGGGCACGTTCTAGTTATAAAATAAGAATATACACACTTTGCAACAAACGGTTTAACACAGCACTGAAAGAAAATTATTAACTTAAAAAAAAAACTCGACTGCTTAAAAATAATGAAAGGAAAACAAGTATCACAATGCCTAATAAAATTCCGTCGTCAACGTCATCATTTTACAAGTAAATTCACAAAAGATCGAGTGTTTTTAACAGAGTTCAAAAAAGGAGGTTCTCGGTTTGACCTGTAAGTAAGTAAGTATGTATTATGTATGCTTGTCCGTGATTATCTCACGTTTGGCTGCCGCTTAACCGATTTTGATGCGGTTTTCAGAAAAGTATTTGATACACTTAGGAGAAGTTTTTTAGTATTTTAACCGACTTCAAAAAATTAGTGTTGCCAGTTTGACCCGTATGTATGTATTGTCCGCGATTATAAACTGTTCCATGAACAACTTTATAATCTTGCACAATCTAATCTTGAACAACCTTTTAAATTGCGTCTGATAGTCATTATCTTCCTATGCTGAGCTGATGATGGAAGGTGTACCTTACGGTTAGGAGTTAGGGGATAATTAAAACGACATGCATGCAAACAAGACCTCCCTGATCACCCTGCTATATGCATTTTATTTAAATCACTAAAAGAAAAAAAAACTAGTGCCTACGCCACATCTTGGGATTTAGGTAGCCGACCCCGATTGAGAATTCATTCTCAAAAAATGGGACAAAGGCTAGGAGGATGATGACTAAAAGAAAAAAAAAGAAATAAAGAACCGACTTCAAAAAATACTGAAACGCTACGCTACTGACTACTATAAACAAAGCACCGTATAATTAGTGGTTAGTATTTTACGGTGCTGCATGCGGAGACAAACGTAGTTTCTAGGTAGATCTTTCTGTACTAGTAGGTAACAAGTTTGTTTGTCTGTGCCTGAAGTACTAAGGTACTTAGTAAAACTACTCAATTATATTTCAATCACTAAAAAGCAAAATCATTTTTTTTATAAAAAAGGAACCGCCTTTATTATAAACTGAAAAGCCAAAAATTATGCGATCTTAAGTATACCTACTATGGGCTCCACAAATGCCTGTGTTAATTCTGCAGCTCATTGTACATGGATGCATTATTATTTAGACTCTTTGAAGTGGTCTTTTACCCATAGATATTGCTATGGTACAAAAACACTAACCCTCCCCTTTTTATGTTACTACCAAAATTCTGACAAATTCAACGACATACCTCATATGTAAAAAGCCGTCCAGGCGTTAGGACTGAAGACAAAGAAATTTGCCAAGTCGCACTATACTTCTAATTTCTACACTCAACTTTGCACTTTTTAATTTTTAGGGTTCCGTACCCAAAGGGTAAAAACGGGACCCTATTACTGAGACTTCGCTGTCCGTCCGTCCGTCCGTCTGTCACCAGGCTGTATCTCAAGGACGGTGATAGCTAGACAGTTGAAATTTTCACAGATGATGTATTTTTATTGCCGCTATAACAACAAATACTAAAAATAAAATAAAATAAATATTTAAGGGGGGCTCCCATACAAAAAACGGGTTGGTTGCGTTAACTTTGCACCTAATTTGTATGGGGCGCTATACATACCAGGTGCAAACTTAACAACAACTTAAGGATGAAAAGTTTTTGTACGGAACCCTCGGTGCGCGAGTCCGACTCGCACTTGACCGGTTTTTATTACTTTTTACTCGACTGTACTGTCGTAGATAAAGTATTGAATGCAACGTTGTATAAATAAGTCAAAAAATGCTTGTGGCATGGTTCGCTACGCTCACGTCGTAACCCATGCCACTCGCCTTTTTTGATCCCTCTTATACAACTATTGCATAATATCCTATTATAACCTCTCAGGCAATGGGCGGCTGGAATCGTACTCACCGTTCTGAATTAACTATTTGAATATTTTATTACAGACTATGGAAGTTAAAAACTCTTCGGAAGATTATGATTGTGACAGTAAGGACTTTTCACCAAGCGATGGATCGGACTTTGACCCAAAAACCGCCTATGAAAGTGACGACAGCTGTGAACAGGTAATGATCGCATAATGTATACACGATCTGGGGCTTTACGAATTATAGCCCTTGGTTTGTCTAAAGTTTTAAATCGACTTCAAAAAATGTTTTTTTTTTACATGTTTGTTACCTCAGAACTTTCGACTGGGTGAACCGATTTTGATGATTATTTTTTCATTTAAAAGCTAGTGTGGTGCCATTTATATATTATCCAGGTCTGACACATCCATGAAACCATCCATGAAAAAACCATATATAAGTGTTATTGTATGTTCCATTGCGCTCTTTGAAGTCAGTTATTTTTTTGTGAAAAAGAATAATAATAGCAAAAAATAAAAAATAAAAAAACATTTTGAACAAAAAAAGAACCGAACTTGCACGGCATCTGTTTTCACAGTAATAATGGAGTGGTTTGGCACCGACTTCAAAAGGTGATTGAAATGTAATCTGACATGATCGAGTTATTTTTGGCTTTTCAGTTTTATTTGAAGACGGTTCTTTTATACGTCTTCCCTTGACCAGGAAGTGAGATTTTGTCCCCGCGTAGGACGGAGAAAATTTCACTTACAGCCTAGGGTGACCTAAATTATTTTACAGGTTAAAGAAAAAAAAGATTTATCAACCAAAGGGAAAGAAAATATGAATGAAAATAACAACAAAGAGGGAAATGTTATAAAGAAAGTGGGAAAACGTACTTGGAACAGAAAAAATGCTTGTTTTTACTGTCAGGAATTAGTGACAAACTTCTCCAGACATCTTTTAAGACGACACAATAAGGAAATTGAAGTTATTGAGTATAAATCAATCCAAGATGAAGATCCAAAAATAAGGCAGAAAAAACGACAAGCAATTACGAATGAATTAAGAAACAAGGGAAACTTCTTGCACAACTGCAAAGTGAGTTTTGACAGAGATGAAGGCGCAACCGTAATACCTAGTAAACGGAACAACCTACCTTCAAGTCCTTCTTCGTATGCGACATGCAAACATTGTCTGGGAACTTTTAAGAGATCGTCGTTTTTTAGACACTTAAAAGGTTGCGACACAAGTAGTAACAATGAAATGAACCTACCATCTCTAAAAAAAAAGCATTATACAATCATAGTATAACTATTATCCCCAACACATTAGATGCATCTGTTGAGCTAAAAAACAATATTTTACCGCATCTTCGTTCTGATGACATTTCGCTGGTGGTGAAAAATGATCCATTGATCATAGCATACGGTTCACGACTTCTTAAAAAGAAAAAAGAACGACGCAGTCGAAAAGCAATATGCTCCAAGATGAGGGACTTGGCTTCACTGCTAAGTATACTGCGAAAGAAAGACCCAAGTATTGAAGCTCTTACCGATGTAATTGAACCTGAGAAATATGAAACATTTATTGATGCAATAAAAACAATGTGCGGATTTAATGAAGAAACGGGTATGGTCAACATACCAAGCATACCTGCACGACTGAGACCAGCTATTTTAGGGTGCATTGATATACTGTACACTCAGGCTATTATGTCAACGGACAGTTTAGCGTATAAAGATACTTACAAAAAAAAACTAGATGACTTTAAGCGACTGATAGAAATCAATTGGCAGTGGGAGATATCATCAAATGCGGAGAAAACAAGGAAGCGAGTTAACATGACCAAGCAAAGTATTATACCACTGGATGAAGACATTGCTACAGTTATGCAGAGAATTCACAAGATGGAAATCAAATATGCAAAAAAATTAAGAGAAGATCGAAATCCATTAAATTACGAATCATTGTGTATTGTAACTATAGCTCATATTATAATGCTGGACAGAAAACGGGCAGGTGATGTAGCGGAAGCTGAATTGACCTTTTACATTAATAGAAAGAATGAAGAAGTCCCAGAAAAAGTGTTGGAGACTCTAACATCAGAGCAAAGAAAATCGATCCAGGAACTTGACTTTTTCAAATACCTGGAAAGAGAACTAGAGCGGTTCCGATTTTTCTAACAAAAATAATGAGAGAAAATATCGATTTGATTATCGCTTGTCGTGGAGATTTGAATATTCCGAGTTCAAACCGATACTTATTTGCTAGACCTGGAACGTAAGTGTCTGGAAAAGATAAAAAAACAATGCAATTTGAAACGACCTGAAATGCTGACTTCTACAGGAATGAGACACCATATAGCAACTATGTCACAAATACATTCAAAACAAAATGATCAATATACCGAACACTTAGCAGGATTTCTAGGACACGATGTAGCAGTTCATGCAAGAAATTACAGATTGCCATTGCAAGTTTTACAAAAAGCGGTTGTAGGTACTCAACTTATTGAGTATGAAAATACACAAACAGAAAATAAACAAAAGAAGATAGAAACCATAACATCACGATCAGATATTTTTAAAGATACTCTAGATGAAATCATTGAAAAACGAGGAAAATCTTCAGATGTAAGCGAACAGCCTAGTACTCTTACTTTAATCCCGAACTCAACGTTTGAAACTAATGAAATTACAACAGACTATAATTTAGTAACAGAAAATGAAGGAACTGGAACAATAAATCTCAACAATTACGAACCTATAACAAGTAATCCCGAATATGAAGAATCTGGAACTAGAAACCCGGACAGACCTGAAAGAAGAAATAGCGGAGAGCAAGAACCTAAAGCAAAAAACGACCATAAACAGAAGAATATGCCTAACCATGTACCTAAAACTAATAAAACCAAAGTTAAACAAAGTAAAGGAAACACGTCGTTGAGCTTTTCAAGTGACAGCAGTATTAATGAAGAAAACGCAGTTGTGACATCTAAGACGAAAAAATACGAAGCACCTGAAACTGACAACAGCAAAGTTAAACAAAATAGAAGAAACACTAGAACAAACAAGTCGAGCTCTTTAACTGACAGCAACAGCACTATTAATGAAGAGAAAACAATTGAAACATCTAAGACGAAAAATTATGAAAAACCTGAATCTAAAAATAAAGTCAAACAAAATAAAAGAAAAACAAGAACAAAAAAGTTGAGCTATTCAAGTGACAGCAATAGTGATGATGATAAAGTAGTTATAAAAAGATCTAAAACTGCGCACCGAAAATGGTCGCATGAGGAAATTAAAATTGTTCAAAAACATTTCCAATCAAACATAAACCAAAAGATTAACCCTGGCAAAAGCAAGTGCGAGGAGGTTTTAAAAAAAGAGCCTGCTCTGCGTAATAGGACATGGATGCAGTTAAATACCTACGTTAACAATATTTACAAAAAAAAGTTATAAGTTAGTTTAGACAATGCCTAATCCATTCGCTATACCATTTTTTAGGGGTCAGTTTCAAAATATGACGCAATTCATAAAATAATAAACTTTTAGTAGTAAAGAAAACAAACCCTCATATTTTCATAGTTTTTTTTCTATTCAGTTTAGGACGGCAAAAATTCCCGAAACACAAGTACTAATAACAAAAAAAAAATTAACAAAATAAAGAACTGACTTCAGTAAAACTAAAAAGCCAAAAATAACCCGTTCAAGTACAGATTACATTTCACTCACCCTTTGAAATCGATCCCAAACCACTCAGTTATTATATTTATATATTAAAGTTTACTTGAGGTTTGGCACCGGAGTTATGAGGTAACAAACATTAAAAAAAAAAAACACAACCGAACTGAGAACCCCCTCCTTTTTTGAAGTCGGTTAAAAAAAACAGCAAAATGTGAGTGAATTACACGCCGAGCGTTCCGTACACATTTTTACTTATCACATCCCATCTTAACTGGTAGGGCCAGGTTAAGTTAAGTTTGCACTTGGTACGTACGGTGCCACATACAAATGAAGTGCAAACATAACGCAGTCGGGTTGTCGTCATATCATTTTTTTTTTTATATTTAATTAGAGATGTATAGTTTCTGAAAATTATATCTAACTCTATAATCTAACTATACATTTCTAATGGAATCATAAAATATATTATTGTTTTTATTTATGAGGACACCCCGGTTGCGTTAAATTTGCACTTCATTTGTTTGCGGCACAATAGTACTGCCGTGCTACGGTAAAAGGCGACCTTTTGACATTTTGCCGAAATTGAGTTTTTCGATAACAGGCTCCGTTTCTGAGTTAAGGTTAAGTTTAAAGAACGGTATGTGACCTCACTTCACGCATTTAACTAGCTTATAATGCGGTAATTTACCGATACTAAACTAAAATAACGGATAACTGACTTTACTTGTGTATTAACTGGTTTTTACTTGGTGATTCACGGGCTAAGTCAAAGCTATAATAACGTAATAGACGATTCCAACGGTAAAAATACGTATAACACATTTTACTGCCTTTAAACTAGATGTATTCCTAAAAAAAATTACGACTCGTCCTAATTTAAAACACCGCATCCTTAATTTTTAGCCTTAAATACCGAATATGTATTTCAAAACTTGCCCATCAAGCAAACGCTAACCAGAAGGAGCCCTATTTTAGGAGCAAAAGACTCATTGACCGGTCAAAATTACGATGAAAATGCAACGAGGCGTTCTCCGGTAAACCGTTGAAATGGGATCTCTAACATAATAAAAAAAAAATTAATATGTGGCACCGTTTTCTAGAAATAATTTTTTCAATTTTTTTTGTCCTTTTTTGCGATTATCTCGAAAGTGACTTTTGTCAAAAGGTCGCCTTTTACCGTAGCACGGCAGAGTAGTAGGTGCAAACTTAACTAAACCGGGCCTATGAGTTAAGATGGGATGTGATAAGTTAACTTACAGGTTAAACAGAGAACCTCCTTTTTTTTAACCCGGTTAAAAAATGCTTTAGATATCTCCAACAATCATGCTTTAAGCAATCTATTCTTTAGTAGGCGTAACACATAAACTGAAACTAATCAAGCAATTCTGTGTTTATTGTGTATCGATAAATTACATCTAATAAAACCGTAGCGTTGATTAATAATAGACCCAACTAGTTACTATTTATCTAAATATTTATCCCATTCCCTACCGTCTTTGTTAACCGACTTCAAAAAAGGAGGAGGTTCTCAATTCGAACTAAATTTTTTTTTGTATGTATGTTACTCGATATCTCCGAGAACCGTGAACCGATTTTCAATTTTTTTTTTAATGGAAAGGGTATAACTCCGAGTTGGTCCCGTTGGCACTAAATCGGGATCTGATGATGGAATCTTGGAGAAATCGAGGGAACTCTTCAAATGTTATAGGGACATGTACGGCGCTTTCGGTAATTTATTGATAAAGTCAAGAATTTACATTCAGTAAATAGGATTTGGTGTAAGGAAACTGATGATGAACACCACAGATGGCCACTAGAACTTTTATATGAATAACTAAAAAGCAAAAAAAAAAAAATTTTTAACAAAAAAAAAGAACCGACTTCAATAAAACTAAAAAGCCAAAAATAACCCGTTCAAGTACAGATTACATTTGACTCACCCTTCGAAGTCGGTGCCAAACCTCGCATAAACTATAATATTATATAAATATAAGAACTGAGTGGTTTGGGATCGACTTCGAAGGGTGAGTCGAATGTAATCTGTACTTGAACGGGTTATTTTTGGCTTTTTAGTTTTATTGAAGTCGGTTCTTTTTTTGGTTAAATTTTTTTTTTAAACAGTTTATTATGGGGGTGGGGGGGGTTTATTATGTCTCACTATTGTAACATAAAAAGTAAAATTTCGTGGCCAATGTTATTGAAGTAAATAAGATTTCAATATGTTTAAATGCTATATGTAACGAGTTTACTCACGTCGTTCAAGTCTAAAAACGGTCGACATGTTTCGAATCGGTCGGCGATTCATCATCGGGAGCGCCGACCAGTCGCGACAGCGGCGGACCAATTCAAAACATGTCGAGCGTTTTTCGACTTGAACGACGTGAGTAAACTTCATATAGCATTTTAATATGTCAGACACTCACGGGAGTTTTCTTTGTTAAAAGATTTTAATGACAAATGATTATTTTTTAATATATGTAAGCCATTAGTATGTTGTTTTGCTAACGAGAATTTGTAGATTATGTTATACATGGGACTAAAATGAGCCATTTTGACTTTTGAGTATAGTTTGTTTGTGTACCTTGTGTCAAAATGGCTCATTATAATAGTCCCTTGTAAATCGACTCTTATGTTAAAGTTTGTGACTTTAATCTTTATGAATAATTATATGATATATGTTGATTTGTAAACGAGAATTTGTAGATTATGTTATACATGGGACTAAAATGAGCCATTTTGACTTTTGAGTATAGTTTGTTTGTGTACCTTGTGTCAAAATGGCTCATTATAATAGTCCCTTGTAAATCGACTATTATGTTAAAGTTTGTGACTTTAATCTTTATGAATAATTATATGATATATGTTGATTTGTAAACGAGAATTTGTAGATTATGTTCATACATAGGACTAAAATGAGCCATTTTGACTTTTGAGTATAGTTTGTGTATCTTGTGTCAAAATGGCTCATTATAGTCCCTTGTAAATCGACCATTATGTTTGTGACTTTAATCTTTATTAATAATTTTATGATGCACCGCCTATTACTATAAGCTGCTAATATCGTTTGAGTGACTAGATGAGCCCGTACATATTTTGTCCAATATAGAGGCAGTTAATAAAAACGCTATAGCATAAGCCATATAATATTAAGTGACTAAATAGGTGATGTTACACCAAAAAGTGATTATGCATAAAAATTTTAAAAATAAACCACCATCCTTATTAACTTAATGTTTTATTTCTCCGAACTTTGATCCATATTTGATCCTCTTCTTTTATAGACAAACTGTGGCGCGTGGCCTCGTGTGTGTAATGGACTGTAGGGATTCTTCCTATTTCATAGGTTGATTGACGGACAGGGATTCAGTGAAAGGCTTCTTGGTCTTAAAGGGGCTGTAGGTGAGGCGGGGTTTGGAGTCTTCTTTGGTGGGAGCTCGATCGAAAAGTGAAAGTATGGGAGGCCGCGCCCCCTTTTGTATCGGCGGGCCGGTCCCCCCTTGGGCCAATCTTTATTGTATTACTTAACACTTTCGCAACCAGATATAAAATTTAACCCTACCCCAGAAACCGAGAGCCCGCTAGGTGGGTAGCTTTTTAAGCAAAAATACGTGACCGGCATCTGAGCAAAGATTACGAGTGCCTACCAGGCGGGTTCCTGGTAGCGAAAGTGTTAAATTACATACTTTACATAAAGGTCTTATTTCTAATATGATTACTTACGTCTAATTACTTATTTTCTAACAAGATTCATGCGTGGGAGGCTGCGTGGAGCGAAATGGCGGCCGATTTTCCTAAACGGCATATTTACGTGCCTCGCCCCGCGCATCCCGCAGTGAGGGGCACTGGGCACCACGTGGCTTTGTTTACCTTTTGTAATTACCTTATTTACCTCTTTATTTACTTTATTCTACTACGTAATATCACATAAGTTATCTATTTATTCATCTTAGAACTATAGGGTAAGAAAAAGGCGAGGCAAAACAATATATTGTTAAAAAGAAAACTTAAATCTAATAGGAATCCGTCTTATAGCTAATTTATACAAATAAGAAGTTTGTTATTTATTTAATTACTAGCTGTACCCCGCGGTGTTACCCGCTTATCCCACGGGAACACTAAATTTATTCGGGATGAAAAGTATCCTATGTCCTTTCCCGGGTCTCAAACTATCTCCATACCAAATTTCATCTAAGTCGGTTCAGCGGTTTAAGCGTGAAGAGGTAACAGACAGACAGACAGACAGACACACTTTCGCATTTATAATATTAGTATGGATAATTCCGTCGTGAACATTCTCCCGCCGTCGTCTCGCGAGTCCACTGGTAACACGACGATCTTCTTGGTGGGCCCCGTAGCACGTGTATTCTGCTGGTGGTCACGTCGACCACTCGAACCTCGCCGTCCTTGCCTGGGTAGATCTGCGTCACCTTGCCACGTGGCCATGTGTTGCGGGGCAGGTTGGAATCACAGATGATCACGACGTCTCCGACTGCTGGGCTGACTCCGCTGCTCAGGGGCTCCCGCCGGTGTTGGAGCAAGGGCAGGTACTCGCGCTCCAGTGTTGGCGCGCGTTCACGTCCTCTCCGGTCAACGTGCCAGCGGTCAAGGAGCCTTTACATAACTTGTTCAAGTAATAATATGACAGACTAACAGGAATTTCGTGGTGTTTAAATTTTAGTGAGAAGAGTGGTGTGGATTTAAATGGTTTTTCATGTTATCTACGACTTTGATCAGTTGAAGAACTAAACCGGCACAACATCCTCTAGATAAAGTTACTGACAACTCGCAGATGAGTTCATAATTATGTCAACAGTTGAGTAAATAGGAAATAAAAAAGTTGGAGAAGTTTTTGTCCCTGCGTGTTGGATAATGTGTCTGTATATCGTTGTTTAGCACTCATAAAACTGGCATAAAATGCACCTCTAGTGGCCTACCATACAACAAAATTTGTTATTGTAGTTAGGTACAATCTAGTTGCGAAATAGTATTTAATTTGTCATACAATCAAACAAAGGAAAACAAATGCAACTATTATTTTCAAATTTCATTGCATGAATTATGTATAACTACATAGTACATAATTCATGCAATGTACTTCTGACCTGTGTGTGATTTTGGCCCCCATTTTTAATTTTTAAATAATTAAAATAGACTCGCCTCAAAATCTTCTTCTTCAATATCTTCCAATACTAAGTCCGAAATCGCATCGTTACTCTCAACACCTTCTAAAATGCGTATTAACTCCTCCGTACTCAAACTATCGTCACTCATTTTAAAATCACCACGGCAGTATTTCGTTTTCGTATCGACACCTCCTACGTATACTGATACAAGTGCAAAATCACGATTTTACAGGAGGGCTGTTCAAAGGTATAAAGTGCCATAACTAACTCATACGTTGAAATAATGTAATGAAATTTTCAAATAATTTTAATGAATATATTTTCCTTAAATCTACATATTTACTATTTCAAAATTAATTGTACTTTTAGAAAAAAAGGTAGTTATACCAGTATACGTGAAATTTACGAGTTCTAGTTTTCGGGTATACTGAGACAACTACCACTTGATCCAGTATACGTCGTAAACTATGATTAGATGAATATGGATAATTATATTATTACTATGCCTATTATGCGGCATGTACCATTTATTAGATATATAAACAAACTAAAAGCTCGTGTTTGGATGGATCTGATCGGTTAGTTTCATCTGATTTGTCACTTGTACCAGTATACGCCTGAATGAATCCGTTATGTACCAGTATACTGTTAAGGTTATTTTGTATGTTATGTCCAATATAGTAAGTTCAGAAGTAGGTATTTAGGATATTTAAACAAATTACTTTTGAAAGACAATAAATAAAGCAAATTTACACTAAAATTACGTTTATTTAAAAGGTAATTAAAAACACAGCCCGCATTTAGGGAATGGTGTTTTTTGTCTTTGTTACAGCTGTATTATCAACATTATTACTGTTTTAACATTTATATATAGTAGATTCCAGTTCCTATTTTGTCCATCACAATTGTCAGACCAAAACCTGAATTCATCTACATCATCTTGAAGTATTAATTTAATTAAGTCAAATAATGTGTCATTTAGTCATGTCAACAGTAAGGTGGAAGTCACCATACTTTCAACTGCGATAAATAAGATAAGATTACCGTTACTTTCATAGCAAATAGAATGAATACATGAGAAATGTTTGTAGCTATCGAATTTCACACGCAAAATAATAAAATATACAACCTGACTGCCTGCAAAAGCACGTGACATGTACTGGGACAATCCTATTGACTTACATTTCATTACATTACGAGAATTTTTTATATGATCATCATATGATATAAATACCATTTAATAAAGGTAAAAGTCATACCTCTCATAAGGGATGAATAAATTTGCGATAGACGTGTAAATTAACGTACTATGACGAAACATAAAATAAATATCCCTTGCAATGTCGAGTACTAGAACTTCCACCTTACCTAACAAGTAGCATTCCCAAACCAAATGCTGTGAAATTATACAGTTTAAGTTTTTTTTTGTAATAAAACACGCTTAATATTACCGTGAGATGACAAGGTTTTGGAAGGTCGAATACAGCACTCGCATTTTTTTATTAAGTTTGAGTTTTTTTTCCTATTTATTTCAAGTCTCTTTCCTCCATGTGCCAATGTGTTTGGTTGTTTGTTTTTCAGTAGGTGTTTTCAAATTCTCGTAAATGTGACAAGCGACAACTTAATATTTTGACTGAAAATATTGCTTGCGCTTCGTATTTGGTAGAATTAAACCACTCCATGTACATATTATATATTTCAATGAAATTCAAACTTCCGCCAGCAAAAATGTGTGTTACGAACTTGAATATTTATTCCTGGTCATGGATGTTATCTCTACATGTACTTTATAAATTATGTATATATCGTCGTCTAGTACCCATAGTACAAGCTTTACTTTGCTTGGGACACTGGGTCGATTTGTGTAAGATGGTCCCTTAATATTTATTTATTATTAAAAAAAAACCGTTCACACTAAAATTTAACGTAATTTTTGTCTTACATGTTTATTATTTGTTTTCTTGGCTTGTTTTTCTCGTATTTTTATTTTATTTAAACTCATGATTAGATTTTTATTTTCTTTGTTCGTTGATCCACATATTATTTAAATTACAAGTAAGTTACCGACATCTTTTTTGCTATTTTATTTTACGATTGCCTGTCGTGCCAACTAAGCAGCTGCCATCTCTTAATTCGCCAAACATGGACAAAGACTTAAAAACCCGGACATTTGGCGTAAATCGCATTGTCCCCGAAAATAATAAAATAAAATAAAATAATTGCTTTATTTTCCCCCGGACGGCCTCAAACTAGGACAAATCCGGGGAAACCCAGACGGATGTCAGCGCTAGTGGTGACTCTGGTTTATCCGTATGTAATGGCGACATATAGCTATTATTGTACTCCAAACAACCATCGGTACTGATTGGAGAAAACTGTATCATAACCAAAAGTAAGCCTAATTTGATACGTAGTAGGTAGAAAAGACGTAGGCCGCATCGACTATCCGTCGCGCATCACTATTCACTATGCGCCCACTGGACATCTTACGTCCGCAACGACGACGAGCACGCATACTGAGGTAACTGCCACTTGTGCCACGCCCGCGCCGCCCTTCCCCGATAGGTGTACTGCGTATAGTGGTACAAGCGACTTATCTCAGTATACGATGTTCTAAATTAAAAAAAGGTGTTAGTTGTATCAGTATACGTCACTTTATTTCGAAAACTAGCAGTAATTTTGTCATGAAAATTTTATAACATGTAGATATAAGTATTTTGATCCTAAATATGCAAAAAAACGAAAATCGTAAAAATGTCAGTTGCATCAGTATACGTAGGAGGTATCGGTATGCGCTTATGACGTCACCACTTGGCGTCGTTTCCCGTCCACGGCGTACAGGGGGCCTATGATGGTTGCGTTTATCACGTGATAAATTTGTAGTTTATGTGACTGTACATAATGAAGGGCATTAATCACGAGTGTGGGTTTATGACACGAGCCGAAGGCGAGTGTCATAATAACATCACACGAGTGTTTAATGCCTAATTATGTATAGTTACATACACTACTTTATCTACTCACATATCATAAGCCTCCATGATGCATTCAGGAGCCGCATATTATGACCACCACACCTACTGTTTCTTTGACTTAGCTGGTAATAAGTAATTAATGACGTTAGGTGCTTTGTTACGGATATCAGGAGGCGTCGCCGAAATATCTATATCATCTTGATAGCTCATTTTATGGTTTATATTCAACAAATCGATCAATTTTATGCATTAAAACAAATTCTAACCGGTAATGGCGGCAATGAAAACTTTTCTTTTCTTTTCTGGCAGCTGTCATAGTTTTTTCAGAGACAAACAAGAGTGGGCCCGAACTACCATAGCGTTCGATATCTTACTTGCGTGCGACATTTGTCAATTTGTCTGCAAATTGACAATTCATTTCGAACTAAACGTCATTTCGACTGATATTAGAATAGAGGTCAAACCAAATTTCTTTGGTTTTCAGAGATGTTCCAAATGATATAATATTATCGAAATCGATGTTATTAATTAGCAATAATAACATTTTCACAGATAAGAAATTTGTTCTAACAAAACAGTTTATTTTTATGTTGGTCATAATGTGCGGTTCTTGAACGCATCATGGAGGGTTTATGATATTTGGGTAGATAAAAGAATTAAAATCATCCGTCATGTTTTGACAGGATGCGAGTGAGAGATGCTTTGTCACTTATTTATCGCGTGATAAAACCAACCCATCATAGACCCGCTGGACACTGATAAGGACTAGTTTACCAGAGATGTGCGAAGCTATTGTCGATTTTTATTACCTGTTCATTAGCGAACTATAGTTTCGTTAGTATAAACTAAATGCATAAGAGGTTGCATTATGAAAAAGGTAAGTAACGTCTTTTAGGCTAACTTGTTTCTATATAGTAGAATAAGTTTCTGTCAAAAATGACATTTTAGTGGCAAGCTTTTATAGCCGACTGTACTTTTCTTTAGATATCCATCAAATGCTCACTGAGACAATTATAAAGAGCCCAAGCTCGGTAGGATTGCTTTTTCTATTATAGAGTTCCTATGGCCACCTTCCGGCTCCATCATCAGATCAGCCCCATGGTACCATTTAATTGTATTGTCATCAAAGTTAAGTAAGTATGCAAAATTTTAGCTCAATCGGTTGACGATATCTGCTTCAAAATTGAGTTGCAAGATTTCACCCGAACATACATACTTTAAACATACCATGCAAGCTAAATAAAAGCTTGTAAAAATAAAATCCATAATAGCAATTTAAAAAAATTATAATTAAAAATGAAACATTAGTCGGTCGCAACACCATGCGACGGCAAATGCCGCTTTTGGCGTGACTAGCCATGTTATTACTGTAATAAATTATAGTCTCATATAATGTTGATTTTTTTTTAGAAGTTGCTATTTATAGTGGAATTATATTAGTCATACAATAAAGTTAAAGGGTAAATGAATAATGCGAATCCAAAAATATGTTTGTAGAGTTATTTATTTTAAGCGCTTTTGATCAATAAAGTTTGGACGGCAATTGACGTTGTCGGCGTCAGTGGCACGAATTTCCGATGACGTGATTTGCCGTCTTTGGCGGTCAAAGGGTTAAACGCATAATTTATTTAAGGTACAGAATAGTCTATTGAAGAGGCCTGTGTCCAGCAGTGGACGTCCTATGGCTGATATGATGTTGTGTTTATTTACGACATCACATTAGAAACCTTTAAAATTATCAGTGTTTACTATACTACATAATGTATAGGGACAGACAGCAGAAAGCGACTTTGTTTTATACTATGTAGTGATAATTTATTTATGTATTTTTACATCATAGAGTTAGTCCTACTCGTCTGATGATAAATGAGGCAGCCGATTCTTTATTATAGCTAAGGTAACACAGATAAAAAATTTAAGCGACTGAAAAAAAAACGATTTACAAACTTCGCACTCGCTACGTCGTGTTTTCATCTGGTTGTATTATGACCCCCACACCCCCGAATTTTTTTCGCGCTCGCTTCGCTCGAGATTTCAATATGGCCAGGCTAAATCCGATGATTAACAAGTCACTTTTAACGCTTTACATAGTTATATTTAAAAAATTGGGCAAGTGCGAGTCGGACTCGCGCACCGAGGGTTCCGTACAAACACTTTTCATCCTTAAGTGGTTAAGTTAAGTTTGCACCTGGTATGTATAGCGCCCCATACAAATTAGGTGCAAAGTTAACGCAACCAACCCGTTTGTTGTATGGGAGCCCCCCTTAAATATTTATTTTATTTTATTTTTAGTATTTTTTGTTATAGCGGCAATAGAAATACATCATCTGTGAAAATTTCAACTGTCTAGCTATCACAGTTCTTGAGATACAGCCTGGTGACAGACGGACGGACGGACGGACAGCGAAGTCTCAGTAATAGGGTCCCGTTTTTACCCTTTGGGTACGGAACCCTAAAAAAAAGCGTGGTATCATTCTTTCAATAGGTAATGCTCCCACCATTTGTACCTTGTACCTATACTTACTTAGGTATTAGGAACTACCATCATCTAGCTCCTGATACACACCGTGGATGCACTAGCTAGATAATAATTGCTGAGAGGTGGTGTATCAGACGTTCGAAGAATGTCAGTCCTGCCGCTTTAACTCGTTCTCCCTTTTCGCACGCAGTATCTCATCTCATGCCTAGTACGGTTGCGTCAAATACCCACTCACTACTGTGGCGCGAGCGCATTCCCTTTCGTGAGTTTGTATTCCCATTGAAAGTAAGTCCTACTGTGGTAGTGAGATCTAATCAGGTTTGATATAGTTCGAGTCATGTCTAAAGATACAGAAATAATAAGACCACATTATGCTAATACGGTCTTTTAGTTATGTAAGTTAAGGTTTTTTCTTGTTGTAACTAATAAATTGACTCTGAGTGCTAGAGTAAAATGACGTATGATACCAAACATACGCTCAATACGGTATTATAAATTAGCATGGTAATGGAGAAAGGGAAATGTTGTACTGCTCGCTACTGACTTGACTTCGTAATTCGTATTTCGTAAGGAAGTTGTGAAACATAAACCGCGCGTCGAGTGGTGGGAGAAATTCGGTGTTTTTCACTAGCACGCGGTACTTACGGTGATTGCGGCTATATTTATTCTATAAACACGGTTTAAATAACAGTTATAAAGAACGAATATCGTAAATTCGTTTTTTTATTTATAATGTGTTAACAATAAAAATGTTTTGTTCTAGAAATTGGTGCAACATATTCGACGATTTTTTTCTGTGTTTTATAACAGCGTGTTGGGACTTATTTTTTATGGCATTATCACTTTTTTAAGTGAAATAGTTTTTTTTACAGACCTAAAAATCATTTTTAGCTTTAGCAGTAAAAATATAAAGTAAAACATAAAACTAGCTAAAAGGCGGTATAAACGCACTACTGCCGTGCGGCGACCTTTTTGTATGGAGCTCCGTAGCAAAAAGTCGCCTTTTACCTTAGCACGGCAGACTATACGGTTCTTTAATTTAGCATTTTCTGTTAAAAATATGACATCTTGCTAATACGGTCTTTTAGTTAGGTAAATTAGTCATAAGTTTTATTTTGTCAATAAAAATGTTTCGTGTGCTAAAATAAAATGACGTATCGTTACCAAAAATATACCGTATACGGTATTATAAGTTAGTACCTATGGGAGAAGAAGTACCAAAACGAAGTACTTAGCGTCTCAATAATGGTCACTATTACTATACTCGCATCTTTGTATTCAGTTATAGTATATTACTGCAGAGTGCAGAGGCTGGAAAAGTCATTTTATGGAGGAGTATGAGGTATGTTTACTTGTATAGGCATAGTGCATTTCTCCAAATATGCGAAGAAGTAATATTAAATTTAGGTATGAAAATCAATATCATCAAGTTTCATTTCTCACCTTAATTTTATTTAAAGAGTTGCGATTAGTCGGTCAAATTTAATAATATGTGGCAATGATAATGAAACCATTTATTTAACATTTACTTTGGTTAAGTAAATGAAATTTTTAAACGTACGACAATTGTAGAAATAATTTCTTTGTTACAAAATATTTATCAGGCGGAGAAGATGGTAAAGTAAAAAATAGATTAAATTTGATTTGACACAATATTATAATATTTTTACATTTGATTATATAGTCATTCACTTTCTAGCAAGAACTAGACGCAGAGAACAACAAAACTGTTTATTTTTAAACTTAATTTTTCGTTTGTGGTGCGCGTACCGCGGCCGCTGCAGGACACCATCGCAAGTGCAGACTTCTGGCCGAAGGGTGTTGTGTTTCGGCAGTTCCGGGGCAATCTGCCGAATCCTGCGCCAGATCAGACGACGCAACGGAGCCACGCTAGATTTAAGTTTTTATTTTTATTTTCTGTATAATTTTGTAGTTCACAGTGCCTTAGTTTAATTACTGTAATGCTGTGTAACTAATTTGAATAAATAAATAAATAAATAAATAACGTGACTATGGACGATTGGCTGTGTGTATAGTGAGTTTCTTTTATGAAATAAAAAGTAATAACCCGTACAATAACCTACACCTAAGTAACTTAAAAGACCCTAATTTGTGTATGTTTTTACTCAATCGTGTTTTATGTAGTTTTACTTCCCGGACGCTATGACGTGTCGCGGATATAATTTGTAATGTGTTATAACGAAGGATTTTGCTACATTAACCTATTGACCGCCAAGCGGTCTAGCAATTTACCGTGCCACTGACGCCAGAGTAAAAAAAAAAGATGTGCCCCACCAACATCAACAGGGATTGAAAAATACTTGTAGCGGTTAGAATTACAAAGTTATTGATCATTGAAATTTGGACGGCTGTGGCCGACGTGGCGTCAGGGGCACGATTTTTTGTTGACGGCCACAGCCGACTGTGGCGCTCAAAAGGTTAATGTGAAAATTTGCTACCAAGATGCAGAAAAGTAGGTAATTTTAATAACAGAAGATCGAAATGATGTTACGTCGAATTAAAACTAAGCGGAACAATATAAATATACCTAATACAAATTATTATGTACCTATTAATTTCACTCGAAATTGAAAAATAAACATAAGTTGTAAGTTATAAAATATATTGTATTGCTGTACCTAAGAATAAGATAAAGGTAATTACATATATTAAAAACTGTTGAATGTCAGTCCGGCAGATATAGGGAAGGAAAAAACAGAAGCACAAGACTAGCCTAACCCAGCTTAGTTTTTTAATTTTTAGTAAACCTTTCATAATTTAAATTAATAAAGACATATTTGATCTGCACTATTCCGAAATTACGGTTTGTTTTGGGACAGTGTGCGTTATCTTCGCAAATCTTGTATTAGGCATTGTTATCCATAAAAAAAACAATGAAAATATAAAATAGCCCACCTTTACTAACTATTGTGCGTATAAATGACATCAAAAATGGAAGTTACTTCAAGTTAGAAGGTAAGTATAGCTAATTATAAACGTATGGTAAAAAATCTTGTCCAATACTAAGTTAAAAGTCCGAATCTGTTTTTGTCCAACGTTTGTGGCGGAATTTTACTACCTTAACTTTATGCGTTCTGGTAATAACTGTATTGAATACATGCAAAAAACAAAGAAAACTGACAATCAATTATTTTTCCTTATTCTACTTGTAATTTGAATATGGCTTATTATTTTCGCGGCGACAGAAAAATTAAAGAGCAGCAAACTATTTGCAACTAAAATAATAACTTGTCAGCGATTAAATATTTTGGCAATCATTTATATTAAATGAGCTTTAAACTAAGGATACTTTAAAATTCAAATAATGGCAGCTACTTTAAGGTAGCAGAAATAATAAACAAGATTACTGAAATCATAGGCGAGGTACTATAAATAATGACTTGGCGACTAATATTAGCAGAAGATCCGACTCGGCCGGGTTAGGTTAGGTTGGTTTTTTTTTTTTTATATCCCTAAAAAGCGCTCCATTTATCTTTTTTATGACCTTGATTTATTTTATATGCAATCTCCATTGAACAATTAGAGTAGGCCATTTTCAACTTTTTATCCGCTGTCATGTTTCCGCTTAATTAGTTAATTCAGTCGCCAAAACTCGATGCTAGTTTATATTGAAACAAAGCCGAAAATTGATTACTTAGTTGCTACTTTTTACTTTATTAGTCTCCGCAATTAGTCGCCAACTTATTATTTTTGCTACCCCCTTTAATTTTTTATAAATCCCTAAATCAGATTAATTTGTCGCCGCGTTAAATACATGCCTTTGAATATTGGCGCGCTGGGTGACGGCGTCGACAACCGTGCCTCCCGCGCACACTTGCCCCCGCGCCGGCGCGCTCGCTGTGGGCTTCGTGTAAGAGTTGCGAGCCAAGGACCGTATGTCGGATGTTGGGGCATATACGGGTTTTTAGCACGCAGTACTTGCGGCTATTTCGG
Source organism: Apotomis betuletana (assembly GCA_932273695.1). Lineage (NCBI taxonomy): Eukaryota > Metazoa > Arthropoda > Insecta > Lepidoptera > Tortricidae > Apotomis > Apotomis betuletana. Next base: position 15,356,414 of record OW026300.1, read on the forward strand.
CAATATTTTTCTATAACCACGGTTGAAATACTACATATAAAGTACGAATATCCTAAACACGCTTTTTTAGATTGATAACATGTTACAATAAAATTGTTCAGTTTTTATTATTAATCTTAAAGCACGTAAAAAGTATAGATTCGGTACTTTAGGCTAAAAATAAAGGATACGGTGTTATAGGTTTTGATGAGCCGTATCTTTTTCGAAGAAGATATTTAATTTAAAGGCAGTCAAATACGTGTTTTTATCTTAGAAATCGTCTAAAAAAGGCGACTGTTCGTTTTTTTAGACTAGTATCGGTAAATTACCGCCTTTTAAGCTAGTTATATTGTCAAGTTAAGGACATATGCGTTCTTTTACCTTACTAGTAACTTGAAAACGAAGCCTCTTATCGAAAAACGGATGGAAAAGGTCGACGCAGCTTTTTTTTCTCATTATGCAGGTGGTATTAATAACTCAATTTCGGCAAAATGTCAAAAGGTCGCCTTTTACCGTAGGACTGACTTTTCAATGACTAGCGAAATTCCCTTACTTTTCCCGGTTTTCCAGGTTTTCCAGAAAGTGGCCACCCTGCTACGGAACCCTAAAAAGGGGAGAATCAATACTAAAGCGAGTAGCGTTTACATGTTTCTACTAAAGCGGCCTTCGGCACGGCTAACCAGTCTCGGATACCCTTGAAATGTCGACAAACGTTTCACCGAATGCTTCATATCGTCAAATTTTCATTTCGTCGACAAATTTTTACTCGTAAGTCATAAATTTTTCAAACATTTTGTAAATTATAACCTTTAGATTAGGTTAGGTTTGTGTTATAACATTCAAAAATATTTTAAGGTTTCCGAAAAAAAATGCTTTCGATGAAATGAAAATTCGATGAAACGTTTGTCGACATTTCAAGGGTATAATTATTATTTTGTCATGAATAGTATTTGTCGCTATAGCGGCAACAGAAATACATCATCTGCGAAAATGTCAACTGTCTAGACTGTCTGTCTGACTATCACGGTCCATGAGATAGGTACAGCCTGGTGATAGACGGACAGACGGACGGACAGCGGAAGGTTAGTACCTAATAGGGTCCCTTTTTACCTATTGGGTACGGAACCCTAATTATGCATACATGTCTTTACCAAACATAACATAAATACGTACTCTGTCAGGAAATGAATGATAAGAATAATTAAAAATCATTTATTTATAATAATTTAAGTACATACTTAACATAATAGGAATAGGACATTATAGAAGTAATTCTTTTGGCTGAGCGAATCCACTTAGCTTTGTACCCGATGAACAATACCCTTTGTCTGTATTGTTAGCTCTGGCCACAACTGCCACTTCAAAATGTAAGGCGTTATTAGTGCAAATTACTTTTACACTAAATTAGTCTTCAAGTCAAACGAAATAAGGTTTACTCTTAAACAAAGAGAACAGAGATGTTGGTCACTTCATTGTCATTATAAGCATCGAAACGAGCTTCACTGCTCTTTCACTTACGAAGTGACCAACATCTGTGTTCTCTTTGTTTAAGAGTAAACTTTATTCTGTTTGATTTAAAGACTAATTTAGTGTAAAAGTAATTTGCACTTATAACGCCTTACATTTCGAAGTGGCAGCTGTGGCCACCGTTAACAATACAGATAATAAGTATTGTTCATCGGGTACAAAGCTAATGGGATTCGCTTAGCAAATGGGATTACTACTATACCGCAGTCGCCGGGAAAGAAAGGCTCGTTGGGTGAGTAGGTATAACTAGACGGCGGTAGCGCGAGTCAGGACAGTCATTTGTTTTGTATGGGTCTGCGGCACCATGCCAGGCTGGCGCCATCTGTTGGTCATAATTTATTTGTCCTCTCATCACTTCGAAACGGCTGGACGAATTTCAACCAATTTTGGCAAAGGGATAGCTGCATAGTCAATGATGGTTATAAGATACTTTTTACCCGTCTACATAAAAAAAAAGCGGACGAAGTTACGGGCAATTTCTATATACTTAATATAATTTTCATCACATTTGCCTTCGGCGTCGGGCTTCTAATAGACCTTCGTTAGTAATCCCCTTCTTACCAATGCCTTATGACACAATATACTATAGGTATAAGTGTGATTGTATGTATAGCGAGTGATGACTTACGGAACTGAGACATGGTCGTTCGCAATGGGTTCAAACTTATATAAGGCGGCTTAGAGTCAGTTAAGTCCACAACGTGCAAAAGGAAAGGCTATGCTCGGAGTTTTTCTGCATGATTAAAACCGAAATGAGGATATCCGTAGAAGGACCAAAGTAAACGACATAGCAAGGTTGAAGTTGCAATGGGCGAGCCATTTAGCTCGGAAAACGGATGGCCGTTGGGTTTGGGCAGCAAAGTTCTGCAGTGGCGACCACGTATAGAAAAGCGCATCGTGGGCCGGGCCCCGATTTGGTGGACGGATGACCGCGTGAGGGTAACGGGGAGTTGATGGATGCCATCTGCAAAAGGATCGCACTTTGTGGCGAGTTATAGGGGAGGCCTATGTTCTGCAGTCGACGTCTGTGGCTGATAGATAGAGACATTAAACACACATGTGCTTAATTAATCAGGTGTATGTCTTTTAAGGCGGTTTATTAATACTATCACACCATTTAAATTGCATTAAAACATAGATTCGAAATAAAATCTGGGAATTGGTATGATGGTGTCAAAATTGGGTAGATGACTGTGTTAAAAAAAAAAAACAAATTATAATTAGTCCGTGAATTTAGAATTAGACACGTATTTTCTTTTTTTGTCAATCAAACAAAAAATAACAAACTTACAGCGTGAAATATAAGTATCCAATATTTTTTTATGAAGTCATCTTGTCTATTTAGAAAATCTTGTCTATTTAGAAAATAGACAAGATGACTTCATTTATTTACTAGTGGCCGTTAAGAAGAGTTGTTACCAGGTTTAGGTAATGTACGAAACTCTTAAAAAGTAAACAAACGAGTAGATACCTACGAACTCTAGGAGTTTATAGTAGAATCCGATAATGGATAAGTTCGACTTCCACCTGAGGCTTTGAGTTGATCTTGAGTTCAGCTTATTATAGAACTTAGAAATACAAATAAATCTCTTTAAGAATTAATAAAAACGATTGATTATAATTCTGCCGTGGTAAGGTAAAAGGCGACCTTCATACAAAAAGGTCGCCTTTTACCTTAGCACGGCAGAATTCTGAACAAGCTGGCAACGTCGCAAGTTCTATCGACCAATAAGAACGTTTGCTGCGTTTCCATTGGTCCATTTGAATTGGATCAACATTTTACGGAGTGGATTTGTATATCGGATCAACATACGTAAACGCGTCATCAGGGTTATGCGGATCCAAATGTTGATCCGAACGGAGCAACATTTGTATGTATAGACGCATATTGGATCAACAAAAGCGGCCGGATCAACTTACGTTTTCGGATCAACAAAGTGCTCGTGTGACGTCGCGTCTGATCAACAATTGCAGGAACGGTATCTCTATATATATATATATATATATATACTTAGGTACATATAGGTCAGAGTCATAAGCATATTTAGAGGTTTAAACACATAATCTGACTATACAATCGCGGTTCTTAAGAGGCCTTATTCCTTTTAAATTTTATTTTTCATTAAGTCAAATATATTGATAATTTTAACCAACTTTTTAAATTGAGTAATAGTTTTCCCGGAGTTGTAGATAATAACATAGCTGTTTCATTCTTTTATTGTGTGCAGTCAAAAATAAGTTGCAAAAAAAAACCGTTTTCTGCGTGAATTATGTCAATTTCGAGTAGTTTTAAAAATTCAAACTGAAGTTTCAAATATATACCAATAAATCGCAATAGCCCTGTTCTAATATCACTGATAATAATTATGTTAACAAATAAATATTTATGTTTGATCATAGAGAAAAACGTCTAAAACAATCAGCGAGCCTTAACTGCAAATGCCTATACTGTTTATACTATATTCTTGTTTTCATAAAACATATCAGCTAACGGCATGCGGTTTATCATTCGCGAGTGCAAACATCGGTAAAAGCTTGCGAATGTGTTTGAAACATTAAACATTTTCAGCAGCCTAGCTAGTGGAACTATACTTACTCATTGCACCGTGCACTGACGAAACGCACTTACGATTACGACTGCCATAGATATCTTGCGTATGGATATTCAATCCCGTAAGTACTTTCAACTGTTTCGAGACTAAAATGTTGATGCATTGTTTTAAAGTAATTTAAATAAATACACCCTCTTTTTATTAAAACCGTTAAATATAGGCCAGTTTAAGATAATAATCTATCCGGTAGCCAATTAAACTCGTTTAATTGTTTTTTTCCTTAGTATTTTGTGATGACGTGACTACTGACTTGCGGAAAGTACAAAGTGTACTGCAAAACGCGAAGGACAAGTGAAAGTCGAACAATTAATTATGTATAGCTTTTCACAGGTGTCATATTGTCTCAATTTAATTGTTTATCGCTATATACAAGCCCTATTCCCACCAATGGTTTCTGAATTAACAATGAATAAACTTATAAATACTAAAAGGTGGCTAAAACTCTAAAACTATTATAAATAATTATAAAAAAAATATGGTCCTTTTGGCAGCGTGCCCACATCACACAGGCAGCATTCCCGCGTTGTATTGCGATGGCAATTCTTTGCGCGAGAAACCTGCCTGCGCGAGGGTCACCCGTTGCCTCCCTAAAAAGTGTATATCCCAATTGTTTTAACAGGAATGTCTGAGACAATTAATGTCCATATTCTATCAGTTATTATTATCTTTGTAATTCAAAAGATTGTGTAGAAGGCATTAATATTGCAGTCAAAACGACGATAATAACCCTTGCTTGATGCGATTACAGAATGTTGTACAGATATTTCGGCCACGACGGGTGTGGGTGTCTGTTTATCTCGTTACTTAGTTATATGTTTTGTATTTAACGCACTTTTTATAGCACATTTCTTTTGTATTAAGCCATATCTTTCGCAGTAAATGCGCGTGGGTTCCTCGGATATGTCCCGTTTAATTCACTGTGAAGTTATATGTTTGTTTTCTGACACACTTTTGTACAATAAGCTTCTTTGTGGAAAACACTTTATACTTTCGTGCAATCCTGGGCTACAAAATTGAGTCAATTTATAGGATAGATATACCCAAATTAGTGGCCCAGAATGATATATTTATAGATTCTGCACCTTTAATCCGTATTGACTCCAATTTAGTCTTTAAAAATCTTTAGTACCTACTTTTATTAATGCGAAAGTTTGTTTATGCATTTGTATTTTGTACCTACCTAAGTATATATTTCTTTGACGCCGGAGAGTATCACATACTTCGTAGAAACAATCTCATGTTAGACTTTTATAAAATTGAGTAGCGGCGAAAACGCTGCAAAACATCCACCATCTCGTATCGAACAGCGAGAACTGGAACTTAAAAGGTATCCCGAGTACTAATAATATCACCTTCATTTACGGTGATAAATGCAATTGGTCGGGCGGCAATGAGGTCGATCCTATTGGTCACGCTCCGCGGCCCGCGGCGTCACGGGTCAAAGCCTTAGGTGCTGGTCTCGTTGCTCTGTTTCCACTTTGTTCATCTTGAACCTACTTACTGTTTCTTGGATGCAAATAATGTTTCAATAGACCTAACGACATCTATGCCAGATGGACGGGTCACAGCCATGGGTGGTATTTTGACTTTATCTTTTGAACCTAGTTACTGTTTCTTGGATGCAAAGAATGATTTAATAGACCTAACGACATCTATGCCACTATGGCATGCTTGACCTGATCAAAAAGATGACAAAAACATCACCTATTCGTGCATTGTATCTGATGATCATTCTAAAGTTAGTAAGAAATATTAAAAATCATCAATGTATCAAAAATTTTCAAAGCAGCATTTAGTACTTAGGCGCTACTTATTACTTGCTTATTAGTAAATCAAATATCTATTGCTAGTTATTATGGTTACTCATAATAATGCAGTTATTCCAATTAAAGATCTTACATTTAAACGACATCGTGATGACCCACCTTAATGACTAATGACTAATTTGCACTGTGATTGATTTTATTGCATACAACTATTAAATATAACGTCTCACTTTATTGTCTTTGATCAATAATGGTATAATAAGCAACCTATGAAATTATATGTAAATAGATAGTTATTAATATGTCAAAATAACAAGGGATCGTGACTAATTCTCAGGCGCAGCTTGTTAAGTCATTAGTAAAAATTATTTACCGCTATAAAATAATGCATAATAAATTGTAAGGAACTGTTTACATTGTTAACTTGGCGCCTATTATGGCGAGCCCGATTTGATCTTATTGCTCGTTTGTTTTTGCTATAAAGTCTCTTTTGTTCCTCGTTATCTGTGAGACCAACTGTACTTACTTTAAGGCGACGTGCAATCCGATACTAGCACTATACTGCCGATTTTTTCTTATCTATAGTATTATAAAATTCTAGATTTGTATGGAAAATCTGCTTTTTATGGGAAGGGGTCATGATTTCAGGAAACTTCTCAATAGTGCTATGCAGGATCATCTCGGGATCTTTTAGTCATAATTTGTTTGTCCTCTCATCATGCCGAAACAGCTGGACAAAATGCAACCAATTATGGCACAGGGACAATTATGGACATCCAAAGATTTATCTATAGTATAGGTTTTAACCAGACTTCGGTAAATAAAAAGTTCTACTCGGACGAAGTTGCGGGAACCTTCTAGTAGTAAATCAGTAAAATGTTCAGTAATTCCAAGAGTCTAGGAACTGGACAAACAAAATAAATTCATAAAATGGCTTACAGCCACTCAACGTGCAATAGAAAGGGCTATGCTCGGAGTTTCTCTACGTATTATAATCAGAAAGGAAGATATTCGCAGAAGAACTAAAGTAACCGACATAGCTCACAAGATTGCACGGTTGAAGTGGCAAGGAGCGGGCCACGTAGCCCGAAGCACGGATGGCCGTTGGGGCAGCAAAGTCCTAGAATGGCGATTGCGTATACGAAAGCGAGGAACCCCTTACGGACAAATTCAGCAGTGGACGTCTGTGGCTGATACGTTGAACAAATATAGCTAAGGGCGTGAGCCCTAACGTGGCTGGCAAAAGCCAAACTTACTTTTACCTAAATACCCGATCACCAGAAGCACAGTGAGGCTGACCGGAGCTTTTTTAGGTATAGTTCTAGGCGAGTTTGGGACGAGATTTTCTCTCAATAAATAGGTACATCGGCAATCGAAGCCGTCGATCAAGGAAACCATCGCATAGGTATTCTGAAACAGTCATACTGCCGGGGGCAGCGACTATATCTCGTCGTGACCAATCGCTGTACGACAATTATGTAGGTATTAACCCATCAGCCGCTATGTGGGATTGGCAACTATCTGGTATTAATGACTTGTGATTGCCAGCCTCGGTCAATAGTTCACTTGTTCGTTGTATTTATTAAGTAATGGCCGACGGCCGAGACGTGTAATAAGTGAAGTATTAGACGTAATACCTACCTGTTTGTTGAATTCAATCATAAAGTGCAACGAGATTGTAGCGATAAAATATGGCTTATTAATTGAAACAGATAGTTATCTCCAGCTTAAAATCTTTGTACTGTTTAAGCCGAGAACTAATCACAAGCTTTTGTCCATATTATAAATACGATGGTTTGTTTTGGATCGATGTGATTTTCGAATTTACGTACCCTATATGGACCGGGAACAGACAGACAAAGCGGACTCAAATTCTAGAAGAATGCACGATTTCCAACAGATGAACAATATCTCCTATAAAGGGCCCTTTTTCACCGAGCGAGCGTAGTGTCTCCGTTTCGGCTTAGCTTAATTCTTCTTCCGTATGTCCGTTTGTCCAGATTTTCGGCTGTTCTCGTGTACAGGTCGGTTTCTACCGTTTCTTATTTTGAGACTAGGTTCGCTAGAAAATTTGTGAGTAGGTTCGTTACTTATTCAGATTCTTTGCCGATTCAAATTTTAACTACGCAAGGCCTTAGCAAACAGAGCCATTAGTTATAGTTGAACGAAATAAACCCCTTATATTACATAATCTGACAATGTGCTATCCAAATCCTACACTGTAAATAACTATAGTATCAGCGAGCATGCAAAATTGCATACAATCAATGCGTTTGCGTTCCGCGCTTGGTCTGTATCACATAATTTTCATTTCACCATAGGTACAATACTTCGGTTAAAATAGTCACTTTAATGTTATATACGGACTGGGCAGGGGAAATCGCGACATTGCCCTCTAATGCGAGTGCAAAACCTATAAGTAGGTTCATTCTATTTAAATCTAACAGGACATGCGACCGATAGGTTCTGAGGCGCAGATTATGGTATTTATATCGCGCCTGGATTGTGCAGTTTGGACCGTAATTGGTAGTGGTGGTCATAATGATAACGGGTACACCATGGCACAGTAAATATCAGTCAAAGCAGTAATATAATAAATTGCGCCTTTTAGGCGCTTTCACGCACACGCTCCTTCGTACGAGTACAACGAAAGCCACTGATTTACGTCGAAGCCCCGCGAGATTCCTTGGCGAATGTACAATTGTTTGTCGTTTGATAGTTTATAGGGACGTGTATTACTGCTCTAGGGTTATTTGACTGTGACCGCGGCTGCATCATACGCCACGCCTGACAATAAAATTCGCAGGCAGCATTCGAATTATTACCGGTAATGATCAGTGCTATTACTAAGTATAAAGCAGCATGGCATCATAGAGAAAATATTACACCCACAAAGTTAATTATATTGTATCCGGAAAATTATCCAAAAGCGAAGTTCTACGTTTTAGCCGCGAACTGTTTCATTAGGTATATAGAGAGATAGATTGAAGAGTTATTGTTTTAGAATAGACCTTTATCATGTCCACTATATAACCGCGCATAGCATCAGTTACGCGTATTAAAATGTCATAGTAAATTTAGTGCGTCCCATAAATATGTATAGGTACGTATTAACTTATTGCATTTAAATCTAATATAATGCCACATCTAAGCTTTCTTAAAGGGCATACTGACTATATTTCGTCCACGCAATACAATTTGTGTTCGCACTAGAGACAACATGCAACTGGTTATTGTTTTGTATCGTTAACCCAGATATAGTGACAGTATCAAATTGATACAACACTACAATTGTCTGTTAAAAATAGCACGTTATTAAGTTAGTTGAATTATGCTCGTGGTAATTTGGGTATGAAACTGAGGAACAACATGGATTTAGCCAACGAGAACTCACTGATTCTATTTTAAACATGCCCATCATCATAGAGCATCGCTCAAATTTCATAAACATGCTATGTTGTAACTGACTTAAATATTGGATAAAATTAAAGTGTACCTTTTAATTCTTGTCTTAAGTGACTCCACTTACGCTTACTCTGGCCAAAAGTAATGGAAAATCCCTGTAGTTCTTTCTCGTTTTCCCTTCTTTGAGCCCTGAATTAGAGACTTTATAATTAATTTCATAGAAGTACCCAGAAAGTATTTTTCTATTAGCTTATAAAATGTTTCGATTTGTTAAAAAAATTAACCTAACTACATTGACATTGAACGTGAGAAATTTGACATGTTCAAGAAGTAAGAATGCTGCTTTAGTGGGGAAATGTTACAGGGATCCAAAGCTTTATATATATTTGTCCATTGCGTGTACCTTATTTTGATGCAAATCATTATTCCCACAACCCTCGTTCTTTGAATAAATCTCAGTTCAAAGGAATCAAATATACCGAAAGAATGACCCTTCATTGCAGCCAAGCCAGTATCATATGAAATTTAATTAAATGTTGTGCTCACATGGATGTTATCTACCTGTTTTCATGCGATAAATTATGCCAGATGCCCACAGGGCTCGAGATAGATACAAGTTTCCATCCCATAATTACTTTCTCTATATTAAGCATAACTTCAAAGACTATTTATAATTTTTAACTGCCTGCGATTCTTTATTTCTTAGTCATAACACAATGAAATGTGTTTTAGAAATATTCCTTCCAAAAGTGAGCGCCGTAGAGAATAAAGAGTATACTAAACCTGTAACTGCGCAGTGAACTACAAAAAATGTTCAGAAACGCTTATAGTTTACGAAAATACATTTACGTTGTTTACGCGATGAAAAGCTAAAATTATATGTTGTGAGTTTTATTATAATTCGGAATCTTATTTATAATTAGTTATAACACAAAACATAAAACTACTGAAGACGCTAGGTACACGAAATAAGCGAAAACTCTTCAATATGGTAGCACAACACTGTTTTTAAGTTCCCTATAAGCCGAAGTGAAACTATGAATCAGGTATTCGCTTTCGAAGAAAAGTATTTGAAGATAAATCCGTTATTTTTCTTTCGACTGCGACTAATCGGTACCGTACAACTGTCGTCGCTCGCGTCTCCGGGCTTCCTAATTCCGTCACGACCACAGTTTCCTCTAATTCCAGATAAAATATTGCCCCAGACATCGCAGATTCCGTCAGTTGAATGCAGTACATTTTTAAACGTCTGTTTATCGAAATGTCAGTTAAGACACCGATTTAGGTAACGGTTAAATGCCGCGTGGTTTTTGTTTCCATTCTTATAACCGTTGTTGGAAGTTCGTGTAGCATTGGCTCTCAATAAATTATGTCCAATTGTCTAGAGTGTAAAAGCGTTGCTTTAATGAAACTTCATACAGCCTAAATAACTCTAGATTGTGAACCGACTTTTAAGAGCGCTTATCAAATGTGCAGATTGCATTATGGTTACTGAGTAGCTTGTTTTATCCGCTACGCGTATTTTCATTTTATGGAACACTGTCCATGAGTTTACAGTGACCGTACTCGCTAGCGACAACGATTTGTATGAATCACAGACAACCCCCACTAGACGGAGCATGTAAGGCGACCCGCGCGCACCAACGATATGGTACGGCAGAACATTAAAGTATCAACACGGCGGCCACCGTTTAGTTGCGTCCTTGTTTATGATCCATGCGTACGTCAACGAAAAAAGAAATTAAATAAATAACATGGTAAATTGTAGTGTTAAGTGGTGTAGAGAGACCTCATAAACATGGACGCAACTAAACGGTGGCCGCCGTGTTGATACTTTAATGTTCTGCCGTACCATATCGGTGGTGCGCGCGGGTCGCCTACGGGTCGCCTTACATGCTCCGTCTAGTAGGGGTGGTCTGTGGTATGAATGGTAACGAATTGTAGTTCTACAAAGTAACCGCTAGGGGCGCTGTTACTATTTTCTAAATACAAATCGTTTACGTAAAACGTGGAACGTGGTAACGTGGAATTTCCATTCAATCGTGAATATTTAGTTTTTCAGTCAGGCAGTATTCCATTTTACTCGTATCCAAATGTTTTTGAAATTTAAAGGTATGACAAGACAAATTGCTAAATTAGATACATCTCAGTCGTATATGGTTGTATGTTCTAAGAAACGTAGATTTAAAATCTTAGTTAAAATTAAATATAGTTCGATAAGCTTTTTAAACTTTTCTATCTGATTTGGCGGTTTTGATAGGTTTTATCCCGCTTTTTAGCTATAAAGCGGGATAAAACCAACCAGCCAGCGAGCATAATTTTCCTGGACCGAGGGAAAATGCAAGCGGGCGAGAAGCCAACTGGCGCGCCGGTTTCAAAACAGCGTGACATGTCCGGCGGCAAGACGATGGTGAAACGCATTGTACTATGATGAGCCTTTAAGCTAATGGCGTAGGGACCAATTAGCCTCTTGTTCGAGTTACACAATCGTACTGGAGCAAATTACGGGATTGTTCGACGCTAAAACAAAAGAATATGTAACACTGAAACATTCCTGCATTATATTGATTTAGGGCCTAATTCTAATTCGACTTATTGACATTGATATCTCTTCGAGATATCGCCCGCGAATAGAAAATTCTATTCGATTTGGCGGATTTGATATTTATCTTGGTAGGTATTATTACCTATAGTCATGTCGCTAAAGTAGAAATTACAGAAGCCAGAAATGGGTCTAATTTTCCATGTCGCCTTAAAAATTACATTCAATGCACTTAAAATAGCCAAAATTCTATATTTCCGATATAATGCCGAGGTTACGAGTAAGTCAAAATACTTGGGATACGACGAGGCGTCTGTATTATATTATAATATCAATTAGCTCTGTATGAAACCAAAATTCTACTTATTATTTTTGGCATCATAATGGTGCTTAATAAACGAGTTAGATTGTTTCCAATTTATATCATCGGATGACACACGCTCGCTGTGTAAAAATATTTTTTTACGCTTGGGTTTTTTTTTAATTTACGGCCTATGATTTCTATTTTACCGTCGTTATCTAAATTCATGCCAGGATATATAAATGTACGAGGTTGCGATGCTAAATATTGATAACTTTGTTTCGTGTTGAATACCAACAGAACGATGTGATAATCAATCAGCATCTCGCATTATCTTGGCAATATAATTTTATGGTCTTTACTATTTAGTAGGACCCCGCCAACTTCATCTGCTCGGAAGAATGTGTTTTTAATGACTTTTTTGACAGGTCAAAAAAATATCCCATAACTATCTACCTAGCCTACAAATATCCTAAGTATCCTATAAATATCTAACTACCCGGGAACCAAGAATAGTAGAAATTGGTCCAGCCGTTTAGGCGTGATGGGCGTGCTGAGACACATACATACCTACAAAAATCCAAAATTAGATACTTTGATCCGGTTTTTTCCAATTTTGTAATATTACGAGTATAGATAGTAACCCTATATTCAGCTATATAGGGTTAAAACTACGCATCTTTACATTGTACGTTTATAACGATAGCACTGTTTAATAGAGCTTTTAGTGCTCATCATTATTTACAAGAGGCTGTAATAATAGTTGACATGCAAAGAGGAAGTTCTGCCGCAGACAGTTTTGCGGTGTACCGCTAAGCAGTCAGCCCTCCTTTAATATAACAACTATTACTGTTACAGCTAGGATTTTATGCGCGGGGAACCGCGATCATATAAACTAGAGTTTTACAAAATAGACCACTATTCATGCGCGAGATTTCTACACCACATCTTATAATTTGTCAAAATGAATGCTTTTGATGTATGTTTTACGATTTATGATGGTTTAAATCACGCACACTTCGCATGTTTTCCGTCAGAAATAACATTAAAGGATTTGTAATGTGTAATAACGTATTGAAGATAATTTCTTTTGGTTTTACTTGCGTTATCATCTGAACCCAACCAGAACTACAACCCGATTTAAACAACATATGTAGTAGTTAATGGAGTGCGTAGTATGAATTGGGGTCCATTTAGATACATCCAAACTAGTTGGAAACCTGAATTATCTAAAATACAAAAAAAAAACCTTCAAACGCAGTCGGGTAAAAAGATAATGTAACCAAATAACGTGATAATTGAATCCGTCAAAGCAAAGACCGAAACGTAGATGTTAATTTATGATAAACTGCGGTTAGATAAGATTCATTAGATGCAAATCAATATGCCAAACTTCGGTCCGTTTGTTTTCCCATTGATTTACGATCGTCGGTCCGCCGTCACGGTCGGTCGACCGCGACGGATACAGAATGTCCCAAGCCTGTTTCCGTGTCTCATATTTCTTCAATTGCATTGATACAATAGCTAATCAACCTAATACTGTCGAGACGAGGTATAACTAAATCTATATTAAGTATATACAGATATATAAAACAATGGACTTGACTGACTGACTCATTCGAGCCTAGCCCAATTTTTCCGAATCGTAAATAGAAGGCGGAAATTTTACATACTCGCTCTTTATAATTGGGATTGGTTTCAGTTTTAGCAGAATATTTAGCGTCGGTACTCTCAGTTCATTTTGCATTGGTTGACACGCTGTACGACGTAGTTGTCATTCATCTTTTATTTACAGCCTTCATTTTGCAAGGCCTGGAGTTATCTACTGTAGTTTCATCTGATCTAGAATATTCGTGGAAGTATAAAATCCCACGGGACCAAAAGCGAGTAATACATGCGTTCATAACGAAACCACCCGACCTTGTTTAGGGTGTAATGGTAATGCTTTAAAATAACCGCGAGTTTTCCGAACATCCGTTACTAATTCCTACGCTGTCACGCATAATGGTTTAGTTTGACAAGTGTTAAATTTTTCGCTTCACATTTAATTTACCATTTAATAATTAACATAGCTGAACGCGAATATCCCTTGAGTAAAAGAAATGTGTGAAACTGCTCTGGCGTCTTGCCAAGCGGGTGATCCGTTTTCATGAGAACGGTTGTGATACTGGTTCACAGTTCATATACCTTACTGACCGACGCTTTGAAGCTAAGGAATTGAGGTTAAATTAGTGTACATGTGTACGCGTAGGTACGCAGGAAACGTATACGCAGCGAACCGAGTAATTAGTCTTACGGCTAATGGCATTACTTGGGTTAGGGCGTCTCAGTTATGCAATCATCATCGTGTGACTAATCTAAGATACTAAATGGGAATCGTCAGATTTAATTACATAAAATTAGTTCATTTATACAGAACGGTTTTTCTCTGTTGCTATTTGTAGACTTACAAATAAGCAAACTTCAAAAAGACAAAAAAAAAGACAGGTAAAGAAAGGAAAGACAGGTATAGTGCTAAAGGGCCAGGGAGAAGAGTAGAAGGGTAGAAGTAAAGTACGGAAAGCTGACCCCACTACCATGTAGGATAATGGCTAGGAAGAGAGAGAGAGAGAGAACCAGGCTTCACAAAAACCTTTTCCCAAATCAAAATTTTTTGGTTTTCAGGGAATTACTAATTACTACGAAATACGATGTGCGACTCGTTTGACTAGGAAATAGAATGACACTCCTTACAACTAATTACTTATATTCCCCGAGGATAAATGAAATATACCTGTATATTTATAGTTTTTTTCTTTTTCATTACAGTTCAACTTCGTGGGAAGGATTCTGGGTCCCAGAGGAATGACCGCAAAGCAGCTGGAGCAGGAGACAGGATGCAAGATCATGGTCAGAGGCAAGGGATCCATGAGAGACAAGAAGAAGGTGAGCATTACTGTAAGCTGATCATTCACTGTTTTTTAACTCATACGAACTCAATCTATTTCTTTTTTTCATGCAGCGCTGAATGGATGGCCAGGTTACAATTTCAACGTTATCTTTAATGTATCACAAGGATTAAGTATCTAATATTTTTATATAATTTCTGATAACTTATATTTTGCTGGACCGCTCATCATTTCAGGCAACTGTGATTTGTTTTTACAGTCTGCCAAGGAAACAGGTAATTTACAAGCTGGAGAACTCCTTTGCGAGTCTATTATTATTATGACCTCATAATATTATTATTATTCACTGAAATAAGTTCGATCGGTTTATGTTATCAACACATATTACGCTTGTCTCAAAGCCATAATTTTATTCATACATCAGCTAATCTTGGTTTCACAATTGCTTACCAGGTGCTACTGGGATCATTTTTGATTAGATTTCAGGCTTCCGAGCTGGTGACCTAAACCCGCGATATTTTGCTTTCCCGTAAGCTGTTCTTCATTCTAGTTGTATCCAATTTCAGGAGGACGCAAACAGGGGCAAGCCCAACTGGGAGCACCTGGCGGATGACCTCCACGTGCTGCTGACGGTGGAAGACACCGAGAACAGGGCAAAGCTGAAGCTGGCCAGGGCAGTCGATGAAGTCAAGCGCCTGCTCGTTCCCGTGTGTACCTTTTACTTATTTAATTTAGCTCATACCTTTATACACAGTGTCTGTTTTAGACGCAGCGAACGCGTATCTCTTGCTTGCGTTCTCCGCTCGCAACGCGGGATACTTTATCAGTATGCATGGCCTGGGGGCCTTATAAAGTATACTGAAGACTAAGACCGTCTTCAATAAATGAACAGCTGTTGTAGGGAGATAATTTGGCCTTGAAATAAGGCTATGGCAATAGTATATTGTGTCATAAGGGTAGTAAGTAGGGGATTACTAACGAAGGTCTATTAGAAGCCCGACGCCGAAGGCGGAGGGCTTTTAATGTCCTGAGTTTGTAATCCCCTTACTACCCGCATTACACACAATATTTTTCATCACATTTTGGAGTAAATAACAAATAAATAAGCTAAAAATAAACATTAAACGATAACGATTGACAACCAACTTTTTTCTGTCTATTTTTTTTCAATTTACTATAAGCACTGGCAAAACGGCCATCAGCTTAAAACAGAAAACAAAAATACACAGAATCTTACCATCTATTATTAAACAAATAACAATTAACAATATTATGCAGCAATAATTAACAGCGTAATATTATAAAACTTAAATATGAACAGTAAGTTTGTTACAAAACTAAATAGTTCCTAATCAATAATTTTATAACTTTTTTCCTTTTTTTTTGTGTCGTCTACCACAGATAATGCTAAGAACTGCGTTTCGTTTAGAAACTTGACAAGCTATACTGCCAGATTGTAACGATAATTCAAAATTTAATTTAATAAAATTATTGCAAAATACACATAAATAATTGTAAAACATAAATATTAATGCAGTTACATATACCGTATTAATTCAATACACAATAAAATTTGCTGGTAGGCAAGTTTTGTTGATACAACAAAAAACCTTGGCTGGATTGAAACCTCCTTAGTCTGAAGTAATCTGCGAGTGCGTACTATATTTTTATTTTAAATTGACATAACTCCCGCGGGAACTATATAGGCCTTAGTCCTTCAGTACACCCGCATGTAATACCATCTTTTACGAGCAAATGTGATGAAAATTATATTTAATACTAAATTAGACAGCATTTGTTATTGATCGACAGATGGAACAGGACATGATACAATGAAAGTTAATAGGAAGTTATATGTACTGTCGCAGTTAGAAAACTTCTATAGTACGATGTTGAACAGAGTCCGCTCCATCTTTTGTCCTTTCCGAGAGCAAGTCAAGTCATGATACAACTTTTATTTTTTAGTTAATAAAAAGTATAAAACTCAATCTTAAGAAACTTATGACCTTGTACATATAGTTTAGGTCCCAATAGTTTAAATTAGGTTTAATTAGATCATACAACTTAATACTACATAGATGTCGCTCATGTAGTGTTTGTTTCTCTTATGGTATAGCTATAGCTGCATACTTGCATCTTAGCTCAGGTAGAGTAAGTTTCTAATGTATTAAACGCGTCCAACGTGTTTGCGGTTCTCGTCTCAATTTACATAAATGCAAATTGAATCGATAAGTTTTACGCGTAAAATTACACTTAAACTAAGAAGCCCGGAACGCAATATTCATTATGATTTAACTCACCTGATTAAACCTACCGTTTCCTTTACCTAACGTCTAGTGTTTCAGTGTGAACAGAGACAGTGATATATGCCCCTTTCCGTATGTCCTTATATCCATATTTTTACCGATTGACTGGACACATGGGACTTCTTTTCCTGGACACGGTGGTGGATGTCTAGTCGTGATGCTTGGATTTCTATTTATTAGCACGCCGGAGCCAATATTTTTTACGGACGCTCCACCACGGATATTAACTTCAACATACAGCAAGTCTAAGAAATTTAACTTCGATTATTTAATAAAGTTTTCTAAGTGGCAATGAGTAGTTAAATACTGGAACGAACATGATTGGTTTTATTTTATTGCTTATGTGTGAATGTGCGTGATTCATAATACACATGAAATACTAGTACACTACACTATAGATACGCCTAGGCTTACCTAATTGATCAAATGTTCATGATGTAATGCTGAATTTCTGGAATATGACGGACGAAGTTATGAAAAATTTAACTCTAAAGTTGATTTTTATATGCTTTTTCTAAAGTTCAGTTTTCACACATTGGCTGTCTGTGCAATACTTGTAAATTCATTATTGATATAATTGTATATTAATGAATGTAGCTGATGGGTAGAAAACAATCTTACAAAAATCGACCCACTAAGCGATGCTGAGATAAGTTTTGATCCGTATTTATTTGAATATTAATGACTATTTAAGAGTTTTGTTTAGGTAAAGAACGGGATTTTAACATAGGTATACATTTGTACTTTCAGCAAGCGGACGGCGAAGATGAACTGAAGAAACGTCAGTTGATGGAACTGGCCATCATCAACGGCACATACCGCGACTCAAGCGCGAAAGCCGTCGTGCCTGTCAACGGTCAGTGCCTCATAAGTATGGTCGCATTCATGTTTTGTAACTAACTGTCAATAAGGAAGATTCTGTTACCAAGTGCTTAAAATCCCATTAAGATGGCAGATGGCGAGAACGACCATGGCAGTTTAATTACATTGCGGGCTACCGACGTACGACGAACTCGTCCCTAGATCTAACCCCGCAATGTAATGAAATTGGCATGCGAGTTGTCGCTTCGTCAAAATGGGCTTTTAGTGATCGCTTTGGCCCCTAATATGACGCTGTATACAGGAATACCTCGTCAAGTTAGAGTACCGCTGTGGTTTCATTGAAATTTTCTTAACAGAATCCGCCTAAGTTTACTAACACATTTCGGGTTTTACATTTTAAGTTTTGTCTGATGTGGTTACAGTACGCATAGATCAATTCTTCACTATATATACCGAGTTTTATCTTTAGAATAAATACGCCTAGAAACCTAGTTTGCTCTTGAAAGTGAAGCCAGTTTTGGTTAGCCACGGGCTAAGTGTCGTCCGTGTGCATACTGTCACAACGTTACGATAAGCTCACAAGCAACACGTCTCTATGATTAGTTCGTAGACACGCACACATAAAGCAAATCTTTTGTAAGAACTTTTGTAATTACCATGGTATGCCATAAAGAATATGAATATGAAATCTGTTGTATGAAGACTCTCGTTCTAGGTGCATTTATTCTTAAGGTTTTAACTAAATATGATGAAGAACCATGACGTTTCATGATGCAATGTTGGCTTTAGTGGGATCATTTATAGAGTGGGTTCTAACTGCGTGTATTGCTGTGAATTTCACATGGAATTTCCATTAAGTTCACTGTTTTATGTGCTTGGGGATTTTCTGTTATTATCATGACACTATTATTTCATGAATTTATTGCCCTTCGATGGGTTTGACTGTATTATTGGTTAAACAAATGAACATAAATTCTCTTAATTTATGAATCGTTAACAACCCTGGCAAGATGACTCATTGATTTATAGCATGATTTGATTGTTCCATTAACTTGGGTTATTTCAATTCTTAGGTCAATGCCATGATATTTTGGGAATCTAAGGGGACTTACTTTTGTTTGTACATAAATCGGTTGCTTAACAACTCTAATGCCCTGAATTTTACAAGCTTTTACACTTAAAGGTTTACACCAGACACACCAGATAAATTTTTCATGATCCATTTAACTTGTGAATTTAGTTTTTTACCAAGTTTACCAAGTCAATCTTTTAGCATTGGAGTTGTTTCGTCACTATGGGTCAATTTGACTAACCTGTGTAAAGTTACTAACACACTGAATAAGATGTATCTTAGCATTGATACAATGAAGGGGAATCCACAGCGGACGAGGAGTGGCGTCGCGTGGCCGCCGCCGCGGCCGAGACGCAGCGGCTGCTGGCGCCGGGCGGAGGTGCGGGGGGCCTGGCTCTGCGCAGTCAGGCGCCTCTGGGGGCCCCGCTCATCCTGTCCCCTAGGATGTCCGCGGGCCACGGAGGCCAGGCCGGGCTCCTGAACGGCACCGGCGCGGGCGCCGCGGCCGGCCTGCTGTCCCCGGGCGAGCCAGCCCACCAGCTGATCTACGCGTCCCCCTACGCTGACTACGCCAACTACGCGGCTCTCACCGCTGCTGCCAACCCGCTGCTTACGGCGGAGTACGCCACTACTGACCATACGGGTGGGTTATTCGCCCGTTGATCTCTACTCGAACACCAGCCTTATGCTATGACATTTACAATTAAAGTGTCATGTAATAACGCTGGTCTTACTAACGCTACACGCGGTGAACACGGTACTGGGTTCGTATTATCCAGTAAAATCGATATAATCGAAGGCATAATAATATTTCTATTAAAACGTAAAAGAGCTAGATGGTAGATCAATTTAGATGAATTAATGCAACGAGACTCTAAAAGTTTGTCGATTGCGTTGTAAACCATTTCATCATCCTGTTTGAATAACCGCATGTCTAATCTAAAATCAGCGGTGATTTCATGTTAGTATTATAATATTAAGTGCTTTACGTTTTTTTAAAACACGCTATGTGGCCTCTTTTTTGACAAATTCTGTGAAAAAAGACGAATGCCTCAGTGCCGTGGTGATACTAACATGTAGAACCAGATATCTGAGATTGGTTTTCCGATTGAAATCTATTGACTCATAGTGCATGTTTTTCGTCACCATAATATTTACTGTTACGGAACTTCTTTCCTTACTGTCCGCTAACGTTTATTAGTCGATCTAATTATTTACGAATCAACGCGGTTAAAAAACTCGTCGACAACTAATACCGAAGGCAGCGAACTAGTAACGTTTATTAACAATTCGAGGGTTCGTGAACACAGCACTAACAGACTAATATGATACGTAACACAGTATTGAGCTTATGAACTGTGTGTGATATATTTTAATGGGGTTTGCAGCGTCGAGATACCTACTTGCTGGCTTTTGACATTGGCCGCAAACGCATCATCAGTCCGCCCTAAGATACGACCGGCACCACGCGACGTATCGACCTCCGCATCATTATTGACGTCCTTAAAGACCAAGCCGCACCGGATGCGTATGCACCACATATGCGTCGTCGTACGAGTTGTACAGTATGAATCTTCATGAGATCTGACACACCGCTTGCGTGACGTACGCGTAACGAGTGTGTGATATGTGCTGCAGACGCAACCGGTGTAGCTTGGCTTAAAAAACACCACTTGCCCATAGGACGCGCACTTACAGTCATTTCAAAGCCATGATCAATCTAGGTTAAGATATCTGTTAAGTAAAATACGACTCAATCATTTTGTATCTACGATGATGTTATTTGCACTAAAGCTTTGTTTCTTCGGCTGTTTTGTACAGTTTCATAAAAGGTATATTTCGTTTACGAACAAGTAGAGATATATTTATATACATTATAAAGATTTTTGAATATTTACAGATTAATATATTACAATTATTTATTATTTAATGTTTACGTGTTTTTACATACGCCTCTTGTTAGGTAGGGACGGCAGACGATGACGTAACTGCTTTAAAGTAGAGAATACTTAATAATACGATAAGCTGAACTGCCAACAAAACTCTTTTAGTTACCGATGTATTTTAACAAAGAGGTAGTTTTTTTTTATATATATATTTGTTTATATTTTTTTATATTTTTGTTTTTGTTATTGACATTTTTAATGGTGATAGCCAAAACAAAACCCGTCATTATCATATTGTGATAACCCTTGCTTGTAACACCACTAATTATATTAACATACTCTAATGTTAATACATATCCAACTCTCCTCGAGTTTTAGAATACTAATATAATATGTTCTACTTTCAAGAGTTAGTCATGCTCAGTGTCACGGTCACGCATGTTTTTTCTCTCCTCTTATTCGTAAACTCGGCTCGAATCATCACCGTAGTAACGCAGAATCTCTGAAAGTAAGAATGAGTTATAAATAATCAGCTAATTACAAGCAAAAGGGACCAAATGCTATTTGTTTTTTTTTACAAAACCTTTTTTTTAATCTTAATAACACACTTACAATTTAATTATGTGAACATACACATTTCGATCAAAACGGAACAATATTCTAGGCGGTTCAAAATGTTATGATAAACTCGTAACTTATTAATTTATTAGCCATACTATTATATTTATAAACATACCATAGGTTAAGTATTATTATCTTTTAAAGATTTAGATAGGATAGAAAAGAGTGAGCTTTATGAAAATATTATACCCGTATTTGTGTAGTTATATTTACTACAGATTGTAGAGTCAATTTATTTAAAATGAAATTACAAAGCCAGCCATTACCTGTACCTTGTCCGGGACTTTTGCCCGTGATATACAGAGTGTCTATAAAAATGGGACTTTAAATGCAAGGGTCGATTCTACTTGCCTAAACCAGCCACTTGTTTTAAAAAATCTTCGAATAACTGTTATTAACATAATTCATTTATTTACCTTCAACGTTAAATTGGGAAATCAGTGTAATCTGACTGTGCGATATAATTGCTGTCTTATGGTACGAAGCAATATATTACCTTGGTTTTGAAAGCCCCTAATGAAGCTGTTTTGACATATTTTTTCAAGTATTATTGAAACTTACATTTAGTTAGTATGAATAAGGCCTAATAATGCAATAAGGCCTAGTTTCCCCTCTGGGTTGGAAGGTCAGATGGCAGTCGCTTTCGTAAAAACTAGTGCCTACGCCACATCTTGGGATTTAGGTAGCCGACCCCGATTGAGAATTCATTCTCAAAAAAATGGGACAAAGGCTAGGAGGATGATGACATTTAGTTAGTATGAAAAGCAAAGTGGCGTTTAAAACGTTGCAAAATGATAATCGTTCAGATATCCGAGTGGAAACAACACTTTCATTTAAAGCCCCGTTGTTATAGCCATCCTGTATTATTTTATTTCCAAAGCACTAAAATAATAGGTAATTTCTAGGCATAATATTATAAATATATTAGGGCCACTGCCAAAACAAAAACTTCAAATAAAAAAAAGTTTTATTGAGTTGACATTGACTATTTGGCAGTGATAATTTAATTGCAGAATGTTTAGCATAGAAATATTTGAATATTTTAGAATAATGAGATTTTCTTTTCAGCATTTAAATTTACGTAGAGCTTGAACCACCGTATTTTAAACCAGTATCAGAAGCCAGTATTTAATTTTAATTTTGGTCATGACTACAGTATCTATCGAATATATGTTAAGGTGATGTGGTCGCTCTGTAAGCCTATTAACAAAAAATAAACTCTTAAGAGTTAAAAGTATTAAACGACTGAATCGTGCATGATTTGTGTTTCAAGCTCTGATGTAATGATGACACAGATGATTTATATGCATATGCCGCTAGGTGTCGTGCGGCGAGCGGGTCGGCTCGCGCAAGTGAGGGAGCACCCTTACCAACGCACAGCCTTACCGGCGCCTTAAATCCCGCCAAAACGCTCTCACGCCGCCATTTTGTCCAAGGTGAGAAGCGCGCCCACGCATTCCGTACGACGAACATGCTTGCTTGCTATGTATAAACAGTATACAGGGTGATAAAATCGCAGTCGACATGTTGGGTAATCTTCAATATTGGAAATGGGAAATTATACACAAGCCTGACTTGCTTTTATTTCTGAAAAATAAAAGTGTTTTCAAGAATAATAGTAAGGGATAACCAGGTGTCTGATAGGTTAATTTCAATATTTAAGGCGCTTGCCCTTCATATGGCTCTCGATTTTCCCATCCTATGTATTGTCCGTAAAGTTTTTTAACATAGGTAAGTCTAAAAAGCATTGCGCTTTAAACTTTATCTATCGTCTTACTTTTCAAATTGTTACCAAGCAATCAGGTTCTTAGTATTCAATGCGTGAGTGTATTTGCTTTGTTGTCTCTCTCTGTGTCGTTTATATTATTTGTTGTGTACTTATTAGTTACGTTCTTATTATAGTTCTTTTAGGTATTTTATCCGTCATACCGGCTTCATACCGGGTTTGAAGTGACCCCTGCATAATTTGGAAACTGTGATTTTTATATTTCTTTTTATAGATTTTTAGATCTGTTACATGTTGTGTTGTAGGACATTATTATAGATATGCGGAAGGCATTATAATAATGTATTTTCTTTAATATTAATCTCTGTTGTGAACAACAGTATTACCAAATTTATTATACTCTTGTTGTTGTTTATGAATGCTGTTGTTGCAACAAACGACCACAACATGTGCTTCTAAACAGTCATGTGTCTACCTTTCATAGGTAAATAAGGGGAAGAAGGATTTATTTTTTATTACCTACAGTATTTCAATCAATTTGTATCAGACTACACTCTTGATTTTTTTCGAAACGAAATCACGGTTCAATATTGGTTCAATAAGTATAGTACTTTATGTCTGGGTAGATATATAATAATCATAATATTCATGAGGTGCTACGTCGGGTTGTGAACTCCTTCTTTCTCGAGTCTCGCCCAGTATTAGTCAAAGGAATGAGCATTTTCAGAATCGTGCCATCAGTCCAGTATTAACAAAATGCCCCTTCTTTGACTTGACAGATTCTTAATCATCACAACTTTCTTAGTCAATTTAAGATTTTTATATGAAATTAAGCTAGTTGTTTCTATTTTGCCTTAGGTATTTTAGGGTATATTTTATTTACTTTCTTATTTGAAAGTGGTTATTATTGCACTTGTGTCCTTGTGGATCTATGAGGCATACAAATGCCGGTAATACATATATTCAAGCTTCCTTATTATAAAATGAGTTTTAGAACAGAATGCTATTCATATTTTTCTGAATTGAAATGTAATGTTACTTTGTAAAATGTTTCAGTTGTTGATTGTAAATAAATACATTTTCAGAAGAAATACATGCAATAAATTGTCTGAAATTTCAAATAAGCGTTTTCTTTTAGTCGGTTTAGGTCCGCGAGTAAATTGTTGAGAGATGACAGTATTTTTGTAATGATAAGTCGATAAAGTTGATGACGTGTAATCATTTTGGTCAATTGTAGCCTCACACACTAACACGCAACTCCACAAGGCCACGTTCCCGTTTGTTGAAATAATAATAAAGTGCACTTTCATAACTGCTACTGCCACAACTTGCAGAATATTTGTAACTATATATTTATATTATATGAGTAACTAACATGCAAATATGTAATGAGATTGATACGTTATCGCCAATTATTAACAAGAGAATGCTACTATATACGATATATTGAGATGTCACAGTGATGTGTTGAATAACTACCTACATACTTGCAGTTGGGTGCTATGGTTATATACCTAAGTGATAAAATTTATTATGCTTGTTGAGTGATGTTTGATGCAGCGATTGAAACATCCCAACTTCTGTTTCAAGCATCGCTCTATTGGGAACTATTGGGCATTTAATCCTATATTGTAGAATTTACTCGTATCATTATCATACTAAATTAATTTAACATTTCAACCATTAACTGCGTAAACTAATAGTACCTATCCGATGTAATTTAATATTAACTGGGCAACAATCGGAATTGAAAGTCGCGGCGCGAATGCCTGATAGACCCCTTGACATTTTATCAGATTACAGTTTATAAAAATCCGTACCTACACGAGTCATTATAAATCCGAGTGAACGGTTTACCGCTTTTGTTGCATAGCTGCATGTCGAGGCGATCCCTTAAGCTTGTCATGGAATTGTAAAATTATCTCTTTGATCAGTTCACCTAACATCGCCCCATTCGCAGTGCAACGACAGCGTCCGTTGGCCCGGATTGGGGCTACTCTCGTAGTCAGACCATGACGTTTCGATCGATACTAACATTCTGTTTTTCTCTCTTCTCGTTAACCCGGCTAGGAGAGTGCTAACGGCGCAGTGGGACTAACCGGAGCCGCGGCCGGCGCAGCCGCCCTCGCCGCGTAACATTATCATCGGAACATCGACCACCATGTAGCTATAGCTGTTGGGCCTTTCACGTTAACATATACTATGTATTATAATAGTCTAACTATTAACCTTTATCTGCCTGTTATGTTTATAACATGATGAACTTTATTAACATTTTTTAAATGGCACACGCCGTCGACTAT
The DNA here is from genome assembly GCA_932273695.1 of Apotomis betuletana. Taxonomy (NCBI): domain Eukaryota; kingdom Metazoa; phylum Arthropoda; class Insecta; order Lepidoptera; family Tortricidae; genus Apotomis; species Apotomis betuletana. The sequence continues at coordinate 15,382,170 of OW026300.1, forward strand.
ATTTACTATTCTGTAATTTATTGTATTTTCTGTTGTCGCTTGAATGTATTGTTGTTTAAGCACGATGTGTTTTAGGCTACCCAATCCTTGCGGTGCTAAATTTGTCCACTTGCAAACCGGAGGCGTCTCAGGTATTGTTTGGCTGATTAATTTGTTTTTTTTCTTCGATGCATTTTATAACTCTTACCTTTGTGTTTCCACATAGTCGCGTATTTTATATTCTGAAACTAATTTAGCACCGTGTATATTTTATATTGGAAAGAAGTCATAATCATGGGGTACTTGTACCTCAGTGGAAACTGGTATTGGACAGACCTAATCATTCTTCGCATACGGAACAACAAGGATGTCCAAGGAAACTATTGCAATCCTGCTTGTTTGGACCACAGTGTCCAGAGACTTTTTTATTTTCAATTGGTCATGCTTAGATCCGTCTGAAATTATACTACCCGCATGAAATATATCACAGTTTTGGACTTGACGACAACAAGAAGATAGATTTTACGTCAAGACTCTAAAGGTAAATGATGCTCTTGCTAGCATTTTTGAAAAATATTCACCGTTTTGCATAAATATTATATTTAATGTTGGACTGATGTTTGATTTATAGTCTAATATAGGTGGTGTTCGCATACTTATTGACCTCACATTGGATTCGGCAATCATACTATATCTATCTTTAAAACCAAAGACTAATATTATACTTGTAGCGATTTTGACAAATATTTCCATTATTACAAAATTTTACAAAAGTCTTCCTTGTTATTTATCACCTTTTGGTCAATAAGTATATGAATTATTAGTATGACATTTATCTTTAGAAATATACATAGGATTGTATTTTATATAATATTAGTGCTTAAATATTTATAGATAACAAGTTATATTTGCGCATCCCAAGTGCCTTAGTAAAATGTATAATGTTGTCACCTTTGGGGATCTATATAAAATGTTATTTCTAATAACTTAGGTAAGTTAGAGGAGATTAAATTATTGTTAACTTTGCTATGTTTATCGTTAACTGCAGTTTTGGATTTAGATTTGATATTATATCGATATAGTCGAACGTCGTATATAGGTAGTGCTAGAACGTATATAAAAATGCGTCTATTAATATCTCCAGTAAGAATCTCTTATTACCCGTTGAAGGATTCAATATCCATTTTCTCAGTTTATGTGTGTAATGTACAGTCAATTAAAAAATCTTTGCAGTTGCCGAGGCAATATATTTTTGAAACACATAGTGCAATAGAAGTGTTATTTCTTATGAATATTTTATTATTAAAATCTCAATAAATATATTGCATAGATATTATAAAAAAAGATTTGATTGAGATCTGATGCTGAGATTACTACGATATAGAAATAATGGGATATTACTTCGTTGGTGAGAAAAGTGATTTTTTTGATGTTTTTTTTATGTCTAACAGCTAATTTTGTTTCAAAATTATTACGTAAATTTGAACTAATTTTGGAATCTGCTATGCATTTTTAATCATGCCTACTTAATATCCATTATAGCTGAAGACCATTTGAAGTTGTTAACACTCCGTCCATCATACATTATTTTAAGTACTTAATTCGCTGGTCTCGTGAATAGTTAAGAGCAAATCAGTAAATGGATTTCGAGATCATACATTGTGTTAACACTTATCCTTATAAACGGTAGTCATATGTTAGATTATTTTCCTTTTCTAAGAATCAGCTTATAAAAAAAATATTTAAGAAAAGTACTAAATCAACATATAAATCTTATGGCACGTTATGGTATTGTTATCATCAAACTTTTATTTCGTTTTTGAAGCATACATTTTCTTTTTTGTAATATTTTTCCCATAGATTTTATTAAACAAGTGCCTTATAATATGTACAAAATACCACAGTTTATACAAATGAAGCATTTACCATAAAATCATAGAATGCAATGCCATAAACAGTATCGAACATGGAATGGAAATTAGGATTTTTGATCAAGTAAAGTAGGTAATATCGTACAAAATATAATTAATCGTTCTGCTATTAGCTAGTAATAGGTTATTTATTGTGTTTCATAGCGATAACAATATAATTTGTCTCTTGAAACATGTTTAGTGCCATCAGCAAACGTCGGCAGGCGGGCTACATGTTATTATTATTTTGTTTAAATTTGTACTTATTTTACCTACATGGCAATTCACAAATCAAGTGCCTTAAATGAACTTTGTACATATTTATATTATAATTATTTTTCAATAAAGTATTATAACGAAAAATAATATTTCTTATATACATTATGTAATTGTTTTCCAAAAACAAAATAGAGGATACGTTTATTACTTCTAGTTAAGTGAGATTGTGCATATGTCTGTTTTGATGTGTGTAATATTGATTTGGCATTAGTAAATATTTGGATAATGAATCTTGTATTTTTCTAGTTCCCTAACCCATCAAAATACGTCTGCCTTCTATATTTATATAAAGAATCTGTTTCAATGTGCCTAACTGCAAGCGCAAACGGACGCAATCAGGGAACAGGGCTAAATATTCCGCGAAATTCCAATAATTTTGACATAATAAAACCAAAACTACCAATAGCGAGCCAGAAAAATTCCTTTCAATACATTTTTTTTTCAGAAAGGCTTTGACATTTGCAAATTATTACTAGCGACGACGACGCGGTTGTGGTTAACTGTTAAGTAACTGCCTACCCCTTTGACCGCCAAAGACGGCAAATCACGTCATCGGGAATTCGTGTCACTGACGCCAACGACGCCTATTGACGTCAAAAATTTCAATGGTCAAAAACATGCTAATTCAAACCACTATCTGTGTTTTTCGATCTCTGTTGATTTTGGAGCACTATTTTTTTTTTGTTTGGCGTCAGTGGCACGGTGAATTGCTTTGCCGCTTGGCGCTCAAAGGGCTACTAAGCCGACGGTCCTGGTCCTGGGTTCGAATCCCGGCAAGGGCAAATATTTGTGTATTTATTTATATATAAATGTGCTTATCGTCAATTAAGGCATAGCGCTATGGTTGGTTGCCTATCGTATCGTAAGTCCAAATTTTTGTTTCCCATCTGCAACGTTTCGTCAATAAATTTTTCCGAAAGCCATTTTTTTAAATTATTTCTATTTTATCTCCGTAACTAACCGTCCTTGAAACAAAATTTGCCACCAACCATCTTAGACAACATAACAAAAATTCAAAACTACCGGACCGTTTGTAAGGTCACCCCTAGTACTTTAGTCTCTATTCACCGAACTAAGGGCTCATTCAGACGAACGGCACTAGTACAACTGCAGCCGTCGCCACCTCTCGACGGCTGCCGTCGGCGCGTCGACGGCAGTCGTCACCTCTCGACGGCAGTCGCCACCTCTCGACGGCTGCCGTCGGCGCGTCGACGGCAGCCGTCGACAAGCGGCGACGGCAGCCGTCAACAGGTGGCGACGGCTGCAGTTGTACTAGTGCCGTTCGTCTGTAAGGAAAGTGCCGTTCGTCTGAATGAGCCCTAAGATGGAAAACAATGTTTCGGAGTTGGTATAATACCTAGCGCCATCTCTTAGTATGTTCTGACATTACTAAACACGTCAGAAAACAAGCGACGGCAATAGCACGGCGTGTACCCGCGTCTATCCCGACAACATATCAAAAATTCAAAACTACCGGACCGTTTGTAAGGTCACCCCTAGTACTTAAGTCTCTATTCACCGAACTAAGATGGGAAACAATGTTTCGGAGTTGGTATAATACCTAGCGCCATCTCTTAGTAAGTTCTGACATTACTAAACACGACAGAAAGCAAGCCACGGCAACAGCACAGCGTGTACCCGCGTCTATCCCAGTTCGTGTTTAGCTTGCTAGGACCGAGTTCTTTTTGTGTTCACCAGATGACGCTTTTATAAAACAAAAAGATGTGTAGGTAACTTTTATTGTGGATAGGTGCTACTAGTTTTTTTTAAGTTCTACATCGTTTGATATGAATCATGGTATACTTAGAAAACAAGGTTAAGTATGCTATTCCGAAATGACAGGCGACACTTGCTGACGTCATCGCGCTATGAGTCGACTGCATGGTTGGTTCTGTCAATCCGATTTTTTTTTTTTTATTTATTCATGACCATGGTTGTCAATCCGATTACTTATATTGTGTTGCCAGTGGTGTATGGTGTATCACAACACAATACTCCCCGATTCCCGTGTTATTTAAGTAAGTACCTATGAAACTCATGAATTCGTGAGTGTTTTGAATCAATTATATCAAGCGACAAAATAAAATGTAGTCACAAAACATGACAATTGTAATGCATAAATGCAATAATGCTTATTATAATTAATGTTATTAAAACTTTCGTGAGACATGGTTTACACTCACGTGAAATTGTCAGGAACAGCCCGAGATGTATCGAAATTGTATGGAGCTCTTCATCAGCTACCCGTACACCGCCGCGGCAGCTTTGTCAGTGACCAACTTGGCCGTTCCTGACAATTTCAAGTGAATGTAAACCGATTAATACAATAATTAAATATTATAATTATTTTTGTATAAGTGTCGCACAAAAATATTTTCCTTATATTTTTTGTTACAATAAAGCGGCAACAAATAATTGACATAAGTAAGGAAGCGTCACTAACCAGAGTGCCATTGTGACATACCTACCTTGATTTATTATTGTACCACTTAGATGAATACCTATGGATTTGGCATTCGCGTATACCCGAAAGGGACAGGAGCAAATAACACTGGGTTACCAGGTTCTAAATAATTCTCCCGTTTTGCCAGTGCTAATTGTTGACGGTGAGGCATTCATATTAAATGCATGTTATATTGTATGGGACCAATAAAAAAATATCTTCAGTAAAACTTCAATGGGACAAATAATAAAATAACTACAATAAAACTATACGAAAAAAACTGACAAATGTAATGAAAAAGTATATTTTACTTATTTGCGGTAGCAAATATGTACACACTTTGTCTTTACTTTACATAAGTACGACTCCTTTGATATACGAACAAATAGTAAATAGCAATATGTATTACCAATACTTATTCATAAAATAAACCAAAATCGCTAAACAAAAAAAAATATTATCCATTTTACTTCATTCCTGGCCCTGCCCACACGTCCTGTTGCACGTATCCATAATTGACGTTGAATAAACTTGAATAAAACCAGCTGATTCAGTCCAGAGTGGTATATTAATCTCAAAAACAAAAATTCATCAAACAGTCTTATGTATACAGGAAAAATCTTAACAGCGCGATGCAGCCGTTACATGTTTTGCACAGTAGCGCCATCTAGCGGCAAATTGGGTAAACTTTGTTTGGTACGCGTTGTATTGGGAACTTTCGTTCTATACAAGTTGTACATTCCGCCCACCAAGGAACGTCCTGACGTCCTTCTTTAAGGTACCGAGTATATTACACCGCCCACCATGAGGGGCTCTTAATAAATATTGAGATCCTTCCTTTGGGGCTTACATTGCGACTAATTAATGAACATAAATACCTACACAATGACTTTTTTTATAAACAAATATAGGAAGAATAATTTTCAATAACAATATTGAAACAGCAGAATTAGCATGCATCTGCGTTTTTTTTTTTTTGACTTAAATCTATTACAAATATAATAAAAGTTAAGGCATTCGTTATGAATAAAATGAAACACCAAAATGTTACTGTACTAGGTAATTAAAATTACAATTATTCACTAACTGGGAGAACACAAAGCTTAGAGGTGGGCCGCTTTATCAAAGACCCTTTTGTGCGTAAGGTAACTACACGAGTAATCTTGTCCGTACCAGGGTGTTTATCTACAATCCTACCGAGCAACCACCGACTAGGAGGCAGATCGTCTTCCTTGATTAAGACGACATCTCCGATGTTAGGTTCGGGCGTTTGTTGTGCCCATTTGTAGCGGTGTAAAAAACGAGTAAGATATTCATGCGACCATCTGCGCCAAAAGTCCTGAATCATGCGTTGCGTTAACTGCCACCTACGCAAACTACTAACATTCGTGTTTAAATAGTCGTGATCGGGTGCTGTTACCAATGGTTCTCCAACTAAAAAGTGTCCAGGTGTCAGAACATTGATATTATCTGGGTCATTATCCATACGAGTGATAGGCCGTGAGTTTAAGCACGCCTCGATTTGTGCTAACACCGTAGACATCTCTTCGTATGTTAACGTAGAGTCACCAATTACTCTTTTCAGGTGATACTTTGCGGACTTTATACCTGCCTCCCATAAACCACCGAAATTGGGGGCGTGCGGAGGAATGAAATGCCACGTAGTGCCTTCTGTTGCCAAGGCTTCTGCGATTTCTTTCGACATATTGGCATTTTCTGATTCGAGCAAAGATTTAAGCTCTCTGGAAGCTCCTAAAAAGTTGGTACCATTGTCACTCCAGATCTCTTGACAAGGTCCCCGTCTGGCCACCATGCGTTTAAAAGCTTGGATGAATCCTTCCGTGGTGAGACTGCTGACTACTTCTATATGTACCGCACGTGTGCTCATACAAACAAATAGACATATATAGCCCTTGAAAGCCTTGTGGCCCCGACCTCCTGACGTACGGAGACTGATTGGACCAGCGTAATCTACACCGCATGCCTTGAATGGTCTCGTAGGTGTTACCCTAGCAGCTGGCAACTGTCCCATCAATTGTGAGTTCGATCTGCTTGCTGCTGAATGTCTGACACATGACACACACTTTCGAAAGCAAGCGTTAACCAAATCTTTACATCCTAAAATCCAATACTTGGAATTTATATAATTTTGCATGAGTTGGGGTGGTCCATGGCAAGTTTTAATGTGAGCGTCATTCACAATAAGTCGAGATAGAGGCGATTTTCGAGGAAGCAGTATAGGATGTTTTCTATTGTTGCTCAAGAGCTTGGTGTTTGCTAATCGCCCGCCAACTCTCATAATATTCTTGTCATCTAAATAAGGATTTAATGACTTTAAGTTCGAACCTCGTGGCATATGCGTTCCGTTGTTTTTCAAAACCTCAAATTCTACTTCGAAGTTTACTGCTTGACACTGCTTAATGCATACGTTGAGCGCCTCGCGTAACTCTTCACTACTTAAATAGCTGGGATTTTGTCTTTCTGTTCTTGGCTTTCTTAAATTCAGAAAACGTCTGCAGTAAGCAATGACTCGGATCAACTTAGTTAGGGAGGAAAATCTACTCCAAATCTCGTTGCAGTCCGTTGTTATGTGAAAAACCTTTGCTGCCTCCAGATTAGTTGCAATATCTTTCAGTCTGTCATATTTTATTGGTTCCTGTTTCAGATAGTCCGGTCCACTAAACCACATAGAGGCATTTAGTAATTCAGACGGTCGTAGCCCTCTGGACGCGTAGTCAGCGGGATTGAGTTTCGATGGAACATGTGACCATTGACTTGAGTCCAACGTGGTTAGAATTTCAGAGACTCGATTCGCGACAAAAGTCTTCCACTTATTCGGATGGCTGTTAAGCCATGCTAGAACGACTGTAGAATCTGTCCAGGCATGAATGTTACTCTTGTCGATATTTAAGACCTCAGACACTTCAGCAAGCAGTCTAGCTAGGAGCACTGCTCCACAAAGCTCCAACCTGGGGATCGACACTTGCTTGATAGGTGCAATTTTAGTTTTGGCAGAAATTAATGTTACAGTGATCGTTTCAGTGTTATCTAGTACTCGAACGTACGCCACTGCTGCAAAGGCCGATTTAGACGCATCACTGAAGCCATGTAACTCCACCTTCTTGTTACTTCTCTGCAAACCCATCCATCTTGGAACGCGAACCATCGTCAGCAACGCTAATTCTTCCCGGTAAGTACACCATTCATTTAGCAGATTGCTTGGAACTTCTTCGTCCCAGGTTACTCCAGTTAGCCATAACTTTTGGATCATATCCTTAGCTACCACTACACTCGGCGCGACCCAGCCCAAGGGGTCAAACAAACGTGAAATGTCCGAAATAATATTCCTTTTAGTTATAGGTGTTTTTAACTCCGGAAGTGATACTGCGTACTGAAACTCATCACGTTCTCGATTCCAGGTAAGTCCCAAAATTTTGATTACCTCATCCTGTTTAATTTCAATTCCGCTTCTAGTACCCACATCTTCCTTTTCCGTTTTGATCATGTCCAATAATTTGTTATTGCTGGTTGTCCATTTTTGTAAAGTAAATCCCGTCTTGCTTAGTAATTCGTTCATTTCCCTATAAATCTGAATTCCTTCCTCTTCAGTTTCGCATCCGGTCATGAGATCGTCCATATAGAATTCCGTAAGAACTCTTCCTGCAGCCATAGGATATGTTTCTCCCTCATCTTGAGCTATTTGCTGCAGTGCCTTCACTGCTAAATAGGGCGCACTGGCCGTACCGAAGGTCACTCTCAGCAGTCGATAATGTTGTAAGTCTGCATCTGGATTATCCCTCCACAATAGTCTTTGAAAGTCAGCATCTTCTTTTTTTACCTTAACTTGCCTGTACATTTTTACTATGTCAGACACCAATGAAATGGGATATGTTCTCCATCGAAGCACTAAGTGCCTCAAGTCTGGCTGCAACTTAGGACCAATCATTAAATTGTCATTCAGTGACACTCCATTTTTTCCCTTGCATGATGCATCGAATACTACTCTAACCTTCGTCGTGTCCTTGTCTTGCTTCACAACAGCGTGATGTGGTAAGTATACAGCATCCGACTTGTATTTCTCTTTTTCAGGTACTTCTTCCATATGTTCTAACAGTAAGTATTCTTTTATTACCTCTTGATATTGATTTCTTAATTCTGTATTTTTGTTTAATCTCTTTTCCAGCGCATAAAACCTACCTTCAGCTATTTCTCGAGATTGTCCATATTTACAGCTGGGATCCTCATCGTGAAAAGGAAGTTTAACTATATACCTGCCCTCTTCGTCTCTGGTGGTGGTAGCGGCAAATATTTCTTCACATCTTTTCTCTTCTTCTGTCCACAGATTGTGTCTCTTCCCAGTCGAAGGATCTGCTTCCAACTCCCAGAACTTTTTTAGACAGTCATCTTCAACTAGGTGCGTATGTAAAACAACTACATTCGAGCTGTTATCAGTTGACTTTACTATGCCTGATAAAATCCATCCTAACGACGTAGCTTGGGCAACCAGGGTACCTTGCTTGTTCTTCTTTACTCCTTCCATAATTATCTGGCTATACACCTCAGCACCTAACAACAAGTCAATTTTGTTAGGCGTGTGATAATTTGGATCAGCAAATTGTAACCCCTGTATTTCTGCGGAGTTCAAATCAACTACCCTTTTGGAGGGCAAGAGGGTAGTGACTGAGCTCAACACAAATGCTTTTACTGACAATTTAATTTCCGGGTATATTAATGATTGCAGGCTCAATATGACTATTGACCTTGATCTTACATTGTTGTTCCCGCCCAGACCAGAAATGTTACCATTAACTGGTTTTCTTTTCAGACCCAAATACTGAACCGTGGCTTCCGTGACAAAGGAAGCTTGTGACCCTTGATCCAGTAATGCTCGCAAGGGATAGTATTCCCCGTTTTTCGACTGGGCACTAACCACAGCAGTGGCTAGCAACACCTGATCGTTATTACCTGAAGAAAAACAGGACGTAATGGTTGTTTCCTCGGTGCATTCCTCGATTTCTTCATCGTCTTCAGCAACAGTACCAACATTACTAGCACCTGCCACAACCTCAGCCGAAGAACCATCAGCAACCGGACCACTCTTTGGATGAAGCAGCGAGTGGTGGCGACGTTTGCAGATTCTGCATGGAGTAGGATTCTGGCACACTTTCGCGGAATGAAACCCACCCAAACAATTAAAGCATAAACCTTTAGTTTGGACAAAACTACGACGTGTGTCTACATCTTGCTTCCCAAATAGTTTGCAAAATGTAATTTTGTGAGATTCGGAGCAAAACGGGCATTGACTGCTTTGAATTACATGCAAAGTTCGCGGTTTATGAGAAACTGGAGCTGCGTTATGGTTTATTGGTTTCTTGGTTTCGATGAACTCCAACGCTCTGAATCTGTTTGTAATAAAATCCTTAAACTGATCAAATGTAGGCAACGAATCCTCGGTACTATTCATCGAAGCAGTCAATTCCCACTGCTTCCTTGTCTCTGGATCCAACTTTAGAGTGAGCAAGTGAATCACCATGACATCCCAGGTACTGACATCAATCCCAATATTTTTTAATGCATGTAAACAGTCAGTACTGGTGTCAATAAGCTCCTTTAGAAAGGTTGCTGACTCACAAGTACCATTTTTTTGGGACAAAAATCTTCTTAAAATGGTTTGACATAAATATCTTTTATTATTATACCTCTGTTTTAAACATTCCCAACATTTGTCATAGTTCGAGTTAGAGATAGGTATTTGACGGAGCAACTGCTCTGCCTCTCCGGCTAAATAACCTTTCAAATAATGCATTTTTTGTACGTTATCGATCGCCTCATTTTTATGAATTAGAGACTCAAACAAGTCACGAAAAGTAGCCCACTCGGTGTATTTTCCGGAAAAAACGGGTATAATTATTTTAGGCAACTTGACCGAATTGTGTTTTGTTACAGAACTGTTAGATGTTTGAGGTTGATGTTGAGAACTATTACTACTACTCGGTTTAAATTTCTGTGCTACAGTTTTTAACTCTGCCTTATAGTCCAAATAAAATTCCTGAGTTACATCGTACACATCATTTTCCATGTAACTAGAAGACATTATTTCCACATGAAAATTTTCCAAAATTCGTTTATGTCCCAATAAAAACTCCGTCCACAATTCGTCCAAGTTCTCTATTCTAACTTCGACATATTTATCCGTGATCCGTTCTTTTGACGATTTTTTGAAATTGGTTCTAGCCTTTACAATGCGACTATAAATGTCTTCCTGACCCGCTACCAACGATTCCATTTTTATATGAAACTTGCAAATTTCTCGAAGACTAAATTTTATCCGCTTGCGCTATAAACTATCAAGGCAGTAGAACGGTTTCTTAGAATACTAGAAGTTAAAAATCAATCTTGGGGCGAAAATTCTAAGTTCATAAAATAACTTGCCAATATTTTACAAGTCCGAGATGTTACCGTTTTGTCTAAGTTCATAAGTTAACAAAAGATTTACAAGTTAATATAAGAAATTGCAAAAAATTTCTAAGTCCATAGAATAAATGTAGAAAATTTTACAAGTGTTTTAAAGTTGTAAATTCTAAGTGAAATCGGGGCATGGATTCCCCGTATAAACAACCTTTCTTACACTAAATTATCCTAAGTCTAATTTATTTTCAAAGTTAATTAACTACTACACTTAAAGTTCAAATTCCGTAGACTTTTAGTTCACCTCTCTAAAGTGTTCACTTTTTCTTCAAAGTTATTTTATTGCTGAACTTAAGGTTCAATTTTGCTCACTTTTCACTATTAAACTTCACTTGATGTATTAAGGCTCAAAATTGCATTGAAAAACAATAAAAGTACTCACAATTTGTCCAAATGGTTTTGTCACCTCGTTTGTTCCGTTTAATTGCACCGTATCCTTCCGTGGTTCCCTCCACGGCTGTAGATATCTCGCTGTCTCAGGCTTCCTTCCACAGCGCCCTCTGCCGGCCGCTACTGGATGCAGTACGATCACGTACTCGCTGCAATCGCCCCGAACAGCAATCCACTGCCCATAGGTGCGCAAAACAATTCCCAAGAATTGTTTGTTTTGATTACGCAAAAAACGTCACCACTGTGTACAAGCCTGCCGAATCCGGCTCGAAGGACCATGAATAAACTTGAATAAAACCAGCTGATTCAGTCCAGAGTGGTATATTAATCTCAAAAACAAAAATTCATCAAACAGTCTTATGTATACAGGAAAAATCTTAACAGCGCGATGCAGCCGTTACATGTTTTGCACAGTAGCGCCATCTAGCGGCAAATTGGGTAAACTTTGTTTGGTACGCGTTGTATTGGGAACTTTCGTTCTATACAAGTTGTACAGACGTACTGCAGAATCTTGTTTTGGAACTCTAAAACAAAAAATCTATCATTACCATAACTCCCTGAGTTAAGGGTAATTTACCAATTATTGTGCTGGTATCCCTTACAATCGTATAAAGCAGCCAAATTAAAAAGTAGTAAAGACTACTGACACTGACAAGAAGTAAAGCGACTACTGAATTTGGAGGGGTCGGCGGCAGCGGAGCTCTGTCAATTTGACAATCATCATGAAAAAAAGTGGAACTCTGATAAGGACAAAACATCTTGTCTATGTCTCTGTCGCTCTTAACGGTTTCTGTAAATAGTTGTCCCGTTCCCTCCTGGTATTATTATTCCCTTGTCATGTCCAGAGATACTTCGTCCATGTTGTACCATGATGAATCAGGTACCTAAATATAGATGGGGAAGAAAAAAGTTCGAAACTTTTGAGCTCAGTGTGATGGTGTTAAGGTTCAAAAGTGACGAACCTGTTTACTTCCTTAAAAAAAAGAACACGCCTTTAAATCACAACTTATTAATGCAGCCCGAATGGTTTTGCAACGGACACATTTTGCTCAAACGGCTAAGTACCTACCTAGTTAAATATCTATCAAATCCGTTCCTGGCAAAAAAAATGCAAAGGCTACCAAAATGTTTTCTTAAAAATCTTAACACGAATTACCCAGATAATCGAAGAATACACCCAAAACACTCACCATATTTACAATTTGTTTGAAGCCCATTTCAATGCTTTCACACTGGCTTAACTGTCCGGCAATTGGAACTTTTCGCAATGGCTGAAAATGGAATTTTAAATTCGCAATCGTACTCGCAGCACGTGGGAATAAACAGCCGCATTTGTGTCCAGCCTTTTGCTTTTGACAAATATTTTCAGTGCATTTTGCTACCGCTCGTGAGAGGTATTTGCTGTCAACATGTATTGCTAATTGGTTTCAGCTGCGAAAAGTAAAACAACCTATAAATCTATCTGGGAGCAGCGTGGAAAGAATATACTTGGATGAAATTCAGCATTCATCGCGCTCTACTACAGACATAGGGCTCTTAGAAGGATCCACTGTTGTCCATCCTGCACTGCCTCCTCGAGTTTCTTCCAGTCGAGGCCTGTTGACACAGACTCTTTTTAGGGTTCCGTACCCAAAGGGTAAAAACGGGACCCTATTACTGAGACTTCGCTGTCCGTCCGTCTGTCACCAGGCTGTATCTCAAGAACGGTGATAGCTAGACAGTTGAAATTTTCACAGATGATGTATTTCTATTACCGCTATAACAACAAATACTAAAAATAAAATAAAATAATTTAAATATTTAAGGGGGGCTCCCATACAACAAACTTGTTATAGATTATGGTACGGAACCCTTGATGCGCGAGTCGGACTCGCACTTGCCCAATTTTTTTGACTGTGGTCTGTTCAACTCCAAGTGGTGTGAGGACGGCCGAATCTTCTTTTTCAGGAGGCTTGCCACGTCAGACCATGTTTGGATTGTCTTCGCAATGCGTAACCTATCCAGTGCCATTTCCTATGGAGTATCCTTATCCTTCCATTCCATGGAATAGAGGCGAGGTGGTACTGTTCTTCAAGAAAGGTGATAAAACCCTATTGAAGAACTACAGGCCCATCACGCTTCTAAGCCATGTTTATAAGTTGTTTTCAAGGGTCATCACGAACCGTCTCGAACATAGACTTGATGACTTCCAGCCTCCCGAACAAGCCGGTTTCCGAAGAAGCTATAGTACCATAGACCACATACATACGCTGCGGCAAGTTATACAGAAGACTGAAGAGTATAACTTGCCATTATGCTTAGCGTTTGTGGACTATGAGAAAGCCTTCGATTCGGTGGAAACATGGGCGGTGCTCGAGTCACTTCAGCGATGCCATATTGACTATCGGTACATTGAAGTGTTGAAGTGTTTGTATAGTAACGCCACCATGTCGGTCCGAGTTCAGGAGCAGAGCACAAAGGCCATTCCATTGAGAAGAGGCGTAAGACAGGGGGACGTTGTGTCCCCGAAACTGTTTACGGCCGTTATGGAAGACGCCTTCAAGCTCCTGGAATGGCAAGGACTTGGCATCAACATCAATGGCGAATACATCACTCACCTTCGGTTTGCCGACGACATCGTAGTCATGGCAAAGTCGATGGAGGAACTCAGCATGATGCTCGATGACCTCAATCGAGTTTCTCAACGGGTGGGCTTAAAAATGAACATGGACAAGACGAAACTCATGTCAAATGCCAAGGTTGTGCCCATCCCAGTCTCTGTTGAAAACTCGGTACTCGAAGTTGTTGACTCATACATCTACCTAGGACAAGTGGTCCAATTAGGTAGGTCCAACTTCGAGAAAGAGGTCAACCGCCGAATCCAACTCGGCTGGGCAGCGTTCGGGAAACTACGCAATGTCTTTTCATCCGACATACCTCAGTGCCTCAAGACGAAAGTCTTCAACCAATGTGTGTTACCAGTGATGACTTACGGCACCGAAACGTGGTCTTTCACTATCGGCCTCATCTCAAAGCTAAAAGTCGCTCAACGAGCAATGGAGAGGGCTATGCTCGGGGTGTCTCTACGTGATCGAATCAGAAATGAGGAAATCCGTAGACGAACTAAAGTGACCGATATAGCTCACCGGATTAGCAAGTTGAAGTGGCAATGGGCAGGCCACATAGCACGCAGAGCAGATGGCCGATGGGGCCGTAAAGTGCTCGAGTGGAGACCTCGGACCAGCAAGCGCAGCGTAGGACGTCCACCTACAAGATGGACAGATGACCTTATAAAGGTCGCCGGAAGGCGCTGGATGCAGGTCGCTTCCAACCGGTATATATGGAAGTCCAAAGGGGAGGCCTATGTTCAGCAGTGGACGTCCTATGGCTGAGATGATGATGATGATGATGATGATCCTTATCCTTGGCGATAGGATTTTAGGCGGTCAGCTCCCATATCCCTGTAGCTGTAGGTAATGTAGTTCGTGGTCGGTAGATTTCCAGAATCCTACGCAAGCTCTACTACTAGTGTCATAGAATCGACGACCGTCTTACCAGTGGAGTTATTTATGCCGATGATGATTGGCATGACGCACTTTTGATCTGACGATTCGGCGCGCGATATTAGCACGTGTCGGTCGATCGTGTCACCATCAGCACAAAGCACGACAAATAATTACTATAGTTACTTATAAATAGTGTTTAGCCTAGTGCCTAGTGCACAGGATTGCCCGGTTGAAGTGGCAATGGGCAGGCCATGTAGCCCGGAGAACGGACGGCCGTCGGGGCAGCAAAGTCCTAGAGTGGCGACCACGTATAGGAAAGCGCAGCGTGGGTCGGCCCCCAACTAGATGGACGGATGATTTAATATAAATATTATAATATTATATTAAATATTAAAACTAGATTTTTAGCGTTCGGGATGCTGCGTAATATCTTCTCGTCCCAAATACCGCAATATCATAAAGACGAAGGTTTTTTTTTAACCAATGTGTGTTGCCAGTGAACTTACAGCACTGAAACGTGGTGAAAACTCTCATAAGAAGGCTCTAAGTCAAAGTTACTCAAAGGGCAATGGAGCGAGCTATAATCCAAAATGATGATATTACCACAGTATAATAAAGAGTACTAACGTACAGTATGGACACTCCCTGCCTCCCCCCGAAAGTGCCGCCCACCCGCGCTCGGTTACCTCGCAGTTACCGGCTGGCAGGGACGCGACGACGCGGTGCGCAGAGCGGAGGCCACGTATAATATTCAAATATTAAACAAATACTTTTGTAATGGGCGTGTGTTGTGCTGTGTACGGTTGTTTAAGCTCTATAAACAACAAAAATAAAAGAAAGTTCTACAGATTCCCAGTGGATGAATCAAGGCATGTACATACTGTTAAAAACACGTAACGGAACGTACTTGATGGCCTGGCAACACTGGCAAGCGTCAGCGAGATTGGCGCGGGGCAGCGTAGTTGTCATTGTCACTGATTCTTTTATGAGATCGATAATTATTCTAGTTCAATATAAAAATAAATTGTTATCCAATATCTAGTGCTTTGATTTTTATAGTTCAGAAGTGAAATATTCATGCCTACAAAATATTTCGGTCTAGTTAATCAATTCACGTATGAAATCTTAGTTTACTCGTAAAACAAAAGAATGACGCTTTGCGTTCTTGTTTTATTTCATATTTTGGTAAAGGCACTACTTATTGGATAGTTTATTAAATAACGAGTATTATCGTGTTAACATTAAGTACATATTTGATAGTTTTCATTATGGTGTAAGTAAACGATATGGCGGTGACGCGGTAAGTCCTTCAAAATCCGAAAGAAATTGGCCGGAGTGTAGGTATTGTACTACACCATAATGAATTGGTAAGGTATTTTGCAGTACTTTGGATATTATGGGTGCATCCATCGCTACTATTCTTGATGAAAGGAACTCGATTCTATTATGAATAAACTATATGTGTGTTGCATTCATGTGGCTTACTAAAATATCATATTCATTTATTCAATGCATTTGTATGCACATAAAGGTCTTAAATATCTAAGATGTTCCAACACAAACCCTGCAAGGGCACTGCATATTTTAATTTATCTACTAATATCAAATTAGCATGCATTAATAATACAATACTAATGGAAATAAATGATAATTTATGAAATAATATTAATACGCAATTGAATTATTCAAATTAGTTAATTATAATTTATATAATGGAAAGAGAAGAGATGCAGACATTCATTTGTGCTGAATTGTACCGAACTATCACTGTTTTTATGTGTGACATTAAAATAAAAGCCATTCAATCTGGCGGTGTACTGATACTACTGATCGCATCTTAAAGTGTTCTGTGACATGACATATATTGATTATTATTATGATTGGGTCTATTACTTAACTGTTTCATGTGGGCTTTACAGCAAGTTTTCATTATTTGTATGCATTTTGTAACATAAAATTGGTGTGGTGTGTGGTTTTGCTTCTAAGTTTCACAGGTGAACTGAATTTTATATTTTATTTGAAACCTGGACATGATGGTCGTCGGTGAAATTCTGTAGTTAACAGAGGTAAATAGTTGCATTTGTAATTAAGCAGCTGGTGGAGTAAATGAGGTATGAGTATTAGTTTATTTTAATATTGCATACTCAAGTAACTAATATATTACATAAAAACCATTATTGTTAGTTATTTAGTACAACTGGGATTATGTACCTATAGTAAACCTGAACATATTAAGATATAATATAAAATGACAACATTGATTGATAACACTATGAGTAATGCACATGGATATCTGAACAGTACAGAGGAATTTGGAAACATATCTCATAATTGATAAAGTGGTTCAAAGCCTAAACAAGACTTATATAAAATACCTTTTTGACTAACGGTATTATAATATATTGCTACTATTGTGTTTGTGTGGTGTATTGTGTTTTACAGAGAAATAGGATGTCTGGTGATTAATATGACAAGTTGCAAATTAACAGCAGTACGTTTGGTGCTATCAACAATCAGAATACCCCTCCGTTGAACTATGATGAACAAGCATATTTTATGGAAAGGAATAATATTTTTTATCTATTATAACTCACGATTTAGGAGTCCTAGCACATGTGCTGGGCAGGAATCACGATGACAGAACTGCTTATTCACATCTACCTCACAATATCATATAATCATGATCACTACCCTCATTGTCTATATATAACATACCTCCCCACTAAGAGAGTTCACTACTTCGTAAAGTTCACTTACACTATTTTAACACTACACTAGTAATCACTAACCTAACATGCCTAATTTATATATGTGTCCTTATAGGCCTATTCACTCTCTGACTCTACATCTCTATCGTCAGATAGATCCAGGTCACTGCTACTTTCAGCTAGGGCTATTCGTTTAGACTCGGGTGATTTGGGAGGCGTGTCTGGTCTTGGACGTTTCTGGCTGCTGGTTGTTGCGGCATCTTGTGAGTTTGGATGTATACTAATGTCCTGTGGTCCTGACACTCCAATTATGTCAGCCCAACGCCGAGGAGATGGTATTGACATTCTAGTGTCATCCTCACTATCATAACCAACTGTTATTGTCATATCTTCTAACACAGTGGGAGTCGCTGGAACCGGTTGCAGTTCCTCTGGAACCGACTGCCGTTCCTCCTCCCCGCAACTAAGCATTTGATTGATGTGTCGCATTAACAATTTGCCATTCCACTTAACCAAATACCTACAGGTGCCCACTCGTTTTTCTATAATTCCTTTCAACCAACGTGGTTCTCCACAATAGTTTTTTACATAAACCGTTTGGCCCACATTAAATTCCCTGCTTTTTATACTACTGTTTTTGTCGATCATTTCATCTTTTTCTGTGAATCTGGAGGAAAGTGGGTTCAGATTATCAAACTTCGTTCTGAAGCGTCTGTTGTTTAGGAGTTCAGCTGGTGTCCTATCGTTGACACTGTTTGGTGTGGTACGTAATCCATATAATATAGCTGGCAATCTTACCTCCCACGGCCCTGACGTAATTTTTTTTAACTTAGACTTCACGGTTTGTACCGTCCTTTCAGCTTGGCCATTGGAGGCCGGGTGATAAGGGGCTGACAATACTTGTCTAATGTCTTCAGAATTTAAATATTTACGAAACTCCTCTGAGATAAAACTTCTTCCATTATCACTCACAATCACATCAGGAAGGCCTTGTTCAGCGAATACATTGCGCAATATCTTAATTAATGTACCACTACTCATATCGGGTACAATTTTGATTTCTGGCCACTTGGAATATGCGTCAATTATTATTAAAAAAGTTTTTCCCTGAAATGGTCCTGCATAATCTATATGGAGTCTGGACCACGGTTTATCCGGCCTTAACCACTGATGTGTCACTTTTGGTGGCATGTTTCGATTTTCTGCACACACGTTACAATTCTTTACCGTGTTTTCAATTTGCTTGTCAATCGCAGGCCACCAGAAATAGCTTCTCGCCAAAGACTTAGTAATTACAATTCCATCATGGTTTCTATGTAACTCTTCTATTACTTTAGC
Organism: Apotomis betuletana; assembly: GCA_932273695.1. NCBI lineage: Eukaryota > Metazoa > Arthropoda > Insecta > Lepidoptera > Tortricidae > Apotomis > Apotomis betuletana. The sequence continues at coordinate 15,401,170 of OW026300.1, forward strand.
TCTCATCTTCTCTGGTATAACCACTCTATTTCCCCATAAAATGCAATCTTTGTACATAGACAACTCATCCCTTTTCTGCCAAAAAACCTTAAAATCGTCCTCACTTTTAGCTGGCCATCCATTTCGTATCCAGTATAATACTTTACTCAAGCATGTATCTCTTTTAGTCAGGTTTGCGACTTCAGTTGCGGAGAATTCCAACTCTATCGGTGTCTCTTCAATCAGTAGAACACCTGAAAATTCTTCTTCTGATGACTTCTCATGACTAGGCCATCGACTAAGAGCATCCGCATTTCCGATCTTCTTTCCTTCAACATACTGAATTTCATAGTCATAAGAGTTTAACAGAAGTGCCCATCTTAACATCCTGGGCGAAATAATATTCGGTATGGGTCTCTTTGAATCGAATATCCCCAACAACGGTTTATGATCTGTCTTGATAATCACTCTTCGACCACTTATGAACTGGTGAAATTTCTTCAATCCAAAAATAATGGCAGCGGCTTCCTTGTCTATTTGCGCGTAGTTACGCTCATGTGAATTCATAGTCCTGGAGGCAAACATGACTGGTCTAACACTCCCATCGCTCATCTCATGTTCTAATACCGTTCCCAGGCCATACTGTGAAGCGTCGCATGACAATATGAGTTTCTTTTTCACGTCATAATGTACTAAAGTGTCCCTGCTTGATAGCATCTTTCTCAATTTCTCAAATGCGTTTTGATGTGCTTTTTCCCACTTCCATTTAACATCTTTATCTAATAGCCTATATAATGGTTCAGCAATCGAAGCTTTGTGTGCTAAAAATCGATCATAAAAATTTATTAATCCTAAAAAAGCCTGGAGCTCTTTTAAATTCCGTGGTGCTGGCGTCTTTTCAATTGCATGAATTTTCTCTTCACACGGGTGAATACCAAATTCATCAATGACAAATCCCAGGAACTGGACACTCGCTGCCGCAAATTTACATTTGTTTTTATTTACCCGTAGTCCAGCTTCCTGGAGCTTCTGCAGCACTTCCTCCAGTCTCCTATTGTGTTCCCGAACAGTCCCGCCAGTAACGACGATATCATCCAAGAGAACAGCCACACCAGAAATGCCTGCTAATAACGATGACATCAACCGTTGGAAAATTCCCGGGCAAGCCTTTACACCAAAGGGTAATCTTTTCATCCTATACAACCCTTTAGGCGTATTGATTGTCAACAGGTCTGCCGTCTGTTCATCTACTATAACCTGGGTATAGGCTCGCTCCAGATCGATTTTTGTAAATAATACTCCGCCTTGTAGTTCTGCAAACGCTTCACTGAGGGTAGGCAAAGGGTATGTGTCATTATCTGTTACTGCATTAACTGTTGACCTATAATCCCCGCACAACCGGACGCTTCCATCTTGCTTGAGCACTGGGACTATAGGTGTCGCCCATTCTGAGTGTGGAGTAGCCTCTAAAACTCCCTCTGATTCCAATCTATCTAATTCTCGATAAATTCGATCTTTTAACGCAAATGGTACCGGTCTACTCTTGTAAAATACTGGTTTTGAACCTATCTTCGGTACAATACTAACAACAGGTCCAGTATATTTACCTAACCCTTCTTGAAACACTCCATTATACTTCCGTTGTATTTCCTTTAATTCTTTGTCTAACTCATTTTTATCAATTTTTATACTATACACTCCTTGCAGCTGTATATTCAAATCTACAAACCAATTCCGGCCAATCAAGCTGGGTCCATTACCTTCAGCGACATACACGATTAACTCCCGTTTCCTATTTTTATACTGAACTGAAACGGTTGCTTTGCCTAATAAACATAACCTATTATCGGTCCATGTTTTTAATGCTATGTTAACATCATCCAACACAGGTAACTGGCCATTCCATATGCGCCTAGCAGTTTGTTCACTTATAAGAGTGAAAGCACACCCCGAATCCACTTCCATGTCTACCATTGTTCCATTCAGCATAATTTTTATCAAAAATGCAGGTACAGTCATATCTTGTCTCATGTTATTGACAGATATATCTTCATATAAACCATTAAAATCAGACTTTGTAGGATTATTTCCTTTCACCTTCGATGCACAAACCGCTTCAATATGCCCTGTTCTTCCGCAGTGGTTGCACTTGGACCATCGGAATCTGCATGCCCCTCTATGAGTTCTGCCACAGCGAAAACATCTGTCTATCTGTTTATCCATCTTTTTGTTAATAAATTTGTTCACTTCCATTGGTACCTCCAAGTCAAAAGTAGTCTTACTGGAAGATGCACCCACAATAATATTTGAATCAATGCCCGCAGCTTCATGTGACAATGCAATCTCACAAGCTTGATCAAATGTTAATGTACTATGTTGCAATAATCGCTTCTGTACTTCCTTGTCTCTGATACCACACACTAGTCGATCCCTTAATGTACGATCCAAATCACTGAAGTTACAAGCAATGCTTAATTTCCGAAGCTGAGCTATGTAATCTCTAATTCTTTCCCCCTCCCCTTGATACTTGGTATGAAATTTATAAGACTGTATTATCTCATTTGGTCTCGGGTGGAAATGATCATTTAATTTAGATAATATAGTTGTAAAGGTAACCTCACTTATTTGCGTCGGAGCCGTCAATGATACTATCAAATCATACAAGTCAGGACCACAAACAGCCAGTAAATTAGCCTTCTTCTTACCATCCTCAACAATTTCATTTGCTTCCAGACCGAATTTAAATCTTTCTATATAGTTTTTCCAACAACCATGTGCCATATCAAACTCTCCAAACTTAATGCCCATTTTCACCAATAACTTTATGTATATGTATTTTTCACTCCGTTTATACACTATATGCACACTTTTGCCGTATTTACGTCGTCGCCACTATTATAACTCACGATTTAGGAGTCCTAGCACATGTGCTGGGCAGGAATCACGATGACAGAACTGCTTATTCACATCTACCTCACAATATCATATAATCATGATCACTACCCTCATTGTCTATATATAACATTATCATATAATATGATTTCAGATGCCTACCTAATTTCTTAAATTGGTGTTTGAATACAGACATCCAGTGTGAACAAATCCAGGAAATAAGATGATGAGAATTGCCACCGTAGGTGTCCAAACAAAGATGACAAGAATGTGGTTTGCTATTTGAGATATACTAGTGGCAATGGAATGATTAACAGTTTTCTACAACTAGTGTTCAGCAAAGGTTATGATAAATAACAAATAACAACTGGTAAGAACGAATATTATGTCAGGTAAATATTGTAAGTATTACGTTATGACATAATAGGTGAGTTTAAAAAGTTTACAATTAATTATACCTGTTGTAAGTATGTGTGAAGGCAATCAACATGCACTGTTGATGTTATAAGTAATGTAGCTTGTTGATACTACATGTGTTTGTATGTAAAATACTCAATTTATACGGGACAAAGTCAAGTAAATTATAAGACATTTGTTCACACATTATGTGCTACTAAAGTGTGATCAAGCAATGCAACTTGTGTGGTAATGTATGTGTACATGTGGGTTTGTTGAATACTTCGAAATTGTTCAGTATTTATTCCAAATAAGTGAAGACTTGAATAGTTAGAAGTGAACCATAAAGTATTTGGCTACAGGGCACGTATATATAGTCTGCTTTGAGTGGTTATAATTTAAAATTTATTTAAAGGTTTAAGCGAGTTGAGCCTATTGAGTTTTGCCAAGTTACATTGTGGTTTCCATTAAGAACATAGTTAATTAGTTGTGCTTGGTATTTTCCACAAGTCTACAAGCCTTGCTGCTGGTTGTGGCTTCGTATATGGTGGGTGTGTAATGATCGGTATAAATATAAATAATAAGATTTCATTGAGTATAGCGACGTTTAGTGTATTTTCAATGGATGTAGTAACTCATTGTATAATGAACATTTAATATAATTTCAAAATATATATATTTATTTACTATAATAATGTTTTGGTATAAGGCTTATTTATTATATTATAATCATCATATGTTATAGTGCTCATTTTATATACAAGTGACTAACTTAGGTATAATTGATTCCTTATTATTATAGCCATATCCATGATTCGAAAAATCTCTGTTCTGGCGATTCGCTCGTCGTCGTACCTAACCTAACCCAAGTCTGACCTGCCTTAAGGTAGATTAGGTAATGATTCTGACTTCAGGTAAGAGACGAGTTAGGATATCATCTATGTTATCTAGTGAAAGGGAGAGCAACCTTTCCGCCTTTACCTATTATTATGCTAACTGTACATCAGATAAAATTAACGTTATATTATATCATATGTTTTTTGTGGGAAGTATGCATTATATTAAATGTTATTCGATCGAATGATCTTTGTATGGAATGATGATTATAACATATGTGAATGTATTGAGTGTTGTTGTATCGGTTGGGAATTGTATCGAATGAGCATTGTACCGACTAAAATTAGTACAAATAAATTGATACGCATGGTTACGCACCCCATGTACGGTACTTGGAGATCCTAGGTACTTCATCTTGTATGCTTCTACCTGTCTGCAATCTAATAGAATATGTTGGTGGTTTCTTTCTGCCTCCACGCATGCTCCGCATAGAGAGCTGTCTGTTATACCTAAATTGAAAAGGCGTTTGTTCAGAGTATTATGTCCCGCTATTATTCCTACTATTTCGCGAAGTTGGTTCTTGTGGATTCTCAGTAGGATGGTGCGAGTTTGTGATTGCTACTCGGAAGTATTTCTTTTGTCTGTCTACATGTTTCTAGATCTTCCCAGTATTTCTGTTATTGGTATGACGTATGATATATGTTGGTTCATTGTGTTGTATATGTAAGATTGTGGTAGGGGTATTATGGGCTCCGGTTCGCATGGAAGTCTCTCTGATCCCTTTATCCATTGTAATGTTAAGAATCTATGTTCCACATGGATTGATAATGATCAAAATGATGTTTGACAAGTAAGCACCTAATAAAAAAAAACAATTATTGTATTGTGTTGATCTCACAGTTTCAGATTTCACAGTAAACAGTGTGTTACTTATAGCCATTTGAATATGGAATTTTTATGGAATGACTACCGCTCAGCACATTAAAAGTTAATAAAAATGGGTAGGTAAATATGATAAAATATTACTTTTTATGACTTTTTATAAAAATTAAAAAGAAAACTGAGTTGTCATGCATTTGGAAAGTCATTTGATTATTTTTGCACGTTACAAGACCACTCATGGCAGACCTAGTTATAATATGTGGTTAGAGTGCAAGCTAAGTTAAGTTGTTTTTTTAATTTACTGGGCAAAGCAAGTTGTGTTTATTATGGTTTAACTAATACCTACAGTATGTTTATGGTTGTGCAATTTGTGAGTTATGACTTATGGAAAATGTGAATGTGCTCATTTTAGCATTTAAATACCCTTTTGAATGTGTAAAGATCCTTTTAAATACCTATGCAATATGTATGCAGGTTATTCTCATGTGGGTATGTTTTGCGAAGGTTGCCTGAGTTCTAGTGTAAACATGGCCACACACTTTTCTTCTGTCGGTTCACTCTCGGGCTGGACCGATGACCTTGTAAGGATATCAGTGGATAATATAGAGTAATAGAAATAATATCAAGGAAATTAAATGATATCTTAGGTAATGAGCAAGTTGTTCGGTTTGAATCCGAATTACTAAGGGCAGAAGTACCCATATTTAGGAATAGGTAGTCTGTTTAGTAAGATTTTGGAAAAGCATCTAAAATTAAGGCTAAAGCAGCTGTGAGAATGCGTTTCCATACTACTTTTTACTTTTTTTTGATATGACGATCTTGAACCTGTGGACTAGTATGAAAGCAATTGGTTAAATGATCAGATTCGGTTTGATTCATTTACCTGTAAATTACAGGCTTAGTGCAATATGCATACCGAAACTGTTCTGGTGTTCCGTGTCTGTTTCTAGTGTTCCAGAGGCCGAAGCACCTAGTGCGTGCAAGCGGTACGGGGAATTCCGAACACCGTCCTGGAGGAGGCCGAAGCACCTAGTGCGTGCAAGCGCTACGAGGAATTCCAACCACCACGCTGGTGGAGGCCGAAGCACCTAGTGCGTGCAAGCGGTACGTGGAACTTCAACCACCACGCTGGTGGAGGCCGAAGCACCTAGTGCGTGCAAGCGGTACGTGGAACTTCAACCACCACGCTGGTGGAGGCCGAAGCACCTAGTGCGTGCAAGCGGTACCCAGAATTCCGAACACCGTTCTGGAGGAGGCCGAAGCACCTAGTGCGTGCAAGCGGTACGTGGAATTCCAACCACCACGCTGGAGGAGGAAGCAGAAGCACCTGGTTCGTGGAAGCGGTACCCAAACTTATTCTTACCTACTGTAAATTACTATTTTGAACTTATTTGAGGTAAACAGTACATTAATAAGATTATGTGTCATAACTGAATATATATTTGCTGTCATGATTTTGTAAGACATCAGAAGCTGAAATGAAATTAAATAAATGAAATGAAAAAAAAATATTGAAATGAAATGAAATGAAATATTTATTAGTTTGCGTAATATGGGTGGGTTACATAGGTATCACAATGTTTATTATAAGCGTTGTTCTCCACACTCTACTTATTCAGCATGCGAATATTGGTGTCTAAATTTAGTTGATGTTTCTCTAAATCAACAAAATAGGAGAAGTCGTTATTCTAAAAGTATATATCTCGTATTCAGAAACTATCTTATTGAATAAAAGTTAAATTCGCATAGCAATGCATACAATTTCAGGCTCAAGGTAAGGGCTTCAGGCTCAAGGGAAGTTTGTTGCATATTTTAATACACATGAAGTAGGGACTGCCAGCTATTTGTTGATAACTACAGCTACTGGTCAACACTCTTATTTTATTATATAAATAGAGTTCATCTCAAATTTCGAAGCAAGTGAGTGGAGCGGTGATCTACCATAGACTGTTCTTGTTTCAAAAATATTAAATGGGGTCATTCAATTAGTTGTGGATGGCCGAACGTAAAGTTAACAAGTGTGATTTTGTACCTAGGAAATGTAACTGTAACTATTTGATCTTTTCGTTTTCAGTCAGAAAGTTGTTAGTAACGAAGCATGATGTTGTTGCGAGATACACGATTGCTTAACTTCTCGTATGCAATGTCAAAAATTTGCTAATCAAATTGAGACTAACTGATATTTTAACGTCAGGTTCAAATGTCTTGCACAGATCTGCACTTAAGCATACAAGGGGTAAAATGTAATTTTGATCATGTTCTGACTTAAATTTTTTTATTCTATCTAATTATTAGACTGCGAACTTCTTGTTTTAAGATAGCTAATGCAAAAAAAAAATACTGAGTAATCGATTTAGGTAACTAGTTGGAAATACATTTCAATACCTATTGAAAAATAACGTTGCTGTTTTGTGTAATAATAATAATGTTAATAAATTTAATTGTTTTTGTTTCGTAGTTGAATATACAGTAATTTTAAGTACATACTAAATAACTGAAGTGGTTATACATGATTTTATTATCTGACAATGATAACATCATTAGTACATTAATGAATCGTAGTGGTTGCCACGTCACTATTCACAAACACAACACCTTTGTTTCCATGAGCTGTATGCGAGGGCTGCTTATGAACGACTGCTGTGGCAGACTGCACGAGCTGTTCTGCACGTCTTTGTGGATTGAAAGCGTGGCACCCAAGGCTGATTATGCGAGTGGAAGCCGCCTCTACTATGCTGGAATAAACTGTGAGTTCGTTCCATGTCTGATAGGGAATCTACCGGGGTGAATGTGTATACGGTTTGTCATTCATTGTAACAGGGTCGGTAGCGCAAATAAACTTCGCTTTGATGTCATGATTGATGTCAATTAATCCTATTAATCTGTACAATCGCAGAGTTGTAATTCTAAAAATGTATATAGGAAAATGAATTTATATCATAACTAATTAGCTATCGTATCAGACAACTTGGTGATGTCAAATTATGATATAATTTGGGTAGAATAATGTACGTTAGATACATGTCAATACAATTCCATCTCTAATTGAAATGAATTTCTAATCCCTTTGAATCAGAATAAAGTGAATATATCGCAGCCCAAGTACGCCCCAAGACGATTGTAACGGTTCCCCTAAATATGTTTTGGTCTTCTCGCAGAGCTAAGGTGACGAACAGGGAGGGAGTCCGCTACAACTGATGCGAGTGAAGTTTGCTGAGACGAGCGTGCTGATGCTGTTGGTCAAGTTGAAGGTCTTGATGAGATGACCTTCGTGGACGAAGGTTATGCCAGGATGGCCGACTGTTAAAAACACGTAACGGAACGTACTTGATGGCCTGGCAACACTGGCAAGCGTCAGCGAGATTGGCGCGGGGCAGCGTAGTTGTCATTGTCACTGATTCTTTTATGAGATCGATAATTATTCTAGTTCAATATAAAAATAAATTGTTATCCAATATCTAGTGCTTTGATTTTTATAATACCCAGTTATTTTCAAAGTGTTTTATGTTTTAGTAGAAAACCAACTTACAATAGGTACTTATGTTTAGTATTTTTTTTTGCCCTATCCGTTTTCGACCTAAACCTATCAGATCACACTGAAAACAACACAATATATAGGTATATGAACAAAAAATCATGTTTTCAACTTACGTAATATTTTGGTAGCCTGAATTTCCTTACAAAAATTTAGTTACTTCGTGTATACTGATTCAAAATAGGAAACTATTTGTATAAATCGAGCTTATATACCCACCTTACAGCGTAATATCATTCTTAATTCTTCCTAATTCGCGCAATGAGTTTTTAGTCATTGAGGTTATCGAATTTGAACGCGGGCGGAATAAGAAATCGTAGATTAACATTACTTTAATTATAAGCACACAAAATTAATTCGACGCCGCTATTACAAGGTCATCTCATATTGCTGCACATTGTGTTCCCGACTCGTGCGTTCAAAATGGCAGCAACCCTAGCATGTCTTATCTCACTCACACAAGCATGGTACGCGTTCACCTACACGAGCTTAGACTGTGTGCGTAGCAACGCGTTTCTTTCATACATTTGATCGCCATTGTCCGAGGTGTGATATTACGCAAGAGAACCAAGGTTGTAGATAGCTCAGACAGTCGCCAAACTTAAGTAGAAGCACAGAATAAAGACACTACAGAAGCCGCACTCTTTTGTTATTTGCCGCTTTTGCAAAAGCATTAGCCTACTCGTATCTGATTGGCCATTTTTAATGACGTACGACGCTGTTGGTTCTTGATTCTTTGGGGCGTGTCATATTCCTAGGGTTGCCTACATTAGCAAAACGGAAACTACTTCTCTGTGTTTGTAATTATTTTAAAGCTACTTTTAACAAAATACGTTCAAAATAAGAGGGACCTAGCGCGATCTTTATAATGATGGGCTTAAACGTAAACATGTGCGGTTTTTTGCTTTTCGAACCATTTTGATTAGCATTAAGATCCAGTATTATAAAATTGACTGGATTTTGTATCCTGGAAGTGCTTACTAGATCTCAGGACTGGTTCAACGCAGTCACGTGCAGTTTTCGTATTCTGATTCACTTTGATGAGCAAGTAGAGAATGTGTTTATATTATGTAAATGCATTTTTTTAATTTTTATTTTAGCCTTTGGAAGTTTGTAGACAGAAACATTTTTATTTATTTTATTATTGGTTTTACACCCGTTTACATAACATTTCATTTTTATGCACACTTGACATCAATGATTGATGCAATCGACGACGATCAATGACAATATGGTTTATATTTGTATACATAGAAATAAGCCCGTTTCTAGCGGCCCTTTATGTTCTGGGATTATTACATTTTGTTTGTTCGATATTTTCCGAAGTTGAGTGAATTTTGAAAATCCAATTTCATATTCTGACTCGGATGACCCAAAAAGCCTCCCGATACCGAGTTTTAACCCCCTAGGAATAACTTGAAATTAAAAAAAAAAAAGTCCCCATTTTGATTTTTTTTTCACGACTGCACTCGGGTGGGGGTCCCCTATGATATTCGTTCGAGCACCCCCTACCCATTTCCAGCAGTTTACGAGATACGGGACCCTTAAAAAAAATCTCCATACAAATCTTGTTGTTTCGATATTTTCCGACTTTGACTGAATTTTTTTGGACACCGATTTCAGATTCATATTTGTGAGCCCCAAATGCCCCCCGATACCGAGTTTCAGCCCCCTAGCACCAATTTGAAATTTTGAAAATAAAAGCCATTCGCCATTTTGAATTTAATTTGGTTCGGTAATTTTCACATTCATAAGCGAAGTCGAACAAGACACGGCGCGCACCTTGTGCGCTAAACGCAGCAATGCGGTCTAAATAGTAAATCTGTTTGTTCGTGTACACGTTAGTTTGTGGACACGTCCACACGCGCATTGCGTTTGTAGTAGTGTACCTATCGCAGCGCGGTTGTATGAAGCTTAGTCTCTATTCCGTTTCTTTACTCATGTGCAACCAGTCCTGAGATCCAGTAGGTACTTCCATGATCCATCATCAGGTCAATTTTATGATACTGAGTCCAAATGTTCATTGTGGTGAATCGAAATGTAAAAACCGCACATGTCTGCGTTGATACAATCTTGAGATCCAGTCCCTATTTCCAGGGTCCATCATCAGGTCAATTTTATGATACTGCCGGCTGTAAATTTTCAGTAAAGTGAGCAGAAAAACCGCACTTTTCTACGTTGAACTAGTCCCGAGATCTAGTAAATAAGTTCCATCATCAGATCATGATTTAATGGCTATGGGAAAACCGTAGCAGTAACCGTATTCTCTTACTAATAAAAAATATATATATTTACACTTTACGGAGATAATCGGTGAACTTACGTTCAAAACGATTCAATGTAGCGAACACTGAATCTTTTCCTTTTTAAAGTCGGTTAAAAATAATAAAAAATCACAATAATATTTATGTAAATAATAAAAATGTAATCGATGTGTTGTCTTCGCTTCGAACGTGCCGACCCTAGCCGAATAAAGGCGGGACGATGGGCGGGCTGGGGCACAATTGTGACCCGAAATTAGTAGGTATAGTTTTTGACACTTCAGCGGAGTGAAACCCCCTTGGTAGAAGTGGACGGGGCACATTGCTCCTAGATAGGGCTGGCATTTGTCAGGGTTTCCCCGGATTTGTCCTAGTTTGGAGGCCGTCCGGGGGGGTTTTCAATAAGTGTCCGGGGATAACCAGGACACTTTTTACGTGAATCAGAAATAAAGTGTTTGTTTTTTTAATAACATCATTTTCGTATTGCGATTGGCGAAAGTGCGATATATTTTTAAGTTTTTGTCCGGGGTCGGCGAATTTAAAGATGGCAGCCCTACTCGTAACTAGAACCAATAGCCGTTAGGACAGAAAGGTTCTTGAGTGGCGACCGGGTCCTGGAAGACGCAGTGTGCGTAGCTGATATGATGATCATGACGATGATGATGATGATGCATAATTTAATTATGTTTTATGCTTACGAATGAAAGTCTTTCGTGCTTTATTGATTTATTTCTTAAAAATAAAGGCTTTTGCGAAAAACATAATAAAGAACCTTCTATAGTATTTTATTATTTCGTGGCTGAAGTTCAGCCACGAAATTGTTCAGCCGCTGAACAAATCTTGTATGTTTCTAGATTCTACTGCGTATGTATGCCTCCTTTAATTGAATGTCATCCTCACCCACACCACACCTCGGACAATGGCGATCAAATGTATGAAATAAACGCGTTGCTACGCACACAGTCTAAGCTCGTGTAGGTGAACGCGTACCATGCTTGTGTGAGTGAGATAAGACATGCTAGGGTTGCTGCCATTTTGAACGCACGAGTCGGGAACACAATGTGCAGCAATATGAGATGACCTTGTAATAGCGGCGTCGAATTAATTTTGTGTGCTTATAATTAAAGTAATGTTAATCTACGATTTCTTATTCCGCCCGCGTTCAAATTCGATAACCTCAATGACTAAAAACTCATTGCGCGAATTAGGACGAATTAAGAATCATATTACGCTGTAAGGTGGGTATCTATTCTAAGCTCGATTTATACAAATAGTTTCCTATTTTGAATCAGTATAAACGAAGTAACTAAATTTTTGTAAGGAAATTCAGGCCACCATAATATTACGTAAGTTGAAAACGATTTTTTGTTCATATATATATTGTGTTGTTTTCAGTGTGATCTGATAGGTTTAGGTCGAAAACGGATAGGGCAAAAAAAATACTACCTAAACATTGTAAGTACCTATTGTAATTAACACAAATTATAACGGGTCTAACGCGATATTTCTATTTACCTTCATAATCTAACGTTTCGGCGATGGTTTTAATTTATCGCAAACTTGGGGACCAGTGATTAAAAAGTTTAAACCGCGGGATATATCTTCGAATCTGTGCGCGGATGTTGTGAGTGTTGTGTGTCGGACCGGTGACAATAATTAGTAAATAAATGGGTGGTAGTCGAACATTTATTTTCCTACCCATCCATTTTATTAGACATTTTCGTCGGGTAGTACTACATTTGGCCGACAGCTCCAGTAACAACTCGCTGTTTCACCAGTACATCTGAGACCACGGCGTGTGCAACCCCGCCGAAACGTTAGATTATGAAGGTAAATAGAAATATCGCGTTAGACCCGTTATAATTTGTGTTAATTATGAGTACAAACCGCGAGAGTATAAAGTGTCATACCTAGAGATGTGCCTTTTCCGAAAATTTCCGGAAACTTTCAAAATTTTGTATGGGAAATGAGGAAAGTTTCCGGAAATTTTCGGAAACGGCACATCTGTAGTCATACCTATTGTAAGTTGGTTTTTTACTAAAACATAAAACACTTTGAAAATAACTGGGTATGTACATGCCTTGGGAATCTGTAGAACTTTCTTTTATTTTTGTTGTTTATAGAGCTTAAACAACCGTACACAGCACAACACACGCCCATTACAAAAGTATTTGTTTAATATTTGAATATTATACGTGGCCTCCGCTCTGCGCACCGCGTCGTCGCGTCCCTGCCAGCCGGTAACTGCGAGGTAACCGAGCGCGGGTGGGCGGCACTTTCGGTGGGAGGCAGGGAGTGTCCATACTGTACGTTAGTACTCTTTATTATACTGTGCCCACACTCGATCTACGTAGTCTGGCCTATGTTTGCAAGAGACGCCGGTTGCATACTTGCATAGGCGGCGGCGCAGCGGCCTGTTATTAGGACATGCATTACATTGATTTATATGCATGAGCTCTTATAAATGATGCATAATTGGGCCCATTTTTGTTTTACCGTTTAAGTTGGTAATAAATCATCGTCACACGAGCGATAAAACTGTTTCTACATAATGATAAATGGGGGCGGGCGGGTTTATCGAGATTACTTGTAGATAATTACGGTCATATGGGTTTAAGGGTGGATTTGTATGAGGCGCAGTTTGTAAGCACTTGCCTACTGAGCCGGCGGTCCCGGGTTCGAATCCCGGCCAGGGCAAATATTTGTGTGATGAACTTGATTATTTGTGCCTGGGTCATGGATGTTATCTATATATGTATTTATATATTATGTATATCGTCGTCTAGTACCCATAGTACACGCTTTGCTTAGTTTGGGACTAGGTCGATTTGTGTGAGATTGTCCCTATATATTTTTTTATTTATTTTATATATTTAGTGAACCGCCAGTCACTATACTAGTAAAGACTGCGCCGAGCGTAAGTGCAGTTTAGGTTTCTCGCTACACGTGTGCGTGAACGCACACAGCGGCGAGGCCGGCGAGTGTACCTAGCTAGACCGGCAGGCCGAACGCAAAAGAACATAACTAATATTTTTACAAGCTTTTATTTAGCTTGCATTGTATGTTTAAACTTAAAGTATATTTGTTCGGGTGAAATCTTGCAACTCAATTTTGAAGCAGATATCGTCAACAGATTGAGCTGAAATTTGGCATAATTACTTAACTTTGATGACGATACAATAATATGGTACCATGGGGCTGATCTGATGATGGAGCCGGAATGTGGCCATAGGAACTCTATATTAGAAAAAGCAATCCTACCGAGCTTGGGCTCTTTAGAATCGTCTCAGTGAGCATTTGATGGATATCCAAAGAAAAGTACAGTCGGCTATAAAAGCTTGCCAATAAAATGTCATTCTTGACAGAAACTTACCTATTGTTTAATTTGGTTTTAAGTTTGGTAAACACAATAGTTATTAATCTTGTCATAAATTGAGAAACATGTAAAATGTATTTTGAACTCTTATTAGAATTAATGAACTTTATAAATACTAGATCTAAAATTATGAATCTTGACTTCAAATTCATTCGGATTTGGATTGCGTAATGTGTAAGTATTTTTGTATGTAAGTAGGTAGTTTCTTTGTTTGTTTTCAGTATTTAGATGTGTATAGATAGGTACATATCTGCACACTGAAAAGTAATAGGTATATCTAAATAAATATATCTACATGTAAGTACAATGATAGGTGTGTATCTTTAAATCTTTACACGTACTTTACTTACTTGTGTTCTGTGTTAAAAATAAAAATAAATAAAATACCTAATAAATATTAAGGGACAATCTTACACAAATCGACCTAGGCCCAAACTAAGCAAATCTTGTACTATGGGTACTAGACGACGGTATACATAATATGCTTTTGGATATATTTTTGGTACCTCTATGTGGGCATTTTTAGGATTCCGTAGTCAACTAGGAACCCTTTTAGTTTCGCCATATCCGTCCGTCTGTCCGTCCGCGGCTTACCTCCGTGATCATTAGTACTAGAAAGCTGAAATTTGGTATAAGTATGTGTATGTATCACGCCGACAAAACGGTAAAATAAAAACTAAAAAAAAAACTTTTTTCGGGAACCTCTCGTACACCTAAAGTGGGGGTGATTTTTTTTATTCGTCCCTATACCAGTGTGTGGGGGTGTCCATGAATAGGTCTTTTAAAAATTAAAGGGGTCTCCAAACATTTTTTTTTGATAAAGTCAGCATTTTTGTAAATATTCGCTCCAGAAAACCAAAAAATAGCGTCCCCGACCCTCTAACTTTTCAACCACGGATCAAAAAATTATGGAAAAAATCATGAAAACGAGGCCTTATAAGTACGTTCAATAAAAACTATAGTGAATAAAATCGGTTGAGCCGTTTTTGAGTTATTGCAAAATTTCATTATTTTCTTTAAAATTACGTAAGTGCCGCGCGGTGTCCTTATACCTCGAGCTTTACACATATTAGTTAGGTGCCATACTGCTTTAAAACATTCCGCTCAATCTGGCGCGTATAATCGATAACTTCCAGAAGGGAATAAGTAATTACAGTTACTTTGGCGTTTATGACCTTTTTATAGAGCTTGAAATCTTTAAAGTAATTTATAACGTCTATTGTGAAGGATGAGCAACAATGGAACGCTACACTGAGCGTGGCCCGACATGCTCTTGGCCAGTTTTTAAACGATGGTTAAGCATAGTTTTAGATTGTTTAAGTATGCAAGTATATCTGTATGCACAAAGGTAAGTATAAACTATAACTGTTATTTATATTGTAGTACATCAACGTAGTACTTTTATGGATCTACTAATATATTTGTTACGATTAGTACAAGTACTTTATTGGTGGCATTTCATGGGAGAGATACAGAATACAAAACATTACAATATTCTTTATTGCACACTAAAAACAGAGCAAAAGAAATGATAAAAAACACTTCTAACTACTTGTCGTTAATTCTTTTTTTCGTTTGTCATTGGCTTCTCTGGTAGTTTCATCTAATTACCGCTTGTTTTTTTTTCTCTTATCGATCGCTTCCAGAATATAATCGGGTTCCTTGATTTCCATCTGCTTATCTAATTTTGGATCTATTATTAATTCTGGAAGAAGACAATCAAAATAGACCTTTTTTAATTTCTCTTCCATGACATTCCAAAATGTTTTATCTTCATCTATCTTGATATTTCTTGTAGCTGTTCAAAAATGTAGGCAAAATCTATAATTCTGTTTCCGTTTATTGTAATTTATTCTTGGTCTTCATTTTCATTTTTAATAATTAATTCAGTATCTGATGCATCTTCCACTGATTGCTGAAATAAAAAAAAATATTATTGATATTTTAACCATAACATTTGTTATCTCAATCTGGAGTTATTTAAAAAATATATATACTTGTACAATTAAATCAACTAACCTTATCTTTATCAGGTTTCGACATATTTGAGACTGAACTTTTTGCTGATTCTCCATCTTTATTTTGGCTTATAACCCTAAAACATACATTTAAGAAATAAAATATTTATACGATGAATTAGACATTATCTGAATGTTTATGAGGCACGCTTTTCTTTAATTATCTCATGTATTTGATAGGAAAAATACAACAATAAAAAATACATATAGAAATAAAGGGTAGTTATTGGTAGGTATTTCTTGATGTAACTAGCAGTATGTGTATGTGCAATCCTTCTGAAATTTGGCTGCAAAAGGGTAGTTTGGAACCAAATTTCGGAAGGAAGGTAGACGGCCGTCTGTTTACCTACCTTAGTTATTAGAGCCACAAGGTCACTGAGGAGAATTCTAGTAGTAGTAGTTCGTGTGCAATAGTGGAAATATATTTTGACAGTGAAAATAGAAACTTTAAGTAACAGAAAGTATTCATAAAAACCTTCTTTTTAAAAGTCGGCCCAATACAGATTTAATTGCAATAAATTTTACTACTAAATAATTTAATTTAAAAACATACTTTTTATTTATCCCTTTCTTCTGGAATCTAGAGCTGTTTTTTTTTAATTTGTAATATTTATCTTTACGTTTTCCCATTTTACTGAAACAAATCAATTTTGTTTAAATTTAATGTCAAGTAATACAAGCAATAGTTAGCAAAAAATATAAAGCTAAAAAATAATACTTACACCGTATTCTCGGTGTGCGTACGGATACACGGCACGACGACGCGATAGGTAGATCGTTCTGCAAAGTGACGTGTACTCACTCTGAACGCTCGCGGGCGACTGAACCATAGCATAGAGCGCGGAGCGGGGATGGGGAATGCGTATTTAGATCGGCGCGCGGCCGCCATAGTAAAAATGTACGGAGAATTAAAAGCACTTTTTGATAAATCTGGACCTTTAATACCATACCAGAAATAGATGCGGACCAATTGTAATGTAAACATTCATCTTTTTTAGGGTTCCGTATCCAAAGGGTCAAAACGGGACCCTATTACTGAGACTTCGCTGTCCGTCCGTCCGTCCGTCTGTCACCTGGCTGTATCTCAAGAACGGTGCTAGTAGACAGTTGAAATTTTCACAGATAATGTATTTCTATTGCCGCTATAACAACAAATACTAAAAATAAAATAAAATAAATATTTAAGGGGGGCTCCCATACAACAAACTTGTTATAGATTATGGTACGGAACCCTTAATGCGCGAGTCGGAATCGCACTTGCCCATTTTTTTTTTGAACTGAAAATCTGAATAGATTTCCATTGTTAGGCCCACTTGCACCACGCTGGGTTAGCAAAATTAACTCGGAGTTAAATGCTACTCTAGGGTTAAGTAATTAGTACATCTTGCACCACCGAGAGTTAGAAGTAAACCTTGAGTTAAAAATTCAATTTTTTAACCCGCCAAAGTGTGAGGGTTAAAGTCATTAACCCTGGGTTAGTAGTGTCAAACAAGTATCAAAATCGACTTGACGTATAGCTTAGGTTATGTTATGTTGTTATGTTTTGTCCAGGACAATGATAATTGAATAGTTGTTGTCTGATGATGATGAAGAGATCATCAAATGCATTAGTTCGGACTTTTACAACAGAGAAATTGCAGAAAAAGATAATTTTTACTCGCAAAGAGACAATGCTTTTCGACTTGTTTTTCGTTTTCAAGTTTATGCTTAAACTTCGCCACTAAATCACAAAGTAGTAATCTGTCGCTATTTGTCAAATTTGGGGCACGTAAACGAGATTTGTTTTCCATTTTTAGCAGTTTAAAACAATATAACAAAATATACAAAGCAGACACAATTCGCGCAAAAACAATAATGACGACTGACTGACATTTAATACAGATATATAATACGTTAAAAAACGAAATGTCATTCCAAATCTGATATAGTGGAATAGACTTATGCAAAGTACTGTAGAGCGACAGAGAGCACAACACTTAAATCATTCATCATTTATTCTATCACATTTGGTCGGATATGAATAGAGCGAATGAATGTTACATTAACCTCGGGTTAGTTAACTCGGACTTAATTTCTATTGGTGCAACGAAAAGTATGAGTTAAAAATTTAACATTATAACCCTGAGTTAGTAAACACTGAGTTATATATTTCACTCGAAGTTTTGGTGCAATTGGGCCTAAAGTATAAGAAAAACACTTAACGCCTGCTTACGATTTTACAGTTTTTGACCATCTTAACTTAGTTTTCTAGGGAAAAATATTAATAACCTTATAATTTTTCCACGGAGAAGTTGTTAAGGCCGTTCCCTGAGCCAGAACCCCGAGCCCCTCCTCAGGCCACCCGTCCCTGTCACATCACAGTCACATTTCAAAAGAGTGACGGAGACAGAGCTTGCGGGTCGTAAGGCGATATCTTTTTTCGTAAGAATTTGTCGATGATTATTTATTTTAAAAATATTGGCTTCAATTATTGAAATTCGGAAGCTGTAAAATTACTATTTTAGTTATGATTGATTTTTCTCCGTTTTTTGTTTCATAGTGTCACGTAGAAAAAAAACAAGTAAAGTTGGAGTAAAAATTCGAATTGGAGGTTACTTTGGGAATTAATTGTATCGAGCGAAGTGTTATGAATCGTGTATCGAATGCTGTGTTATTAAAGATAATATAATCAAGAATGATATATATTTTTCCCTCGTTTACTAATATCAACGTTTCGTAGAAAAATAGGATAATTTTTGGGGTATTTTTGCAAATCTGGCTCAGGGAACGGCCTTAACACATTCTTCGAAGTGCTAAATATATAGTTTAGAAATTGATTAAACAACTAGTGTTGACGTTGTCTACTTAACGGCAACTGCCTATTTTTCACATTTCGCTCGGCGCAGTCTTAATAGTTGCGTTGATTGAGCCCGATTCCTATCGATTGCCTATTATAAGAGCAGTAGCATATTCTAATATTCTTTAGGGAAAAATAAGTCATATCGGCTTCGGCTTTACCAAGAGTGTATTTGTCGTCACCCCGCTGCCAGTCACATCTAGCAGAAAGATTTAGAAGATTATTAACGTGATAGACTATTGACGCACGATACTTTTACTAGAAAATTATAATGTTAGACAAATCATAGAATAGTGTTTACTCAAAACGAATAAGGACAGATGTAGCCTATATTTAATTAAGGGTTTAATTCAAACCATAGCTTCAACAACTGAGTTTCTCAGAACGTGTATGGTATTTTTTTGAGGGTAATATTTTTTATAATAAACTCTATTATATTTTCTTTAAGGATACAACATTTCAAGAATTCATTTTTAGCAGTTGTTGAGCTCTTAGGGACACACAACATACAAATTTACTTAGACACAAAATAAATAACTTGCGGAGAGCAACGCATTTGTTTGTGTGCCCACATAACCTAAGAGATTTACAGAAATGCAATTTCACTGTATTTGTAGCAGTGTATGCGAACGCTAGGGTTGCACCGCGGGGGCTAGGCTAGGGCGGCCGGTCGTAAAATTGCAACCAACCTTGGGGGAGACGTCTCAAGACGCCGTGCATTCTTATATTAGTAGACAACCCTAAATTTACAGAAGCGTCATATCGGCTACAATACTGCGGTTTTGTAGATGTAGCTCTAGCTACTAATGTACCTAACTGACTGGAATTATTTACACTTTTTTTATTATTATATTATAACACAAAAATAATGTGATCAAAATAGGTTTAGGTTGAGAACCAAGCATTGTTAACATCTCCAACCGCTTTCCGGGCCAACACGGGCGTCCTACCTATTGGATCACTGAAACTAATGCCACCCTCCTAAGGCATGCAACAAGCAACTGGCTGAAAAATCAATGACTCTAGCATCAGGTTCAGTGGTCCAATAGGTAGGACGCCCGTGTTGGCACGGAAAGTCTGCCTGAACTATTATTTTTTTCGCTGCATAGTAAATATTTGAACACACTTTTCATTGTGGGACTCACAATATGACTTGTAAAATTTTTATCCTCCTTTTCCCGAAATAAGGTCATGACTCGATTTTCTTAAATATCGTTCCTGTTCCTTAAAGTTAAATTACATAATTAAAGAATGGCCTCTAATTGAAACCTAATAATATCTAACTTTACAAATGACTTAGTTCGGTTACCTACTATATAATAATCAAGTTTATTTTTATAAATAACAAATCGCTTGCATGATGCAAGAAGTATGTGAACTCTTCCAGGCTACTATATCATCAAGGAATCAGCCAGACTAACAGTCAGGGGCCGAGGGCGGGATCATAAAACTACTTCCCCTTCGACTCGCGACACCTACCCGCTTTCTTACACGTTTACACACACTTGCCCTCGAATAAAGAAATTCGATAGTCAGCTTATTGTGGACAACTGTTTGAGTTTTTACTGACGGACATCGTCGTCAACGAGAAACACCATTTTCAAGAGAGTATTACTAGATTTTCTTTTTTCAAAATTGGTAGGGTTTTTGGCTATCTTCAGCTTATATTATGTATGATTACAGACTAAACCAGTGGCTCTGTGAGATGTAGACCTCGTCAACATATTTTGATATGGCTGAAATATGCAATTATTTACGTTTTCAACCTCTAAACCCCATTTTGAAAAAAAAAAAAACCGGCCAAGAGCATGTCGGGCTACGCTCAGTGTAGGGTTCCGTAGTTGCCCATCCTTCACAATAGACAGCCTTATTACAGCGGTTTTAAGCTTGAGTTTTAAATTACCAGAAATATTTCAAGCTCTATAAAAAGGTCGTAAACGCCAAAGTAGCTGTTACTTATTACCTTCTGAAAGATATCGATTATACGCGCCAGATTGAGCGGAATGTTTTAATACAGTATGGCACTTAACTAATGTGTGTAACGTTCGAAGTATAAAGACACCGCGCGGCACTTACGTCATTTTAAAGAAAATTATGAACTTTTGCGATAACTCCAAAACGGCTCGATTTGATTCAATGTAGTTTTCATTGAAAGTACCTACTTAGTTATAAGGCCTTATTTTCTCTTTTTTTTTTTGAACCGTGGTTGACGCTATTTTATGGATTTCCCGAGCGAATATTTACAAAACTGCTGACTATCAAAAAATTATGTTTGGAGACCCCTATTATTTTTTAAAAGACCTATTCAACGATACCCCACACACTATATATTGTTAGAACGAAAAAAAAAGTTCACCCCCACTTTAGCTGTACGAGGCACCCGAAAAAAAAAAATTTTTATTTACCGTTATGTCGGCGTGATACATAAACATAGTCATACCAAATTTCAGCCTTCTAGTGCTAATGATCAATGAACTAAGCCGCGGACGGACAGACAGACGGACATGGCGGAACTATACCTAAGGGTTCCCAGTTGACTACGGAACCTAAAAAAATCGTCAAAAAGAAACTATAGGTATATCTAATTATTGAACCTGCTCACAAACTTCATGAGAAAGGCGACCTTTAGGCGAGACAGTCTGAAATCTGGACAACTGGACATACGTTTGCATGCATTTTGGTCTAAGCTGAATGGAGAGTTGTGTTGTGTCTATAGAAAGTACTGCCATAGTCGAATGTACGGTGCTCATTTTGTTTCTTTTATAGAACTTGTATGGCGTCTTCTTCTGCAGATTATATTATTAAATTTAGCACTCTTTAGTAAGTTTTTATTTATGTCATATTGGGCAAACGAGCATACGGATCGCCTGATGAAAAGCGATTACCGTCGCCCACCTGCAACACCAAAGGAGTCACAAGTGCGTTGCCGGATATAGCGCATAGCGTTTCATACGTTATGGATATACTTATTTAAGTAGGCTGATTACGAAAATGTTCGCCCCCAAAGCGAAACAAGGGTAAGAACTCTTCTCATTATACTTTTTGCCTTATCAGGTTGATTAATACACCTAGTCGAGTTTTTCCGCTCCAATTTAAATGAAAAATTTCCCCTGAGACCGTAGTTGTGATTTAGTAGAAGCGAAATTTAATTAGTTTCATGCTTTTTGAAGCAAATTATCATTTATTATAAGCAAGAAAGTAAGAAAATTTGCATAGCAGTATGATAATCATCCGATGAAATCTTGTATGTAGGTATATCTGCCGTCCGTTAACTAAAAGGCCGTTAACCCTCAGGGGGTCAATTTTTAGGTTTTAATGCCATCGTATGTAAAAAAAAAAACTCTATCGATCTGTATAGGAATCATATTTGTAAGGTTTATAATTTTTGAAATAGGTTTTGCAAAAAGGTCGTTAATCACGAAGGTATTAATAGTTTACACCACTAAAAGTACGTTAACCATCAATATTTAATAACTAAAAGGTCACAATTAGCCCTTAACGCCATAATGTTTCGAAAATATTTCTAAACTTTACTTAGCAAAAAAAGACGGTTTTCGACATTACTACACAAGAAAGTCGTGAAGGTACTTTAGTTACTTTCTAGCCAAGATTTATTGCGGTAGTTTACATTAATATCCTAGGCTAAAAAGGCGTTTCATGAAAATACTACACTAAAAGGACGTTACAATCTGTTAACGTCTTTTTAACGTAGGTAAGAAATACTGTGTGATGCTTCCTGCCCACGCCACAGACGCAATTTGAATCCTGATTATTGTAAACAAATGTTCAAGATATGTACATAATTTGTACGTCATTTAAAAAAAAAGTACGATAAAGGTTTTGGAGATTTTGAACAAAATTAGTGGCGTGGGCAGAAAGTATGGTTCCTAGCCACGCCACCTAAAATAGCGCAGTAGGACTGTTGATTGTTATTTTTATAGTGTTAAATAATTGTACGAAAATTGTTCGTCCTGAATATAAACAACCCGCCGTCCAACCGTCCGTCCGTCCGTCACCAGACTGTATCTCATGAACAACATGTATCAAGTCATAGCTAGAGAGTTGAAAGTTTCACAGCGGGTGTATTTCTGTTGCCGCTATACGACAAACACTAAAACATAATAAAAGTAATATTTAAGGGGGGCTCCCATACAACAAACATGATTTTTGGCCGTTTTTGGTACGGAACCCTTCGTGCACGAGTCCGGCTCGCACTCGGACGGTTTTTTTATATACATCAAATCTTTTTTTGTGCGACAAAGCAAGGTCGATTTAAGATTTTATAGAATAATTTTACGAATATTGTTCGCCTTGAAAACAAACAAAATAATACGTAAATAGGTGTACGAAATAAAATATAAATATTTGATTTTAATTAATTTAATTAACAAAATAAATTCGGATCCTCTCCGTTAGCCCGAAAAACTTTCTTCCTAATTATTCATTAGCCGTAATTTTACAATTCCGGATTTTCATAATCCTTTATATCATAAAACCGAATTCACAGTAGCCCTAATATAACATGAAATTTAGTATCAGTAATGATTAAGTTTAATTATAATTAGGAATAATAATCATTTGTTTATTTAAGCGGTGGTAGCCTAGTGGTTAGGGCATGCGACTTTCAATTCGGAGGTCGCGGGTTCGAACCCGGCCCGTACCAATGAGTTTTTCGGAACTTATGTACGGAATGTCATTTGATATTTACCACTCGCTTTTCGGTGAAGGAAAACATCGTGAGGAAACCACCTAAGCCCAATAAGGCCTAGTTTCCCCTCTGGGTTGGAAGGTCAGATGGCAGTCGCTTGCGTAGAAACTAGTGCCTACGCCACATCTTGGGATTTAGGTAACCGACCCCGATTGAGAATTC
The DNA here is from genome assembly GCA_932273695.1 of Apotomis betuletana. Classification (NCBI taxonomy): domain Eukaryota; kingdom Metazoa; phylum Arthropoda; class Insecta; order Lepidoptera; family Tortricidae; genus Apotomis; species Apotomis betuletana. The sequence continues at coordinate 15,425,052 of OW026300.1, forward strand.
ATTCTCAAAAAATGGGATAAAGGCTAGGAGGATTTATTTATTTTAGGATCATTTGTTTATTTCATATTATTGTACTTGATATTTAGTTCATGTAAATATTAGAGCATTTGACATTTAGGTGTAACAATATTACATCTAATGAAAATTATACCTAACGTTGTTAGTTGTAGTAAAGTTTATTTATTTATTTATTTAATTTTTAGAGAGAGAGAGTAGAGTCCGCTATTAAGAGGAAAGCCGAAAGAAACTCAACAGTAAGCATTTTTTTCTTAAATAAACTTAAATCATTTTCTATAAGCAAATTACAGTATTACAAAATGTTAAGTATAATTTTTCTTAGAGATTAAATCCCAAGATGTGGCGTAGGCACTAGTTTCTACGCAAGCGACTGCCATCTGACCTTCCAACCCAGAGGGGAAACTAGGCCTTATTGGGCTTAGGTGGTTTCCTCACGATGTTTTCCTTCACCGAAAAGCGAGTGGTAAATATCAAATGACATTCCGTACATAAGTTCCGAAAAACTCATTGGTACGGGCCGGGTTCGAACCCGCGACCTCCGAATTGAAAGTCGCATGCCCTAACCACTAGGCTACCACCGCTTAAATAAACAAATGATTATTATTCCTAATTATAATTAAACCTAATCATTACTGATACTAAATTTCATGTTATATTAGGGCTACTGTGAATTCGGTTTTATGATATAAAGGATTATGAAAATCCGGAATTGTAAAATTACGGCTAATGAATAATTAGGAAGAAAGTTTTTCGGGCTAACGGAGAGGATCCGAATTTATTTTGTTAATTAAATTAATTAAAATCAAATATTTATATTTTATTTCGTACACCTATTTACGTATTATTTTGTTTGTTTTCAAGGCGAACAATATTCGTAAAATTATTCTATAAAATCTTAAATCGACCTTGCTTTGTCGCACAAAAAAAGATTTGATGTATATAAAAAAACCGTCCGAGTGCGAGCCGGACTCGTGCACGAAGGGTTCCGTACCAAAAACGGCCAAAAATCATGTTTGTTGTATGGGAGCCCCCCTTAAATATTACTTTTATTATGTTTTAGTGTTTGTCGTATAGCGGCAACAGAAATACACCCGCTGTGAAACTTTCAACTCTCTAGCTATGACTTGATACATGTTGTTCATGAGATACAGTCTGGTGACGGACGGACGGACGGTTGGACGGCGGGTTGTTTATATTCAGGACGAACAATTTTCGTACAATTATTTAACACTATAAAAATAACAATCAACAGTCCTACTGCGCTATTTTAGGTGGCGTGGCTAGGAACCATACTTTCTGCCCACGCCACTAATTTTGTTCAAAATCTCCAAAACCTTTATCGTACTTTTTTTTTAAATGACGTACAAATTATGTACATATCTTGAACATTTGTTTACAATAATCAGGATTCAAATTGCGTCTGTGGCGTGGGCAGGAAGCATCACACGAAATACTCAGATTATGGTAGAAATCCTCCGCTAGAAGTACGTTAAGCCACAATACTTGGCTAAAAAGACGCAATCTGCTCTCGCACCTCAAAATGAAGCGGGGCACTACCCACCTTTTCTCGAACCGTTTCGTCTCATTTTCAAACCCTCATAGTTTCGTCCCAGTTAACACCAGATCGCCCAAATTCACAGGATAAGATGCAGTTAGGGAACATATGAAATATGTACTTTAGGTTTTATTGGTACCTAAAATACGCCGATTTTGCCACTCACTTATACAGGTTGATCAATCCAAATCAGTAGGGTCAGTAGGGAAAAAACGAAAACTATAAGAGATAGGGAAATCTGTTCTTAGGAACCATAGCTTCGATTTTAGATTTATTAAAAACTGCATTCAATTTTTTTTGTATATCTCATGCATAAACGGGAATGGAACCCGGTTAAAATTGGCGAGGAGAAAAAAAAATTAAGATATCAATCGATCCTATTTATATTGGCAACAAATGTCTGTACAAGAGTACATACATTTAGAGCGCTTTAAGAGTCAGAAATTGCTGTTAAAGCTGAAAACGCTCCATAAAAATATGCATGCTGTGTATGGAAAAATAACTTTTACCATTTTGAGCATGATAATTTCCGTTTTGGAAACAATTTCATATTTGCTTTTGGATAAAAAAAAAAAACGTAAAATGTTCGTACCTTAAAGGAAGGCCACCCTTTAACACCAATTTCTGATTCTTAAAGCACTCTAAATGTATGTAGTCAGACATTTGTTCTCAATAAAAAATATGGTCGATTGACATCTTCAATTTTTTTTTCACTACTCAATTTCCTCTTGGTTCGATTCCGGGTTATGCATGAGAGATAGGAAAAAAAATGAATGCAGTTTTTAATAAATCTAAAATCGAAGCCATGTTTCCTAAGAACAGATTTCCCTATCTCTTAATAGTTTTTGTCTTCTCCCTACTGACCCATTTGGATTGATCACCCGGTATAGGTACTCTGGGTTACTTCCCGGTGACGTAGAAAGCTGAAATTTGGTATGTAGTAGTTTGTTTGTTTGGTAGTATTAGTTCACAAACAACAAAAAAATCTAAAACTTCAAACTTTTACCCCCCAATCCCTTAAACTAGGGGATGGAAGTTTGTATGAGACTTCTGCAAATTTTGATACTAGAGGTCTCAAAATTGATATAGGGACTCCTTGTTATGGGATGGAAGTTTGTATGGAATTCCCATAATAGGGGATACAAGTGTATATATATATATATATATATATATGGGGCTAAACGTAAGTATTTCTTAAATACACAATTATTACTACTTCCATGTCCAGACTTGGACTTCGTATTTTAAATATTTCTTTATATATCTACCAAAATGCAATAATAAATGCTGTGCAATTAACGCGCGGAATTTTATATTCTTGATTGTTGAATTTTTGTTTTATATCCATCTTAAGGAGATTTAAGCGTATGATACCTTACAAAAAGAAATGAGATCCCACCAAAATGATTTCATGTAAAATTGGCGGCCAAGACTCACATGCTCATAACACTTTCACTGTAAAAAAGTTATCAGATCCCAGGAAAAGCCAAGCCCTTAAGCCCTGAGTTTACTAACCCTACACCTTGGTTTCAAAAGTATGGCTTGGCCGTTTCATAGAGTAGGTACCTACCATAAATAAGTCGAACGGACTGTCTGGCCCCTATGATAAAGAATTAAGTTTATTTATATATGTGTAAATATGTGACGTTTTCAGTAAAGGGCCCACTTTGTCGCTTGTTTAAGAGTCGAAATTTGTTTGCATCTTTGTACCAATAACCCGTCAATACGTCCTTATAGTGAACGACCAAGTGGGCCCTTTTGATTGAAAACGTCACATATATTATCATGAAGACATAAACTTAATTTCTTGATACCATATCGGCCAGACGGTCACACACGGACGGACGGACTCACATCTGAGTGACGAGTTTGCCGCGGCGGTGTACGGGCAGCCGTCCCTGATGAAGAGCTCCATACGAGTTCGAAACATGTCGGGCCGTTCCTGACAATTTTACGTGAGTGTAAACCGCTTAATACAATAATTAAATATGTCTCACGAAAGTTTTAATAATTTGTAGACATTTAAAATGTTAACTTTTTATAAATTGAGTATTACGATAACAAGCATAATTATGTAAATACTAAAGAGTTTTTAGCATGTAAGCATTTGTAGTCTGTTTTTTAGCTAAGAACGTCATATGATACAAGTTCTACGTATATAAGAAACAAATGAGTGCTCCATTGCCTGTACTTCATAGTCATACCTAGGATAACTCGGGGCACCTATACGAAAGTGACGTAGCAAAATATTTTATCGACAAAAAAATATATCGATGTTACTGTCAACATCTAAATGTCATCGACATAAATAAATAGTACTTTATTTCTCCACATTTTAAAATGAAAAAATAAACAAACGTGTATTTACATATTTATTTTAAAATAATTTTCATAATATACGTAAATTGACATTTTGATTGAAATGACATTCTCATACTTTTATTATCTTAATTTAAGAGGCTCGATATCAGATCAGATATGACATCGAATCTCTTTATAGTAATCCAGAATGTTCATTGAGCACATAATATTAATTTTCAACACACTTGCTCGTAAAGTGGTCTATATTAAACTGTTTTTATGGCCGTAAAGTATACTATAAAACACGCGTGCTTTTGACTTTTCTATTACGCACTAGTGTCTTTACTTTACAGTTTTTTTTTAACTTTCAACAAAGAGTTTTTACTTTTATATAATAAGCAAAATTTTTGTGAATAAAGTAATTGTGATGCATTAAACGCAATAATTAAACAATTATTTTCATCAAATTATTTAATTTTGTCATGTAATTGACACTAATTTGCACCAGGTATAATTAAATATTCATATTATTATATTTTTAATATTTGGCTGTTTGACGGTTTCGTCATTGCTTCCATTTTGCACCTGCGCGCGCATAACTAATTCAACCAATGCAAGGCGTGTAAAAAATAAATCTCCGCGCCATTTTGCTTTGCATAAAATTCGAGTTTATCGCTGTACTTAGTTTGTGACTGATTAGATTTACAAAAATGTCGAGTTCTAGTAATGAAGAAGATTTAGATGTGGAATTGATGCCTCCGGAAATACTTAATGATGCAAAAAATGCTACTGACAGCCTGTTGCCATTGAAATCTAATGAAAAGTATCCAATAGCCCATGAAAATTTTATTCATTGGAAATCCAGCAAAAAAGCTCATTTGTTCTCGGAAAACGTATCTTTAGCTTATTATCATGAGCTAGCAAATAAATATAAGCCTATCTAACTCTGGTCTATTATCTACTCCATGTTAAAAAGCACTGTTCGGAACAAAAATGGTATTGACATAAAAACATATGCCAATCTGATTGCGTTCTTGAAGAGGCGCTCAGATGGTTACAGAAGTAAAAAATCTAAAGTATTGTCCTCAAAGGACATCGAAAAGTTTCTGAAAGAAGAATCGGATAGCCAGTACCTAGCAACAAAGGTCAGTTGAAATTGTTATTTTATTTAAATACCTACGAAATTTCTGTAAACTGAATGATTGTTTATAAAAAATTAAAACGACTACTCATGAGGCTACTCACCTACTCAACTATTTTATATATGTTTTATATGTATGTAGGTAAGTGTGTAGATATGTATTGTTTGGCAGCCATATCAAATCTAAACGACTAGACTGATTTCAAATATTTTTGTTACAAAAATAGCTGACATGCTTAATTTGCAGGCAGTAGTAACTAAATATGTATTTTATTTACTTTCAGGTCTCGTTAATATTCAGTATTACTGGAGCATGTAGACGTCAGAAACTGAGTAATATTGCTACAAAAGACATAGAAAATCACGGCAAAATGCTGTTATAAAATGCTGTTATAGTAAAAATTACTAACACTAAAAACAAAATACCACGATAATTCACAATTAACATTCATAGTTAAAAAAATACGAAAATTAACGTTCGACGAAGGCAAAAACATACTGTACGAATGCGGTCAAAATCCACTGTGTATCATTTCAATAATTGTTCTTTCACAATTTGTATTAATAATTAAATATTTCAGTTATAAACGGGTGTTTTTTTCCTCGCAAGTGTGTTGAAAAACGTCGTATGAAACTCGTGTGCATTTGGTCATTACACTCTCGGCTCTATTACGCCCTCGCCTACGGCTCGGGCTGCAAATCCGCCTCGACTGTAATGACCAACTTAGCACACTTGTATCATAATGTACTATTAATTATAACGACATCTTTTTTATCGATATCCTATCCCTAGAACGTGCCCCGAGTTATCCTAGGTATGTATGTTCATAGTTTATCAAATGGATTATGTATTTTTGAGACAGTTTGCTGTTTTTTCTTAGTTGTACTAATGTTTTTTAGGTTTTATGTCATTGTTCACAGGTTTATGATTTGTAATGTTAGTGTTTCAAGAAAGGTTCTTGTTGCATTTTTAGGTCCGTACATTCAAGTTTTTTTAATAAGCAACATCGTTTTTTCTTTTGAAATAATCCGTCCCGAATACATAACTAAAAGACCATTATGCCTCAATGTTTCACGTTTAACGGCCTTTAAGTGTAGTAAAGGTTACTTAAAATACTCCTTACAAAAACACAATAAGACGCTACATTCAAATAGCTTAGCTAAAAAGACATTAATATACTATTATGTTGATATAGTTAAGAACTAATCTCAAATGCAAAGCTGCAATACATAACTAAAAAGCCGTTGAGTACCTTAACGCCATTTTAGTTAAGTAATTTCGAATAGTTTTTTTTAAGAAAAAAACATCTAATTTTTTACGTTGGAATCATAAACTATAAGGTCGCTAAGGTGTACTTAGTGGCTCTTTAGTCAAGTATTTTTTTTATATTTACCAATATTATGCACAACTAAAAGGGAAAAGGAGTTTTTTTTCTAACTTAGACTAGTTATTTGTAATCAAGATTATCGCAATTTGATAGTAAAATTGACAAGCTATCTTTGGACATTTACCTTTTTTAGGGTTCCGTACCCAAAGGGTAAAAACGGGACCCTATTACTGAGACTTCGCCGTCCGTCCGTCGTCCGTCCGTCCGTCCGTCCGTCCGTCCGTCCGTCCGTCCGTCCGTCCGTCCGTCTGTCACCAGGCTGTATCTCAACAACGGTGATAGCTAGACAGTTGAAATTTTCACATATGATGTATTTCTGTTGCCGCTATAACAACAAATACTAAAAATAAAATAAAATAAATATTTAAGGGGGGCTCCCATACAACAAACTTGTTATAGATTATATATATGTATAGGTACGGAACCCTTCATGCGCGAGTCGGGCTCGCACTTGCCCAATTTTTTTGTATAACATACGGTTTTCAAGTAGCATATTTTTTAAATATTCCCCGCGTTTTTCGCTCATATCCACAAAATTAGATTAGCGACTTTTTAGTTAACGGACGGCAGATATGGAGAATTTCATTGGAGACATTGAACTACGCTTATCCATATTACTATTTAGTAGTTAAAAGTCATTACCTCTGTAAATACATGGATATATTGTTTTGACTTTAGTACAATGGTTGTCGGATGCCTAAGGACCACGGAATATTTTTAACCGACAACACTGAATCAAAAAGCAAGGTAATGCTTGATCCTGCTCCGCAAACGTAATTTATTACAGTCGTGAGAGATGCATTTCGATCTGTACCACCCCTCATAATAACCTGGCTAGACATTTGTCTAACACCTACTTGAGAACAGGTAAAATTCTTGTCTCTTATAATGAAACGTCGTCTGACTCACTTCCTCCTATTAACTCCAATGGAATATTAAACATTCCGTTTTATGTAATGGTAGAAAACTGATTACTTAAATCGAATTCATTCCAAGATTGCCCTCTGACCAAGTCCATTATAATTTGAATTATTACTTAACGAATTATTACTTATTAGATGCTAATGAAGTAGAATGGCTACCATTGAGTCAGTTTTGCCGTCCGGGGAAGCAAATTATCTCATCTAATTAGTGACTCGGGTCCCAAAGGTGTTATGTTCAGTTTTATTGTCGGTTGGGTACATAAAGATATCGAATCTGAAACATGGAACTGCGCTTGGAAACTGGTAAATGGTAATGCTGGTGTGGGTGTCAAGACCGCTAAGCTAGAATAGGATTAGATGGTCATGTTTGTTGCGTGTTGTGTGAATTGGGAAATTAGGCCAAAATAATCATGCATAGAAAAAAAAGAGATTTGTTAACAGTAGCCCAAATGTTAGCTGCTAGTTAATAAAGCGGAGGACTGATAAACTGAAGACTAACCAAAATAAGTTGTGTAAATGTGTAAAATTAATTTAATTTTGGTTTTTACTACTAAGCACAATTTGGCTATTTCTCAAGTAGTTAAACGAGTTGAGCTATTTATTTTTTCAGTGCAGATTTCGCAGAATCAGTGGTGAAAGAAGCTTATCAAAGAGGTAAAGCCATTCCATCATGGTGAAATAATGCAATGGGAAAATTGGAAAGCAATTTCAGAGCCGTTGATCATACAAAAAAATATAGGTAAGTATAGAAGAAACTTTATGAATGATAATTTGATATTACTTGATTTCTTTTACAAAATAAAGGAATGAGTTAACATTATATCCAAGGTGCAAATATTTCATTCAATGTCACCTCGCCTCTATTAAAGTCGACGATACCAACTACCGGGACAGCGTCGAGTAAGTACTCGTACCTTTAGGCATTTGACATGATTTGCGTCTAATCAAAATTCAACAAAGACGTCGTACCTATTCCGAATCGTAAACGTAAATTAAAACATTCTGACATTTGTGGCCCTCAGTTCTACGCTCACGTTCGCCTTTATTATTTTTCCTGGATTACTGCCGACGTCTACAAACATTAAAATATATTTAATAGCTTCTAATGTTCTCATCGCGTCGAATGGCTCTCAGAATAGTATACCTTTCCTCCATGTAATTACGAAGTGTCAAATATAATTAAAATTGTTTTAGTTTGCGGACGGCCACAGGCAGTCAAGCTGTTTTTTGATTGTATAAAAATAGTCTATTAGGAAAATTCTTTTGAAGAGCCCACATGAGCCCTGTCTAATGGCTGCCGACAAAATGACGTTCATAAACCTAACTCATTCTTAATGTGTGACACATTTGTAAGGAGTGAGAGGGAAGAATGCGAAAATACTTCCGGGAAAACTGCTCGTTACAATGATGTATGTTTGTGAATAATGGTCCTTAAAAATAGGTCAATACCTTTGTACGGAATTTATTAAAATACAAGTATTTTCCCTAGCCCATGAACGCGTCCCATGTAGCATACATGTTGTATAAGTGCATATACAGTCTAATACAGCGGTATTAAGCTTAATAAGTGTTGTATGAGCTCTAATGCAGCATGTGTATTACGCGGGGTCCCACTGAAATTGAGAGAATGCCTCCTATTCTTGACTCGGGTCTAGTAACTGTTACGAACCGGTAACCCGGTTATGAAAGCTTATTCATACTTTTTTGAGAAAAGTATCCAAATCGTCTGGCCATTTCATCTTTGCCTCTGGTCGCATGCATTAGCAAATCAAATACCTACAATGTGTGACGTCTGAAAGCGTTAATCAGCAGTGTAGTTAGGGCCAGCTTTAGCCATCGAGGCGCTCTGGGCGAGTATTATTCGTTGGGTGGTGTTCGGGCGTCCTATTCCTGGTTATTACCCTTAATTTGGCAGTGTACCACAGGAGGAACACATTCTTAGACCATCTTTTTCCATTTTTTTTTTGAATCATAATTTTTTGCTCTATTCTACCTTAACGAGGCTTGAACTAGCGACCTTCGTAAATTTTTGTCAAATTAAGGGTTAAAACGCCCTTTAGCAGTTGGCACCCCGGGTGCCCCGGTCAACTCACGCCTAAGGCCGACACTAAGTCTACTGTAAGACTATAAAGTTGTAACAATCCCGTTAATATTGTTATCAAGCGATCTAAAAATGTCGCGTTAAAACAACCACTGAAAGCAAAGTTTTATCTTCCAACAATTCTCATGTCACATTTTTCGTGCATTTTTTTCAGAAATGTGCCAGCATTACATTACGTACTAAAACGCTCTCGCCTCGGGGATACTTTTCAGTTCAGCGACGCAATAATTCTCGGTATCATTTGCAGTCGTTTGTATGTGGCGGACATATTGCGTGCTAGGAAACTTTCCCCTGCCCACCCTCGACAGTCCTGAAGATTGTTTCGTGATTGTTTTACAAGATGAGGAAGGAGTTGAATAATTTGTGAAAGTGCCGATTTGCATCAGCTGTAAGATTAAATTAATCAAAAAGTTTACATTTCAATATCAATATCGAATTTAGAAATAATTTCACTTCCTTTTTAGAAATTATAAGTTTATAAGATTCTTGCTGGAACAAGTATCGAGTAATTTCTAAAACCGTAACGCGACAGCTGTGGATCAAGATTAAATAATAATTAATTTGATGAATTCCTGGGTCGGTTTAAATTGTCCAAATGAATCCTGTCGTGTAAAGCTATTCCATTTTATACACCAATCAAAATCCCGAATTTACTGGAAGCAAAATCGTAACTGAAAATCATAATCATAATGTTTAAATAGTAGGTACTTGTGTTTCGAGAATGTGATCTGGGCAGACCGAAAGACTAATATTAATATTTAATTACTATATTATGATAACCTGTTTATTCACAATTACATTTCCCTTTTCTCTTATATTTCTTTATTTGTGCATGATTAAAATCATACATACTTCGGAACGTATATCTATGCCTACCTAATTTGTTCAAAGGGCACCTCGATACTTAATTATGAGTACCTAGATACCGTACCGAATTGACTTTTTCTTTACATGTAGTGGATAAAAACAGGTCCAAAAAGAAAATTCAATGAAGACACTTTTGCATTTCTACAACTGTAAGTCGGCTGCATATCTGAAATTCTAATCAATCCTAAGCCACTCGTTGCTTTTACGATGTCTCCGTCGCCGTGGAGTACTGCGATGCGAATCTGGTCCTACAGCAGGCTTGTCAACCCACAATTTAGTGCCATACATAAGTAAAATCGTCGTAGTATAAAAAAAAATCGACGCAGTGATTTCTTAAATTCCACAATACATTGGCATATATTACATCGGAAATATCTAATTTTTTGCTAATTGCGGTAAATAATAAAATCGAGCTGCACTGATACGCTGACATTTGAAAGAAGGTAAGTGATGCTCATGTCATTTGTTATTTTAACGATATGAATATTACATACCATTTTGAATTATACGCCTAGCAGAATAGACTATATAGGTATGAGAAATTAAATACATTTTACGTTAAAATGACATGTTACTAAACTAGAAAGAAATAGAGTGGTGATATTCGGGTTGGTTTAAATGGTTTCAGTATCAAAGATCGAGTTGAGGTCCAGATGTGAGAGATCGGACAGAAACAAAAAGTGTCGTGCGATAAAATTTACATGGTCGTATTAACGCTGAGAAGGATTCTTTGAAGAAAACTCAGATTCTCAGAAATTATACTTTATTTTGTCGTTTTACGCAAATACAAAAATACAACCACTAACTCAATCACTCGAATGCCCAACTGAATGAACGATCACTCAAGCAAAGCAATTCAATAAGAACTTTCCGTTACAGTCGTCATCCGATACAGATAATTTCAGTAGGAATCCTCTAGAGCAGACCTTCTGGACATATTCATCTTGTGAAAAGGGAGCGATCCTACATTTTATATTCCGATGCCCTGATCCCGGTGGAACTACTTTACGACCTCAAATCCCGTATTCAGCTGCTTGAGACCTTTTACTTATTAAAGTCTGTGGTTTCGCCTTCATTGTTTGTTTTAATGTTGCCAACTGCCTTTGGTTTCGTTTGGGGTGGCCACGTAAGTAAAAGTAAGTTTTGTTTTCCTCCTTTTGGATACAACTACTTCTAAGTAAAAAGTATTAAGCCAAAGTATTACGTCCCGGCCATGGCTTCGCGCGACTAGCGGAGCGGCGAGCGGCGGCCATAGATGGGAGGGGATGGTCCAAGTGCGATGTCCCGCTCACTCCTGTGACCACCGCTCGCCGCTCTGGAGTTACGGGCCGTTTTTAAGCCAAATTCTCAGTTTTGTTGATAAAAACTGCATAATTTATACATATTTAGTACGTCCATTTTCCCAACTTGTGGTATTACAGGAATATACAAGTAGGTACTAGGTAGGTAGGTTTTGTAATATTACCATTCATTAATCTATATGATTTGATATGCAGACCTGTCTGTCTAACTTAAGCATGAATAAAACTGTCATAGCTCATCCACCCTCACAAACTTTCGAACAGTTTATCACCCACTATTTCATCATCTGCAAAATGCATTCTAAATCGAACGCGCAAGGCCACAAATCTCTTCTGCCAGCGCTCAATACAAAGAGCTATACAATGTATGATACCCGTCAACGTAGCGAGCCTTAATAGCGAAACAAACGGGCAAATTAGCCTCTGCGCTCCCCGACAGATCCTGATTGATGGATGGGCCAAACCCGCAGCGCGACCGAGTCTTACGCAATTAGCTTCTCAACAAAATCCCTTAGATATACGACGTCCGCCAAATTAAAATGTATAGGGAATTGGATTTGAATTTGGGGCGTGCGGTTGTGGGCGTTCGGTAGCGTGTGATTTTAGATACCAACTACGCCCTGTTTGTATTGGCATGACTGTGGATAATTGCAGTCAAAGTATAAGTGAGCACCTCCCGTGTGATGAATTTAAAATCGTTCTCTTTATGATGGTAGGACAATAGGACCTTCTACATCACACAGAGTCTGCAAGGATTGGTAAGGCAGTAGATTTTGCATTTCCGCTCGTTTAGGTGTGGCGGTGAAATTATTACGGTATTTTGTAGGACTTAAGACTTCACTTTTTTTTTTTTTTTTTATGTCATAGGGGGCAAACGAGCAAACGTATCGCCTAATGGAAAGTGATTACCGTCGCCCATAAACACCTGCAACACCAGAGGAGTCACAAGTGCTTGCCTACCCGGAGGACGAAGATAGAATGCCTCTATGCTAGTAATTTCACCGGCTATCTTACCCCCACACCGGAACACAACAATGCGAACATTGCTGTTTGGCGGTGGGTTAGCAGGCAAGACGGTAGTAACAATCCGGACGGACCCTGCACGAGGCCCTACTACTCTAAAAACCAATACCAATATTCAGCTTGCGTGTTCGTCTGCTCATTTCATTACGAGTATACCATAAAAAATACTGTGATTGATATTATTACGCAAATGTAATTAATTCTTACCTGGGGTGAACTTGGCTGGACACGCTGCTGCGTGTCTAGATCTGCGAGCATGGCAGTCATAATTAGTAAGACTTTTTTTCTTTTTTTTCACAAGCAAGTCTTTTTTCCAACTAGTATGTCAAAGTTGGAACATAGGCATGTCAGGGCGAGAGAGACAGCTAACTGATGTTAAGGCACTTTACATAATCGTGTGAAATCAATCTGCAACATGTAATTTATACGGGGTCGCGATGCTTCGTAAAAACTGCATCTATATTTAGCTGTAGGTACTTTACATGTAATTACTATAATCTTTTTAGTTTTAGTCCATAAAGTACAGAATAGGCACTGCCACAGTACGGGATCCATTGCTAATTTACTGCATACAGCTTTATAGAGAAATTTGTATTACATACCATACTAACTACACAAGATCTACGGAATATACGTTGCCCTCTTACTTAGGGTACGGAACCCTGAAAAGGCCACATACATATTATAAAAAATATGATTATTTTAAAGTTAAATCAGTACCTTTCTTCTTATCAAATGAGCACATGACGAGTAAGTTCTTTCACCCATCTTAATCTAGAAATACTTTTATCTGTATCTCAATTAACATTAAAGTGGCTTTGTTGTCGAAACGACATTCTTTGTAATACATTCACATAAAAGTTCAGTGACCACGATATCAAACTGACAAGGCTGTGAATCAGCTAAAATGGTTGTAAAAATAGGTTAATGACTCCTGCTTTCAACACAAGCCAACCCTTTGCGAAGTATTTTCATCAATTCATCGTCATCTTTTTCAAGTTTATTCCAGTAAACCTGTGTTCCGTAGATAAAAAGCATTATTTTATGAATTATAAAAATTGCTAGTTTCGATTGACACTTGTCAGCCACAAAATGTATAGTCATAATGCTATATACTGTCTTAAGTTTTTGTTAGTTATAAATTTTTTTTTGCGAAACAATTAATTTTTCAGGATTTTAGTATTAAATTCTTAAAATTCATTGATATATCAATCATTGTTGTTTTCTTTTGTAAACAGTTATGTGTTTCTCATTCGATATTGGTAACAATAGGATAGTAACCGCTCAGCATACCACGAAAACTTTTTCCCATTTGCGGAAGACGAATATCTGCATAAATAGAACGTTGCAACCCCGAAAACATTTTAAATTAACAAAACCTCTAATCAACTTAAGGAAAAACAAAACACCAATTTATTAGAGCAGCCACTTCAAGTCCACTAAGTCACTTACAAAGTTTTTCGTCCTCCCCATAATTACAAAGAAGGATTAAGATAGTAAAAGAGAGTGCGGATTACTTAGGACGAAGGAAATGCGAGTGGTCCATTATTAGAATGTGCGCAACCCCGGAATCAGATAGCGGAAATTGTGACATTTACGAAATGTGGGACATGTGAAGGTTACTTAGTCACATTTCTGGAAAAAGCGTGTCACACTCTAGTTCCTTTAATAAAAATCTATTACCTACTGCAGCATAATACGCTGCATACTTACCTTTTTTTCATCAACCGCATGCTAACCTCCTTTGTGGTACTGGCCGTTAATAAGAAGTTTGTGTTTTTTTTATTTAAAATATCGTTCGTGTCAAATGAGATTATTGTTGACGGGTTGTCATGGAGAAATGGTTTTTTCTTATTCGTTACTTCGAGACGCTTTGAGTTTGAACTTATTTTCTGTAAATTATATTTCAATTATAGCCTGGATTTTCATGTGCTACAAGTTCAACGTTGTATCGGTGCGAGCTGCGTATTTTTTTGGTTGGCGGATCTGTCTATGTTTTTTAACGGCTGGGCATCCGAGGTACGTTATATTATGTCGTGACTTATTTTAAGATATTTTTTTATTTAGATATTCTTGCGGTTCAAAAATCTTATGGTAACAATATTATTTTCAGTATTCTGCCCGGAAATTAAATAACCAACGGCTGTTTTGGACTGTTGAGTCGTCGACGGGAGCCACAAGGTGGCGTTGATTTAGTTGGTGTTGATTTTCTCGGCGACGCCAGTTTTCCCCGGAAGCCGGGCAGTGTCATCACCTACCGCATGCACTTCAAGCTAAGCTAGACTGACAAGCGTCTATATTTTGTATATATTTAGTTTTCTTCACTGCGTTCGCCGGTTGTACCTACGATTTAGTTATTATTATTTTTTAAGTTTAGTTTACATTTCCAAATTGTACGTCAACGACCGAGCTGACTCCGGGTCGCAAACAAGATCAGAACTTTATGTGGCTCCAATGCACTATTTTTTCCTTTTTTACGCCACCGTCATTTAACCGTAGAACGTAGCTGCTTTTAGTTTAGTGTACTTATGTTGTTTAGTTAGTTTCTATTTTATTTAGTGCGGCTGATAGAAGTAGTTCGGCAACAATATTGTGTGTTTTGTTATTTTAAAATTTAGGAGGTTAACCCTCTCACTGTGCACGGATAAAATTTCCCTCCGTAATGTTACGGGGCATAAAAAATACCTTTTATTTTACCCACGCGAGCTTTGATGCCAGTCAGCTGTGAATCAACGACCTGTTAAATAATTAATTCTTTTTTAAGTTTTAACTTTCTTGTAAATATAGCGAGTAAATTCTTTTTTACATTTTATCTGTTTTTTTTTGTGTAAATAAAAGTGTAAATAATTAAATTTAAATAGTATCGAAAATAATTAAAATTTTAATATTATCGTGAAGTGGTTTTTTTTTTAAGTTTATGCTACAAAAATGGCGCCCGAATAAAAAGGTTTGTTGTTTATTATGAATAATAATTAAATTTGACTTCATTTTTTTTTAATTTTTAGAGGGGGGTGGGGTCCGCTAACGCGTTCATTTTTTTTTTCAGATATTTCCCGTTTCGAATATTTTTAGACTCAGCCAAGTATACCAGGCAGTCTCTGACTCGCCGGGTATATTCAGCGGTCAGCCGCGAGTTTTCGTCTTCGAAGCCTACCTGTTTACTTTCTCTGCGTTCTTTTAAACAAAACAATATATATATTTTTTTTATTTGCAACCATCTTTAATTTGTTTGTATATTGAAGTGTACCCGTTTACTTTATTTCCGTTTTCCTTTCTCTAGTTAAGTCCTTCTCATGAAGTTAAGTCAATGTAATAATAGATTTTATTACATTTTTGTTGGGTATTAAAATTCTTTTTTGCGATTTTCTGGTTTTTGTGTCAATATCTTGCAGCCTAAAATGGATGACCCAAGCGAGTCACCTATTCGGGAAACGCCCCGTCGCTTTTCTAATCCCTTTGTTCCGTCTCCACGCGTATTGGAACCGCATTCCTACGATGACGAGCTACCGGCGCCAAATTCGCGCGACTTACCACAACCACCTCCTGCACATGCGTTCTTTCAAACCAACCAGGAGTCATTGAGCAAATGGAACCTGTCCTTTTCTGGAAAGTCCTGCGTACGTGAATTTTTTGCGCAAGTCGAAGAAGAAGGTATAGCTCGTGGTTTTGCCCCTGCTTACGTTGTCCGTCGGTTTCATGAGTTGTTGTCAGATAGCGCCTTGAAGTATTTTCGCTCGATTCGACAACCAGGACTGTCTTATGCAGAACTTAAGGCCGCGTTTATTAGGACTTTTGACGTGGCAGATTATGACTTTAAAGTCGAGCGACAACTCCGTACTTATCGACAGGGTGAACATCAATCGGTAGTTGACTTTGTAATTGACGTTAGGGATCTGAATTCAAAGTTGAAGAACCCGATCTCTGAGGGTGATTTGTTCACTATTATCAAGTACGGACTGCACCCTCGTTACCATGCGTGTCTGGCGACTAATATTGTAAGAGACGTGGATGCTCTTCTAGAAATAGCCAGGAATTACGAAACTTTTTCAGAACCTTCTTCGGCAGTTATCGCTCCTGTTGATGTGGAACCTTCTCGCATTATCTGCTTGAAATGCAAGTCAACGGGTCATCACTTTCGTTTGTGTCCCAACGTTGCTGGTCCTGTATGTTTTCGGTGTAATCGCGTTGGCGCTATCACTCGTGACTGTCCGCAATGTAATCAAGCCTCAAATTCAAAAAACTAGATAACGGCGCACCAGCAGGTCCAGTGGTGTTGCCGCTAGTTGTCAATAACTCCTTAGATAATCGTTTGTACATTGAAATTTCCATAGCCGGGAGCAACGTTAAAGCTTTATTGGATTCCGGCGCTCAAGCTTCTCTTATTGATGTGGCCCTTTTGTCTAATCTTGGCATATCTTATTCTACGGATATCCAGCCGTCAGTGGTATCGGCTGACAATTCACCCATTAGTATTTTAGGTGGTGTGGACATTCCTATTTATTTTAATGGTTCTTCGATTGCCCATCCCTGCCTGGTAAGCTGTGGGTTACCAACGCAATTTATCCTCGGTATTGAATTTTGGAAATCCTTTGGTTTGACTGATATTTTGAGTCAGGCTTTTAAGAGTGATACGGCTGGCAAGCTCTTTGTTCCGGCTGGTCCTCAATCAGAAAGTCAACCTCATAGTGTTTGTGAGGCTCGCTACATTCACCCGCGTCATGTTTTGACTGCGGAGCAGGAAACCAAGCTTCAGTTTGCGATAGAGTATTTTGAGGAAATTTCTTCTGAGAAGATTGGTTTGGGTTGTACATCGTGGTTGTCACATTGTTTTTTTTTGTTTTGATGGGAGGATAACTGCAGCATAATACGCTGCATACTTACCTTTTTTTCATCAACCGCATGCTAACCTCCTTTGTGGTACTGGCCGTTAATAAGAAGTTTGTGTTTTTTTTATTTAAAATATCGTTCGTGTCAAATGAGATTATTGTTGACGGGTTGTCATAGAGAAATGGTTTTTTCTTATTCGTTACTTCGAGACGCTTTGAGTTTGAACTTATTTTCTGTAAATTATATTTCAATTATAGCCTGGATTTTCATGTGCTACAAGTTCAACGTTGTATCGGTGCGAGCTGCGTATTTTTTTGGTTGGCGGATCTGTCTATGTTTTTTAACGGCTGGGCATCCGAGGTACGTTATATTATGTCGTGACTTATTTTAAGATATTTTTTTATTTAGATATTCTTGCGGTTCAAAAATCTTATGGTAACAATATTATTTTCAGTATTCTGCCCGGAAATTAAATAACCAACGGCTGTTTTGGACTGTTGAGTCGTCGACGGGAGCCACAAGGTGGCGTTGATTTAGTTGGTGTTGATTTTCTCGGCGACGCCAGTTTTCCCCGGAAGCCGGGCAGTGTCATCACCTACCGCATGCACTTCAAGCTAAGCTAGACTGACAAGCGTCTATATTTTGTATATATTTAGTTTTCTTCACTGCGTTCACCGGTTGTACCTACGATTTAGTTATTATTATTTTTTAAGTTTAGTTTACATTTCCAAATTGTACGTCAACGACCGAGCTGACTCCGGGTCGCAAACAAGATCAGAACTTTATGTGGCTCCAATGCACTATTTTTTCCTTTTTTACGCCACCGTCATTTAACCGTAGAACGTAGCTGCTTTTAGTTTAGTGTACTTATGTTGTTTAGTTAGTTTCTATTTTATTTAGTGCGGCTGATAGAAGTAGTTCGGCAACAATATTGTGTGTTTTGTTATTTTAAAATTTAGGAGGTTAACCCTCTCACTGTGCACGGATAAAATTTCCCTCCGTAATGTTACGGGGCATAAAAAATACCTTTTATTTTACCCACGCGAGCTTTGATGCCAGTCAGCTGTGAATCAACGACCTGTTAAATAATTAATTCTTTTTTAAGTTTTAACTTTCTTGTAAATATAGCGAGTAAATTCTTTTTTACATTTTATCTGTTTTTTTTTGTGTAAATAAAAGTGTAAATAATTAAATTTAAATAGTATCGAAAATAATTAAAATTTTAATATTATCGTGAAGTGGTTTTTTTTTATAAGTTTATGCTACACTACCTACTAGTGTGGACTTCATAGGAAAATATTGTTCAAAAAGGATACGTGTCGTTATAAAAAGTATTAATAGATGTAGATGCCGTTCTTATAGCTAGTTACTTTCATACTTTTATTGTATTCAGTCAGTGATTTAACGTCAACGACATCTATTGATACAGCAAAAAGGCACAGACTCATACAGGTACGGTACCTAATTCCATAACCATAATTTTTCTATGAGCAAAGTGTCCAGCCCACTGCCACTTAAGTTGGACAACAAGAGCTACATCTACGACCTTGGTTCTCTTGAGGATCTCCTTGTTTCTAATTCGATCACGCAGAAGACTACGAGCATAGCTCGGTCCATCGCTCTTATTGCGTTTCCGTTGGGGCAGGAAGGTTCTTGAGCGGCGACCGCGTACCGGACGAAGCTTGGGAAGGCCCCTAATAGCCCCTTAGTGGACGTCTTTCGGCTGATATGCTGATGAATCATTCTACCTTTATGATATTCATTAGCCGGTTAGAGATTTCGGATACCTTCTAGTTATGAACCTAATTTTATAGGTGCTTTAAGATTGTTATTTCGTTTGGATCAATTAATACTAAACTCAAAGCGGAATCCGCAAAATGTCTTAATTAAAGGACCTATTTCTTTATTCAGTTATTCGTACGTGTAGATGCAGTTTCAAGTAACTAAAAATTATCCACGATTCCCATTATATTACAAAAATATCAAGCTTTAATCTGAACATCGAGATGCTACCTCAGGGTAGTAAGTCCGATCGTTGCTTTGGAAACTGAAAACTCTTTCGAATTTACCTTTAAGTAGCGTAAAAGTGTCTTTACAACTTTACCTTTTGCTAGGAGGAAAATAAGCAACTTTTAAACTTTGGTCTTTATCCCTGCGGGATACAGTCTATAAGCGTATTCTTTTGTGTTTCTGGTTAAACTGGTGGTAGTGCATTATTGGAAATTCCTAAACGTTCGAAACGTTCGCGATATCGAACGGACAGAGTACGTAGACTACGATAGTTTGAGCTGCGATTGGAGCAAAGTCCCGCCTCGGACGTGCAAGATTTTCCGCTAAAGGTGGGGTTTTTCCGACCCCCAAAATATATCACTAAAGAGGAACGACCGAAGCATTTTCCTATTTCAACGAATCTCTATAAACCGTTTAAAGTAATGGTTTGAGTCGAACACTTCTCAGCTAAGAGCGAGCGGTTTTTAATGGATTGCAAACTGTACGTTTTAGAGAAGAATTTTTAACAATACTAACAGATATTCACAAATAATTGATATGATGCTTTGGAGAAAACTATATTGTATGCCTGTGAATACGTATAAGTACGTAGGTGTATATTAAGAAATATGTGACTGAAAAGGAAACAAATAGTAACCTTTTCATATTACAGAATTATGCAATCAGTGCCATAAAAATACTAAGTACACATTCTTTTCTTTTAATTTATCGTTTCGAACACGAAAATTTAAATAACATATTTTCGGCAACACCGCATTATCGCCGTCCAGCACGAAGCAACTAGCAAAGTAGGAACTCTCATAAAACAAAGTGTCAGTTATTACATTAATAACGGAGGGCCCGCAAAAACCCTACCCTTTTTGTTTATCCCTCGGGCCTGCAACTTCCGCCTCTATGATGGAAGCGTAGATGTACTTTTCCACGAAATTTATGAATAGAGAATGTGTTTCGCTTTGGTTATAAATATAGCAGGCATGTGAAAGTGTTACGCCATGTGTTTTTGTTGATGTCGAAAAAGTTCGGGAGGATTTTTTTATTTGTACAATGTTTCGATCTATCTAGCGTGCGGAATGCTCTGAGTCAGTGAATTAGAACATTGTGTGCAGCTGGCATTGACATTGCAATTTGGTTTTCTATGCAGTGAATCGTGAATTTGTGTTTAGCTTTCAGGAATGCCTTTTTTGAAGAAAGTCTGTGTATGGAAATCTGTGATTGTTTCGCTGAACCTTAAATTAGTCTAGTCAAAAACCTCAAAGAGTGGTAAAGAGTAGGTATTGTATTTTTTTTGGAATTTTAGCGTATTTTTAGTCGGTTTGCATTTTTTTAGTGATTTGTCACTGCTTTTAGCCCTTCTGCTGTTTGATTACCGGCTTAACGTGCCAAATTGCACATGGTAGGTACCTATCAGGGTAAGCAGTGACAAATAACTATATATGTATAAATGCAACCTACGACACGCTGAAAGGGTCCGTAATGTTTAGTATAATTATTGTTCAATAAATGTAATACAGTTTCCCATATGTAACTTTTGATATAACACGTTTGCTGAAGATATTAATGCTCAACATAACCTAATATCTAATTCAACCTACAAGTAGATAGATTTGAGTTGAATCATCATCATCATCATCATCATGATTTCAGCCACAGGACGTCCACTGCTGAACAGTGAAAACCTCCCCCAGTGACTTCCAGATCGGCTGGTTGGAAGCGACCGGCATCCAGCGGCTTCCTGCAACCTTTACCAGGTCGTCTGTCCACCTTGTGGGTGGACATCCCACGCTGCGCTTGCCGGTGCGTGGCCTCCATTCGAGAACCTTACTGCCCCATCGGCCGTCAGTTCTACGTGCTATGTGCCCCGCCCACTGCCACTTCAGCTTGCTTATCCGTCGGGCTATATCAGCGACTTTTGTTCGTTCACGGATCTCCTCATTTCTGATTTGATCTCGCAAAGAAACACCGAGCATAGCCCTCTCCATAGCGTGCTGTGCAACTTTGAGCTTCCTTATAAGGCCCACAGTAAGAGGCCACGTTTCTGTTCCGTATGTCATCACTGGTAACACACATTGATTTGAATAAATCAAAAGAAAAAAATGCGTTCTACCAAACGTTCCATGCAAATCGTTATATTAGGTCACAGCACATTATATCAAACATCGGACACCCGTTGAACCCATATAGTGTAAAACAGGTGAAATAGTGGTTTCCTTTCATACATCACCTGTCAAAGCGGCCAAAAAGGCTTAGCGCGTCCAGTCCCAGTAGATATCGTCCCTAGCAGCTGATTTATTGCGGGTCTGTCCACAAAAACCAGCTCGTAAGCTGTTTCCGTAGCCCGCGTCCAAATATTTCTGCTCGTCTTTAGTCTAACAAAGGTTTTTGTTGTATTGATTTATGGTGCACGCGATCCTGGGCCCGGATTCGACGAGGCATTGCGATATACTCAATTTACCAATATTACTGCGTTCGAGTTGCATTAAGTAGCTAATAATAGGTACTAGGTATAGTAGTACCTACGGTAGAAGTCAAATTGGTTATATTGCTCGCTCTTGTAATTTATACTTAAGTGATGTTTATTTTATTTGTTTATTTATTATTATTATAGAAGGTATAAAAACTTACTTATAGCCATTTTGAATTTGATATCCCATCAAAATATTATTCAGCATAATGATAAATAAAATATCATCTTCTACGAATAGAGCACATCGCTAACTTAGACGTATATATACTGTATACTGTATACTGGTGATCTCTCTCTCTTAGCATTGTCACTTAATTGTAGCGTGGACTTTGGCCCCTCCTTGCTGTGAGTTACATTTAAGGTTTTTGTGTTATTTGAACTAATGGGAGGTTAGTGGTTTTCTTTCGAAGTTTCCTATAGTAATATATTGCAGGAAAATGGTATCCATGAAACGAAAAATACTAGACAAATATTTTATTTTCTACGATTAACTTTTTTTCCTTCGATAACTACGAGAATAAGTACATACTATAATAATAACATTCATAATATCAACACTACGCAGAAGCAAACACGCGTAGTCGCGGAGCATTGCAAACACGATGGTCTGACGAAGTGAAAGAGGGCACCTCCTCAAAATTAAAAATAAAATCTACCAGTGGTGAGGACCGCTACTGCGGACCGGAATCGATGGCGGCAGATTGTCCGATTGAGAGATTCTAGTGACCTCAATCCTCGGTAATGAAGAACCGATTGAAGAAGAAGAGACGCAAAAAAAGGTAGTTTTTTGTCTCCTCTCGGATGAAATTGCGGACACTCTCGTATGTATCTTGATACATCCTTTTCAAATCTATATGATGTATCGAATTCAGCTTTAATAAAAATAAAAAGAAAAAAAAAATTAGAATGTTGTATCTATACCAAGACACTAAAATGAATAGGTACAGTTAGTAGCTGATCTGAGACAATGATCTGTAAAACCCTTATTTTCTTGTTAATAGAAATCCGTGTGTAGGGTAAATCGCCAATAATTAGCCACCGTTTAATAACTGGCCACCTCATACTAAAAATTAACTTTGTTCACCTACAAACATAATTCATTTAAGTATAAGGTGGCCAGTTATTGAAGGGTGGCCAGTTATTGAACGGTGGCCAGTAATTGACGATTTACCTTAATAATTTTGAGCACTTGACGTGCTTAGCAACTTCTACTGCTGACTGTTCCATAATTACGACACTTTATAAAGATAGCCTGTAACTACTTAGGTTTAGTATATCCACATCCAATAGGATGTGGATATACTATTAATAAATATAATATTAATAAATATAAATATAATATAATATAATATATATTATTAATAAATAATAGTGTGTAAGGTGAGTCGGGGCTATTGTAGCTATGGGGTTATTGTATCTTCTTACCATTATAATGGTCTGTGACCATTATAATGGTCTGTGTATATATAGGATACACAGACCAATGGTATATATACACAATCCTATATATACACAGACCATTTTAAGGGTCACAGACCATTATAATGGTAAGAAGATACAATAACCCCATAGCTACAATAGCCCCGACTCACCTTACCTTGTTGTTTGCAGCCGCTGCATGGGATTGACGGCCGTGAAATAGAATCTCACGGAAATGTGTGGAAGGAGCCGGATATTTATTTTCTTAGTACTTACAAACCTTTATTCTTTACAAATATTCAACGCTTCTAGTTTCAGTAATAAGTGATCAGAATAGGTGACCGTCATTTATATAAATGAGAGTTTATCGTTTGCATAAACTTCTATTTTACTTATATATCTTAAACCTCAACAAAATATGAATAACCAACAATAATAATTAATTCTCGGAATCTCAAAAACATCCATATACACACATAGTATGGCCGCTTTTTAGGGCATTAGGTAAATAAGGAATATATTATTGTTTATTTATTTTTATTCTAGTTTCGCCTAGCCGTTTACAACAAATATGTTATTTATTAACCTAAATTTGCCTAGCTGTCCGTAACACTAATCATAAAATGATTTGTCCGAATTTCGAAACCAAGAAGTTTACATACAGGATTTTTGTAAGATTCATTCAGTAGAATCCATTACGTTAGTTTAGGTTTGTTTTATGATTTATGATATAACTAGCTGCGCCGCGCGGTGTTATCCGCTCATCCCATGGGAACACTACATTTTTGGGATAAAAAGTAGCCTAAGTGTTAAATCACGGTATCAGCTACCTTTATACCAAAATTTATCAAAATTGGTCCAGGCGTTTGAGCGTGAAGAAGTAACACACATAAACACACTCACAAACTTTCGGCTTTATAATATTGGTGTGATAATCCTAAAAGTTAACGCGTGTGAAAAAAATAAGTTAGATATCAGACGACGGTAGGAAAAGGAATGATCCTTACTCAAATTTGCCATATATGATAATTATTATAA
This sequence comes from Apotomis betuletana, assembly GCA_932273695.1. Taxonomy (NCBI): domain Eukaryota; kingdom Metazoa; phylum Arthropoda; class Insecta; order Lepidoptera; family Tortricidae; genus Apotomis; species Apotomis betuletana. The sequence continues at coordinate 15,449,428 of OW026300.1, forward strand.
GGTAATTCACCCCAAATCGCCGCGTATATTTCGGTCACTAATTATGATGCACTAGAAGCAATAAAGTGGATAAAATCAGAGAACTTTATATATTAACACAAAGTACATACCTACTGACAAGCACCTAACAGAGAGTTCAGAAATAATATGCCGACTTTCAATCCGGAGGTCGTGGGTTCGAACCCGGCCCGTACCAATGGGTTTTTCGGAACTTATGTACGGAATGTCATTTGATATTTACCACTCGCTTTTCGGTGAAGGAAAACATCGTGAGGAAACCACCTAAGCCCAATAAGGCCTAGTTTCCCCTCTGGGTTGGAAGGTCAGATGGCAGTCGCTTTCGTAAAAACTAGTGCCTACGCCACATCTTGGGATTTAGGTAGCCGACCCCGATTGAGAATTTATTCTCAAAAAATAGGACAAGGCTAGGAGGATGATGATGAGGATGATGATTGTACAAAAAATAATTTATTACTATTACATTTCATTTTTGAGTACATCTTACAATTATATTGAGGAAACTTAAATTTACTTTAGGAATAAGAGATTCATACAGTGCTTACTTCTACCGCACGATTTAAAGCATAGTTACATATGTACATGTGGTATGGTATTTGGATTGCTTGCGTCATTCGCAGGTCCAGTTCAAATATTTATAGATGTACCGTTTCCAATAATGGAGTATTTCCCATCACTATTGTAACATAAAAATTCAGTTTATAATACGTTTACGGACACACGACCATTTGGACACTTGCATGAGATGCCACTGACATAGCTCGTACAAAAAAGTTCTAGCCAAAAACGGCACAGCACATTTGCCGCCAGTGCCGTATCACGAGGTTCTTAATTTACGTCTCTCGACGTACTTCGCGAAAGTGTTAACTGTGAAGAACGTGGGGCTTTACTTTCATGATCGTTATATATATATATAGTTATAGCGATCTATCTAAATGAGTCAGTATGGAGAAGTCAGAAACTACGGGAGATGGCGATATTTGTTTTTAGGAACCATGTCGTCGATTTTAGATGTAGGTAATAAAAAAAGAAAACCCATTTTATTTAACTACATAACCGGGAATCGAACCTGGTCAAAATTCTGTAATCGCATATCGTATTCGTTATTATAGTCGATTCCGTGAGTACCCGGTTATGTATCGGATTGTAAAAATATAATTGAATGCCGTTTTTATTAATTTAAATCGACGCCATGTATTGAAAAAAAATTGCTCATTTTTTTAATTGAATCTTTTATCGATTCTGTTTTAATGTGGAAATACCAAATTTTTACTTTTATAAATATTGACACAAAGATAAATGTAGAAGAGCGCCATCTCTCTCGCGGTCCTCGCACTTGCTGTAAAGCAATGGGGACTGGGGATCGTGCGTGTAAACGCACATCCTAGGGTATGGCTAATGCGCATAAGCATTTTAAACACACATGACACAGAGGGCGCTCCAGTAGCGTAGAATTATGGAATCAAAGATTTGGTGTGATTGACGTAACGATGTGATAGCTCAGTTGGTAGAGCACTGCGCCGGAAACGTAGGGTCGCAGGTTCGAGTCCTGCTTACATTGCAGTGGATCACATTCAATTTTTCTTTGATAATTTACCTTTGTGTCAATATTTATAAATAGCTCATCTAGTTTTATTACTTGAGAAATAGCCAAATTGTTCTTAGTAGTAACCAAAATTATGCTGATCTTAGGGCCGATTTTTCAATCACCAGATAAATTTATCTGCCAGTTAAGATTATTGCTATCCTTTTCTCCCGTCATATAAAAGAAAAGTGACAGCCATTGAAAAATCGGCCCTTACACAACTTATTTTGGTTACTAGTAGCCCTCAGTATGTCAGTCCTACTAGTTATGTATGTAACTAGCAGCGAACATTTGGGCCACCGTTAACAAATCTTTTTTTTTTCAGTGTGGTTCCGAATAACAGATTTCTCTAGCTCTTATAGTTTCTGACCTCTCCTGTATTTTAAAGAGGACTATTGTAAGGTTTTTCCACTTATGTAAACTTCACTAATAGAAACGATTCAAAGACCAAACATAATGCAAAATGATACCTCTAACCGACATCTTTTGCAATATTAGGATGAAGCGCATTCGTCTTATATTGTATTGTGTTCATTTTTGTATCGTATCTATAGTATTTATAATAATTATAATAGTATACATAGTATAGTCATTCGTGTTCAATGTTAATAATCAAATTGTTTTTAATTGACCTCTGGCCGGGTCAAGGAGGGAACTGCTATAAAACTAATGATAATTTAAATTGATGATTCGAAAATAATCGCGTAAATTGTATTTGTGCAATTAAGCATACATAAACCCACAGATATGCGTATATAATTTATATAAATGTATCCGAATATCATGTTTTTGAAAAATATATTTCGTCTGTGAACCCGAATTTACCCAACACCAGATATGTACATAAACTATTATTACTATTAGTATCAAATACATATACACAATCTACAAAATATGGTTACCTATCTGAAACACTAATTTTTGTTTCCAAGGTTTTTAAAAAGATGTTTATAAAAGCCTGAAAATATTACGGGTTTCAGGAAAAAATCACTTTCGGACAAATGAACATTTGGCGAAACGTTACAGACGGGAAACAAAAAATTGTGTTTCAGAAGGGTTACCACAAAATATCTCACTATAATGCAAATGCCACTTGGTATATGTACAAATTTGGTAAATAATCATGCTACTTACATATCTTTTATTTAACATAAAAAACAAAAGAGATATACGAATATTTTGATAAAAATCACAATACAGCGTTGTGGTGATAGCCTTAAGAGGCCTTATTCCTTTTAAAATGCTGATTGTTTAGACATTTTTCTCTATGATCAAACATGTTTCTGAACATATTATTGATGTTACTACCTAGAACAGGGCTATTGGGATTTATTGGATATATTTGAAACCTACAGTTTGAATTTTGCATTGATAATTTTTGTTCGAAAAACTACTCGAAATTGACAAAATTCACGTGGAAAATTCGTTTTATCAACTTATTTTCGACTGCACGCAATGAAAGCATGAAATAGCTACGTTACTACCTAGAACTCGGGAAAAAGTATTATTCCCTTCAAAAAGTTGGTTGAGATTATCAATATATTCGTCATAATATGAAAAAAAACAATTTTAAAAGGAATAAGGCCTCTTAAATTATAAAACAATTGACAGTCGATGGCCTCAACTCGAGTGTGTAGGTACGTCAAGGCTTTCGAGCAATTTATTATACTACAATCACTTGGCAGGTTACTTGACCATTGTACCATATTTAGATACCATACTTAAACGTTCTCGAACCATAATGGAAAACTGTCAAGACTAGAACTAGGTTCCTACATTTTTTATTGATCTATTTATTTTCTCAAATATGTCGAGTCAACTCAACCAATTTACACTATACCTACTTACCCAATTATAACCAATAAATTAAATTATATACAGCGCGAGCAATCCTTATAGTAAACAAACGCGAACGTTTGTTGGTTTGTTGCTTGTAATCGATTTTGTATCCAAAAAAAGATACTAAACGTTAACAAAACTCTTCGGTATCCAGATTAAGTCACGGGAAGGAAGTAAAATAAATACAGGATAATATGCATCTCTGCCGAAAGCTATCTACCTACAGAAGAAAGGCATCTCATCTTCATCAGATCAGCTATACGCTTTACCAGGGCATTCTCATGTATTTTGGATCACAATCCCCATGCTGTATAAATATTTTTCTGCGCTTTGTGACTACAGTTAATGCAAATTTATTATGTCTTGTCACCAGGCCGCATTTGATAAACCAATCAAATAATTACAATTTCGGCCTTTCAGCTAATGTTAAAACTATCACTATAAGTACCAGTACCTATTTATAATATAGATCCTATATTATTTTAAACACGGGCACCGAGCGATAGAGTCAGTGCTATTTAAGGATGATGTAAATACCGAGAATTGCATTTTTTTCGTACAAACAGAACATCTTCGTGTTACGTAAACTTAACCGACATATATTTAAAAGTCGGTACACTACTGTATAAAATTTACACTGATATTTTATATTACAATGGACCAATGATGCGAGAAACTACCGATGGCTACACAATGTCACGTTTCAAATGTCTCTGAATCTTCTGTTCTTTCAATACCGTGCGAGCAAGTCAGGTGATGCCGAGTCGTACGACAAGCAAATTCCCAAAAAGATATGCTAGCCCTGTTATGTGCAATGATAGTCGTCTTTATTTGATAAATAAATGATAATACATCTTTCACTCTCGCATTCACTTGTCAAAAAGTGACGGATACAAAACGCAACCATCATATTATCAGGCTTACTGGTAGGTATCCGACGTTGACAGAAAAATCTGGAATCATCATAATATTCTCAAATCATCATAAATGCCCGCGTGTCCCTTTTGCGATGTACGCTCATTACTAAGGAATTCATTATCTTACACATATATTTCTACTTCAAAGTTAAGTGGATGATGCCTCTGACTCTTCATTCTGACGGTGACGAAGTTGTGGCCCACGCCACCTTCGGTTATATTGGCACTGGCATGAGAAAAGTCGTTGTCTATAGCCGCTATACCCTGTAACAAATAAAGGAAATAAGTAAGATATACGTGTATCTAGATGACATCACTCAACATTGAGCGCGACGACGCCGCCAAGGAGTGGAGACAGTTTTGGGATTTTTTTACATAAATAAACTATTTTATAAATAATTATATATATTATATTTATATATTTATTTATTTATTTATTCAAATTAGTTACACAGCATTACAGTGATTAAACTAAGGCACTGTGAACTACAAAATTAAACATAAAATAAAATAAAAACTTAAATCTAGTTTGATGTAGGCGACGTAACAGCGTGGCTCCGTTGCGTCGTCGTATATTATATTGATTTGTAAAGTGCTCGAGTGGAGACCTCGGACCAGCAAGCGCAGCGTAGGACGTCCACCTACAAGATGGACAGATGACCTTATAAAGGTCGCCGGAAGGCGCTGGATGCAGGTCGCTTCCAACCGGTATATATGGAAGTCCAAAGGGGAGGCCTATGTTCAGCAGTGGACGTCCTATGGCTGAGATGATGATGATGATGAAACTATTTATAAGTCTTCAGATATGATTGAGCCTGTGACAACTTCATCTCACATTGGATGACTTAAATCCAATTTTAGGTTATTAAATATACGGAGTTGACAGCTGTGCACGGGTCCAGTGTGTATACGTAAAGCGTGATAATTTAATGATTATCATTAGGTACTCATTAATAAACGTAATGTTTCTTTTTATGTGATTTAAATGTTTGATATTGATTATTCTTAGTCAACATGACAGTGTCTTTATTCTGTGACATGACAAAAAATAAAAATACCCAGTCGAAAACATTTTTAAAAAACGTGCACAAGCATTCTTCAATGAATGCCACCTAAATGTTAAAAATATTTTAGTAATTTGACATAAGTATAAGACTGGTGGACCACGGGGGACCGTAGAGCTGGCTGCAGTTTCCTCGCTCAACGTATTAACCTTGCTATTCAGCCAGGAAATGCTGCCAGCGTTTTCGGGACCATGCCGAAGGGGCGCGATTTTTAGGGTTCCGTAGTCAACTAGGAACCCTTATAGTTTCGCCATGTCCGTCTGTCCGTCTGTCCGTCTGTCCGTCTGTCCGTCCGTCCGCGGCTTAGCTCCGTGATCATTAGTACTAGAAAGCTGAAATTTGGTATGAGTATGTGTATGTATTACGCCGACAAAACGGTAAAATAAAAACTAAAAAAAAAATTTTTTTTTGGGTAGCTCTCGAACACCTAAAGTGGGGGTGAATTTTTTTTTTCGCGTCAACCCTAGTGTGTGGGGTATCGTTGAATAGGTCTGTTAAAAATAATAGGGGTCTCTAAGCATTACTTTTTGATAAAACCAGTAGTTTTGTAAATATTCGCTCCGAAAATAAAAAAAAATGTGTCCCCCCCCCTCTAACTTTCAACCACGGGTCAAAAAAATATGGAAAAATTTATGAAAATGAGGCCTTATAAGTACTTTCAATGAAAACTATATTGATCAAAATCGGTCCATCCGTTTTTGAGTTATCGCAAAATTTCATAATTTTCTTTAAAAGGACGTAAGTTGACTTCCAGAAGGTAATAAGTAATTGCAGTTGCTATGGCGTTTACGACCTTTTTAAAGAACTTGATATCTTTCTCTAACTTAAACCTCGGGCGTCTCTTGTGAAGGATGAGTAACTACGGAACCCTACACTGAGCGTGGCCCGACATGCTCTTGGCCGGTTTTTTAAGTCTTTTTTACACTGTTTTAGAGCTTAATGAAATAATAATGAAATAATGAACTTTATTCTTCAAGTAGGCCACAAGGGCACTTTTACATGTCTGAGACAAGAAACGCCGAAAGAAAGAGGTTTATTTTAGTACTTAAGTTAAGTTTTGAGGTTATAATTGTATTTTAATTTCTGTGTAAACTAAATATACATTTACCTAGTTATAAATATTATTTTTATCGTGTTAGTATGTATCAATAATAAATGTAAATTTATCATTTAGGACCAGCAGTACAAAAATGTATATAACATATATTAATGCTTACGTCTCTGCTTAATTTAGCATAATTCTATTTTTTGAAACGTAAGCGAGTAAATGCGAAACGATAGTCATTTATAAATATTTATATACGCTTCCGCCACGGAAGTTAATATAAAAACGACATAATTTAGAATAAAATATCGGTCGACTGTTCACAGGGTGTTTACAAAATAAACGTTTACCTACTTACAACTTTAAAATAAAAACTCCAGTCGACAGTAGGTATATATACCTAAATATTTACACTGGCATTTTCCCATGGCTTCCCGTGACCAGCGTTTTGCTCGTTTGGGAACTGTGCATTTTCCCCGGATCCCCGACCTTTAATCTATCTCCATTCATAAAATCACGTTTATACGTTACCTTTTTGAGTAAAGACGGACATAAAGACATACCAATAAAAACGCTTTCAGATTTATATGGACAAGGATTTACGTGACACAAATTGTATAAGAACGGTTCACTTAATTTTTTCACCACTACACACATGGCCAAGAAATGTTAATTTACAATCATTTAACAAGCAATTAACGGTCGTCAATCTCTTGACGTTAAAGGTAAAACCCGCGTTTACTTGGAAATGCTTTCTTTAGCAAATAGTTGGATGCAAAAACACAAATTCCGGTTGTAGTAACATCTAAGTGCGCAGTAAATATCGTACAGTCCGTTCGTTCTGACTTGTTCTGTGTAGTAAACAAGATTCTAACCTCAAAATTGACATTTAATGTCATAAATTTCTGTTTGCTAGGAAGATCATAAATTCCATTTATAAAATTGGCAGTGATGGCCAAAATAATGACTCGGGTTTCTTCATTTACGAGAAAATTACAGTTTTCGACGAAAAAGTCATACTTTGAGGTTAAAATCTTGTTTACCTACTAAATTAAACAAGTAAAAACGAAAATACTCTTTTTGGCCTGGAAGAATTTTAATTTAGTTCTTATCGGCGTTACCGGGTGCTACCGCCATCACTGTCGTAGGCAAGGATGTGAAAAGTTTTTCATTATAACTTATTTTTTAGGATTACCTGATATAAAGATATTAAACGATGTAAAATTTAAATATTATGACCTAAATGCCTGAAAGACTATTAAAAATACCTACGTGCAAAAGTTGTTTACTTCTAATTGTAATCTTATGAGTACCTATAAAATGTGCTATGCTTGTTGAACTGTGCAATAAAAAATCATCGCGTTGTATTATGTTATAAATACATTTATGTAAACTACATACTTATATCAAATTAAGTTTTAAGTGCATTTTGTTAAAGTTCTAAATTGTCTCTCTGACGAATTAATAATTGTGTTGTAATAATACGCATCTAAATATATATGGAAAAAAACAATATGTAAATCAGCTTATCAAGATAGATACGTGCCTTTATGATCCTTTTCTCAGGGTCCGTATACGACAAGGTCTTTATTCTCTTCTTGAATGGTATCGCAAAATCCTTCGTTCTCTGGTGGAACACCATCTTCCTGTGCACAGTGTCGCCGACGATCATGTCGTATGTCGCACACACACCAAGCAGACTGAATAAAGTCACAAACACCAATCGCATTTCTAGCTCATTTCACATAGTTGCACAAAAACAGACTCGACTGATGCGCGCTCGGGCGACCAACGTCGAATGACTAATGAATAACCGATAACCTCTGGTCGTGATAATACTGTCAGTTGTGGAAAAAACATACGTAACACAACCATCTTTAGCAAAATGCTGCGTTGTCTATATCACTGCCACTTTTTACTATCAGTACTGCCGTTGTTTTGTAGTAAATTATCTGAATATTACTTGTTCTTTTGGTTGTTTTTATGTAACGGCATTTAACGGTTTAAACTGTTTCTTGCTCCGCGTAAAACAAATGTCTGATATCTGTCATAATAACAACTTACGATAACTTTTTAATAACGCTTTGTACGTTTACCTAATTATTATTATTTGCACTTAAAAGTTGCATAATAGGAAAGTAAGCTGTTAGTATAACAACAGTCATATTGTATAATGATTAAAACATCATTGCGCAATAGTGTACAGCACTGCAAATCTAATTTAAAACTTTACCTATTAGCCGGGATCCTGGAGAGAGCGAGGATACCTTTAAAAACTTTCATCGTTTCTTTTCCCTCTGACAGAATGATTAATATCCCTTCACTCAGGCACTGACAGGAAAATTTCCGAAACTCCACGAAACAATCCGACTTGGAGATTTTTTTAAAGCTTTTGGCTTAAGTGGCGAAGACTTTAAAATTTATTTTATAATTACCGGAAATTAATAGCGTGTCACCACTCCCAAAGCAATTGCTTTTGCGAAATTATAGGGATATAGTGCTGATAATTAGTACTTACAGTACTTACCGTTTTGGAATGTCGTGAACTCTTGTGCATAATTATATCCATTTTCTTCGAAAATACGTATTACTTACCCTATCATTAACAAAAATCTCCAGTTACTTCCAATTTGTCCTCACAAAAGTGACACAAAAACCTTAATAAACGTTTTAATTGTAGATCCTACAGCTGAAACAATAATTGTGGATATTTCAGAATAAAGATGTGATGACATCATCGCGTGCCTGTTGTTAAGCTATTACTAAGCACCGGGAGGTCCCCTCTGTTGCCTTAACAAGTAACTTCCCGAACTCATTAAGTATTACCTACTTAATGCAATCAAATATGAAGCAACAATCTCTAAATTATTTTTTTCCTAATTTTGTTTTTTATTTATTGTCCATAGTAAAATGCACGATTATTTCGTTTCTTCCTGCATAGGATTTGTATGACGTACCTAGTCGTACAATTTCCTAAACTAGACAGTGCATTCTAATCAAGTGAAACACGGGTTGCGTGCTTGCGCCGGATGTAAAAAAGTGATTAAATCCAATTTATTGCTTAGTTGTAGTTGGTACCTAATTAATTCCAGGCATGATGAGTCGTCCTCAATGACAAATCCTCGACAATACCTAAATACTCGAAATATTGGCCTATTGTACTTTTACATTTAGGAAAAATGCAATATACAGACATTTCAATCTTACAATTTTACTGCCGTATATAGTTAGAATACAAAACGGACTTCACGAAATATTACTGCGTCCATTGGACATCGTATCCGAAGCCAGCCAACCGAAAGAATTGAGACAACTTCTCCGTATTGTTCGACGTAAGAATCGGTTAAGTGAATGTAAGGAGCAAACGCCAAGGAACTAAAGCTATCTGTCTGTTGGAGCCAGGATTTCCTAAGCAAGGGATTTATCCGAGTCGCTTTTCTACAACTGAATCCGGGATAACACGCCAATATACTCTGCTCCTTCGACAGAATCACAAAACACATTGGTTTTGTATTCTGCAAAATAGTATCGGACCGAATAAATCCATGGCATCATTTGACCCCGAGTAACAAAATTTGGTACTATAAAAGTCCTGGGAACGTTTTAGGATGTGCCAAATAGTGTTCATGATCAGCACTATAATGGTGTTGAAAATGTTTACAGAACCCCAAAGAGGCCCTAGTTTTATCACTGATTAATTCTATAAACATTACATAAAGACTCGCGCGGTGATAAATCAGCTCTGTTGTTGAAGTATAAAAGTGTCGTGAAACGCTTTTTAGTACTAACATAGTGCTGTCAGGAACTATTATGTCACGAATTTGCCCTATAAAAGTAACCAAAACATGTTTATAGTGCTGCTCTGCACTGTAATCGATTCCAGTGTTTTTTGTCGTCAAAACTGTTTCCCATTTTATTCTTTAGATGTGTTAATATGCCATCGTGGTATTGAAAGAAATAAATATCGATAAGTTATTTATGCTCCATTGTTACTTAACGTAACGTGTAATCAGAAGGACATCAGCACTTGCGAAAAAAAATTTATTGATAAATCCATTATGCTGATTTCAAATTTGACAATGCGCCCTGATAATAATCTTGTTTTAATTAAATTAAAATCAATAAATTTAAGACTATGGCTGCTATAGTACACATTGGCTCCAGCCATCTCCTAATATGTGCTATCATGGCGTAAACAGCGGCCATATTTATACTAGTGATATAATTGATAATAAAAAACTGCTACAGATCTAATTAGTCCATTAATTCATAATTTTAACTCTTTTATGTCACGTTTTAGTCCCGTAGCAGTAACACAAATTCACTTAAAGGGCTATTTAGAATTTACGTTATTTAGCAACTGCACCAGGAGTCGCTATAGTACTAATTAGTGCTATAGAAAAGTGTTCATCACTTTTACAGAACTAGCCCCATAGCGATGTTGAGGAAGCTTTTAAGAAGCCATATCGTTACGTAATGCTTGTACAGAGTACTTTTATAGTGCAAATTGATCCTATAACAATGTTTTCATCACTGCTACAGTGCCAGTACTGTTAAAGTCATTTTGACGCAGTTTTAGTGCTAAATGGATACATAAAAGTGTCAGTAAGTTCATCTACAGTACTAAATAGTACCATAGCAGCTTTTTAAATATCTAGTAAAGTGCAACACTTTAAAGATTCTTTTGTATGGTCCTGTAAGCGTTCTAAGAGCTAAAATAAAGAACTTAATTGCTCTTTAATTTATAGAATTAAAACGCTCCGTTAAACACCTTTATAGTGCAAGCAGTCACAATGGATACCAGTATAGGCCGACTATATCACTGTTTGGTGACATAACGCCCTGGTTATAGAACTTTTTGTTACTTGCCCTTTAATGATATCATCGTCATAATTATCAGCCGATAGACGTCCGGTGGACAGAGACCTACCCCAAAGATCGATCGTGCGCCGCCATCACACAACTGTTCTCACGATCCTAACCAGGTCGTTGGTCCACCTTGGGGGTCTACCCACGCTGCGTCTTCCATTACGCGGTCACCACTCAAGAACCTTTCTGGCCAACGGCCATCGGTTCTACGAGCAGTGCCGTACCCACTGTTACTTTGGTTCTCTTGCGTATCTGCTCACTGGGGATTACTTGATTTGATCACACAAGGGGATTCCGAGCATAGCTTGGTTCATTGCACTTAGTCTAAAACCCTTCTTGTGATGATGACTTATTATGAATTTATGACACAGCTTGTGAGCGACCAGGGGGCTTATGATGGTTGCGTTTATCACGTGATAAATAGGTGACAAAGCATCTGTCCCTTGCACTCGCAATTGGTCAAAACGTGACGGATGCTTTGACACTTATTTATCACGTGATAAACGCAACCATCATAGGCCTACAGGTCTCAGTGCCATACGTCATTACAGGTTAAAAATCTTCGTCTTAAAACACTATATGGGATATTATGGTATTGACTAAAAATATGATATTTAAAATTGAAATAATTGAGATTTTTTTGACCCTGTGACTTTTCGAACGTAAAATTGTTATACATAAGTACATGAATCGATCAAGTTCTCTGATTGTTACATAGGAGGAAGAACTCAAAAACCAAATTGCCAATTTATGTTAAAACGAACGTGTGCAATGCAAAATCATTGGTTCATTAAAATTCAAACATTGGTTTGAATTGCTCGATTAGAATATTGCATAATCGCCATAATCTGTGGATTAAACATTATGTCGCTACACATAATTTTGCGGAGAATACTTATTACGTGATCTAAACAATAATAGCATGAAATGCAGCTTAAATTCTATTTTTATTATTATTTGATTGCACTTTGCACTCGCGTTGTTTTGTTTTGAATACAATGTTAGGCAAAGTCCACTAGGTCAGCATGTAGAAATGTATAGTAATGAGTTTTTAAATACTACTAAATATCATTAGAAAGGCCGACGTAATACAGTTGAGTAATTAGGTGCGACAAGGATGCGTTCTATTTTTAGCGCAATGAAGGAATGCGTCTTAATCGTAAAACAATAGACATAGTTAATTACCTATACCTATCGTGTATCTTTTGAATCAATATGGTAGACTTACAAAGTAGTAATTATACTTTAGATTAACTAAATCTGTCCTTACAAAATAGTTTTAAGAAAGAGGCGTGACTTGAGTCCAATCGCGGTAATTTATCTCACATAAGACCCCTGCAACTTGTACAAAAAATAACTAAAATATTTGAGGGATTCCTTCTATTCCTAGTGGATTTAATCATCAGATCTTCACAAAAAAATTATTGGACCAATCAGACATGCTTACTCTGGAATAAAAAAACCAAATCGGTTTCCTAAATGCAGGAGTTCTGAGGTAACAACCCTACTTTTTGAAGTTGGTTGAAAATAAGCTTTGGTATGGGTGAATAATTCAGTAAATATACAAATCAGAAATAGACAAATAATGCCAAAGGGACTAATAATGCTATGAAATTGGCATCCAGAAGGAAAAATAAAATAAAAATACACAAGACTTATTTTGGTGTCGGCCAAGAAAACAGTAAAACAACAGGCGCGAGGATTCCGCAATCCGACTAGTGTCGGAATATCCAAGTAAAATCAGAAAATCTCCACTGTAAATAAAGGGGGTGAATAGAGCGACGTTTGTCTGGGAAGGATTCTTTTTTCATTGCCCCGTCGAGTGATATATTCTCCTCTCCTAGTATTGCTTTTTTAAAATGAGCAGGCACATATACGGTAGGCGCGTTGATTTGTTTATTAGTGGTGAATACAATTAGGCGTGAATACGGTATTTGATGACAACTCAAAACTACTCTTTATGAAATGTCAAAAACGATCTGTTAGTATGGAGTTTACGTCATAAAAATTGGCTTGTGACGTCATAAAAATCAGTAGTCAAAACACATCTTCTTTTTAGTTTTTGTCCAATTAAAAATAAAATGATGTCTAAAATAGCTAAGTACCTACCTATGTTTCTGTTGACAAAAGTAGTGAATCTTTAAAAAAAATTAAAGCACAAAGCTCTTTCACCTCTTAACATTCGATTAGGATACCTTGTGTTTAGCCAATTCTTTGGAAGTAGTTCATTTCAGGTTTACGACAGAAATCCTTGTACAATTTTCTTCAACTCGTTCTTAGAACAATAAACAACTTTATGGTGTCGCTACGCGTTTAACTGGGACCTACTAAACCTACTTTTATGACCTCTGTTTATATGGGCCCCCGAAAGTCCCAAGAATGTCTACTTAATTATCTACTGACCTTAGTGACGGTTAGGACTGAATATACAGGATGCCCGTAAATCCAATGCCAATGGCAGATAGGGTAGCTCGTAAACTACAACAGTTAGTAAGTAGTTCTTCACCGTTTATAAAAACCATGGGAATTTTTGGTACAACTTGCGCCATGTACCATACTCGTAGGTATGATTTTTTCCAACTCAACTGATCTTACATACCTTGTACCCACAAAAAAAAATTAGCCATTACATGTTTCATAAAAACGTTTTTGTGAAATGATAGTAAATCATTTATGGCAACAGCCTTGTTGGTTATTTTACCGTTAATGTAGGGACTTGTTTCCTGCCTGCTTTTTGTTTGTTATACATCGAGCAAATAATCATTTAAATCGTCGTGAAGAGCGCAATTTGGGAACGATATGTATTTCCCGGTTCCCAGATCAATACGATCCACGAATTTGGTGAAAAGAGATTTTCCGCTTAGTCGCACGCTCATAAAGTCCCTTGGATCTTCGTCTTCGCTAATGGCTCCGACAAATGGTAAGCAAACGCTATCATTCGATCAGCTAATGATATTCACCTCCTCGGAAAACCGTTTCCTTTATCCATACACGTCGTGCGTTTGCCGAAATTTAGCGAGAAATCCGCATTGAGGGAGGGCGTTGCTATGACAACGAGACGGCTCATGTGGGCTCCAAAACTTTAAATTGTATTACCAGTGCCTTGGAACGCAAATATCTCCCGTGTTGGCTCTATCAATCTTTCATAAAACCAGAGACTCAGCATATTGAGAAAGTGCAGCAGTAGGGGAAAATAATTCGTTACATCACCTTGGTTCAGTGACTATTTGATTCAGTTTCTTTCAAGGCAGCTTTGCAAATACTTACCATTCTCATATGTAATCGTAATTAGATTCAGCTCTTGCCATGGTACTTGGTGCATTGATACCTACTTAGTATATTGTCTTTCATAGGGTTTACTAATCGCACGTTGCACGCGGTTTGTGTAAATTAGTACATTACGTAACAAGAGTGGTAAATGAGGAATTACAAACGAGTGTCTATTAGAAGCCCGAAGCCGAAGGCGAGGGCTTTAATGACACGAGTTTGGACCAGAGTCACGTACGACGTTTTTCATCACACTTTGGAGGAAATAAAACAAAAGTAATAAATAGTAGTCAATATCAAAATTACTTACAGCCCTAGGGTTAATATACGACTTACCGCCCGGTTGTCTAGCATATAATCACTTAAAGTGTGATAAACAAAAGTAATAAATAGTAGTCAATACCAAAATGACTTACAGCCCTAGGGTTAATATACGACTTACCGCCCGGTTGTCTAGCATATAATCACTTAAAGTGTGATAAAAATTACTTACCGCCCTATGGCGTAATTTACGACTTACCGTCTGCTTTTCTAGCATGTAAACCCTTGTTTACGAGCAAGTGTGATGAAAACATAGTTAATATACGTGAAGGCATACATCAAAGTTACAATCAAAACATAAAATAAATTAAATTCCCTCTTCCGAATCACATTGAATCATGGGAGGGTCTTATCTGAACCAGATAATATCATCTGAAGCTACTAAGCGAAAAGTAAATGCAATCCAATTTAAACCATACGAAGCAGGATAAAAATGAATAGAAAGCAAGCGACTTTTCTATTACAAAAAATAAAAAGCATGTATAATTGAATCAGTTTGTCAGTAGAGACCCTTTTTAATCTCAACGAAATGGGATTACGCCAGTTCGCCACTCTGGCGTGCTACAAAAAACCCGTATCATACTTTGGATCCCATATAAGGATACGACCTTTTACTGAACTACGGCAGGAGTAAGGGTAAATCCGATGGAGCGAACGATATGAGAGAAGCGAAAATAAGTATATTTCGGAGAGATACGATACCGAGTGGAAAGGCGCTGGGATCCCGTATAAACAAGGCCATTACTATCAAAACTATGGGTCATAGATTGCGTTAACGTGCTTTATGTAGCGTTTTTGGCAAATAAATGTACGGACGCATTCGTAAAGACGGGAAAACAATCATTTCCTTCGTGCAAGTTGATATGAGTAAACAAAAGCATTTATTACGTCTCTGACGGGGTGTTTTGGTTCCTGGGACTAAATTCAAAGTTTCCAATGATGTCGGCCCGAGATATCGGCACCATATGGCAACTTTAACTCTATTCGAAGTAATCGTAAGGACATTTGGTTTCTTATGAGATGAAAAGATGCTACTTTAACAGGTGTAATATAGACGACGAATCATATCAATAAAGTGAATGTTTTAAGTGGGAGTCATATATATGATTGAGTTTCGGGATTCGTTCCATGGCCGTGGTTAGGTTGAAAAAGTGCTCACAATGATATCACAATGTCTCGTGGAATTTGTTCCTAGGATTTATAGAGCACTTATTTACATGCATTTATGATTGAGGATTTTAACGCGTCGTTCATGAGGATACTCGAATTTTAACCATGTGTGTGTGACCAGTCCGGGCATCCATTCTGACAAGGCGTCATCCGTCACTCTCTCATATTAATATTATTGCACAGAAAGAAATAGGTAGGCAATATGTCTCGCGCAAGAATGAGTGCAGTATAAAACATACAAACCGTATTTCATCGATCGTTCTTTAAAAAAATGCAATCATTAAATTCCGCTTTGCATTGTTTGTAAAAATAAAAACCCAGACGAACTCAGTTTAATCAAACTACGCAAAACATCGAACACGTTCGTCGCACTAATTCAGTCGGATTCACATACAGCCGGGCAATTAGCCTGCCCGGATAACCGTCTATCGATTTACACGCAGCAATGATCGCCGCGTTTCGACCGGTCTTCAGTAAGGCGCAATTACCGTCACCACCCTATGCGCTATGTTGTGGGATAGAGATCGTCGATTACAGTCCTAAGATTTGTAGAATGCTATAATACCTATATACACTTATGTACAGGCATTATGTGAGTGAGAATTTTCATGGTAGATAAATCCATAACGACACTCAAACTTTTACTATGTGTGAGTGTGCCGATTGATAAAATACACATAAATACCATATTTGTCGCTTGCTGACAAAAAATCCGTGTAATAAACTCCACTTCGCACTCCATTCGCATTGTACCTACAATCAGAAAAATACAGACGTACTCTGTTAAATCAAACTACGCCAAACCCTTGGACTAATGCAGTCGTATTCTCAAACAGTCGGGAAATTAGCCTACCCGGATATCCGTCTATCGATTTGCATGCAGCAATGATCCCCGCGTTACGGCCGGTCGTCGAGCTAGGAGCAATTACCGCCACCGCCCTATGTCATACGGGATGGCTGAATAGTGGCGTTGAGGAATGTTTTGGAATAAGCAAAATGCATTTGCTCGAAAAGAGCGTTTTCTAGGCATTCAAACTGTGCGTAAAGTACATATATAAATGGAAACAAAAAAAAACAATGGGTGGAGTAATAAGTAGGTATGTGCATATTTATATGCAATAATATGTGTCTATTTTATATTTGCATACATTAATGGAATCAAAAAACAATGGATGGACTAATATGTATGAATGGAATCAAAAAATAATAGATGGATTAATGTATGTAAATGTGTCTATGGAATCAAAAGTACAATAGATGGATTGATGTATGTCAATGTGTATATGGAATTCAAAGTACAATAGATGGATTGATGTATGTCAATGTGTATATACATACCTATAAATGAAATTTCAAAAAAACAATTGATTATTAATTTGTACTATTAAGAGGCCTTATTCCTTTAAAAAAAATATTTATTATTATGACGAATAATATTGATAATTTGAACCAACTTTTTGAAGTGAATAATACTTTTTCCCGAGTTCTAGGCAGTATCATAGCTATTTCATGATTTTTATGAGTGCAGTCGAAAATAAGTTGAAAGTTGGACTAATATGTGCATATTTATATGCAATAACATGTGCCTATTATATATTTGCATACATTAATGGAATCAAAAAAACAATGGATGGACTAATATGTATGAATGGAATCAAAAAATAATAGATGGATTAATGTATGTAAATGTGTCTATGGAATCAAAAGCACAATAGATGGATTGATGTATGTCAATGTGTATATGGAATCAAAAGAACAATAGATGGATTGATATATGTCAATGTGTATATACATACCTATAAATGGAATTTAAAAAACAATGGATTATTAATTTGTACTATTAAGAGGCCTTATTCCTTTAAAAAAGATATTTATTATTATGACGAATAATATTGATAATTTGAACCAACTTTTTGAAGTGAATAATACTTTTTCCCGAGTTCTAGGCAGTATCATTTCATGATATTTAGGAGTGCAATCGAAAATAAGTTGAAAAAATTAATTTTCCGCGCGTGAACTTTGTCAATTTCGAGTAGTTTTTGAAACTATCCATGAAAAATTCAAACTGTAGGTTTCAAATATACCAATATATATGTAGGTTATATACCAATAAATCCCAATAGCCCTGTTCTAGGTAGAACCATCAATTATATATTAAAAAACATGTTTGATCATAGAGACAATCTAAAACAATCAGCATTTTAAAAGGAATAAGACCTCTTAATATGGATATTTATTTTTGTTGTAATAATAATGACTAGCTACATGAATTGTTATAATGATTATTATTTCCCTGCTATCTTACATGCCGAGTGTATGATTAATTCAATACAGTGTGCATGAGGACATGGACAACGTCAGGAGGGACGAGTGTAAGATTTAATTATATTAATGTAGGAACGGAACGTAAGGTGATAGGGTGAAACGGAACGCAAGTGTGAGTGAAGGATAGAGAGGTGCGAAAGGGACGGGGAGAATGGTTTGAACAGCAAACGACGAGTGCACGAAGTTCTTATGAGAAAATATTGTTTAATTCGTTTTGGCGTTAAATAATAAACGAAGTTATCAAAATAAGGTGTTTTTATTGAGGCAAATAGGAATCCCACACAATTTTGGTGTCCGAAGCGGGATTTGCCTCAATAATTGAAAAACGAAGTTACGACGGCGTGGCGTGGTCGCGCAAATACTACGAAGAACACCGGCGAAAGACGACGGCGGTGCAATACGGTGATAAAGACGGCTGTTCTCCATTACTCCAGCTGAATCAAGAAGTAAGAAGTATCGTAAGCTGTATGAACGATCAGGACGAAGACGTTTTTTTCGACTTAGAATTAGAATTTGAGTCATCGCGCAAACAAGACTCCAAGATGGCGGACGAAAATGCTGCAAATAATATTAGCCTAATGACGGACATAACGAAGTTCAGCGGCGACGACAAAACGTACTCTTCGTCAAAGTGGGCTGAAGATATCGCCGATAATGCCGAAATATTCGGTTGGTCAGAGGCTCAGAAGCTCGTGGTGGCGCGAAGGTCACTGGTGGGCACGGCGAAATTATGGCTACAATCCGAAAAAACCTTTAAGAAGTACGACGACCTAAAGACGGCATTAATAAAAGAGTTCCCGGATTCCATAAACGCCAAGGAGATGCACGAGCTGATGTCGAGTCGTAAAAAGAGAAAAGATGAGTCGTACTACCAATACATGTTAGTCATGAAGGAGCTGGGTAAACGTGCCAAATTTGCAGACTACGTGGCAATTCAATATATCATCGACGGTATCCAGGATTACGAACCAAACAAATCTATTTTGTATGGGGCGACTACGTATTCAGTGCTCAAGGACAAACTCCGTTTGTATGAAAATATGAAGGCTAAATCGAAAAAAGAAGAAAGACCTATTAAGCAAGAAAAAGATACGAAGCATAATTCATCATCATCGTCGATTCGAAAACGCTGCTATAAATGTGGAGAAGAAAATCATTTGGCGGGAAATTGTACCAAAGGCATCAAATGTTTTCGGTGTAACGAGTACGGGCATATTGGTTCTCAGTGTCCGAGCGAGAGAAACGGCGGCGCTAGCAGCGTAGATCCGGTGGCCCGGAAGTTTCGAGAGATGCACATAAGCGGCTCAGGAGAGCGAGCGAGACAACATGCGACTCAGTCGGCAAAGCAGACAACGACGGCGGAAGCGCGACGGCAGTCGGCCATGTTCGGACGGTCGACCAATGGCGAGGCGCGCTGCGGTGACGACATCATTATGGCCAATGGCGAGGCGTGCTGCGATGATGACAACATTATGGCCAATGACAACTGCGCTATGGCGTTGGCGGACGACAGCGGCCGACACGATGTAAACAAAGATGAAGATTCGACGAAAACGATGTTTAATAAGCCTATTAAGTTCATTAATTTGTGCGGAATTGAAGTGGAAGCTTTGATAGACACAGGCAGTGATATAAATCTCATCAATCGCGACGTGTACGACGAACTTAAGGTGAAAAAGTGTGACGACGACGACGCAGTGTTATCAGGACTCGGAATGTCAAAAATAAGATCGTGCGGCAAGTTTTACGAAAGTTTAATTATAGACAATAAGTGCTACAACGACGTTATATTTCATATTGTGCCTAGTAGCTGTATGCCATATAAAGTAATCTTAGGCCAGGAATTTCTAAATACGGTAGTGATGGTTATGCGCGAGGGTTCCGTGTCTATATTACCTGAGGATGAGGAAAGGTTGGCGAGGGTGAATTGTTGTGTGAGTGAGGTTGACATTTCAGGTCACATCCGCGATAACGATGTCAAAGAAGAGGTGGAGCGGCTGGTGGCTGAGTATGAACCTGTCCAAACGAAGGAGGCGCCAATCGAGCTTAAAATCATACTCAAGGATGATATCCCCGTGGCACAACGTCCAAGAAGACTTTCCTTGGTGGAGCAGAAGACTGTCGAAGACCAGGTAGATGAATGGCTGCAAAAAGGAATAATACAGGTGAGTTTTTCCGAATATACTAGCCCGTTAGTGCTTGTAAAGAAAAAAGATGGTTCAACCCGAGTTTGTGTTGATTATAGACTGCTAAATAAGAAGATGGTCAAAGACGAATTTCCCTTACCGCTGATAGAAGATTTAATTGACAAGTTGAAAGATGCGAAGGTGTTCAGTGTGTTGGATCTCAAAAATGGGTTTTTCCATTTAAGAATTAGTAAGGAGTCGGTGCCATATACCTCATTTGTGACGCACCATGGACAATGGGAGTTCCTTAAGGCCCCATTTGGATTATCTGTCTCACCAAAGTATTTCATGAGATTCATCACCATTATATTTAAAGATTTAATAAAAGAAGGTGTTATGATGGTATTCATAGATGACATTATCATTCCAGCCAAGACGGAGCAAGAAGCCCTACTAAGATTGCGACGGGTATTGGAAGTGGCTGCGGAGTATGGACTTGAAATTAACTGGAAGAAGGCCAAGCTGATATGCCGAGAGATTGAGTACCTAGGTCACCTGGTAAAGGAGGGGCAGGTACAGCCAAGTCCAGAGAAGGTTGAAGCAGTAGCACGATACCCCGAGCCCATGAATGTCAAGCAGGTCCAAAGTTTCATCGGATTAACATCATATTTCAGGAAGTATATAAAAGACTATGCGCACATAGCACGACCGTTAACAGATCTGATGAAGAAAGATGCCAAGTTTATTTTTGGTCCCGAAGAGAAAGAAGCATTTAACATACTAAAGCAGAAGTTGATAAGTGAGCCAGTACTGAAGATTTTCAACCCGAAGTTGTATACAGAACTGCACACCGATGCCTCAAGCCAGGCTCTAGCAGGAATATTGATGCAGAAAAGTCAAGACGGACAACTGCACCCTGTATACTACAGAAGTAGACGGACAAGCGAAGCAGAAAGTCGATATTCAAGTTATGAACTTGAAGCACTCGCTGTTGTGGAATCGGTAAAGAAGTTTCACCACTATCTGTTTGGTATGCATTTCAAAATTGTGACAGACTGTAAGGCTTTTGAGCTAACCTTAAAAAAGAAAGACTTGACACCGAAGGTGGCTAGATGGGTGTTACTACTGGACCAGTATGACTATGAAGTTGAACATCGAGCAGGCGCCAAGATGCTGCATGCAGACGCGCTTAGCAGGATTCCATATGTAGCTGTGGTAACCCTACACGAGAAGATAAGCCAAGCTCAAGAAAGAGACGAAGAGCTCAATGCTATTAAACAGCTGATTTTGAAAGATGGACATTATAACAACTTTTATGTGGAAAATGGCATATTATACAAAGGAGACCAAGGCCAACTAGTTGTACCTAAGATGATGGAGAAAGAAGTTATCAAGCGAGTACATAGCAATGGCCATTTTGCTATGAGAAAGATGAAAGATGCCATAAGCAAGGATTACTACATAAGAAACATGGATAGAAAAATCGAAGAAGTGATTACAGGTTGTATACCATGTCTATTAGCTACCAGAAAGGAAGGCAAGCAAGAAGGCTTTTTGAATCCAATTGTAAAAGAAGGGACTCCACTGCATACACTGCATTTGGACCATATTGGACCGTTGACAGAGACGAGGAAACTCTATAATCACATACTTACAGTTGTGGACGCATTCACGAAGTTTGTGTGGCTATATCCCACCAAGTCGACGACCAGCGCAGAGGTAATTAACAAACTTCAGTTGCAGCAGCAGACATTCGGTAATCCTACCCGAATCATCACTGCACTACCATACTCACAGAATATGCCATATTACTATAACAATAGAATAGCACACCTTAACTCCATATTATACAATGCTATATGTTTCAATAAAAAGGTGCATTTCTTTGACATAAATAAATTTATCAAGCGCTTCAAATTGACCTCTGAAAAGATAACTATGCCTAAGAAATGTATTCTTACACTAGTGGATCTTTTAGCTTTTAACATAGAGCCAAATAGATTTTATACCTCAGTTAGTGGGCTCAAGCATGTCTGCAGTGGCAATACACCTTTGTCACATTTAAACTAGATTGTAAGACAGCGGAAACATCTCTGAATATTAACATTGTTCACCAGAATATTCAGGGTTTTTCCAGCAAGGAATTAGAAATAGGCTTATTTTTAGATAATAAGAATATTCAAGTTATGTGTATTACTGAGCATTGGCTGAGACAAGAACAGTTGATTTTTGATTTTGTTAATTTTAAATTAGTGAGCTGTTTTACTAGAAAATTTTCCATTCATGGTGGTTCTCTTATTATTGTTAAAAATTCCTTAAAATCCAAAGAACGAGAAGATATTGTTAATTTTTCAATAGAACGAGTCATAGAAATTGCTTGTGTAGAATTAGAGAATTATGTAATTATGTGTGTTTACCGACCACCGGCAACTGATTTTCATTCATTTGAATCATCTATGGAAAATGTTTTAAAAATAGCATGTAAAGGTAAAAAACATGTTATAGTTTGTGGAGACTTTAATGTTAATTTACTTGAAATGACCAGTGATACTGTTAAGCTGTTAAGTTTGTTCAAATCTTTTCATTTGGTCAATATGTTCCTGGAGCCTACCCGGGTAGGTGTAACTAGTAAAACCTGTTTAGATAATATTTTTTGTGATTGTGATTACTTAGAAAAGGAAATATTTAAGTGTTTTAATTCAGATCATAGAGGGCAGAAAGCTTCTTTTCCTAACACTTTACAGGAAACACTACAACCACAAACTATAACATGCAGACCCATAACTAGTTATCGTTTGGAATCATTCAAAAATGAAATTCATAATGATCTTTGTATGTTACCTCTTTCATGTAATGACTTAAATAGTACTTACAAAGATTTATTTGGCATAATAATGGATCAATTTAATACACATTTCAAAAAGAAAACTATTTCTGGGTCGACTACAAAAACAAAGTTTAGTGAATGGGCTACTGTAGGTATTCATAGAAGCAGAACCAGGCTTTATGAACTGTATGCAGAGAAGGAAGTGAACAAGGACGCAGATTTTTTAAACTATGTTAAGAACTATTCAAAATTGTTTAAGCAAGTGTGCATAGCCGCAAAAGCAAATTATATTAGTTCTAAAGTCAAAATGTCGGACAACAAAGTAAAAACTATTTGGAATGTTATTAACAGAGAAACTGGTAAATCTAAAACTCGCAATTGCCAAGTCAACATTGTCAGAGAAAACGGGCAGACTATGTCAAATCATGATGTTGCCTCGGCATTCGAGGATTATTTTTCCAACATTGCAGTTAATACCACAAAATGTTTAAAATCATCTGCATCCGAAGCCCATACCTTACTTTGTGCTAATTGTAAGAAATGTGATGTTGAGTTTCAATTTAGTCCAGTAAATACAGTAGATGTTATTAAAACATTTAAATCACTCAATTTAAAGAAAACAGAGGATTTATGGGGAGCATCAGTAAAAATAATTAATCATATCATAGATTCAATTGCGCCTTACCTAGCTTTGATTTACAATAGTTGCATAGCAGAGGGAGTTTTCCCAAATCTTATGAAAATTAGTAAAGTCATACCTCTTTTTAAATCGGGTGATTTGAGTGATCTGACTAATTTCCGTCCGATATCTATACTACCTGTTTTAAGTAAAGTTTTCGAAAAATTAATGTTGAAAGATCTACTAGGACACTTCAATAGAAATAAATTACTCTCTAGTAAACAGTTCGGTTTCACAAGGGGACGTTCCACGACTGATGCAGCATCTGTACTTATTAAACACATTTATGACAGCTGGGAGGAATCTTGTGATGCAATTGGGATCTTCTGCGACCTTTCTAAGGCATTCGACTGCGTTCATCCTGGAACACTCATTTTGAAATTAGAACATTATGGTCTGTCTTCAAATGCTTTAAGCCTTATGTCTTCATATCTCAGTGATAGAATGCAAACAGTGGATGTAAATGGAACCCAGTCCAATGGAGCTATAGTTAAGCTAGGAGTGCCACAGGGCTCTATTTTAGGTCCATTTCTATTTTTGGTTTATATAAATGACTTACCATCTATAGTAGATAATCTTTGTAATATAGTACTATTTGCTGACGATACATCATTAATTTTCAAGGTTCACCGGAAATCAACCGACTATGCGGAAATTAATGGCACACTAGAGAAAGTACTTAACTGGTTTACTACTAATAATCTTCTATTAAATGCCAAGAAGACTAAATGTGTTAGATTTGCTTTACCGAATGTTACGGCGGTAGATTCTACTATATTACTAAATGGTGAATGTTTAGAAATAGTGAATAAGGCATTATTCTTAGGTATAACATTGGACAGTAATTTGCAATGGAGTCCACATATAGCAGTGCTTGCAGGTAAATTAAGTTCAGCGGCGTACGCCGTTAGGAAAATCAGACAATTGAGTAATGTTGATACAGCTCGCTTAGTTTATCATAGTTATTTTCATAGTGTCATGTCATATGGTATTCTGGTTTGGGGCAAAGCAGCTGACATTCAGACTATATTTGTGCTACAAAAAAGAGCCATTCGTTCGATATATAACCTAAATTCTCGTGACTCCTTAAGAGACATTTTCAAAGATATAAACATCTTAACTGTAGCGTCCCAATATATTTATGAGAGTATTATGTATGTTATTAGAAACCTAGATTCATTTACAAAAAATTCCGATGTCCACAGTTTTAACACTAGAAATAAAAATAAAATTGCTATTAGAAAGTTTCGTGTTCGTAAAGTAAGTAAATCATTTTTAGGCCAATGTATTCATTTTTATAACAAGTTACCTGATCATGTTTTAAAATTAGCCTTTCCATCTCTCAAAAATTATTTAAAAAAATCTCTAATGTCAAAAGCATATTATACAGTAGAGGACTATCTGACAGACAAAAATGCATGGCCTGAACCAGAAACCGCGTAGCTGACTCCTTCTTAGATTGTACCTAACTAGTTTAAGGGACACAGTTCTAATAAGAAAGCATATCAAACGTACATAAATTGTGATAAACCGTCTGGCTTTCTTGTAGTTTCTATTTTATTCTTACACTTTTCCTTACTTATGTCTTAAAATACACTTTTAATATGTTTTCTTGTAGAACTACGTATAGTTAAGTTCATATCATTGTAATAGTTAAGTACTTATGCTTTTTGAAAAAATGACTGACTGTTGAGTTTCTTTCGGCGTTTCTTCTCAACAGTGGTCTCCTCTTGTGAAATGCCGGTAGACTCAGACATGTAAAAGTGCCCTTGTGGCCTACTTGCAGAATAAAGTTCATTATTTCATTATTTCATTATTAGAGGCACAGCATTCACAAGTGGAGCTTTTCAGAAGTACTGTGAAGATGAAGGAATCCAGCATGTGACGATTACCACTGGTATAGCAAGGAGTAACGGCCAGGTTGAGCGCATTCATCGCATTATGATTCCTATGCTAACGAAGTTATGCATTGAAGACCAGTCTACGTGGTACAAGCATGTGGGACGTGTACAGAAAGCTATAAATAGTACTTACCAGAGGAGCATAGATACGTCGCCATTCCAGCTGTTGACAGGTACCAAGATGAACTGTAAAGAGGACCTAGAAATACTTACCTTGTTGCAGCAGGAAACCATAGCCCAGTATGATGAGGAAAGAGAAAATCTAAGGCAGAAGGCCAAAGAACAGATTCAGAAGATCCAAGAAGAAAACAGGAAGAGTTATAATAAGAAAAGGAAGGAGAGCTCTAAGTACGAGGTCGGTGACCTCGTCGCAATTAAGAGAACGCAGTTCGGGCCGGGACTGAAGCTTAAGCCTAAGTTCCTCGGACCCTATAAGATAGCCAAGGTGAAGCGAAACGACCGTTATGACGTAGAGAAGGTTCATAGCGATACAGAGGGCCCGATTAAGACAGCTACGGCGGCAGACTTCATGAAGAGATGGCCGGAGGAGGATTGCGAGTAATAAAGGTATTAGTCTGTCTTTTATTATTTTTAGTTGTTTGGTTTTCTTTTATGAAAGATGTCTGAGAGAAACCCCAACACTCAGTTGATTATTTTTATTGGTTATTTGTAACGATGGACCCGAGCGTATAAACCTGATCTCGTATTTTAAGATTTCTATTGCTTAATTTAAGATGTGTACTTTGCAATGCTATATTGTTGAAATGTAAAGTAATTTTTTATGAAGAGAGTTTCAAGATGTTTCTATTTTATTTATGTTAACTATTGTGGTTGATATGTTATGTTAAAGTATACGTAACTAACAGAAGTCTAAATATGTTTCGTTGTTTGTTAACGTGTTTGCTTTAAAACCTATAAAGTGCCATATTACTTGTAATGTTTAGTTTCCATACGATGTGTGAACTATAAGAAAGAGTTTTCTGATCATAGAAAATTTTACCTGATCAATATAAGATTGAAACTGTAGTGTTAACTAATGATAAGATGATACCTACTATGTTGATGTTGAATGATGAGATGATGAATGAACGTGTAAGAGGGAAGGCTATATCTGGGGGCAGATATGCATGTGCAGGACAGCCGAGAATGTAGGAACGGAACGTAAGGTGATAGGGTGAAACGGAACGCAAGTGTGAGTGAAGGATAGAGAGGTGCGAAAGGGACGGGGAGAATGGTTTGAACAGCAAACGACGAGTGCACGAAGTTCTTATGAGAAAATATTGTTTAATTAGTTTTGGCGTTAAATAATAAACGAAGTTATCAAAATAAGGTGTTTTTATTGAGGCAAATAGGAATCCCACATTAATATTTATTTCACAACAAGTTGATTGAAAAAAAAAGGAGTTTCTCAAATGTAGAAAAGTAATCTCGCCGACTATTGCGTTTTTTCTTAATAACGAGGGTATAAAGACACTGGCATGATAGATAGTAGGGCGGTTGATGGTGAGCTGGCATAGTGATAATACTGTAAGAAGTGATATAGTGGTTACGAATTGCTAAATTGATTGTTAAGTGGATAGGAAGAACTTAAGAAGAAATAAAACACTGTTTGTCTCGTAAGAAGGATTTTTATTACAGTTGTTAGTCCAATCAATATCTTTAATATATTATTAACAAAGCTTGCTTAACCGTATCATTTGTCCCTTTGTCGTGATGTGTATCTACGCATTACAATATCACTAAATATTTAACAAAAACCGATTCAAATGACATTGATTGCAGACTGCTTTTGTTATTTATCCTTGGAGCGTTTAGCGATCGTGCGGGCGCGTTTTGCGTCGGCGGCGCTGATGAGCCGGGCGCGGGCGGCAGCGGCTGGGCCCCCCTACCTCGTGATCACCGGCCGCGCCGGGCTTCTCCCACTCGTCTCCTGACTCCAACCCGCCGGACGCGTCATCGAACGTGTCCGAACGACATTTCAGTGTCGGCTTCCCCGTCGACCACCGCCGTATTAGTGCGGGATAACGAGTGTCGGTTTTTAATGATTTGATCGACATGCCTTTTCCACGTCAACCTTATAAGAGATCGGGCCCGTTTTCTCCACAACCTCACCTGTGGCTACTTGTTTCTTCTAACTGAGTAATCACTGGCGAGCACCGTGTCGCCGACGGTCCATGTAAAACAAATACATATGAGTTTACCGTCGCAAAGACCTGGATTTATAAAACATTATACACTTCCAGACATATCATTGCCTGTCGTAAGAATTCTCGGCGTAGTCCATGACATGGCTGTAAATTTAACCATTCACATATACGAGCTGGGCAATTAGGCTACCCGGATATCCGTCTATCGATTTGCACGCGGCAATTATCCCGCGTTACGGCTGGTCGTGGAGCAAGGATCAATTACCGCCACCACCCCATGTTATGCGGGAATGGATGAACAAAGAGATGCACTATGGCGTTGTGGATTAGGCGAGTGTTTTGGAATTACGTAAGGCAAATACAATGCGGTTTACCAAATCCCCGTGTACTTGCGGCCCTTAGTTCGATTTCAGATAAAGGTTTATATATTTTAACTAATTTCAATGAAAAATTAAATAGATGCACCTATTTAATTTTTCATTGAAATTGGGTTTAAAATAAAGTTTGTACAGTTCTAGAACGGCAAATTTACCAGACAATATGATTCGTTCAGAAAGAGCACAAATTAAGCTCACTATACAAACCTTCAACTTAGACTAGGATTGTTTCATTATTCAGATTCATGGGCACTTGACGGAGGCGTCCAGCAGTAGTGTTGATTATACCACACAAGCAAGTCCTTCTTATATCTAAAAAAAAAAAAAATCTAGAATCCAGAGCAATTTAATCATCAAATAATCAAATATCTAAATATGCCTTTACGTAATATGTGAGTAATGAGTATATTATGGACACGAAAGCGAAATTGTTGGCATCCATTCGAATGATTGAGAGCACTCTATCGGGCTAAACCACTAATACCCCTGATGTGATAATGACAAAAGGATTCGGCAGTTGGACTGATTTTGAGGCCGTTGACGTTTATGAGAAATCAGTGTTTAATTGTTTCAATCATAAATCACACACACTATCTCATGACATCTATGTCATACTACAAAATAACTGAATCTTTCCCGTTGATTATATTCTGACTTTGTCTTCGATTTTTCATTTCCATTAAGTAAATCTACCTATACAGGGCGTTCCAAGACTATGGGACATCTAGGGAAAGTACCTTAAATATCGTAGATAGGATATTTTGCTGAAAGAAGACTTTATTTTATTTTAATAAGTTAGTAATTCTGGATTTAAAGATTTTCTAAGAATTACTTGCATCGTCTGGGAATCGAACCGACTTCAATGTGAAAAAAAAATCACCCCTATTTTTATGATGACAATCGAAAGAATGGACAAAAATAATAATTCCTCCTAAGTAACATAGTATCTTAAAAGAAAAGAACAACGTACAATGTTTGAGTCTTTCAAGATAATTATTTATTGCCGACGACGAATAATTAAGCAAGTAATGCTTAGAAAATCTTTAAATGCAGAATTATTACCTTTTAAAAATAACATAAAGTCTTCTTTCAGTAAAATATCCTATCTCTGATATTTAACCCTTGATGTCCCATAGTCTTGGGACACCCGGTATACTACTACATTACCTACATACTATCCACACATTTGGAATAAAGAATGTTGCAATGTGTGGCTTACAAACCACCTTAAATGTCTAAACAGATACACAGTACACCCGTTTTCGTCATTCTTGCATTTTATTCTGTACTAAAAATGTCCAGGATTCAAATATTACTTAAACTTACCTAATTTGAATGATAACGACATGTTTAATAGCAAATGCAATGTTATAAATAAATGACACCAACCCTTCCGCCTGATTAAGCCTTTGAATGAGGACAGCGTACGACGGTTCGTGGTGGACATCCTTGGAGGAGGCTTTTGTCTAGCAATAAAAAAATCGGCTTATATGATACCTATGAACAAGCCTCTAGGAGTGTAGCTATGCGTAACTTTAAATACAAGCGCCTGAATATCTTCAATGACAATAATTGCTATACTATACGATCCTATAATTATTAAATAGCCTACTTCCCAAAATATTTAGGACGCCATTAAACTGCGTAACCCTACTACCGAGTTTGGCCCACTATTAGGCAAGCCGGGCATGGAAGTTGTTAACAAACTTAAGCGATATATAGGGGCCTTATTTGCATAGCGATTTACTGGGCTCCTCTATGCTTTACAAGCCAAACAGCAGTTAACGCTAAACCTACGCTGTGCAGATGTAATTTACTGCACTGACTATAAGTAGATTTACAGTTTTTGATCGTAGATGTTTATTCAGTTTACGATTTTTTTCTTTCAACTAGGTACTTAAATAAGCGAAAAAATATCCAGTCATGTATACTTGCATACAAGATATGAATATGACTATTGTTCTGTCATCACAATTACCTACGAAATAATTTCATTCGAAATGTTGTCGCAGTCACATCAAATTAACACTTTTTTTACACATACTCAAAGTAAAAATGAATAAGGTTGCCCGATTGAAAATGAAACTAAAAAGGTGATCTGTGAGTAAATCATTAAATGAGGAAAAAAGGCGAAGCTTTGGTAAAATACAAACCGTACCTACGGTAAAAATACCTCAAAGTTTTGCGATCCTTAAAAAAGTATGTTTCTATTGAATTTTTAAAAACCTAAAAATTCCCATTCTGGTCTAAATGTTCGAACTTTTCCGATAGAAGCATATATTGAATAGGTATAATAAAAGCCAAGAGCCTTAAAATTTTATGTTTAAAAAATTTCAAGCTTGGAAAAAATCGTAAAAATAATTACAGAACACAAATGTTTTCGAAGTTAACGCATCCGTGCAACTTTTCCCCTCGTGTTTCGCTGTCAGAACCACCCGGTTCAAGGAAATGTTTATATTTTAAGAGATTATTATTGTATTTAAGCATATAATATTATAGTTTTCCTACCAAAATATGTAAATACGTATTGGTTGGAATTGGAACATATATTCCGATTATATCAGTACCATAAGTAAGGGGGTTATTTTGGTAATCTGCAAATAAATAAAAAAGTTTAACCCCTAATAATATAAACCCATCAAAATAGTTATGCCATAAGCTTGAATATAATTCCTTAAATTCGAATGGTAAAAAGAGTCGAGCTTAAAACCTTCATTTTGCTTAGTACCAAATAAAACCTCTTGGGTTCCAAATAGCCTCACTTTACGGTGTTCATCATCCTCCTAGCCTTTGTCCCATTTTTTGAGAATGAATTCTCAATCGGGGTCGGCTACCTAAATCCCAAGATGTGGCGTAGGCACTAGTTTTTACGAAAGCGACTGCCATCTGACCTTCCAACCCAGAGGGGAAACTAGGCCTTATTATTAGGCCTCACTTTACGGTGTTATGTTTCGAAAACCTAATTTATTTTGGAATGAGTAGCTAGTTGTTCGTCTTCTACTGGACGATTCTTATTAAAATCTTGTGCATCAGAATCTTTGTGGGTGACAGTAGTAGGCGCTGGATTGGTAGCGAAAAGTTTTTGTGTAGGTAATTAAGAAAGAAAAGAAAGAAAGAAATACATTTATTCATGGCGTGACCATACTACATAATTAACACAATAGATAACAATAAAAAACAAAAACATTTTGGCCGTGCCACGAAAAGGTCCCACCTCAGCAAGATGCTAGCTCGAGAGCTAGCGCTGATCTTCCGGTGGGACCATAGGTGGCGCCACGGAGAACTGCACGCACGAGCGCTGATCGCATCTAGGATGCGTTAACCTGAACGTAGACAATAGCGCTGTCCATGTCACGTCACTGTCAAGTTAAGAGGCATAACCTAGAAAAATGCGACAAACGCGCGCGCAGCTCCAGATAACACAGATATAATTACATTACACAGACAGACAAGAAAACAAGAAAAGTTATAAAATACCAGAATAATAAGAATCTTAGAACTATCAAAGGATAAAAACACAATTTAGCCGTTAACAATGTTGTCAAGTGCTTAAATTAAAAGAACTGAGGTGAACTACTCTTAACAAATATAAAATAATAAAAATGACGCCAACACACAAATGGAACGTAGAACTAAGGTATGTTATTATATTTACATTGAGTATACTTAAATTATAAATTGGACGAGATACTACCATTAAAAACAGCTCGTATCTAATCTCAAAGCTCCTTGTCTTTGTTGGTGTTCAAAAATAAATTTCTTTAGTTTGAGTCTGAAATTTGCGTAATTTTGCAGGTTCCTTATAGGCGGCGGGATGTTATTCCAACATTTAGTGGCGACATAACGGAAACTACCTTTGAAAGCCGCTGAAGCGTGTTGGGAATTAAAATACTTGATGTGTGGAATTCACGTATATTTCAGGCATTTCAAAAATTGGAACGGAACTTGTACATATATAGCGTTAGGGCATAATGTTTTGCCATCGTATTTTATCGTGACAGCTCGATCTTATATTTCTATCTCAACTTTTCATAGAAGTTACTAGAGAAAGCATGACAAAGCAAAATTTAGAAAAAAGACAAAATATGGTGGTAAAACATTATACAATATAATATCTATCAGTTCATTATTAGCGTTAAGTGAATACCTTTATGAATGCGACTTAGACAAAATAATATAAATACGCATCAGCAGGATCGTTCGCTAAAATGTATGTTGATTAAAGCACAAAAGAAACTTAAGTTCTAGGTCCACAGTACTATTCTAAGCGAGGAAGGATACATGGCAAGATAGCGCTGCGACAGATATCTACTTAAAGCTTATTTGTTACAAAGGAGTAGATGCTTCCAGAAGACTTGCTGGGGATAAGGTTAATCTTGTGGTTCAAACTAAATATCATACATCGCTACTAATTTATTGTAATTCAATAAATAAGATTATGTTAAATTTATTCTTGTACTCGATTGATAGCGAACACTGCGAATACACGATCCAATTTTCGTAAAACATTGAGACTAGATGGACAAGCGACGGGCAGATTAAATCCGTGTAAGGAACATAAAATGAAAATTGAACACGTTTTTTAAGGTACAATGCATTATTTGATATGAAATTTATAATTACAATGAGTTTTTATAAAAAAAGGTGGCAATACTAGAATTCTGTTTTGACATAATAATATTAGTGGCTAATAAAACTCATCCGTAGGTACTTCTTGCATAATTTTTTGAAAAAGCACTATATTTGTCTTAGCCGGAAGAATCGTTGGCTTCATATTAAATGAAACAGACTCCTAAGGTAATCCGTTTAAAATTAATAGTCAGCCAGCAATTGCGTACTTCCCTCGCTTCGACAATAATGTACTATTAAACCTTCATGGAAGTTTACAGTGCAAAGGTACGTGCGATCATGAAATATTATACGAAACTTGGACCAAACCATAACTTTGATCCCATCGCACTAGCCGACGAAGTCGGGCTCGCTAAAAGCGTGTTGTCGTCTCCAATTTAGTGCCAGTGTCACACTCCGCAGTGGTGATACAATTTGCCCTTTCCATGAAATATTAGAAAGACGTGCGAGTGAAGATTTAAGTTACACATGCTGGGTAAAGTGGTTCAGGCTGTTTTGGATTTATCACGAGTGCGTTCTTGAATATTGATATTTGGATCAAAGGTTTTAGTGGATTGAATAACCTTTGGAAGAAAAACCGTGTCAGATGGCAATTACAATTCAATATCATAATAGAAATAATTACAATAAGAATTGCGTTTAGTGAAATTTAAATTATTAGTGAGATTTAGATCATGTTTGTCTTGTACTTGAATGTTATAAAAAATATAAGTAAAATAATAGAGAGCATAATTAAAAATAATTTATGTCTTTATTTATAATGGGGCATTGAGTAATGTTCAACAAGTTACTTATATAAAAGCAATTTAAGAAAGAAAAAAATCAAAGGAAAATGTTGTTCCAAAAATGATGATGAATCTAGTATAATATTATGTAGTACAATATTGAATCTAGTATTATATTATAACAGATTTTTTATTCTTATAATTGCAACACAACACTAGACGGTAAGTTGATCCGTCGATGCAAATCAGTCCGTAAGATACTTTAAAAATAAAGGATGTACTAAAAGTATGTAGTCCAATATATGATGAAAGTTTAGTGTTATTGACATTTTAATGCAAGATCATTAATTATTAATTTATTAAACATTAGCGACCCGCCCGGCTTCGCACGGGTGCAATGCTGATAAATTATGCAAGTATTATGCATATAAACCTTCCTCTTGAATCACTCTATCTATTTAAAAAAAAAACGCTTCAAAATCCGTTGCATAGTTTTAAAGATTTAAGCATACATAGCGACAGACAGACTTTTATACTATGAAGTGATGATGTAATGTAAAAATTTTGTATGTGGGTACACACCACATACATAGAAAAATCTAAATGCCTAACCTGGTGAAAGAGACCGGTTATCCAGGGAACTAATATACATTTGTGGTGAGTACCCCATTAAAAAAATGAGACATTACGTGTTTCATAAATTCATCAATAAAGCGCCCTCTCTCGCTTGCTCGTTCACTGCTGTAAACTAGTGCGGTATATGAGTATATTAACCTATTCACATAGAGGTCGCTAAGGTGTAAAGCCTTTCAAAT
This sequence comes from Apotomis betuletana, assembly GCA_932273695.1. Taxonomy (NCBI): domain Eukaryota; kingdom Metazoa; phylum Arthropoda; class Insecta; order Lepidoptera; family Tortricidae; genus Apotomis; species Apotomis betuletana. The sequence goes on from OW026300.1 coordinate 15,484,074, forward strand.
AAACAATGCAAAGATCACACAAAGCATAAGGAAAAATTCGAAGGATTGCTTGGGCGTTAGGGTGGCGTAATGGTTAACGCGCTGGACCGCCAATCCAGAGGTACGGGGTTCGATTCCCGGTGTTTTCCACCAGGTTACGCATTTTAATTTTTCTTTGAGCTTTGATCTTTGTATCAATGGTTCATTAATTATTATTATTATTGTTTTTCATTCTTATGACTTTATATTAATTTCTTTTTTTACTTATATCCTACTGTATAAGCATTTTGGTTTTGAACTGTAAACTTGCACATTTTTTTTACATTAAGTAAATAAATAAAATAATCTACTATTCTCGCTCGCTCTTAAGCTGTAAATTGTTGTAGGTGTAGTGTGTAGTGAGCCCGCCGGCCGTGACGTTGGCCTGTAATGTTGGAGTGCATGTTGTCGTATAACTAGCTCTTAAATAAAAAAAACTAAAAATTAAAATTCAAGTAAATAGTCCAATATCATAGTCTAGTCCCATCCCGCGTTCGCTCTTGAGTTGGAGGTTGATGTAGGTATAGTTGAGCCCGCCCGCCGTGACGGTGGCCTCTGCTTCGGATTGCAGGTTGTCGGTCACCAGGATCCTCTGTAATATAATAAATAGAATAGGTTAGGTAACGTTTCTATTATAAAAGTTGTAGGGGAAGTTAAACTGGAAAATGAAAGTAAGTTCTTTATAGGTATATATCTATATTAGCCAATATATATTGGCAATATCCATGAATTAGAAACCTTTTGATATTATTGGATTCAACTACAACTTAAATGGCTTTATAGGGTTCAAATTATTTCTAATAGTCCCCGGTATCACCTTCTAAAGTTCCTACACTTAAATGGCTAATTTATTACTGTAATATTTCACTATTTTGTTGCATTTCATGATTTTGCTCGCTTTAAAACGAATTCCCAACGGAATGTAATTCCAACTAAAGCAGAACCAATGCATTGCCTACTCGCCTGGTAAAATCGATCATGTTATAGGAAAGGCGAATAGTAAGTAGGCTAGGGATTATTGCGAATTTAGTTATGGTGATACAGGGAGAGGCAAAATATATCCGTAAAGTAACATACATGTATTTTTCATAAATTTCATTTTTATTATCATTATACAACGCCCATCGCGACGAAATAAACTTTTCTTTTATCTGATAATTCATTGTGTGTATCCTTCTCGTGTTTCTCGAGCATTTTTTATCTCATCTATGTGTAAAAATATTTATGCATAAAATATTGGGATGGTATGAATAACAAGATGTATATTTGAAAAAAAAAAAGAAAAAGAAACAGAATCACTAAATAAGCGTAAGCTAGCTATCGCTGGAATGTGCCAAACAATTTAATTACTTAGCTAAATATTCAAACAGATAAATTATACCCAACATAATTTAACATAAATACTGGATAAAAATCGCAACCTTCATTTTTTTAAGTCACAATATATGAAATTCCACACAAAACTAAATGCATTATATTCCCACAAACGTAACAGGATTATTGAATAATATTGGGAGTTCAAATCTACCTGTACGTGATTGTCGTGTTTGAATTTATTGGACGTGAAATCAATTTTCATTCGAGCATTGGCATAAATTGTCACACAGGATTCCGAGCGTGTGAATTAGTTTATGTTGGATTACATTTTCTGCCTTGTCAATACACCAGTAAGACGGTAAAATATTGCTCGAATTATAGGGCAATAAATAATCATATTATGAGTATAATAATAATGAACACAAAATATTGGTTGCTGTTGTTTCAAGTAGTTTGATTCTTTCAGGTGATAGCCATGTTGAACGATTTCCAAGGTTCGCTTTTTATAATAAGCTTTAGGCATGCATTAGACGTCAATCTTCAATGGCATTAACAGGTGAACTATAGTTGGCTTCGTCGCTATACCAACGTCGAAATGACGATAGTTCCTTTTCCTACTCACTCTCGCCTTGAGACTATCTAAGTTTAAAATACTTTGAAACGTTTGTAAATTAGGTACTTACGTTTATGACAGTTTGGTCGGGGCTAGAAAAGAATACGCTTTTAATCCTCTTCGTAAATGGAATAGAGTGGTACTCTGCAATCGTGTGGTAAATCATGTGGTTGCTATTTTCATCGCCTAGAATCAAATGCTCACATTTCATAACTAAGACAAGAGATAGTATTACTATTATAAAAATTTTTGATCGCATTTTTTACGAATCTCTCGGAATGCTTTACAGGAACGACGAATACGGTTGCGCGTATGGAATCAACTGAATGGAGAGCAAAGAATAAGTACAAGTACAATGGAGAAGGCGGCCGTTGATTGAATGATTTTCTTGTTGTGTTACATAGCCGTATCAGGAAAGGTACCAGAACCAACGTACCAGAAGTTTCGGCGAATCATATCAATTGAGAGTCGGATGTACGAGTATGTGTAGTAGAGTACCTATTATACCAGGTAATCAATCCAAATGGGTCAGTAGGGAGAAGTCACAAATCTGTTCTTAGGAACCATGGCGTCGATTTTAGATTGAATAAACACTACATTATTATTTTTTACAAATAAACCTCTATACATATTCCTAAACGGAAAAGTCTTGAGTGACTGACTGACTCACTCATCAACGTAGAGCCGAGCCAAATTTCCAAAAATGGTGAAAGTTGTTTCCTTACTTTGTATTGAAAAACCGTTACACGAAATATTACTACTCTTACTCAAAGAAACCCAAGCTCTTATACAAAGTTTCACTTTCCAGTTAATCCATTTCAGTGAGTTGTTTCCTTAATTTCCATTGAAAAACCTTTACACGAAATATTACTACTCTTACTCAAAGAAACCAAAGCTCTTCATACAAAATAAATAAATATCGGACAACCTCACACAAATCGATCTAGTCCCAAATTAAGCTCAAGAAGGCTTTTGTTATGGGTACTAGACGACGATATACGTACTTATATAGATAAATATAAACTTAAATAAGGTCAACCGGGGTAATGGCGTCACTGTTTTTTTTGATATTTTATACTCTCATTTAACCCCAAGTTATGAAATATTTAATTAGTGTATAGAAATATTCTTACGCGCTGTGCTTCCTGTGGCTTTTTTCCAAGAAAATTCGTGTAGTAACGTTTTTGGCTTGCGATGATTAAACGATATACAGATGTTTTTTAAAAAAACGGAAATTTAGACGCATTTGTCCCAGTTGGGATAATTGCGTCTTTTTTAAGCCATTCACGATCAATTACGAAGAGGCTTTCAAAAATTCATGAAACATGTTTGCAATACAGTATTCTAGAAGATAAAGCTAAATACAAGGGATCAAAAACAGTTATAACGACCTCAGATAGAAAATAGTATAATCTGGGTAAACGCGTCTACAATATGTGGACGCATTTATCCAAACCTAATTTCCAGATGTTGTAAACCTTTTAGTCGGTCAAAAGTCTTAGATCTAGAAATTTAATTTTTATCTTTGTCACTGACCTATTTAATGAGTGAAATTTAATAGTGGAGATTTTATCCAGATGAGGAGTTTTGTTAAAGATATTTAAGGTCAATACTTTCTTCTATGTACTTACCCATATTTTACATTATTTAAAACAAAATAAAATTTGTTTTGACGTTTCGTCTAAGTCCTTACATGTAAGTAAAACAATTTAAGAATATAGGGATAAAACATAACTTAACTAATTCAGGTTCGTAAAGCTTATAAGCGTTTCTTAAATAACTATATACTATCTCGAAAACAAAAAGTTTTTGTAGAATAACCCCTTTATTCATAAAACTTTACGAACCTGAATTAGTTAAGTTATGTTTTATCCCTTTCTTATACAAGTTTATAAGTCCAGCCGACAGATAAAAAAACAAACGATGCATGGTTAATGCAGGGTTGTAATGCACTTATGTAGGCAGGTCTCTATAAACTGAGCTAACCGCGTCATCAAATATAGATATAACATGAACACTCTTATACAAATATGTAACCTTTGCCCGCAAGTTCGTCTGCATATTAATGATTTCCGTGATAAAAAACTATTCCACTTTCTTCTGTGGGACTTACTATCTCAATAACAAAGTTTTTAAGCGTGAATAAATAACAGGCAAGCTGAGATATTTATAAGCGTGAATAAATAACAGGATAGACGTTTCGTATTTATATACATTAGTGCAAAATTAAATGAATATTTGTGAATTTTGGAGTTTAAACTATTTTTAAATAAGTAATTTTGTTATAATACAGAGTCCCTACCGCGGACCACGAAGGAACTTTTGCGTCTTTGTCGAATACGTAAGTACTAAATCACATTTGCGGCAGAGGCAAAACTTTGTTCACGATTTGCAGCAGACCCTCTGGCGATGATTTAAAAAAAAAATTGGGAGTTTATCAGTAGATGAAATTCCGCCTAGGTTCTTACTGTTTTACACTAAAACTAAATAAAATGCATTAATTCTGGTAAAAATTAGCTCGAAAATGTTCTATATACTGTTAAAACCAAGTATCAAGAAAAAGGTTGTCGACACCTGACATTGGGACAAATGCGATACACAGACGCAATTACCTCAAAGTATTAGACGCATTTTGCCAAATTTAAAAAATAACCTCCAAGAATTTGACATCGATTTTTTTCCAAACCCAAAGCATTATCAACAAAAATAGTGGTTCGAACATATCGTCGTACTAATAGTAGTCACATTTATTACAAATAATTATCAAATATCTAAAGAAAAACAGGGATGTAAACATATTTTGTTGACTTACCTCATGCAACGTGTAAATCTAGCATGACACTAAATTTCAAAATGGTCGACCTCTTGACCACGATACGCCAAAACGCCCTCTATGTTACGTGTTGCCCTCCAAGTAGTTTATTCCTATATCACTAAATGGCAGAAGTTGTAGTAACTAACGTCGTTTAAAAAGTAACTGAAATAGACGCAATAACCCCAAAGTGGCAATTACCCCGGTTGACCTTACATAGAACAACATGACCCAAGCACAAATATTCGAGTTCATCACACAAAATTTGTCCCTGGCCGGGATTCCAACCCGGGACCGCCGGCTCAGTAGGCAGGTGTCTACAAACAGAGCCAAACGCGTCGTCAAACTTTCAGCTCCCACTTTACCCCATTAGGGGTTGAACAAAAACGTTTCATATTCTCAGTTTTTGATCTACAATGTCAGGTTTAGGGTCTGCACGTAAGATGATGCACCTCTTAATCAAAAAGACTACGTTTCTCACATAAACTTCCATTTTCCATTTAACCCCTTTCGGGAATGAATTTCCAAAAAATGGGAAAAGTTGTTAACTTATTTTATAATAAAGAACCTATACGCGAATTATTATCTTTCATACTCAAAGAATCCCAAGTTCTTCATACAAACTTTCTCCTCCCATTTAAATCCTTTAAAGGATGACTTTTCCAAAATCCTGAAATTAGTTTTCTTGTTTTTAGATGGAGAATCGGTATACGAACTTTTGTATCACTTACTAAAAAATTACACCATTTCCATACAAACTTTCAACCCCAATTTGACCCCCTCAGGGGATGAATTTTAAAATATCCCTTCTTATTCCTTGCCTCCATTGTATACTTGATCTATTTTACAAATTTGAAGTTCCTAGGTTCAGTAGTTTCGGTTCTAAATACGTTGATGAGTGAGTCAGTCAGTCAGTCAGTCACTCAGGGCTTTTCTGTTTATATGTATAGATTATTAGATAGTACTTTACCAGAGCCTAGCTACTGAAATATTACCAGATTTTTTGGCGGGAGGTTGAAAAAATCTTGGGCGGTCACGTGCAGTGGGAATTATAGTTTTGATACTAGAAAATATTTTAAAACTCAAAATTCGAAGCAATTGAGTGGCTAAGGAAATAATAAGTTAAATATGTCATACTAAGACTAACCAGTCCAGGAGATTCGGGGTTGGGTAAAAAGTAGAGGTTCTTATTTTGATCACGTAAGAGACACATATATAACTCGAATCACATTCTGCCAGCTCACGCACTGTAACTTGTTTCAAAAGGTTTTTTTTTTTCGTTTGACTGATTATTTTAGTTCGCTTTTAAGGTTATAACTTGAAACATGTAAGAATCTTATAAATAAATGAACTGAATTTCCAGACTTATTTAAAGGCAATACTTAATAAATGTTATATCTATGCAATCGCAATGATCTACAAGATAACCTATTAATTGAAACAAAAGTCTCGGATAAATTTTCATTAAACAAAGCCCAAGTCAACAATAAACAGACAATCTAAAGACCAAACGCGGAGCCGAATTAGAAACCTTTGTCGAATGAAATTTCTGTATTACTCGAAAGGGTTGCATGCACCGAGGCAGACAATGGGATACCTTCGGAAATAGCCAGCCGTTTTCTATTTTATGCGAGGTTCGAAGGGTCCGTTAGTCTGAATCCATTCCGAGTGTTCCGGAAGAATGTTCCGAACAATCCTACCCCTTTATTGGGCGTCGTAAGGGATTAGGAGAGCCGTGTTTGAGTAAGCAGTGTTTTGTTTAAATCTAAATTATTTTGTCGAAATTATTATCGTCACAGGAAACATCAGGTTAAATAAAAGTAATAAAATAAAATGCCAATATTTTAAAAGATTACTCATGTACTTAATAAAAACTATTCGTTGACTATGGATTATGAACCCTTTGCCTCGAAACGCTTTTTAAATTATCATGGGCAATAAAATATATCATTCCATATGTATGTTTTAGTTAAGGTCAGGCGCAACTGAAAATAAACACCCATATAGTATACCCCTTAACACTGAGGTCCGTACCCACATATAAGACGCAATTCATGAACGACGGATATTATCACACTGACAACGTATCAACTCAACAAACAGTAGCAAAGTAACCAGGTGAGAACATCGCATAAATCCCTCTATTGTAGGACGCAAACTTTTATGAGGTTCCGTCAAATAAATGAGCGCATTAGGGCGATTGTGCACTACAATGAATTTTACTGTCCGTCAGTCCGATTTTTTACGGTCCGTTATGGCATGAAAAAAACGGTAAGGGCGATTGTGCACTACAATGAATTTTACTGTCCGGCAGTCCGAGTTTTCATGGTCGATATGGCATGAAAAAAACGGTTTTAGCTTGTGCACTTGTCCGTCTTTTTACTCGCAGGTGCGGCGCAGTTTTTGGTTACCTCTCTCTTTGAAACTACACGCCACGCAATCGTAATTTCACTAAGAATGATGAGTTTGTTATGATTTTTGCTATACCGCTTAAGCACATGGATCAAGAGGCGACGCGGCTGGCGCAGTGGTTAAGCAACTGCCTACTGAGCCGGCGGTCCTGGGTTCGAATCCCGGCAAGGGCAAATATTTGTGTGATGAGCTCGAATATTTGTGCCTGGGTCATGGATGTTATTTGTATTTAAGTATGTATTTATCTATATAAGTATGTTTATCGTCGTCTAGTGTCCATGACACAAGCCTACTACTAGAGCTTACTGTGGGACTAGATTGATTTGTGTGAGGTTGTCCGATATTTATTTATTTATTTATTATTTATTTATTTAAGAGACAAGGTACAAAATTTAGGCTGGGTGTACCACCAAATGAAATGCTTGCAGTAACGTTAAGGTAAGTTTATACAGTATTTGTACAATGAGTGAGCGAGTGAGTTGTTTAGTGAGTATAGGCACAGGGCGGACACTGCCTACTAAAAACTGAACTTGAATGTCAGCGTCAATGTGTGTGTGTAACACGCACAGGGCTGCCTCAGACGCATTGCAACCACTAGTTGGTGTTTTGGTGTTTTAGTTGCACATAAATATGACATAATAAAGATAGAAAATTATCACAACCACACGACAACTGTAGTGGTGGTGATGGTGATAGTGGTGATGATGATGCTGGTGATGGTGCTGGTGGTGATGGTGGTGGTGGTGGTGGTGATGAAGGTGGTGGCGATGATGGTGGTGGTGGTGATGATGATGATGGTGGTAGTGGTGGTGATGGTGGTAGTGGTGACGGTGGTGGTGGTGGTGGTGATGAAGGTGGTGGTGATGAAGGTGGTGGTGGTAAAGGTGGTGGTGATGATGATGGTGGTGTTGGTGGTAGTGGTGGTGGTAGTGGTAACGGTGGTGGTGGTGGTGGTGATGATGTTGGTGGTGGTGGTGGTGGAAAAAAACGGTCCGGAATGGGGAAAAGTAAAATGTCGGATGGTAAAATTACGTATAGTGCACAAACTACTATATACATTTAATGGCGTGCCATATCGGACCGTAAAAAATCGGGCTGACGGACAGTAAAATTCATTGTAGTGCACAATCGCCCTTAGGCCGGGCTTCCGAATATGTTCGCGTCGAGTGCGCTCGTTACGGCGAGGAGGGCAGGGCCCTTTATCAAACCAGCTATGATACTTCAACGGCTTTTACATTGCACAGCAAAGTTTGATGGAGCAATCGTAATTTATTTTTCATGACACTGTGGTGGCAGATGGTCTAAACTCTAAATCCCAGTGAACGCATATAAACATAGAAATCTCATTAGAGCTCAAAAATGACCCCACGCGATTTGTACCTAGAACGATTAATTTGTACCAAGGCCAAATTGACAGTTTTAATACGATGGCGTCTGTCGATGGCAGAACATGTCAGGTTGTATAAAATTAAAATATCTGCATTTTATTCAAAATGCCTTCATGTGCAGTGAAATGGTGTCGAAACCACTCTAGCAATAATAATAAAAAACGCGGGATCCATTGGTTCGTGTAATTAACAATCTTTGAATTATTAATATATAAAATATTTTTAGAAGACATTTGTATGGGGATGGTATTATGCATTACCTTTTAAGGTGTTTATATTTTACGTACTAAGATTTAAATTTATAATCTGCTAAAATTTAAATAGCTACCGCTTTTAGTGTCCGATCAATGGGCATTTTGATGAGTGCTCAAAATGGGTTTAAATGAGTTTATGTTAAAAGTTATCGATTTGGACTCTAAGGAACACGAGTGTAAATTAATTTCAATAAATTTGTGGTTTTTACAACATTATATTGTCACGTAAATAGTAAAATTTCCCTTTCAGTGTCACATATTCTGTTACCTGCGGTATCTACAGTATATGTTAATTAGTAATTAGTCATATTCATAATTAAACATCTCTTATTATTTATTTACTTTTAGTTTTCCGAAGGACCGTGAGCAAAAATTAAAGTGGACAAATGCAGTTTCTCTAGAACGCAGAGAACAGCAGTAGTTTCCTACAGTATCTTCGAGGATCTGTAGCGGTCATTTCAATGATGATGATTAAGATTATTATCAAACCAATGCCAGATTTATCCCACTAAAGGTATCAATTTGTACGATATGTGTGCTTTATTGTCTTGTCAGTCATTTTGATATATTTAGTCTTCATAAAAAATCGAAACTAAATATAAAATCAAAATTTAATTTGATTTGAGATTTTGCGACAGTAAAGTTGCCTTCGATAGTGATTTTCAAAAATGTTGTTTACACATTTAGTAGTAAATCACAAAAGTGGCAATATTTTTAAAATGTTCCAAATTGAATGAAAGAAAAATAATAGCTAGAGTAATATTTTTCTAAACTGGTTACCTTTCGATTAGTGCACCCATATTAGGTTTGACAACTACTCGTTTTCGTGCGCCGCGCATGGACTTTGACACTTACAAGTCTATTTTAGCCAATGAAAACTTTAACTAACCAATCACAACTACTTCTAAGAGGAGAGATGACTTCGTATAGGCTAATATTTAGAACTGTTGGCAGGACAAATTCGTGTAGAGGGGATAGTTGTCAGTCAAATATCGGGACCGTTTTTGAAAGCCACTTTTGTACTGAGAGCGATGTCTATATATTCTCCGGTCACTGCTAAATCCAGTCACACACAAAATGCTTCCAGTTTGACAATTAGTCAACTAATTTTTATTTTTATTTTAGTTGAAGATTTCGTCGCGGTGCGGTGGTGTGTTAAAACGGCATGCATGCATTTGGATTTCAAGATGGAGATAACTTTTAAGTAAATGGCATGGACATCGTTTTCTACATTTTTGAGGTAGCAGGTTCTTAAGATGACATCATTATTAGATTTTACTATTTCTGTAGGTATATAAGTATCTTCCAGCCTATGTAGTTGAAGTGTCATGTAGGTATTATGTATGTAGAATTGCTTGAAAGGGAGGTAAATATATTATAAATTTATCTGTAATATTTATCACCAGTTTTAGCTGCCATTCACACCCGTGAAAAAGGTAAACGACAATTTTGAGCGCGGGTGCAACATTTGCAAAAAAGTGTTCGTCGAGATAACGCACCAGGACAAAATGTCGGGGCGGCCTCGAGACTTTATCGTACTGGGGATCGAAGGGGGTAATTCTTTAGGGTATTTCTTTAGAGTCCTATTTCAAAACAGAGTTTTTAACCAGTGATCTTGATCAAAATATGAAAGGTAGAAGGTAGGTAAACAACAAATTGGAAGACTGCTAGCTCAGACAGATTATGGTTGCTGATGAGACTCGCGATGGTTATGACGCAGAATGTGCGGTAATCATTGTAAGTCTCGTATTTTAATCAATTTTGGAGCTAAATTTGCCCTATCTTATTTCAAAACTTCATGACTACTCTAGCGATATGGCCAGTTTTCTTTAACTAGGAACTTCTCAAAGTCACCGTATGCAGCTAGAATTCACATCGAATGTAGAATTCAGCAATAGATAAATGATAAACAATAAAGCTATCATATTACTCTCGCATTCGTTTATGTATCGCTTCGCATGAAAATGATTGCAGTAGTTGACAAAACAAAACAAGTAACAAAATTCAACCCTTAATATTGCAATAATATGTACATGTTCAAATACGAATAGCTATACGCAGTAGCCCCCTAAGTGACAAAGGAACAATGCGTACGAAGCTCCGTAAAGATAAGAACCGCGATCTGTGCAGTAATTTGTTACTCATTGTAGCCATTTGTGCACACGCGCGATAACTGGTAGCCAAATCTTCGTAAGCGCACGATCGATGACTATTGAGATTGACTTTGGCTTGTTTACTTAGTGGTATTGATAAGAAATAGGGAATTTATGAGTACCTACGAAATTATTTTGAGGTTACTCTTACAACTTACAAATTACTGGTGATGATTATAGAGGGGTAGATAAATATAAAGCTTCTGTTCACTTTCTGACATTTGCATAATGACTACGAGTGACGGATGCTTTTTAAATTATACAAATACTCTATATTGCACACCTCAAACATCAAGGAATACACAACACAACATGAGATACATTAAAAAACAGGCAGAGGTAAACAACAGCGCTAAATAGCGATCTCTTCCAGACAACCAATTATCTATAAGTTCTAGCGATAAAAGCGACTTCTCGAATGAGAATAATTAGTCGTCATTTTTCATATTTAATTAAATACATTATATTGATAATAAAATAAACTGATCAATGATCATGAGACTAAGTATATTTTCACTGTGTTCATCATTATTATTGTAGAGAAGTCTAAAAATTTACATACCTGAAGAATACCTAAATTTGGTACCTATATACTTTTTGAGGGTTGTATCAGCCATGTCACGGCAGGAATATTTCGATACAAATCTTGTATAATTCGGCGATTTGGCGGCGTCATTAAATGAGGAAGTGGTGTGTTGTTGAAAGATAAGACTTCAATCCCTCTCATAGTCAATCACACAAGTAAACTTAATTGTGTTTTAACTGACATACCGCTTGCGAAACAACTATGTAGACGACTTGACTGAATTAACTCTGGCAGAATTAAAAGCAGCGTAGAAAATTGCTAACTAGACCTAGCCACTTATAACGAGAGACTTCCGTAGAAATTTAAACTAGCCGCAATTTATAGTCAATTACCACGGATTGCTCAAAGAATTTCCTTATTACTGCGGAAATATAACTTCAAAAGATAAATGCACCGTTCGCACATGCCACTTCCTGAACAATTTATCATGAAAATTTGTCCTGTTTAACTAAATCTCCCTTTGGCTTTATCCCAATAGTGTCAACTGGTAACAGACAGCGCACGTGGCGGGGTTTAGCGAGTGCTCCATTTAGCCCCATCGTCCTCGGTTCAAGAGATTTTTCACGATTAATTTCTATAGTAAGCACTGTCACTTCCATTTGTTGGCAGACACCCTTAACAAAAACACGGATTAGTGCCTAAGCCCCCTTGGATATCGGCTTCTAATTTCCTGTTTGTTTGTCGGGACTTTGTTTACTTTTTCTCAAGCGGTAAAAGTCGGAGTGCTTTGTAATGAAATGACATTAGCAGACATTTGATAACGCACCCTCAATTAGTAGGAGATGTTGCTATCAGCGCTGGCTAATGATCTAGACATGCAGAGCTGGCAAGCAAAATAAAGCGACACAGATAATTATTAAACAGCACGCCGTACAAGAAATAATCCTGTGTCTAGAGTTTATACTCTTGTTACGGCAGATAAAGCAAGAAATATCGCGTGAAGATACAGGAGTGATAATCTTGAAATAACACGTATATCTCAGTAATGACCATTACCGTGCGTGCTTTTATCTCGCGTCGAAAGCGAGGCTTCTTTTTCGACTTCTTTTACATTATTAATGCATCCTTTTTATCTGTTTCGTGTCTAATTGATTTGTCGCTCGCAGCCGTCTGTTTCTTGCCTCTCAATTACGTGCGGACTCGTGTCTCGTATCGCGAAATGTCCGCCATTTTATTTATGGTCGGGCAATTGATTGAATTAGTGGCCCCTCAGGCGCTGGCCCGATACTGACTTGTTTCATACAAATGAGAATTTATTCCGCTAGCGCCGATCGTTCATCTCATTGGCTTTTTATGGAGGTTTAAGAAGTTTCACGGCGCAGTAAAATGTTTGATCGGAATCCGTAAAGTTTAAGGATCAGGAAGGTTTCTGATTAATTTTGAGATTTTATTCGATTTGCGTGCTTTTCATTTTAAAATCCGAAACAATGAATTGCTATTATGTTTCGTCTGATATTATCTAGGCCGGTATAAATAAAAATTTAAAATTATTGACAAAGCGTCTCCATTTCAGCTAGGACAAAAATATTTTCTGGAAGTTGTCGTCTAGAGCTCGTATTTCGTGATATTTGCTTATCGGGATTCGAACCCAGGATCGCCGCCTCAATAGGCAGCTACACTAGTTACACTACCACTGTGCTAACCGCATCGTTAAATAATTGTTGCCCTAAACGACTATTAAGCATGAGCAATGACCACTATCACTGTCGTTGTGTTATTAGAAATCACTTCACTGGAATTAGAATAAAGCGAAACAGACAAAATAAATCGAAAAACGATAGTACCTAGGTACGGACTGTAGACTGGGCACGCGTCAGTGATGTGTATCGTCGTTCGCTTCACCTGACACCACGGAGGATGGACGGAGCTGCTCGTATGTGCCACAGTTATAAAGCCGTATCTTACTATGAAATTCATATAAAGATACGACCTTTTAACGTAGCACGGCGGTACTAATACGTGCGCCGCATTCAAGACTACACCAACTAGATAAACCGTGGCTTTATAAACTAGAACACGTATTTGTTAAACCGCTGGTCAACTAAATTGTTTCTAGCTTTGATTTCTTTACTATTTTATAAAAAAATATTTATATATTTTTTAGCATTGGTTACAGAGCTATCTATTATCCATTTTCTTATCAAAGTGATGTTTATCGTCGTTCGCTTCACCTGACACCGCGGACAAAGCTATTCGTACGTGCACCGCATTCAAGACTACGCCAACTAGATAAACCCAGGCTTTATAAACTAGAACACGTATCAAAATTTGTTAAACCCCACTACGCTTTGGTCAACTATTTTGCTCCAGGCTTTAACTTGAAATCTCATTTTGTTTGGTACTATTTAAATCTTTGTATACGAACAAAATGAATCACTGCAAAAGATTTCCCTTTTTGATTTCCGTCTGAAAACTGATTTTTATTGGTTGGTTTAGTTGAACTTAATTAAATTATATGTGTAAAAATGTGTTAAAGCGGTTGCTTTAACACATTTTTACACCGACGCGTGGAATTGGGAGCTTCCTCATTGTGAAAATTCGGTTGTAATTTTTGTTAACACACACCTCGGAGTTTACGGTGCACAAATCATACGTAAAATAATATACGTGCAAATATTAATATTAATAATAATAATTTCGTACTGAAAACTCAGGGTATGTACCTACATCACTCGCAGTGCTCGCAGTAGCACTAGCTAGCTTCGAACAGTTCGAACAGACATTGAGGAGCCCATACTAAACCAGAAGGCGGAAGCACACACCGTGGTGCGTCCTGGCTCGTGGCATGTGAGCCGAATACGGGTGAACGATATGAAGTGTTACCAAACTCACACAATATGGCCATATCTGACAAAATTCTTAGTAAAAAAAAATTGCATTTTTTTTTTGTCATTTCTGGGCCAAGACAGTTTTTTTCTCCTAATTAGATAGAAAGAGCTCGTGATTCTGAGTAGAAAATACCCAAAATATCGAAAATTTAAAAAATAAGTGGGGTGTACAACTTTAGAAAAAATGGCCCTTCTACCTGGGCAATTTTGGAGAGCAACGTGAGGAGAAGAAAGCATGCCAGTATGGATACACTGAAACAAAGCGATCGTACGTAACTCGCACAACATACCGCAAAACAAAACCACATTCGTGCAGCGTGCAACTCATTTTTCGACCATCTGAAAGCCATAGTCAAGGCAAGACAACATTTTTATTTATTTAATATTGAGTTAAAATATATTAAATAAAAAAAAATGTTATATTTTCTAATTATATTCGTAATAATAAATAAACTTTGTTGCAACCAAAAAAAACGTAGCCTTTTGAAATTGGTAACACTTCATATCGTTCGCCCTGTATAATAAAATACAGAAGCAATTAATTAAAATACAGATTTTACTCTTCAAACCGATCAACACTTTTCACTGTTTTTGTATTTGAAATACTTATACAAGAAATAGTGACTATATTAATTTAAATTTTCGCACAACGAACAACGTTTGTTTAGGAAGTTTAAATAATAACTTTAACTAAATAATAGCTTATAAAAAATAAGTTTATTCAAAGAAGTAAATGTATTGTGAAATATTTGATGTTTAGTAGCGTGACATAGGTCTGCCATAAGGAGATGGTGTGATGCTTCCTGCCCACGCCACAGACGCAATTTGAATCCTGATTATTGTAAACAAATGTTCAAGATATGTACATAATTTGTACGTCATTTAAAAAAAAAGTACGATAAAGGTTTTGGAGATTTTGAACAAAATTAGTGGCGTGGGCAGAAAGTATGGTTCCTAGCCACGCCACCTAAAATAGCGCAGTAGGACTGTTAGTTGTTATTTTTATAGTGTTAAATAATTGTACGAAAATTGTTCGTCCTGAATATAAACAACCCGCCGTCCAACCGTCCGTCCGTCCGTCACCAGACTGTATCTCATGAACAACATGTATCAAGTCATAGCTAGAGAGTTGAAATTTTCACAGGGGGTGTATTTCTGTTGCCGCTATACGACAAACACTAAAACATAATAAAAGTAATATTTAAGGGGGGCTCCATACAACAAACATGATTTTTGGCCGTTTTTGGTACGGAACCCTTCGTGCACGAGTCCGGCTCGCACTCGGACGGTTTTTTTTATATACATCAAATCTTTTTTTGTGCGACAAAGCAAGGTCGATTTAAGATTTTATAGAATAATTTTACGAATATTGTTCGCCTTGAAAACAAACAAAATAATACGTAAATAGGTGTACGAAATAAAATATAAATATTTGATTTTAATTAATTTAATTAATAAATTAATAAATTCGGATCCTCTCCGTTAGCCCGAAAAACTTTCTTCCTAATTATTCATTAGCCGTAATTTTACAATTCCGGATTTTCATAATCCTTTATAATATCATAAAACCGAATTCACAGTAGCCCTAATATAACATGAAATTTAGTATCAGTAATGATTAGGTTTAATTATAATTAGGAATAATAATCATTTGTTTATTTAAGCGGTGGTAGCCTAGTGGTTAGGGCATGCGACTTTCAATCCGGAGGTCGCGGGTTCGAACCCGGCCCGTACCAATGAGTTTTTCGGAACTTATGTAGGGAATGTCATTTGATATTTACCACCGCTTTTCGGTGAAGGAAAACATCGTGAGGAAACCACCTAAGCCCAATAAGGCCTAGTTTCCCCTCTGGGTTGGAAGGTCAGATGGCAGTCGCTTGCGTAAAAACTAGTGCCTACGCCACATCTTGGGATTTAGGTAGCCGACCCCGATTGAGAATTCATTCTCAAAAAATGGGATAAAGGCTAGGAGGATTTATTTATTTATTTATTTTAGGATCATTTGTTTATGTCATATTATTGTACTTGATATTTAGTTCATGTAAATATTAGAGCATTTGACATTTAGGTGTAACAATATTACATCTAATGAAAATTATACCTAATGTTGTTAGTTGTAGTAAAGTTAGCACTAACGTTATCAGGGCAAATCAAAAATTTATTTCTGTGCCACAAGGGCACTTTCACATGTCTTTTGCATATACGGAATTTCGGAGTCCGCTATTAAGAGGAAAGCCGAAAGAAACTCAACAGTAAGCATTTTTTTCTTAAATAAACTTAAAACATTTTCTATAAGCAAATTACAGTATTACAAAATTTTAAGTATAATTTTTCTTAGAGATTAAATCCCAAGATGTGGCGTAGGCACTAGTTTTTACGCAAGCGACTGCCATCTGACCTTCCAACCCAGAGGGGAAACTAGGCCTTATTGGGCTTAGGTGGTTTCCTCACGATGTTTTCCTTCACCGAAAAGCGAGTGGTAAATATCAAATGACATTCCGTACATAAGTTCCGAAAAACTCATTGGTACGGGCCGGGTTCGAACCCGCGACCTCCGGATTGAAAGTCGCATGCCCTAACCACTAGGCTACCACCGCTTAAATAAACAAATGATTATTATTCCTAATTATAATTAAACCTAACCATTACTGATACTAAATTTCATGTTATATTAGGGCTACTGTGAATTCGGTTTTATGATATAAAGGATTATGAAAATCCGGAATTGTAAAATTACGGCTAATGAATAATTAGGAAGAAAGTTTTTCGGGCTAACGGAGAGGATCCGAATTTATTTTGGTAATTAAATTAATTAAAATCAAATATTTATATTTTATTTCGTACACCTATTTACGTATTATTTTGTTTGTTTTCAAGGCGAACAATATTCGTAAAATTATTCTATAAAATCTTAAATCGACCTTGCTTTGTCGCACAAAAAAAGATTTGATGTATATAAAAAAAACCGTCCGAGTGCGAGCCGGACTCGTGCACGAAGGGTTCCGTACCAAAAACGGCCAAAAATCATGTTTGTTGTATGGAGCCCCCCTTAAATATTACTTTTATTATGTTTTAGTGTTTGTCGTATAGCGGCAACAGAAATACACCCCCTGTGAAAATTTCAACTCTCTAGCTATGACTTGATACATGTTGTTCATGAGATACAGTCTGGTGACGGACGGACGGACGGTTGGACGGCGGGTTGTTTATATTCAGGACGAACAATTTTCGTACAATTATTTAACACTATAAAAATAACAACTAACAGTCCTACTGCGCTATTTTAGGTGGCGTGGCTAGGAACCATACTTTCTGCCCACGCCACTAATTTTGTTCAAAATCTCCAAAACCGTTATCGTACTTTTTTTTTAAATGACGTACAAATTATGTACATATCTTGAACATTTGTTTACAATAATCAGGATTCAAATTGCGTCTGTGGCGTGGGCAGGAAGCATCACACAGGAGATGTCAATGTTGGATGGTACGCCATTTGAGAATACTATTTGATTTGTTGGAAATAATGAACATGCTGCTTAAAATCGCGGGACGCAAGAGATGAGGGCGGCGCACGAACGATCGTTGTGGAGAACTTTGGGAGAGGCCTTTGTCCGCAGTGGACGTGTATTGGCTGATATGATAATTATGATTATCTACTGGCTACACCCGGTAAAATAAGATAAAAGCGGTGACAGGTAACTGTAGTCACTAAAAGCAAATTGAGCACTAAAGGACTAAAAGTGCACACAGCAACAGGTTTCAGGAATTCTAATAGGTATATTTTTCGATTTGTCACAAAAAAAATTGAAATCACCTATCAAATTAATATCGGTACTTGCATCTAAGGTCTCAGTAGATTCCAAATAGGATGTCAAGTTAATGTCTAGCAATCCCGAAATAATCTGGGCCAATGAATACTTTAGTAGAATGGAGTTAATGAAGGAAACTTCCTTTGTCCGGACTGATAGGTTGATTACGAGCGCCCGGGCGGGTGGGGTTGAATGGAGCAAAGAACGATGTGTTTCAGTTTTGACGGACGTGAGCTTAACGCTGGATTAGTATTCAGACAGGGGTTGGTCAAAAATATTTATACGGGGTGTTTCATTTGACTGGGACAGTTTTAGGAAATCTAATCTCTTATATACACCGTTTATGCCAGCTAGTCAGATCATTTTGCAATTATTGGTCCGTACCACATAGGGAATGCAAACCGGTATTTTTTTATATTGATAAAACAGAATTACCAGTATTTTTTTTGCTTTCCCTAGTACCACATACCTATATAAAAAAAAAACTCTGATGGGTTAAAAGAGTTTTTGAGAAACTTTCTTTGTTTATTTTTAAAACGTTAAACGCCTAAACAGAAATTTAGGGCCCTAGAGAAATCATAAGTATATATCAAGAGTATCTTACTTTGAATATCAATATTAGTGTTCCTTCTTATTGGCTATTGGAGTAAGTATAGAATGTCTAAAGCGTACGTATTTTACTTACCTCATTTCCCCGTAAATGTAAAACCGTCTCAGTTTAAAGAAGCACACTGTTAGATTGTAATGCTAATACTAATAAAAACATTACTTTTTATTCACAATCCTTAGCACCGCCTTAAACCTCACACTTTATTGATTCGTAAGACCTAATATATTAAAGAGGGTTCGTCGTATAGGAAAGCAGTCACGCAACACGCAGGTGAATCGACGCCCACTGCACCATTTAATAGGTGCAAGCACTGTTGAATTCATTTACATACAACCTTAACGAAAGGAAAACAGAGTTTTCTGGATATTTATGCATTTTCTAATAAAGGCTTCGCTTTATAGTCATTTGGAATTATTTCATTTTCAGACAATTGATTGACCGAGCAAGCGTAGTGAACGAAGTGTGTCTGTTTCAATTTGTATGTGTAATGTATGTCGTCGTATGTAGGCGGCATTTCTCAACCGATTCTCATGAAATGTCGTAAGCAAGTTCGTTAAATTACTTATATTTTTTTGTATATTCAGTTTTTCAACATTTTCAAAATGGCGGTGCAGTGGTATGGGGGTTGAACGTTTTTACGTAATATAAATTTCAACCATTTCGAAACAAACTTGCGAGGTCTACAGCTCGCAAAGCCACTAGGTTAGTACCTATTTTTAATTATTATGAAAATTAAATGCAACTGAAAACAGCAACATAATTGTATTCCAATGTCTTTGTTCTAGGAGAACGTAAACAGCAAAACTTTGGGACAGCAAAACTAGAAGTGTGTTTTTCGTTCAATCATTCGTCGTGTACCATTAGAATACTATTCCTCAATACTTCTATATTCACAAAAGTTTAATGCGACTGAAACTGTGTCAGTAACGAATTGCAATGTATTGTTCCACATGAAAATAGAACAGTACAGTCGCCTTTGTATCACCCCCGCTTCACCTAGAGGGAGTGTAATTATGTATTTCAGTGGTAGTTAGGTAAACTACACGTGACTTGTATGCATATCCAGTCAATCGACATGTAGCACTAGATGACTGTGAAACCGTGTCAGCAACTTCCATTCCAACGCCTTTCTTCCAAGAGAAAATAGAACGAAGCACACGTCTCCTCCAGTCAATCACTAGAAGAACAGATATAATATTATTTTGGACTTTTTTGATTAAACAGAAACTGTGTCAGCAACTAAAATTGCAACGCTTTTGTTCAACGAGAAAATAGAACATTGCACACGTCTATTTTGTGTCACGGCACCCCGGCTTCATCTAGAGGCAGTGTAAATATTTCAGTGGTTGTTAGGTAACTAGGCACGTGACTCGCATGTCTATATCCAGTCAATTGACACGTAGCAGCAGACACGTGGACGGAATTGTTCTACGATATTAATCTGGAGCTTGCGGTTGGATTTAGATGGTTAACGAGTGTGTAGAGGCGTATGCCGTTTGCAGAACGGTTTTGGAATTAATGAAAGGTATATATTTACTTTGGTCTAAGGCTGTACCGAATGTAAATAGGGAGTGATAGTAATCTGGTTATATGTTTATGAGTTGCAGCTATCTGTAATGTCGAAGATGGAAAGTGAACAAGGTTTTCCAACGATTGCTCCTTTTGTGGTTGACATGAAATGATCGTCCTTTCATTTAGCATCAGTTTTTTAACCAAGATTTCTCATTCCTCAACCTCCGATTTTCTGAAACTGAGCACCTTTTCAGATTACTCTTAATCGTTTTATAACATACTAATGGAGTTTAGGTTTATTTAATAAAAGTTCCCTTAAGTTTAAGACAAAATTGGGAAACAAAATTAGATTATTAGTGAACTGTTTCTTATCCTATAGGTGAGTATTCAATTAGTACTTTGGTTGCTTAGTAGTTAGAGGAAGTCAAGTCTCCGCAGAAACCTACTCGCCTTGTATGAATGTTTTTCTAACTTATGTATTTTGGGATGTTTGTAGTACATAATTATCGCAAACTGCGTAATAATTCTGTCAGTTTAATAAAACCCGATTTCATTCCAAATAAACGTAAGTATGAGTGATTCTACAGTTACTAAACCTACACCTAATATAATTCGAAAACATTATTGACCGAGTACCTATTAAAATCTATATTTTAATCGAAATATAATGATCCATTATGTTATACCTACCTAATTGCTCCAAATTACAAAGTGTAAACAAAAACGCAAACACCAGCAGACTTTTAATCTAAAGTCTGAAGTTGAGTGACACATTGATCGTTAAATTAAAGCAATTACGCTGTCGTCGGTCTACTTCGTCGTACGCGTCGCCGAAAGCTTTTTCGGGAAACCGTAGCTTAACAATCGCGGAAAAGCTTGGTAAGCTACGGAGTCGGCGCGAAATGAAAGAGTAGTGGGGGGCAGTAACCTCGGGCAGCGCGCACGGGGAGGTTGTGTCGCTCCTTGCCTACACACATCGCGATCTAACGCGAAACTATGAAACAAACGCGCGGACTTTTTTTACAGAGTTGAAGTTCTGACGTGTTTTTTTACTGTGATAATGAGTTGTATTTAACTATGTTTAAGTGTCCACAAGTGCGAGACGGTAATCAGTATGGTCGCGGGTGCAATTAAAGATAAACGCACATGCAACCAGTTCGGATTCGTGCTTTTGCATCTTTTGCTCGTTTTCCCCTGTGTCACAAAAGGTAAGTTAAAAAATGTTTGTCGCACCTAAAAGCAAAACAATACAATAGAAGTGAGGTTTTGTTTGGAGTCTAAGACTACAAAAGGTGGCCACCGATCGTCTAGAATGTTTTGTTGATTAAATTAGTTGGTGTTTTCTTCGATTCATTAATAAATCGAAAGCTTGGTTTGTTCTTTATTAAATTAAGAGACGTGATAGCCGGTTCGGAAACCAACATCCGCTTGTAATATTTAAATTATTTAAATTAATAAGAAGTTGTTTATATTCATATGTTATGCTTGTTGATCATGTTTTGATTAAGACATTTTATTTTATGTATCATATTAAAAATAAATCTATAATATTTTTTGTTTTTATTAAAATTGAAAATTATACAACGTAATATTTGATATGGCTAGTCATAGTGTAGATTTCGCAATTCCCTTTTAGTGCACTGCGTTATCTAACAAATGTTTAACAATAGTTGGGTATATTGATTGTTTAGACCCATTACGTCTTGTCGTAATTTATATATAAAATAAAAATACTATATTTATTTATAATCGTAACAATGTTAACGTGGCGGCTCTTCTGCGGTTAGTATTAACTTCCAACTGCTTGTGGTTTGAAGAATCTTTGATTAGCCGCAAAACCAACGCGACCTGAACAGATTATGTAAATAGATACCTATTTACGTCAATTGCTGTTCATTTTAGTAAAGCGAGTTAATAAACTAAGCACTTACTTACAATTCATTCTGTTTATGGCTGTCCTCATTATGATAACGTTCATAAGTTTAGATTGCTGTGACTGCTTTCGTTATATAAGTATAGGTGTTTTGTTACTTAGCACTTAGATAATTATATTAATTACCTAGTTTACTAGATTTTTGCTTCTATTTAATGCAAACTGTGGCATTTCCCCAGCAGTGGGACAAAAGGGGCTCACGATAATGATATAATTATGTAAACACATACCTAAAATAATTTTAGTTTTCCATGGATCGTCATATGAGGATAAAAATACCTAGATTATATTATCTGTTTTTTTATTAACCTCATTACGTGCGAGTCTCTCGTGACTTTTTATAGTGATTATTGAAGCCATAGCAATTATTTAGAACTTAAAATCCCATTAACTAATTGGTTATGAGCATAGGGACTAACCCTCGATTTCCGTAGCCCAAAGCCGAGCCCCGCGGATCAAGGAGCACCCATCGGATACTATCGTGGGCCGGAGCGAGCCAGCGACCCTGCGCTGCGTGGCCGAGGGCAAGCCCAAACCGACCATCCAGTGGTACAAAGATGGCGTCCCTCTGGCGCCCACAGACCATCCCCATAGGGTGTTATTGGAAGATGGACTACTATTTCTTAGGTAAGTTGAAAGAAAATCTATGCTTAGTTTACGATGTTGGGTCAGAGTGAGTCGGCGACTTTGCGCAGTGGGTCGAGGGCAAGACCCCACGATCCAGTGGTACAAGGTCTCTCTTGCACCAAATAACATAGGGTGTTGTTGGAAGAAGAAGAATGAAGTACTGTCTCTCGGCCAGTTCGTCGTAAGGTTTTCATAAAAAAACATACTTAGTTTATTGACTCTTAGTGTGACTTAGGTACGTTAGATCTGAGTATAATTTTACTAAATAAGTCCACGCTCATAGGCCGACCCGATGATTATCCAATGGAACAAATAAAATGCCCCCCTTGCGCCCAAGGATTACCATTACAAGGTGTTGGAAGACGGATTGTTGTAATATCTTAGTTTTTTTTTACTAAATAGAGATGAGCGGCGCAAGAGAGGAGAGGCCTTTGCCCAGCATTGGGACACAATTATAGGCTAGATAAAAAAAAGGTATATCAAAATTATCAAATTGAAGAAGTTTCATTTTTATAAAGATTAAATGTCTGACCTAAGCGTCACCTCACTTTCTTTTACAGAATAACGTCTAACTTTTTGATATGGTAATTACACCTACCTACTTCTTTTGATTTGATATGCATAGGAAGATTTAGAAGCAAACGCTTTGTTTAGTTTTTAGATAACATACATATTATGAAATCTCTTAGTTCTTATCTTAGGTACCTAGTGCCTTTATCGTTCGTTTGCCACATAGCGCTAAAGAAAATATATAGGACTTAGGTATGGTAGTATGGTAATTTTTCATTTATTTTACCATCAAAAATGTTGATATAGGAAGTAGATGTTCTGAAACTTACTACTTAGTATGATGTATGAACCCACTCTATCCGTTATTTCATAAAGGACCCTCTACATATTAGTTTGCAGTATTATGAGAAATAAGAGAAAATTACAAGGGCAAATGCGTACGAGTACCAACTTGAATGTTTGCATTACATTATTAAAAACTCCGAACCATAACCTTCAAGTCCTGTGTAAATCAATACTTGATAAGAAGTAGTCCCTAATGAAACACCCTACTTGTTTGTATTTAGGGTTATGCGGGGCAAGAAGGAAAACGACGAGGGCGTGTACTGGTGTGTGGCACGGAACTCCGTCGGGGAGGCGGTGAGCAAAAACGCTACACTCACGATAGCCGGTAAGTAACTAAAACGATAGGCACAAAAATAATACTGGTACGTAAGGTGCGGCCATAGAAACTAGATCCTTAGGTATATGAATCATCATTGTTGTGTTCCCTTCTTTTTCCCCGGCAGCGCGACAGCGAATAGTGGGCGGTGTTCACGTCATAATAAACATGTAGGCATAGCATAATTAGTTAGCTTATAAAGCCCTTTCAATACCCCACCTGATAAGATTCAGAACACAAAATGTCAAAAACCCATACAAAAAATTGATGACGTTATAACCCCTTCCTGCACTAAAATTCATGGCCTTTTTGTTTTTTTTAACTCACAAACTGACCGGCGATTGACCTCGGTATCACCTGATGGTAAGGGACTACAGGGTCGAGGATGTAGTTCGCCGACTCTCCCTCTTAAAATGTTCTTAGGGTTCAAAAGGTCATGTCAAAGGAAAACCGCCGAAAAGCGAACACCGCCCACTAGAAAGTTTTTGGCGTGTGTCTATACCTCGTTTAGATGCTGCACCTTAATCATAATTATGGAAATAATGTTAGTCATTATAGTCAAATGAAATAGAAATATACAGTTTTATTTCTCCTTATGTCCAGGACTTTAAACATTTTTAGAAATAAGTTAAAAAGGTATTTTCTTTCAGTGCTCCGTGATGACTTCAGAACAGAGCCCCGTGACGTGAAGGTAGCGGGAGGAGAGCAGGCCTTGCTGGAATGTTTGCCACCAAAAGGCGCACCCGAACCCTCGGTGCACTGGACCAAAGATGGCCACGTGGTCGATGTAGATGTTAATGGGAGGTAAGAATACGAAAAATCGCACTAAAGAATATCTGCAAACTAGATATCTTAATTCTATAAAAGCTAAAATTCTAATAAAGCACTACGGTATGTTCCATAAAATATTATTGTCATAATTTCATTTTGCATATCAACTTTCGGCTTAATCACCATTTCGCCGAAATATTTTTGTATTTAGTTCGCATAAAACAGGATAAAATGTTACTACTACTTTACTGGTAGCAGTTCGGTTCTGGCGCTTCGCTGGCTGCCGCCGCAGCACGGTCGCTCTGCTCGCTCGGCTCGCGCGCTGTTGTGGTCACAGTCCTAACCTAACCCCTTACACTAATTTACTGGTAGCAATTTGGTAATGGCGCTTCGCCGGCTGCTGCCGCAACACGCTCGCTTCGCTCACTCGGCTCGGCGCTGTTGTGGTCACAGTCCTAACCCAACCCATTAAACTACTTCACTGGTAGCAGCAGTTCGGCTTAGGCTAGGTTCTCATCTAACCGAACATATATGTTACTGGCAGCCGCTCGTTCCGTGAACTATGATATTATGTCATATTAAATTCGGCGATACTGAAGTTCTGCCATATAAAATTCTGCGAAGTTAAAATCGGTGATACTCGTGTTCTGCTATTTGAAATTCTGCCAAATGAGTATTATGAAAACTGGCATGCTAAAGTACCATTCGATTAAAAATATTTCCATGACAGCTGCTATGCGAAGTGCATTTCGGACAATCGATATTATGCAAAATAAAGGGAACCCTAGCAGTTCACATTAGCCTAAACATACATACATTACAAGTGAAATATACATATGGTATAGTGGTAATTATACTATCAAGAGGTGCCCGCAACTTCGTCCGCGTATTTTTTATTTGCCATATTCGGTTAAAAAATACCCCATGACCATCGTACCTGTACTAAAATTTATCAAAATCCGTTCAGTTGTTTAGGCGTAATGAAAGGACAAAGACAATTGTACCAACAGATGACGCTGTATAGCTGATGGATCGCGAAGTCGCGGTGTTAAGATTTTTCCTGAAATAATGACCTCTCCATAGAAAAATAATATTCAATACAATGTTATAATAGTATAGTGATCTAACGAATGAAGATTTATATGCAAATAATATATTTTTACTTAACTAGAATTTGCAATATAATGTTAAAATGATTCATTTCCGTAAATTGAATAATCCATAAAAAGTGTTTGTAAACAAAAGTTAATCCTCTGTTTTATGCGACAGTCATAAATCACAGACCTGCAAAAACAAACCGTCCAAGTCCAAATTATGGAATTGTAGTTAACAGACGTGTAAAAAATACAGAAAACACTTAGTCTGAACTAAACTTAATGAAAAACTACAAAGTAAGAGCAAGACCTTCGTTTTGTTATTTACAACATACCTAATACAATACAAGAATGCTTTATAGCACAACAAAATTGGCTTACCAAAGACACACAAATGCAATAATTCTAATAACGGTACACAACAGGCGGTCTTATTGCTAAAGAGACAAGATCTTCCCAGACAAGCTTTTGGTAGTGAAAATGATCAAAATAAATTACGACAATTCAAACACAAAAATGAAACTGTATAAGTATATTTGTTACCCTAAGAAGACTTAGCAAAGGTATTTACCGACTCTTTCATAATCGATTTTGCGTGATTTTGCCAATAGATGCGAGTCACTCGTTTCTCGAACTCGAACAATTGCGACTGGGTGCTAATACGACGAACCTACGTGATAATATTTTTCATCTAGTAATATTTAGGCTTTATCAGGTTTTATATCTGAACAAAAAAAACATAGCTGAGTAGAAACTATAGCGGAGATCTCTCAAGTTAAACGTTGGCTAATTTGTTTGCATTGGATTGGTTTTTGTTTGTTGGTAATCGATGCCATACTATCAACTTTTTTTTGTTTCAGAATATCGTTATTAGACGGAGGTAATCTTAAGATTCTAGAAAGTCTTCCATCAGACAGCGGCGTATACCGCTGCGTAGCTTCGAACGTGGCGGGCGAGAGACAGTCGCGCCCCGCGACGCTTCTCGTGTTACGCAGACCGCATTTTCTAGTGAAACCCAATAACATAACGGCGCTTATGGGACAGAACATTGAATTTCATTGTCAAGTAAGTCACATAGGTGTAATGCCCTGTCTATGTTTTGAATCGTAATAGGCTGGTTCTCGTATCGCTTCCTGTATAGCTCCGTTTATGAGTCAATCGGTTGCTTTGTTATAGAAATTGATCCGTGTTTATTGTAGAGTAAGATAAGCCGTTATGAAGTTGAAATGAATGTAAACATTTATTCTGTAAATCATAAATAATAGTTACCTATAGAAGGTTCGTGTTTTTACTAATTAGCCACTAAATGTAACGTACTTGGGCCAATTATGGTGACAGTCTTGTAGCTCTTTTGATGTTATTATAGAAATCCACCATTAAAATGTGTCTCTGCTCTGATTGTAAGATGGTTCAATTAATTTGGATTCTATGGAATCTTTAATAGACTTTTGTTGTGACCTTAATTAATTGTCCTGTTATGAGCTTAAAATAGATCGATTACTTTGCTATTTAAAGCGTTTCTTCTCTGAAGAAACTTATTTTCGAATCGATTGAGATTTAATTAATGTTAGTGAGTGAATTTTTGCCTGTCACTAGCGGTACTTGGAAAGTTGCTTGAAGGTTAGGTGAGGTAACTTTATCAGTTATCTCGAAGTTCGTTGAGGCTTGATCGTTTTAAACTAAATATGCAAAGATCGGTGTTAACAACACATTACGCCTTTGGTCAATGCGTAGTGCGAACAATGGCAAAATAAACTGGTTTAAGTTCGGCATGTTGTTGGTACAATTTGTCTTGTGTGTTGACATTTGCATCGATACGTTAAACATTAGCAGAGCCGGATTAGGTGCCTATTTATCTAAATTTTGCTAGAGTGCATCATTGAGTGATGATAACCACCAATAGTAATGTTTTATTTCATTTAGGAAATTTAGGTAAATATAGGCACTATACCTATTCCGAGCTCTGATCATTAGTTGTTTCTAAATAATTTCTTTGTTCACAGGCATCACCAGAATCCGACGTATCGGTGACTTGGTCTCGGGACAGCGGCGCTCTGTCCAAATACGCCGTCGTGCGCCGAGGGTCGCTGCGGATAGATAGGGTCGCATCGTCAGACGGAGGCGCCTACACATGCCGAGCAGAGAGCCAGGCCGGAGCCAGTAGCGCTAGTGCCGTATTGACTATACATTGTGAGAACTTATTTTATGGTCATGAGCTTCGCTCGTGTGACAAAGTGACTCATCTTCATCAACATCTTCATCATTACCCTCATCTTTATTGTCATCATCATCATATTGCCAGGCCTCAAATAATGCCTCTATGACAGATCCAGCAACCATCGGTGACCTTCAGCAGGTCATCAGTCTACCCTATTCTTTTACTACTTCTACTCTTGATCTTACACACGTCTTTCGGTGTGTGATGGCTACACAAGAACTCGTCGGCCCCAGCGGCCGTCAGTTCTACGAGCGATGTGTCCTGCCCATTGCTACTTAAATTTTGCAAATTCCTCAATATATATTCTAGGTCACTTACCGTAGAATATTTTCTTCGCATTTCGTTAGAAGTAAGTTATTATTTTGTTTTAGCCTTACCTCATTTCACAAGAGTGCCTTCTGATCAGACTGCATGGGAAGGAGAAGAAGTTTCCTTTTCATGTGAAGCAGAGGGTACGCCAAAACCCTTAATTTTTTGGACTATGGAAGGATCTCAGGCAAGGAAATATTGTTTATTTGAGTTCAAAGTAACTTGAGTTTAAAATGTATATTTTTCTTTTATAAAAATTGCTTCCACAGGAATTAGTGTTTCCAAAAGCTAGTCACGGTACTGGTACCTTGTATTTGGATAGAGTATTGATTCGTCATGCTGGAAGACTGACTTGTGTTGCCGTAAGTGAGGCTGGAAGTTCATTGCATACCGCTACTTTACAGGTTTGTGACTTCTTGTATAAACACATTCAAATACATTTACATCGACATCGGTTCGCGTAACTTGAAATCGTAAATTCTCACCTAATCCCTATTTTGTAGGTATTAAGAAGAGAAGCTAACTCATTTAATACCGACATAGATTCTTCAACTCCTTATACGGAATTGAGTAAACCGCAAAACCACCCACCGATGACGCAGTACGAGTTAGTTCAAGCACGTCGGTACTTACAGCAAGACGTTCTTACTTTGAGGAGAGTTGAAGGAATATCCGCAAATACGTTGAAAATTGTTTGGGAAGTAAGTTCTACGTCACACACAATATTAAACTTGAGGATTGAGGAGATTTCTCTATAAAGTTCTTACGTACTACGTACTAACGTTCTTATTTTGCTTCTAGGTTATGACTGACTACAACGAGTATTTAGAAGGAGTTAAGATATGGTTTAACGGTACATCGTTAAATCAACAACATTTGATAGAATTACAAAATCCGTCTTCAAATACTTCGGTGGATGTTGTACAATCAAAGTTTGGAAATTTCTCCATGACAACAGTACATAATAGTGGATCTTCCAGCTACGTTCTAACAGGATTGATGCCTTATTCTCAATACGACGTGTTCATAATGCCGTTTTATAAGCTTTTGCTTGGCAAGCCTTCGAATTTAAAAAGTGGTTTCACGGATGACGACGGTAAGACATTTTATTCCACCATTTTGACTGAATTACTTTAGGTTTCGACTGTCTTTGTAAAAGTTATGGTGTCACCTACTAAAACTGACTATGCACGTAACGATTAACGTAATTTAAGTGCACCTACGCAGATAGTGATATATGATAATTATCATGGCGTGTTTCGTACCTTTTGCATATTCCACGCCACTGGTCAAAAAACTGCACTAGTCCCATTTTTATGAGACACGCTTTGGGCGGTCTACGGTGCTACAACATCACAAATAGTCAGCCTATTTAAGGCGCGAGATGATTTGTAAAAAAGATACTATTGAATAGTATCTTATATAATAGTAACTATTCACAGTTCTTGTTTCCGAGATGTGTATATAGTAAATGTCTTTAAGCTCCTCAGTTTCCCCGCTAAGTGATAAAGTTTAAGTCAAGTTTCAACCGTCATCACGGCTAAAGCTGACCATACCTTATAGTTTGCTGAGAGGTTTTTATAACTTTACCCCTAGCAAAAGGTTCGCAGGTCAATCGCATGTCATGCGATTAAATGCGAAAAAACTACACTAGTCAATTCCAAAACACGCTTTGAAAAGACAGTGCACATACAGAATTATTTTTTTAAGAATTAAAGCGACACTATACAAACCAAGAATAGTTCAAATGCGTATTTTACGATTTAATGAAAGTTTGATTTAGAAGCAGCTTTTACTTTGGTTCTCAAGGTACGACGTAGATATCCGAAAATCCGAACGTGTATCGCCAGCTTAAGAAGGCGATTATAAGACAGATATTCACACTTCTGGTTACCAAGTTGTGAATTTAGTGGAACATCATTAAGTTTTCTCTAAGTGGTGAAGTTCCGCGTGTTTCCAGTGCCGTCGGCGCCGCCGCAGAGCGTCACTGCCGGCGTGATTAATGCGACGTCTGCCTGGATTCGCTGGGATCCACCGCCGCCGCATACTTGGAACGGTGAACTGTCAGGATACCTAGTAAGCACTAGTTTTTCTCATTGTCTGTTCAGGGGCGCATCATTTAGGATTTTACTACGGCTTAACAATTTTGTCAATCAGACTCATGAAGAAATATTGCCTTTTAATGTTAAAGTTACAATCACCATCAATATAGTACCTATTGCTTACAATTTCAAAATGTTCTCCATTCAATCTCTTGAGATTTCAAAACTTATTGAATAATGTTATATTTTTCTAACTTTTTGAAGATCGATGTTACGTAAATTCCTGCACTATCTATCTATAGGTACCATACCCGACTATTTCTTAAACAGCATTAACTTTTTAGATTGAGGTGCGTGTTGGAGGCAGCGCCGGTGGCCGTGTGGTGGGTCAGATGTCGCTAGGCACGCGTACCCGCGCCGCCGCGGCCAGCTCACTGCGCGCCGGCGGGCGGTATAGCGCACGCGCCGCCGCAGTCACGCGCCGTGGCCACGGGCCCTTCAGCGCGCCTGCGCATCTGCACATGCTGCCCACGCACACGCAGAGACAATACGTGCAGTAAGTACTATTCACGAGAAATGGGGTGAAGATAGCGCTATGGATGAAGTAGTGGTATGGTTGGTCAGATGTCACTGCATCTTCACAGAGCCACACACGCAGAGACAACACGTGCAGAATGTATTTGTTTTTCACGATAAGTACAATAATACTGGTGTTCATATGATGGGTCAGATCTCGTTTCATCTCCGGATTGCAGGTGCAGTAATTACTGACCACATAATATTAAGTATTAGCCTTACTTATGGGTACCTCTAAAGTGCTGTTTCGATTAAGTCTTTAAAACCGTGTCTGTATATTAAAAGAAGAGATTTTTGCAAAAACAACATTAATACAACTGCCTTATAGTGTCTGACTAATATAAATGTAATCCTGATATCCGTCATCTCATTACATTTTATAACCTAAAATTACAGGTCTCAGAATTGACTTGTTAGCAGTCGCACTATCTAATTTGTTGGACCTCTTCTTGTAAACAAAAATGTTCCTGTCTAATTGTCAGTCTGCTAAGTTGGAGTTGTTAATGAAACCTAGCCCATTAAACGTTTTAAAAACCATAAATTCCGGTGTAGTTTAGTTCGGTCATTGTTACATGTCTGTTGTTTCAGAACGGAACCGGCTAGAGACAAAGCGATATTGTCGATGTTCCAAGAAACGTGGCTACTGGCGCTCTGTTTAACTTTATTAGTGTTAGTGCTGGCCACCGCCGGGACGGTTGTTTATATTAGGCGTCGCCATTCCAAGCAACGCAAAAGTCAAAATTCCACAGGTTAGTAAATAATAAAATCTAAATCTGATCCTTTAAATTATGCCTAACTTAGAATTGTAATATAATATGCCTTAAATAAAGCTCTTCTTCCAGGAACCGCCATAACAAATGCTCAACAATGTCTGTTAGGTAAAGAGGCCGTTTGGCTTCGAGAAAGACCGCTGTTTGAAGGCTCAAATGAACCTCGAATAGAAATCTTAAATTGCCATCAAAGTTTACTGCATGGTAAGGACCATATCATAAAATTAATTCTTCTGTTTATAAAATAATAACTTATGTTGTGGCAATTAAGCAAAATGAACTGTTTAGGTGGACGATCGACGGGTACAATGACAATGGAGGCTGAATATACGCTTCCACAACAGACAAACAATATTACCATGATGCCTCACGAGGAACAAAGAAGAGTTCCACCAGAACCATATGCATCGAGTGCTATTTATACTGAGCTCAATTACCCAGTAAGTTACTGAAGGTAATCAAAGTTGTAATATATCGTATTCGCTCGCATAATTTTAATGACATTGTATTTGTGATTCAGGTACACACTGATGCAGAGGATTCATGTCTTAAATGTGCAGTAAGTCCAGGATCTTATGATAACAGCATGGTGAGATCATTCGGAGAAAGCAATCAATATTCTAACGAAGAATGTTCTACCTGTTGTCGAAGTAGCAGCTCGACATTGACAAAAGACTACAGCGAGATGACCAAATGTGGAAACGAGGTAGATGAAATGCAAGACATGTCTATTGACGACTGCCCGTCATGTAAAACGCACCATTCCAGGTCCTCTAGTCACCATGATGAAAATAAAGACTGGGCTATTGCAGAAGTGGAATATGATTACCCTCAATGGCATTGGCTGGGTAGAGAAAACAGTTTCAGGAACAATTCCGAAGATTCTAGATACGCTACGGAAGCAAGGAGCGATCAGAACTGTAGGATGAATCTTTGTGATATTCTTCCTCCACCTCCATATGAAAGGTAGGCCATGTTTTCTCGAAACTATTTTTCAATTCTTTATCGACTTTAACTAAAGCGTAAAAATGCGATTAATTTCAGCCATTCCTGTCGACATCTCATTTTTTCGTAACGTAAAATTTCGTAACTACAGAATTAAATGATGGTTGTGTTTAAAGTAATTATTTTTGCCTTGCTTACAGAGAGTCTCCTTACCGAGAAATGCACGCGTTCACCAATCACTCAGGGGCTTCAGGTTGTTCAGGACATACGTATCGAAGCTAATTTTGGTTAAGTATTTCTAATACTGTTAACAAAATATCACTAGAAACGTAATTCAAGCAATATTAATTTATAGTGAAATGTACATAAATTGTATAAAGTATTTCTGCATATATTGATTGAATGAGTGGAGTGCGAGTGCCACATAAATTCCAAAATAAAACATATTATGCTAATTTAGTTATATAAGTATATAAAATTTGTACGAAACATTCTGGATTAATCATTGCCGAAGTAACGCATTCAACAGAATAATTTTCGTAGAAGAAAATAATATTATGCTATGTTAAGTTTCAAGACCTAATTTTTTATATGCTGCAGTTTTAAAATAATGTTTAAATAAAAATTTAAAAAGAATTTAATGATTCAAAAAGGGAATTTCTTTTAAACCAATGCATGGTATGGATTGTATTAATTGACTGGTTTAAGGAATGTAGATTGTGAACGTGTTTTCAAAATAGACTGCGCCATGTGACGTAACGTAGGTAATAGTTTTCATCTCTCTCTAGTGACTGTGATATAGTATAATTTTGGAAATTTTTGTTTTGTAAATATTTTTAAATGTTTGATATTCTTATACAATTTTAACATTATTTTATTTATTGTGTGTAGTGAATCATTACTCCAGATGCGACCTTAGCGATTTAGATGAACTTACTCGTATGATTTTTATTCAGCTGTTTCAAAATATTTGTACAAAACCAAAACTATATCTTTGCAATTTTATATTAATAATGATTTTGTAACTAAGTACATCGTTAACCAGCCAATATTATTAAAACAGTACATTTTCGATTTAGTTTTATTTTATCTGTAATATTAATAAACGACATTATAATATTCCCTCTAGAAACTTAATAGTGCCTGCTCAACGTTTTAATTGACGTTAAATGTTTAACGGCTCATTAGATATGAGATTGAGAGTTTGTTTACTCTTTTGAAAATTTAATGATCCTGTTTAAACTAATGTTGATGTTGTTTTTGACGGTATACTCATTAATGAATGAACATGCCTTATAATTTTGCTATTAGAAAATCAGTCACCATACGCCATAATTTATGTAGTAATGATACTTATATTATCTGAAGATAACCTATAAATATTCAGCTTTAGCATTCAGCTTCGGTACCTACTGATACTGAAAGTGAAGTCCTGCAGATTAGGGCTATACTATAATCTCATTACGAGCCGGATTCATAATCCATATCCTGTCTGCCTCTGTCACTCAAGATAATCCAATGATGCTTACAGACGCATCCGCTGTACATCCGAAAACTGAACAATTACGAGAACACCCCTAATCAGCTTTTCTCGTAAATAACTAAACACATATTAATGCAGGCTACATTCGCAGGCTGCGTCCGAAGGGGCGTTACCATGACAACCGGTCCAACCCCAAGTGCACCCTTGTTATTAATACCCGTAATAATTAAACTTGATTGCATTTCACACCAGGTGTTGGATGACGCCTCTTGTCATGGAAGTATTGAGGCCGAGAGGTTAAGACGGTTTGTGGGATTGCAAGTTAATTAATCCGTAGTTTTGCAAATTTAGGTTTTATTGGAAGGTGTAAGAAATCAAATTGGTTAGCCTGAAGATACATTCGCTAATCAGAAATCGCATATGTAGTTGTGTAATATTACTAGAGAGATATTTGAATGTCCAATTGGCTATGCTCATAAAATTTAATTTCAAATTTAATGTGCCCAATATTATATTGCCATGGGAAAACCTATGCGACGGAACTGTATTACCGTGACCTACACAGATAATTCACTTAAATTCAGTCTTTGCATTTCTTTTTAACAACTTCTTTGATTCTTATTTGTTTTTAGTCTAAATGTGGTTTGTGAGTGAGTCTAAATTTTATAATCGAGTCAGCTGCATTTGCACAGGTTTAAAATTTTCAACATTATAAAATGTTATTTATATAAAAATTTAAATATAAGAAGAAAGGAAAAATGTAACATTAAACGCACGAACCTAAATTTAAGTAATATTTAACAAAAAACCCTACAACAACAAATATTTACACAACTATACGAAGGAAAAAGCCAGATGAAATACAGCACTAGATCTAAAGGAAACGAATAATTTGACATCATATCAACACTGGAATATGCACTCAGCAAGCCAACGAGGCGACTAATGCATGTTCCCTATCACCAAAAATCTGAATTCATTTCGGAGCCCCACACAGAACGTGACTCCTTTCAATCATAGCGCGTTCTCAGAGTTTTTTTTATTTCCTTTATTAATCAACACTCCCCTAGGGCGGTTTTGAGAGAGCCCTCTGTCGGAGTCAAGTGACGGAGACAGCGGAGAAAAATTGCGAGAGATGTAAGAAACGTCATTATTGTGAAAGTTCTTGTGTGGTGACAAGGAACAAATGAATGTCGCTGTTTTTGTTTCCAGGCGTATATTTTCTGAATGATGTGAAGTTAGTGGCAGTAGCTGTAGGGTGTGTAGTTGGGAAAAGCTCTTATAGGAGAGCCGAAGACGTCATTGAGGAAATCCTTGGGAGACGTCTGTCCAGCAGTGGATGTCGTTTGGCTGAGATGATTATTGCTATCGCAAAAAATTCATAGTTTACCTATTAATGTAGACTATAAATTGTTGTCATCTTTGTCTTTTTCACGGCTGAAATTCTAAAAGTGTTAAGTTCCTGAAAAAAAGTCTACATTTTACGTTACTATAAAAGTCTAGTAGAAATGTTTACTTAAAGATTCATACTGTACTCTCTACTATACTCTGAAGTTCAAAATTATGTTCGGTTCTCACTCTTTTGTTCATTCAAATGTCGTTTCAAACGAGAGCAAGTGGAATGGTACGATACGAACTTCGAATTTGAACTACAGAGTCTTGATTGGTGACTAAGTTTTAACAGTTATTCAATTATCTGTAAATTGTGAAGCGTCAAAGCCTGAAACAAATTGACGAATGTCTTTTTTAATTAGACACATGATACCTTTAAACCCTACTGGAACTTCGTTCGTCGTGAAACAACACGGCAAACCCGCTTTTGCAATCCTCGTGCGTGCAGTGACAAGAAACAAATGAACGTCGCATTGTTTTTGTTTTATTTGCCGCAGTCTCTGGGGGGTTGAAGTGAAAAATTAGGTAGGTAATCCATTTATTAGAACG
This sequence comes from Apotomis betuletana, assembly GCA_932273695.1. Lineage (NCBI taxonomy): Eukaryota > Metazoa > Arthropoda > Insecta > Lepidoptera > Tortricidae > Apotomis > Apotomis betuletana. The sequence continues at coordinate 15,520,266 of OW026300.1, forward strand.
GTGTAGCGGTGCGGTCGTGTGCAAACTTGGTCGTTGCAGGTATAATTATATTACTTTAAACTTGGACGTGAAATTTGACTTTAAGTACTATAAGTTGAACAAGATAGAAACTAAATAGGAGAAAGGGCCCCGAAGGGTTTTAGTCACGCAAAATACTTTGTTCATTTCTAAGTACTAAAAGGGTTGGTTCTTCCCTCATAGAATTACAGGTCTATGTGAATTTCTGTACCTATAAAGACAAGTCTTATGGTTTTGTGAGTATAATATGAAGCAAAGACTTGAGAAAATTATCTTTTTGATCGTAGCAAAGCCACCTTAGAACTATATATCATCGATTGTTTGTGTAAAATTGGTCGAAGAGTATGGCCAATGCGTGTTTGTCGTTTAAGCTACTATCGAGCACCGAATTTGCCCAAACAAGCCTGTATTCGCCTGGGTAATCGACTCCGCGGAGTCACCATAACACGATAGTGCTCTCTTAACCTTTTCAATGCCAAACGATGAAGCATTTCACTGTATCACAGTTCTCCAAAATCAACAGGGATTGAAAAAGTTTTGTAGCGGTTTAAGTTTGATCATTGGATTTTTGATGTCATTTGGTGAAGTTGGCAACAGTGGTATGTACACTTTTCCGATGCTGTGATATGACGACGATGGCGGTCGAAAGGTTAAAATAAGCTTCGGGCTCGGGTGAAAGCAGAGTGGTTCCAATCCCGATCCGTATAAGAGTGAGCAAGACAAGTACTAGCTCGAAGGCCATGTAAACAACTAAGGGACTGTAGGTATGTTTTGTTTACTACTTTACATAATATGCATGTATATGTATATCTACATCAAGAGACTGTCCTTTAATTACTGAGTCATTAAGGCCGTGTTTAATTCGAGAAGGGACCAAATGCTAATCAGTAGGTTAAAATGGAGATTTATGGACGCCGTCACAACAATCCTATAGGTAAGTAGCTATACGGGATGGAACGAAAAGAGGGACTATCTTAAAAGTATGGTGTCATTTAAGTGATGCACAATCGATTTGTCAAATCCAAGGAGTTTGAAGAAGAAGTCTTGTCAAATTTATTAGAAGCTTCTAATGTAATGAGTAAAAAAAAACAATTAATCAGTGCAACCATATAACCAACTACCTCGTTTTTACCCAGATAGCAACGTTAACGCGATAGGGTTGTCTTTTAGCCATCAGTCACTTTCAGTTAATAGTAATGAAATTTAGACCAATGTAAAAATATTTTAAAAAAATCCAGTTTTTTAAGTGATGTTTAAGAATATATAACTCGAATACTGTAATAAATATTAACACAAGTTTTGGCAGGAAGTGATGGGTCGCGGTAAGTTACCCGTTACCAGTAACATTCTGTTTGGAAATATTACTAGTAACTTTCCAATCTTACCAGTAAGATTCCAAAAAGGTGGTAAGATACGAGACGAATGAAATACACTTAAGTTACTGGTTATTTGCGGAGTTCAATAAGCCTTATGCAAATATCATTATCATCTTTCGTCTCTTTCGCTCAAAGTTCTTATCTTGCATAGGACAATCGGCTTGCAATCTAAATTCATATTTTTAACTGTCCGTCCCGGGCGTGAGCTGTGCTCATCCCGCATGATCAAACTCACTCTTCCGTCTTACCATACCGGTTTTAAGTCAAACTCCTTCGCGATTCAAGCAATATAGGTATAACCTCTTCTTCGCTCTTCTTCCTCACTTCCTCATGACTGAAGGGTCGTGACCATTTGAGGCCGTTATCCGTTGCACCGAAGCTTTCCACTAAATTCAAATTCAAATTCAAATTGTTTATTGTCAGAAAGTGAGTATTTGTAAAGGTAACAATATAATAGAATGTTCGTCACAATCAGCCAGAGTTTGGCGCACAATACAATGGTAGATATAAGCGCACACCACATGTCAATTAAATAAATTATACAATAATACAATAGTCAGAATAGTATGTAGTCAAATTGGTATAAGTAATAATAAAAAAAAAAACACACGGTTTTTCGCCTTCCGAATTGACGCATGTAGAGTTTCCTGAAAGGTTTCTTTCACGGCATCGGTCCATCGGATCGGTGATCTCCCACGGGCCCTTTTTCCTCACGTGGTCAACTACAATGAGCTTTTCCAAACTATCTGGCTCGCGTCTAGACGTCTACGTGACCGAAGTACTGCAGGATCCGCTGAAGGCAAATGATCGATAAGCGGCACTTGATCTTCAATTCGGCCAGGATGGACGCATTTGTGCGACGTACCGTCCAAGGGATTCCTAGCATTTTTCGCCAGCACCATATTTCGAATGTGTCAATGCTTTCCGAATGCATGCTTTAAGGGTTCAGGTTTCTGAAGCGTATAGAAATATAGAAAAGATCAGGGTTCTCATCAGCGTGGTTTTAGTTTTCCTGCTGATACCTCTGTTCCTCCAGATCTTCTTTAGCCCCTTCACCGCCACCGTTGCTATCTGGGCTCTTTTTACAGGGACCATCCACAGCAACCAAAGTCCAAATTAAATTTGTCCACGGTATTGAAGTCGGATAGTTCTGCCGTTCGTTGCAATGCAACATGCCTGCCCGATCCACAAACATGAGTTTTGTCCTAGCCCGATTAATATGTAGACCAACTCCACGCTCACTTTTTGGACCCTTTGCAAAAGCTCAGCTAGTTCCGTTTCATTAGAGCCTATAGTGGTAGAGTCGGTGACAATTTGGTAGTATCATCTGCAGACCGTAAATTATTAATGAGGTGTCCTCCGATTCGTACGCCTCCATACCAATCCTCCAAAACTCTTCTCATGATGTGTTCGCCTCGAAATTGAACAGCTGTGGTGAGAGAATACACCCTTGTCTAACTCCACGGTGGTCTGAAAGGGTTCTGATTCGGTGTCTTCTACTCTGATCCTAGAATTGCCGTCGAGGTACAGGTTCTGCACAAGGAAAATTAGGTGATCTGGTATACCCATCTCTCTCATGACTGCGAACATCTTCTTCTATCTGATGCAGTCAAAGGCCTTCGCATAGTCAATAAAGCTTGGGCCCATCGGCACGTTGAACTCCCTAGCCTCCTCAATGAGCTGCCTGATGTTCAATATCTGTTCGCGTGTTCTCTACCTCTGACAAACCTGCCTGTTCCTTTGCAATCTACCCGATAAAACTTTCAACCCTTTTATTGAGTATATGCAGAAAGATTACTCGCATGGGATGGTGATAGGTATAAACGCATCCAAATATCCGATCCCTGGATCTGTGACTGTAAGTGAGTGAAAAATATAATGCGTCACAATAAAACCAAAACACTACTAATAATAAGAAAAGTTACACGTGTAACTTTTGCAGTGTGGTGCATAACTTTGAAAATGCTACCAAGTTTGCGTATCATAATATCATATCATATCATAATTAAGAACAAATCATTATTTATTTATCCATGTAAGTATCAATTTTTTTTTCGGACCTAGCAAACTTGATCTCGAACGACTAAAAAAGGTGTGTGTAGATTTACGAGGCAGTAATATTTCTAGTAACATTGGTAAGATACCTGGTAACATTGGGTAAGTTACTGGTAAGATTGGTAATTTACTTTCTGGAGAGAGCCGTACATTTCTCTTCACTACGAATGATGTCTATACTGTCCATTTTCAATATTACGCAAAACAAAACCTTGAATTTTAATTAAAATCCTGAATCTTACCGTATATTTCCAATTTTTAGTAATATTACTAGTAGCATTACTGGGAAAATACTCACTTTGGTAGTATTACCGGTAGCGACCCATCACTACAGGAAAGTTTCTTCTTCTGTTTCAACCTGTATCGTAAAAAACAGCCAAGAAAAGTCCACAGACTGAGACTGCGGCTATAAATAAAGAATTATCTCGCATTAACCGAGTGTTTGCGTTTGGATCATTTAGTTTGCCCGAGCTGAATTCATGACAGCTGTGAGATGTTATTATTTACGGCATCTTGGATGATAGCAACCTCGACCTAAGTTTTATAGCCTTGGCCTTAATTCGATTGGCATTTTCATATAGCCATTTGAGCGATGTAGCGGCTATATATGACGGACATATCGCGGCGAATGTTTATAGTACAAGCTTTGCTTAGTTTGGGACTAGGTCGATTTGTGTAAGATTGTCCCTTAATATTTATTTATTTATTTATTTATATGGCTGATTTAAATATATCTTTGTTTGCTATTCAACTTGCATTAAATTACATTGAAATATAAATGAGCATAACAGTCATTCGGGGTAATTTTGGCCATTCCGTATAACATTGTTTCACTTTTACACACTACCAGTTTTTTGTCATCTATCCAGCATATCACCACTTGATGTCTTGGCACACTTTAGCGATACAGTCAGTCGGGGTAACCTTGGTCCTTCAGTATAACATTAGTTAGCCCATATGTACATGCTACACTGCCAGTTTTAATTGTTTTACTGGTACAGCAGCAATAATGTAAGTATTTCAAGTTGTAAAAGAGAATATTTTTAGCTGTTGAGCAGCAATAATGTAAGTATTTCAAGTTGTAAAAGAGAATATTTTTAGCTGTTGAAATACCATTATCTGCGCTGTTCACAGTGGTAACATGAAGAGGCAGTAAACGAAAATTGGCTGAGGGTCATGACTCATGATGATGCTTCAAAAATTAACTTTGTGCCTAAGGAACGACAGGGAAATAAAAGTACATTGAAACTCTCTTATAATTATTTTTAATGTGCATATTATATCTAATTTGCGGACTAGACCAGTGTTAAAGAAGCCTAGGGCCAATTTTATAATTAAGTCGATTTCAGGTCCAGTCTAACAAGGACTGGGCCCTATATCAGACATTTATACTCATTTTTACTGTTTGAGATGCATTCAGTGACATTGACAATGTCAAAACCATTACTTCTAATGGGAAACATCGTTAAATTAAGAGTTGATCTCTCCGAGAAATGTCACGTTGATGAAATTAAGCAGACAAACACCAATTTTCAACAGTTATCCTAAACAAGTTTCGTTATAATCAACCATTGTTTCCATGCATAAACATTTTATAACATTGGTAAAAATAATTACAGACAAAAGAAATATACTTTAAAATTAGAGGCGAGGGAGGGTGCATGAATTATCCATTATACCGAACGTACCTTCACCCATAATTCCTGCTCCTTCGTTCCGGGGCACCGTGTATTTATAGCTCTAGATAAGGCCTACAGATGGCGGCACCGAGTTTTCCTTCCCCTAATACTTGTTGAGTTACGGTTTCCAATTTCCAGTTCTGCACTTCAGGTGCGGTCCCCGAAGGATTGTTGGCGATCGACGGATTTCGAGTATTTTATCGTGTCTGGAAGATGTTACTTGTATGAAAAATGATTACGTGCTTTGTTTTCAGAAAGAAAAGAGAAATTCAGGTTTTCACTGTGTACCTAATCGCGTATCAACATTAAAGTAAATCGAGGATTGGACCAATATCGTATAAGTACTTGTACCTACAGATACAAACTAACAGTTAAATTTTAAATTGGATATTGGTAGGTATTGGTAAAATGTAAAGATTTAAAATGTTTGAAAGTAACGATTTTTTTGTAAATGTGAACGTTTGGTAGCCCTTTCCGACAACACACTCTGTAAGTATACGATACTTTATACCTAGTAAAGAAAGGAAGATTTTTCTCCAGACGTATTTTTTCGTCTTCGTGGACGAGGTTTCTGCTTCTTTTAAGTGTAATTGTGTCATCAATGTGAGTAAACTGAAATGTGGGTGAATTACGAATACCTAGTGCAAGTTTAGGTGAGATATTTGATACTGTCTAAAATGGGATAAGCAGTGAAATTAAAGCAACAAATACCTAATAATTTTACAATTCTTCAAAGTTTTGAAAACGAAGGATCAAAACAATAATTTAAAAGCAATTATTCCAAGTTTTATAAGCATTAGTCACGGCTGAGCGGATCGACACAGAATTATGACAACGGCGTATAACGTGGCGGCGGTCACGCGATAGGCGCCTGTTTTTTGGTGATTTATAAGACCAAATAAACCATGACTAATGGGACCATAATCACGGAACAATACTATTCCACATTCTGTTATCCTAATTTTGTATTGTCTTGAATTTATAACACAAATAAACATGCCCCTTGTTAGTGTTGGTGCCGTGAGTAGAGATTATAAGGGTTTATACCAGGCAAACATTCGATAAGCATAAAATAAATAAAATAAATATATTAGGTATTAAATAATTTCACAAATTCATCGTTCAGGGGGCCTATGATGGTTGCATTTACCACGTGATAAATAAGTGACAAAGCATCCGTCACGTTTTGACAAAATGCGAGTGTGAGTGAGAGATACTTTGTCACTTATTTACCGCGTGAATCGCGTGATAAAAGCCACCGTCATTAGTCCGGCGTAAATAAGACAATTAATGTTGACTTATACCTATCTTAAATTTTGCTAACTATAAATATATTTTAAATGGGATACCTATTCGAAGAAATCTTACTCTCCTTTTGCTTCCCATTGAGATAAATGAATGTGTACTTTATCTGGCTTTAGTATTCGAAATGCACAGTCGTCTTAAAGTACAAAATTTTAACATAATAGGTACGTCCTTTACAATGTCACCTTGTCTATGTCACTTATTGCAGATCGAATGAAAATAAATATTAGTTTATTTTCATACAATAAATAAGTATCTGACGACTCGTTGGGCGCAGTTTGTAGACACCTGCCTACTCAGCCGGCGGTCCCGGGTTCGAATCCCGGCCAGGGCAAATATTTGTGTGATGAACTCGAATATTCGTGCTTGGGTCATGGTTGTTCTATTTATTAAAGTATATATGTATTTATCTATATAAGTACGTATATCGTCGTCTAGTGCGCATAACACAAGCCTTCTTAAGCTTTGTGTGAGGGTGTCCGACATCTATTTATTTATTTATTATTTATCTAAACATAATTTAACGATTGAACCTTTATTGACCACCTTCTTTGCAAAACATAATAAGAAATAAAAAATACGATTATGTTACGGATGACCTATATTCGAAAAGCTGTTTCAATCCTTATTTTTGTATATTTCTCAATAAACAAACGTTCGTAAACAACTTAAGTAAAACAAAGTGAAAGTTACGAGGTTAATACTAAAAGGACCAGTAAATGTATTCCTTCTAAGCCAGTGTGAAATATTGGCACCTTATTGGATCAGGACCTTTTCAAAGTTAAGCCTTTTACAGCAACTAATGTTTTAGGCATGTATCTTCAATAGTATTTTTGAGTAAATAAACTCTAAATACCTACGTACCGTAGGTACCTACATTTGTTTTAGGCTGTGTTAAAACCGTTTTATCAAATTGTAAATTATCAGGGATAACAATGTGCCTGTTCATTCAGTACCACGTGATTCCACTATATAAATCTTATAGAGCCTTGTCGACCAAGTATTTCGATATTCTCCGATTTAGAAATATATTTCTAGGAGCCCGTTGGCACCTATCGATTTTAGCTGCATTAGTGACAAATAAATAAATGTATCAATAGTTATATGGCGATATATTTTATGCCATGTGGTAAAAACAGTTTTATCAGATTATAAATTCTCATGGTTAGCATAAATATGTATTTAATCATTCTCTAATACCACTGTACGTCTAAAAACAGAGAACTAAACCCGTCCTCAAGACGTATTTTATTAGTTCAGTTTAAGTAAATACACCTGCCAGATCAATTGAGATCCGATTCTATCATTTAAACATGCCGCTATTCTAGATATCGTATCTCATATTTGAACTAATTTATCTGTCAAACGAACTAGAAATGTAAATTACGAACTGCCAGCAAAGCTCAGTATTTATGTTGTTCGAAATGCGGCAGTTTTAGTAGCAAGTGCCTCCAGCGTTAATCCCTGTAGTAATATGGGTGAGACCCAAAAGTTTTACTTATTTTGGAAACTCATTGGAGTTCGGAAAACCAGTTAACAGATCCCTTGGGCATTGATGAATGGAGCTCCTAGTTCTAAATAGCCTCTTAATTTTCGTTAATCTGGTAATTTCGAAGAACATTCTGCTATTGATAGAAGGCAGTTTTCGTGTCTTAAGTATCAGGTGTTTAATGAGTTCACAACGATATTAGGTATAACGGAATATATATACGAAATAAGCTGAAGCCGTGGGCTCGATTCCCGATACTAAGAATAAAAAGAATATTGATTTACCGGGTGGAACATTTGTAAAGACTGAGCCACGACTGAGCTCACAGGATAGTGTCATCTGAGTGATCTACGATCGACCTATTATAATTGTAAAGCTGGATTTAAAAGTAAAAAAAGTCATCAAAATAAAATATCTTAATATCAGTGACAACTCTACTAATTAGAAGGTTTTATTTATATTTTCAATTGACACCTGTCTTTAACTTCAGCGATGTTCAAAAGATGCCGTTGATATATGTTGATATGTGCAGATTTTTATACTAATGTTTAAAAAACTGTATCTCAAAAATGGATAGAAATATTTACACAGTTCATTGGTGAAAAATGAAGTACTCAGTCTGAACAATTCCCTGTTTGTTTAAAGTCCTTCGATATACTGTGTCACCCTGTATAGATACAAAGATCAACACGCGCAGATTTTTTTTATTGCGCTTATACGTGGTCCACACCGGGACCGGACCCGGTATCTTTGGGTCACCGGTCCAACGTGTTAACCTTTCGACCAGAGACGCACTAAACCACGTATGAGCGCAATTTCATTTTTCTTTTGCGTGTTGATCGTTGTATTATATATCAATAAAAAAAAATGTGGTGTTAATTTCCCCGCATTAAAAACTCATTTCGAAAAACATGATTGTGTTTTGAAATAAATTATTAATAAAAAAGAATATGTCACACAAATACGAAAATTAAATTTTACGTTTAAATACGAGTATAACGATGTTTATAGAGACACTAAACTGCGGGCCTATGATGGTGTCGTTTATCGTGATCGCGTGATAGTTAAATTATAAAGCTTGTGTCACCCTCACACTCAGATATTTACCAAACATCAAAGTAATGTACTTACTTATTAAATTTTTATAACTATTCTAATGCAAAATCCAAAATCAAAAAGTTTATTTGTGTAAGTATACACACATAAGGGCACTTTTTTATACAACTATTGAGAAAGTATTGATTTCCGTTACCGTTATTTCCGTCTTGATATTCGAATAGTCTCTAAATCGCAATCTAATAGCGAATATTGAGTACCTATCTCCAAATTATTTATGACATTCTACGTACCCAACATAAATTGAAATGTAGTGGTACCAATTTCAGAGCGGGCGATATATCATACCGGCGCCTTCCTGCTAGATAAAACGCTAATGAATGGGTTTATGCAGCAAGGCGACTAAAATATTAATTCGTGCAACACAATGTCATTTAAAACAGGTGCAAGGGACAAGTCATAGTGTCATACAGTTCATTTATAGTACATTAGAAGGTGCTTGCAACGACGTACGCTTGGAACTTTTTTTCTTTACCTTAGTCGGATAAAAAGTATCCTATAGCCTTCTATTCTATTCCTGTACCGAAATTGGTTAAAATCCTTTAATGAGAAGACAAAGACATTTTTAACAACAGATGGTGCGGCACGGCTGACGGCGCGTGCCCTTGCAAATCCTGCATCGCGCTGTAAAGATATTGTCTGAAACAATGAGCACTCTCCAAAATACTGTTTTTCAATACAATTATAGAATTTTTAATAATATATATGTAGATGTTTACTTCGGCCAAAATTTCTGTTGGACGAAGGCCTCCTCATAGATCTCCACAACGACCGAGTACTGGCTTGATCCAAAGTATTTTTATATGTTTTTTTAGCTGGTAGGTCCTTCTATTTAATACAATTATAATAACTCCAATCAGAATATAAATGTATATTATATCAGCCTGAACTGTCCCACTGCAAAGGGCAAAGGTCTACCTCTCCTTTTTCCACTCTCCTTTTCCAAATTGTATTACATTAGTATGTGTAGGGATAGGTACACATAATGTTTTACAATTTATTCAATAAGCTGTATGTATCTTATGTAAGATAATAATACTATTTATTCGAAACCTCATTTTAGAATCACAGTTAACTTTAAGACCCCCCCCGTCAAAACTCCTCATAACTAATGCCCCGAGTTGCGTAAAGTGCTCAAACTGCACTTATCTGGTTGATATTTTTAAGTAAATAACAAATAGGCTGGCGTTGGTGCCATCCCTTGCCGTGCGTGTTATCGTCAAGGGGATCGCGAGTCGCGACTCGTACATACTACGAGCACTTTCGAGTAGTGGGACAGGGACCACAGAGTAAAAGTTTACAGTAAGTATTTGGTTTTCCATTGGGTACATTCATTATAAAAATCAGGGTAATTTTGGCCTTTTCATTTCATATAACATTGGCCTACACTTGCACACTGCCAGTTCTAATTGTTTTACGGTTACAGCGCTAATTAAATGACATAACAATGGTTTTACCGATTGCAGAATCATGATAAACAAAAAAAAAACTTGTTTTTAAAGCATAGTTTCGTCCCTTGAAACTAAACAACATTTGTTAAGCAACTTCTGAAAATAACGTGTATTAACTGATATTTTGTAGAATAAAGTTTAGACAAAGAAGCAATGTATTGCGAAATGTCCGATATTAGTAGAGTGACAACTATGTCAATGCTCAGGGAATGTCAACGTTGGACGACATACATTGAAAATACTATTTAATTTCTTTGAAATAACAAAATTTTGAAAATTGTTTTTTTTTAAAGTTGCTGAACAAATTTTGTTCAGTTTAACGAGTAAAATCTATGTTTTAATTTTTTGCTTATGTTACAGGACCCACATTGTATATCGCAGTAGATATATTTCGTTATTTTTTTTTATGGCGGAGATTATAGGCGGGTTTGAAAACGTAAAAAAATATTTATTTCTATCAGCCATTTCCAAAGGTCTACATGTCACAGGGCCACTTTAAGTAGGCAGGGACTTCGACGGTAAAAAAATGCGTAACCTGTATGGTTTGTTCAAAAAAGTAAATCAGTATGCTACATTTTAGAAACGATAAGGTTAAAGAGGAAATTTATCTTACTTGACATAAACTTTGACTAGTCAAGATATTGTACTTACTAATTCGCGTTGAACTTTACTGCAGCTAAAGCAAAATCTAGACTTGTAACGACAGACAATCAGAGTTAATCTGAAGTGTAACTGCCGGAGAGTCATAACGTTAAGTTTAACTGCGTGTCGCGGCACCATTATTGGTGCGACCGCAAATTCTGTCTTTTTGTTGCTAAAATCAAAATAGTCAGTATTTACACGTGGGATCTAATTCAATAAAGATGTTTAGCGATACGAACTGCTATAGACGGAATATGGTCGATGTACCTATTTTTTTTTCCTAATGCAGATCGAATGATAAGTCTTCATATGACTTTTGTGCCTTACCATGACAAAGCAGAGGTATAGGCTGAATTGAGGATGTCGCAATGCCACGTCGAGTTGAGCTCCGTACTCCGTGGTTTGTATTATAGCTAAATAGATGAAGCAATTTCAATCTCTGAATCGAGACTTGCTCGAGAGTATTTTTAGTTTCGATTCAACCGCTTGAAGACCATTAATTTTGTGAACATTAGCTTTGTTTTGGCGCTGAGCGTAAAGTTCTTTATTATTTCAGCCAAATTGAGCTCCTCTCGCGTCGCGCTCTGCAATAATGTCTCTCGCTTTATTATGCACCAGGGTGTTTGCGCTAACTAGGATCAAGCACTTCGGGCAAGACCGGCGGGCGTTCGTGGCCACTCAATATGCACCAGTCGGCTGTGCTGCTGCGCCTCACGTCCATTCCATCGCATGATACACAGAGACAACCATTAAAACATTCGTTTTCAGGCGGATTTTGCGACCATCAAAAGAAAATTGCAGGTTTTTATTCTGTAGTTCCCGCGGATATTTGTTTAGTAATTTTATTCTGTGACCAGCGTGCGTACTCATAGTGTGTAATCCGAGTAGTCGGAAACGAATTTTTTCGTCTAGTCTCCCCGTCGGTTTTCATCCCCTCCACAATGATAACGTCGTTAGCGACGCTTTATGTGAAGTCTGAAGCGATAGTTAGATTTAAGTGTTATGTTTATGCCACGATCCGATCAAAATACAAATTCTTTTTTATATTTACTTTGAGGTGCACAGTTTCTATAATATATTTATACATACCTATTCTATATAATATATAAAAGTCACGTGGTAACAAACATTTTACTTGGTTAAGCCGAAAAGGCATTGGTTTATTTCTTGAAAGCAATTGATTAAGGACATATTAAGGCTGCTACGGAGGGTTCGGGTTATATAAAACCACGTGCGTTAGTTATATCAGAGAGTATGAACGTAATACATAATAATATGAGATATAATTATATTTACGTGCCTATGAGGAAAGCTGTTGCATTAATATGATGGTGTGACAATTGTCATTGTTTTACAGTGCTTGTACTAAAATATAACGATTTCTAAGCATTGTGGCACTAAATACTTTCTTTACAATGCAAAAAGTATTTACGTATCCTCGCACGATGCAGTACTCTCTCTGACGAGACATCTTTGATGAGTTTTCATACTGTAGTTTTTTTTTTTTTAACAAAATGTCTTGTCAGTTTAGCAACAGCTGAAGTATTATAGATTCACACGTCTGAAATCACATACCTTCCATTCCACACTTGTATCCTAAATAACTATTAAAAATTAAAATACGAATGTTAGGAGAGCGAGCGACAGCAGAAACTTTATTTTCTGATACGTTGTCTCCATCGTTATAGTTATAAAAAAAAAAGGTTTTTTATAGCAAATGAAATTAAGCTCAATTGCAAGTAGCAAAAGTAAGTGTGAATATGTAGAAAAAATAACAAACACGAAAAATAACGCAAAGCATAGGAAAACGCTTTCTCTTTTTGTGTTAAATCGTTAACCGCCTCCCGAGAGTAAAGAAATAAAAATCAAATGCGACCGCTTTCCTCAATTGCGAGTCTGTTTGCTTTGTTATGTTTGTTTGAGGCAAGCCAACTGTTAGCACAAAGATCTACCGAATGTGTACTCGTACAAAGCGAACGGGTGGTCTCTATCATACATAAGCAAACACTGCATAATATATTTTATTATATCGAAAATCAACATTAATTTGGACGCGTTATTCACTTAACGTTGTTTTGAAATGTTGGAGAACGCCAGGAGTGTCAGCTGAGAATACTTCAAAGCTTTAGCTAATCTGATATAAATATCTAACCCAAAATAATACGAGAATGAACTTATAACCGTCGCCAACTTGCCAACTAGTGGTTCAAATGTTAAACCACGGGACATATCTTCCGTACCGGTGATATTAAATAATTAACTAATGGGTTGTTCGTTTGTCTTCTTTTCCATCAAGTTTAATAGATGATTCGTCGTAGTCACATACTTGACCATTTTGAAACGACATACAAGAAGAGGAATAAGAAACGCCAGCATAGTCAATATTTTAGAGTATTTGCTTGGGTATCATTGCGATGGTTTAGAATGGTATCTGCTAAATATTCGACATGAAGTATGGAGTTAATATTAAATAGTACCTGACTTGACTAGTGTTACAATCGACAGTAATTTCTTCGTAATGAAACAACCGCTATCAATGCCAGCTCGTATACTGCTTTAAAAACACAGAAGTAAACGCTCTACCAGATCTGTCATAATGATTTCAATGACTGACATAAGTAAACAATATTTGCGAATTCTAAAACTTAAAAGCCATTGAGGACATGAACATGACACATCTGATCAAACAAAGTGGGGAAATCTCGAGTACTCTGTTTATCTCTCTGAAATCTGAAGAGTTATTAAAACGCGGTCACGTGTCGACGAGTTCCAGATAAACACGCGGAGATATTTGATTATTTTACAAATACTCGGTGGGTAATGGTCCGTGGACTACCTATGTATGTTTGATATTTCATGGTTTGGTGGTAAGGAGCTAAAGAGAGATGTGCGCCTCGTTATATAACAGACAATTTCACAGGCATTCATTGTGAAGTAACCAAATTTTTTTTTAGCAAATTCCAATATAAAAAGGCAAGTAATAATTAAAATACTTTATTATGATGCATATATTATTTCCAAACTGCTGTCTAGCTTCCCATTATTATGAGAATAATCCTCAAACACCTCTCCTTTTAATCTCCGTCGGACTTGTTGTCAACCTGGCGGTCTTGTTAGAGGACGTGATTTAGGACGTGTTGGGAACGTTGGTACGTTGGTTGTAGGATCCTTTGTTGTCTTTGTAGGCTTTGTTGGTATGTCACTATCGTCATTACCATCATCATCACCACCATCACCATCATCATCACCACCATCACCATCATCATCACCACCATCACCATAATCATCACCACCACCACCATCATCATCATCATCACCACCATCGCCATCATCATCACCACCATCACCATCATCATCACCACCACCACCATCATCATCACCACCATCACCATCATCATCACCACCATCACCATCATAATCATCATCGTGCGGCCGTTTTGTTGTTGTTGGTGTTGTTGTTGTTGTTGTTGTTGTTGTTGTTGTTGTTGTTGTTGTTGTTGTTGTTTGGTGATGTTTCCTAAGGCATTTATCTAAACTTGCTTCAAACGTATTTATTAATTGTATGTAAACGAGCAACTCAGTGAGTTTAGTTCTAACATGCCGCAAGGCAATTTCAGCTTCACGAAGCCTGTTAACCAAATCTGAAAAAAAAGTATGTTTTAGGTGTTATGACTAGTGGCTAATCACGATCGACTGAACACGTGCACTTCAGTCAAAGTGACTTCTTTGACGTTATAAGTGAGTAAAAAAATGATTTTTACTGTTATACAGATTAGGTCTTAAAGAACATTACTAGACCAACATAACTGATATTTAAGTAGATTACTATATTCATCTTCGAATACGGATCAGAAGGTGTAATGTATGTAGTTTATTAATAAAACCGTAATATTTAGTTTGACATTACTACCTGAGAGTAAGCTTTATTCTCGGATAAAAGTTTGGTTACATGCTTACATGCAGCCTAAAAAGGCTGTAGATTATGTATCTGTGAAGACTGGATTCACCTTGAGGGTTTTATTTTAATTTAATTGGACTGTGGGCCACTGAAGTCTGCAAATAATGTTGTGATGTGTGTTTGAAACTCTAAAAAAGTTGTATATTGATTTATATTAATATCAATCTGTAACTGCCGTCTCACGGCAAAAGAATTAACGTAACCTCAAAATGGCTGTTTGTTATTGATGTAAATTTTTTTTTCATATTTCTACTGAAATATACCAAAATATTTCAAAGGTAACGCTAAAATAATCTATAAAATAATTGATGGTCTTTGTGATCTCACTATTAGGGATCAATTAAGCTTACTTCATTTATATCATTAAAAAAATGAAAATTTACCATTTCTGTTACAATAACCAATACCAAAGCAAAGCTTTCGTACTGGATGTCTTGTGCGAAGGCTTGTCTCAACAGTTGGTTCATTCATATCAAGACCACCACCACGAATGATCATGAATAGACCTGCCATGTAAACAAAAGTTAATTAATTATTTTTTACTAACCCAGTGGCTTTTCTTGTGCAGAAGGATGAAAAGTGTAATGGTCATTTTCAGCCCGCAACAATTGCATTACGAGTATTCGCTCTTCGTCGTAACTAATTGTTTAAATTACTAGTCCTTAGGTAGTTTATCCACTCCGCACAAAAGCCGTCAAGTTGGTATAAAAAAAATAGCACAATAGGAGACAAACCGCTACTAAATTGCTGTTTTAAATATTGTCATTACGTTTTAAAATAAATATTACTGTATTAAAAATAAGTCTCAGTCAAGAGAGTAAAATATATTTCGTAGATTTTTAAAAGAATTACAACTGACAATTCTAAAATGGACAGGTAGATATTTTACATCAAGTTTGAAGTTACCTACTACTTTAGAAGAAAAAAAAAATACCTACCTTTAATGAAAAATTGTGTTTCTTCAGAAATAAATACCTTTATAAATTGTACCCTATGTCCTATTCAGATATTGAAGCTATATAACTAAAAAGATTTATGGAAATCTGTTACATAGGTTTTGCGTTTAAGTGGAAAGTACACTATTTAGAACTCTCACGTTCTTATAATAATATGTAAGATAAAACTTTGAACCATTGATACAAAAATCAAAGCTTAAAGAAAAATTGAAATGCGTAACCTGGTGGGAGAGACCGGGAATCGAACCCGGTACCTTTGGATTGCCGGTCCAGCGCGTTAACCTTTCCGCCACCCTAAGTCCGAAGTCTTCCACCAGCTTAAGTCATCCACCAGGTAACGCATTTAAATTTTTCTTTGAGCTTTGCTCTTTGTATCAATATGGTTTAACACAAAGTATATTTACTATCAAGATTGGCGTACCTTTCTTTATTTCTTCCCTTTTTTTATTAGCCCGTTTAATTGCATCGTTTCTTGCATTAAGAAGCTCCTCATAACTGTATGGTTTGTTTAACCGGTAATCTGTCGAAAATAGCACGGTTATACTAATAAAATTAAATTAAATGTGTCATCTCATCCGTAACCCGCGAATATTATCAGATTGTAGAATTAAAGATATATTAAACTTTAATATAATTGAAAATGTGATTGAATATTAGTTTACTCTGGAGAGGGGTCAATATTTTAGGAAAAATCTTCACAGCGCGATACATGTAGCAGCGTGGCGCCAGCCATATAGCTTCATCTGTTGGTAAAATTTTCGTTGTCATCACGCCGAAACGCCTGGAAGGATTTTAATCAATTTTGGTATAGAGATAGCTGCTCATCTAAAGATGGTTATGTTGGGCATCTTCTAGTTTTAAATATACTTGTGTACGTGTCACAGTACGCACTATGACTTGCATTCTACACAAACAACCAATATAAAAACATTCTCAGGCAAGCTTTGCGAAGATTTAAATGTAGTAACCCTCTCCAGTGTTTTATTTCGTGGTATCGAAGATAAATGACAAAAATGAGTTAATAATACTTAAAGTAGGTGTATTACCGAGTTCCGATTGGATATAAGCACAATTAACGATATTGATAACTAATATAATTGCGAATGTTAAGACTCTCATGGTGGCACTGATACTTGCGAGAGAGTAATGCAAAAATTCATTAAGCACTAATCAATTTCTGATTATAGCTAAGTAATTATACAGCTACACTATTTAACAAGTACACGCCTTTACCTTATTGCTTTTATGTATTTTGCAAGGTATAAACATAGGCGTATAAATTATACTATGTATATTTTTCGTTTTTGCCCATAAAGCGTCTAATTACTTATTGATTTTTTCTTATTGATGAGCGAAAAGTATACTAAACATAAGTACTCCTCACATACGCACATAAGTATAAAGACACGCCACTCACTGGATGTTTGAGCGATAGGTAAATCCGAAATGAGAATCTATTTGCATGGAACTCCTACTCGCATAAATTTAAAAAGTCATAACGAATTGTTAAGAATAAAATAGTTAGTTATATTTAATTATAAAATTAATAACTAAATATAAACGATTTTTGGATTTTGAATAAAACCGCAGTAACGTTTGCGTGTGCAAATATAGCTATTAGTAACAGTTACTAGTATACTTGTTTCAAAATTTCGGAAAAAGGGAAAAGGGCAGACGTATGCCAACACTAGCACTTGTACTCAATTTGCAGAGGTTACAAGATTCGTAATTTTCGTGATTTTTTTGTCTGCATGGCTGATTCCACGGGCGTTTACAACTATCGTCGCTGCTTGACTGTTATAAGTATTAAAGAAATGCGTCATAATATGCAAGCAAGCGGCATTTAGTGTGATGAATTCGAATATTTGTTCTTGGTTGTTTTCCCTGTACTTAATTTGTATGTATTTATCTCGTGAATCTCGTCTAGTACTCAGGCAGCTCTAGTACTGCCGCTCAGCGTGTCTTTCAGTTAAGGCGACGGGTAATGCGAAACTAGCGCCACTTTCGATTTTTTTCTTATACCTTCATAATCTGATATTTTTTTGAAATAGCTGAAGTCTAGGAGCTAGCAAAACACCTTTAATATTTATTAAATCACTATATACAATTTGTTCACTGTAGTTTACCTTACAAAACTTGTTCACGTCAAAAGCGGCCACAATACTTTTGGGCAAGTTTTTAGAGACAACTAAAGAACAAGAAATTGTGTATAATGATTCAATAAACACTAAAGGTGTTTTTCCAGCTCCTAATATCTTGCAATTACTGAAAATTGATCTGGTTTGAAAGATATAATAAAAATTCGTAAGCAGCGCTAGGATCGCATTACCCGTCGCCTTAAAATGAGGACAGGGTAGCTGGAAATCCCCAGATTGTTATAGCATACATTTAATCGACTACGGAGAACTACAAACATGCATTCTTCTGAGCAAACGAAGTTCGGGGGTCGTCTACTAGTAGTATGGAATATTTATTTTTAATCAAATATCAAAATAAAGGTAGCACTAGTATTGTCTTCTTTTACATTTGATCTCACCCAGTCGAAACAGCATCGCTCACTCGCGCAGATGGATGAAACGTGCCAATACAAACTTTCTACTCCTGTTTAGCCCTTTTATGAATGAATGTCCTTATTTTTCATAATGATGCATCTTATTCTTATATCTTAGGCTATATTACTGAAAAATTGTATGGAAATATGGTAGGTACGTAGTTTTTGGGTGCAAGTGGAACATTCTTATATCATCTTGCGTCGCTACTGAATCGCTGCAAAACGTCACCGTACGCTACTCCCTAATGTACATATAGGTTGAATGAAATGAAATGAAATGAAATGCAATGAAATTAAAATCAAACTACACGCATAAATCTCAGTCCGGTATTTAAACCCCGGTGCAAAAAGATTGACCCCTAATGACCCCGTGTTTCTGACCGTTTGTCGGTGACAAAGTAGTTCTTAAACCAAATACAAAGAACAAATCTCAAAGAAAAATTGAAATGTGTAACTTGGTGGAAGAGGCGGGTATCGATCCCGACTATCCCAAGTCTCTTCCACCAATTTACGCAATTTTATTTTTCTTTGAGCTTTGATCTTTGTTTCAATATAAAATATAAAAACCGGCCAAGAGCATGTCGGGCCACGCTCAGTGTAGGGTTCCGTAGTTGCTCATCCTTCACAAGAGACGGTCAAAGACGGAAAGACGGAAAAAGGTCGTAAACGCCAAAGTAACTGTAATTACTTATTACCTTCTGGAAGCCAATTTACGTCCTTATAAAGAAAATTATGAAATTTTGCGATAACTCAAAAACGGATGGACCGATTTTGTTCAATATAGTTTTCATTGAAAGTACTTATAAGGCCTCATTTTCATGAATTTTTCCATATTTTATGACCCGTGGTTGAAAAATTAGAGGGGGGGGGGGACACTATTGTTTTTATTTTCGGAGCGAATATTTACAAAACTACTGACTTTGTCAAAAAGTAATGTTTACAGACCCCTATTATTTTTAACAGACCTATTTAACGATACCCCACACAAAAGGGTCGGAAAGAAAAAAAAAATTCACCCTTACTTTAAGTGTAGGTACGAGAGGTACCCGAAAAAAAAAATCTTTTTAGTTTTTATTTTACTGTTTTGTCAGCGTAATACATACACATACTCATACCAAATTTCAGCTTTCTAGTACTAATGATCACGGAGCTAAGCCGCGGACGGACGGACGGACAGACGGACATGGCGAAACTATAAGAGTTCCTAGTTGACTACGGAACCCTAAAAATTGAGTTTTTTATATTAATAGGTACATTTAAAAAATTAGATATTACGCGTTTCATTTTATAACGTAGTTCTTAAATGGGTAGACTGATTTCGATGAGGGCATAGCTATATTTGTCGATTTCTGTACAGCCTGTTGAAAATCATAGAAATAAAACAAGTGGCCTCCAAGTTATTGAATTACTAATAACGTATTTATTTTTAATGTGTTACTCAAATTGTTTAGTTGTCAAATATCCAAAGGCACACAGCCCAGTCTTTGACCGTTGAGTGGAAACAAATGACTTTGATTCCTATTTGATCTGATCTGATAATTTGGGGAAAACTCAATTAAGTAAAAAATCAATCAAGATTTATATAACTACTAGCAATAACCGTTTAAAAAAAGAAAGGAGAAAACAACGACAACCTACACGGAATTAACGATTGGAAAATTATCTGACCAGCCCCGATGGTGCCTTTGTTGTGACTGATCTCAACACCATTCTTTTGTTGTTGTTTTTCGAGTTGGCGTTGTTGTTTTTCGCGTTGGTCTAGTTGTTGGCCGGGTTGGTCTTGTTGATGTCCGGGTTGGTCTTGTTGATGTCCGGGTTGGTCTTGTTGTTGTTTGGGTTGGTTTTGTTGTTGTTTGGGTAGTTGTTGTTGTTGTCCTCGATTCTGTTGTTGTTGTTTGCGTTGTCCTCGTTGTTGTTGTTGGCAATACATTTGCAATGCAATAATCCAACCTCTCTTCGAATATCTTTATTAAGTGTATGTAAACCAACAAACATTTCATTTTATGTACAATTCTAACTAAGGTTAACCTCGTTTCAATGAGAATCGGTATGAGTTCTGAAAAAAAAAGAATTTGTAATACTAATGTAATGTAGTAATTATAAAATACTAAATTATAAAAAATATTATGATATTTACGACATTATTCAATGTAATATACAAATATACGAACAATTAAATATACAAAGCTACGTAGAAGTAGTGCCCAAATTCTATTTAGTACATAATTATTATATTATTATTATTTGTGAGACGAGTCACCTATAACTATAGAATGAGGATATTTGTCGTAAAACATAAAAGGATTTTAACCTCTCGTTTGTGTCTAGTGTAGTGTAGATCCTAACCATTTTTTTTCATTTCTGCGCTAATGGTTCTTGCGCGCTTTTCGTAATCTCACAAAATATCGAAGCATTTTAAATTAACTAAATCCTGATGTCTACCAATGTAAACTTACCCTGATGATAATGTCCACAATGTCCATGATGCATGCAACATTGTTGAAACCACATGCAACAATGTTGATACCACATGCAACATTGTTGGTACGACATACATATTTGATTTGGATATTGTCGACTTGAACGAAAGCTTGTATTAACACCAAATGGATTCGTCCCACGACCGCGAATGATTAATACGGTTTGACCTGCAATGTAAACAGCCCTTATTCCATATATATCTTTTAGAAATCTCCGGCCAACCCGGTCGCGTTAAGTTTGCGCCTCAACTATATGCGACGCCATCGCGTTTTAATAACAGTCAAAGGCTATCGCCTATAGGTAGAGATAATTCGCTCATTTGGCTATATCTAAAAATGTGTACAACCAAATTAAGCCATATCTCAGAGAAATATCGGATAGATAGCCCTTATCTGTCCATAAAACGCGATGTTTGCGGTTTGAGCTGCATTAAGTGACATAGTATTATATATCATATTATTTCAACATCGAAAATAAAAAGCGATTTTCTTGTCAAAGATGACGACCTGACTGTACGTAAGTGACGATATACTACAAAACAAATGGTAAATGAATAAAAGCGACCTTAGAGGTTACCCTCAATAGCAAATCTTACCAGAGTGGACTTATAGGTAATAGCAATATATCAGATATATCGGCGATGTGTCATTAGCATTCGATGTGTAACTCATATTGAGGGTTCTGACACTAGGATAGTATAAGTATTTGAGGTTTTCAATCAAAAGGGCTGTTTTGCCGCTTTCTATAAAGACGTGTTGATAGGTTATAATTTATTATTGGTATTAAAACGCAAACAATATTTGACTCTATACTCAAGTGACTCAAGTGAAATAATCCTTTAGGTTGAAAACGTCGCATATTTCTATATAGTCTATCCGGAATTCTAAGATTAAAGTTATGTCAAAATAGCACAAGTGAAAAATGAATTTACATTTACATGTTACGGTTGTTCGTACCTTGTGCCAAAGTGACTTCATTTGATCTTAGAGAACGGACAGACTAGTGAATAGTCATTTTATTTTAAAACTAAAATGATAATTTTGGCTATATAATAGAAAAACAGTAGTTTTTTTAATACATAAACAAAGTTAAAAATATGAAAGGCTGTTAGTAAATTATAAGTGAGGCGGGTTATTTGCAGATAACTGAGTAATCTTTTTACCTCGTTTTATTTTTTGTTTTTTTCTAGGGACTCCTTCTATATCATCTTTTCCCACACAAGGAACTGCCTCATTACTATACGATCTCAATAGATCATCTATTTGTTTTTCCTTTTCAGTAGCTCGTTTTGTAGTATTGTCTATTATATCAAGAAGTTCCTCGTAGTTGTATGGTTCTAACAGGTTATCTGTGAAAATTTAAAAATAAACATATATTCTGAAGACACATGTCATTGTGGTCTAGTCATATCTAATCAAAAATTAAGCTTAAGTGGGCAACATAAAAGAAGACAAATTCGCTTTGGTCACATAAAAAAAATTGAATTTACCGAATTCCGATCTGGAGTCATTGTTATTACAATAAACAATCTTGATTAGTAATAAAATTGCTAATGTAGAGACTCTCATGGTGGTATTAAAACTTGCGAGAAAGTAATAAAAACTAAAACACAAAATCCTTGTTTAATTAAAACTTATCAAACAAACAGACTAATTAAAAAGTACACGCTACCACATCATTGCCATTTGTACCCACTTTACAAGGTATGTCCATTTCCCGTTTTTGTTCGTACAAAAATTAGGAAAAATATAATTATACGTTCAACCGGTTATGGTCTCCATTAATTATTGAATTAGTATAAAGTATTTAGTAGTTTCAGCTAAGGATCGGTTTGAAGTAAGTTTATGACAAAAACCGGCCAAGTGCGAGTCGGACTCGCGCACCGAGGGTTCCGTACAAACGCTTTCCATCCGTAAGTGGTTAAGTTAAGTTTGCACCTGGTATGTATAGCGCCCCATATAAATTAGGTGCAAAGTTAGGTATTAAAATATAAAAAAAAAACTACTTACTAGATCTCGTTCAAAACAATTTTCGTTGGTAGTTTTTATAGTAATGTACATCATATGTTTTTTTTAGATTTTTCATTTTCTTATTTTAGAAGTTAGAGGGGGGGGGGGGGGACTAACTTTTTTCCACTTTGGAAGCGTCTGTCACGCAAACTATTCGGTTTAGAAAAAAAAATTATAGAAACCTCGATATCATTTTTGAAGACCTATCCATAGATACCCCACACGTATGGGTTTGATGAAAAAAAAAATTTTTGAGTTTCAGTTCTAAGTATGGGGAGCCCCCAATATTTATTATTATTTTTTTATTTTTGCATCAAAATCTTAATGCGGTTCACAGAATACATCTACCTACCAAGTTTCAACAATATAGCTCTTATAGTTTCGGCAAAAAATGGCTGTGACATACGGACGGACAGACGGACAGACGGACAGACGGACAGACGGACAGACGGACAGACGGACAGACGGACAGACGGACAGACATGAAGAATCTATAAGGGTTCCGTTTTTTGCCATTTGGCTACGGAACCCTAAAAACGGTCCGCAGGGCTTCAGCGTAGTCGGTAAAATGTATCTTGAAACCATGCTTAGGTATTATGTTATGATACTTAATGCCATAAGGTATTGTTTACCAATCAACAACAGGGAATGTGGCCCGTAACATCAGCGATAAACTAAACTCGGATTTCTAATTCAAGACCAAAAAAACTACGACAGATACGTCACTGTCAAAATTGACAACATTTAAATGACATCTGAGTTTGATTCTTGGCTTGCACCGAATGGACAATGTTACAAGTACAATACGAGATTTTGTACCAAAAATCTGCGATGTTTAAGTTTTTATTATCTCCTCTTGTAATTATGTAATAATAAATACTTCTAGTTATTTTGTTAAAACATAGAGTTAAAGTTACCAATAAATAAATAATCTTAGCGTTTTTAAAAAAATAAAAATAAATTTACTATTGTAAAAATATTTTATTGTAGTGGCAACCTTGTGGTAGTTTTTTTGGTCTTGAATTAGAAATCGCAGTATAAAATAAAGATTCTACCACAAATACAGGTGAAAAATCAGCCACAGTCATGGCCAAAATTGATTAGCGTTTAATTATAATTTTTTCAGCACATTTTTCAAATATACACAGCTATGAGGTTACCTATATTGCAGGTTATTTTGTTATCAACAACGATTTTTAATTGTGCTCACACTTGGTGGAATCCTGGTAAAAAATGCATATTTATATTACTGTTCGAAATAACTCACGCGTGTTTTGCTTATAATAAAAAAATATAACAAATAATACGTAATAGTTAAGGCTTATAATATTAACATACATCGTGGTTTCAGTAAAACTTTTGGGTATGTATTCTTATGGTATGTTTAATGTATCGTATATACGCAATTTAAACATGAATAGAGCTGGAATATTATAAATTATAATGTAGCCCATTACGCATACTTAGTTAAGAGATCCATGTAAATTGAATTTACAGTATACTTTAAAACCTGAGAAGTTCGCGCCACATAAAAAGAGCGAGCGCTGGCGAACTTCCTGGGCAGTGCAAATGACAATAAATAAATAAATAAATATCAGACAACCTCACACAAATCAACCTACTCCCAAATTAAGCTCAAGAAGGCTTGTGTTATGGGTACGAGTACTAGGCGACGATATACATACTTATATAGATAAATAAATACTTAAATACATAGAACATCCATGACCCAGGCACAAATATTCGTGTTCATCACACAAATATTTGCCCTTGCCGGGATTCGAACCCGGGACCGTCGGCTCAGTAGACAATTCTGCGCTCTTTTTATTTGGTGCGACCTATAAAGAAAGTATAATCGTCGTCTTTGGTTTAGTATGGGCGCGCTGCGCCATCGGTTGGTCATGATTTCTTTTGTCCTCTCATCCCACCGAAATGGCTGAACAAATGTTAACCAATTTTGGTACAAGGATGCTGCACAGCCAAAGATGGTTAGGATAGTTTTTACCCATGTTACGGTAAAAAAAATACTCTGACGAAGTTGCAGGCATTTCCTAGTAAATCTATATATTAATTTTTTGATTAATATTTTAGACATGGTATTTATGATATTAGGAATATTAAGATCAAGTCAGCGGATATAAGATGTAGGGTTTTTGAGTTTCTATGTAACGAGTTATGATATAGTGCATTTTGAACCACACTCGAACAGCGCCCTCTACAACAGCCCGAATTGACAGCGGGTTAAGATTTTGCTATTGTCTCATACAAACTTGTGCACCGGATTAAATAAAATCGTATTTATGTAATACTGATTATGTATTATAATACTCATTTATTTTATTTGCTAACATTCGCAGACGGCCTGTTAAATGTATGGGAAGACAATAACATAGAAAAATACAGCATTCAAAAGCGCACTCGCAGGGATGACGAAAATATTCAGAGAAGTAAGTTAGGTAGTTAAATTGTAATGCCTTTTATAACGGAGCGACATAGTCACTCAGTGACAAAGCTCTTAAATAAAGAAAAAAAAACTATGTTTATTTATAGGGATGTTGCAACAAGGACGTTCATTCGTGTTACATTTTATAACGTACCTACCGACTTTACATACATATATGATCATGAAATAACGACATAAATAGCTTTGTTTTTTTGGCATAACGGAATTGGCCTTTGTCTCATCAGAGCGAAAGAGAAAAGAAAGTATATAGCTTAATAATAATATAATTTTTAGCTATAATATTTTGTTGTTTCAATATTTTTTTTCAGATTTGGAACAAGATCTTATTGTCAGTAACTTATCTTTGTTTTTAATTCAAGAGGATTTTCATTTATTGATGGATTACGAACGCTTAATAACAATTTTTGAAAGGAAACTGGATAATTGCATTCTTAAAGGGCATAGAAAAACGAAACCCACTAGTACGACAGAAGATCCAGATTATGATGAGTACTACTACTAATAAAATAATATGAAATTAGATCTAGTTTTCTTTTTTTATACATATATAAATCTTAAAAACCTGTAAATATGAATTAATTCTCTTCGTTATGTTAGTTCGCCATGATAAGGCAGAACAATTGCTCAATTGGGTGGTATCCCGGGTAAAAAAATATATAATTAGTCCTTCAGCTGGATAAAAATGTTGTATCTTCTTATGTCGTATTTTCTTTTTTGAAATTCAACCGAAAACTAAAAAAAAATAAAGCTAGTCAAAGATGTTGACAGGCGGAACTTAGTTCTGAACTACCCAAAGAAAAAATACATGTACAAAGATTTTTTTACTTATCTAACTGCTGTTTTTTTTTTGGCAATTAACCTATTGGAGATATACATATATCAAGCATCGTCGAATGCAAACCTAGCATCTCGATCTTTGTAATAATGAAAAAATAAGAACGGTACGAGGTCTTACGAACGATATTACCTCAATAATTAACGAGTGCAATTAACAGCGTATGCTATTTTTAGGCACGTACGTATTGCTCTTAATGTATATCTGTGCACTCGCTATTTTACTACTTCGTTGCTGGATTATATCTTGCTATCGCCGTAAACTTTTATGGAACTCTTGATTTTTATTACAAAGACATTAAATTAATACGTGAAAAAGGATAACATACTAAGGTGCTAAGTAGGTAGAACCTCGGCAGTTCGAGAACATTTTTTTCAAAATTTCGTCTACTATATTTGTGTCAAAGAAAAGAAAATCTACTATTGGTACCTTAATTTTAATGTGAAAACATTTAACCTAACAAAATTGTTAAATGATAGGTACGGTAGGTACTTTAATTTCTAAATCACATAATCGAAAAAACTGTAAGCAGCAGGATTCAGTTCAACTGTGACGTCGCAATAATAACTACGAACAGGGGGGTAATTCAACCAATTCTAGACAGATGATGGAGATCTCTCCATTTCATCGCCATCTCTCAAACGGCATTCTCGAATTAGATCCCAGAACCTTTTTTTCATTATGAACAAAGATTTGTAAGATTTGTAATTATTATGAGCAAGGGTGTATGCATAAAATATGTGATTATTGTATAACAGGACCTCGCGATTATGTCTTTTCTTATGTTTTCACCCCCATATCTCCGCCAATTTGGAAAATTTCGAAAAATTGACTCGGCAAAATTAATCTGTATAGTTATTGAACCTGCTCACCAAGATTTACGAGAAACGGTAGAGAGATGATCTCTGTAGGCTAGTATAGCCGGACGAACGAACATCCAAACTGTATGGAAGGATTTTCGGCCAAACTGAAACGGAGGCGATTCGCTTCCTTCGCTCGCTCGTTTAATAAAAAGAACACAAACGTTCAGTTCTATCTATGGAGCGTACTTTATGAAATAAGACTGAATCGATGCCGTGTTTTAACTTAGCTGGTATTTAAAACCGTCAGCGCCCCGTTGAGACTTAAAGCGAAAAACCTGCAAGTATTACTATTTAAACTCATGCTATTAGTCGATGATGCATCGACATATTAACTTATTAAAAAACAAACCAGTTTAAAAGGTTAAAGGCTTCATAATAACACTTTCGTTGCCCGCTGAGACGAGATGAAGGGATAAATGACGCACGCGCATGAACACAAGGGAATTATGCTAATAGGAACCACTAAAGCTTAAAATAGTGTTTATAAATATGAATGAGGTTAGTAATTGCTGTTTGAGGTGACCTCGCTGCGCCAGTCGACGGGTAAAACGGGGTTTTTGGAACTTATGCACATATTTTGTCGTAACTTTCCGTAACTTGAGACGACAGACGTCATCTTTGAGAACAATGACGCTTTGTTTTATTAGGGTCAGCTCACACCGAGACGCGACGCGACGCGACGCTGCGCGCACATTTCAATAGAGTGACTCAAAATTATACTTTATTTACTACATTAAAAGGGACACATTTCATCGTGAGAATACATAATACGTTGCGCCACGCAGCGCTGCGCCTCGCGGCGCCGCGCCGCGCCGCGCCGCGCGGCGTCGCGAGGCGCAGCGGTGCATCGCCGGTACGCGCGGCGTGTAAGAGCGGCGCTGCGCCTCGCGAAGCCGCGCGACGCAGCGCGACGCCGCGAGGCGCAGCCTGAGGCCGCCGTTCTCATGCGCTTGCAATAGGTAGACTGCGGGGCGGTTGGACGCGGCACCGCGCGGCGCCTCGCTGCGCAGCGAGGCGTCGTGCTGCCAACGATTTTACGATGCGCCTCGCTGCGCCGCGATGCGTCTCGCGGCGCCGCGCGGCGCAGCGCGAAATCACCGGCCTCTTCCAGTATCGTCGCGTCGCGTCGCGTCGCGTCGCGTCTCGGTGTGAGCTGACCCTAAAAGTTAAACAGCAGCGCTCATGAGTGTCATAACATAATATGTAAATAATTGCATGATTACTATAAGGGTCAGCTCACACCGAGACGCGACGCGACGCGACGCTGCGCGCACATTTCAATAGAGGGACTCAAAATTATACTTTATTTACTACATTAAAAGGGACACATTTCATCGTGAGAATTCAAAATACGTTGCGCCACGCAGCGCTGCGCCTCGCGGCGCCGCGCCGCGCCGCGCGGCGTCGCGAGACGCAGCGGTGCATCGCCGGTACGCGCGGCGTGTATGAGCGGCGCTGCGCCTCGCGAAGCCGCGCGACGCAGCGCGACGCCGCGAGGCGCAGCCTGAGGCCGCCGTTCTCATGCGCTTGCAATAGGTAGACTGCGGGGCGGTTGGACGCGGCACCGCGCGGCGCCTCGCTGCGCAGCGAGGCGTCGTGCTGCCAACGATTCTACGATGCGCCTCGCTACGCCGCGATGCGTCTCGCGGCGCCGCGCGGCGCAGCGCGAAATCACCGGCCTCTTCCAGTATCGTCGCGTCGCGTCGCGTCTCGGTGTGAGCTGACCCTAAAGGGTATGTGTTTCAGTTTTCTTTCCAATTGTTGCAACATACTGAACACCAGTGACCTTCTAAACAATAGCCAAAACATTATTACGAACGAAATCTAGTCAAAGAACAAACCTAATATTTTTAACCGTACTATCACTTAAAAGGACGGATACAAACCTCCCTTACTTTACCTACGGGCTACAGTGCCTCGTGCCGCTACTGTTTAACAATCTTATCATTCTACACGCCATAGACAAGAAAAAACTAAACTTTCGCTATTTTACAATTGCAGCATGCGAATAGGGATTTAAATTGTACACGCATGGCATAAGGCTGTATTTCTAAAACATGGTTCAAGATATGATACTCAAGGAGTAATCTCTTGTAGAGTGTTAACGCGTCAACCCTGTCGCCGCCGGCAGGCGCCGGTCTCAGCGATAAACAGCGAGTAAAACGGAGTATAAATAACACCTTAAGCAAAGAATAGACTGTTTTATACCTGGCTCTTTATGACGGGAGCCGAAATTGCGGCTTCCTTATTAGGATGCAGGTAAATTGGGTGGTTGTTGTCGTTTTCAGGAAACAAAGTAAACGCGAGGGTTGCGTTTACTTAAATAACATCTTAACATAACTTATTAAAAAATATGATCAAAAATGTTGTAACTACTTTTTTAAATAAAAAATGCAATGGGAATATTATAATGAGTACAAATCCAACTTTCTGCTCCCATATAAATAAACTAAAATATACAGATTTAAAATTTGTTATCCATGCCATCTTGGAATTCTAGTTCAGGAAAACCAGGAATCAAGAAATACACTTCCTAAAATAAGGTCATGCCCAGAACATTTAAATTTAGTACTTCTTTTGGTCCTCTGCGTTTAGTATTTCTCAGGTGCCTAGCCTTAAGGGAGTCCTAGTTTCGTTGCAGTTATTTATTAAAAATAATGTTCGTATTTTCCTTCACTTTCATTAGCAATCTCCTGACTTAATCCGATTTCATTTCACCGAAAAATTTTAGACAAGGAATAAGATGAGTACCATAAATGTAGTATGTATGTAGTTCTAATTAATCCTTGGCTTGGGTCAAATTTCAGCAGATCTGATAGCGTAATAACAAAAAGGGTCCCGTAAAACGCATACAATATTAACTTACGTATACAAAAACATTATAGTACGTACCTACTACGTACATATGTATCGAACCGTTTTCATAAGTTTAAGTTGCACAAAATGGCGATTCTATATTAAGAATTTTCGGCAAACCCATAGACGTCGTATTAGAAATAAATTCAGCCTGAAACTAAAAAAGCACTCGAGTCGGAGTTAATTAAAACGTCCCGGAAAGGACGGCCATTACCGGGGATGAAAAAGCGATTTCCCCAAGACTGAGTTTTAAAGGAATCGACGAGGTCTCAAGTCCATTTTAGTGAATAGAAGGGGCCCTTGTCGCCCGTGGCTTATAGACTTTGAGCGGTTCGCTTTTATGGATTGCTACAAAGAGTTTTATTGACGTATCTCATCAAGTAATAGTCTGAGGCATTTCAGTGTGCTGGTTGTCCGTTTTTGTGGAAGAAATTGTTATTTTACGATTCAGCTTTTGCTCTTCCGAAAATCTTATTAAAACTTTCACCAGAAATTATTGAAATTGTTACGCCCTGCACCCACTATTTAGATTTTCAGTGGTTGACTGGGAGGCATTCTGTCTGCCATTTATAATTTTGTATGTCGTGCAATAAAGGTTAATGAAATAAAAGTTATTTTTCACTAAGTACCGACTTTAGCGTTTGCCGTGTTACTCTATACGACCTATCGTGACATACATCCATCTAATTACTACAGCGCCGGAGCAATTTTTCTAATTAACGGCCATAACCGAAGTTTCCTTATCAGAAGGAATTACAGGCGGAACTTTGGATCATTAATGCAAAATAATGATCGGATCGGCCCCGGGAATTCGGGAATATGGGATAAGGGCGGACGTATCCCTACACTAATAGCACTTGTACTCAATTTGCTGAGGTAACGAGATTTGTAATATTGAATGTTGTAGGTATAAGCTATTTGATTTAATTTATTGCTTATTTAGGTGATTATTTTTACTACGGCGAAATATCAGCAAATTTTATTGCACAATGCCTAGTCTGTATCATAATGAAGTTTCTATGTTAAAATATAATCTCGTAGGCAGAATGGTAGGTAGCTATGAATCATGACGCTTTGATATTCACGTCAAGGAACAACAAAATAACTAAGTAAAGAACGCTTTCATTGTATCCATCCGGTGGCCGGGAGTCAAGTGTCACCGCTATTAATAAAGTAATTATGTCATCCTTATTAGTCATTTATTTGTTATCTCTCTCTATGCTAACATTGTAGAGTGAATTATTTCTCTCTACTTCGTAAACATGTCAGTTTTAAAGCACTTGAACGATAAGTTAGGTTTTATAGGAAACGATATTAAACTTTATTTACGCGATCCTTCGGTGATAATATTAAAAGAGGTACTCCTTGCTTCTATATACTTCATTCAATTAATTATTCGCTGGTTTTAGGCATACGCCATGCTCGTAAAATGTCATATACTTTGTCTTCGAAGCATTAAATGTTCATATTGTTAATTATAATGCTTTATTTAAGTACGTTTTAACCCTTCCAAGATTGCGGGCTCGTAAAGTAGTATGTTTATTTTAATGACATTGACAAAAAGCAAGAAGCAAGGATCTGTACCGTACCGTTTAGTTAGTGTATACCGAAACATTCTAAACAAGACATAATTCCAAAAATAATGATTATTTATGAGTAAGTTGTATTGAAACGACGGTCGTTGAGTTAAACACAATGTAAACAGCAAATACTTATGTCTAATCCCAAGTGCAATTTATTAGAAGTTGGAAAAGTTGAAGTCGTGAATGTTTGAAAACGGTTCTGTTCAGAAAATATCAAGGGAATGCTCGTATTGAATGAAATGATTAGAAACTAGGTCAGTATTGACTTCCAACAAATGACTTGTTTTATTTATATTTTTCTTGAGGATTAGGCTATGAGTATATATTTATATATTTATAACCGCACTCTTATAAGCTTTGAGCGCAGCTTGTGGTTAAAACAAATGCAAATAATAAATATATACCTAACTAGTTATAGGAGGTTCTTTCTGAGCCCGAAATCACTTCGCTTTGTTCTAACAAAAAATGGGGATCAATGGGTATTGTGTGTATTATGAACTGAGGCTCAAACTGCACTTATGATACCTTAAATTCAAAGTAGCAGTTTCTGGCTGCAGTTAATAATTCGGCCTCAAAAAAGGATTCACACTATATACATGTACGAGTATACAAATGAAAATAGGCTCAATCGGCTGTCTTTGAAAAAATTGCAGTAACCTTTTATAAAAACTTAAAATAAGAAAATTATACAGGTGACTAAAAATAACATCAAACCCATAATCGTAGCAGATCTTTCCCGTTGTTTGTACGACTTTAGTTATTTACAAGGAACTCCAAAAAGCCCTAAGCGTTTTAGCGGTTTCCTTGCAGTGAAAAATCGTGCCATTATGGCAAAGGGAAGGCGGTTTTCCGCCGCTCATATTTCAAAACAACACATTATTGTTTTCTTCTCGTTTTCCTTTCGTTCCTAAATCCGTTATAAATTTAGGAGGAACGACTTTACAACTCGTGTTTTCCTTTTAGGAAATATTTGATACTTCCCCTGCGCTGACCGCTGGACTGGAAAATTAATGGTATATTTTCACGGTATCGTGCTCAAAAATGTTTTTGAATTTCCAGCTTGATTAGCCAAATTTTCACAATTTGCAAGGAGATTTATGGCTTAATGCTAAGACTCGGGTTCTGTTAAGCAATTTTTAAACGTAATTTTTCACAAGTAGCTTCCTCGGACTTAATGATATATAGGTGTTTCTAAGTTTTTTACAATATGCCTCGTTCAACGGGTGCCTCGGGCAATCATTTCAACAGATCATCAATTCAATGTATACCTAATGTCGTATTACGCAGTACTAATTTATACTGCGCAAAAAGTTTGACACGGATCTTTTTACGTGAGCTTTTGTGTACTATAAGTACAATAAAATATTTATATTTTAGTCAGGAACTCATATAAATTGTGTGTAACTTAAGTAAATTGGACTTGATTAATGACATCATTCCGAAATATCATCTCTACTGGTTTACTTTAGTGATATACTCTTAACGACAACTTATCAGTGTCACTTGATGCTTACAGCAACAATCCCGAATACATGTCCGTGATATGGCCAATACACGTACCGCGATATGGCTATATGTTACTACGAAACAACTGCCTCTGATTGACTTAAATAGTTTTTATAATTCAATACCTAAATTCAAAATTTTAATAACCCAACTATCCGTAGCTAAGAACCATCTCAACAGAAAAAGCTTTAGATAAAAAAAAAACGCATCTGTTTGGGAGCTACGATGCCACAGACAGACACACAGATACACATGTTAAACTTATAAATAACTTTTTTGTCGGAAGTTAAAAATAAACGTAACATAGGTACTTTTTTTAAATTACTGCTATGTTTTTTAATCCCAATCCCGCGATATTTTTTTAAATTGACAGGCTAACAAATTTATTTGTATCTCTATATTCAAATTGTTCGGGATAAGCCGGAAAATGAGGATCCCGAGGGAAATTAGCCATTAACGTTTATGTTCTTTCCTATTCTTTACTTACTGAAAAGAAATTTTACGGAGAAAAGTAGGCACTTTTACACCGACTTTCCGCTTCCCTAAACTGCAACCTGCACCTGTAAAGGTAGTTATTAAAAGAGATAAAGCTGATATTAACATTTCCTTATTGTTCCTGATACAATAATAATGCTTCATTACTTTCAGTTTTGAGTTCGAAAGCTTATTGACCGAGCGAGTTCAGCTTGGCCAAAATCTTTTTCGTTTGTCTGTTTGTCCGGAATTCCAGCAAGTTCAATAATGTATAGATTTATTTTTGAGCCAGTTTTTCGGGGTTGAAAACGTAAAAAAGTCATATTTCAACCATTTCTAAATAACCTAAGGGTAGGTTACTTACTACCTTCATTTCATCCCGTATGTACATAAGGTACCAAAGTATAGTGGTGATATTTTATCAGCTTATCATTACACGGATCCTCTGGGAAGGCTCAGAGAAACACATAACATGTGACAAAATTTTAAATCAAAATCGTAAATACTTCTTTATAACTGGCCTATATGCCTATACGTTAAACTTAGCGTATGCGACAGCAAAATATTATCATGAAAAGTATTATCGGATCGAAAATAAAAACATTACAAGACACGCGTTCTATAAATACAATCAGAGTAATCAGCCTCCTCGCCATTAAAGAAATAAAATAAAAAAATACGCTCTCTACAAATGAGCCGACTTGAATTATTTTTACGATTCACTCTCTCTTAATAATTAGGGCTAGCTACGAACGTGAACTGTCAGTGTTATTTAAATTTACTGTACCAATTAGACGCGCCATCATCGCTGTGATGAAACGGAGCCGTGTGTAGTCGGCCTTATTAAGGGTTCTATAATTAAAGATACAGTCCAAAGCGACTAAAGAAGGGACAAAACGTCTTCATTAATACACCAATGAGGCGTATGCGTTTCACTCAATAAAATATGCTCATAAATTTAAGTGGAAACTACTGTTCTGTGTAACGATTCAGGTTAAGATTACATTGTAAAGGTTGGATCAAATTGCTGGTATAAAACCTGCTATGGAGTATAGATTATTCAAAGTAGGATGTTTGATTCCTATCTGTGAAAATTTTCTTATATAAGATACGGTGCTAGGAACTGGGCGCTAATTCTCAGACTCTCAGATAACTTAAACTGTTATTAAAACTTCACGATGCAAACTGCATAATGTGACATTAAAAGTCACTTTATTAATGAAAATAGATTCTCCGGTCAAATTAGTTGGCGCCTGATATCTGTGGCGTCACATAATAATGAGGCGCAAACCTAACGCGACCGAGTCGGCGACGATATACCTAGTGTACCGCCACTTCGGAGTTTTCCCCGAGGTATGACGAATATCGCTATATTTTTTTTTCGATATTATCAAATAACTGATAATTTTTTTTTTTAATTTACGAAAATATCCCAATTTGTGATAGTAAATTAATGAGATTATTATTTGAGAATTTGAAATGTTGACAATTAGGGCCCTGGAATAATTTGTTTCCGCTTTTGTAGTTAAACTAGTAAAACATAATATTGTCTCATTATGTTGGCTTGGACTTACTCTATTAATACTTCATTTAAATACTCTGCACTTTTATAAAATAAAACCCTACATCCACGTTATCATTGGTAAAGGTATTCATTGGTTTTCACAGTAATTTAGTTGGAGTATGACAAATAAAACCGCTAAAGAAAAGTGTAACTTTTCTTGTTCATGGACAAAACGCTTCAGGAATTCTTTCACTTGGAAATATTTTTCCTCCGTAGCATCTTATTGTTAACGGCGACAACAAAGACTACAAAAATGAGCTATAATTCAAGCTCATAGCAGATATGGGTGTACAAAAGCTCCCTAAAACAAACAAATATCTCATAAAGTTACTCGTAGCAAACGTTCCTTTGGCATCTACAATGTAGCGAATTTTGGCATCCGAGGCGAGAACAATCTGGATAATAGAATAAACTTGTTTCTTTGTGACGGCCTTGGTGCTTGGAATGGATGGAGTTGAGGCGTCGTTTTGTCGCGAATTATGTCGGTTAGTTATAAATAGGCTCTAATTCCATGCCTTAAGAAATAGGTCTATGCTTACTAAAACTGCGTTCGTTTTGTCGGGTAGTAAAAAGAGTCCTGGATACCTTTGAAAGCCTTAATGCAGTTAGATTATGAAGACATTTCTACAAAATCTCTCTTGCAAATATGTTGCACCTAACCATCTCTCATCTGCGCAATTTCGTAATAAAGACTAAGTGTGTATATGTGTGTGACTCAGTGGCGTGGCATCCATGGAATACGATATCCAACAGCTTGCCTATTATTGCTCAAAGCAACACATTCTATTATTATTGAAAATATAATAAAATTTCATATTATTTCCATGAACAAAGTGTGTGTGTTTGTGTGTCTCTGTGCTCGTGTGCACTTATGGTGTTGTCTTTGCAGTGACCACTTTTATACCTATTTGATTTCAGCTATATGAAATGTTTTATTTAC
This sequence comes from Apotomis betuletana, assembly GCA_932273695.1. Taxonomy (NCBI): domain Eukaryota; kingdom Metazoa; phylum Arthropoda; class Insecta; order Lepidoptera; family Tortricidae; genus Apotomis; species Apotomis betuletana. The sequence goes on from OW026300.1 coordinate 15,556,437, forward strand.
ATCCTGCTGTTATACTATAAAGGCAGAAAATGTCTGCTTTGCTTTCAATGACGTCAAAATTGTCGAGCGGATTTAGATGAAACTTGACATACAGAGATACAAATTCGTGTATAAAAATACTAGCGACCCGCCCCGGCTTCGCACGGGTGCAATGCTGATAAATTATGCATGTATTATACATACATACATCTTCTTGACTCTATCTATTAAAAAAACCGCATCAAAATTCGTTGCGTAGTTTTAAAGATCTAAGCATACATAGTTACAGACAGACAGCAGGAAGCGACTTTATTTTCTACTATGTAGTGATAAGGCACTTAGTCCAGTGTAACGCCGTGACGTCGCCAATGAAACCTGTAAATATTTTTTTTATTAAGTTGGTGAAAAATCAATGAACTTTTGATAAAAATACACAATTTAATATTCCGGTCAAAGAAGACAAGCAAGCAAATTTAACTCTCTATGAAATGCAATTTCATATCATATTTGAATGGCAAAGTGCACTCATCTCGTAAATCGCCTGCTGTTTATGACGAAAGTTCGGAAGTTCACGAGTTGACTATGTCATTGCTGACATTGGAATTACGCCAAATGTGTAAGGACGCATTGCGGCTAACATACCAACTTTTATTACTATAACTATAACCATCAATGTTATGATCACGTACGTCGCATGAATAGTAGGTACTTGATATTGGTCAGTGTAACAAGAACCGTATAAGTGTAAAAGTCAATCAAATAATATAGAGTGAGTTTAACTGTCGTTAGATCTATATACAAATAAAACAGTTCTGTGACTGACGACATGACAAAAATTAAAAGGCAAAGTACAGCGTTATTATAAATAGTAAAATTAATACATTACAATTTTTATGAAGAAAATCAGGAACACATGCATAAATAATTGAAAAATCTTCACCTTCAAAATGTGACCTTTACTTAAAATCATCACTTCCCAAACCATACAAAATCCTCATGGTAGCTACACAATACAGCTATCTATAAGTATTTATATCACTAGTGTACAGATGCGGTGATCGTAATAATACTGACAAAATATTTAAAAATATGAAGATTCTGACAACTAAGAATACAAGAATAGAGTTTCTAGTAGCATCATGGTGCGATTTCCACCTTCTTGTCGCCATTTAAATAGATTATTAAACACCTTACGCTTGTAAAGTAATGGTATACCTACTTGTATATACTTTTATTCTTGTTTACAGATATTCCTGTGTTGTATTTGCCTCTGTGGCAAATACGTACATTATTTAGTATTGTCTATTCCATTATTCTACAATTATTTTAGTCCAAATGATCATGAATCCACAAAGCGCTACATTAGTGTTGCTCCACCATCAATTACTTATCTCCACATTCGATCAGTTCGATCATTAATCAAGAGGCTATTGACAAACGCACACAATCTTATGGGACGTCTGACCCATATCACAAAGTAGACCTAAATGGTGTACAGTAATTATAACAGTATATATTGTATTCAATGACCAAATGTAAATTTTACCTTCAAATTCATTTGGTAAAATTATAATTTAAACGCTATGGATAAAATGGTTACCTACTTAAATTATGCTCTAGAGTCTAGGTGACTCGTTATTGGCGAGTTGATAATCAAATATTTTTTGTTTCTTATCCTTTCCTGTCTCTTTGTTTAAGAGTCTCTGTCTCTGTCTTTTACTTCAGGGTAGGTGATGTGATCTCAAATTTGTAACTTTACCACCAGTTTTGTAAAACCATTATGTGCAATAAAGTATTGAGTATTGAAAGTTTAGCGATTTCACTAAGGGTTAACAAACAAAACCCGTGATCAGCTCATTCAGCCTACGGCATTGTACCATAAATCTTAAGACTCATTGTCTAAATGACAAGAATCACATGGTTAAACTTTTGAGATATTTTTAAATGTAGGTGGACAGTTTACATAAAATCTTGAATGTGTTAAAGATAGGGAAACTTATTTTGTATGAATTTTGCCTTTGGATGTAAATCCACGCATTTACACTGTCTAATTAATTAGCGGTTGACTTAAATAATTCCAATGGAGCAACATTAATTAATTTTATTGACCACTGACCTAATACAAGTTGGACGGTAAGTAACAATATTTATTTTCCCGGCTCGCTTCCCCCGGGGTACTGTCGAAGGAACAAACGCTATGAATTGTCGTGAATCGGAGGTTTAAATCCAGGTATCTGAGCACTCTTACAAGTCGTGATGCAGTTAGATACTAAATCAATAAAACTGTTAATTGGATAAACCAATAAAAGATAAATGATTGCAACTCTCTAGTAATAAATTACTGGTGATGAAGTTGTGAAAATTATGGGGTAATGTTAAGTTAGTGTGATTAGGTAAAGTTATATTTCAAGTTTTATGCTCACATTGATTTTAAGTTCTGTCTATGGGTCTGTGGATTATTGCCTGCAATAATCAAATTTCATTCCTATTTTTAATTAACTCCCTCGCTCCCTCCTTCGGTAGCTTTACAGATAGGTACCGTTGTCAAAGGTTGACTGGTATCTGTAAATCTACCGAAACAACGTCAGGGAGGCTCAAATAATTAATATACGCGGAATAATCCGTTTAAATTGTTTTATTTAAATGTGTGACAGTCTCGGAAACCGAAGAAAATATTATAACTACTTGTAATTTAGAAAAACGAATGTTAAGAAAACTAACAATTATTTAACAACAACATTAGAAAATACTGAGAAACTACACAGATATAAGTAGGTAGAAGTCACAAATGTTTTCGCTACAGCGAAACAACATCAAGGACTCCACAAGAACCGTTTTGAATGCTCCCGCCGGAAGCCCTTAGACGACTGAAGCACCCAGCAAACAAAGCGGTTCTTTGTTCCATTTCCTCGGGTATCTAATATTTCCATGTTTTTCTTTGTCGATGTAGACACAATAAAAGCAGCTGGCTCGTTAATCGCACAGAGTAGCCGGGCGCGTAATTAACTTTGCAGCGAGAGAGAGCAGAGATTTACGTGAACCCCGGGCACAATTAAATTTGCATAGGAAATTGCACAGAATGAGCTAAGAATAACTTACCTACAAGACCTATGAAACTGAATTCGAGGGTAACAAAGACAAAGGCTCCTGAATTGAGCAAGTCTAAAGTGTCGCAGCAGCCAATAGGTCTTGAAGGCAATCTGGTGATTAAATGTTAAAGCGGAATCTAGTTAGTTCTTTTTGACGCATGGGGGTAACAATGTAGTGTGAATTGTTGGAAGTGATCATTATAAAATACAATAGTTATTTGTGCAACAAGAGAGCAAAGTTGTTTTTTGTTACGAGTGCTGATTTTGAGTCCCGAGCAAGCGAAGGATTCTACGTTTGAATCACGAGCGTAGCGAGTGATTCTATGTTAGAATCCTGAGTGTAGCGAGGGACTCAACAGCACGAGATGCAAAAAACTTTGCTCTCGTGTAGCACACACAACTTTTCACCTCATCAGCGAGAACATATTCGACATTTTGTGCTTTTTCTTCCAACGTATGTTTATAGTCTTTGTTGCTGATTTCAATAATATTATTAATCAGAAAATAGATAAGTGCTGCTTAAAAAGGATTAACAATATATAGTCACGTTAGCCGCCAGATATGATACTGGGACTACTGGGACTACTGGAACTACTGCCGGCAGGCAGAAAATGAGAACTCAGGGGTGTTTTCGGGACTTAATTTAATTGAAATTATAATCAACCAACACGGTTATTGTCATTATTTTATCAAATTGAAAGATTTAGCAGATACATGACGTGTTTATTTATAAATACATATTATATTACGAGATTTTGTTCATAAATTGATTAATATTTTTACTCCTAAAACACCAAATAAAATAAATGCAAAAGAAAATAACAAATTACAATATGAACTCGATATTTTTTGAGGTACGTTTCGAATATGCATCTATGATAAATGGTGAAATTATAAATTATAATTATGTTTCAATAAGTTGAAAAATCTTATCTTGTTTGAGCAATGATCTATTGTTTTATATAAAAGGCACAATAGTTTTAATATTCGGTCGTTAAATAAAAATATAATAAAGAAAAAAATTAGTTGCAATTAAAACTTTTTCGGGTGTTTTTAATGAATTTTTTGGTATAACGCGTATCCGAACTGTTCTCAATCGAGGTCGGATTCGAAAATCGAATTTCAAATTGATAAGTTTCTATCCCTCTCTTTTATATACATATGAAAGAAACAGAGTGCATCGAGATTCAAATGATTAGAATTTTATAATTAACCTTTGGCTGAATAATGACAATTCGTGGTCAGATATTGGAAAAATTAAAAATAATTAATTAATTTACCTTTGTGTCATTATTTATTAAAAAGCTACTTTCTACTCACGCTCGAAACAAAATCGCATTTTGTTCACTGTTATCTGACAGCAAAATCGCCATGTTTGAGCTGGTGAGGTGAAAATATGCTTTATTGCGCACCAAAACAATAGTATTATCGCTAAAGAGCGATATCTTCCTGTCTACTTTGGGTAATGATGCGGAATTAAGTAACTAATATATGCTGAAATAATATATAATTTTCTACCATTTTGCGTATACTTTATATCCGAAAAAATTACCATTAAATAAGAATAATGTTAACTACCTACAACATGTCTCACTGCTTAATAACACAGACAAAGTCATGTTAAAACCATAAATGATAGCTCACTTACTTTAATGAAATGTTATTTTAAAAATAAACCTATTTAGGTATAGTTCTGCAGGAAAATTAAGTGGGTCAGTATGAATAATGGTGGTTTCTTTGTTCAAACCTGCCATCAATCAACACTAACCGCCAGCAAAGATAGAACTGTATAATTAAAATTACAACAACGATACTTTTGTTTCGAGAAACAATTATTTACAAGTTTCAATGTTCGTATTGTGGAAACGTTGCTGTTGATTACTTTTATGATTAATTGCAATAGCTCAAAGTACCTTTTGTTGATGTTGTCGAAGAATGAGAAAGAATAAGAGGAAAAGTTAAAGTTAAAGAATAAATGGTACGATACAGTACAAAATATGTGTGTGTATGCACCAAAAACAACTTGTAACAAACAAATATTTAAAAATAATTTATAAATAAACCACAGTTGACTACAACTGCTGTAGATAAGATCAATTAGTAAAATCGATCTGCTTCAAACAACCTTTAGGTAGCAATGGCACATACATTAATACTATATTGTACCTACAGTCCGACCAAAAAGAGCCCCTTTCTAATCAATATAAGAAAACGGGGACGACACTACAGTATTGCCACTTTTTAATTTCTACTCTTTTTGGTTGGACAGTAACTCTGAGCACAATATTCTCAATAAATATTCATATTAATTCTAAATAGTAAATCTTATAATAAATTTATTTTACCAGAATGTTTACTTATAAAACACCTGGCAAAAATGCTCAAGACCAAACACGTCGTCAATGTGCATCTAGTTCCTCCAAATTGTTCCTGTGTGTGTTTTATTACTGCATTCGCGAACGTCTCGGTATTTTTCATATTTTACGACACTTTGAATTTGCGCGGCGGGCGGAAAAGTCGGCGTTTTGACATCACCGTCGCATCGCTGCGTTTCATGTCTAGCTCGAAACTGACTGTTAAAATGATAGTAACGTCTGTTTACTTTGCAACTCGGAATTCAATGCTGAATAACTGTGGCTGGCGACTGAACATTGTGTGTCGGATGGTTGGACGCTGGTTGTAAAATATTCTAATAGGTTTGAAGAATACATGATTATGATACTATCGTTCTTCAAAGTAAATTCCTATTTTGTTACGCATACCTACTATATAAAAACGCAAACTATGTAGCTTGCGTATTGTACATACTATCATCGTCAATAATTATTTGTAAATAACAAAAATAGGTCGCACCCGTTCACGTTACGAGACAAGAGTGATTGTTAAATAACTGATAATTTAGATATGTAATACAATACAATACAATACAATACAAGTACTCTTTATTGCACACCTCATAAAACATACAGAGGAAATACAATGCAAGAAATTACAATTAGAGGTAAACAACAGGTAGTCTTATCGCTAAAGAGCGAGCTCGTCCAGATAACCTTTCGGTAGTGGAGAACTTGAAACATTATTTTGTTATTAGTCGGTGCAAAAATCAGAAAAATTAATAATATATACACTAAAAACAAATAAACACATAAATATAATAAACAATAAATACATACATACATAAATATATACATACATACCTACATTCATTCATGTAATGTACATAAGTTACGCAATTATATTTACGTCACCCTAGACGCTGTAAGTGGGAATTACTGGCCGCTACACGGAAATAAATCGCACTTCTTGGCCTAGGTAAGACGAAAAACTCAAATCGCATATTTATGGCCCTCGCCTTTGGTTCGGCCCACAAACACCTGCGTTCTCGTATTCACTTACACCACCCTCTAGGTATGTAGGTAATTTTGATTCCGTATCTACCTATACATAATCCGTCGAGCCGTTTTGGCTTGATGAGGCAAGGAATTTTGTTACCAAAATTGATAATAGATTGCGTAGTAATCAATGATCATATAAAATAAAATAAAATAAAAGAACAGATGCATTGTTATTTTTTTCCTGATACCTTGCCACTTGTATTGAAAAAAAAATATTATAATGGGGGGAGGCATTATAATATTTGTTTTTCAATACAAGTCTAGAATTTAAAATAATCATAGATTTATCGTACCTATTTTATTTTGAAATGACATACTTTTTTGTCACCAAAAATTCTGCTACATATAAAAAGTATAAAGTATGACTTTTATTGAGCATTGTAAATCAGGCTTTATTATTAAGAGCAGCCTTATCAGGGCGGTTAGGCAAACACGAGCCTTTGTTACAATTACCTTTTAATTTACTGCCCGCTCCTTATCGCGGATCCTAACTTACCTCCATTACTTTCAGGAAGTCGCCTGTGGAAACAAATGTTTCTGATTTTCTCAAGAGCTTGAGCTTTAATCGTAGAGAAACATATTTCATTTGTTATAGCCAAATTACATCCAATTACTTAGTTGTATTAACGAATGCGACGGCAAACCTTTGGGGGATGAATACGAACATTTGTTTCTGAGTCATGGATGTTTTCTATGTGTTAATCTATATAGGTATGTAATGTATATCGTTGTCTAGTGGGGCTATGGAGCTGGCTGGATTGATACGTGTTAGGTTATTCGATATTAATATTTATTTATTTATATTTAATTTGTATTTTGTTGAGGTACAAAAGTCAAATTATACTGTTCCCTTATTCGATTCAATTACCATTTGAAAAATGGAGCTTGAAAGTAAAATCATATTGCCATTAATTTTATTTATTTGTTTAAACTTTATTGCACAAAACAATAGTCAGTACAAATGGCAAACTTAATGCCTAATGGAATTCTCTACCAGTCAACCATAGAGCCAAACCGAGATGCTTCAAGTGGGTGATCTTACTTTCTTAGCTGCATTAATATTATTAATAGACATTGGCAAATTGCTATTTAAAGGTAATTAGAACATAGTAGTGAATTAGATATTGTACTATAATGGTGATATTTCGAACAGATAGAAACAGACGAAATTAGCCCCTGTTAAAGAACTGAACATAATTCTTACGCAGAAATTGACACGCTGCGATTAAGTCCATTGTAGCCTTTGCGGTGACGAATATCAATAATTTTTAGTTTTAACAATCGCCGTGTTCAGAAATCGTATTTTACTACAACGCCTGACTCAAAAAATCGACAATGGTCATCGGAATTATAGGTCCGGTCCAAATTATGCCGCTGAGCCCTCTCGTTCCATTGACGCCTATGCTCGCTTTATATGCAAATTGAATGACTCCGAATTTGGATGGGACGAGTGAAATGACATCTTCACTTCGGACACGTTAGGCATAATTGCGGGATAGAAGTGATGAGCGCTTTAGTTGGTATATTAATAGACATGCGTTACTGTTATTATGCATTTATATTACGCTATTTTCTGCTACGTCCGTTTGATATGGCTTTTAACTCACGTGATAATTATTATTAATGGACCGCAATTACCGCCGCCGCTTCTATATGAACCTTCACAGCGTTATCTATTGGAAATGAAGTAGGTATTTGTTGAGTTTGTTAGGCGAAGTTACGTTTTTAATTATGGAAGTACAATTTAAGAATATAACAATCTTGCATCAGTTGCAAACTAGTCAGGTAAATTAAAAGGGTAGAATTAGGATACGATACGCTACGAGTAAATAAAAATTTGCCCACTCCGTTTCTGACAACGGATCTGTTGAAACTGATCTCCCAAATCACACTCTAAGAGCTGTGATTGTTTTTAATGATTAAATATTACTTTTGTACTTTGCGTAATGTACCTACTAATACGGACTTTGCGATTATATTAACTAGACAGGCGTAGAAATCGTTTGATTTGAAACTAAACACGTCATCGAGTACGAATTGGATGATATGTATAAGTTTTAGTATTTTTATACAGAGAAGGATTCGCTTTGAAGTCACTTAAATATAGCAAGGTTTGGTCATCAACGGATACAAAACTAGATCAGTTGATGTCACTATAACGCAACTTTATGTTTTCCGTCTGTCCACGCTAACTTCTGCTATGAATCACATAACAGATGAATGAATATAAAAATATGCCTTTTTTAATGGACAATCGTAAACGCTACGATACTAAAACTGAATGGTAACTGAAGCTCGTGCCATGTAAATATTTACATTTTATTTCCATTTCGGTTGTAGCTGTAAAACTTACCTTTATGACATCTCTTTATAACTATAAGCTTCGCTTATTATTTAGATATGTGGGCTGCTTGAACCACACACGATTTATAGCACGTCGATCTGTTTGAAACCATCTACATTTAATTTTTTATTGTAATTTTCATTCATGCTTAGAGCGTCTTGAATAAATAAACACACGAAGGAGAAGAATAGGCTAAATTACATTTCCAGAATTGCACACTACAGACAAAAAAAAAGTAAAATTGTGCGATCACTATTGGTGTTAGGCGTAACTAAAAGAATAGCAAAAAACCGGCCCCAGAGAGTATTATCCGTTTTAGTTTAACTGAGAAATTTTGTAACCATATGTACACAAAAAAAACATAAAAGAAAAAAATATTACTAAGCTAGTTTTCCCCCTCACCCCTTCATATGACTAATAAAGAGTCTTGATACGGCAAGTTTATAATTTTTTTGAAAATATTTTGTCCGTTCCTTTTAAATAAATGTTCAAATTGTAGCACAAAATTATAGCACAAATGCAAATTTAAGAAATATGCTACCTACAGAGTTCCAAGATAACTCTTAAGAGTCTCGCCGTCTATGTACTTAGGAACAAGGAACGATAAATTCACCAAGGCTTTGCAAAGCACGCTGGTATTAGCAAGTATTATTCCGACCCTAAATAATTACGCAATTACTTTTATTTATTATTAACTCGAAACACAATAGTACTAATAAGCGTTCGTGAGGCGAATTAAGTCATTATACTTACATGAAAATATTTCTTCAAAGCTTTTGCGTTGTTTCATGCACGTAGCGTTCGAGTAATGAAATAAAAATATGACTGAAAAAATTGTATGCTTGTGTTAATAATATAACAGCAATTTCAACATAATTATCTTTACCTCTATTAACAATTTTCAGGGTTTTAATAATTAAGCATTGTAGGACACGAATGCAATAAAGTTCATAAAACCGTAGCATACTATTATAACTTAAAGCAGTATAAATAAAAGTTCAGCGCCGAAAACTTTTCCCCTTACATCATACCCTAAACTAAAATGTACCAAAAGAAAATATAAATAAGCGGGCCGACGGCGCTCTATTCGCGACTCGAAAATTTATTCTGTGGAACGAAATCGTGTGGAAAATTTGCAATTTAGAAGTAAAGGGGAACGCCAATAAGCCATCGATTATGCAGATGCACGCCTTTTGTGCAAAACTGCAGAGTTATCTTTGCAGTTAGTCTGCGTTCCGCGAGTTTTTGTCGAGAATCAGAGTATTTACTATTGGAATCCCCGCCATTCTTTCAATGTTACATTTCTGCTTAATGATCGTGCCCCAAGCAGCACATTAGTGAATTTTGCAGCTTATCTTATAGCTTTAAGTTCTAAATGAGTGGTTTAACAGTGTTTGATACAACTTATAGCTTTAAACACAACTCAAAACTGTATATGAGTTCATCCTATCACTTGTAGTTGCATAGGAACGTTTTTTGTTTCTACTTTATTACTTATGGTGGGATAAAGTCGATTTTGCTACTTAAAGTTGCATGCAGGTTCAAATAGTCACTCAATAAGAAGCAATAGTGCTATATAAGGCCTTAAAATCACTTATAAGCAACTTTTACATATAAGTGGGAACATACCCTTATTTGGAACTAAAAGTTCCAAATGACTAGTACAATAGCGAATTATATCACCAATAGTGGCTAAAGGGATAATTTTACGGCTCTTTTGGAACCAAAAAATATTGCAACTTTAAGGCCTAAGTAGTACCTTATTGCCACTCCAACGCATAAATAGGTCTCAATAGGAGGTTCTTGGAACCAAAAGCAGTTATTTTCACTTATTTCAAACCACTAACGAACTAAAAGTTCTATTATTGTTCCTATTTGCGCCTTGTCAAAATGTATTTAATAGTCTTGCTTGTTTAATAGTCTACAAAAGAGCAAATAATTACTATTGGTAATATCATTCACTGCTTTGCCACTCGCAAGATACAAATAAGTGATTATTAGACTTGATAGTTCCAAATAAGGAACAAATAAGTGAAAATAAACACTGTAGGATCTTTTTTGTTTCGCCATGTTTACAAATGGAAGCCTATGAAAATTGAATTTGAACACGCATAATCACAGATTTTTGATAGTAGTGACGATGTTACTTTAACATTGTACGTAACCTACCATCATTAAGTCAGGTTTTTAACAGTTTTTTTCTTATCAGTATCTATTCCTTATTTAATTTAGCACTCTCTTTTTTAATATTCCTGATCTAATGAAAGGCGCGTCGAAATTTACAAAGAAAACATACTATAGTTTCACAGTAAAAAAAAAATCGCAAGAATTTCGTGCTTATTTCAATGCTTGTATAACGTAAAGTTTAAACAGACGTATAAATCCAAAATGAATATGGCAGATCACGTATTACTTTTAATAAAACACAATTTGACAGTTGGCTCGCCACTCAAAGATAATTTTGGCGACTCATTTATCACTCATTGACCGAACTGAAATGTTTTCATTCGTTCACTGCGCATAACTTTTACCCTTAGTTCTAATTGCCACTTAAGGTAATTGTGAGATCTCTTATGGACGCATAACTTTCACCCATAGTTCTAATTACCACTTAAGGTAATTGTGAGATCTCTTATGGATTCTATTTAGCACCAAAAATAGGCTGCAATTTTTCTCCTTTTGGTTCTATACTGGTGGCATAAGGGTTCTTGCCACCTATATAACTAGCACTTAGTCATGGTGGTAAATTTCACTTAAGCATCTAATTAGATATGATATACGAGCTATTTAGACCCAGTTGTGCTACTTGGGGCACTACCTTAAAAACATCGCTCGTTTTTTTATACCGTTTAACTATAAAACTGGTAATGGAAGTTAAAAATTCAAAGTCAACAATGACTTGTTACGTATTTGATACCTATATAAATAACTGATAGTCCAGTAGGCCCTATGATGGTTGCGTTTACTACGCGATATGACAAAGAATCCGCCACTTTTTGACAAGTAAATGAGTGCGACAGTGACAGAATAATGCTTTGTCATTTTATTTGTCGCGTGATGAACGCAACCTATCGACCATCACAGAGTCGAATTATCGAGACATAAATTCTCAAAAATATTTTTTGTTCCTTTGTCTTGCTTGATAATGTTAAAACCTTAATAATAGAGACATTCCAACGTCAACTACAGCAATGATTTATTACATCCGAAAAACAGCATTTCGCCTCAGAGGCTTTCAGAAATCGCAGAGATAGCCCTTCCGGTCGCCAACTTCCTGATGCTACTCGTAACGTAACACAGATAGCACCCAAAGAGTATAATTTTATAGAGAGTCATTGTTTAAGAAGGGTGCGTAGGGTACTTCTAAATAAATATTTTTGGCACCTGAGTTCCATTTCACTTAAAAAAAATAACTCAACTTGTTTAACTACTAGAGAAATAACCAAGTTGTGCTGAGTAGTAGCCCTTAGTTTGACAGTCCTCCGATTTATGGAACTTTTGGTAACTAACTATACTGTTAACAAACCCTTTTTCAGTGTAGATAACACCCAACAAACTTACAACATGGTATGAAATCTATAATAAACATCTTAAAATAAGTACGTGACATTTTGTGACTAATAAATGCATCGAAAACTAAAATAACATCTCTATGCACTGGAATAAATTTTTTCATGAGTATAGAATATTTTATTAATCTGAAAAACTCTCAAACTGGGATGAAAGTTGAATTTACGAGTAGTTCCAAATACATAATGTTTAGCAGCCATTCTATCGGTTAGTACTTGTATGTCACTCTACGGAAACAACGCGAGCGCGAGCGAAAGCAACGGAACGTAACCGATGGAGACAACTTTACTAGTTGACGGAATCAGGAGTCACGATCCTTAGCAGTGAGGGAACGAAGAGAGAGAGAGAGAGTCACTCTACGAATTTCATACTCTCTGATACCAACGTAACTCGTGCCAGTTTTTGTACAATCCCAAGAATAAGCCGAAAAGCAAAAGAGAAAAAAGTACATGATTACCGAGAAAGAAATGAGAAGATTTGTAGGGCTAACTAGAATTTGATTACACTTTTTCTGATGCGTGAGTTATGACTGTTGACTGTTTGTCCGGAAACGGCGCTCGCAAGATGATTTAGAATCAAATGGCCGCATATATGATGGAAATACATTTTTGCCTTATATTTACCATGTTTACCCAATTCAGCACAATATAAAGTAGATGAACTGTGTAAATTCGCCATTTCTTATGACATCTGTGCGATCAATGTTCCTTAATTCAGCTTAAATATGTAGCAAAAGGTTGTTAAAGATAATTACATTGGCCATTATAACAAATATAATATATTATGGTCGTAATAGATGACTTAATCTCCAAAAAAAAATTGACGATTAAAATAATAGCTACGTAAAATATCCGAATGATATAAATTTACGTAGCTATTTACCATTCATTTTACTATGATAAACATTAATGTATTTTTTTTTGTCGCAAATATAACATAGAACACGAGATACGAAACTCAGTAATTCAGCTTCGGCAATTAATCTAGATGACAAAAAATAGCTTCCTTCTGTTTTGATATCCCGGTAGCTGTACAAACAAGTAAGTTTCTATTCATGACCTTTTGGCAGCATGTGTGGTAATACGACACTAGGCGGCGCTGGCGTCGACACTGTTTGCTCTGAAACCCAATATGGCGCATTAGACCGTTGTTTTGCCTCCATTATCTCAGCTTTGATGCTGCCAACTAGATTACGAGACAGCCGTATTAGTGTGCTTTTAGTATATCATTATGGTCGGAAATTGGGTGATTGCAAGAATGCGGCGTTTGTTTAAAATTAGGTTCAAACATTTATCGGGATCGTAAACTTATTTTAATATCCTTTATCTACGCTATTTTTCTGTTTTCATTGAATATCGTAACGCTCTCCATGACGCGATCAAATCAGCCTTTCCATCCAGCCATAAACATTCCACCCGTTGTCTTATCACCATGTCAGAATTCAAACTTTGGTGTATTTCTTATACATAGTTAGAACACGTCCGCATAGCTACCTAGTGGGTATCTCAAGATGGGTAGCACAGACGCAGACCTAAACGGAGATAACGAAATAATATGGACACATTCCTCAGTAACTGGCCGTAAGAAGCCTCAAAAAGAAATCTGTGGAAATCTATGGCAGAGGCTATGGCTCAGCCATCGAACACCCTTTAGGCTTATAAAAAGACTGACACTATCAAATATATAATAACACAACCTACAAAACTCTAGATTACCAATAGCGGTCGCTATTTCACCGTCGAACAGAAACATAACATTACTTTAAACGCAACGAAGCACCTGAAGCAATTTCGTAAAACATTCATCCACTCGAAGCCACGAAGCCATACAATTTTTCTTCAAGCAAAAGATTGGCTTTTGTAAACCATTAATCAGAGGCACAATGCATGTCAGTCGACGCACGCCGTAAGGGGCGAGTTTCCCGTATAATGGGGTATGAATGGAAAACCTCCTACCATTGCTGCGTGGTTTGCTTTGTGATAAAAACTGAGCCATTATAAAAAAATAAGAAATTAGTTCCTTGACACAGCCTAGACCTAGAATGGATCGATGACCTGGTGAAGGACGCTGGGGTCTGGCAGATGCGGGCCAAAGGTCGGTGAAATCAATCTACTCGTACGTATATTATGCGAATTAGTTTTTCCGTGCAGAAAGCCATTATTACCAGTCGGTAACATTGCAATCCTTCTTCTGATATTCTTCTACAACAACCCTTTTTTCCAGCTTCTCTTTTCCTGTTTTTCTTTACCCAATAAAATTGAGTCCATCTGAGTTCTTAACTACAGTATAATACATGCATGCATATTTTGTGGTTCCCAAATTAAGGTTTTTTATTTTACATTCAGCTGCAATGCAATTATTGGGCACGAAACACCAGCAACAAAATATGGTAACTGTTACGGACAGCTAGGCAAAGCTAGCTATTTTATAAATAAATAATAATGTTTGTAAACGGTTAGGCGAAATTAATATTAAGATAAATAAATAATATATTCCTTAATTTCCTAAATGCCCAAAAAAGCGGCAATACCATGTGTATAACACTTATTTTTCCTAAGAAACATTATTTGTAAGAGAGCTCCCAAGTACTATGTAGAATAGTTAAAAGACCACGGCGTCTTACAAGTAAACAAGTATGACTCATCCTGGTAACTTTCCACTCGCAGCGCGAGACAAAGGAATCATGTTTGTTTACATTGGATGTAAAACTTGAGGATAAAAATTAGATTATTCTGAAACTCTGTAAAATCATTCCTTATGAAAATACAAGTAAAATCTCTATACATTATACCGGCCGCAACTTGCTGCGAGCACGGCAAACAAAGAAATAACACGACGCGCCGAGCGCGGCGCGATATGAGTGACTAGGAAGGTGTAGATCTCGACCCGTGTGAGCGAGACGGCCTCTGAGTCAAGACAAAGAAATGATGCACATTTTATACAATTATGATTAAACGGGAGCTCTCACGTCAAAATCAAATACAGGGGGGGTATTCGACCAATTTTAGAGATATAATGGAGATCTCTCCTTTTCATCGCCATCTGTCACTTTTGACGTGTGCCTACTTGACAAGTGGCGATATCGCTAGAACATCGCAACTTCGTCAATTCGGACGCGCAAAATTTTCGTTTCCTTTGTATGTGACGGCATAAATAACAGGCGCATACTTTAAATTGACCGCATAGTACGTGAAATTGGTCCGTTACGTTTCGTTCAAAACAGAAATTTATATACATGAATAACATTTTTGACAATCATTATCGCCTTCGTATTTCCAAAATTGAGATGAGATATGTCACTTTTAAGCTCATCGCATTTAAATGACAGTTCAATGGCGATATAACTGTTATCTAATGGAGATTTGACGTTTGGAGATATCTCCAACGGCATTCTCGAATTGGGCCCCAGATTTGTGTTCTATGAACGAACCTTGATATTAACTATAAGTTAAATGTAAGATGAGAATTGTATTATAAGCAAGAAATGATTAAATGTAACAGAGCGGGCGTCCCTCTAAAAATGTAAACAAACCTTGAACGAATCATATAAAAGGACGCCCGTTTCTGCAGAATTTATTGAGTTCATCCTTAGTCTGCGTAGAGTTACGACTCCGTAGTATTGAGTTCAAGTTCAACTTTGTAACACGTAGAGTCCCACTCCGTTTAGTGCGTTAGATCAACGGTCCGCCAATACAAGTTGTAACCAGTCTCTTTCATCCAAGTGTATTACCATCTTGATAGTTAGTAGTGCGTAGTATCATCGATCCGCAGTGTTAGAAAAAGGACTAAATTAGTTAAGATTTTAATTGTAAATTCGCGTGTTAATTTGTGTGTTAAATTTAATTGTGCTCCGATCTTTAATTGTGTTAATTTGTTTTCGTGTTAAATATATGTATATCGTTTTCGTTTACCCTTGTGTTTCTTTCATCGTTCTACAACTGAGCTGTCGTAGATGTCAATGTTGGGACCCGGCCGACGAGGCATTCCTAACAGTAACCGTAATTAAAATTCAAACAACATAATCAACTTATCTGTGTTGGCAAATGACACTGAATTCCCATAGCTTATAACGATAAGACTTAATGTCATATCGTGATCATGTTCACATTAAACAGCCATCGACACTGTCTGTATAATTAGCTCTAATATTGACATGCTTTTGAAAGTGCACCTTAATTTCTTGTAATACAAACTAAAACAAGAATATCAGACAGGAATATGTTTTGTTCTAGCTTAGTTACTCAATAGCTTAGTATTTTGTTACCTATTAATCATAAACCGGTGTAGTTTAACGCAATGCAATAATATACCCAATAATCTTAACCGCATCCTAGACTTGGTACTAGTGCAAATAGACATGTCATGTAAAGTTGAGAAAGCAATTGCTATTAGCCGCGCGGATAGTCACCATCCACCTATAGAACTTAAATTATCAAACGAACCATCGCGATCACTTAAAGATAATCCAATTCCACAATATCATTTCAGGAACGCAGATTACGACAAATGCATAAAAGAATTAAAATTAATAGATTGGGATCAATATTCACATTTAAACTGTTCAGAATTTCTTAAAGTATTTTATAAACTCATATGGGAAATAGTAGACAAATATACACCAAAAACTAAACATAAGAGTACACAATATCCACCTTGGTTTAGCACATCAGTAATACAAATCTTTAAAGAGAAAGATAAATACCATAAAAAATATAAAAAGTACGGCAACCCTCGGGATTACGATACCTTTTCTCTTTTACGAAATAGAGCTAAAACCGCACTTCACAAATGTTTTAATTCATATATAGAACATACCGAAAATAACTTAAAAACCAATATTAAAGCTTTTTGGCATTATGTTGAGTCAAAAAATCGTAGTGATGGGATTCCGAACCAAATGCATTTAGAAAATTCTTGCGCAAATGATGGTAACGATATAGCAAATCTATTTGCTAAATTTTTTTCATCTGTTTATTCTTCACCGACTTCTGCTGTTTATACTCCTAATTTTCCTGGTACTAATTATACTTTATCATCAATTGTGATCACAGAAACTGAAATTAAAACTGAATTATCAAAAATAGATATTAATAAAGGTGCCGGCAATGATGCTATCCCACCCATATTTTTCAAATGTTGCTCAACCGCCTTAATCCAACCTTTGCTCTTATTATTTAACAAATCTCTTGCAGAAGGAGTCTTCCCTGATGAATGGAAGATTGCTAAAATAGTTCCGATCCACAAAGCTGGCGATAAAAAAGACGTTGCGAATTATAGGCCGATTAGTATTCTCTGTTGTTTATCAAAAATTTTCGAAAGCATTATATATAAGCATATTTATGCACATTTTAAACACATTGCCAGCCCTAAACAACACGGTTTCATGCAACATCGTTCCACCAATAGTAACCTCATTCAATATACCGAATATCTATGCTCCGCTTTAAATACACGAACACAAACTGATTCCATCTACACAGACTTCGCCAAAGCATTTGACAAAGTTGACCATAATATACTTTGTATCAAAGCCGAACACATCGGAATTCATGGGTCACTATTACGGTGGCTTAAATGTTATCTCCGAAATCGGTCTCAGTTAGTCAATGTCCATGGTTATTTCTCAGATTCCTTTTTAGCAAACTCTGGCGTCCCGCAGGGATCTAACTTAGGCCCCTTACTTTTTCTTATTTTCATAAATGATCTTTTAGAGTCTTTAAATAATAATCTATTAGCATACGCCGATGACATTAAAATATTCAGCACAATAAAACATGTCGAAGATTGCCATAGGCTTCAAAATGATTTGTTTTTATTAAATGAGTGGTGCACTAGAAATAATATGGCACTTAATGTTAAAAAGTGCAATATCATATCATTTACTAAAAACAAAAATCCAATAATCTTCGATTACAACATAAATGGAATATCCCTTCAGAGAGTATCAGTTATTAGAGATCTTGGAGTATGGTTTGATACAAAGCTCTCATTTACAGCGCATTACAACCATATTGTAGGAAAAACAAATAAATTATCAGGATTTATCTATAGAACAATGAAACCATTTAAAGACCCGAATAGTATGTTAATAATATATTGTGCATTAATTAGAAGCTGTCTAGAATATTGCTCCACCATCTGGTCACCTTATTATAGTGTACACATAGACCATATAGAAGCTGTTCAAAAGAAGTTTTTCCGGTTTTTAGTCTACAAATTAGGACTTAAACGAAAGCTACCCACATACGAGGAAAGACTGAGCTACTTCAAAATTGATACTTTAGAAAGCAGGAGAAATGTGTATGAACTAATAACACTACATAAAATTATTAATAACGAAATAGACTCTGAGCTCATTAGTAACATTAACTTCCGAATATATTCAAAGCCTTGCCGTAAGCCAGCTCAGTTTCTAGTCCCGATAGCCCATAATAATGTGTCACAGAATAGTCCTATAACACGTATGTGTAATTCTTATAACAAGATTTGTAGTGAACTTGATATATTTCATTTAAGTCTCAATCAGTTCAAATTTTCTATTCATAAACTATCTCATTAATTCAGTCAAAACGAAGATCTCAATTACAATTTAAGTTAGATAAGTGTAAAAATACACGTTTTTTGTTATTTCTTTATTATAAATTTTAATCTTAGTATTATGTATTCCTCTTAGATAAGTTTAACATTTAAGTTTAGTATGTACCCATAAATGAAAGATGTGCATGGTAGTCATAGAAATGTAAATTTAGTACAGTCTAACTATAACTACATCCTATTATGTTAATGACAATTTACATTTTGTAACCTTGCCGAATAAATAAATAAATAAATAAATAAATAAATACATGCGTAGTTTTGAGATCATAGATCAAACATTGTAACCTAAATGATCAGAATAAACTTCTCGATTCATTGATGATAACTACCTTCTCATCGGTGTTGTAGGCTAATTACTTTGTTACTCATTGATAACTTAATAGGCGGAAATTGATTCCCTACTACATAATATTTAATACAGCAACAATATCAACAAAAATTTACGGCATCTATTCAAAACGTCTGCCCCCTATATTTATTTTAGTGGGTAATAAAAGTAAATTAGCAATATACGCCAAAATGCAACCAATAGGGGAAGCAGTACGCTGACAATCACCGACTGGTTTCCAAATTTCCCAATATCCGAAGCGTAATTGATATTTACGCCGCATTAACTTCATATATTAACTGTGTCCAGTACTTTTGTAATTTTGGACGTCCGTATTTTCGGGTGAAATCTGCATGAAATTAGTTTGACTTAAATGAAAAAAATGCATATAGGTACCTATTAAAGTAGTGCTCGCAAGGTATTGACAAGAAAGTGACAGATAGTATTTGTCGTGCGTCAAAGAGTCGCGAGTCACAGTCATGCTAGACGTGCAGATGCTGTAAACTTCTCACCACGGCCTCGGATCTAAATAATGCGAGTGATATTGACACCAAATATCTTCAACATATCGCCAAAATTGCTATTTGAGAAGTAAAAGGCTGCCAGCCCACTGAAGTGGTGCGAAGAACATTGACCAATCAGGCTGCGTCTTTGTGAAGCCCAAAACAAGTGCATTTAAATCTGGGCAATGAAATCTGATTGGTCTATTAGGGTTCCGTAGTCAACTAGGAACCCTTATAGTTTCGCCATGTCCGTCTGTCCGTCTGTCCGTCTGTCCGTCTGTCCGTCCGTCCGCGGCTTAGCTCCGTGATCATTAGTACTAGAAAGCTGAAATTTGGTATGAGTATGTGTATGTATCACGCCGACAAAACGGTAAAATAAAAACTAAAAAAAAAATTTTTTTCGGGTACCTCTCGAACACCTAAAGTGGGGGTGATTTTTTTTTTTTTTCGGGTACCTCTCGAACACCTAAAGTGGGGGTGATTTTTTTTTTTTGTGTGTGGGGTGTCGTTGAATAGGTCTCTTGAAAATAATAGGGGTTTTTAAACATTACTTTTTGATAAAGTCAGTAGTTTTGTAAATATTCGCTCCAAAAATAAAAAAAATTGTGTCCCCCCCCTCTAACTTTTCAACCACGGGTTAAAAAAATATGGAAAAATTCATGTTAATGCGGCCTTATAAGTACTTTCAATAAAAACTATATTGAACAAAATCGGTTGAGCCGTTTTTGAGTTATCGCCAAATTTCATATTTTTTCTTTAAAAGGTCGTAAGTTGACTTCCAGAAGGTAATAAGTGATTACAGTTTCTAGGGCGTTTACGACCTTTTTATAGAGCTTAAAATCTTTCTTAACTTAAACCTCGGGCTTAAAACAGCAGTTTATTGTGAAGGATGAGCAACTACGGAACCCTACACTGAGCGTGGCACGACATGCTCTTGGCCGGTTTTTTTACACAGTTCCGCCCCGCTCCAGTAGACAGGCAGCCTTAAATCGACATTGCTGGTTATTTTTAAAGGTAGAATGTGCTGGATATATGGAAGCGTGAAGTTTAACTCCTGGGATACATTTGTCTTGACATTAGTTTCAAGATGTGAATTGTTTGCAAACCATAATTGTAGTCTTCCGTAACTATCTCAGGTCACCATTAAATAATCTGCGGGTACGAACGCTCTGTTTGCAATAGTTTAAGACAAGTTAGACAACGAGCGGCATTAGTCAGGGATACTGGGCCCATTTAACAGTGTCAACCGCACATTTGTATTGGGCACAACCTTAAAGAGAATCCTTTACTTCGTGAACGGGAACAGATTGTTTGTCAATTATTCCGACATATGACTAATATCTTCGGTTACTCGCAGCTAGTTCATTCATGGATATAATTTACTGTTTAAATTTAACTTTACCGGACAAAATTAGTCCTCTTGCTTCCAGTTATTAGTCTGTTACCCATTGAAGAGTCCGAGATTAATGATCAGCCTACAGACGAATCCATTTCCTTTTAAACAGGCGGCGGCAATTCAAATGCTCAATTTATCAACTATACTTGATCATTAGAATTGAGAATTGAATGTCTAATAGTTGTTTAAATTGCTTTCGAGTGAAAGAAGTTTGTTGGGAGGGCGGAAGGGATCGGTTGGACTTTCATTGTGAAGACAGCACGTGTCATCCGGCACACCTGTACAGAACAGTGACTAATGAATCTCGGTTTACCGCTATCTGATATACCTTTATAAACTTAGTTAAAACTTGAATACATACGGTTCAAAATCGATTTGTGACTTCATCGTGTTATGTTACCACGAGCTCATAATTTAAGTTAGGTAAACGCTGGGCAGTTTTAATTATCTTCACAGTTATATGTTGCAGGCCAGGGACGAAATACTAATGCCAACCAGGGTCCAGGTAACAGCCGCAGTTACCTTTAACGACTCCCATAAAGACCCGCGTATATTAAGGAGCTAAATACTTTTCCTTAACGTTTATTCCTATAGCCTTCTAGATAATGCGAGACGGTTACTTAACTTACTCATTACGACTTGCAATATTACGAAACCTAATGGATGCTCTTTTCGATGTCGCCTCTCGTTTACTTTCCTTCTAAGTCTTTCGGACGGGTCTCCATTAACTAAAGAGGATCTCGGGCCAGCTTAATTAAGAATTCTCTCCAAAATCTCGCCTCGGCCACCCCCGGGCGGAATGGCAGCGATTGATTTTAAATGAGCCGACAACAAAGACCGCCTAAAGTGGCCAAGTTGCCTTTTAAAAACTTAGTGTTCAAACTTGGCCGTCGCTAAAGAAAAAGTAAATTTTAATAGTGAATTGGTTCCAGGCTGTTTAAGACGCCAAATGTTCTTATTTTTCGTCTCCAAGAAAATATTGTTACGGTTCAGGAAACAATCCGAAGTAACAAAGGCCTGCAAGGAAGAATGTCTGACTGTCTGCCGCGTATTTTTACAAACGCTGGGAAGTTGCCCGTATCCTTAACATAGCTTGGAGTAATTTGCAGTACTTAAATACAACTATACCCGATGTTATTATTTTAAGAAATTTGTTATAAATGCCTGTTGTTAATTTGTGAGCTACATTTTACTTATCTATTCCAATGTAAGTATTAGTACAAGAAACAAAGTATACTAAAAATATCCTCCACATTCTAAAATAAAAAATAATGTACAGATGATATTTTTTTTTGGAAAATAATCCAATTATAAACGACCACGGAATCAACTCAATGCTCAAAGCTCAACCCTCGCTCCTTCAGTCGGAACATTTCAGTGCAGACGACATCTGGCACACAAAACTTCCAACATAAACATGGAGACAGAAAATTTCATCCCAAGTGAGGAAATATTACAGCAGCTTAATGTTACGAGGGCGCACCTTACGGAAGGCTGGCTCGTTATGCTGATTTATGAAGCACCCCCGAAAGGTGTTTCAAAGAAAGCTAGTGCAAATTCCTACGAGGGGTTAGCCAGATAAATTTTAAGGGATTCAAGAGAAACATTGTTTGTGATAATCGCTTGGCATTCGACTTCTGACACTTTTTTATGGTGGTATGATTTTTATCTTTTCAATTTTGAATTCACAAAATTGTGAGAGGGATACTGTGATAGTGATCTAGTCTTGATTCTCTTGAGTAAATAGAGTATCTACAAGTGGGGCGCGTCATGCAAGACAGAACACTTGACGGTGACAATCGATAACAAAAGGTTGCCCTAAGACTTCGTCACTAATAAAAAGGCTGTCCTTGTCCTACCATCTCAACATGCGACATAAAAAAGCCATTTATTCTACTGCAATACCAAATTATAATAAATTATTAGTTTCTGTTTACAATTAATGATTATGTAGTAGTCGCCTCTTTGGCGTAGGCCTCCCAAATTCCTTCCACAGCTCCCTGTCTCTACTTTTAGACCATCCAGTGTGAACCGAATGTTTTACTAAATATGTCTGCCCACCTCTTCTTTTGGCGGCCTTGCTTCTTTGATCCGTCTCTCGGGGTCCATTTTGTGATTTGTTTTGTCCATCTGTTGTGACTTATTCTGCATATCCCAATTAGCACAAGAACCTGTTTAAGAGCTGTTTATCAGAATATGTTTACGGCTAAAGCTGAATTACTCAGCTGAATAAGAGCTGAAAAAGCGCTTTTTCAGCCATTATTCATCTAAATTGGGCACAAATTAATCAGCCTTAAGTTCACATAGCTGTTTAATAGCTTAATAGCGGCTGTAAAACGGTTGTATTAAGGGTCACAAGAGTTACAAGGGCTGAATATCGGCTGGCTTAAAGAGCTCAACGGTCTGCTTATTCAGCTTAAAGTTTACATGTAAACCCTTATTACTGTCTTAAACCTCCACAAGTTCACATTTAGCTGGACAAGCAAAAATGTATACTATAAATATTTAAAACGTGACGGTACAAAATTGTTTAATGTTCAGCGAATATATGTGTTGTGTTTTTTTAAGCCATCACTTTTGACTGTCATATTGATTGAATTGGTGAATGGCGGAATCAAAATATTAACTGGTATAGGTACCTGAATTTTCGGTTAGTTAGTGGAAAATTATTGCGGTCTCGATTTTACTGTGATTATATATACATATTATCTAAGAAAATTTTCAAATGCTCCTAAAATAATACGTTTTTGGACAATGTTAATAAAATATACAGGGTATTTCAGGTGTATCCTCTCACACACCAAAGGCGTTTTCCTTTTTTTTCATTTAGAATATCCCAGGAACTGTTGTTACTGGTCTAAAGAGAGTAAACATTTGAGATTTATAAGTTCTTTGTAGTTGAAATATAGTCAAAAGCTAAGATAAAGAACAATAATTTCAAGGTTATACAAAAAAATGGTGACTATCTTTCTACATCGGTGTGAACGCACTTTTACTTTATATTTCAGCTACAGGCTGCGTAACGATTCACTTGTGTTCCGTTATTCAGCCTTAAACAGGAATAAGTGTAAATAGTGACCGCAAATACAGCTGCAAGCTGTTTTCTGTGTCCTTGGTGGTTGGTTGGTGGTAGTTTTTATTCTTTGAGTTTCTGTAATTTTCTGGTATTCTCTCATAAGTTTTCTCCTGACTCCTCCAGTTCGCGATCGAATTTTCCACGAAAACCCTTAATGCGGCCAGTAAAACACTTACACAAATTCAAATATACACTACCTTTTTGACGTTATTTGCTACACAAAGGTTTACGTGTGTATATGCAGTCAGCCAAAATCTGATTAATACTTCGCATGTGAAACATTGTTCAGCAGTAGCCGCTAATTTGATTCACTCATATTTTTCTAAACAGCTAAAAGCGTTCTGGTGTACTTCTAAACAGCTGCTATGCAGATTGTATCAGTAGGCTGAATAAAAGCTGACTAGCAGAGAAAAAATAAGCCCTCAGCAATAGTAACGTCCACATGTAGATCACTATACCTCCATTGACTTTATAATAGTGCACAAGTGGTATCATAAAAAGGCAACGTAATAAATATGCACATGTGTTATCTTATACAGCACTTAGCATAAAGTTCACTATTAAGTTGCCCTTAAGCAGCTAGTAGTGTTGGAAAATTCTTACAGCTGAATAAGGATGAGAATGTGTGCCCTTTGTATATCGTAATACAGCTCTTATTCAGCCTGCGCTGTTTAATTGACACTATATGCTATTATGCAGCTGTAAGTTCACGGATGAACTATTGTAAGAGTTTATATCATCGTAGAACTGAATATAAGACCACGAGTGAGTAGTTATATTGCCTACTGTGTTACTTGGGATGTGACCTGCCAATTCCATATAAGTAACCTCACTCTTTCTATGATATTAGTCAGTTTAGTAATTTTCCTAATATTTCGGTTACTGACTCTATCAGATATTTTAATTTCCAGCCTAATTAATTATATACCCATTGCCTACTTAACCTTACATTAATCCTTTGGGTAGTGTAGAAAATCAAGGATATACAGATTTGATACATAAATTGTACACAGTAATTGTAATCATGTCTCACTGGCAATTAAAACTTAGAGGAATGCGATGAAAGGAAAGCTATGACCAATTTGGCTATGACATCCGTTTGCACTTTTTTACACAAGTAAATATGATGACTTGTCTATTTTGTATTTGTCATACTTGTTAATGCTTTTTTTTTCGTTCAGCGATCCCTTTTGACACCAGTAAATAGGTTGACTTCGTCTTATGTCATACTTGTCAATAATATTTTTTTCCTGTGTAAATAATATGTGGAAAATGGGTGTACTTATTTATTTTGTAATTTACGCAGCGACCCTTTTTTTTATAAACTGGTGACTCCGAAGTGATGATAGGAACCGATTAATACCCATGTAAAATGTTAAATACAACAAAATTTTAAAACATTTTGTCAACGGTTACGAAATTGTTACGACGCCCGACATGAAGTCTCAACCTCAGCTCAATCGAAATCACCTGGGATTATATATAAAATTAGGGTAAGTGAATTAAAATTGAAATCATAGTCATTAATTAGGGTGAACGAGTATCTTTGTAATACCGATATGGCCACACGCTGACTCCCTCTAGACCGCCCGTGGTTTATGCACCTGGAATGGAACTGTTAACAGCATGGAGTAGTAACCTATTTTTAAATGGAAGGTACTTTGTTTTATGTTTAATTATACATGTTCGATACTTGCAATATATTTATTATGAATCCTCATTATAGATATGCGGGCCTAGATGGCCTTTATCACGCGATAAATAAGTGACAAAGCAGCTGTACCCACACTCGCATCCGTCACGTTTTGACAACACGTTGTGAGTGCACACTCGCATTTTGACAAAACGTGATGGCTTCATCGCTGATTTATATCTGAAAAAAGCAACCGCCCGAAAGCCTATATAAAAAAGTTAATAAAACCAACCAGCACGCCAAAGGTTAAAACGTATATACCTAAAATACGAAAAACAACAGCGGGAAAAACATGCTTAGAAATTTAATTTTAATTACCTATTTGTTTTGATAACAGTCATACTCATAGCGCATTCCATGAAAATTTCAACCGCCTTTTACTGCGAACTAAAAGGTACATTTTAAACCTTGTAATTACAGCACGAAATAATTCAGTAATTTAGTTTGTATTTTTCATAATAACAAACTAACGCAGTTAAGTACCTAAAATTACCCTTATTCTGAGTAACTCAAATTAAAGTTTTAATAACGACGTTTATGAAAATAGCTAATTGCAAAGCAAACAAACATGTTTTTATGATTTGCTTTCACCGAGCTTGTAGTCAGTAACTGTTTTAAGCCTTATAGTTTATGACTGCCTACTCAACATCGCTATACAAATACATCGTTAGAAAGGTACAATGGTACAGTCATTGAGTAAAATCAAGAGTTAACTTTGACAATACCAGAGATTCTGTTATTTGTTATGTGGCTAAATCGTAATATTTCAATTCATTATTTTCGAAAAGTTGGTATCAATCAGTACAATTAAATAAAATCCTTAATATGCGTGTTTTTTATAAATGTAAGAAAACGCATTTTTTTAAATGTTTATCTAAATAATCTTACTAAATATGATTACTTTCAATTTCAAAAACCTGTAATACTCACAAGTACCGAAGTTAATAATTTGTTCATTGCAATATATCGTTCTACTCATGGTTACAAATAAATAAAATAGTCAGATTTGTACTGGAAAAAATCGTTGTGACAAAGTTCTTAGTTCCATAGACAATAATATAGCAATACTCAAATAAAAGCTTTTATGCCCAATATCACATTCAATCATAACTACCTCAGTATATATGTGACAAACATTATAAATGCACTAAAATTGCTTGTCATTAAAATAGACAAAGATTAAAAATTTAATTTAACTACACTATACTATTCCATGCAGCTACCGCAAACTAACAGTACTTCTAATACTAATTTCACTCGCAAATGCGCGTGTTATCGACTTCAAATCTTTATGGTTTTTCTACGTTTTACGACGTACGTAAAGAGCTTTTGTGTTTATTTTTCATAATGGTATTTTCAAAATATCAGGAAATTGAAACTATAATGGCGGATGCCACAAAATGCTATGTGATGAATCGGTAAAAGATTGTTTTTTTATTTTTACTAGGGTAACAATAATTGATTTTGTTTAGTTACGGGAACGTCTTCAATAATAATATAGATATGATATTGCTTGTTAAGCTTAAAAATAAAAAATAAAAAAACAAATAAAAAATAAAAATACAAAAAGAGACGAAATATTGTATAAACGAAGCAAGTCAATACGATATCGGTAGCATTAATCATGATATTTGATCTTTGTATCGTGTTTATAACTTAACAATTAATTCGGGTCGGACCTCGATAATACAAGTCCATCTAACATACTCGTCCATCAATTGTTTACTTTCCAGCTCCAGACTCTACATCAATGTACTCAATGTATTAAAACTTAGGTATTTTTAATCCATCTACCTACGATTTCATTTTTAAATATATGATCATATTCCGACACTAATTGTTTTTAAAACCTCGAGTTATCTTGACGCTGGAAGGTACTTAAATTATGAAGAGATAAGTATCATCTTGAAATTATATTGCATTTCGTGAAGTAAATGTTCAATGTCATTTTCATTTTTTATCGCGTTAAAGCCGAAAGAGATTCCGTTCTTAATAAGCTTCGCAAATCGTAAATCTTATTTTTTATGAGCAATGATGACAAATAAATTACTTACCTGCTCAATGCAATAACATTCAACAATAATGAGACAAATCGTTATCTTTTTAATGCTGCGACTTTTTTGGATATTACGAGAAGAAAATGAGCTGTAGCATGAAATATTTCCTTGACAAAAAAAAAAAACAGTTTTGTAAATTGATTAATAATCTTTTTAGTTTATTATGATTTCCTACTGATATGTTTGTATAAGGATTAGAATCAATTTACTCTATCATCATTCATCATCAGTCTCTTGCTCTTATCCAATTTACTCCAATAATACAAATATTAATAGTAATGTCTAAAAACTACGGACACAACAAATCTTCATAATATAATATTAGGTACACTGCACACTCAAATCCCTCAAACTTATGTAGTTCCAATATTGTCTCTGTATTTCCCAAAAGACTTCGGACGCGATTCAATATTATGTTGCCGGAACTAGAAATGACGTCACCTTTCGTGCATGAGCGCAAAATCCGATGATTTTTCCGATAGAAGCTATTGTTATGGGCCCGCACGAAACAATCCGGGATTTTTTACCCCATTTAATCCCATTTGTATTCCCGTCCACTGAAACATGAATTTATTTTGTGCGCTTGATTTAACTGACAATTTGATTTTGTCGCTCGAATGTGTTGGCTTTGTCAACACTGTTCAATAAAAGCTGCATATGCAATGTTTTTATCTGGATACCTTCTATTAGCATTTTTCTGTTATGTCATAGGTATGGAATTTGTTAAAACCTAACAAGTTTCAGATAAACAAGATAAGTTTGTATTCACACCCCCGATACACTGACTTTTCGAAGATCCCTTCTAATATTGTATTGCGAGATTGCTGGCAATAACATAGATGATATCCCTTTTATTATTTCCTGTAGCTTCTACTATGAATACGTAACACATTTGTTCACAGGTGTGACTTAGATACGCGTATGTAATATAAGTATATTTTATATACTACTTCTTTTTGATGCTCCTACATAATAACGTTTTTTGGGAACCCTTAGTTCTTTAGGATAAAAATTTACCTATAATATCACGTGTATAAAAAAAAATTGCAACTACGTTGCTCCGTTTTTGCATAAAAAGAGGATACAATAGTAGTAGGTATTCCCCGATACTGGGGCAGGGCGGACGGGCCTGATGGGCGCTATCCAGGGCGGATTTGACGGAACACCAAACCTAAAAAAAAAAAAAAAAAAAAAAAAAAAAAAAAAAAAAAAAAAAAAAAAAAACAAATAGCCCCCTACTTAGAGCGTTTGGAATAGGTCCCAGGACGCTCAGACAGCTCTGTCAGGACTTACAGAACGTCCTACGCTAACAATGCAACACCTTCCCCGACCCATCGACCCTTTTCCATTGTCGGGTTTTATTGCCCTCTCGGACGCCGAGCTCACTTTTATTACGGTCTACTATTGTTTCCCTCTTTTATATTTCTCTTTGGCTACAACTGTCTACAACTTCCTTTGCAAACGGTATACATCTTTTAAGAACATTCTTTAGGTAAAGCTGGACAAATACCTAAACATCTCATACCTAAACTATCAGACTAGGTCCGCCACCTTGGTTCTTATTGGAATCGCTGTTTCAACCCAGCCTGTCTCACATCGTCTCTTTACTCCAAGGTTTCTTACTACGTGATGTGTGCTACGGTGTACGTATCACTAATCTAAGCTAACCTATGCTAGATCACAATTCTAACCTAACCTAACCTAAGCTACAGGACTACGCCCAGCTAACGCAGGATACGTTACTTGACTACTTAACTTCAGGTAGCCTTACTTCAAAGTATGTCTTTTGTTACTCACTACATATGCTGCATTTGGAACGTTGTTCTATTTATATTTTTTATCTTGTTCAACTTAACATTACTTCTAACTATCACCTAACTTCGAAAACTAATTTTGAAGAACTGCTTTATGTATGTACTTACCTACTTAAAACTAGCTACGAGCACAGCACAGTTGTTTTGGTCTTAAGAACGCTGTTCTAACCTAACCTAACCTTGCATAAATTTGACTACGTACTCAATGTTACTTTCATCTCTTTTTTGTAATAACCGACTTCAAAAATGAGGAAGTTCTATGTAAAAATATTGCATGTAGCATAAGGATAATACGAATCTAATCTTACAATAGTAATGCGGTATTTTATACAGTAATAACTGCTTCAAAACTATACTAACTTATTTTAGCTGTAAGTTAAAAATACGAGTTCTATTTTTGCATATTTATTTATTTCGCCAAATATTATGTTCTTGAATAGATGCTTAAGAAAATACCTGAATAAACTTTGTAACTTGTACTAACGTGTATTTGTAGTAGGCTGAACTAAACTCGTTGATTTTTTAATTTGTTTGTTGGGTCCATATTGTTTGTAAAGATTTATGACAGGTTTCTTCTCCGAATCATCAAAAGATTCGAAAGTCTATTATACATTTTATTACTGTTTGTTGGTGGCTGTTGGGTGCGGTACAAACTAGTCGAAACGTGATTTTAACGGTAATCTATTGTCACATCCTTATAAAAGCCGATGGACAGTGACGATCAATAAGTATTCCGAACCGAGTCGTGCTTGTTACCAGAGCTCTCTCAGTGTACAGTGACATAGTGTTGAATCGTGCTACAGTGCTTATAAGATATGGCAAATGTAAGTATGTACTATTTTTTATAAAATATGTATGTAGTATTTTTATGTACTATTTGTTTAACAGTGTTTTTTCTGTAACTTGTGTTCATCGTGCTACTTGTTAAGTGTGTTAATCGGATGTATAACTTATTGTTGAATATTGTTTCAGTTCACGGAAAACACTTTCAAGAATTTTTATTACCCTGAACCTGAACATGATGATTCAGGGAGTGATGAAGAAGGCACACTCGGTTTTAAAGTGAAACAAGCCATAGCGAAGAAACGTCCTGCAAACAGTATCGAGAGTTTCTTTGAAAAACCGCAGAAAAAAGTGAAACCAGTGAAGAGATCTTCCAGTGTGTCGCAAAGTTCCCATACCGGTGTTGCTTACCTATCTTCGGGTAAAGACGATGCTGCGTATGCATCACACCTTATTAAAATAGAAATATACGATCTTGAAAAAGTGAGGAACATCGCACCAGAAGAGCACTGGAAGCACGCCGATGTGAGATTAAAATCTTACATCTCAACTGAGCAAGATCCACAGCTTGAGACTGTCCGTGATGTGATATACAATATGACGAAAGACATAGCTTCAAAGGACACTTGCGTGAAATATTTTATAAACAATACGAAAAAGTAAACTAAGTGTGTGTAGTTTTAATACTAGGTTAAAACTGTATTTATTATATAAGACATTAGATAATATTTTATAACATACCCTTGTGTACTACTAGTATTATATATTTCTTACTGCTTAAACAACAACTTTTTGTTATTCAAAATTGTTAAGACTCGTTTTATAACCACATGTTGTAATTTGTTTTGTAGCCTAATCATATTGATCTATTTCCCTTTGCAAATGTATAAGTCTCTACCTACCCTTTAATATAAAATCACTAAGGTACGTTTGTTATTTTAAGGAGAAAATTTGTTGTAATGTAATCACTATTTTCTTAGACACATCTCACGATGGATTGTTTAAGCTGTGATGTTTACGATTCCGAGCTCGTCAGGCTATGCGAAGAAATTGAAAATGACCAAGAAATGTATGAGATCGGGGAATTACTAAGCCAGCTGCGTAGTCAAGGGTGAGTACTCTTGTTCCAACCTGTTATATTGTTTATTGATATTGTACTTGTATATTTAGACATGCAATTTAAACAGTTTATTCTTGTTCAAACTTGTACAAAACCATTGTCCATTGTCATTGAGTTGTTGCCTTTTTATGGTTCAGTTTCATTGTTCTCTGTTGGGTGGGGATCCTGGAAGGTTCTTTATAAACGACGTCTCTGGTTTAGAAATCATTCATTGTTCCAGTTACTGTGTTTGTGCTAGTACTGTGTCTGTGTATTGTACAAAATACTGTTTTAAAAATGGTGCTTGGATACTTTCACATGGGAACTAGTTTAACCCACGACAAAATTGCGGTTTTAAGCAAAGGATTCATTTTAAAAGTGTTTCATAGAAACATAAGATTGTGGTATATTGACAATCAATTACCTCAGGCGCTTTTGGAAGATGAAGATATTATACCCTATTACACACCGTGTGATGGGCATATCAATAAGTCGATGGATAATTTGTCATCAGATGTCATTGATGGGGTTTTAACAATGCAGGCGTATTGCCAGCAATGTCGAAAAAACTTAAGTTAGTATAATGATAATAATTTAATCATTGTTTTGAAGTTTTAAATATTCTATTAAATACTAACGTTTTAATTTTTCTTTTACAGATCTAACCAAGTAGGACGGGGGAGAAAAAGGACAGCTACAAGTACGGGTGCAGAAGTACCAGTGAAGAGAAACTACCCTTCCAACAGTCGTGATATGTCTACATCCTCAAGCGAAGAACCATTATCCGATGTCAATGTAAGTACAAAAAATAATTCTGAAATTGAATGTTCGGTATGTAAAAAGTTCGTGTCAAAAAGATATTTTGGCAACCATTTAAATAGTAATATTCACAAAAATAATGTGTTGAGATCCGATAGTGAATATGTTAATGTCCAATTAATTGAAAATGCATTCAAAAACAGAGTCGCTACTTACAGAATATTATTTAATGAAATGGATCACCAACCTCTTGATCCCGAAACTATTTTACTAAAACACAAGGATAAGATCTTTACATTATTAGATCGTTCACTTAACAAACATCACGCTTTAAAAGTAAATTTTATTCTTAATGCAAATTTTACACAAGATACCAAACAATTAAATAATACATTTGATTTCCAATTAAGTAATAATATTGTTGATATCAGCACTGATAAAGCTGCTGTTTTTGCGTCTCTAGTAAATGAAATTGTGATAAGGTTGTCAAACTTTGAAAGAAAAGATAGTGGGTGGAGTTTAGTAACATTTAATCATATCGATCTCAATATTAACAAATATAATCCATTACGCGGCTCTTCTTTTATCGAATTACCTCGTGATATAAAGAATAAAAAAGCGGTTATTAATGTAAAAAACAATGACCATGAGTGTTTTCGATGGGCTGTATTGTCTGGTTTATACGAACCCAAAAGTCATTCAAATATGGTCAGTTCATACATATTACATAAGGATAAATTAAACTTTGAAAATTTAACTTTTCCATTTAAATTGGGAGATATCCATAAATTTGAAAAAAATAATGATATTAGCATTAATGTATTTGGTCTCGAGTACAACTCTCAAAACAAGAAACACGATGTTATAGGCCCACTACACTTAACTAAATTAAAAAAGTCGAATCACTTAAACTTGTTGTATATAACTAAAGATAACCAAGGACATTATTGTTTTATCAAAAATTTATCGAGGTTAGTGTCTAAGCAATTGTCAAATGCACAACATGCTCTTCATATTTGCGATGGTTGCTTAATTAATTTTACATCACACGAGAGACTAAACCAACATCAAAAAAACGACTGCTTCCACGTATGCACAAACTTACCATCTGAAAAAGAAGACACAAGAAATTGGTTTAACGAATATGTACCATCGAATCAAGTTACTTTTAATAATTATGAACGAAAATTAAGAGTACCTTTTGTTGTATACGCTGATTTTGAGGCATTTTTAAATCCAATTGAATCCTGTTCTAACAACCCCAGTACATCTTCTACTACCAATATTCAAAAACATGAAGTATATAGCTTCGGTTACTATATTAAGTGTTCTTATAATGACAAGTTATCTGTGTACAGAACATATACAGGTGAAGACTGTGCAAAAACCTTTATGAAAGTCATAAAAGAAGATTTAGAAACTATTTGTAAAAGTAATGCGTTTGCTAAAACTTCTTTCCCTCTAACAGATGCTAATAAGGAAGACATTATGCAAAGCCATGCTTGTTATATTTGTGATAGAAATTTGAATGGTGACTCAACCGTTTCTTATAATTATCATACTGGACTTTACGAGGGCGTTGCACATAAATTTTGTTCTGAAAAATACAAACCGCCCAATTTTGTACCTGTATTTTTCCATAATTTGAGCAATTACGATAGTCATTTTATTGTACATGGTCTTGGTCTTGAAGATGGTGACATAGAACTAATCCCACAAAATAAAGAAAAGTACATTTCGTTTTCTAAGTCTTTACAAGTGAATAATCGTGTTGTAAAATTGAGATTTGTCGATTCTCTTAAATTTATGTCGAGTAGCTTGGATAAATTAGCTAAAAACTTGACTACTGACCAATTTTACGAATTGAAATTGAACTTTCCACGTGAAGAAGACTTTAAACGTCTAATACGGAAGGGAGTCTATCCATATGAGTACATGACTTCGTATGATTCACTGAAATTAACTTCGCTTCCTACACAGGATCAATTCTATAGTTCTCTCACTGACAGTCACATTTCCGAAAACGATTTCCTACATGCTCAAGATATTTGGTCTCATTTCCAATGCAAAAATATGGGGGATTATTCCAATCTTTATCTGAAAACAGATGTTTTATTACTAACTGACATATTTGAAAATTTTAGAAATGTGTGTCTTAAGACATATGGTTTAGATCCCGCCCATTATTATACCGCCCCTGGAATTTCTTTTGATTCGATGTTGAGGACTACCAAAATAAGTTTAGAACTTTTAACAGATGTCGACAAAATAGCTTTTATAGCGAAAAACATTCGAGGAGGGATTTCCCAATGTAGCAACAGACATGCAAAAGCAAATAATAAATTTATGGAAGACTATGATCAAAATATTCCTTCATCTTTTCTCATGTACTTAGACGCAAATAATCTCTATGGGTGGGCTATGTCACAATGTCTTCCGTCTGGTAATTTTGAATGGGTAAATAAAGATACCGATTTCAATGTTTCAGACGATGCTGAATATGGGTTTATATTAGAAGTTGATCTAGAGTACCCCAAGGAATTACATGACTCTCATTCAGATTTACCGTTCTGTCCAGAAAATGTATGTCTAGGTGATTCTAAAGAAAAAAAGTTGATTCCCAATTTAAATAATAAATATAATTATGTATTACATTACAGAAATCT
Organism: Apotomis betuletana; assembly: GCA_932273695.1. NCBI lineage: Eukaryota > Metazoa > Arthropoda > Insecta > Lepidoptera > Tortricidae > Apotomis > Apotomis betuletana. The sequence goes on from OW026300.1 coordinate 15,591,585, forward strand.
TAAACAATGTTTAAAAAATGGGTTGCGTTTAGTGAAAATCCATCGTGTGTTGAAGTTCAAACAATCTACTTGGTTAAAAAGTTACATAGATTTGAATACCCGAATGCGTTCGCTGGCGTCGTCTGATTTTGAAAAAGATTTCTTTAAACTTATGAATAATTCTGTTTTTGGTAAAACAATGGAAAATGTCACGAAACGTGTGAATGTTAAATTATTAAGCCACTGGGAAAATCGCGGAAAATCCCAAGGAGTACAGTCCTTAATAGCTAAACCAGAATTTCATAGTTTATCCATATTTTCCGAGAATTTAGCTGCTGTGCAATTGAAAAAAACAAAAATCTTTTATAACAAACCAATTTACCTTGGATTCTGCATTTTAGATCTATCGAAAACTTTAATGTACGAATTCCACTACAACTATATGAAATACAAATATGTGGAGAATCTCAAGCTTCTTTACACGGATACTGATAGCTTAATATATGAAATATACACTGCTAACTTTTATGAGGACATTAAATCTGACCTGAACTTGTATTATGATACATCTGATTACCCTCCCAATAATGCATATGGTTTACCATTACTAAATAAAAAGAGGTTAGGTTTTTTTAAAGACGAAAATAATGGCAAAATTTTGAAAGAGTTTGTTGGTCTTAGATCAAAAATGTATGCCTTAGATGTTCAAAATAGTGGTATTATATCCAAAGCTAAAGGAATAAACAAGTGTGTTACCAAAAAATTAACCCTTAACGACTATAAAAGTTGTTTATTTGATAGAAATATACAACATGCTCAAATGTTACGATTCCGATCAATAAAACATGTTTTATTTACGCAAAATGTCAATAAAATATCATTATCTTACAACGACACAAAACGATATTTATTGAAAAACACTTCGGATACTCTTGCGTGGGGTCATTATAAAATACCTCATAAATCTTAAAAAAAAAAAAAAAATACACGGAACATTCAATTTTCATATTTATTTTTTGTACATAATATTGTATTTTAAGATGTTTTTTTATTATTTTGATTTAACAAACTGTTTTGGCAATAAAATTATTGGCAAAAAATATGTTTTTGTAAATTTTTATGTGATTTATCTAGAATAATATAAATATTAAAAAATATTTAGCAAAATTTTTGTTATTTTTTTTATTTGTCACCATTTTTTTTTTTACCAAATTTATTTAAAAAGCTATGGTCTAGAAATTTTCTCATTTGAAGTCAATCCGTTAACAAATGAACACACATATTTGAAAATTTATAATGATTCATTTTAACCACCCTTTCACTACAATAGTAGCGGGTCCAAGTGGGTGTGGTAAAACTCAGTTTGTTACCAATTTTTTAAACAATGCAAAAGAAGTATGTAATGTTGAATTTGATGAAATTATTTGGTGTTATGATGAAATGCAACCTTTGTACAATCTGGAAAATGTAAATTATAGCCAAGGAATACCAGATTTTACTTTATTTGATGGAAAAAAGCCCAAGCTTCTCATAATTGATGACTTGATGAGAGAATCGGATGGACGAATCGTTGATATTTTTACAAAAGGAAGTCACCATAGAAACTTAAGTGTTTTTTATATTACTCAAAACATATTTCATCAAGGCAAAGGACAACGTGATATTTCATTGAATACCAGCTATATTGTATACTTCAAAAACCCGAGGGATAAAACACAAATTCGCTACTTGTCACGACAAGTTTATCCGGAGAACCCAAAATTTGTAGATGAAGCCTACAAAGATGCCACTAAAGATGCTCATGGTTACCTTATGATTGATCTGAAGCAAAATACCGATGACATATGTCGTTTTAAAACTAAAATATTTCCTTTTGATGGGCATTGTACCGTATATGTTCCCAAGAAAGGGTTTAAATACGACAAGAATCAACACGTTTTAATCAGTTCCAAATAATGCATCCAAGAGTACACACATATAAACATTTACTTGAAGCACTGCAGTTACTTAAACCAAAGTATCGCACAGCGTTGCTAAAATCTTGTGAAGATGAAGAAATTAATATTATTTGTGAGTGTATTTATAACGTTTTAAAAGGGAAGATACCACTGGAAACAAAAGATAAATCAAAACTAAACAAATATAAAGACACATTACGAAAACTAGTTTCGAAAGGGAAACACAAATTGAGGAAAACTGTTATTATTCAAAAAGGAGGCGCATTTCTACCTATTATATTAGGTGCAGTTTTAAGTGCCTTAGTAAGCTCCGTAACATAAAATAAAATGGAAAACACAAAAAAAATGTTGTTAGTTGAACCAGACTTTATTGAAAGACTTAAACGAAACGATAACCAACCCGAAAATGTATCATCGCGCCTAGACGGAGAGATGCAAAAAATCCTGAAGAGTAAAATTAATGATCGTGAAAAGTGGGCATTATATTCTCAAGCACTACAACGATTTTTGCACTTTATTGAATCAGATCGAAAACCATTTAAAATACCAATAGTGATGGAGGGGTTTGATCAACTCAACGATGAAAGTAAGGATTTAAACTTAAAAGTAAACAAAAAGGAGGAGGATGAAAATTATGAATCAGTTGCAAATAAAACACTACCAGATGGTGATGTTTCTACAGTTACTGCAGCTACACCGTCTGGTACAAAAAATCCAGAAACTGTACTATTCAGTCCATCTCGTATTGTAGATAATTTACCAAAATCATATGAGAAAAAAACCAGAACATTATTGAATTGTATTGTGTCAAGCAGACCAAAAATATGGTGGAAAACAAATGGTGAAATTGTAATAAATAATCGAACTATTCCAAACAGCAATATTCTCGATCTGGTAAGCGATACGGTTAGATCTCTTAAACGCCCTAAGCCAACAGGATGGGAAGAGTTTGCTTTATTTTTAAGAGATATAAAAGTTCCTACGTCTTGTATAGGTAATCCTACTAACCTAGAATTTATAAATAAACCTCAATCGAGTGAACCTCACGCATCATCTGCTCCGTCAAGTGCTCGATCGTCATCGTCATTTAAAGACACAAGCGCCAGTACACCTCTTTCAAGTGTACTGCTCAAGGCAAGCAAAAAGAAATTAGATTGGGAAAGATGGAGCCCTTATTAGACATTCATGCAATATACTACGATGTATCTAATCCAGCAGGCTACAGTAGTTTAAATAAATTAAGTAAACAAATGAAAGGACGAATGAACAAAGACGAAGTAAAGAACTGGTTACAATCTCAAGAAACGTACACACTGCATAAACCGGTCCAAAGGCGATTCACAAGAAATAGATACGTCTTATCTAACTTTAATGAACTCTGGCAAGCTGATCTGAGTGATATGGGTACCTACAGTCAATATAATGATGGATACAAATATATTCTGTGTGTTATTGATGTGTTCAGTAAATATGCTTTTGCGAGAGCTATGAAAAAGAAAGATGCCACAACCGTTATAAATTGTTTTGAAAGCATATTTACTGAAGCCAATTCTACTCCTCGTCACATCCAATCTGATAAAGGTACTGAATTTGTTTCAAAGGCAGCAAGGGATTACTTTAGGAGCAAAAACATTAACTACTATACTACTAACAATCCTGACATTAAAGCAAGTATAGTAGAAAGGTTTCAAAGAACTCTTAAAATGAAAATGTGGCGTTACTTTACTCATAAGAATACATACAAATATATAGATATTTTGCAAGAACTTCTTTATTCTTATAATCACAGTTATCATTCTAGTATTAAAATGCGCCCTATCGATGTAAATTTTGATAATATTATGACTGTTTGGTGTAATTTGTATAACAGAAAAAAGGATAGACAACTTACTTTGGAAATCACAAAACTAAATGTTGGTGATCATGTTAGAATAACTAAATATAAACATATATTTCAAAAGGGTTACGAAACTAATTGGAGTGATGAAATATTTAGAATTGATTCAATAATAAACCGCTTTCCACGAGTTGTGTATACGTTGAGAGATTTAGAAGGTGAGCCTATCGTTGGTACATTTTATTCTAAGGAATTACAAAAAGTGACTTATCTCCCCTCCATTGATTATAAAATTGATAAAATAATACGCTCACGTGGGGTTGGTGCCAGAAAAGAAGTACTAGTGAAGTGGCGAGGTTATCCTAACAAATTTAATTCTTGGATACTCGCTTCAAGCTTAAAAAAAATATGAGTGAAAACAGCTTTTATATTACATTGTTAAGTAACAGTTCCTCGGACTACTACACCGATAATACGACTGCACACTTCTTAACCAAATTACCCAGGAGTATAAAGTTGGAAGGAGAATGGGTAGTTGGCTTAGTAGAATTTCAATACCCTTGTTCAATGTACAATGTTCAAGATCATGAAAATATGATTTATTTAAAAAAGAAAGTAGTGTCACCCACTGACAAGATAGCCAAAATTGTGGATATAAAAACTCATATACCAGCAACTACATATGACAACGTTGACCATTTTATTCAAGCTTTTAATGACAACCCACAACTGAAAAATAATGTAAAGTTTAGATATGATAATCTAACCAAAATGGTTGGGGTAGCAACAATTAATAACGATATAACTTCTCTTATAACAACCCCAATACTAAGTCTACAGTTAGGTTTTAAACCGAAAACAAATTTACGGCAAGTTTCATTTGGTAAAAATCCTGTTAATTTGTATTTGGGCTTACCATCACAATTATTTGTTTATACAGACATCATACAACCACAGGTAGTTGGTGATGTTATAACTACGTTGCTTAGAATAATACCATTAGATCCAACAGAATTCCATTATGGAGCATATAAAACACACATTTTCTCACCCGCTCATTATGTACCTGTTTTACGTAGAGAATTTGATACTATGGAAATAGATATAAGAACAACTACCGGTGCAAGAGTGCCATTTCAATTCGGAATTTCCTGCGTGAAACTACACTTTCAACGTCTAAGATGAATTATAAAAGATCATCTCACTCTTGTCCCTACGATCATTATTATACCCATCAAGCTGGTTCTGGCATAGGAATTGTCTATAAAGGTGTTCCGTTTCAGCGAGGGCATGGGATTGGAAGTTTTTTGGGGGGACTGTTTAGGTCAGTAATTCCTTTGTTATCTAGTGGTTTTAAAACTGTTGGAAAAGAAGCGTTAGATGCGGGGGTTGGTTTGTTATCTGATATGGTAAATTCACGCCCTATAGATAGTTCAGTTAGGTCTCGATTTAAAGAAGCTAGTGCTAACTTAAAAAGAAAAGCTGATGAAAAGATCGATTCTCTGATGTCGGGATCTGGGTATAAAATGTCAACTAAAAGACGGGAACCTCTCATTACCTTGAAAGCATCGCGCCGAAGAGGAGCTAAGAGAAATAAATATAGTGACGATATATTTTCAAAGTAAATCATGTCATTCTTACACAATCATTCGTGTGAATGTGCAAAATCTGAGTTAGATATATTTGCCCTGCCTTCGACACAGACAAGTATTGAGAGTGGACAGTGGGTTCATTATAAACCAATTTCATCTTTAAGCGATGATGGTCCTATTGAGTTTCAAGTCCCCGGTTCAGGTGATGACTACATTGACTTATCACATACATTATTACATATAAACGCCAAAATAATAAACCAGGATGGTACAAAGTTAAAGTCTGATACTCAAGTTGCCCCCGTTAATAATTGGTTGCACTCCCTTTTTAATCAACTTGACGTATATTTAAATCAAAAACTAATCTCGCCACCAAACAACACATATGCTTACCGTGCTTACATGGAAAATCTACTTAACTATGGACCAGCCGCTAAAAAAACTCACCTTACTTGTGGGTTATGGTATGAAGATACAGCACATTATATGGACACCGTTGACGCAAATAACAAAGGATTTCACAAAAGGATGGAATTTGTTACAGATAGTAAACAAGTTGAAATGATTGGACATTTACATGGTGATATGTTTAACCAAGAGAAGTTTCTAGTGAATGGTGTAGAAATGCGTGTTAAGTTAGTGCGATCAAAAGAATCGTTTAATCTTATTTGTCACCAAGATAAGAAATTTAAGGTACAAATAATGGACGCTAGTCTCATAATAAGAAGAGCTAGAATCAGTCCAAGTGTTTTGTTAGCTCATCAGAAAGTGCTAGCATCAACAACTGCAAAATACCCTATCACAAGAGCAGAAGTAAAGGTACTTACAATACCGTCAGGAATACAGGGTAAAACTTTAGATAACATATTTCTTGGACAAGTACCTAAAAGATGTATAATTGGTTTTGTATCCAATTCATCGTTTAATGGTAATTTTGCATTGAACCCTTTCAATTTTCAAAATTATAATATGAACTCTTTTAGTTTATTTGTAGATGGTCATGAAATTCCTTCTAGAACATTACAACCATCATTTAGTTCTGGTTTAATAGCATCAACATATCATACTCTATTTTCTGGGACTGGTATTCACTTCCACAATGAAGGTAATGCAATAAGCAGAACCGATTACGGGGAAGGTTACTGTTTGTTATGTTTTGATTTGACGCCTGACCTGTCAGCCAGTTCTACCTCACACTGGAACCTTGTAAGACACGGGAGTGTTCGGATAGAAGTTCGTTTTGATAATGCCTTGAGCACTACTATTAACTGTATTGTGTATGCTGAATTTGATAATGTTATTGAAATAAACAAAAATCGTGATGTATCTGTAGATTACAACAGTTAAAATAAATATAAATACAGTGAAATTTACAATTAATCTCATTTCTTCTTAATCTGTGTTTGTAACATCATCGATGAATGTATACATGTTTTATTTATTATGGATACTAATGAAATTCAATATTGTATGAAAAAAATTAACCCTAGATTTAAATCAAATGTTTTTGCTGCTAACCGAATCCCTATTTGGGTTGCTCGTCCAGTTTTTATTGTAAGCAATTTGGACTCTGATTCGAAACCAGGTTCCCATTGGGTTGCAATGCATATTGATGCTAAAGGTGTAGGGGAATACTTTGACTCATTTGGTCGGAAACCTACTGGTTACCATAAGTTATTTTTGAATAGAAATGCAAAACGGTGGTTTTATAACCAAAGACCACTTCAAAATCATTTTACTTCAGTTTGTGGCGAATATTGTTTAGTTTATTTATATTTTAAGTATCAAGAAAAAACTATGAGCGATTTATTGAGTTTGTTTTCTGAGAATTCTCTTTGTAACGATTTAATTTTAAGAAATATGTTTAAGTCAATATTTGTGAAATAAAACAATATATATACTTAACTGATTTTTTATTTATAAATAATACCTTAATTATACCTTATTTACCTAAAAATAGTGATTGATTACATTACAACAAATTTTCTCCTTAAAATAACAAACGTACCTTAGTGATTTTATATTAAAGGGTAGAGACTTATACATTTGCAAAGGGAAATAGATCAATATGATTAGGCTACAAAACAAATTACAACATGTGGTTATAAAACGAGTCTTAACAATTTTGAATAACAAAAAGTTGTTGTTTAAGCAGTAAGAAATATATAATACTAGTAGTACACAAGGGTATGTTATAAAATATTATCTAATGTCTTATATAATAAATACAGTTTTAACCTAGTATTAAAACTACACACACTTAGTTTACTTTTTCGTATTGTTTATAAAATATTTCACGCAAGTGTCCTTTGAAGCTATGTCTTTCGTCATATTGTATATCACATCACGGACAGTCTCAAGCTGTGGATCTTGCTCAGTTGAGATGTAAGATTTTAATCTCACATCGGCGTGCTTCCAGTGCTCTTCTGGTGCGATGTTCCTCACTTTTTCAAGATCGTATATTTCTATTTTAATAAGGTGTGATGCATACGCAGCATCGTCTTTACCCGAAGATAGGTAAGCAACACCGGTATGGGAACTTTGCGACACACTGGAAGATCTCTTCACTGGTTTCACTTTTTTCTGCGGTTTTTCAAAGAAACTCTCGATACTGTTTGCAGGACGTTTCTTCGCTATGGCTTGTTTCACTTTAAAACCGAGTGTGCCTTCTTCATCACTCCCTGAATCATCATGTTCAGGTTCAGGGTAATAAAAATTCTTGAAAGTGTTTTCCGTGAACTGAAACAATATTCAACAATAAGTTATACATCCGATTAACACACTTAACAAGTAGCACGATGAACACAAGTTACAGAAAAAACACTGTTAAACAAATAGTACATAAAAATACTACATACATATTTTATAAAAAATAGTACATACTTACATTTGCCATATCTTATAAGCACTGTAGCACGATTCAACACTATGTCACTGTACACTGAGAGAGCTCTGGTAACAAGCACGACTCGGTTCGGAATACTTATTGATCGTCACTGTCCATCGGCTTTTATAAGGATGTGACAATAGATTACCGTTAAAATCACGTTTCGACTAGTTTGTACCGCACCCAACAGCCACCAACAAACAGTAATAAAATGTATAATAGACTTTCGAATCTTTTGATGATTCGGAGAAGAAACCTGTCATAAATCTTTACAAACAATATGGACCCAACAAACAAATTAAAAAATCAACGAGTTTAGTTCAGCCTACTACAAATACACGTTAGTACAAGTTACAAAGTTTATTCAGGTATTTTCTTAAGCATCTATTCAAGAACATAATATTTGGCGAAATAAATAAATATGCAAAAATAGAACTCGTATTTTTAACTTACAGCTAAAATAAGTTAGTATAGTTTTGAAGCAGTTATTACTGTATAAAATACCGCATTACTATTGTAAGATTAGATTCGTATTATCCTTATGCTACATGCAATATTTTTACATAGAACTTCCTCATTTTTGAAGTCGGTTATTACAAAAAAGAGATGAAAGTAACATTGAGTACGTAGTCAAATTTATGCAAGGTTAGGTTAGGTTAGAACAGCGTTCTTAAGACCAAAACAACTGTGCTGTGCTCGTAGCTAGTTTTAAGTAGGTAAGTACATACATAAAGCAGTTCTTCAAAATTAGTTTTCGAAGTTAGGTGATAGTTAGAAGTAATGTTAAGTTGAACAAGATAAAAAATATAAATAGAACAACGTTCCAAATGCAGCATATGTAGTGAGTAACAAAAGACATACTTTGAAGTAAGGCTACCTGAAGTTAAGTAGTCAAGTAACGTATCCTGCGTTAGCTGGGCGTAGTCCTGTAGCTTAGGTTAGGTTAGGTTAGAATTGTGATCTAGCATAGGTTAGCTTAGATTAGTGATACGTACACCGTAGCACACATCACGTAGTAAGAAACCTTGGAGTAAAGAGACGATGTGAGACAGGCTGGGTTGAAACAGCGATTCCAATAAGAACCAAGGTGGCGGACCTAGTCTGATAGTTTAGGTATGAGATGTTTAGGTATTTGTCCAGCTTTACCTAAAGAATGTTCTTAAAAGATGTATACCGTTTGCAAAGGAAGTTGTAGACAGTTGTAGCCAAAGAGAAATATAAAAGAGGGAAACAATAGTAGACCGTAATAAAAGTGAGCTCGGCGTCCGAGAGGGCAATAAAACCCGAGCTCGGGTAGACAATGGAAAAGGGTCGATGGGTCGGGGAAGGTGTTGCATTGTTAGCGTAGGACGTTCTGTAAGTCCTGACAGAGCTGTCTGAGCGTCCTGGGACCTATTCCAAACGCTCTAAGTAGGGGGCTATTTGTTTTTTTTTTTTTTTTTTTTTTTTTTTTTTTTTTTTTTTTTTTTTTTTTTTTTTTTAGGTTTGGTGTTCCGTCAAATCCGCCCTGGATAGCGCCCATCAGGCCCGTCCGCCCTGCCCCAGTATCGGGGAATACCTACTACTTACAATTGAAACAAAAGACAAAATTCAATGTCATATTTACGTAATGAAAGAATAAGGTTTTTGAAAGTGATCTTAGTTTCGAATTATTAAAATTACCTATATTTTGATACATTTTGAGTCCTTCCTTTAAATAGGTACTTATCTTTAAGTTACTTGAGAATAGAGTTACTCATAAATCCTCAGTATTAGTATACAATATTATAAGTACATTTATTAATGTGCACCTATTTCAACAGAATACTTACTCTAAATAATTTAACCACGTCTATTTACAACCGAAGTAAACATAACAAATTGCTCAGCGTTTGCAGTAACTTACGCTAAATTACCATATGGGGCCTATTAGCGGGTTTACCCAGAGGATTTAGAGTCTAGTAGACGTAGTCGAATTAGTAGATACCATAGTAAAGTTGCAACAAATGGTCTTAAATAAATTGTCCTCCGTGGCAGGACTTCTGGAATTCAGGGCAATCTTGTTTAAATTCGAGCAACTGAATCTTCAGCAAGTAAATCTGTAACCGATGACTTTTACTGCAAGACACCATAATTTAATTTTGTCCAATTGCATTTTACTTCCGAATTTCATAATTTCAATCCACTGAAGACCGCGATATAATGATTTTTTTTATATTTTCTCAGGATATCATCCATACTAATAATATAAATGCGAAAGTGTGTCTGTCTGTCTGTCTGTTACCTCTTCACGCTTAAACCGCTGAACCGATTTAGATGAAATTTGGTGTATAGATAGTTTCAGTCCCGGGGAAGGACATAGGATACTTTTCATCCCGAATTTAGTGTTCCCGTGGGATGAGCGGGTAACACCGCGGGGCACAGCTAGTACAAAATATAAGTATATCGCGTAGAAGGCTCGTACCACCATCTAATCTACAGCAAAATTATCGTTTACGAAGGTACAAGGTTAAAAAAACGTAATTTTCGTGTTTGACTTGATCTCTATCAGATTAGAAACTACTTTATAATCGATCCTCAAAGACAGCTCAGAGTATGTAGATAAGTTTCAAACTTATAAGTCGTTGACTTCTAAATTAAGGGTGACAGACAAATGAAACAATTATCTGTAAATTTTGACTTCGCCAGTGATGATATCATTAAAATTAATTATTTTTGGTGTTCATTAAAGTGACAGAACATTTTTAAGCATTAATAAAGAAAACACAATTCACTACAAAGTGAAATAAATCACCAACACAAAGCGTTACGTAGCACGTATTAAAATTAAACGAATGAAAAATTCTGAATAATTAATCGACAAGTGAACGTGTCGCGACTATGAACGTGTTTCCCAACTTCAGAGCTCTTGAAATTAAAATTATGTTTAATGAAGATAGCTACGAGCATAGCTGCTATCAGTTCACATTGAATCTTTTGTTGTCTCTGGCAGCAGGATTGAATGGGGGAATTCTTAATTAAGTGTTCGCGAGGCCCTCTCGCTTAATGCAATGACTTCACGGCTCGTTTAAGTTTCATAAAATTCTCTTAGACTCAGCGATTTTTTTAAAGTAGTGGATTAAAATGCTCGCTGAAAAAGTGGCAGGGATGTAAATAATTTAGGTAGATGGATCACTAAGTATTTAAAAGTGAATTTGTCGCCGTGGATTTCACTAATGTAATTCAACTTTGAACTTCGTCAATACCAAAATGACGAGAACTCGGATATAAGTTTTCTAATGATTTCAAAGGAGTCATTTTGGTTTTCTTAGTATACAAGGCTCTTATTTGATAAACAATATTTATATTTAGATGCATTAAGTGGCATTGACTAAGGGAATATATAAAAAAAAACTGCCATTTGCATTTCATGACATATGCCATGTGAAACGTTGTATTCAGCCCTAGTTGTTATTATATTATAAACTTACATAATGTAGTTACTTTTCAACAGCGTTAACTCGAAAATGGAATATAGCTATAATAGCGTCAAAGTGATATAGCATCGACGTAATTTCCCCTCATCACTGTAATGGTTTTCATTACTCTCTTTATTACAGCTATAAGGGAATAAAGTTGCATGAAAAATAAGTAAAAACCGACGCTCGAGCTATCAATCAAAATTATGTACCGATTAACGCCGACCAAGGTTTATAATAGCCGGAAATTATCGAGGCGCGTGGTGGAGAAAAATAATATCTATAATTAAAATAACTATATTAATTGCATATGGTATAAGAATGCTGCGCCGCCATTTCGATGGTAAACGATCGGTTTAAATTGTGGCAATCGTAGTAGGTACGTAATTACAGCGTATCAGTTTGACGTAACCCTGAAGTCTGGTAACCTGCTCTACTACCGGGAGGGCGCCCAACAGTCCCAAGGCGGTGTCGGGTTTCTCGTTCACAGGTCCCTCGTTAACAACATAACTACCATCAACAGTGTGTCGAACAGGGTGGTATACCTAATACTCAGAATATCCAAAAGATATTCGTTGAAGGTCATTCAGGTATACGCACCGACCTCGTCACATTTTGATGAGGAAGTAGAGGCTATGTATGAGGACGTAAGTAGGGCCATACATACTTCCAAAACCTACTTCACTGTTGTTATGGGGGACTTCAATGCAAAGTTGGGCAAGAACAGCGGTGATGAGTTGAGAGTGGGGCAATTTGGATACGGGCAACGGAACCCTAGGGGACAGAGGCTGGCCGACTTTCTGGAGAAAGAGGAACTCTTCATGATGAACTCTTTCTTCCAGAAGCCGCCTCACAGGAAATGGACCTATAGATAAGTCCCGATGGTTCCACGAGAAACGAGATTGACTTCATCATGACCGACAAGAAACGGATTTTCAGTGATGTGTCCGCGATCAATAGGGTAAAGACCGGCAGTGATCATCGAATCGTAAGAGGCACACTGAATATCAATGTCAAACTGGAAAGGTCCAGTCTGATGAAGTCTACGCTCCGACCTACTCGGGCCCATATTCAAAACCCCGAGAGCTTTCAACTCGAGCTCTCCAACCGCATCGCTTGTCTGGAGAACTTTGTCTCAGTGGACGAGATCAACGACGGGCTAGTGGAAACTGTCCACACGGTAGGGTCTAAGTTTTTCAGACCCCGCCGTAAAGATAGACCTCAGAAATTGTCTGATCGAACCTTAAACCTCATGGCTGAACGACGCTCGCTACAGTTGCAGTCTCCCGATGACGCGAGGTCATATAGGCAGCTTAATAGACGTATATCGAAGTCCTTGCGACATGATCTGCGGCTCTTTAATACGAATCGTGTTAAACAGACCATTGAGCAGAACAAAGGCTCCAAAGTGTTCGCAAAGGACAAGTCTATTGGACAAAGCCAGCTGACCAAGCTGAAACGGGAAGATGGCAGCATAGCGTCGACCAAAGCAGAGGTTCTAGGCGAGATCGAGAGGTTCTATGGTCAGCAGTTATACAATTCAGTCGCAAAGCCCGTTGACAGCTTGGTAGGCGATCCAAGAGCCAAGCTGTCCCGACATTATACCGAAGACATCCCGGACATCAGTCTGTACGAGATTAGGATGGCCCTGAAGCAGCTTAAGAACAACAAGGCGCCGGGCGAAGACGGGATCACCGCAGAGCTTCTGATAGCGGGTGGAACACCGGTACTTAAGGTCCTCCAGAAGCTCTTTAACTCCGTCTTGTCCGAGGGCAAAACGCCTGAAGCATGGAATAGAGGCGAGGTGGTACTGTTCTTCAAGAAAGGTGATAACAGCCTATTGAAGAACTACAGGCCCATCACGCTTCTAAGCCATGTTTATAAGTTGTTTTCAAGGGTCATCACGAACCGTCTCGAACATAGACTTGATGACTTCCAGCCTCCCGAACAAGCCGGTTTCCGAAGAAGCTATAGTACCATAGACCACATACATACGCTGCGGCAAGTTATACAGAAGACTGAAGAGTATAACTTGCCATTATGCTTAGCGTTTGTGGACTATGAGAAAGCCTTCGATTCGGTGGAAACATGGGCGGTGCTCGAGTCACTTCAGCGATGCCATATTGACTATCGGTACATTGAAGTGTTGAAGTGTTTGTATAGTAACGCCACCATGTCGGTCCGAGTTCAGGAGCAGAGCACAAAGGCCATTCCATTGAGAAGAGGCGTAAGACAGGGGGACGTTGTGGCCCCGAAACTGTTTACGGCCGTTATGGAAGACGCCTTCAAGCTCCTGGAATGGCAAGGACTTGGCATCAACATCAATGGCGAATGCATCACTCACCTTCGGTTTGCCGACGACATCGTAGTCATGGCAAAGTCGATGAAGGAACTCAGCATGATGCTCGATGACCTCAATCGAGTTTCTCAACGGGTGGGCTTAAAAATGAACATGGACAAGACGAAACTCATGTCAAATGCCAAGGTTGTGCCCATCCCAGTCTCTGTTGAAAACTCGGTACTCGAAGTTGTTGACTCATACATCTACCTAGGACAAGTGGTCCAATTAGGTAGGTCCAACTTCGAGAAAGAGGTCAACCGCCGAATCCAACTCGGCTGGGCAGCGTTCGGGAAACTACGCAATGTCTTTTCGTCCGACATACCTCAGTGCCTCAAGACGAAAGTCTTCAACCAATGTGTGTTACCAGTGATGACTTACGGCACCGAAACGTGGTCTTTCACTATCGGCCTCATCTCAAAGCTCAAAGTCGCTCAACGAGCAATGGAGAGGGCTATGCTCGGGGTGTCTCTACGTGATCGAATCAGAAATGAGGAAATCCGTAGACGAACTAAAGTGACCGATATAGCTCACCGGATTAGCAAGTTGAAGTGGCAATGGGCAGGCCACATAGCACGCAGAGCAGATGGCCGATGGGGCCGAAAAGTGCTCGAGTGGAGACCTCGGACCAGCAAGCGCAGCGTGGGACGTCCACCTACAAGATGGACAGATGACCTTATAAAGGTCGCCGGAAGGCGCTGGATGCAGGTCGCTTCCAACCGGTACATATGGAAGTCCAAAGGGGAGGCCTATGTTCAGCAGTGGACGTCCTATGGCTGAGATGATGATGATGATGATGAGTTTGACGTTGAGTTTAGAATATCCTAAGGGTCCTAAGGTAACACAGATTTATGATTGATGAATGCTCATATCATAAGTAGTTTCCTTGCTTGAACGAATCAGAAACAAGACAGTCTACAGGAGACAATAGACTATAATAAAAGTCATCGACATACCTACCTCAGTGAATATGCAACTGATGTTGAATTATACAACATAGTGTTGTTATATGAATAATATAGGTAAGCTCAATATGTCATGATATAAGAAAAAAAAAAATATTCTTTAAATTATGTGACTTCAAAAGACCGAAAATATTATGTTTTTTTTAAATTGTTTTTAGAATCCTCATAATTTAACAAAACAATAATTGTATGACGATCATGAACTTAAACGCACTTTTTCACTGTGAAAATGGCAAAATACTTATTTTCTACATACAAATACTGGTACCCAATCCACAGACGACGTCATCCAAATGTATGGAGCGTTTTAGTCCTCTGTAGGAATGTTGAACTTTGACGATTATTTCTGACTTTTATAGCAGTCTAAGTGCAGGCAGGCAGTTATATAGACATTTGATCCCAATAAAAAATGAATGAATGATACAATACTAATTAAATAATAGTTGATTATATTATATTTGAAAAATTAAGCAACGAAATAGTGTAACGCGGAGCAATGTGTATGGCGCGTCCGCGCGGACCCGTCCGCATTACTCTAAAACGCTCCCTTAAGCTTAAGGGCCTTATCACACTTGCGATTTGCGAGCGTATTTTCTATACAAATAAGCGACGCGGCGAACACGCTGCGCGATCGCCTTCATACAAAATACGCTCGCAAATCGCAAGTGTGATAAGGCTCTAATATGTACATCGTACGTGATCCGCGCAGACGGTCCGCGTGACACTAAAACCAACCTTAGTGTAACGCGGACCGTCGCGCGGATCGCTCTGCGCGGAGCAATATGTATGGCGCGTCCGCGCGGGCCCATCCGCATTACTCTAGAACGCTCCCTTAAGCTTAATACATCGTACGTGATCCGCGCGGACGGTCCGCGTGCGGTCCGCGTGACACTAAAACCAGCCTAATAGGGCGGGAGATGTTGCGGACAAACGCATATCCTAGAAGAATGATAGGTGAAAACAAACAGTGGTACGGAGAGCGTTTTAGCGGAATTTAATGTTTAGTTTCACGCGATGTGCGTAACCTGGCAGTAGCTCAGGGGTCATAGTTCTGCTTCACGTGTAGAAGTTGTGGGGTGAATCCCCACCTGGTATAAGTCCATCATAACTTATGGTCGTTGAGGCTGAAAGGTGACACTAGAAGGAGGCTTGAGTGACGACTTTGTAATATAAGATGCAGCGTGGATAGTTTTTGATAGGATGGACCGATCCTGTCAAGATTGCAGAAAGCCGTTGAATGAGGGCGGCACAAAACCAATCCGTGAACCTTGGGGAAGGTTTTTGTCCAGCAATGTCCTTCGGCTGATATGATGACTTGACTTTATTCATTGATTTTCATAAAGTTTGTGCTTTCATTGATTTTTTAATGTTCCTATTCTTAAACTTCGTTTTAGCAATTAATGAATGATGTCAACAAAAAGATTGAGAAAATACATAATTATATCCGTTTTTCAAAAATCTAGAATAGCGTCACTGCCGTTAGTACAGGTTTGAAAAGAAATCGTATCATAGTCACATTCTAGAAGTCAATGTACTTTAATGCACTGATACTGAGGGTAGACATTGCACGCAGGGTGGTCCAACCCTAATAAAGATCGATTATTATCATCTCCCTCTATGACTCACGTAATACCATAATTGATATAAAAGCTATGCCTTTATTATTATAACGCCCCCTGAGTAACGGAGATTTAAAATGAGCAATTGTTGGATTATCATGATTAATCTGGCCTCACGGCAAATATTTCAGATGTCTCACTAAAGACGTTGCAATCTTTATTAATATTTTACTTTACTAAATAAATGTTTGCTATGGTAAAGCTAAAGATAAAGGGTGATTAATAAGAGTTAAAAGATTTATCTGTCGGTTCTTTCAACTTGGACTTTTGCGAAATTGCACCTGTCACTGTCACGGACTGAGCTGAGGTGGCTAAAGGTAAACAAATAATTATTTTTTACATAGGTAAAACACGTGATGTTATTTTTATTATCTACTAGCTGTGCCCCGCGGTGTTACCCGCTCATCCCACGGGAACACTAAATTTATTCGGGATGAAAAGTATCCTATGTCCTTTTCCAGGTCTCAAACTATCTCCATACCAAATTTCATCTAAGTCGGTTCAGCGGTTCAAGCGTGAAGAGGTAACAGACAGACAGCTGACAAGTCATAAGAGTCTGTAAAGGATGTCTAACGTATGAAGGGTAGAAATAAT
This sequence comes from Apotomis betuletana, assembly GCA_932273695.1. Taxonomy (NCBI): domain Eukaryota; kingdom Metazoa; phylum Arthropoda; class Insecta; order Lepidoptera; family Tortricidae; genus Apotomis; species Apotomis betuletana. The sequence continues at coordinate 15,608,791 of OW026300.1, forward strand.
AGCGCCAATAATTGAAGATTATGATACTTTACATTTATTTCAAAATCAAACACTTCTTGAAGCGTGCAACTTTACTTCCATATACACATACATAACTCAAAGTATTGATGAAGTTCTAGGTAATTGTTACAATTTTACCGTAGCATTTCAATGTTGCGTTAACACTTTACGGATTTGAGAATATAGTAGCCCTTCTCAGAGTATATTATGCGAGCGTTCGCCTTTATAGGTAGTGTGGAAAAAAAATCATGCAAATGACATTACAGGCCATTAATCGCGGTGAGAACCCTCCCTATAAGTTTGATGGTGCAGATGTGATATTTTGTACACTTTCCGTCAAACCGACTAACCAGACAAAGAAGTAATGGAGCAGAAGTCGGTGTAAAAGGTTTGCAATTTGCGAACATGTCATTGTAATCTTGCCATTCGATTGAGTTTGCTAAGCATTCAGATTTCGTCAAGGAGAAATGGAATGTTAAACTGTTAACGTGACACTTTTGAAGAAACTCAATTGTGTTTTCTTTCATCCAACAACTTGGGCTCCAATCACTTTATCAAGAAACAAGATTAGAAACTTATTTTTAACATAAAAATATAAATAAATAATTTTTCGAAGTAGAGCATTGTAATTATGAAACATGTTCCAAGTAATGAACTATTCACATTTTCGACGGCTCCGGAATTCCAAGGACGTTACGAATATTTATTCAGTGTTACACGTTAATGATAATTTATAACTGTGCTTTTACAACCGCACACAAATGTTCTGTAAATTGATACAACGCAAACATACGCCGCGTATTTACACCAGGGTCGCCCAGTGTGCTGGGGCGAACTTGGCAGACCTTCGCGTTCGACACGCGAAAATAAAACCCATTTTGGTATCCACCCTGGTATCTTTACCCCTAGAGTGTAGATTCGGGCGTGTTGACGATAGGTGCTTGTGGCTTTTTGGCGATGACAGAACTGTCTACTATTATTCTTCGTTGCGAGGGTGGAGCGGGTCAAATCGGCGCTCACTAAAGAGTGGCGCGTGCACGCTGCGTTAGCTACGCTTGCATCGTCTAATGAACGCGGTTGCACTTTACACGTGCAGTTTAAGACCCAATTGCTTCAAATATTAGAGGGTATTTGCAGGATTTAGCAATGTAACTAATTTAAATGGTGACATTCGTGAGCGGGGAACATTTATGCGGCAGAAGGAACATGTTTCTACTTTTTAATTCAATTTTTGTACAATAAATAACGGTCGATCTAAAATGTGTTTTAGTCTTTTTTACATATCTATATTTATAGCTATGTATAATTAGACCCAACCAGATGCGTTGCGGATGCTAGTATTTCGGTGCGAGTAGAGTAGGTCTTGTTATGTTATACAATAGACATCATCACATAATTCATAAGTTCATAACCTTTCAAAGTTTTATTTAGTAGTAAGGCTAAATGCCCAGAACATTCACTTCTAGGGCAAATCACCCGATGAAGGCCAGTCATAAGGGAGTGAGAAGCGATAAATATTGGAAGCATGTTTTTAATTGCTGCAATGCATGAAAACTCTGGGATTCGAGTATTTTATAGTCTGAGAGCTCCAGTAACTAGTTTAAACTATACTGTATTTTACTTATATTTTAAAGTTTTTGATCAAAATAATTATGTCCAAAAACTCAATTAGTGACGAACGCCCTCACTATTAGCACCGGGTGGTTTTGGTTTCTCACTAGTGTCAGTTGGACTGATTTCCTCATAGAATTTCAGACGTAAACTATTCTACTAAAATTGCTTTCGAAAGCCCGCTCAATTCACACCTCCGTGATTGCCTTCCAAATCCGCGTGCGATGCAAACTCACACCGTCCGTATTAATAGTACATTACGGCAGAGACCAGTAAGTAAGCCATACTGGCCGAGTAGGAATTAGACGGACCGAGCCGTAGGCGAGGTCCGGATATAATACGAGGCCAGGATGGCTCTTACGGTCGAAGCAAGTATAGTGCTTTTCTCAAAAATTAAACAAGAAAATTAGATTAAAATTATATTTTATAGGTGACATTCATATTCGGGCATTTTCCAATGAATATTTTTGTTATATCCCATTTTTATTATTACACATTGTGATATTCGTCGTCCCTATAACAAAAATAATTATGAGTTTATACTTGGATAAAAGATATAGTTATATCGTTATAATAGTGGCAGCATTTATTTACCTTCATCGCCAAACTGTTGATCATCTAGAGCTTGATTTAAGAACTTTTCTGTATTTTGCTGCTGAATATTTGTGATTTCTTTCCTTTGTAGCCATCCGATTGTCTCAGAAAGATTGTTGAAATATTCAGACCTTATCACACATTATCTGACCAACTATTAACTTGATTTTCTTCCTTCCATTTAATGAATCTCTTGTATTTTTTTATATCTCCTTGGATTTAGTCGGAAGTAAATTATTTTAGCTAACTCTGCCTCCGCTTTTAAGTATGGAGGAGTGCCGTCTATTCGGAATCAGACTCGTCTGAACTCATTTTTGCTGAATTATTGTAATAGATCACACAAACAAATTTGAAATTATTGTCTTTTAATTTAAATCCCGCCTTAATTTCTTTTTTTATAAATACTGCGTTTAATTATTTGCACTGTCTTACAAATCTAAGTCTTAAAGATAAAATTTAATTATTGTTATACATTGTTGTATTTTCTAACTAATTTTCATATCATAAAGCTTACCTTCAATTTTAACTCCGAGGTTTTTTCTAAACGACACAAAAAAGTAAGGAATTCTGAAATATCATTGTCATTTTACACAGCACAATTATGAACTAAACGCTGCATACAAACTTCCGCACTAAACCTTGTCGCCACTTTTTTTTTTTTTTAATATGCATCTTGAGTTACGTTTATACTGCCAATAGTACTAACCTCTTTTTTTTTACATTTACTCTTAGTGTAAATTGCAAGTGTATACTGCAATGTCGTCTCTTTCTATTTAATCTATGAAAAAGGGACGCCACTTTTTAATTTCTACAATTTGCTCTCGCACTGTATTTATAATTAAAACAATTTGTGGAATGCATCCTTTTTACATTTATATACGACCTCATCGCCTTCACATCCTTAGTTTTTTTATAGGTCGGTGACGATGTAAATCGTGTTTCGATATTCAAATATCTTGATACGTAATAGGAATTACATACTTACTTACTGGACAAATATTGATTCCAAATTTAAAATCTCGCTGTTTACTGGACACTTCTAAAAAGTTTTCGGTATGTTCCACTTACTGTAGTCTATCTAGCGATGGTAAGGCAACATTACATGCAATTTTTGAGAAAAATTTATTACTTGTCAAAGCTAAATAGAGATACCCTGCGCGTGACCCGACGACGGGCTCGTAAATCAGGGAGGATCTAATTGCTTAGACCGTTTACTTTGCCGACCATAGGGACTGGGAGGCATATAAGACTATGTGGTTGTAAAAATGGAGTAATGAATTACTTCTCTTAAGCAATGCCTACATTTCATGCATAGTATATGCCTGCCTACGTACGGTTTTCGTATTTTAATTTGTAACGAACATTTTAGACCGGATTCACCCGATTTACACCCTGATGATTATTAAAATATTGAAATTCCTTTGTTGAATTATATTTAAAAATGTATACAGAAATGGTTATAAATTACATCGCAACGACAGCATATCGCCAATAAACAGGCTTATAATATTATAATTATTGTTTTAGGCAAAAGTTTTATTTTTCATTTGATAATTCTAATAAATACAAACCTATCCTAAACAAATGCAGCTGACGAAACATTGATGTTGTTTTGACGCAATTTTTGACCCTCATCCACTTTTATTGTCATTGTATCTTCGTCGGCTGTGCAGCATCACATTAAGCCGGGATAATTTTATTCCCCCACAGCAGCCCCTGAATGTTTAGAGTTGTTGCGTAAACGATACATCCCAGTCAATTTGATTCGCAATAAATTGCATTTATTTCAATGTCACTAAGACTTAGGGATGAATCGAGCGAAGAAATGTTAATTGTAACTCAAAATTGCTTAATTGACCGTTTTATTACGAACGCTAAGGAGTGTTTCTCTAATAGATTGATCTTAAGTATATCAGTCTTTCTCAGCGTGAACCAGGCAACCCTTTGTCGCGCAACAAAGACTTATGTTTCACAGTTGCTGTAGAGGTGCGCTTTACGAATGTTTCAATTTAATCAAAGCAATCGCTGCCGTTCACACTCACGATAGCGTTTTTGTATGTAGATAGGATATCTTTTGATTAAAGAAGTCTTACAACGTGTCTTTTTACAGTTTTGCTTTTCTTTCAACAAGACCTGAGCTGTCGCTCTTTACACGACTATTACTTTGTTACTACATTTTAATAAGGTCCTCTTTGGTTTCCATATTGAATTAGAGTTAATGACGTAGAAGCAGGAATATACCTATAATAAATTTTTAGCTCTACTTATTTACATTAGTTTTTTCACCTATTAAAGCGTTCTTAATACTGTATCTCTAAAGTTGTGTTACAAACTACTAGCCCATAAACAAACCAAACGACCATTTACCAAAACAAGGTGTAACTACGTTTAATAAAATATTTATCTTAATAATTAGTAAAAACTCGCCAAGTCGCGGTTCATTTGATAAAGTTGCGTGTAAACGGCCCTTTGCGTGATAAGCTGGGGCATATAAATTAAAACATAATTGTGTTATCGTGACGCCATGCTTTAATGCATTTAGGACGTCGCGACGGAACGTTTAAATGTAACTAGAAAAACAGAACGGGCTTTCAGGAAATTCACGTTATTAAAAATAATAACGAGCAGTTTCATTGGTAGTAACTCACAATCTAGTTATAAAATAATTATATTTTAATAGTTTGTTGAAATAAAGAAGACATAATTCATGTTCGAAGTAGGTAACTATTTAGCCTATCAAGTACGTCAAAGAGATACGATAGGCATACACTTTGGCATTAGCGCAAACCTTATATAATAATTACAGTTCCAATTGTGCATTTGATCATAAAATATCGTTTTCAAAATATCTAAAGACCACAATTTTTTTGACTTATGATTGATGGATATTTGATTTGCTTAACCTCCTAAGACCCAATCTATTTTTAGGACATTTGTAATAGCGACCCAGTGACCTAATTTTAGGTGCATATGCTTGCGGCCCAGAACTTAGAATTGTAATAACATGTTCAAAACATGAAATAAAAAACAAAAACCTCTATATGTGTACTCAGAACAAGTAGCACTAACGATTTAGATATGAAATTTAGAAAAAAAACATGTCCCGTTATTAGGTCGTTGGGCTTTAATTCGAAGAAACTATAATAATTAGTACCTGTAAGTTTTATAGAATTCTTAAGTGTGTTTTTAGATTTGAAGGTTCATATAAAGTCAAAAACGGTTTCATATGTTTTTTTATTAAAAAATAGTATTAGGAAAATTTTTTGTTCATTGATTACTAAATAACTTCTTAAAATTGGGTTATCCTTCAAGTAAAATCAATATTGTTAATCACAGGCTTTAATATGGCTTATTGCAAAAAAATATTATCATACAACGATATAAGAGATCACATCCTTAAGTTAAAATCTTAAGTTTCGTATATATAACTTTTTAACCAGTCTTGTTACAAGTTATTTTATATGTAAGTATAACCAGTCTAGTCAGCAAGGTCAATCTCATCCTTCGGAGGAAGATGTTGAGAAATCTATGGAAGCACGCTGGCGACTTCGAGGTTAATAATCTAAATCCCGTTCGTCATAATCAGCGTCACTGGTTTTGAATTCTGATACGTCCAGGATCACGTATTTTTCTAAATCTTGTTCTTTCAATGTTATAAAAAATACACTCAGTTAATACCCAACACCCTAAAATTAAGACAAGCAATGCGGCCCACTTTTACAACAACAACCCAATGACCTAATATTAGGACATAAAACTTTATACCCAAATTGTGCTTCAATCCAAACACGACAGAAAAAAATATAAGCATAGCCATATAAAGTACTCTTTAAATAATTAGTTTTATATTCATTTATTGCAAAATAACAACCGTTTTCAAAGAAAAAAACAGATTACTACGACGCTTCCTCGTGGCCGCCATTTTCGCCGACATTTACGTGACAACTGACAGATTCTTTTGATTGAAATGTCAAAGTTGACAGCTCATTTTTTGGCTGCGTTCATCACCGACATATTTGAGAAAGTAAAGTTCTGTTTCACGCATATTTCGAACCACCGGACATGTCTTTAGTCTGTGTCATAATTTTAGGACCTTGGGTAGATATTTGATAAATTCATACATTTAATTGGGCCGCAATGAGTACGATCTCTGGTCTTTAAAATAGGTCGTTGGGTCTTAGGAGGATAATACGATGATGTCAACGTATTACCACATAATGAAATGCATTCATCTATAATTTTTTGCAGTGTTTTTATATGCTGCTAAACTGCCACATTTTGAACAAAACCGTGTCACGTAAAGTAAACCTTTGCCAGGCGAGTATGTCCTTTAATCTTTCAATACCACGTGTCGTGGCATATTGCGCTAGCCCGGTTAGATATTACCAACCTGCCGTATTTTCTAAGCCAAGCTTGTTACATAACAGAATACTAACTGTCAACAATAGCCAATGTTTTCACGTCTTCACCCACCATTGTTAAAGGTAGACCCGTCCCATAACTCACGTGCAAAATCAATATGCAAATAGGCTGAGACTGGCAACTAACGACTTTAATGCCAAAAGGTCCAAAGTCACGGGGAACATTATTGAACGTAAATCGTTTGATGCATCAGCTTCATTGTTCGGTGTAGTCCTAACAAGTTGCATCAACTTGGTCTAGCCTTAACTGGATCTTAATTTGAGGCTTTTGCGTGCTATTGAAATTTTGAAATTTGCAGGCAACAAATTACCTGTGGACTCTGTACTGTTTCTGTATGGCTTTACACCTTTAATGAATTTAAGAACAATATCAACTAATTTCGTAATATTAACGCTTTAATTAGTTATGTAGTAATTATGTGTGCTGATTTGATTTATCATTAAGCTACCTAATATACAGGATATCAAGGCGACTATAAAAATCTTGTTGAATAGTCATTTGAGGATTATTTTACAAAAAAAAGAAAACCCTTTTAAGTGCTCATATTACTACCGTTACCTAATTTGCTAGTTTGTTAATTTCATCGTTATATTTTTTATTAGAATTACTCAGACGGTTTCATGCAGACATGTAATTATGTTTACCTCTCTCTCTCTCTCTTGTCGCTCCCTTATGACTGAGGATCGTGGTCATCACTGGATGGCTTACACTTGGTGTGAATGATTTGTCTCCATCGAGTCCTGCCCATTGCGTCCCTTACAACCGAGCAAAACTTGGAGGAAAACGTGTGACGTGGGACGGTGTTTACCTACTACACAAATAATAGGAACTTTAATTTGTAGTAACAACAAGAATTTATTTAAAAGTCGCATTTTTTTTTACAAGCTGTATTTCCAGAGATGCTTTACCTATGAGTCTTTGAATTTAACGCAAACACAATAATTTATTTACTATTCAAATAAGTTACACAGTATTACAGTAATCAAACCAAGGCACTATGAACTACAAAACTTCATACCTAACATAAAAGTTACTGATGTCCCATCATCATGCATGTCTCACATCTGAAGTTGTCATAAATATCACCGCGTCACAGTCAATACATCGAAAATAACTGAGTGCATAAAACACGAGGGTCACCGTTTTTAGAAACGTTTTACCCTCGTAATATTTGTCTATTTTGGTTCGATACTTCCCGTAAATATTAAAAACTACTTACAGTGCGGATGTGTCCATTAACACCGACTCCCCTCGTGTGTAACATCCATTGTTTTTGATTGGTAACATGTTATGCTATAGAGTATATTTATTAACAAATTTACGGTCAGCGAGCAAGTTGTTTACAAGTTCATGTTGATGAATCTTTGAAATTTCATATTATCTCTATTAAAGCCCGATGTGACTTTATTCTCGTTACAATACTATTCATAATTTTTAGCACGATCGATATTTTCATTTACTTAGGTACACATGCTTTGCGCATTACCCTTACACATGCCGAATATGTCAATACATACAATCATACATTGACATAGTATACAGTTACGTCGATTAAGTCCTAAAATACATTTTCTTCTAACGTCTTCAAAGGTTTTGGTGACTCCAGCCACCAGTTGAAATTGAGAGACCCGTGAGCACAGCAAGAACATACTCGTATATCTCAAATTTTCTTTCTTTCGAGGGTTCTACTGAACAAGTTGTACACGATTCAGAACCATCGAAACAAATCAAGAATACCAGTTTTTACTATATTATTGTCGTGGTATTATTATTTTCAAATTTCACTCCTATTTTCAATATAGTTTGGTTTTCTCACTAACGTTTCTAAAATCGGGTAACAACATTGAACTATCTTACAAAAATGGAAGCCAACTTCGACAGCACTTCGGTTAGCAGACATCGCATCGTAACAAGGGAATAACTAAGCTTGGGATTAACTTGGGGGCAAAGTTTTAGTACCACAAAACGGTTAGTTCGGCTGACTTAGCACCCGATACCGAGCCAAAGTTATCTAAGTTAGCTCCAGCTAAGTTATCGTTAGCGTCAGCTAAGGCTGGGTTAAGTTTAACGTTATTATTTCTTTGTCATCCGGGGCTGCTGGTTTGTGATATTAACTGAAATTTGGAATTAGTTGTGAACTAATCTGTCGTAAAAGTTGTCTACAGAGAAGTTTCGAAACTCGTATTATCAAGACGGGCTTACTAAACGGTGCTAGTACCCTACGCAACAGCGCACACCTTGGTGCTCAGCTCCACCTTCTCCCTTTGTTCAAAATCGCTACGACTTTGTAGTCTGTCGTAGTGGCACACACACGTTGAAAAGTCGAAATTGCGTACTACATCCTACGCTCAGTTGCGTGCATTTTACACAAACCACCAATAAAATATAGTTTTCAGGCGGTTTTTGCAATGCTGAAAACAGAAAATCTTTCGACGTTTTTTTGTTCTTTGCTATTACAGGAGGGACAGAAGACGGCATTTTTATCGTAATGTAAGCGGCTTGAAATGAATTGGCGTATTTCTAACACGAATTCAGCGATAATGAATCGATATCGGAATGAACAATGACATATTGTTGTTCAAACTCGAGTGTTTGAAAGTATATTTAAATGAAGAGGCAATTTGTGCTAAAAGTCATAAAAGTCGCCGGGGACAGCGGAGGAGTTGACTGAACACAGCGCCTTGCGCTATTAAAAAGTTTGGGGTTGTTATTTTTGGCTCCATCGATGTTACACCGAGTAAAATGTGTGACAACTTGTGAAACGCAACTTGAACGTAGGGAAGTTTCATTTTATGATTGCGATTTACGAAATTACATGTGCTAATTTGCACGTTTATTATGTGCACTTCTATTATGTACTTTATATATCTCTAACGTAAATAAAAAAATATATTTAAATGTTACTGGATGCAGCTTGGATAGAAAACATCGAAACGAATTATAACTGCCCTATAAATATTACAGACATAATGGGTCGCTTAGAGAGCAATATCTCAATATTATTAATTTAATAAGCCTAACTAAACGAGCGATATATAAGACCAAAACGAGCATTTTTAAGAATCCCTTGCGACGCCGGACAACTTAAAATTTTATTTCTACGACTTTTTCCCCAGCAGTAACAAATTTTATAATTCTTTGTTGAAAATATCATCCTATAAAGTAGGTTGGGTTACGTTAGGTTCCCAAATAATTCACGATTCCAGAGAAAATGCTTTCGATGAATTAATGATGTGAACAAAACAAGGGTAATCCTTTTGATAAACAAATAATAATCCTAGTTTTACATATTGTTGTAAACGAATATTTATCACATCAGAATTTGTACCATTTGGTATCGTATCGACAGAGTAAAAGGTTGAAATTTCCTCAGCCTTACTTTTCGTCGCTTTGAAGAACTATACTTACAAGCATAATGCATATTGATGGAGCCATTATGTTGTTTCAGGTAAGCTCATCTTTCATTAGCCTGAAAGGGTTACAATGTAAGGGTGAAACGGGTAATAAAATTGGAAACTTCGATTTATTGGACTAAGAAAGATTAATGGGTCTGACATTTAGTAACTCGTGCGTGTGAAACTGCTGTCTGGTAATCAGCAAGGAAATGATTTTATTGTACACGTTTTTTTTTGCAATGGTTGGAATTGGATCGTAATAAAAATACAGGACATTTAGTTACGATACCTAAAAATGCAATGAACTTCAGAAAAGAACAACATACTTACTGTACTAAGACTGTAACATACCGAATGATGTGCCTGGTAGTTATTGAATTGTAAATTTAGTACACATTCGTTTAAAACTACGTTTCTTATTGATAAAAATATATGATTTAAAATTATATTTTTGTATGATGCATTCATTTTTCCTGGCTTTATTTACTGCATTTAATATTTTTTTACAAAAGGTGTAACAAATCCGTATCCTATTGCAAATGATTTAATATCGGGCATCCTCAGGGCCTAGTAAATAATCTGTTATTGTAGTTTTGCAACATAAATTACAATAACTAGAACAACAAACAAACATAAAACTGCATCCCTTGGGACCACTTTCATTCCTGTCTAAGCAAGAGCAAAAACTTTAAGTCCGTACTATGAAGCTAATATTATAATGCGGTGTTGAAACATTACTTTGTATTTTTATTCATACACATGCATTTTATATCCGTTCTACTTAACGCCAGTTCTTTCACTTCTCGATACGACGCGACGTCTACCTTTTTCTTTATCTGGTCCAAATAACTGATCCAGGGCCTTCTTCTTCCTTTCCTATTTTTTTTCCTATATCTATATCTTCTGTATTAGATCGTCATATCGTATTAAATGGCATATAATTTTCCCTCTTCGAGTTTCTATGGTGTATAGTACGAGTATAATATGTCTCTTCTCCTCTACTCTTTCCAATACTTCCTCATTTGTAACTTTTTCTGTCCAGCTTATTCAGCATTCTTCGCCAGCACCACATTTCGAATGCCTCAAGCCTTTCTTTGTCTCGTTGTGTCATGGTCTACGTCTCGCAGGCAAACAGAGCAATGCTCCAAATATAAGTTTTAATGAAACGTTTCCTAAACTTATCTAGATACATGGTACTTATTTCTTATAAGTTCATAGCGCCGTAATATAAAATTAAACGAATATAAACCTGTTAACAATATAATACCATCCCACTCCCTCTAGGTAAATATAACAGACAAAGCATTAGGCAGAATGTATAGCTCGCTTGGCTTAATTGCACCTCCGGCAAGGAAATTACTGACATGTAAGGGTTACGTTATACTGTTTGCTTTACAAATTGTCAGTAATGACTCGTGATATTTTAGACGTTAACTTAGATTGAAAGTGATAGTTACAAATGCCATTATCATGTTGTACGTGCTACCTGTGTAATTAAAGTTACGTTATCCAACCGTTTTTAATGATATTTGGTCATCATTCAGTAAATAATTTAGCACATAGTGAGGTACAAATTGGTGCAATGGATTTTTATTTAGCTACACATTTTATTACAGATAAGATCTTTTGTAAAATACATAGACCCAAATAAGTTACGAAATCACATTTTAATTTGTGTAAATTGGGTCAAGTTAGGTTTAAATTCAATTTCGATTCAGCGGTGAGTTTGCTAAATAATGCATATTTTAGGTATGAGCAGTCTACTATTCTGATTTACAAATCAGTAACACTTGTAATACCTTATACCCAGCAAATAATACCTATATCTCAATTTCGTTAAATCCGATGCATAACTCAAGAAACAATTCAGACCAGTCGTTTGTCACAATTTTCGAAATATTGCCTTATTTGTTGATTTATGCCAAGAACAGATAAATTTTGTATTACTCAACACCTGTACCCGCCCCATTATCCGAAGCGCGACACCTACACGGCCGAGACAAACGCTGGCTTTTTTGCATACAAATAGTGTGGTCTGCCGAAATACCTACGAGACTACTTTCGCTAGACATTAAATCAAATCGCCCGCCATTATAGTTAACAGCGAGTTTGCTTTGCTCCTATCTTCAACATTTAAAAGTGAGATTCAACAAGTAAATTCTAGCTTTTAGTGCGCAGGTACCCTTAGAAGCGAAGAGAGTTCCGTGCAAACTTTGTACGTTCACAGCATAGTAATGCCTTAATAATGCCGAAACATCGGGTTTTATGTTTAATCAACGACATTGCAAGAAGTCTACATGTCCTCTTACGGTGACTATAAGAGAACGCTAAAGTCGCTAATTAGAAATTCTATGAAGACTTTTTCTTACTTCTATATCAATATACCTACGTAATTAAATATTGAACACACACAAAACACGTCCGAAAAAAAAGTTTAGACTTATAGGTTTTCCATATTGGGGTGTTCTGTGCTTTTACCGACAATCGTTTTGTTCTGGAAATTAGGAAACGACCAATCAGTCATGCTAATCTTGAAATAACTAATAAAAATGTACATTCCAATTAAAGCCGCCACGATGGTACGTTGCAATAATAATTATCAGTGATCGGGGATTTCTCTGCCACAACGCGGGACTTCAAAGAAATATATTTTTTTAAATCAATATAGTCATGATTATCTCATCAAATCTCGATACAATCTTTTTTTCGGCCAAGATAGCCGGATTACAATATAATTACCATGTCCATATAAAATAATATACACGAAATACCGCGTTGTGGCAGAGAAATCCCTGATCACTGATAATTATACACTCAAAATTTATTAAGGACTGTGTTAGTATTTTGTGGAGTAATTAAGACACTAGCAGTGACTGATTTATTGTGGCTATCGGTGGTGTGGCGTGAAACATAATTTCCAGGCAAGCCAGACAAGTTTAGGTTACTTTTCTTAATCCAATTAAGGAATAATCAAATGTCCTAAATCAGGAAAGGCGGTGAGAATCGAGCTCTATGGGCGCCATGCCGCTGGTCGATATTTAGATTTTAGTCGAATGTTTATAAAATATTTTGCATATTTGGAATCGGGCTACACACGAACATGAATAGGATAGAAAAAAAACATGTAGGTAAATTTAAAAAAAGGGTGTTTGGATTTGAAAATAAGTGTCAAAAATACTACCAGGTATAAATCAAATTTACTAGATAAAAGTGCTGAACTATAAAATTATTTTAATGGAAACAAGTCTCATATAAAGGATGCACATACATTTTAGACTCCTAAGTCGTATCGTAAAAGTCAAGTAGTGTACCCTGCAGGACAAACTTGTTACCACGCGTAATGCACTTGAGACTTTGTCAGCAGCACCTGATGCAACCTCTTGTACAAACAACAATAAAACTCTTAAACTAAAGGTTAAGCCGTAAAAGCAACAATATTACCGTTTACCTTACTTCATTAAACACAATACCTTACAAAATAAACTCGTTACGATATCGATATTTGAAAGTTCAACAGGTTTATTGAAAATTCTTGTGATTGTGGTCATAATATGATAACTTGTAATACTTGATTCATGTCTTGATAAATATTTCTTCATATCTGTAGCTGATACATGAGAAATGCAGAAAATCGCCTTACAAGTAACGAGGCGTCTCCCACGTCTTAATCTAGTCTAGAGTGCCATTCTACAATAATTGTTACTTTACAAAAGACCTGTAGTTTTTAAAATTAGGTTCTGGTATTATCTTACAAAGCGGACAAAAAACAAGTACAGCACTCTCGTCATAAATTTGACTACTTAGTCTAAATACGTAAATAATTAAAAACGCAGGGTTAAGAAGGAAATAAACCAATGGAATTATTTCTAGCTATGTACTGCAAGCTTTTTAAAATATACCATTGATATATTATTATAATTACAGTAACAATAAAGTATTCGATTATAAAGCCTTTGCCTAGATTGCGAGGGTAAATTAAATTTCGCTTGTCTTTCAATCACGGTTAAGAGGATCTGTCTGGAGGAGGATTAAAATGGCGCAACTCAGAGCACAGCTGAGCACTGATGCCAAAACCATTTTAATAATTACATTATTAAGAGAATCAAAAATAAGACCGTCAGTATTTATTTATAATTAAGGATTATTTTTAACATAAGAAGTAATAATGTAGCATTGATAAGATTTATTGACGATGCGTTATGTTTTACGGGAATGTTATGTATTTGTGATGATGTTTTTATTGTTAAATAAGAAATTATGAAATGACACCCATCTGCTTCATCATCGATAAAAAAAACAAAGAAGAAAGAAAAGTATTCAAAGAACACAACTAGTACCAAATGAATACACGTGAATTATATGTTCCGCGCCGAATTATACGGGTTTATTTCGGGAACATTGAACTTATCCCGAGTGTCACCGCGGCATAAGTACTAAGCGGAATAAGACCAGTTTCTGTTCCTGAATTGACAAGAAAATCGTATTACCTTCTAAATAACGTCTATGTTGGTATACGACGTGCAATTTATTACAGAATAGCCGCAAGCTAGACTAGTGACAGCGCCCCGTTCCGCCTACCGTGCCGCGTCGTTGCAAATCAGTTGAGTGGGCGCAGATCCCGTCTGAAACACTTGTATTGTGGACGACTTGCGAAATTTATAAATGATTTTATGTTGATGCGAAGTATATTAATGGTGTATGGTTCGCGTGGTCCGCAAAGGACATTTATATCGTGAGCCTTTATGGTTTCTCAACAATAAGAAGAGTCCGCCCACTGACAGTGACTGAATTCCTTTGATAAATGAAAATGTAATGCATGTTATGAAATTATGACCAAATCAAAAGCAAGCTAAATATCGATGTGAAATTTTTGTTGTCGCGTTATAAACAGTGTGCTGACTTACCTTTTCGTTTAGTAGATGCTGCATAAATATAAAAAGAATAACTATGTAACAATGTGTCTAGGATATTTATTTTATCATCGAAGAAAAACTTATAACAATCGAAACAAAACTGGTAGGTAGGTAAGTACGTAAATCAAATCATTTGCAGTTTGGAGGGAGACTTCAGATCGTGATAACAGTATTTTACGAAAACTTAGTCTCATAAAAGTGACGAATAAAAATATCGTCGTCAACAAATTATCTTTAAATCGATGATCGACCATTTATTGGTTGTCTGCGTTTAATTACAGTCTTTCGCTGGCGTTTTAAGTTTAATATTTGGTCGTTGAACCGACGGGCGGCCAAACTTAGTTACCTAAACAAACAAGGACGGTCCCTAGTCAACAATGCTAACTTAGTGTCGCTTGTTATTGTGTTCGTATTCGGTGCTGTATCGTTTGATTTGGGATGTGGTCTCTCGATGTCTCTCACTGACAATTTCATAGTAATCACGGCGCTTTGTACTACGATGAGAGATTAGTACAGAGTGCCGTGATTAATTGATTTCATATATAATGATCAAATCTTTAATATTTACATACTTACTTCCTTATAGGCACTGTAAAAAAAGTTATGTATGTAAGGTTGTTCAAAAATTATTTAACATAAAGTTCTACTAATAAATAAAAGCTCACTTAGTGTCAATAGCAATATTTCTCCTATTTTATTTCAAACTGTAATACTGTCTTTTAATACCTTCTAATATAATTCCTATGGTGTTGTGAAACATTTACTTGTACCTACATACGTCTAATATTATTTATATACAAGGTTTCATTTTACAGCATTTGAAGGCAATCACTCTCCAAACTTGTCAATAAATATGGACTAAAAATTGCACTACAAACTTCGCCCTGCAGCGCTTTTTGACACGTTGACACCTAAAATTTGATTTAACGCCGTGACAGTAACTAGAGTGCTCTTTTCTGAACTAACACGGGGCTGGCAGGCGCACGCCATCAAATTTTATCATCCCTATTGACAACATTTTGGCGCGACGTCAGTTACCCTCGACGGGCGCCAATAAATGTCGAAAGAAGGGCTAATACCGCGACAGCAATGGGAAAATGTAACAAACATCTTAATCATAGCACATTGAAAAACACAATACAAGTACAATACAAGTACGCTTTAATGCACACCAAAAAACATTTACACAAGAAATTACAAATAAACAAATTAAAAACGGTAGACAACAGGCGGTCTTATCGCTAAAGAGCGATCTCTTCCAGACAACCTTTGGGTAGTGGAGTTTATCCTAAAAAACGTTTAATGAGTAGGTGATGCAAAAACACCTGCGTAAATAAAAATGCGTTCATTCATTGTGTATTGTTGAAATAATCCTTAAAATATTATGTATTTAAAATTATTTCAGTGTACTGTTTTCTATAAGAGAGGTATGACTCGTACAGTTCCAACACTTTACCTCATACGCCGTAGTACTCTAGTTTGTGTAACAGTATTTATGATCCACAATATCGAAGGCAGAGCTAAGGTCAAGGATTAATTCTGTAACTTTACTGCATCATTGACTAAAGTGTCTGTGGCTTCACGAGTGCCAAAACCTATGCGGTATCCAAATTTCCTGCAAATAAATGAATTACAAAAATTTCGATGAGACTTCTAAATCTTTGTAATGAATTATTCAGCAGCTGCATATTTTTTTCGAGGATGTTTTGATATAAATGGCAACAGTGATATTGCCGTATAATTAAAAATTTGAGGATCACTTTTAATTCCTTTTTTATAGATTGGCAACACTCTTGCTAACTTAAGTGGTTCTGGAAATGTGCCTAGCTAAAAACATTCGTTAAAGAGATTCGCAAGACGTTCGGCTGACAAGTCCATATTTTCTTTAATTACTACAATAGACATCTTGTCGAGTAGACGATTTGGGGACCATTTATTTCTCTAATCAATTTCATTACTTTAAGAGGAGAAACGCTTTCGTATTCCATATTCCTTTCGACTCTTTCAGAACAGTTATTCAGCAATTTGAATGCTTCACTGGAATCACTAATACTACTATATCCTTTGCTGTGATCAAAATTCTTGCTAATGTATTTATCTTTTCCTGCGGTTCAGTTATGACTTCATCTGTTGTCAATATTTGTAAGTATCTATCTACTTTATCTCCAAACACGTTTCAGTTTGAGACTAGAAACGTTAAAACAGCAAACAAGAGAAACTATAAGAGTTCCAAAAGACACATAATAAATCTAAAGAAACAACCCCTTGAGAGTCCTATGCAGGCACAATTTACAAGTCTAGTGTTCCCAACAACAGTGGCATAAATTATATTGCTTCAAATTAATTGAAATTTGTTACTCCGTTTTGGCTCTTGTTTGCTCGTGTTTGGGGTATAGTATTGCTTGTAGTGTCTGTTCTAATTTCGTCTCCTTATCGTAATATTAGCGGCGTCAGGTGAGACCCCAGGAATACCTGTATGTGCAAGTGTGGGTGTTTTGAAACTATGTACATTAGCGAAGTACGACGAGACGTTTTGTTGTGTCTAACGTGTGATACCAGTCTTGGCATTACGGGTATTACAGTTTGGTGTTTGTATGTGGTGTAAAAATGTTGTACATATACTTAGTTGTTTGTTTCTCGTGTGTAAAAGGAAAATTACGCGAAATTGTCACATATGTTGCGTCTTTACCTATAGGTAACGTATAATTTTAAAATTTTATTTTAGTTTTATAGAACTTGTAGGTACAAAAACACTTGTACGTTGAAATTTGTACATCATAAAATGCAATTTAACTACTTACTCAAAGATATCCGTATTGCATTTACCAGCATTCCATTTAACTAATATTAATATGACATAATAATTTATTTTATATAAATTTACAATATTTTCGTGAATAACTTACTTATTTTTAAAATACAAACTCCTAAAAATTGTTTTAATTACCATGTTTGTTAACCTCATAATTACTTTTTAGTATTACTCTTCAACACAGTGCCAATGAGAACGCATCTTTAATTAAAATTTAAAAAACTTGCTCCCGTTGGCACTGAGTTGTTCATTGTTTACTAATAAGTAACACTAACAATGAAAATTACCGGCAACATACAATGTTCGTACTAACCCGCGTAATCCCGCGTGAGTAACGGCGGCGGGTGCGTTCCGCTTGGAACTCATTAATTTGCCCCACACACACCGCCCCGGGATTTGTGGAATTACTATTGTTTATGCCACTGTCGACTTAAATAATGTTTGTTCTACATTTTGCTAGCATTATTTTCATTTATTTTGATACATGCCCGAGTTATAGAAGTGTTTGTGATAATTATTTTGACGACGCGGTTGGCGCAGTTCGTAGTACAACCGCCTACTGAGCCGGCGGTCCTGGGTTCGAATTTTGGCACAGGCAAATACTTGTCTGGTGAACTTGAATATTATTTGTTGCTGGGTCAGGGTCATGGATGTTATCTATAAAGTATATTATGTTTTTACATATACCTATTTAGTATTTATATTATTTTATGTATACCGTCGCCTAGCTCCCATAGTACAAACAAGCATTGTTTAGTTTGGGACTAGGGCGATTTGTGCAAGATTGCCTTAATAAAAAAAAATGTGCGCTTTGCAAACAGAGCTGAAGATGACATTTTAATGCGTGTGTATTTTATGGCATGTCTTTAAGCATCGAAACAAAATTTCATAACGTTTTTTACGACTTCTTGCTGAATTGAGCATTAGCTTACAATTTTAAAGCTCTTGTAAAATTTTCGTAAGAACGAAGAACTTTACTGTAATGAATATTTTGTGCTACACTTATTAAGCTCAGATAAAAAAGAACAAAAACAACTGCTGATAAAGATAGCAGAAGAGCTCCATTTTTCCTTGTTTATTTGAACCAACTCAAATAACGTTAATTACTACGCCATTATCACCTCTTCTGGGCCTGTAATTGGACAAAAACTATCTCAAATTGACCTCCAAAGCCCTTTAAATGCTCGTTTTACGGCACTAAATTCTTATTTCAGTTCGAGTACTTGTTATCCTTGGGTTTAAATTGCTTTTTAAACTTCTAGGGCATTATCCACACTCGGTGTTGGAGATAATAGTGATAATAATGCTATTACGGTACCCTGCACTAAATAATATAGGCTACTAATTAACAACTGGAACAGGTTTCGGTAATGTCCTAAATTAAGTTTGTGTATTTACTAGGGTGGTTGAAATGTGACAGTACAGCTGTGAACAATGAAATAGGAGGACAAAATTTGCACTTTCACAAACTGTTGTAATGTCCTTTTATTTAAATATTGTTCGTCCCTTTAATTTTGTCTTTGGGCCAGTATTATTAATATTATAATAAATAATATTGTATAACAGTATATTTTATTGTTACGAGTAAGTTATTGAAATAAATATTTTGGCATAAGAAATTCAGTGATAGATATTAATTTGTAATGGGGCGAATTTTTATTTTGTTGTCGATTTCTTTTTTTTTTTCTCATATTTTAATAAAATTTGGTGAGTTAGTAAAGTTGCTTATTTTGAACAAGGTAAGCCCAATTTCACGGTCCTACAAAATATTCCACTGACTTACAAAAAAATATATGGAATTTGTTTTACTAAATTTCGTATTTTGTACTAAAATTTAGTACTTACAAAATGAGGAGCTCGAAATGAAAAATTAATAAATTGATAACAAAAAAAAAATGGCCCATGGGCCAAATTTTGTACTTAATACATTTTGTGTAACTCAATGGAGAAAAAATTGTAGGACATATCGTGAAATTGGGCTTACCATGGTCAGAAGAAGTAACTTTACCAACTCACCAAATTTTATAGAAATCTTAGAAAAAAAAGAAGTCTACAACAAAATTAAAATTGGGCCCATTTATAGATATCTTTTGTTTTGCAATTGCTTCTATTAAAAAGGAGATAAGGGCGCAATTCGTTCTAAATAATTGGCCAATCGGATATCGATAAATAACTTCTAAGTATTAATTTCCTTTAAATTAGTCTTACAACATTTTAAATACATAAAGTATGAACATTTTAATGAGGTTGATCTTAGCTAAATGTGTACTTAGCAGATACAGTTTCGCAAATTAGGAGCAATAACGTTTAATTACAAATCTATTCATCGCTAAGTGCATTAGGAACGGCCACTCAGTTTTTATGACATTTCCTACAATTGACATGAAATTTTGCATATGTGTGTGTAGTATATTTTTAATTAAACGGTTGAGCCAAGTAAGAAACTTTATTAATAAAAATATGGTGGCTCTTAGGGAATACTAGTTGCGCCCCGTGGTATTACCCGCTCATCCTACGGAGATACAATTTTTTTTCAGGATAAAAAGTAGCCTGTGTATCCAGGGTGTCAGCTACATCCATACCGAATTTTATCAAAACTAGTCTAACCGTTTGAGCCTGAAGAAGTAACAAACTTACAAACACACTGACAAACTTTAACCTTTATAATAATTAGTGTGATAATTTAAGAGGCGTTTCAACACTTCAAAAGTATGTAGCTAATTTGATCTATCAGGAAACTAACCTATTGCGATTGGCACATAACTATGTTACATTAATTACCAACAGGACAAATTTGTAATAGTTCGTTTGGTAATTTTCGAATATCCATTACCTCAAGGGTATATTTGAGTTTATCATGTATGACATTTGGCCTAAGGAATGTCGCATTGCACTTCGACAATCAGTCTCATTCAATTTGCCGGTAGACAATTTGGCAGGCAGAGGCGTCAGCAATCCCAGTAATTGAATCGTGTTTTTGAACAACGCCAATCCGATGTTCTTGTGCAATGTTTGCAATATTGCGTGCGTATCGTCTGCCACTGACATTAGCCGTTGTATTTTATTAATATTGATGTCGGACATGACATCATATCTCGTGATTATTACTTTGTGGACATGGGTTACAGTAGTTGACAATTAAAAGTATGTTTGGAGCCACGCATCCATTAGTCGTATCCATCAGCTCGTTATACTAGTAATTCTGTGCGAATTATTTGTGTCGAAAAGGCCGAAATTTGTCATTTTTTAAATTTCTACCCCCATAGCCGCAATTTTGAAAAAACGGAGACGCTTCACTTCGCTAAATGAGTGGAGGAGCCTATCTGTAGCAGTACTCGTAGTACGAGTTCGGTCGCTGTAAGCTCATACTTAGGGTACTGCTCTAGGTATATGTATAGAAAAGGATTTTGTTTGCAGGATGAGCATTACATGTATGGCTAGTAAAGTTATTTTTAAAGTTGCTGAAAAATACAGAATTTAACATTGTTTTTACTCAGTTAAGGAATATTTAGACACGAAGAATATGCAGTGCAGTAGAATTTAAATTATCATTATGTTCAGATTATTATTATTGGCCTCAAATAATTTTACAATGACAAACACACAATTTGCATGCCGTATCGGCTGAATATTGTTAACCTGCTATATGCGAAAATATTTAACACCTTCTATGTACGCATTCTAGCAAATAAACATTTCTTTCTTTCTTTCTTTTAAAAGTATGCATTTAACATAATTTTCTTGAAATGTGCAGAAACGTACGATGCC
This sequence comes from Apotomis betuletana, assembly GCA_932273695.1. Lineage (NCBI taxonomy): Eukaryota > Metazoa > Arthropoda > Insecta > Lepidoptera > Tortricidae > Apotomis > Apotomis betuletana. The sequence goes on from OW026300.1 coordinate 15,630,306, forward strand.
TTAACGTAGATGTTTACGTGCGACTTGCTTTAACCTTTATAAATAATTTACAATGCCTCACCAAAGCTGATTGGCTGAAGCTTTTAACACTGCGATTAATAAATAATAAGAGAATGGTCTGATACATACTTAGATTGGTGGATCAAGCCTCAGTCAACTAACTCCCGTTCATTTTGTTACGTCATCTTCCTACCGACGTCATACCTACCTAGAGGTGACATCCACGAACGTCGATATAGGCATCTCCAGGGAAATTACTACCGTTGGAGGAGGGCTGTAACTGGGCTCGCCTGGCAACCCAGAAACTGGGTCTGATACATAAGGTATTAAAAGCAAATTGTGGCGGGACGTCCATTTAAGTACGGTGACGCGCAGTTTTTTACGTTGTTTTCGCAAAGGGCGATTGTGTTTATTAGGCTCTTGGGTTGTGAAGGTTTGATGTCGCTTGGTTTGTGGGATGTTTTAACTCCACTTCTACATAGTAATGCTGCACTTTTTTACAGACGGAATTGTTGTGACCTTTTACTTGTGAATCTTATTGTTATTAACATGCTTTAAAGTAATGATTTTAACCGTTATAGATTTAGATTTAGATTTTAGATTTAGATTTATTTATTTCATAATATAAAATGACATTATAAATTACGCTAAGACAATTTACATGCATTTATACTATGATCGTCATAAAGATAAAAATAGGATAATATAATAATAGTAAAAAACATAACAATTGATTGTAACAAAAGATATTACATGTCATTATCATAATACAGTTAAATGTGGTTACAATATAAGAATATCTCCTTGGAGGGATTGTCAATAATTCTAAAAATACCAACTACTAACAATATATTTTATACACGGTGCGAAATACAACAATTATTATATGTTACTACGTCGAATAATTTGAAATTAAATATGTCAAAGTCTCCTTAGAGGATTGTCAACAATATACAATATAAAAACAAAAAACAATATAAAAAACAAAAAATATAAGAAACAAAAAACAATATAAAATGAAATATAAATTATTTATCCATGTACTCATTTACTGAGTATAATGGATTATCCAATAAAAAGTTTCTCAATTGATGTATAAGTAAGAGTATTATTAAGAACAAACAATCGACAAGAAATCTTGATGAGGGACTTGAGGCCGAAAATGTGATATTTCATGCAGTATGTACTTTCTATTAAAATACCTTACAGAACAAGTCATAGGTGGCAGGTTATCAGGCAAATTATAATATGCTAATAGATTTCATGTCATGGCAACATAAGTTTGCATGCCTGGAATCAATTTTTCTTTATTAAATAAATAAATAATAAATAAATAAATATCAGACAACCTAACACAAATCGATGTAGTCCCAAATTAAGCTCAAGAAAGCTTGTGTTATGGGTACTGGATGACGATATACATACTTATATATGTCGGAGAATCGAAACCGGCACCCGAACTACCCCGAACGCAAGCGTGACGTCACAACCAGTCAGGCTTGGGCGCGGCCGTCGGTGCGCACGGGCAGTCTGCTTGAAGAGCTCGTAGCGAGCGGACGTGTCTGTTCGGTCGTACCTTAGTGTGATTATTCTATATCGATTACTGTAAACGTGTTTAATCATCCAATAAAAGTGATCGAGTAATTTCTAGTTCTCGTGTTATTGCTTGAGGCAACCTATAATGACGGATCCTGAAGGAAATGATCGCCCACCGAGTCCTATTCTCAACTCGTACTCGACATCAGAAGTTGGGATACTACCTACGGGCCCATGAGCGAACACGAAGAATGGTGGAACACGAAGCGAATAAAACGGAAGAAAAAGTTTGTGGCTACTCTTTGAAATACAACGAACTTGAAATCACTAAATCAAGGAACAGGACCTACAAGCGATTACCTTATTAAAACACAAAGCTAACACCGTGACGGATACGAAACGGCATGAAAACAAATGAAGATTGCACTGTTTAAATTGTTTTCATTGCGAGAGAAACGGACATGAAAAATTCGATTGTTTACTTTGTATAAATGAGAAATCATCGGTGCTACAACTTACCACCTCGGCGACAAAAGCCAGCAGTCACAATACAAACTACATCGAAGTTCATTGTTTGTATCAAGAACAATGGGACACATCGTCAGTCGTTGCACTAGTGGAAGTGACCCAGAAGCGACGGTCAACTATGACCGACGCGTGCACGTAGGCACCATGGCCCCACAGACAGATTTTAAAAACACATCAGGTCAGTCGTTAACTTGTCACTACGATTCCGATATAGTTTTCACTAAAAGAAAGTGTAGCTAGATGCTGGGGTAGACTTGAGTCGCACTTATTCAGTTTAGTGGGTATTTGTCAAAACAGTATTATCGGTACCCTCCAAGTAAAAGTTGAATATTGCGTGATAGAAATTAATAATCATTTCAAAGAAAGTTTATTGCACGCTTTTGTTACGATTGTTTTCGTAGTGATGTAATGACCGGACGCGTAATTTCGCTAGAGAGATTTAGTGTCGATTAATATGACCACTACACAGTTTACCATTATTGAGGTTTAAGATGTAAAAATTGCGCTATGAGAGTGCATCAATCATACACAGTACTTAGTCGTACTGTTACGGCTGCGTTAATAATCTACCCTCTGTTCATGATTTTCCAATCGTTCTGTAGAATTGAGTTTGTTGACGTCTTGAATAGTTTCTTACACAGTGTACTTTGCTGTGTAGTGTGCTGGTATATAGTTTAACACCTATAACTTCCGTAAGAACTGGTGAGCTTGAGATTCGTTTAAACGATCCTAATGTTACTTTTAACTGTGGTGATCGCTATAGCCTAAAATATTTAAAGTGGTGACACTAATAGGATTAGGAAAATATTAGGACACAAGTATTTGAAATTGAAGTTTGATTTTTATCATAAATTTTTCATAATCGGTAAAGCCTTGGTAATCCAGAAATTATTATACAAAGTAAAGCTTGTTATTTAAGTGCAAATAATGATTTAACCTAAATCTTTTCTTGTATCTACCTACGTCGTAGATTATTTGTTCACATTAACGAATCATAATTTCAGTGTACCTAACTTTGGTAGATTGATTTGAATTTCCTTGTTTTCGTTGGATTGACCGAGCTTCGGATACTGTGCTTGGAGTTTTTGTTTCAGGAAAAGATACGCGACCTCAGCAGCTAACAGCGAAGCCATGAGACGTCTGCTTCAGCTACCGCGGTACAAGACATCACGCAAAGAACTGCGCGAAGGCGAGCGACAGTTGACGTGTGACGCCAACGCACCATATGAGGCAATCTGGTGAGGAGTTCTCATTTTATTGTGATTTGGTTGCCGACGAGTGATCTTTTATGGAAGAGTTGATTTCCAACAAGTTCCGTGGCAATTGGTTGTATAATTCAGTGACTATGTATGACTTGTATCAGTCTAGCTATAAAATTGTTGGACTGTGCAGTAAATCGAGCTACTGAAGCGAGCCTATTAGAAATGTTGACATGTGGTATTGTAAATTGCAAGACCATTTGCCATAAATTTGACTTTCGAACATGCGCGTACTTGCACGATAGGTTGAGAGAAATGCCCGGGAGCTATGTACTATTTGAAGTAGACGAACGAGATAGTGAGACTGATAGGGAGGTTCTCAGTTCAGCTGGTCGACCGTACCGGTCACTTCATTGTAGCCGTAGTCCGGTAGAAGTCGGCATCTGCTCTGAGCCGTCCGTGGATACGCGGTGCGCGGTAAGTGCTGGCGGAGGTCGGGTCTCTCTCGCAGAGACGGTAGACTCATAGGGTTGATTCGGTGATCCCGTGGAGATGCGCATAGTGGGTGGCTAGATTAGGCCTAGGCCACGAATGAGATACCTGTTTTGTCGCACGGATTTTTGTTGATTTAAATGTTTTGATATTGTCAATAAGGCGAACCATAAGGAGGTTAAATGGTGGTACATGATTCCTAATGTGTTTTCTAAGGTAGAAGTTGTAAATAGCTAGTTTGTTTCACAACGAGTAACTTTGTAGTACAATTGCAATTTAAAACGTATTACACTATTGAAAGAATAAGTTATGATACAATTGGTATTTGGTTGTTGGATACCATAATTCGATTTGTATCTTTTGAAATCTTGCGGTTAAAAAACAAAAACTTTCACTTGGTTGTCAAAATGATTTTTTTGATAGTTTAAACTATTTGATGAGAAGAGAAGGTGATCAGTGCTCTGAAGTATATGCTTCAAGTAGTCAAGTAGGGATCGTTCGTGGCAAGTTGCCCTTGGTGAAGTACAATAGGCAATTAATTTAACTATCAATCGGGTGATAAAAGCTAGCTCACTGGATCTAATGATTGGAAAGGTGGCTAGGCCTTTGAGGCTAATGACAGTTACTGATGATGACGTTAATGAGGTTGAACTTGATGTAACAAGGGAACGTGCAGCAGAGAACATACAACGATCTGCTTTGTATTATAAGGCTAGGTTCGACAAGAGTAAAGCTGCTGTTAATGGTTGGTTGGTGTAGGTTACTATGTTTTTTTAAGAAAATGAGGAAAGAAACCAAACCAAATTGGATCCTAAGTTTTAAGGTCCATTTAAAATTAAGTTTTGGAAAACGATAGGTGTCGGCTAAAATCCTTGAATTCTAAAAGAACATCCACGTAATCACACGACAGAGTAAGTAAAGTACCGGATCATAAGGTTCCTGTCGAATTAGATGATTCGTAATTGATTCTTGTGCATCCAGTGAGAGTCGCAGTAACGTTTAAACCCCACATGGCGTTGTAGCGCCTTTGAGCAATTCTATCAGCGTTGATGCGCTTTGTACTTGAACTGGCGTTGTGGTGCCTTAGAATTATTAACTTTTTTGCGCTCTATTCTGGAACAGGCGTTGTAGCACCGTAGATTTAGTTCCTGTAGTCCCTACTGATAAGATGAGCCGTTAGTGCGGCGGCATGTTCACTATCGTTACGTTGGTGCGTTATCGAGACGAGTCGTTGGTGCGACAACATGCCTTCATGGTTACCCTCTTCTTCGTTGGTGCGAAGATGAGATGAGCCGTTGTTGCGGCAGCATGTGCACTATCGTTACGTTGGTGCGTTAGCGAGATAAGTCGTTGGTGCGACAACATTCTTTCATGGTTACCCCCCTCTTCGTTGGTGTGAAGATGAGATGAGTCGTTGGTGCGGCGCCATTTGGTGTTGATTAAATTGAATTTAAATAATTTTGCTATAATTCGTTGTGGAAATTGTAATGATGTGTATGGTTTTCTTGTTTTCCAATTGAAATAAATTCTAGTGTAATTGTTTTGAGGTGAGAGTTTCAATACACATTGTCGCAAGTTCTTGAGTGTGCGTAGTCAGAATAGCCGAGCGAAAAATACTGCGTTGTTATTGTCTTTACAGGCAATCCACACGAGGACGTGTGATACATCAGAGATGGCCGTGTCGGAGAATCGAAACCGGCACCCGAACTACCCCGAACGCAAGCGTGACGTCACAACCAGTCAGGCTTGGGCGCGGCCGTCGGTGCGCACGGGCAGTCTGCTTGAAGAGCTCGTAGCGAGCGGACGTGTCTGTTCGGTCGTACCTTAGTGTGATTATTCTATATCGATTACTGTAAACGTGTTTAATCATCCAATAAAAGTGATCGAGTAATTTCTAGTTCTCGTGTTATTGCTTGAGGCAACCTATAATGACGGATCCTGAAGGAAATGATCGCCCACCGAGTCCTATTCTCAACTCGTACTCGACATATAGATAAAAATATACTTAAATGGGTACATAGGAACAACCATGACCCAAGCACAAATATTCGAGTTCATCACACAAATATTTGCCCCGGCCGGGATTCGAACCCGGGACCGCCGCTCAGTAGGCAGGTGCTTGCAAACTGAGCCAACCGCGTCGTCAGATTTATTAATTATTAATTTAATTTATTAATTTATTATACTTACGTTGTTTATATTATACATGTCTCTTCTCTTAATAATAGAATTGGTAGATAACTGCCTTGTGGACAGGGTTTTTTTACTTTACCTTGGTACACTGCGTGAGCTGTCAGAATACGATTCGCGTTTGCGTGTTATACCTGTCTCGCTCGCTCTAACGCGATCCAGATAAGAACCTCTAAATTTTCACCCGAACACGAATCGGAATCTGTGAGCTCACGGACTGTAATATGCTACGCATTGACGACGCGGTTGGCGTAGTGGTGAGCCGACGGACCTGGGTTCGAATCCCGACATGTGCAAATTATTGAGATGAACCCAAGTATTTGTTTCTGAGTCATGGATGCTCCTCATGTTTTAAGTAAATTATGTACCTATCTATATAAATATGTGTATCGGCGTCTAGCACCCATTACTATGCTATCGACCTTTACTTCTAGAGCTTAATACTAAGAGCTTAATTTGGGACTAGGTCATTTGTGTACGGTTGTCCGTTATTATTTATTTAATCGCCCATACTTCATTGTTCCAACTCACTTTAAAGTAAATTCGACACTAAAGACCCGCCAGACGCACTGATTCGCCAATTGTCAGCTCAAACGGAATTATTTCGCACTCGATCGAATCCAGTAAAAAATGCAGCCAGTTACATCCCGGTTTTTCCGAACACAAATAAAGCTGTCAATTTCACTCGGACTCCCGTTGCCTATTCACTACTTCACTAGCTGGGGTTGGATTCTCGAATCACTCGACAATATTATACTCTTTCGATAGATCGAAGCGCAGTATATAATCTAAATGCATTTAAATTGATATAGTAACATTATTTCATGTATGTGCCCATGTTCACTACACCTTGATACCATAAGAAAACATTTTATTAAAATACTGACTGACTGTTGAGTTTCTTTTGGCTTTCTTCTTGGTGTAGTGTGTGTAGAGTGGTATCCTCTTCAGAACTGGTAGACTCAGACTTGTAAATGCGCCCTTGCTCTTATATGGAAAAATAAAGTTCACTATATTATCATAAAATCTATTGAATCTAATGACAAATGGCAAACATTCTAGGTATATGTTACTTATCTAATTACTACAAACATAATATAAATAATAAACGTTGTGTGTTAACAAAGGAATGTGGAGCTAATATTTCTCATGAAATAGGCTTTACGGGTAGGTACTAATCAACTATTTCCACCGACAAATTAATTCCATCGATAAATTTAACACTTACACGAATCTCCGCCGAACGAGTGAAATGAACTCGAAATTAAAGCCATTTACGGTAACGATTAACGCTCGACATTTCATGTGATTACTCTTTCAGGATTTATTCCGAGCATTGAAAGGTGGAATTAAGTTACCTTACAGATGAATAATATTAATTCATTTGAACAAAAGGCTAGTCTCCTAGTAAATATATTTATATAGTCCTTCAGTTATCCAAAAATATTGTGGTCACGTATTTTTTCTTTTGTCAATTAAACAAAAAAATATATGAAGATTACATCTACCGCACTACACTTCTTAGCCCCCACTTTCTAACTTTGACGAGCATTATCTTTGTAATTGTTTGTTTAATTAACGAAAGAAAAAGTCTCCAACATTCTTTGATACTGTAACTTATAATAATTATTATTGCTTTGCCTAGAATGCTGACCAAAAATGTAAAGTTTCACTAGTGCAATTTTATTTATTGCTTTGGATGGTAGCATAACATTAACCTACAGTATACAAAGTATCGCTCGGCATTTTCGTTTCGCATATAAAACACATTCGTAACACGCATCCGTCATAAATGTTTTTATGATGGCGCCCATCATGTCACTTCATTCGGTCGATATCGAATCCCACCCGTCAAATCTGGGAAAACAAATGAGTACAGCCGCCACGTGTGACCCGAAATATACAAAATAATACCTGATAGAATTGAGAAGGTCAAGCTCTGATATAATTCCTATTGCAGCGTGATGTTTTATTATTTAAACGGGATGTTGATGACTTGATGAGATTGAAAGCAGTTTAATCGCTTTTCGGGGGCTTGGTGATACAGACATTGGCATGCAATCGCATTGGCATTTTCACAAATAGATCCCCTGAATACTGGACGACCGAATCAAGTTCATTGAGTCGTATCAGTGGAGTCGGGCGGGCAATACTGATTCCCGATTCGGCGAGGCCTTGGTATATCACAAATTAATCAATATCTTGGCTTTATCATGACTGTAGTGACAGCGGCATTAGAATTTTTTAAGGGGACCTGTCAAAATTAGATTATTTGCGCTGTTGTGAATTGTATGTCAGCAATATGACTTTGAATAATACGATTACCAAAATAGATTATCTCATCATTTTAATGCGAAAGAAAATGGCATTACGGTTACTTCAAATAAATATATATATCTCTAGAGTAGACAGTGGCGACATCTAGGATAGATGGCAGTGTCAATTATCGAATTGAGGCTTTTCGCATGAGCCGACTAAATCGGAGCTCATTGTTTATCCGCTCCATAGTGAAGTGCATTACGTTTACCACCGTTTTCACTAATTGGTTTAGGCATGAGTTGGATTACGAGATTAATTAATTATTGACTGAGCGAGCAAAGCGTCTCCATTACAGCTGGGCCAAAAAAAGTCGTATGTCTTTTACGTATATCAAAAGATATAACCTTTTCTACTATTTTATTCGATTGCCTGAAGTCAGACATATGCTATGTACCAGTAGGTACTGTACCAATCAAACTAGTGAGGATTTTATATTAGCTTCGGCAAAATGCTCTTCATTTATCATTTATGCATCTAGCATTTATGTAGCTTTTATTGCAGTAATTAAATATAATACATGTCTAATTGATTACACTTTATAGTCGTCGCGTTCGTAATTGACCAGACCTATTTATGAACAATTTTATACTTATAATAAGATAAGTTCAGAGCAACCAAACGTTTAAAACTTCTATAATGTTTTGTTTTAATTATTATCACAACCAATTCTAATGATAAATTGATAAATATAGGTATGATAACAAACATCGGGTTTAATTGGCTAAAATACACCTTTACCTGAAAATTTAAGCTTGTATTTTTTCAAGTCGAGAGCGGATTGGCATTTTATAGGGAATCATACATATAACAACAAGAAACCAAAATTAAAATTAAGGTACATTTTTTAAATATTTTATTACATTAATACCAGCAAATATGACTTCATCGCTACTACTTAAAACAACAAATAATTACTCAAATTATCCATTACTGTATTTTATATATTTTTATAATCACGCATCACTTAATAAATATATTATTATCGTCGTATATAGCTCTCTTGTAGTAGGCCCATATACCTAATCTTCATATTAAGAGTTTCATAATATTCGATTCAGTTCTCTCTACCATTTTCCGATATTTTATTGCGAGTCATATTTCTACACAAAATAACTTCGTTCGATCCTCGCATTGAGATCTCGTATCGAGATTGTCGGTCGGTATTGGTTTTTGATTGCCTTTCCGTAGGTGCGTTCGTATCTGGGTAAATAGGTATTTTATTTTTATGTAGTTTTATCTTTAGTGTCGGTCGGATAAGTGTTCTAATGTGAATAAGAATTAACTGCTGAAAGCTTATTCATTTGAGCCATTTTTCAAATGGGGAATGTTAGAAAAAAAAGAACTGAATTTATCTCTATAGTTAGGAATAACCCCCCTCGTTCCTAGGAAAAAATACAGTGTTTCTGTAAAATGTTTTTCCCGCCTTGTACTAATCATAACAGCCTCCTACTTCAAGCCCCCCTGATGGGCCCCGGATCATATGGGGCTCGGTATGCACTAAAACGACCTTGTACGTGTTAACCCTAATAAAATATACCTTTCCTTTCGGTTTTAGTTTGCTTAAGCATGTTTAAATACGATAACTTATTATTTATAAAGGTCGTATATTTTATGACCAAATTAATCTCTGAAATCAACCATTAAACTAGAAAGTAAAAAGTTAACCCTTCTCAATAAAAAGTTTTCGTTCAGCGAAAAGTTTGCCGTTTTTCAAGCAATATTTATTGGCTATAAAGCAGGGCAGGTTAGAAGCACGGAGCTGTAATAAAAATAGGCTCCGAGGGTCAACTCTTATGGCAACTTTATAAACTTTTACTTCCCAAACTGTAGTTTTCACGACAACGTTATTTCGAAGGTAAGAACTTTTATATACTTTAGTTACTTTTATATACTACTTTAATAGGTTTTTGTGGGTCATCAATCAAAAGTTTTCACTCAATCTTGCGTTGCTGTCCTTTGTTATTCCGTAGATATTCTTCAATCATCGTAGACAGGCTTAATTTTCTTAAAGCTAAATAAGGCCTTGGTTAGTTTTATCCTTAATTTGACACAAGTTTTTTTTTTATGATTATGCTGTACCTTTTTCTTATTACTATATCGGTTTTCAGAAAAAAGTTCCTGTTGTCTGTAGAGAATTCAAAATTTTAACAATTATCTGTGCCATTTTTACTAGCTATCAGTAAATCTCACAATTAGGAATTCCTATTCATTAAAGAAATAACTTTTAGAAATTACACGAGGTAAGTATTAAATGGCTATGTAACGGATAGGTACCTAAGTTGTCATTCAAAATATCTATGAAAATTTTGCTCGCACCTAGCATTTGAATTTTAGCGGGCTCATGATGGTTGACGAGTTAAAATATCAACATATCAGCCGACAGACGAGACGTCCACAGTCGGAAAAAGGCCTCACCCAAAGTTATGTACAACGAGCGGTCGTTCGCCGCTGTCATCTAATTGCTTCTCGCAATCTAAAGCCGGTCGTTGGTCCGCTGAGTCTTCTCGTACGCGGTCACCCCTCAAGAACCTTTCTGCTCCAACGGCCATCGGTTCTACGAGCAGCTAAAACTAACGAAAGCTTTATTATTTATCTATTTAGAGACCATCAGGCCTGCAGTCCGGTGGTTGTTAGCTAAACAAATGACCTTTGGTCACCGATCGTGACCTGATAGTAAATCGCGCATGGCAGGCAATAATTACCAAATCCACCGCGCTGTACCCATTTCCAGTTTATTTGGAAATGTCAACAGAGTAAATAGACTCGGAAGCTTTTAATTCCGAGTATAAGGGTAAATCTACCACCAGTTGCGAGTCGCACGGCAGTTGGCTGGGCTCCAAATTATTTAAAAAGAAACCCCGTAACGCGCTCATTTCACCGGATCACGGCATAATACTTGTTAGTGTATTATTTTTTATTAAACTAAGGGGTTTCACCGTAAACTAGATTAACCGGATAAGTTATTTTTATTAGGCCTCACTCAAGGTTAAAAACTGAATAAGGTTTTATGCAGGCTGTTGAACCAAAGTTCACGCCTATCTACACATGCCTATTATAAGTTAGAAAAATAAATGTTTCATTTCAGAATTAGTTGCAAATAATTTAAGCCCAAAAAAAATTTCGAATAGCTAAAATCGATAATTGTGTAGGTGTACCTATGCTGTATAAGTCTGTGATTTATGATGTATTTATCCATACATATCTCAAATGATTATATGTCGATATAAGTTGAATTAGGCTTAAATACATCCCAATTATAGTAACAAGCGTAACGGCGTTAATCAAGATTAGATGAAACCGCAGAAACCACTGACCGCCTGTAGTCGCTTTCTGAGGGTGAGTGGACATGACAAAGGGTTGCGGATTGTGGCTCCACGATTTACCATAATTTAAATTATAAGGGAATTTCACTGGCAGGCCCAACTTCGCTAAATCAGTTAAATAGTAATGATTAATTACAGGCGTGATTAGTGATGGGCCGCGAGAATATTCCCGTTCCCGAGAATATTCCCCTGGGGAATATTTCCGGAAATTTCCTTTGTTCCCGAGAATATTCTCCAAAATGGGGAACATTGAACTTTTCTTAGTACTAGAGAGAATTTTAGTACCAGAAAGTTATAATTTGGCATGGTTATACATATAAGTCATTTTGACAAATTGGCAGAACAAATTCTTGGAAAAATACTTTTTTACTTTACGTCCCCCTATAATAAAGTGGTGATGTCTTTTTTTTCTTGTCTTCCCCATGGTGTGATATGTCATTGGATAGGCCTTACAGAATGTTGCAGGTTTGTTGCAACAATTTTCCGATTTATAGATCTGTTTGTGAAATATCAAACTTTAAATTGCAAATTTTGGGAGTACTTGGGTATTGGCTATATAAACGCTGCTAGGGTAGGCTTTACAAGTTTACGAGTAATAATAGTCAACCAACTCATAAAGGGTACTTAGAGAAGTAAAACTTACAACTTGTATGACTTTGTTAGCAGTTAGCAGAAAAAAAACATTAACACTGACGCGCTGCCACAAAACAATTCATCTGGCCCAGCATGACATATTTTATGAATCTGCAATCAGATTGGTTTCGTGTTTGTGTCCATTTTACGGTAGTATGATCTAGTGTTTTTGTTGGTAGGTTAATTCAGAAGCTTCTCGCCTAGCTACCTCCTACTCCAATAACACCATGCTGCAGAAATAATTCTAAGAGCTGAAAATTTCTTGAACACAGGTTATCTTCCCGCAAACTCATTTTGTAATGACACTGTTGTAGACATAGACTGCGCAAAATTTAAATCTGAAGCAGACACATATTGAAGTTGAGGAAGCAGTTTTCCAAATCGAAGACGTGTACAACACAGCGCAACAACTTCGACCAAGATTCTGTTCAGCTATTACAAGGAAGAGCGGTAAGTCTATTAACGGATTTGAAATCAATGCATGTGTCTTCTCTTGGCTGGTTTTGAAACTACTGACGGATCAAATGAGGTTACCGACCAGTCGGTAGGATCTAGCTGCATTTAAGAAGATCTTTGAAACCAGAAGTTGGCCTGGAATCTTTAAAGACGTCAAGCCGCGCGAAAGACAGTCGGCATGATTTTCCGCTACAGAGACATGGCAGAAATAATCCACTGAAAGTGCGCCAAATATGCGCCTCATTGATGGGGCGAATAACGTTTCCAGCAATAAGTTACGGTTGAATCCGAAAATGAAAATGAGAAGATGTCTTCTGATTCCGTAAAATCTACTGAGGAGTCGAAGACTATAAGATAGGGCCTAGGGGAGAAACCGAACAGAAGGGAAACAAGATTGTTAGTCTTTTGATTATTTTAAGTCAACTTCGGAAACGATGACTAAGATATAACTTTGAAGTCACAAGTGGAGCTAGGACAAGCGGTGGCGGCACTCAAATCAAAGCAACTACCAAGAACAGAAACATGATAGCTTAAATCCAAAGTGATGAGACGATGACTACAAGAGACACTCTCGGAGGCAGAGCCCCCGTAGATAATAAACACAACTTTGAACTTCAAGTCACGAGTAGATTTACGAAGCGGAGGGCTCGGGGGGGATGAGCCCCCGCACCAAAACAAGACTTCTCTTCTTGATCTTGTAATATATTTGTGATAACGGCTATGGAACCCTGCCTGGAGTTGGCTAGGATCCAACTGATTAAAGAAAAATAATTTTATCAAATATTGCAAAAGATTAAATGCTGATATTCACTTTTTTTCATTTTATGTTTCTGGCAGGGTTTTTAAGTAATGAATTATGGCATGCCTGTCTTTGGTACTACTATACACTACCTATTTAAAATACTATTGAAATAATAAAATAAATAGATACATAAAAACGATAAAAACTAAATAAAATACAATTATTTTGCTAATTGCGTTGACAACACACGTGTTTTCTCTATTCCTTCTCTATCAGAAATTAACTTGCTTGTCTCACTGGTATTTATTTTGCCATGTTATTCCTGAGAGCAATTTAAATACTTGCGGAATATTCCTCGGAAACAATGAGAATATTCCCGGGAACATTGAGAATATTCCCGGAGAACAATGGGAATATTCTCGAGAGCATAGGAAATTTACATTTACAGCTGACTTTTTATATTTTTTTCTATTGAATTGTTAACCTATTAAATAGATAAGCATTTACTGATATAGAGAATGCCATAAAATAAATGTTATTCATATACAAATCCTAAATTCCCCTATATTCCCCTCATAGGGAATGTTCCCGAGAATATTCTCGCCTGGGGAATATTCTCGGAACGGCCCATCACTAGGCGTGATAGCCGTCGAAGTAGACATTAGCTGAGGAGTTTAGTTTTTATTTTGATTTTGAATCATAGTCAAATAACTAAACTAAATGTTTCATATTGACTGACATTTTATCACACATATCGATGTCGTTAAACAAATAAAAGAGAAGATAGACGACATGTCGTTTAAGGATGTCAAGGAAGTGGCTAAGGACGTTAGATGGAGAAAACTACGTACTTCATCAGCAACACTGACAACTCTTAAATTTTTGACGATGATCGATGTCGACTAAAATACCAAAAAGTGATTCTGTCTTGGCAGAACTAAACTTCCTAAAAAAAGGCGAAACGTTAGCAACCTTTATTAATATAATCACTAAATGAATTTAGCTGTGGGTTAAAGAGGTATCTGTTTAAATATTGTTATTAAAACCAAGGCAAATTAACCCACTGTTTCAAACGACGGAGTTACACGGCACACGACCCACATTATCTCTCTCATTATGGTAAACAAGGTTTGAACGATATACTTAATTGCATAGTAATTTGCTGTTATTGCAAGTATCACAAATCACGCTATAGCATTTTTTTATTTTCGTCTCCCACGCAATCAAAAAACTAAACTGCCTTTAACGGACTACACAATTCAATTTCTTAGAGCTTTTCAAGTTTTTTACGTTTGAACGAACGAACGTTTTGCGAACTACTATTATACATTTTATTATTTACTAATAGGTGGGTGAATATTCAGCGCTTGTAAAGCGCGTTTGCAAATATTGTTAAAATAGATGGTTGTTGAAAGTCTATTATTTATGTACCGCGAAGGCATTTCCGAGTGCGATCCTAGTTAGATCATAATTAAAACCACTGGCACTTCCGTTGTGGTAATAATCGAGAAAAAGGAATGACCGAAACGCGCGAACCGCGCGGTTCGAACGGAGATTTATCCAGGTGCTCGCAACTTCGCCCGTTTTCTTTTTTCATTTCCGCAGTCGGCTAAAAAGTATCCTATAACTATCTTCTAATGTCCAGCTCCTTGTTCCAAAATTGGTTAAATCCGGTCGCTATTTCGGCGTGATGAAATAGAACGAAAAATTGTTAACCACCAGATGGCGCTGTTTGGCTGGCGCTATAATATAGTAGTTGAAGGTGTACATGCAGTGCATCTCTGGTGGAGTAATACAGACGTTGAACTAGCCATTTAGAGGTATCGGGGTCGGTTCCTGGAGACCACGGTTAAATACACACGGATAAAGTAATTAATAAATTAGGTGTTCATTTACACATTATGACTGAAAAACATTAAAAAACAATCATTTTCACTAGATAATGCCTAAACATATCTTATTTCAGTACAAAGTGGTGACCATAATAACCTACCACTGCAATACCATAATGTGTATTTTTTTAACACATTTATTTCATCACTAGCTGTGCCCCGCGGTGTTACTCGCTCATCCCACGGGAACACTTCACACACTTCAAATTTATTCGGGATGAAAAGTATCCTATGTCCTTCCCCGGGACTGAAACTATCTATATACCAAATTTCATCTAAATCGGTTCAGCGGTTTAAGCGTGAAGAGGTAACAGACAGACAGACACACTTTTGCATTTATAATATTAGTATGGATATGTTAATACATATCCATATTATGTGTGTTCAAAAACTTTTCAAAACACGCCGAAACAAAAGTGTGCACAATACCAAAGTAGTCTGAAACATTGTACCTACCAATTGTTTCACACTGCCTCTCTCTGAATGACATGTGCATGGACTCTTGATTAATGGAGTATCCGTGTTACAAAATGTGACGTTAACTCCGCTTTATTAAATCATAAAGGTTTCGAGCTTTTCACTCAGTCCGTAACGATCATTTGTGAAAGGTGCAAATGTGCGGTAATTTTAAATGAGTTCCGTACCGTATGACACCTCTATTATGCCGTTGGAAATAAAAATAGAAAGGTTATTGTTATTAGTTATTAAAGAATCCACTATACTGCGATTTACAATTTATTGTGTGAAATTGTTTTTGTATTTGTCTAGAAGTCAACATCAACAAGCTTTCAAAAACTTTATAATATTATTTTGAAGACTCGCTTAAAATCAAAAACAGAATTTCTGACTGAATGGAACGCAATCATTGCTCTTTGTAGCGCAAAGTCAATTTACAGGGGTAAAGCTTTGAGGAAACTCCTTATAACCATCCCTTGATCTATTCAGGTAAGGGCGTTATTATTATTCATATTTTACGGCGAGCATTCCGTGCGCTAAGGCATTCCACTCACGACTTGAACTTTTTCAATAAAACACCGCCCCTAGATATCGTTCCGAAGTGCGGTCACGCAGCGAGCAAAGCGATTTTATAACTTTATCACAGTTGGGGGAAGCCGATACCTGGAGTCGCTAAATTTAGGATCAAAACCCGCAGCAGCCCCAAAACTTCTGTCATTAAAGGCCCACATAATATTCCGTGCGTAGATGTGCGTGCGATGCTCCTAACTTTTCACTTCAAAGCGGTATTCTGTCTAAAGTTTTGCAATAGCAAAATGGACCAGTTTTCACAAATTAATATTACTGTTAAACCTCACACAAGCAGTATTATATTGAGTATGGGTGTAGTTCAAAGTCCCGTATTTGATCACAAATATTAACATAAACAGCCAGTAAAATATAATATATACGAGTAAGCGACGGTTCAAAATTGCGGCTTTATTAAACGGAGTGTTAACGAGATCCAATGAAGTTTTTACTATAGTCGTTCATTATTACCATACGTCTCCGGAATGTTTTCATAATAAATCTTAATAAAAGCAATTGTACGTCTGGATATGTAATACAAAATGCTCATTAAGATAAAATTACAACGATCATTCATCACATTGGCTTCCTAGAACTCATCAAAGCATTCCAGCTGTCATCGTTTGACAAGAAAATCATTGCTAAAGACGTCAAAGCTCCGCCCAAGAGATCGTCGGCGACTCGAGGATTAGCCGTAAATATTTATAAGTGCAATAACGCCTTAATACCTATTCATAAGTGAAAATTATTATGCAAATAGTGGCAACGGGGCGGGCAGTAAATCCAAGCGAGTCTGCTCGAGCCTTAATTGCCGTTCCAAGTCTGATGTACTGCGCTCCGCTGCCACGTAAGTGTTTGAGGCTGATTTGTGTTGAATGGCATACGGATTTACATAACAAGATCCCCTGTCTGTCTAGCGCGCACTCGGCACAATCATCCGTCTACTTCGAATTATTGTCCATCACACGCTCCTCATTTAAGCTTAAATCCCTGACGCAGAATGTTACGCATCCCGTTATCATTTGACATGGGAATTCCATTTACATTTTATTAATCACCGAAACAAAAGAGGCATAATATGCGACTGCTGACAGATATGAGCATTTCAATAATTTTTTACACCAAAAAGCGCTAAATATAACTTTATTAAAATATCTTCCTTTTGCGATGCAATACTGACTTGGTTTTATTGACGGCCAGCTTAGTTTTCAAGACTGTTTGAGAAAACGGTCAAGTTGTTTATATTTTTAGACATTATAATTATTAAAATCGGCAACATCAGGTCGTAATCACAGTCTGCGGATACGAACGGCGAGCTCTAATGCTAACTTTGCGCTATCAAAACAGACTGGCGCCACCGCCCACGGTCGGGTCTCGACTCAACCCGTGCAATTGCAAGGCCTATTACCGCACCTACCACTTGTAACTTGTATAACTTCCATACCTTCCACCACTAGGCACAGATACGGCCTGGGAACAAACCTCGGACCTGTCGCTACACCGCGCGTGGGCCGACACTTAATAGCCTTTTAATTTTCAACACGCGCTTCTCGACTCAGCGGCCGTATGGGAACCAATGCGCTGTCATATGATCCGCGTACAACTCGTAATCGCCTCTGAAATTATATTTACGGTATAACCCCACGTCGAGTTCAGGTATTACCACAAAGTTTGCAAAATAAGGTCCGTGGGCGGTTAATGCAGACTAAAAGCCTTTACACAGCGCGTTTGCTGACACGATGACACGACACCAGCGTGTGGCTACTCGTATGAATATAATGCATTCAAATTCTGTTTTGATACTCCGACCAATTTGTAATACAATGGCTTTTACATTGTTAGCCATGTAGTTATTCCCAAAGGGTTTGTCTATTAAACACCATGAATAATAACGTTGGCTATTGACACTTAACCAAGTTAAAGGATCGTCTAAATATAAACGGGGATCGTATTCTATCTAAATAGTGTACATTAAATATCGGTTGCTCTGCTAAATCACGTTGACGTGAGTGATTAATCTTTGAAGGAGAATGCTTGTCGTTAGTCGGGCAATAAAGAGATAACAAAATAAATCAAAGAGCTATAAATATGGCGGGATGAGCGATCAGTCCCAGAACTGTCCGATTCGATAGAAATTTACGGAACTTTTTATAGTCCTAGTATGGCACTAAGAGGAGTATAAATAAATATAAAAAACAGCACTTGGTTATAAATAATGTTTATCGCTTTTAGAGGAACCAGTTAAACGTTGTTACTGTGTAAGCTATCTAGATCGGACTGCCTTTTCAAGAGTTTTAATAGACGGCGCCGCTACAACCATAGCTGAAGTTGCGTAACTACAAATATCTATGCCATTTAAAAAGTGCAGTTATACAGTAATGGAATATATACGGGAACTTATTAGAGAGGAAGTAAAGCATCGGTACTATACCAGTCTCGTAACCTCGACGGCAACGATGGAACATTAAAACTTGCCGATGCTCACGTTCAATGTGGGTGCTGTCTTCGGTTATTATTACACATAATTCAGGAGTGGGAATGCGGTGCAAAAGTGCAATATCCGCGACCGGGGCTATAACTGTCAACAGAGGAATGAATCAGTGGCGTATAAATCGTAGCGGCGACAGGATCGTGCTCTGAACTCGTGCAATCGTAGCCTGATTTTATTTTATTACTATCACTGTGGGAGAAACGCAGCTGTCGATTTGTTTAGTCAAATGCATTAATGAGTGCCCTTCACGCAATCTATGGCGCACGATTAAATATTATTCCGCCCCGATCGACCTCACAGATTAAAATACACAATGACAGTTTTAAAATCGAAAGTCCTTCTCGATACCCTCCGATTGTTCGATAAAAAAACATGTCACGTGTGACTCATCGATTTTGAGCTTAGCTCTTTTGACTATACAAACATTTCGGAATTATGCAAACAGGAGGTCGCAGGAAGTTGAGCTCGCACACGCACGACATTGTCACTGATACTCGATGACAAAAAAGGCATAGTGAATGACAGGAGACAGCATTCGGCTTTTAGGCATAAATCGATGGCAAAAATTGTGACCTACACAACTGCCGTTCACAAGATGTTTTTATCAATATTGCACATTGGTGATAGCATGTTTTTCTTCAACTAGTAGGTTTTTAAGGACAATTTGGCAATTGTCGTCAAGCACACTCACAAAATCAACAAGGCAACGTTGATTAACAAATTAAAACTGTTTAAATTTCAAAAATGTGAAATCAAATATATTATTTTCTCCTGTAGGTACACATACAATTTCAGATAATCCTTTTCGCGTCTATATTTCTGTTACTTACCTAGCTAATGTAAATAGTTGAGTGATGGAATGTTTTTCTTCAACTAGTAGTTTTTAAGACAACTTGGTAACTGGCGCCCAGAAAAAGCCTACAAAATTACAGCGTTGATAACGTGTACACGTTTAGTTAATTGCATGACACATTTTATTTTGTAGTCTTACAATTTCATAAAATCCTTTTTGCAGCTAGCTGTTCCATTTCGAGGAATTATTATCAAAGAAATGTTCACGGTCATCAAACGCAGGAGATGTGCTTATTCTAAGTCACTTGTCTATTCCGGGGGACCACCCACCGCATGTGACTGTTATTTTAGGCCGCACGTAATTGAGTTGTTGCGAGCACCGAACGTCGACCTGGTATACGCGTAATGTGATGTTTTACATGGGAGGTGAGAAACTTATCATAACGACTAATAGACGACTGATTATTGTCTGTTATTATACGCGTGCCATCATATTCTGACATTTTAATAACATTTTTAATAGTGGCAGCAACGGACATAGGTAATAAGTAATCTAAAGGGAGACAAAATAGCACAAAACAAATTGTTTCATCTATAACGTATATTATTATACAAAGTCGTTTTTGAAAACATTTGAAGCTGTATATAATACGCACCTTTTTGATATTAAACTTATGTACGTTTGTTATTCAAGGACTCCAAAGTGTTGCAATGCTGTAAGATTTTTTGGTCAACACGTCATTATTATTTATTTAGCGTCGGTTATCCAAAGAGAACCGATAAACATCTCAGTCTAGTCGTCTGAACGAAGCAACTAGATCATGAGTTTGTTATCAGTTATTGACTCGGTGGAGATTTTTTTTTCAAGAAAAAGAACTGATAAGTGTATTTAGGGCGTACATTTTGATAAATTTTAGATGTGACTTAACGTGTTCATAAAATATATTTGTGAGGAAAAATAAATAAGATTGGTTAAATTAACCACGAAAACTAAACTGCGCTATCATTATAATTATAGTTTATTTCTCTATTGGTTTATGATTTATTTTATTTAATAAATGCTGTAGCAACAGATTTTGTGTATATATAATTCGAGAAAAGGATGTTACGGCGTGCCGGCGAGCGCGTTTGCTCGACTTGGCGGGGGCACTGCCGTGCCCCCAGATGAATAATATGATATAAAAGTAGCTCTTTGTCCTAAAAAAATGCAATCCGCCAAGAATTCGTGGGCGAAGCCGAGAATGAGCCCTAGTTGTCCATAAACTTTCCGAAAGTGGTAAACGAAAAATTTGTATAGCGTCACGCATTACGTATTGTCCTCATGATATAGGTACTGTAATATTTAACATTTGGGTATAATAGGTGAAGCCTTTATTCCGTCCCCAGCACCGGCATTGTGGAAACATGATTAATAGTCTGTGTAGACACGAAATGATACGTTATTCTTTACCCCATGTGGGTTTCAGCGTTTGATGAACAAGGGTTCGGGTGGCGGTAGCAGAAGGCAAGTTTTTATGAAATACAAATTACTAGGTCGCAAAAACCAGGGGTCTAGATGTCTATAGTGAAAGGTATCAATACTGCCGTGCTAAGCATAACAGCATTAACTCACATTGAGTATCACAATAAAAAGGTTTCACCTGTGAACTAAGATGAGTCTTAACTAAGATACGAGCTTTTTTTGGTAACTTCGATGTTACTAGTGTTATGCTTCGCACGGCAAAATAGGTAGAGAAACATTTGTGGGTAATTCACAATAAAACGAATGAAAATTTATGAAGAGTGACCAACGACAAAACCCCGTCATGTATGTTCGAATGTAGCTACGTTCGATTTTGCCAGCGTCACTTGACGACTTTCTGCAGGCTCATGATGGTTGCATTTCTCACGTGATAAATAAGTGACAAAGCAACCGTCACTTTTTGACTAGTATGTGAGTGAGAGATGCTTTGTCACGTACTTATATTATAGGTCCGCTCGCTGGTAGGTAAAGGGCAAAGTCTAAAATTCGAGGGTTGCGTGGTCAAAATCGGTAAATTGTAAAAATTGGTCTTTGAAATAAGAACTCTATGCACACTACATACTTATAGCTCTTATTACAAAGATATTTTATCGACTTTAACCAAGCAACCCTCGTTTAATAAGGTAGGTTCCTACATGACACGTTTTACCTTAGAAAACAGTTAAAGTCCTGAATGCAACTTGGGAGTCGAATTTGTGAAAATGAGCTACAGTCTCCACAATACATACAATTACAAGTGCTATGAAGTTTGCCTTATTTGTAAGAAAACTTTAAGAGAGGTGTCAAAAAAATTAAAATAAAAAACATTGCGAACATAATGTATGTCTTTTCTTGCCTAGCTGTGTATAATAAATAAGGAGTTATTTGTAACTTAACAATCGTTCCTACGTTACGTACCTACTTCATTAAAATAATAATACGTTTTACATTTGTAGAATAAAAAAGGTTTCCTGGTAAAGGAGCTTGTGTACCTAATAACCGCAAATTTATCGCTATCGGGGTATTAATTGAATGCGGTCATCCGAACGGATTCCTTGTTTAGCGTAATTTCGCTTTGTTACGAGCTCAGTAATGTGTACGAAATTAAAAAAGGTTTGCTTCGCCAGAAGGTATATTTCTCGTAGTTTACGCGAAAATCCTTTCAAGGAAAAGGTGAACGTCATACCGTATAATGCTGCCAGCGAGAGGGCTCAAGAAAGAGGCACGTGGTAATTGCACCAAAGACAAGTGCCTAATAGCCATTAAAGCCTGTTATTATAGATACCATGATATTATAATATGTTTTATGTAACTCTAGGCCGTAAGTGGGATTTTCCGCCCGCTACGCGGAGAGAAAATCAAACTTCCTGGCCAAGGTAAGACGTAAAACTTTAGAGAAACCACGGGGGGTAATTTTTAAAGCCCCAGATCGTATATGTATGCCCAAACACCTGCGATCTGGGACATTCATGAATTCACCGCCCTAGGTATGTAACGTATAAATTATTACCTGTCTTCTTCAGATTATTTCGAAATGAGCAATACCCACAAAAAAAGTACGAAAGTGTGTTTCTTGGCAAGTAATATTTTTTCCGGCGTTTTTTTTTTAATATTTTACCCGGCGAGCAATGTCACAACTAACACTACCTAATGATAAAATATATCTAGATTATTAGCTCTGCCATTTGCAGATTTATGCCATGTACAATCCATTATTATTCATATTTAAATAACCAAACTTCGCGAATCCATTGTTTGTATTCGGCCGCCGAGAGAAATTTCGCAGGTATGACTTCACTCCTGAGTCAATACACAACCTCAGGATAAACATTTGCTTTTACTCACTTCCTTTGTTCTCTCGTACTTATTTCAAGTGCCTGTGAAATAAGGCTTAATTTATTTTCTATAAAGCTGCAGGTGCATATTAGCTTCTAGAGCGGTAAGCTCGTGCAAAGCTTTTATCGATAGAACAAAGTGTCCTATTAAGCTCGTTCGATTTTCATTGGAAAAGATGCTTATTCTATAATGAAAACTGCGAGAAAAAGTACAACTTATCTTGGAGTAAAGTTCCAAAGAATCTTAAAAATAATCAAGGTCTTTTTTTATAATGTACGTATCTATGTTATTCGTTACAGTAGAAATCAATGTTATTAGCATCTAAATAATAAGGTAATATTTGTTTTACAGTATGTCCACTATGTGAAGAGTCAAATCAGTATAGTCTTTTGTATGATAACGAATGATTTTATCGATTGAAAAAAAAAACATAGGCTTGTAAATTCAACAACTTAAATTCAGTAAAGTCATTATGTGGGTACACGCCACAATTTTGGGCCGCTAAGGTGAAAAGCCTTTCAAATAAACAATGGAAAGATCGACACACATAGCATAAGGAAAAATTTGGAAGGTTACTCGGGAGTTAGGGTGACGGAAAGGTTAATGCGCTGGACCGGTAATCCAGAGGTACCGGGTTCGAATCCCGGTCTCTTCCATCAGGAAACTCATTTCAATTTTTCTTTGAACTTTGATCTTTGTTTTAATAGTTCAAACTCAGTGTTTTCCACACAACATTCAATACAATTTCCAAGTGACCGTGCGATGTATGTACGGCGTATCATTATGAGCAAACCGTAACAAAGCACTGCACTGCACAGACGATATTGTTCAATAATTCTGTTATCGGAATAAGCCACTTTGGCTCCCGGCAGCGGCTCCCGTAAAGCGTGTAGACATAGTCCGGGCGCCCGATAACTTTTATTGGCTCAATTATGGCCGTGCTATGTCATGAGGAGGCGGCGATGGACCCTCAGACTACGGCGTTAAGCCCCCGCACCATCTATACCTACCATCTAGTTATTGAATCCTATTTAAGGATGCTAAACCAACAGACTTTGTAAACGTACTGGCCTGTGGCCACTCAACAATTACAGAAGATAAAAATCAGAAATAGACTATAGAAGTTCAGTTGATAAGAACTTTTTGAGTTATTTCATGTTTTCTTACGTATAAATAGTTTTCGTAATTTACATACATAGCCATGTTTTCACTTTTAAAGCTTTGAATTGAACCTCTGATTTTAGGAGCTTTGATTTGGATTCACCGAATTTAGATAACCAATGCGTTAGGCAATAGTGGATGTCTCGTTCTTTCAACGTTTCTTGGGTAGGTAGGTATGTAAATTAGAACAAATTTTTAAATACGCGCCGAAGCTTATATTAATAATCATATTCTATGCCTACGCAATTATTATAATTATTGCCAAAATCAACCTAGACAGACCTAATAAATTGTGATAGGTGTCTGCCTTAAAATCATCTTTGGCGAAAATAAAATCAACTATCATTAACTAGTTTCGATTAGGTAGTGAAAACTTTCGATTAATAAAACTGCCTTTATGAGTGCAGAATCTAACTAATAGTATAAATATGTTAAAAGGTTGCGTAGTACGTAGTCTAATGTAATAGTTGATATAATGTACTTAACGTTTTATAGGTATAACACATTTTTTTTTATTATCAAAGTTTCTAACCTAACGTAACTCATTGTAATCTAACCTAAGTGGTCTAACAATTTACAAGTTATAGATAATTAATTATAGAGGAAAAGAAAAAAACGCGTTATATAAAACATTGCAATAGGTCAAAAAACGTTATATCAATCGGCTTGCGCCTATATTAAAAGCATCAAATTACAAGAGATTGCAAAATGATGTTATGAAAAGATCCTTGAGAAAACAGAAGATGAATATCCCTATAACAACAAGCAATTGCAAAATTTAATTTTAGACAGACGAAATTGATTGCAATCTGCCGTGAAATCATCTTTGCGGCGAAATGTCCATTATTACGCAATATCAACAAAGATGTTTCCGTCAACTTAATTGAAGTGACATTACGCAGCTTGATATTACTTATTTATGAATACGCCGAGCGATAAAACAACGCACCACCGGCATTTGTTTGCCCGATTTCTGCGAATGAGTGCAATTAATTATGACCGATGTCCGTGCCGCCGCGACGTCTTTTTGTTTTTCGCGTGCCATTTGTAGAACAATGCCGGCGAGTGCGAGTTTTATCTCGAAACAAACAAACGACGACGCTTGTCCACTTTTTGCTCCACCGGCTTTTGCCCTTGCACTTTTTATCTCCGATTTATTAGAACATTTTCAGATATGTTCCTGCGGCTACATCGCTTTAGTCGTGTTAAGTACACTATTGCATTTTCAACGGCTACGTTAATGACATTCGCGATTTATTATTAAGACCCAATTTTACTACTTTTCTATAAACGTGTGACTGAGTTATAAGACGATAGTTACATTGTTACAAGTGTACTCTATTTACATATAGGGCTTTATTAAGACCCAATTTTACTACTTTTCTATAAACGTGTGACTGAGTTATAAGACGATAGTTACATTGTTACAAGTGTACTCTATTTACATATAGGGCTTACTTATAGATTGTCTGAATCTCCAACGACTACGCTAATGACAATGACGTAAATTATTGAGACAGATTTTAACTACTTTTCTATAAACATGCGACTGAGTTATAAGACGATAGTTACATTGTTATAAATGTATTATTTACATATATATAGGGTTTACTTATAGATTTTTTGAATTTTCAACGACTACGCTAGTAGTTATTTTTTGGGCACGCTGCCCCATTTCGCTCGATACGCTCGCTTCGCTCGCTCTCGCTCCATGGTGCGCGTGCCCAAAAAATCTATAAGGTTGTTAGAATCTCGAAACTATTATATATATATATATATATATATACTCTCAAGTTCATGAAACATACTATTCGCATATTTCGTTTCAAGTTTGTTGCACGTACATATTGGTAACATGAAATTCATAAAACAACCTCAAAAATTGCAGTTGGATGTTGTTTGTTCTTCGCACAATAAACGCTATTACCGTCATGGTGTACTTTTACCTGATACTATTCGCTGTATAATATGCGGTCCGTCTAACTGTGGAAAAACTAATTTGATTGTTGGTCTGCTGCTACATGATCAAGGTCTACGCTTCCAAAATGTATATATATATTCTAAAACCTTGTTTCAACCT
This sequence comes from Apotomis betuletana, assembly GCA_932273695.1. Lineage (NCBI taxonomy): Eukaryota > Metazoa > Arthropoda > Insecta > Lepidoptera > Tortricidae > Apotomis > Apotomis betuletana. Next base: position 15,656,500 of record OW026300.1, read on the forward strand.
ATGTATCAATATTTAGAGCAAGTTTTAAATCTGGTTCCCTCAGTGTCATTTCAAAAATATAGTGAAAATGAAGAAGTAATAAGTCCTCATACGGCTGATATTAATTCAATTATGATATTTGATGATGTTGCATGTGAAAATCAAAATAATATACGAGATTATTTTGCAATGGGAAGACATAAAAACATAGATAGCTTCTATCTGAACCAAACGTATAGTAAAATACCTAAGCAGTTGATAAGAGACAATGCTAATTTAATTATTCTTTTTAAACAAGATGATGTTAATTTACGACATGTTTATGATGAACACGTGGGAAGTGATATGTCATGGTCCCAGTTTCGTGTAATGTGCGGACAAGTATGGAACGAACCTTTTAATTACTTAGTTATAAATAAAGATTGTAATAGAAATTCTGGATGTTATAGAAAAGGCTTTGATACATTTATCACGCTAGAATAACTGTATACATAAAGAATAATGTTAACGTGTAGAACTTATTCGTTAATATGAAATCATCTAGATCGGACATGAATAATAAAATGAACGAGGAGAAAATATTTAAAGAAAAAGTACTCCGATCTGCTGCAGCAGTAAGAAAAAAAGTCAAGTTTCTTCGTGATATTAAATCTAACAATAACATGATGTTGAAAACAATGTTAAAACCAGTCACAGATCCCCTTAATGAAATGGTGAAAAAAGATGATAACAACCTAAGTGTTAGTGACACTGATTTTGATAACAATGGGTTTAAATGGAATAAGTCAGTAAAAACATTAAAATATAGTCCTTCTGAAGATGGAAAAAGAGAAAGCTTAGCTAATAAAACGCTATTGGGAAAATCATCGGAATCTGATATAGATGATAGCGAATATGAATTAAATGACGACAATTCTAGTCAAGATGATTCTATATCACATGAAAGTATCAACCAAAATGATTCCGAATCAATAAACAATGCTTCATTTAAATCATCAAATTCGTATGCTTCTCCCCGTGAAGATCCTACCTGGCAAAAACAATATTTACACATGAGCATTCCTTTTGGTGTACGAATGGTGCATGGTAAACTAACGCTAGGATCTTATCCGATTTCTGTGAATGATAAAGAACTCAAAATAGGACAAGAAATGTATTGTTTAACGCAAGGATTAAACGATTTATTGTTTAAAAAAATACCTGATTTACGAATAATAACTGAAGACGATATGCGAATATATAAAACATTATTATTAAAAACAAATGCACATAGACGTGACTTTGATCCAAATAAGCCTATAAAAAGCAACAAAGGCGTGAAATATTTAAACATCGTAAAGCCACTTTTCAAATTAACTAAACATCGTTCAGTAAGCGAAGAAGTACATATAACCGGTGATGGTTTACCGGTAATGAAAAAAGTGAAAAAAGACATCTCTTATGTGTATTGGGACGACCCGAATGAATTAGTAGAAAGATTGAAACTGCTAATAGCATCAAGGGATGCTGGCAATACAGGATTAGATAACGAAATCATTTCTATTATCGAAGAACTACGCGAAGCAGGCTTAGTAAATGATATATAAATGTAATATAAACGTAAATTTTTATCAGTTGTAGTTTGACTCGCAAGTGACAACAATACAAAATGAATATTGACAAATTCGGTCACCATGTCCATAAGCGTTTGCGTGCTAACGAGGTTTCTGATCTCAACTACAAGGCTTTGCTTCGAACAAACGGCGCATGTTTTGAAGGAAGTTTACAATTAAAAGGGGTTGCAGAACCTTTGTCACCCGATGATGCAGTAAACAAGCAATATGTTGATCAATATATTCAAAACATGTACGACAAGAAGTATATAGATTCTTTATTTAATACTATAAGTAATCAAATTCAACAACTTACGTCTCAGTTGCAAATAAACTTTTATACAAATAAGGAGATAGATGAAATCTTCAAGAATATAAAAAATGGAAAAGCAACAAATAGTGAACGAGATCCATCGATCGGCAAGAAAAAACTTTAAGCGAAGATCGGTTGTACTAAAAGGAATTGACGATTTATGGCAAGCCGATTTGATTGATTTACAGAAAATTCACACGATTAACAAAGGAAATAAATATATATTAACTGTTATTGATACATTTTCTAAGTATGCGTGGTGTATACCTATTAAGTCTAAAACTAAAACATCAGTAAAAAGTGCATTCGAATTAATTATGAAAACAACTAAACGCAGACCTAAAAACTTACAGACGGACTTAGGTAAAGAATTCTATAATAATGAATTTGAATGCTATTTAAAATTTCTGAAAATTCATCATTATTCAACATATTCAATCAAAAAGGCATCAATTGTTGAAAGACTAATAAAAACACTTAAGATCAAACTCTATAAATATTTTAGTTTCATTGGTAACTATAAATGGGTTGGTAAACCGTTAGACGATATAGTGAAAGCATATATAATCATACTGTACATAGTACAACAAAATTTAAACCTATTGATGTGGATTCCAATAATGAAAAAGAGGTAAAAAAGAACATTTTAAACTCTCAATCCAAAGTGAATAATAGTAAGTTGAATAAATTTAATATCGGAGACCGTGTGCGTATAAGCAAATATAAAAGTAACTTTTCTAAGGGTTATACACCTAATTGGTCAACTGAACTTTTTACAATTAAACATGTGAATAACACTCGACCTGTAACATATCATATTGAAGACCAACGGAAAAACATAATATTGGGTACCTTTTATGAAGAAGAACTTCAAAAAACCAAGTATCCAGATATTTATTTAGTAGAAAAGGTGATTAAAAAAAAGGGCAGTAAGCTGTTTGTTAAGTGGTTAGGGCTAAGTGATAGTGAAAATAGTTGGATTGATATAAAAGCCATTGTTTAATGTTTTTAATAAATTGACTTTCTTCAAACGAAATTTGTCATTATAATTCCTGATATGAAAGGGAGAGGACTTTTAAATAGTGCTATTAATAATTTACCATTTGAATTACACTTACCTGGTTATAATTATTGCGGACCAGGCACGAAATTGCATAAAAGGCTACAAAGGGGTGATAAAGGAATTAATGCGTTAGATAACGCGTGTATGAAACACGATATAGCTTATGATAAATATCCTGATTTAGTTAATAGACATCACGCTGATTTTGAACTTTACAAAATGGCAAAACAAAGAACTAAATCGAAGGATGCCGGAATAGGAGAAAAAATAGGCTCATGATTAGTTAGCAAAGTCATGAAATCTAAATTAAAGGCAGGCGCAGGTATAAAATCGTTCAAAAGCTTTGTATCCAAGATACGCACCGAGTTAAAAAAGAATCCTAAATTTAAAGGTTATAATATCATGGATCGCGCGATTGTCGCCGCTAAAAAAGTTTTTGCTAACAACACTAAGATACGGATACCTCGTTTAATACCGATTCCAAAAACGGGAGGTCTATTACCTTTAATTCCTATTTTTGCTGGACTTTCTGCGTTGGGATCACTAGCGGGAGGAGCTGCTGGAATCGCTAAAGCTGTAGGTGATTACAAAGCTGCAAAAAAGAACTTGACTGAATCAGAACGACATAATAAAATGATGGAATCTATTGCATTAGGAAAAGGATTACATATTAAACCATATAAAAATGGTAAAGGTTTATGTATAAAAACTTCAAAAAACTAAGTGATAGGTTACCCAGACGTGCTCTTTCAAATATTGACATCTTAAAACACTCTACAGAGATTCCACATTTTCGTGGAGTTTATATGAGAGACAGTTTACCAAAGCGTCCTAAAAGAGTAGAATGCGGAATTGTTAACTTAGACAGTTCTAAAAACAATGGAACTCACTGGGTGGCCTATGTCAAAGACAACAGTTATTGTGAATATTTTAATAGTTATGGTGACCTTTCTCCTCCGTTAGAGCTAAAGAAGTATTTAAAAAACAACGATATTTACTATAATTATAACACATACCAAAAGTTTAACACAGTAAACTGTGGGCACTTATGTCTTAAATACTTAAAACAATATTGGTATAAGCGTTTAAATACCTACGATCAATAAACAAATCATCATTCTCACGATGTCGTTCACTTTGTCTATAACTGGATCATCTTCAACTCTGACAACAAACCATTCGCCAGCTCTTCAACTGGATGGAGAATATGAGTGTGGTCTGTTGTATATATCAACATTTAATTCAATACCCAATATAGACTACAGAAACAATAAATTCTATTACGGAAAAAACAAAGCAATTGAGATTCCAGAAGGATCATACGAGCTTCAAGATATTGGTGATTACCTTAAGGGACACCTTCAAGGATGTTCATTTTCACTAACATGTAATAATAATACCTTAAAAACATCTATTTTATGTTCTCAAAATATTTATTTCGATAAAGAGAGATCTATTGGAAGATTACTTGGTTTTGGTTCAGAAGCTATTCAAGCTAATATATTAACGGAATCTCCTTATCCTGTTTCCATTCTGTCTACAACCATAGTCCGCATTGAATGTGACATAGTGAGCGGTTCATTTGTTAACGGAAAACCTAGTCATATAATTCACGAGTTTGTGCCTAATGTGCCACCTGGTTATCGACTTATAGAAACACCGAAAAACGTAATTTATTTTCCTGTTACTCAAAACAGTTTAAGTTCAATTACAGTAAGAATATTAGACGTGAACAATAATTTGGTTAATTTGCGCGGTGAAGAGATTCAGATATACTTACACCTTAGAAAAAAATGATAGACTTCAATAAAACTTCACTCCCAATTAAAACCAGTGCTAGTACTCATCAAGCAATCAAGCAAAGAAGACCTAAAGTGCAACTCACAAAACAAAATAAACAATTCCTTCAAAGCATAGGTCTAATAAAATGAGTATATTAAATTTAACAGAATCTTTCACCTTAGATAACTCAATAGAGAGCTTTTAATATCATTCGTATAAGCCGTACGTAACAAGTTTTAATTTCAATGATGAAATACGTATACCAATTAATCAGCAAGATCTTTACGTACTACCATCGGCGAGTACTTTATACATAGAAGGTACTATAACTGCATTCAATAGAGAAACAAAACAAGAGGTGAAGTCTGTTCTTTTTACGAATAATCCAATACTCCATCTATTTCAAGATATCCGATACGAACTCAATGGAATCGAAATCGATAAAATTAAAAATGTTGGGGTTACAACTACTATGAAATCTCTTGTATCCATGAATGAACTTGAAGCATCGATGTCTAAGTTATGGGGTTGGGATATCAACGGTACAAAAATTTCACATGTATCATTTTCTGTGTCTATACCTTTAACCAAAATTCTTGGATTTGCTGAGGATTATAACAAAATAGTTATTAATTGCAAGCATGAACTTATTCTTTTAAGATCTAATACTAACTTAAATAGCGTTAAGTTAAATGCGAATGAATATATAGACAATATTAGTATCACAAAAATAGTATGGCGTATGCCGCATATTAAGGTATCTGATCGAGAAAGGTTGAGCTTACTCAAATGTTTGGAAAGAGATCGCGCAATTCAAATAGCATTTAGGAACTGGGATTTGTATGAATATCCTCTCTTGCCTGAAACGTCTAAACATTCTTGGGCTATCAAAACTTCATCTCAAATTGAGAAACCGCGTTACATTATAATCGGATTGAAAACAGCACGAAAAAATGATGCCGTTAAAGATATAACACACTTTGATCACTGTAACTTGAGAGATGTTAAGGTTTTTTTAAACTCAAGCTACTTTCCTTATGAAAGTTTTGATGTCAGTTTTTCTAGTGAAAAGTTTCCTATATTATACGAGCAGTATGCAAAATTTCAACAGTCTTACTATAACCGTGCTCAGGCACCTTTGCTCAGCCCTCAAGATTTTAAAAAAATTGCTCCCTTATTTGTGATTGACTGTTCACGTCAAAACGAAACCTTAAAAACCGGTTCGGTTGATGTGCGAGTTGAGTTCGAGTGTGAATCAACTATACCTCCGCAGACCTCAGCTTATTGTTTAATTTTGAATGATAGTATTGTCGAATACAAGCCTTTAAGTAATATTACGAAAAAGATATCATAAATAATCATAATGCAAGACTACATATTCGTCGATCTTCAGGGATTTAAGTGTACTAATAATGAATTCATAATAAAGGAATTTGCGCTCGCTACAAATGAATATACTCAAGTTTTTTTGGTAAAACCGCCATACTCGTTTTCTCGACTATCTCCAAACGAAAAAATACATATTACGTGGCTAGAAAAAAATTGCGGTATTTTGTGGCGTGAGGGTTTTATTGATTATCGTGAATTTCAAAGAATCATTGTAAACTACTTAAAAGACAAAAAGATTTTCGTAAAGGGATTAGAAGAAGTTCAATGGGTTAAGCATTTGACTCCTGGTTCTACTGTTTTAGATTTAGATGAGAGACAACAATATAGTTTTAGACATTTGTATGAAAAATATTGTATTAAAAGTGATGCCTGTAACTGTGTGCACCACAAAAAATATTGTGCTTTGAAAAATGTTATATGTATCAAGAAATGGTATTCAGACAATATTTTATGTTTTTTTTGTAAGTAAATGAATAAAATTTGTACTACTCAAACTGTAGTATTATTTAATCATCCATCATACTCCATATGTTAGTACCATCCACGAAGGCACGACCCACCAATACAACTATTAGTAATATAGTTTATTTGATAGTATGAACTTCGCGTTGGTGGGTGCGCTGTTGTCGTGCATGGTACTGTCTGTGTATACTAAGGAATGAAACCACGAAATATTCAAACAAATTTATTTAAATTCTACATTAAAATAATAAAAAAATTAATAACCGACACTATATCCACACAGTTTTTTTGAAATTTTATTAATTACACTGCACTGTCAATAATTTCGTCGAATCCGTTGTCTGCAATATATTGCGCGCTTAAGATCACGTCTTCGCTTTCCGACACTTCTTTGTACTCATTATCTTCCAAGTTAATTATTTGAATTTTAACTAGCCTGTTGCCCTTTCCTGGCTTTTTATTAATGACAAACGATGGTGGCTGCCCTGGAACACTTCGTTTTTGCACTTTGTTCTGGATTTTGGTTTGCCTTTTTCTAGTTTTCGGCTTCTGTGTCGCGTTCGCTATCTTATTCACTAGGTCGCTGTTGACATCATCATCATCATCATCTGGAAATGGGTTCTGAGCAAACACCTGGGACAGAAATAGAGGAGTATCGTCTTCAACGTGATCCATTTTGCTGTAACAAAATCAAAGAAAACATTATTTAATCTGTCGATTGTATGCTAAAATATGCCAAAAAATATATTTTCAACATATAGGTACTCAAAGTTTAAATTAAAAATATAACTGAAACTTACCAGCAGATATCAGGTGAAAAGCCTCGAATCGTAAGGCTATAGGGTAATACTCGTATCACTTACGTATTTATAAATGAATCACCTAATTAGTTTGAAGGTTGTTTATATACTCAAATATACGTCGATATCCTCAACTATAGAACAATGTATTTGCTCGGTTTATTATAATTGAAACTATACCCTAAAGGAAGCGTATAGGTTTCGTTTATTATATCTGCTTTGCATACATTTAAATTTTTGCAAGCGCATCAAATCTCAATGCAAAGCTGTGCAATACAATTCATTGCACTTGGGATCATGTTACTACTAGGTGCGCTAATTTGTTATGCAATTAAAAGTTACTGGTTGTAACTTGTTTTAACAAAATATCGGTATTTTAAACGTACAGTCAAGTCTAATAATATGAATATGTGAGGAAATAAAAAATAAATATACATAGGTACTATATTATTTAGACTTAGCGTTACTAATCAATAAGGTTAAGTTTTAAATTGAAAGAAAAAACGAAATTATTTGTTTACATTTATTTCCATAAATTGTACAGGGTTAAGTAGTGTTAACTTTATTAACAAACCAATAAAATATACAAACATTTGAAATCAGATGAGCATGAAATTATGCGGGATGTTTAAAACTAACACAGTACACAGTTTATATTAACTCTCAAAATCATCTTTAGTTAATCATACAAATAATACAGTATTTTCTAGTAATCTTACTAACCAAGAACAATGACAGCTATATAGGATCTTAAATATTAAGTATCGTAGTGTGCCCCCATGCTCGTGTAGATATTTTATCAGCAGAAATTAATCGTTTGTCGTCATTAGAAGATATTGCAATTTTGTTTACACTTTGTGTAAATATTTCGTGTTTAATCGATCTAAATAAAATATATATTTTTTTAATAACGTTACCTTGAAACAATGCTCATAATCTAACATTCCTAATTCATGTATAACAGCCTTTTTCACACCTTTAGCTTTTTTAATGACATCATCGTTAGTTTTAATACAGTAAAGTTTAGAACGAAGACCTACAAATTCAATTATATATTTCTCACCCATTTCATCCTTGAAAAGTCCTGGTACTTTTTTGTTCTGAATAGGTAAGCGATGCTCATTGTTAGAGCTGTAATTGCTAGTGTCAAAATAAGGTAAAAGATGAGTTTTTAAATCTCTGTAATAGTTCTTGGTTTGTATATGATAAATTAAACTATCCGTATCTGTATAGCACATCTGTAATCGATTTCCATACATGGGCTTAAATACTGAATAATGAAAGTCATACATGTGACTTTTCGACAATTATAGAACCGTAAAACCGATATATATTGGTTTATCTAAAATAATACGATCAAGGTTCATCTGAACTGCTACCAAATTTTCGCTAAAAACTGATGCACTGTGGAAATGGGGACTTGCGATTAATTTTTCAGCCTCGGTTTTCTTTTTAGTTAAATTCGTACTATCATTCCAGTTGTTAACCAATTGAACGTTAATTTTTTTGAAATTATTTTCTAACGTTTTTCCAAATAAAGAGTTAATTAGAACCTTAAATAGGTCTTGCTCGAACGTTGAGGTGGCTTTTTGACGTAACTTTGTATTAAGGTCGATATACTGTTTTAAATAAGAATCTTGTAAAAACGTGATAACTCTATGTATTTTTTTCAATTTTAATCCATGTTTAAGACAGGTTTTCAGATAAACATAATGAATAACATAAAAGTATTTGTCATGCAAATTAGGTACAAGTTTACTTTCTTTACCTCCTGGGGGTATACACTTTTCAGGACAAAAAGGTAGGTCGTTATGTTTGATATGAAGGTCTTTAGGGTATATCAAATCGACTTCCAATATAAAACCGTACTTAGCATTGTTATCGACTTGTGTAATATCTAAAACATCTATTTCACGTTGATCTAAAAACCTGAAGTTTGATAACGGTAAGGACTGATACATGCTATACCCATATAAGTTGTTACAGTCTATGTAAATAACGTACGAATCGGGTAACGACGGGTCGTAATCCGGTATATACTTGTTATTAGCTTTTGCATGTCTGTGAGAACACAAACAGACGCCACCCCGAATTCCGTTTTGAATCATTGATAACATATTAAAATCAGTAATTAGCTCTAATTCAACACCGGTTTTTAACAACATCGCGTCAAATGACAAGCTCGGAGATGTCAGGTAAAAAGACGGATCCAAACTGTAATTTATTTTACAAGTCTCTCTAAATTTTTCAAAAATATCTGTCAACAGGAGGACATCCGTTTTGAGATACAAATCTGTATATTCTCCTAAATTGTCGATATTAAACTCTTTCCATACTGAACACGCATGCTCATAGTCCTCTTTGGTAATATTTTCATTCGAAAGAGAACTATAAAAACATTCTTTAGATGGAAGACATTGCTCACTATAACGCTCCCAATTATTCATGTACTCATAGGGATAAACACCTTTACGTGTAAGTAATTGAAATTTAGTAGACTCCGGAAAAAAACGTCGTAGATGATCAAAATCTTCCTTTTTCATGGTTTGTGTTAATTTCTCTAAACTGGTACCCAAAAATTTAAATGAGTCCACAAAACGAAGCTGAAAAAAATCGTCCTCAATAGGAATAAACTTCGTAAAGGAAACATAATTTTCCTTAGTTTTCGCAATTAGTTTCATCGTACCGCTCGCCTCACCTAACTTTTTTATAAATAAATGAGCGTCGTATCCCGATAAGTTATGAAAATATATGGGAACAAAAGATGGACGTTTAAATTGTAAATTGCAGTAACTGTGAGTTGCACCTCGGTAACAACCAGAAATGTGACAGTGGTCTCTAACTCTATCCGAAAACAGGAAATTATTACATATATGGCATCGCGTTGCGCTAGTGAAATTTATTTCATCATTAAGATCAAATTGGATCGGGACATTTATATACAAAACTTTTTTTATTTCTGCAACATCTTTATAAATCGAATCTACAAACTTGTCTACACAATCAATACCACGGTATGAAACGTAACGATTATACCTAGAATCAACTGAACACACAATATAATACGCAAACGCAGCAGGCGTGTGATGTTGTAAAATGTCTGTGTTCACAGTGTTATGAGTAGTACAGTCAGCATCACAATCGCATTCACCCGATCGCTGTAATAGTGATTCAAAATCAGCATATATTACAAATGGCATGTTTTGCTTGCGCTCATAGTTTTTAAATTTAATAACTGTACCCTTTTCTGGCAGCTCCGTAACTATTCCACTACACAAGTGATTATCTAGTTGTTCTTCTTTCGTGAAAAATACTAAACACGTTTCACAAAAGTATAATTTTGCATGGTGAGCAGTGACTTGACTCCTAACTAGTCGACACAAGTCCTTGATCAAACAAAAATGCGAACTAATTCCGTTTTCTAATAATAACAGGTGAATAGTTTTTTGTTTTACCTGGGTGTTATTTTCTGATTTATAAAGCGGACCTACTATTTTACTATTTTTTAACCCAAAAATAATAAACTGCAGTGTTGGATTGTTTTTTTCAAATATTCTGATTTCATCAAATGTAACCGGGAAAGACAAGCCTTGAGTGTTTAGTACGTCATTAAAATCGGGATACGAAGTTACCCTTTCAGGGTGTTTTTTAGCAGGGAATAAAGCCGCAGTTACACACCATGCGAAACAACATTGATCTTTGTTCTGGATATTAAGGCACGCTTTTTTATTTTGTATAACTTTCGGTAGTTTGATATAGCTTGAACCACGCAACGGTTGAAATTTATTTATATTAATTTCCAAGTGAGAATTATTTAAAAAAGCCCAGCCGCTATCACGCTCTTCAAATTCCTCGACTTTTTTTTTTAAACAATTTACAACTTCTGTGAAATAACGATCGAAATCAAAACTGGTATAAAATCTTACTTTTTGTGCCAAAAGATTTCATAGATTGACTGTTATTCTTAAATAACATAAATATTCCATAAAATTCTAAGTTTACTTTTATACAGGTATGTATCTGAAGTGATTTATTTAAAAGAGTACTAATTTTACCACGAATCGAGTTCATAAATATGTCAATAGAACTTGTGACTAGGTTATTTTCTGCAGAAATTCGATAAGTTGCAAAGCGATTACGAAACGCTGACTGAATCATTACCACACCGTCACCGATTTCTTGAATGCAATTATTTTTAGTTTTATGTTCGTTACTACGTAGATGGCCTACCCATGATTTTTTTTCTACAGATGTGCCACACGATACACAATAAGGCATTATGTCGAACAAAAAGAAAAGTGAAGTGAAACAAAAAAAAAATAAAAAAAAAGAAACAGCGGAATAAAACTTAAATCTAATTTAACTATTTTTTCCGTGTGTTAGGATAAAATGAAGACTCGCTGTCTTTAAACACTTCGAATGCGGAACTAAGAAGCGATTGACACTGTTCCCACTCTACAGATTTCTCATCGCACTGCAGTCTGAGTGCTACCAAGGCCTTCTTCTACCGCTCTAACGCATCTGCCTCTGCTTGATGATCTTCTATTTTATACACTTTAAGGTCGATGAAGAAGTCACCTGGTCTGATAACGGTGCGACGCGATGTACCGGAAGACACGTGGCTAGAGAACGATGACGTAGTAGACGTTTTTGATCGCTCGGATGAAACAACCGCACACTTTTCCTCGTCGCGAATGATTTGGAATAGATCCGTACCACCCTTCTTGCTAACGCTGTGAACAAGAATAATATTTTAAACATACGTAACTTGTGGACTACTCTTAAACTGATAATAATAACGTAACTTAGTATGTGCACTTAACAGAGATATCTATCAACATTTAGGTACACCGCTTTGAAAATTTAGCGCTAGGTATAGCTTTACTACGTAATCTTATCAATACCAAACCTGCATAAAAAATTAAGGGTGCATAGTGAAGTCTCCACCCCACACTTGCGCTACACGAGGATTAAAATACCCAATCAGTGAGTGAGTCTTACAGCAAATATAAAATAATGTTAATTACCTTGCAGTTGTTTTCTTGCGCTTCGATGGCCCAGCAGGTTCAACAGCACCGGCCTTTCGGGACCTTGCGGTAGGGATAACTCGTTCAGGCTCGTAGCTGTATGAAATAAAAACATATCAATACAAATGATTCACGATTCTTATCCTTAGTAATACAATGTTAACATACAATAAAAAAAACTACCTTAAAGAATGCTCTCGCCGCTTGTTCTTATCCTTTGAGCACTTTTTATTCAGCTGCGGTGACAGGCTTCGGCTTCGTGAACGGTAGGACAGCTCAGAGTCGGACCTAAAAACACTGTCAGTTAATATTTTGGACGAAAAAAAATAAGTTTAAAATTAAATTAAGACACAAAATAAATTAAATACTCACATTATGAATTGATGCGGCACTTCTACAGAATAACACGATAATATAGTAATAGCACGGTCGAGCAATAATTACAGGAATAATTGTATCGTCTAATACCTCTGGTATTTAACCAAAAAAAAATACCGAGTTGACTGTTTTGTTTCTTTTATTTTATGTTCCAACTGTGAAAATATGTTACACGATTTTGTGATGTACATTTCTATGCGTCAACACAAAAAACAGATTAATATAATATTACACTTGTTACATTTTTAAATGTGATGATGTTGTTTTACTAAAAAGCATATTTTAACGAATAACAAGTATCAAATTAAGGTTAGCTTTTAGCTAACGCACACTATTTCACTGCGAAAGCAGAACGTGGATACGATTTTAATGAAATTTAATCATGCATTAGAACTTCGTTTAGGTATTGGAATGTGATGAAACTGATGACTAAGTACACCTAAAAAGTCTGCTTTCATGTGTTGATTCACATTGAATTCTATTATAGTATAATATGAAGTTTTTCCTGTCTGCAATAGGTACTTATGTAAAAAGGATGAGCAATCACTTAGCGAAAACGATTCGATTCCAAATAAGTGTGATTTCTATGTTTATTTTGCTGTTAAAAGCAACGGTAGGGTACGACTAGTATGTTTAGTTCAAAATTCTTGCCTACAGGCATATCCGTATTAATAATATCGTTAGGTAAAGTACTACATAATCATTATTACAGTTCATGCCTATAGATCTACATTCAGGTAGACACGGCATATAGATCAAATACTTATTAGAGTATTTTGTTATCTAAATACCATATTCATCAGACCAAATTGAAACACGTGGATACCTAATTCATATACCTACATCATCGTCATCAACAGCCTATACACATCCCACTGCTTGGCACAGGCCTCCCCAAAAAGGGGGAATTTTCTGTAATCACCACGCTTAGCAGAGGGGTTGGTAATCGCAGTGTGTTACACCGTACTATGAGGACGCTGCTGCCCATCCTGCGGTGTTACTGCTCGTAGTTTAAAGACATACCCGGGACCAATTCATATACCTACATTATGGGTGAAATCAAATTCACATCTTAGTAACTGCAAATGAATATTTATTTTATTGTTTTAAAAAAGTTCTTCTTAGTATATTTTCTCATTTGTATATTTAAATTCCAATGTAACATATTTTTCCGTCAGATAATTACAATAACATTCAGTTGCTAACAGATCCACAAACATTTATTCATTCAAGTCTAGCATAACATAAGTCTGTGATCGCTCAAATAACATAATTGAGACATAACTCCTTATATTCCAACTTGCTTTTATTCAAGTCTCAATAATTTTGTTTAGTGTTTTAAACTTTAAATCATATTCATTAAGACTAATTCTGCATTAGTCTATATTTGACATCTGATTGTTTTAGATTATGCAAAACAATTTAACGCAAATACGTAATGTGTTTTGTCTCAACGTTCCAGTACTTTACATATTATGGCTTTAAAATTGTATAATACCATGTAATTCATTTTGAACTTTAATACGATCGAACTATGCGTGAAAGTGGTTACTCGCATTTACAAATCACAATAAAAGTTGTCACACCAACGTCACATCTATCATCCAATCACATTTTCGGACCTACATCGCGCAAACGAAGTTTTATAAATCGTTTGTATATATAAAAATAGCATTGATACAATCGTCGGAGAATCCGTGGCTATCACAACCGCTAGCTTCATGGTGACTCTTATCATTTCACGTTGCGAGGCTGGCCTACCTTGCGACTGATCTGGTAACGCGGTAGCGTGTACAGTAAATAAATCCTCCTCTGCAAAGGGTAGGTACTGTATGATACTCAACAACGTTGGTGAACACGAAAATGTACTGTATCCAGTTAGTATTTCGGTTCTTCTGTGCTATAGCGGTTGATAGCATGGGAGGACCCGGTCCACTGCTCACATCAAAGTTTCTGGCCAATTCTGCGATGTGTGTAGTGTGACAAACGCCTCACAATGTTAGTCTGTTCCTTGGAGCTAATCGGGAACCTAACGTGTAATTGTGTGTGACCCCACAACGATAGTTAAATTCCTTGGAGCTAATCAGGAATCTAATGTGTAATTGTGTTCAGGTCAGACGTGTCGTGGTTGTCTAGCAAGCATCACACACGTTGCGTTAAGCTTTTGTTTCTTTGATCAATGTATTTCTTAACTTAAGACAGAAATCTAAGTTGAATATTTACAGGTTGAGTATCCAATGTTGATCAATTTAAACGCAAGCTTAAACGTGAAGTGGATTTAAGTAACAGTTTACGTTGTGTCGATTTCGTGCTGGTGTTGTGGCGTTGGTCGACGCCGTTGCTGAGCATCAACAAAATCACGATCTAGATTAACAATCGTATCAACGTAAACAGTAACAATCATTCATATTTATTGGGCACGCGCACCATGGAGCGAGAGCGAGCGAAGCGAGCGTATCGAGCGAAATGGGGCAGCGTGCCCAATAAATAACTACTTACGCTAATGACAATGGCGCATATTATTGAGACAGAGTTTTACTACTATTCTATTAACTTGCGACTGAGTTATAAGACAATAGTTACATTGTTACAAATGTTCTATTTACATATAGGGCTTACTTATTGATTTTCTGAATTTCCAACGGCTACGCTAATGACAATGACGTTTATTATTGAGACAAAGTTTTACTACCATTCTATAAACGTGCCACTGAGTTATAAGACAATAGTAACATTGTTACAAACGTACTATTTGCATATAGGGCTTACTTATAGATTTTCTGAATTTCCAACGACTACGCTAATGACAATGATTGAGATAGAGTTATAGTACTGTGCTATAAACGCGTGACTGGGCTATAACATGTCAATTACATGCTATTTACATGTAGGGCTTACTTACAGATTTTTTATTAGATCTTTATTTATAGGTGTCTTAACGGAAAGATCAAAAGCGTCGGCAGTTAATTTTAATGTCTCGGTGTAAACGGCTGGTGAGCCACGTTAGATATAATTAGAGGTAGAACCTTTGCACAGTCGCTAGCGGAGCGTGGTGCAGTATTTTGATCTCACTGACATTTATTGCGTCACCGATTTTCCACGAATTTCTGTGCGGTGCGATGAATCAAAGTGCAGCAATTGTGATACGTAACCTATTTTCTATGTGAAATTGGATTGTGAAAAGCATTTCGAGTCTATAGTTTCCTTCCTCTTTGTCAGTTGAAAATATTGCCTCGGGATGGGTCCAATTTTTGGAAATAAAACTGGAAAACATTTTTAAGGTCTAGCCAATTTACATCGTATGGCGACGACACAAAAATTTACGATTCAAAGACTTTGCAATAGCCGGTAAAACATTTTTACGCCATCTTTTTTTACAACGTCATTTCATTCTTTACTTACCCTACTATGAAAGTGAAAATAGTCTTATTAACTAAAACACTTTGTTTTATATCTACAGGTGCTTCTGCGACGTCAGAGCAAGTCACATCAACGTTAATGATCCATTACCGCTAACACTCGCCTACCGCGCTACGGCGGGGGCTGGGCTATGAGTATACAGGGTGAACCCTAAGACGTGAATTTAATTATACGATTATTAAATACGAAAAGTGTTTTGTTGTAAGAACTTGTATCTTATTTTTGTCACCTGGTTAGCTTGAAGTGACTTACTATGCATTTGTTCGATGCGTATCTAATCAATGTAGGGTGACCATAAATTACGACAATCAGTAAGAAAAAATCAGATCGGTAAAAGATATTTGTGTATTTTAAGGAGTTAAATACACATTACGATTCACGCGTTAGATTTCACCCTGCAGAAAGGATTAAGTAACATTCGGAACTCGCGTAAGGCGTAATTATTTGAAAGGGGACTGATAACGAAACCACAGCACATTTGTATGCCAAGGGTGTTGTTTCATCAAACCTACTTACTTTGAATTCCTCTTAATATTTGTACCATGCTTTAATGCGCAAAACTGATAGGCATGTGTAAAAAATTAAATATGTAAAAGTAAAAACAAAAACTGGGGCTATGGTTTTAGCTTTAAAAATATGCATTAATTATGAATTAGGTAACTGAATTACGGAATCGTTCCTTAACTCATTTTGTTGTATTTCAAGAAGTTTACCCTGTATATTATGAGTACTACAGAAAAATGTACATGGTTTGGTAAATGTGTTTAAAATGAAGTATTTATAAAATGCAATTTTCGTCAATGAGTACGTAAAAGTTAACATCGTGATACAACACATACTAAAATGTTGTTGATACTCGAATTACTCACCGACACAATAAAATCGATGAGAGACGACAATGTCACCATTATGAATGGGGTAATGAAGGAATGTACACAGCCAACTGTTCAGTGCAGTGAGTTATTATCGGGGTGAAGCACAGACAGTAAAATGCTTACTGAAACGGAACGTAACAAGTCTGTCTGAAATAATTCGCAGTCGATTCGACATGGGGGTCTATTCTACTTTTAGAGAGCTTTGGTGTTTCTAACTGATATTCAATGAAATGTTTACAAAATAACTAAGTTACGAAAAAGTTATATAACTGAATTATGGAGTTTAAACGTAAACAGTTCGTTACATTACAGGTAAAGTTTTTTCTAAAAGGTAAACGCTATAAAATAAAGTGACAGGTCATATTAGTCGTTTCATAAATAGAAACGGCATCATATTGAATAGCAGAAAGTCGAGATTTCTTTAAGACAATTGACCACCACAGTTACTACAGTTTATGTAATATTTTTACAGCGGAGTTAAATCAACAAACTGACAGGTCATTATATTAGTCGTTTCATGAATGCAAACGGCATCATTTTGATAATAATAAATGTACAAGGTCGAGATTTCTCTACAACTAACTGACCAGCAAAGGTACCTAATATGGTTTTTGTAATATTTTGACCGGGGAGTTAAAACCCTCAAATAATCATCAATTTTTTTATCAATATGCTAACGTAAACATACAATAAAAATTAGTAGTAGCGGTCTAAATGCAGAATGGCCCAGGGACATTCTCGGATACGTCGTGGGCCATTGCGAGCATATCCTTAGCGACGACAGCTCGGTAATACCTACCCTACTCTGCAGTACCTACAGTCACTGCTACCGACTACCGTGGTTATTTCTAAACCGTATCACGTCGGGACCGGATCGCCCGAACACTTTGATGTCGCGTTTTCTTTTTGCCAACCACATTTCAGCCGGCTATAACAGACCGAATGTTTTCGGGAACGATGTCTAACGACTAGTTCGCGCATACTTTATTCGAGTATTTTGTTTTAATCACGTTCGCCACCTGTATATAAATTACGTCTTTCGCCGACGTCGTTTTATCATGTCTGAATAAATGTTGTTGAGTGAAATGACGTTGTACTGACGAGAACTCTGACTCATCAGTTTTCTTTACTCTAGATTTGATTTATCATTTTATCTTACAGCGACTTTTAGTAACATGCTTTAAATTTTAATATATATGAATGATTAGATCTCTCTTTTAAACCAGACTTTTTTTTAAATCAGACTTTTTTTTATCAGGTTAACTTTAGCAACGTTTCCCTAATCGAAAAAACTCAATTAAGTTAATGGCTAGATACATATACGTTAAACCCAGTTTCTTATTAGATTACCTGCGATCGGGGTTATGCATAAGGGCATGGCGACTTCTTTAGTTGCCCATTGTTTCCACCGATTGCATGCGTGCACGCCGTGAATAACTCCATGTCGTCGGCCCCAAATGTCGCAGTGCAACGCGAGATTATTCAAAAAATTTCAAAGTGTCGATAACGTGAGGGGTTGGAGCAGTTTATTTTCAGCCAAGCCAATGTGGTAACAGATAATAGAACGCCGTAAACCCGGTCCCGTGTGGGCGCCGCGTAGATAACGGCAGCGGGGCGGTATCTCTTAAAGCGGTAATTTGTTACCGTTCTTGCTGAGCGCTCTGATAACAGAAATAAAAACCTTAAACAAGGACTTAGTGAGCAATCGGACCTATATTTATTGCCCCGCACCTCGTATAGATACGACAATAGTTCATGGTCTATAAAATGATTTAGACAGGTTTATTGCTTCAATTTGCCACGATTCAATTGCGGACCTTTATATAATTCACGCGTCAAAACAAGTAAAAAATAATGTGAGTAAAAAAGCACTAGGGCAGACTGACACATCAACGAGCGAGCGACTGACAGCACAGCGAGAGGCATCACGCCCTATGTTTTATGACGAGGGGAGGCGAATCGAAATAAAAGGAGGAAATTCCACCAACGACGCTCAAAAGTACCGACGGCGAATGTCTTCGACCAAATTAAAATGCAATGATTTATTGCGAGTGTCCTTAAAGTGACGTATTTCTTCCAGCATCGAAAATTTCGTCTTGGAACGCAGAAAAATATTTCCATTTTATAATTAATCGTAAGAACGCCACCGATTTTATTTTTATTTTGCCTCATAGTAGATCATGCTGGGTAATCCACATAATAACAGAGCATGGGATCAAAGCGTTTATTAAAAAGTACTTTGTGCGTATTCTATTATTAATTTCTGGTAAATTACTGTCTTTAAACTGAAGATTGCACTTGGGAGTAAATTACTGTATTGAGTTATTTACGGACGTGAAATCGATATGGGAGCAGTGTTTTAATGACCTACAATGATAATTAACGTGCAGATAAAATCGTAACCATTAGATCATGTTAGATATCTATCAGGATTTCATTTTTTAAGACAGCTTTTCATATTTTATCATATTTATACTTATACTATTGTATAAAGTTTCTAATTTTGGCTATTTCAGTATTTTTTTGAAGATTCACTCTTTGAATTTGATGAATCGTACGAAAGCTTGCAAAGTAGTACATTTAATGAACTTAGGTGCATGATATTTTAGGTACCTACTACCTACTTAATCATTTATTGCTCTGTGAACTCTGTTTTTACTTTAAAAAAAATCCTAGGAGGGTGTTGCCTCACCGCGAGCAATAAACTAAAAAAAACATATCTTTTTTTGTGTCATTTGTGTCATTACAGATGAATGTTAGCATTAACTTACATAACTACTAGTTAGAAACACTTTCACTGTAGATAATACACTTCATTTTGAATATTGTAACAATAACAATGCAATTTAAGCAACATAACATCATTATTTTGTAACTCAATTACAGACACGTATCAAGTGTACAATTTCAGTGTAATGTACCCAGACCCTCCACTTAATAGTGCTTAACCTTTGTGAGTGTACTGTGACGACTGCTGGGGGATAGCTTCAGATGATGAATAATAAGAGCAGAGGTACTTCGTTAAAACTGTTTATTGCCCAGAGGCCAGACGATAACTAACTATACATTTTATTTTTATGACTCATGTCATACGTCTTATTCTAAATCTAAAACTACTTTATTCTTAAGTTGACGGCCAAGCACCATCCGTGAAGCACAACCTTCACATTTCCCGCCGTCTCGGGGTGGACGAGGGAAATTCATCTTAATACAGAGACACTAGACAGACTACTCCTGCCTAACACATAATAAGTCCCTACCTATGCAGGGATACCCATACATTCATACCCAGATGGTCTCTTGCTAAGAGATAACCAGGGTCAGGACATGAGCAGACACTAGCCTATGGCATGTTACGTAATCTGACATGTTGTCTGACACTGGCTTCGCCTTGACAAAAACCCTGCTAAAAAAGGCAAGGCACCAAACTGACTACCCCAAGTGTCATTCGACTTATTCTAAAGCATAGACCATTCGATACGATATTAAAAAGATAGGCTTCCACAATTTAATCGCCTGGTGTAAAACCGGCTTAAATAAATTACCCGATTAAATCGCCTCGAATGTTCCCACCTTAACTGCCTGGAGTATGACACACGTCGCATGCTCCAAACAATTGTACCACGATATGTCACTGCCCTTATATTAGATGTCTGACACATTGTCTATGACACTTGTCTCAGTCATCCAAACAAACAGTGACAATCGTCTACTACTAGCTTAATATTAGAATCCTGGCGCATATATAATAAATATGCCCCAGAAATCTGTACCTTAATTACCTCTTATCCTAAATAAATACCTGGACTAAAGTATTATCTTTAGTCCAGCTATCTGTACCACTCCTAAACAAAAAGAAATTACGACCTCATAATTGATTTTACGACCATCGACGATAGCGGCACACGTCATAATGACATGTCAAAATGCTATGTCACTGTCGAAAAGTCAATTATTATTAAAACGCGAAACTAAAGTTATTTTTATTAAAGAAATCCTACCTAACATTTAATTAAAATTAATAAAATTTATTATATTACAGACATGAAAATAAAATAAAATCTTCAGTCTGCATTGGCCTGATGCAGGGTGCAGAGTCCTTGGCCCGACAGGCCAAGACCCCACGATCCTGCCGCCGCCTGGATGAAGAATGCGAGCCGCATTCAGTCACACCAGAAGCTGAAATCCCAGGGAGCTGGGACAGCTATGTATGGCCTCCGCAGTGTGATACATGAAAATAAAAGATTATTATAACATGTGTAAACATTAAAGTTCTGAAAAGAAAATCAGTGTTATAATTAATTATTGGAATTCTGTGAAAGTTATAAGTTATTATTATTACAAGGAAAGGTATTGTAAATGCAATAAACTTAAAGTGCAATAAATTTATAGTGCAAGAAATTAAAAATTGAACTTCCTATAGTAATATCTTAGAAATGCAGCTAATATATAGTGGAAAGAAATTAAATTATAGTTACAACAGTGACACTTGCAAATGCAACAAACATAACTGCATCCTTGTACAGTCAGCCTGAATTAAAAATTGCTGAAAAATAATAGTTTTATTATTTACACCCTAGAAATATAGAACTGTTTAAATTTATTTTTAATTAACGATTGAAGAATTTCTTCAATCTGTTAACATGAATTATTACATTTTTGGCACGACCATTAGGAGTGAGTCTTTGCACCACATAATTCCATGGAGATAATCGGTGGATTATTTTATAGGGTCCTATAAATAATCTACATAGTTTTAAACTTCTTCCAGTCAACCGTCTTGGTTTTATAATCATGACCAAATCATCAGGCTCATATTGAACTGATTTTGTCTTCTTGTCATATTGTAGTTTTTGAGAGCGCTGTGCCTTCTCTATATTCTTCATTGCTTTCTCTGATAATTCTTTTATGTAATCCACTTTCTTCTTTAACGTAGTGTGTTCTTCCTCATGTAGTCTTAGCTTCAAATCTTGATTAAAATGCGGTTCCCGTCCAAAAACTATATGATATGGTGCAACGCCTGTAGATGCTTGAATTGAGGTATTGTATGAGAAGACAATTCTTGGCAATGCTGACGACCAATCCTTCTGATCTTCTTGTATACATTTTGACATAGCTGTTGTCAATGTCTTGAAGAATCTTTCTATTAAGCCATTCGCCTGTGGATGGTATGCCGTCGTATGAAGAAGTCGACCTCCAAATTCTTCTACTGTATTTTGCACCAGTTTTGAGGTGAAGACTGTACCTCGATCTGTGATGATTGATTCGATGCTCCCGAAGGTGCAGAATATGTTCTCAACAAGAAACTGTGCGATAACCTCTGCTGTAACTCTAGGTACCGCTTTACAAATGGCAAATTTGCTCATGTATTCTATAGCCCCAATGACATATCTATGTCCGTCCTTTGATTTGCAAAATGGGCCAAGCACATCCATTGCTATACGATGACCAAAGTTTTGAATCTTCACATTTTGCAGTGGCGCCCTCTGGTGTACAATATTCTTTTCCTGGCACTTTGTACAAGACTTTATATAATTTTCTACTTTCTTTTCTGCATTCGGAATATAATAGCGATTCTTGAATTTTCTTAGGGTTTTAAATAAACCAAAATGTCCTCCACTCCATGTGTTATCATGTAATTCTGCCATACATTCTGTAAATAAACATTGTGGTAAAACTGTGACACTTTTCAGCTGGTTATCAACCCATACTTTCTTGCATAAAATATTCCGTTTCGTGTGATAACCTTTATATTGGTTCATATTTGATAATTTTTCAAATATATTTTTATATTCCTCGTCAGCCTGTTGTTTCTGTAATAAATCTATTTTTTCAAAGCTATACAAACATAAATCGTCCTGATTCGGTGCGATATTTTCTTCTGGTTTTTCATCATTGTAGAGGGGATTTCTGCTTAGGAAATCTGCATGAATATTGTCCTTTCCCTTACAATGGATTATTTTAAAATTCCACGGTTGTATGGCTAAGGCCCATCTCGCCAAACGTCCATTCATATCTCTACGTGATCGTAACCATACGAGGCTCTTATGATCCGTAAATACTTCAAATTCCATGCCCCATAAATATTGTTTAAAATATGATAGTGCCCATATTAGGCCTAAACATTCTTTTTCCGTAATTGTATAACGTTTTTCCGCATCGCTTAATTTCCTCGAAGCAAAAGCTACTGGCCGTAGATCTGATTTGCCTTGCATAATACATGCTCCCAAAGATTGATCTGATGCATCTACATACAGTCTTGTTGTCACATCTTCATCTGTCGTGAAATATCTGAGTATTGGAGCTTCACAAATCTTGTTTTTCATTATATTGAAGGCCTTTTGCGCTTCTGTTGACCATTCAAATTTACGTCCTTTCTTCGTCAATTCTGTCAGAGGCAATGTTATCTGAGCGAAACCGTCAATAAATTTTCTGTAATACGAAAATAGACCTAGTACTGATCTTAGTTCCTTTAAGTTAGATGGCGGCTTTGCATTTCGCATTGCTTTTACCTTCTCCATGTCGGGTCCAATGCCATCCTTTGATACAGTATGTCCTAATACTGTTAAACTTGTAAACCCGATCTTACACTTCGTTGGTTTCAAGGTTAAATTTGCCTTCTGAAATTTTCGTAATACATTTTCCAGTGCCGTTAAAAATTCTTTATAAGTCTTAGCATATACTATGATGTTATCAACATATACCAAAACATTTCTGTATTTCATTTCCGCTAAAACTGTATCCATTGCTCTCTGAAAATGGGCCATACTTGTTATCAATCCCATAGGTAATTTCTTGAATGCATATAAACCTGATTGACAAATAAAAGCTGTTTTTTCTTTGCCTTTTCCGAGGCATAATTGCCAATATCCTGAATTTAGATCCAGTTCGGCAAAGAAACGTGCTCCTTCTAGACACGTTAATAATTCTTCAATGCGCGGTATAGGATATGCATCTGGTTTAATTTTCTTGTTTAAGCTTCTAAAATCTATACAAAATCTCGGTTTCCCATCTGCTTTCTCTACAATCACGACTGGTGATGCGTATGGGCTTTGAGATCGTTCTATAACGTCATTCTTGAGCATTTCCTGAACTTGTTCTTCAATAATTTGCTTCTGTTTCTCCGACATTCGATATGGCGGTTTATGTACTGGTACCTCATCAGTCGTTTCGATGTCTATTTTATATGCATTGTATGCTCCTAGATTTGACGGACTGTATGCAAATCTATCTTCATACTTATTCAATAGTGTCATTAGCTGCTGCTTCTGAGAATTGTTTAATTCCTCGCCAATTTGTATACTATCCTTATTCTCTTCTGCAAAATATATCGTTTCACATCGGATGCCTTTTTTATTTGATTCTTCCAGTGGCATTGGTTTTCTTGGTTCCTTCCTTATATTATTTACCAATGTCGTGGTAAATCTTCCACGTAAACATATTACATTCTCCTGAAAATCAATGTTGGCACCATTCTGTACCAAAAAGTCATAACCGATGATGATTTGGTCAGAATTGATGTCAATTATATTAAATTTGTGACTATATACTACATTATCTACAATTATATTTAATTGTACTGAACCCTCAGTACAAACAAATTTGCCACCGATTATCTTCAACGACATCCTATCATCATCATTAAATTTAATATTCAAACTTTTGACAATAGATAAACTAATGCAAGATACGCTTGCTCCACTATCTATCAGAGCTAGATAATTGTCATTAGATATTTCTACATTTATATATGACCTATTATGTATTGGTGTATTATTGCCTGTAATAGTATCGGAGCGTAGTGTGTTTAACGCCGCGCCGCTCCGGTCCCGCGTCGTCCATCTGCGTTTGGGTGATTCTCTTCATTCCGGTACATTGATCTTGAATGTGCATTTCCTTGGTAGCTGCCACGATAGTTTTGCTGTGTTCTTTGTCTGAAATTATAGGCTGGATAATTTCGGTTCACTGGTGTGTTCACTGCCTGGTCGTTGGTCATCGTTGCACATACTGGTACCGGTGTATGTTCTGGTATCGGTGTTGAAAATGCAGATTGGGGTGCCGTAGACACGTTTGGGGAAGAAATGTATATAGGTGATGGTGGATTTCCACCTTGTTGGCTTTGAATCATTGTATACTGATTTTCTTTTATAGGGATCACAATTGAGGGTTTTTGCTCTTGCGAATGATACTCATTGTACCGCTGGATAGCCGCTTTGAGCTCTGCCTTCGTGTTGATCGCTGAAGTTGTAAAGAATAATTTGACGTTGTCATGTAAATTTTTAATGAAATGAGTTATAAAGTCTGTTTCTACAATGTTCCCGGCCTTAGATGCCAATGCTTCCAGAGCATAATAGAATATTATTGGTGATTCATGAGTCTCCTGCCGACGATAATAAAAACTTTGTACATAATTTTGGCTCGACGGGAATTCGTTTTTTAATTTCGTCAAAACATCTTCGAATGATGTGAAAGTTGCGTGATTCGCCTTATAAAATTGTAACGCTGGTCCTGATAAATACGCTGCGATCGCTGCTTGCGACTGTTCAGGTTCATATTTTTTGATTTGCGCCAATATTTTGAATTGGAAAATAAAATCATCCACGTCTGATAAGCCATTAAAAGTACTCGTCTCCATTTTAATGTGGAGTCCGAAACGATGCACAAACAAATTATAATCGCATAGTATGAAAAATGATAATGGGTGATTCAATAATTCGACAACTTCACCCGTCTGTCGAACTCGCTCCGTTGCGGCAGTGCCGTCACGACATACAATACCACACAGAAATGTGCACTTATTCTTCGTTGCGCTTCGTGCGCATATAGACAGTGCGTTCCGCTCCTGTACGGCTTCTATGTAAACCGTATGCTTCCAGTATGTAATTGTTACTGATGCCCAAGAATCTGTGGACAAAATTAATTGGGAGCGGGGAAACTTGCAATACTCGCGTGACTCTAGTTAAAAATTTCGCAGACTCCACCAAGTGTGACGACTGCTGGGGGATAGCTTCAGATGATGAATAATAAGAGCAGAGGTACTTCGTTAAAACTGTTTATTGCCCAGAGGCCAGACGATAACTAACTATACATTTTATTTTTATGACTCATGTCATACGTCTTATTCTAAATCTAAAACTACTTTATTCTTAAGTTGACGGCCAAGCACCATCCGTGAAGCACAACCTTCACAGTACACAGGCGGCTCTCCACGTAACAATTTAGATTGATAATACTCGAGTATCGGGTTACGACAACCCTGTAAGTAGGTATTGGAATATAGTGAAAGGAGAAAAGCGATTTCTGTCAGCGAGCGTCTATGCATTTTAAATATTCACCACAGAAAAAAATATATCTGCATTGAACACATTTTACAAACTAAGTTAATAGGTTATTTTCATGTTCATCGGCGATCCCACCTTTCCAATAAAAAATACTTATACACATCTGTTCATAAATTACATAAACGGCTCTGAGGTAAAAATTAAACAATAAAATCCCAGAGCGGTTTGTCTACATGACAAACCGCTCTTTTTTGAAGTCGGTTGAATATATGTAGTTGAAGTCGGTTAATCGTTTAAGCGCGAGAAGACTGCGACACACAATAAATATCTTTTTGGACATGAAAAAAGTATTATTATTGAATTTGTAAAATATCTTTAGACATCAAAAACTGATGGTTGCTTCGTTAGTAGGCCCGAAGATTTGCGCAATGCGCTCTAGTTACCAATACCTAAGACTTATTATTAATTATGTATTAATAGATTGAATTCCCGTAAATAACTGTTACGTAGAAAAAAACTACGATTTCATGCGTCAGCCAACTCTCTCTTACAAGGTAAAGAAATCGCTATTTTTTTCTACAATAAACCCTGACCCGTTTAATAGGAATCCCGTAAAAGACAAGGGGAAGTGAAGCCTCATTGTAACCGTGAATTTTGTAATTAAACGCCTCGTCTAATTGCGACCTTCGCTGCGACTTCACAGTCCGTTTACTCTCCCTCCAGGATAGTCGTTACCCTGCGCCCTTTGAGCCTCCCAATTTTGCCAAATGACTGGCAGGATGCCTTATCTAGGCTAGGTTAAGGGTTTCAGTAATAAGTCGTGGTATATTTCTTTGTCATTAAATTATTTTTGCCTTCTCATATTGTAATTGTTGTTAGGAAAAATCTCAACAGAACGAAGTTTATCATAAGTATGGAATATGAAAAAATGAATACGTACGTTTTTACTTACATATCTATCATTTAAAATGGATACCATTGGTACACTCCCGAAAACGTAGAAAACGACTACAAAGTTTTTAAGTGAAGTCTGTTATTGCGAAATTCGAAATGGATGCCAGTTTTAAGATTAGGAACCTCTCTAGACCTCTAGAAAGCCACCCTCATCGTCAATGCAGGCCATTTTTTACGGTAAATCAAAATTAGCGCCGTTTTTGCAACCTCTATAAAATGTAGACAATCATATACGTTTTTTATTTGAAAGGCTTCACATACCCTCCTGCATGCGCCCTATGCCCTTTGAGCCTCCCAATTTCACATTGGCGGGATATCTTATCTAGGTTCAGCGTTAGAATAATAATTATAACCCACTGTATATTTCGTCGTAAAAAAAACGTGAACAGATCGCAGTTTAACGCAAGCATAAGAATGTGACGAGAGGAATGCATACTATTGCTGTAACGTATAGGTACACTCGTGTTCTGAAACCAAGATTGTTTTCGTTATGATTTCTACGTAGATAGGTTGGAATTGTACGAAGACGAGATAGCAAGCGGCGTTTATGTAAATTGCTTCCGCCTGGATTCAAGAACAAGAACAATTAAATTCGTGCTATGAGCCCGTTCGAATAAATTACCTGTGCTTTAGACACGACGGTCCGTCATCAAAAATCGGTATCCGGCGATTAAAGTAATCGATAAAATTACACGAAAAATGTAAGGCTATCAAAAATAATGACGTCCATCGAGCAACTTTATTTTTAATATTTTCTTACACATTTAAGTTTCTCACCCAATTTGTTATTCGTTGAAACGCTAATGAGTGGATCAAACGACAAATGTTTGTAAGATCGTTAACACATCATGACATCATTGATTAATTTTAGTATCAAAGCGGTCATTAGCCTAGTTTCTACGAGAGATTAGAATGTGATTTTTAAACATCATTCGTTTGTATAACGTAACTGCAATTTGGGCTGTATTCCACTGTGGTAGAGATTTCTATAACGTTTAAGTAGATACTGTTAGAAATTGATATCAAAATAAATAATAAATGTGCTCCTGCTCCTACTGCCGTCTAGTCGAACTTATTATTTAATATAATATCTGTACATTTTCTAATCTGTGTAATAAAGTTACCGTTACTTGGTCAACCGACGTTCTTGAGTTTTATTAGATACCTAGGTAGTTTTAAGTTTATTTTCCCTACTAACCTCATATACAAATCATGTGATGTTTTGACAACACAGTCTTTAAACAGCATACTAAACTTTCATACAACACTATTTATACTAACAAGATACAGTAAAGATATTGTTTGCACTATAACTATGTTTTCTTTTCTTAGGCCCTCTACAGACTATAACAGACTTAATGCGAGGTTTGTATCCATTTACTTACGTAATCTGTAAGAAGACACTTGAGGTCGCCCTACAAAACATATCTTACGAGGATACAGAAAATTATTAACTGTATACAAATTATTGTGCGTTATATTCCAGGTATTACTTTTTCAGTTTCTAATCAACCTAACTTAGATTGTAACATTCCTACTATAATTATATTTTTATTATAATTTGTAATAGTCATAATAATTATATTGTGGTCGCAATTTTATACATATACGAATAAGATATGATTGTTTGTACTTTATCTGTCTGAAACACAGGAGAATTATAGTTCAGGCGCATATTTTTATTGTTTCAAAATCGATATGTTTAGTTCATTTCATATTCATAACAGCCTGGGGGGGTATTCGACCAATTTTAGAGATATAATGGAGATCTCTCCTTTTCATCGCCATCCGTCACTTTTGACGTGTGCCTACTTGACAAGTGGCGATATCCCTACAACATCGCAACTTCGTCAATTCGGACGCGCAAAATTATCGTTTCCTTTGTATTGACGGCATAAATAACAGGCGCATACTTTAAATTGACCGCGTAGTACGTGAAATTAGTCCGTTACGTTTCGTTCAAAACAGAAATTTATATACATGAATAACATTTTTGACAATCATTATCGCCTTCGTATTTCCGAAATTGAGATGAGATATGTCACTTTTAAGCTCATCGCATTTAAATGACAGTTCAATGGCGATATAACTGTTATCTAATAGAGATTTGACGTTTGGCGATCACTCAAATGTCAATCTCGAATTAGGTCCCTGTTATATGTTTTGAATAAAATTATTAAGTACTAGCGACCCGCTCTGGCTTCGCATGGGTGCAATGCTAGGTATATTATGCATGTATTATACATGTAAACCTTTCTTTAGGATCACCCTCTCTATTTAAAAAAAAACCGCATCAAAATCCTTACGTAGGTAGTTTTAAAGATCTAAGCATACATAGGGACAGACGGACAAACAGGCAGCAGGAAGCGACTTTGTTTTATACTATGTAATGATTAGAAGTATTCGTTATTTACATTTTATTTTTCATTGACTTAGATTTATTTAGGTTAGGTTTTTTATGAGGTATTTATTTTTTGTATATTCTTTATTGTATTTTTGATATAAGTTTATTGTAAAGAACCTAACCTAAGATCTAAAATGAATAAAGGAGATAATAATAATAAACATTTATTTCCGATAATTGCATCCATAGATTTACTACTAAGAAATCCAAGATAGTTAAATGAAGGATATCACAAAACCTCCTCGAATTAGGGGCCTTGTTTTAAAATCATGGTACCTTCACTGCCGTTTCTATACTCCTATAGCTATATAATATAGGTACTTGCATTTTTTATTACAGGCATTGACAGGGCTGATAAAAAAATACGTGGCGTAAAAACAATCTCAAAGGAGCAAATAAAAGTCCAAGGTTTTACCCCTAGGGCAGGAGGGCTACCTGTCCAGTTTTTATTGGCATTTATATTAACTTTTCATGTTGCCCTAATGGATTAGTGCAGTAGGGGATCCAGATCTCCAGTTATAAATATGTCAGCAGAATTCTAGACTTGGGGTGGGTTTATGGACGGCTCGCTTTGTTTATGCTATGCTGTAAACTATTGATTGTATCGTTCCACTGCGTTCTCATACGTTATATGCTACGGTACACTTATTATTCACATGTAATAAAGGTTTTTTTTTTATTACACATGGCTGTTTTTGATAAACGCAGTGTTAAAATAAACGTTAAATGAAGCCATAGAGAAAACTAAAACAATTTACAAAGATCTGGGGGCCTATGATGGTTGCGTTTATCACGTGATAAATAAGTGACAAAGCATCTGTCACTCACCCTCGCATCTTGTCAAAACGTGACGGATGCTTTGTCAATTATTTATCGCGTGATAAAAGCAACCGTCATAGGCCCCCTGCACGTAAATTTTACCTTCTCTAATATAATTCCTGGACGCTAATTCGACGGAGCCTGCGATAATTTCGATTATATCGGAAATTTAGAATAAATACACCTAGAACGAGAGTCGTCATACAACAGATCAATTTGCGAAAATGAAGCCGCTTTTGGCTGTATGTGTGCGTGTCTACAAACTTTCACACAAACGTGTTGCTTATGAGCTTGACATTGTGACAGATGCGCATACGGACGAAACTTAGCCCGTGGCTAACCAAAACTGACTGTAATTTCAAGCGCTGACTAGGTTTCTAGGCGTATTAATAGTAAGATTTTAAATATATCCGTTTTTGCTAATAGAGTTGCTATGAGTGGCATTAGCATTCTACTCTGTGCTTCTCTGCTCCTATTATACCTTGAATAATAACTGTGTTATCAGTTATCACCTTTGTTGTTTCAAGAATGTCAAAATAAATTTGAATAACACAGCAACATTTAATCTCATCGTCGAAACGTATTCAAATTAAATGTAGCAAGGTATCTGTTGAACGCAACGAGATGTCGCATAATTTGCAGACTCGGCTTATTCTGATCACCGTCTTATGATAAATGTTTTCCCCACGGAAATAGCCCAGGAGCCGATAACTATTTACATAAATTATACTAACAGATTAGCTGAAGCTGAAATATTTATGATGCTGTGCGCTAACAACGAACGGTAGCGAAAGGTCACCGCATTTAGCTCTGGTTAGGCAATTTCTTTTGTAAAGCGTGGTCGTTTTGTTACCTACATTATTTATGTTATGTTACGTTACGTGTTTTGTAGTACATTGTTACCAGTTTATATTTAGCCATATAGGTGCATAGGTGTAAAATTTATAATAGGAAGAAGCGACATAAGCTTCGCACAGTGACTTTGGTTTCGGCTGTATATTTATTTCATTTTATTATGAACATTCTACTTACTTCATAATCATCATCATTTCCATCTAGGTACTTACTGGTCTTCTCGACATATCTCTGATTATAATTAGTGAAGGTAACCAGATTATCCATTTTTGTCACGGAAGGCTAAGTTACACTGTGATTTCCAGTTCGTAGTCTTCAATGAAGGAACTTTACAGCCATCAGCTTCACACCAGTTGTCGGGTCTTCGAGTATGATCAGCCAGTTTATTGTCATTTCAACTCTAAGATTTAAAAGAAGGATTACCATATGCAATTCAATTATTGCTCTTTTATATTAAGAGGTTTCGTTTCTTTGATTAATTCAAAAACGGTTTGTGTTAAAAGCTGTGTAAATCCGATAGTAGTCCTTGTTTGCCCGCAAGGACGTCAACTATCGAAGAACAATTTGGACTATACAAGTTGTTGAATTAAGTAACAGGTAATTAAGTAATAGTGCACAGGTTATAAACAGGTAGGCAAATAATCATTTTAATTTGTTACCTTACAGATAGATTAAAACCGATTGCTGGATGCGAATTGGACTAAAGTACTTGATCGACCGACTATTTGTAATCCTTGATTTTCTGTCTATATTATATTAATACCTACAAAGATTTTGTGGGCGACTCCGACTTACAAACATTCGATAAGGTGATAACAGTCCTTATTACTTAACCTAACAACAACGTGAGGCATGTACATTTGTACATGTACATATGTATTGTTTTTATTACTTTCCCATCTACTTTAGTGTGGAAATGTGGATGTCAAGGATAAAATTCGATAGTTACTTACCAACATTTACGATTTGACGTCACCCATAAATTATGAGCATACGGGCCCAAGTTAGTGTTCCAAGACCCCCATGAAAAAGTAAGCAGCTCACAATTAATTTTCTTACGATGTCTACGCCTTTATATGGATTACCTACTACGAAACATAAAAATAACGGCCATTTTATTATGTCCAATCGTACGGGTGGTTGTAAAATACCGGAGGACGGCATACGTGTAAAACGACATAGATGATGATTGCATGACATTATACTCTTACTGAATGCAAATGTATCGTAACACCTGTAAGTTTATTACTTAGCTCTTTTTTGCTAGATGTTGACAGGATTGCCTTATAGAGAGACAGATCTTTCTGCATGTCGTATTTGAGTCTACATTGCGTTTTGTTTCTATTTGCGATTAAGTCTTTACTATAATATTGTGCGTGGTGGTGAATTTTATTGCACATTTTTAATAGAATTTCTTATCATAAGTAATAGTAAGTTAGGATTTTAATAGTTTTAATTTGTTACATGAATACACAATATATTGATATCGGACAAATACTACTCAATATCATAGAAGTAAACGACAACTAGGAAAGAAGTGAAAAGTTCATCCTTTATGTTAAACTAGCGACCCGCCCCGGCTACGCACGGGAGCAATGCTGATGAATTATGCATGTATTATACACACCCTTCCTCTTGAATCACTCTATCTATTTTAAAAAACCGCATCAATCTGTTGCGTAGTTTTAAAGACCTAAGCATACATAGGGACAGACAGACAGACAGACAGCAGGAAGTGACTTTGTTTTATGCTATGTAGTGATTATGCGCCTTCAGGTGTAGACAGACATCGAACTAAAAGTCAATTTTTACCTTTATTTGAGCTGTTTATTACAAGCGCGTTAATTTTGATTACCTTAACATAAAGTCCTCCTCGTTTGGTCACTAACGCCTTTGATGGTTGCCACGTAAAGTGTCGGAACTATAACTTGCGTGACTTACGTCCTTATTCACACTAAATGTGACATGAGCGTACGTTTTATGCGAAATGCAAGAAGACAGAAAATATTATACTTCGCGGACATAAAACTTGAAGATGCCGACACGAATAAAGTTTACTGCTCTATTTTTTATTTAATACTCGGAAATTTGTATTGCATCCTCAATGTTTTCTTGAGGCAGTCGTGCAGTCAGTGCAAGTTATTTTCTAAACTAGTTATTTGTTTTTTTTTTTTATGAATGTGCAGGCTTAGTAGACAAGAAGTGAATTAAAATATCGTTTACATTAAAAAAAATACTTACTCCATGAATGATAATGGGCACTTTTTTTTTTTAAATTAAACAAGGAGGTCTCTGTAAAGTTAAATTTTCGTTAAATGAAAGATGTCTTGACTGAGATACAATATTGTAAAGTTTTTTGTAATAATTACCTACACGTATTTTCATAATAAAAAAATATTTATAAACTTGGTTTTCCATGGTTCTCCGTGTGCATCAACACAGCAATCAAATATTACCAAAACATTACATACATACAATTAAATTTTATTGTGTTAACGCTGTACACGCATACACGCAATGAATCTAGCTCTTTTTTCTACAAAAAATACTAAAACCGTTCTCGCGTAAAATTGAATCGTCCACAATAGCCATCAGGGTCGTCACCCGCAGGATTTGTCAGATTACTCTGTTTTCATTTATAACTGTCTGCAACCGTTTCAAAATGATATTACAAATTTCTCAAATTAAATGAAAGCGTTGAAACGGCGACGTTTCATAGTAATTTGGCACGATGCCAATGAAGATTGTTGTATAATTGCAATATTTATTGGAGTTAAAACTTTAACACTATACTTAGTCTTTGTCTGAATTTGGAACTAAGTGCGAAGTTCAGATAAGTGGTGACACATATGGAACACTTAATCGTAACAGGAACAATAAGGAAGCTTTTAATGGCACTACAGGTCTGCCTATTTGCATAAGGCAGACAATAATAATTAGGAGATTTCTAACTGCTAAACTACAAGAATTTCTAGCAGAATTTTCCATGAAAGGTGTGGATGTAATTTGAATCGAATGGGCTTTTGTTCCTTTTCTAAAACCGTCCGATAAAGGAAACCTTTGTTCCAAAAAGGCATCTATAAATGTGACCGATACGTAAGCAAGACAGAAATAAATTGGACTTCACGATTTATTGCCAAATGCTTTTAACTCGTAGCCTTTCGGTAAGAATAAGCTGAGATTTTGAGCGGCTAGGTAGACTGTGATATAAATTACGAATGCCTACTTTACACAAATTGTGCAATTTTCTTTATTACCCACCAGGGTTGTGATTCTTTGCCCGCGCTATTATGGTTTGTTTTCGGGCACTTTTTCAGGAAAAGAAAATACCCACTAACCTATATTTTTCGGTTAAATAAAAAAATGACGTCTCTCATTATTGCTTGATAGGACAAACCACGGACAACCTAATAAACCAACAAAAACTCTCTTCATCTAAGTACAATATAATCAATCATCATTATCACCATTATCATCATCATCATCGTCATCATCATCATACAAACGTGAAAAGACGAATGAAAGACGTCGTTAACATCTTAGACATTATAATAGTAGGGGTAGTAGGCATGAAATATCTGAGTACAATAATTTTCGAATAATTAACTACAACTTTAGTAGCTTACAACAGCATGACATATTACACAAACTGTGCAAAATTTTACCTTTTAACTTTTCCGCATTCTGAGTTAGTCGAGGCAATTTATCTATTCCAACCAGTTTCGGGTGAAATAAGACATAACTGTAGTCATAATTATGAATAAAACTAACTGTTTAGAATATAGTAGGTACATATGGGCTGCCGGGCGGCCTTACAAGGTTTACGACTATGGCAAGCGCTGTAAGCCGCAGGTAACGACGTGCTTCATTACTAAGTAGATATTATTTACGTCGCCCTTTAAATCAGTTTATATCGCTGATACTGTAAACCGAGACACGCAAACCTTATAAAAATAGATGAAAAAATTATTACTCTTTATAACCCAGTTCCTTGGAAGCTATTTCGCCTTGAATAAGAAATGAGCTTCTATACGGGTAATCTTGAACACGGGTAGTGAAATATTAATAAAACTAAAAGCGTCTTTATAAATTTGCTATATTTCGAGTGTCTGCTCTAAAAACACAACGGGGCTTGAAATAATGAGATTACAGTTCAAAACGACACTTAAACATTATCAGCTCTTGAATTAGGTGCAATGTATTATAATACTGGTTAAAATTTTGATTTATTGAAAAGTTCTAATTTACTTACGCTAGGGTTACATTTTATATCTAAAACACGATTTTTATATAAATATCACAGTCAAATATTATACAACTACAATTTCTATAACTAAATGAAACTAATATGGCAGTGAAATGCGGGTATAAATCTACATTACAAATAGGCAATTATGAAACAACCTTGAGTTTGTTCAGGGAGCTATAAAAAGGTGTTTAGAAAAGTACAGCATTTTGGAAGAATAGATTGTATAATTTTTATCTGGTAGGCTAGTCTTTAACTCTGTGACTAGAATGTAGATAGGAATAGGACTACAATTAGGTATTATTAAACATTCGTTAAAAGGTACAAACACTACAACGGTTCTACTAGATTATCCCTTACTACCTATTTGTATAACTCAAACCTCATGCCATAGCTTACTTTTGACCATGTAACTAGGTACTCATAAAGCCTTTAACTAGTGGTTAGGACAAGCAATTGAGTTATACAATAAGGTCGTAATTTTTTGTCGAGCTAAATACCTACTTAACGATTACAAATTCGTAATATTTTAAAAATCCTACATGTACAGCTTTTTTGAAAAAGGTAAACGATTTGAGTGTAATTCTCTATATAATCGGGTACGTTATGTTATTGCTTCGCGTTTTAAGACAAGTTGTTTCTAATGTAATTTTATGTATTAACATTGAGCTACATAAACATCGCAACACAAAGTTTCGTGATTCGTTTTAGCTAAATCTATTTCTTGTTTTCCGGACTCTGTGAAAGAAAAATAAACGTTAAATGTTTCCTAAACACCTTACAGGAAATTACTGATATTAAAATAATTTATTATAAAGGAAGAGATAGATTGGTAAGTAAACCAAACAGCTTTTGAGGTGAAAATGTACAAGAGAATTATCACTAGAGAGCGTGTACAAAGTGGTGGACACTATCTAAGTGAATAACTGTAATCGGCTTTTGATCGTTAAGTTGCTTTAATGTCAGCAAGGGCTATCGTAAATATGTTCAATTTACCTCATATGGCGGCGGCGGCAGTATGTCACACAGGTTTATTTGACAGCCCTGCTCCGAGCGCGCCACATTCGAATGTCTGCTCGTCTGAATGGGGATTTTGAAACTGTTTTCCCTCCCTAACCAATGCCACTGCGGGTAGTCATATTCTAAATCATTCGCCGGGCACACTTTGCTTTTGTCCTGTCTACTCCTCGATCCAGACCTATTCGTATTACAGGACGCACAATCATCCTCTAATACGTTCACATCGTTATGTACATCGTGCCTCGGCTCTCTGTAATCTTTTGTAGATCTGCTAGAGGTACTATGGCAACAAGTAGAGCACTCCCCATTGGAATACTGTATGCTTCCGTTACATGATCTAACAATGCTATTGTTATGAGATCGTCTTTCCGAACAATTCCTCAGGTCTCCGATGTCATTATTGTCCTGCGGAAGATATTATATCGCTGTAGTTAATTTCGATTCCGAGTATTAGATTCTCATGCAAATTGAGTTTGTAATCTTATCGTATGTCAACATGTGTGTTCCCACAATGCTTATCTGGGCATACCTTGAAATTGAGTTCGGTGTAAATAGCGCTGGAAGCGTACGGTTCTGGCGGCCCACGTCGCAGTCTGTCCACACTCGATGCGTCTAAACCCTGAATGGAGTTCTGTGGTAGGCAATACTCGGGCTCCACGTTGAGTATGTTGCTCGATTGTCCCGCTGCGATAGATAATTCAGTCCTGATTAAACGTCACAAGGAAACTAGGACACACTTGTTATTGTGAATTGAAATGATAAATATCATTCTAGTCGTTTCCATTCTACAATGTTAAGCAACTGATTCCGTATAAGGCGGCACATTAATCTTTACTTACTATGCAAAAGACTTTGATGACAACTGCTGACGTCTAAAGTCGGGTCGTTTGATGGAGCGAACACCGCGCGGTCCCGCAGCCAGATCGTGTCTTTATTCAATAGACACTGTTGAGCCGTGACAATCGATTGACCTACAATTGGGTTCAATGTTTAAATTATGGCTGTTTATATCAACAACTTAAACGGCGCCGGATCGGTAAAGCGTTCGCACGATACGGGTATAAAACTTAAGAGGAAATTGAATTGTTTTAATGTCTAGAGGAATTAAACGAGCTTTACCATTACAGTTAGGTATTTGAGATAAAACGTCAAAGATACGTCAGATTAAGGCTTAAGCGATAATACTTAAAAGCCATTCGTATGTTTTATTTTGCACGTGCGATTTAAAAGGGCAATGAACTCTCATATCGAATGCAATCGTTTATCTCTGTTCACGCGCATGTAAAAGTTATAATAATGATCTGATAATGCTTTTGAGCCAGTGTAAATATTCATACCCGCAGACTTCTTCCTTTGTATCCCGTTGCGTCGTTTGATATAATAGACGCTGAACACTCCGATGACAATGACAGAAAACAAAATGAGTCCGAGCGCAATGATCCATGTCTCATGAAATATCGTCGAAATATTGGAGTCCTTCGGCGGTTCAGTCCTGAAAGTAACAAAAATCTTTAAAACTTCGAACCAACTATTCGAACAATTCGCGGATGGAACCGCTATTGGATTTTTATGACTGTCGTAAAAGTAACGTAAGGATGTGGTGTGGATTATGATTAGCCTACGCGTACGTAAAGCTTAAGCTCTTGACTCATAGTCGTTTGGTAAAAGCAATTCACATGACCCTTCCTGTGAACATCACGTGCGTAAACACTTGATAAACCACTTGAGAACAAGCTGGGTAACGATTTTTATCTCGTCGTGAGACGAAAACTATATGTCTTCGAGAGTCTATTATGGGTCGTTTTCAATAAAATTGTACATGGTTATAGGCTTAATAAAACAAAACTACGCGTCCTTTGTGTTTGTGTAACGTAAGTTAGTTATACAAAAGATAATATGACAAACTTTCTTTACACAACGGAATCAATTTAGTTTTGTTTTAATTATACCCTTTCGAGCCAAAGTAACTCATATTTATATCGCATTTTGTTAAACTTACGTAAACACAATATGAATTAAAGTGTATAGTTGTAGAAACTACTAACTTAATTTTCCTGACAAAATCTCATAAAATATCACAGCTGTCGATGTTTGGTTGAGCTAAATATAAAGGCCCGCGATTATACTAGCCTGTTGAGTTCGATTCATTATTTATGAAAACTACCTACAGTTAAGTATGGTATTAACACATATAGTGTCGCGCTACGCTATAAAATCAATTAAAACAATTTTGAAAGAGATAGATTTATAACTAACACAAATTATAACGGGTCTAACGCGATATTTCTTATTTACCCAAAAATAAAAAATAAGGAAATAAAAAATATCGCGTTAGACCCGTTATAATTTGTGTTAATTACGTGTACAAACCGCGAGAGTATAAAGTGTCAGATAGATTGATGATATTGAGTAGCACTTACTCCACGCAATGTTGTTGTATGTGCGTGGGCAGTATGTGCAGATGCGGCGATGCAGCGCCACCTGATCTACCTCTTCACCTTCAAGTTAGGACAGTAGGTACTTACTGCACGTATTGCCTCTGCGTGTGCGTGGGTAGCATGTGGAGATGCGCGGGCGCGCTGAAGGGCCCGTGACCGCGGCGCGTGACGGCTGCGGCGCGCGCGCTGTACCGCCCGCCGGCGCGCAGCGAGCTGGCTGCGGCGGCGCGGGTGCGCGCACCCAGTGACATCTGACCCACCACGCGGCCACCAGCGGCTCCGCCAACACGGATTTCGATCTAGGAAAAAAAAGGCTTATTTCAAACTAGAACCCGGTGCCAGTAACTTCCTATAACCATCTGTGTCAAATCCTTCTAGCTGTTCTCATACGATTAAATTATAAACTGTGATATCACTGTCAAGCAAGCAAGCAAGGTTGATTTTTTTAATACTTAAAGGTACGATTTATATTTCTATTATTAAAGAAAGAAGATACAGTTTCTGTGTAGTTTTCAGTAATTTTAGGTATTTAAACTTTTTTAGGAGTAAATGTAAACATAAATTTGCAAAATACTATATAGGTAGGCAGAGCAAACATTTCGAGTTGCGAGTAACATTGCAGTCTTGATTTCTTCATAAGTCATAACGCACTACTTCACCACTTCGCGCGAAATACTAAGTAAATACCCAAACAATAAATGCTTAAGAAATCGTTTACATTGAAAAACTACAAGTAATAACAGAATAAGGGCCTGCAGATGTCTTCCCATACGTAATTTTTCATTAAGTAAGATTGATTGTCCCCGATAATTGATTTATTGGCAAGTACTTAATCAAAATGATCAAACGACTGTTGTCAGTAAGTGAAATTGCTTGATAGTTGCTTGTAAATGATTATACTGGTGTAATATGATGCCACTCGCTCCATAATACTTTCCTAAGGGTATGTTTCTACTGGCACGGAGCTGAATAGAGTGGAAAAGAAAATTGCAAAGTGACAAGTGCCGTATTTGAATGCAGATGATGACTGATGTTGAATTCTACAGCGTAGAGTTTATAAATAATCTAGAATGTGTCCGCAGCTTCGACTGCTTATTTTTTTCTTTACTATAGTCGGTTAAGAAATATCCAGTATATTTAGCTATCCCTGTACTAAAATTGCTTAAAATCCATTCTTATCATTTCATGTTCATGTCCTCCAGTCTCTACTTCGCTCAGCCCACTTTGCTCCACTTATTACTCTGCTTTCACAGATGCGGAGCGCGGATTTCGAGGATTGTGATTATTAAATTGACGGTCCGTTTCATTCCTCTCCACCTAGCTCCGTGTCAATGGAAATGTACCCTAATACAGCTTACAAAATCTTATCCACTCGGCGAATCGTAGATATTACATATTTATATTTATAAGGTAGTTTAGCCGCTTAATTACACAAACTCGCCCTATTCGGTTAATATAACCATAAAGAAGTCGTGATTTCGCTGTATCTTGCAAATGAAATTACCATATTTGTCATAAGCGTTCAAGTCTTCAAAGAACCGCGTTTGTGCTACCAAAGAAGCGGGACATGTTTAAAAAATTAATTGACATTAATACCTCGAAAGGTAGCATATATTTATCAAATATTACTTTTATCACATCAATAATCTATCATTTTTATTCAAACGTGTTTATTAATACGCCAACAGCTTATTAAAATTGAATAATCTCGTACAAGACTGTCAAGCGTATCTATTACTTAGCTCGATCAGGGAATCAATTCGACGTTTGACGCTACATCTGTCCGAGTTCTCTCCACTATATATTTCTGTGGGTCTAGCAACATGGGGTATACGTTAATAAGTCAAATATTAACCAAAAACAAAATGTCATTAAACTCCTATTACTGTTAAATTAAAGCTCTTTTGCTAGTTCGTTAAATTAGGGGGGGTATTCGACCAATTTTAGAGATATAATGGAGATCTCTCCTTTTCATCGCCACCCGTCACTTTTGACGTGTGCCTACTTGACAAGTGGCGATATCCCTAGACCATCGCAACTTCGTCAATTCGGACGCGCATAATTTTCGCTTCCTTTGTATGTGACGGCATAAATAACAGGCGCATACTTTAAATTGACCGCGTAGTACGTGAAATTAGTCCGTTACGTTTCGTTCAAAACAGAAATTTATATACATGAATAACATTTTAGACAATCATTATCGCCTTCGTATTTCTGAAATTGAGATAAGATATGTCACTTTTAAGCTCATCGCATTTAAATGTCAGTTCAATGGCGATATAACTGTTATCGAATGGAGTTTTGACGTTAGGCGATATCTCAAACGGCATTCTCGAATTGGGCCCCAGGGGGGGTATTCGACCAATTTTAGAGATATAATGGAGATCTCTCCTTTTCATCGCCACCCGTCACTTTTGACGTGTGCCTACTTGACAAGTGGCGATATCCCTAGACCATCGCAACTTCGTCAATTCGGACGCGCATAATTTTCGCTTCCTTTGTATGTGACGGCATAAATAACAGGCGCATACTTTAAATTGACCGCGTAGTACGTGAAATTAGTCCGTTACGTTTCGTTCAAAACAGAAATTTATATACATGAATAACATTTTAGACAATCATTATCGCCTTCGTATTTCTGAAATTGAGATAAGATATGTCACTTTTAAGCTCATCGCATTTAAATGACAGTTCAATGGCGATATAACTGTTATCGAATGGAGTTTTGACGTTAGGTGATATCTCAAACGGCATTCTCGAATTGGGCCCCAGGCTTATATAACTTTTCACTAGGACCACTGATTGCTATCAATCACAGTGAAATGCGCTATTCAACTGTCACCGTACCTATGGATATTGCGATATTGTGAAAATGTCACATCATATCGCTAAAATACAAACCAGCAATAATCAAATTTTAACATATCTCCTTGAAATGTCAACTAGTTAATGTAACTCAATGCACCTCCGATAAAAAAATGCCATTTAAAAGGTGAGATATAGCTAGCATGGGATGGCAAAGCCTCTTCGAATGTCTAATTAGACATTCTTTACCTAACCGGTATTTAAATAATTGAAATAAAGGCGGTGTTTACCAGGTAGCCAGTGAGTTCCCCGTTCCAGGTGGTAGC
The DNA here is from genome assembly GCA_932273695.1 of Apotomis betuletana. Classification (NCBI taxonomy): domain Eukaryota; kingdom Metazoa; phylum Arthropoda; class Insecta; order Lepidoptera; family Tortricidae; genus Apotomis; species Apotomis betuletana. The sequence goes on from OW026300.1 coordinate 15,698,728, forward strand.
AGGTGGCGGCTCCCACCGAATCCACGCCGAAGTCGCGTTTATGACCCCCGCCGTCACCGCCTGAGGAGCAGCCGACGGCACTAAAACGGTAATTACCGGTAAATTACCGTAACTCTAATGAAACACAGAATAATTTATCTTTGTACCGGGACTGAACACACCGGAAAATTCTTCGTAAAGACTGTAATCTATATAAAGGGCATAATTAAATAACAGGAATGACAAAAGCGATCATGATTTTACAAAGATTATGTAAATAAAAACTTTTTGATAGCATTGCCGTTAAAGGCAGAGCCAAAATTATAAACGAAACAATTAACTGAGATGCAAAAACTTTTGAAGCGATTTTGTTTACATCATTATAAATTAAATTACCGTCTTCATCGGTGTATCCCGGCATCATGTTTGAAGGTTTTCCCAATAAGTTCTTATAGAATGGCAATAAAAACACATCGTATTGCGTATATGGTAATAGTCCTGAGAGGATGTAACTTGAAGTACCGCTGTTGTCAACATCCGTTAGTGTTCCGTTGGAGCAAATCATTGATTCAGAGTGCGATGTGTTTAGTATTGTTACTTCTTCATCAGTGGCATTACGCCAATTTAAAGACGTGCTGTTATACCAAATTTTGACGCCCTCTAAGTACTCGTTATAGTCTGTTAGAACCTGAAAAATAATGCAAAACTTAAAAAGTTGAAACATACATTTAACATTTTCCAATTAGTATGGGCTCCTTATATTTAAATATTTGGAAATGCAAAGTAAACGAGCAATTGATATTACAGATCTGAAACCTATAGAAGCGTAGGTAGTGTTTAATTGATACTCACATCCCAAACGACTTTAATTGAACCCGCAGATAGCGTCTCCAATCTTTTCAATACCAGAACATTCTGCTGCAGAAATTTCCTCGCCTGCACTAATTCATATTGCGTCATAGGAGCACCTCGATGAAACGTATATTTAATTTCATCCTCTTCAGATTTTAAATCATTATGTCCTTTTCTTAGTACGGTAAGATACGCTTCCTGCATAGTACTTCCAGCAGAATTAACAGCCGTGCAAATAACCCTGCCACTATGTTCGGGCTTCGCTCCATCCAAGTATAATAAGCTTGAATTGCTCTTCATACATTCAGGGAATAATAAGGAATCTTGGTTTCCTTCTAATATCCAGAACGTCGTTGGTGTGGGTAATCCTTTAGCTTCGCAGGGAATGGATACCACATCGCCTTCCCATGCGGTCAGATTGGACGGTATCTGTGTGAAGTGGGGTAGCGCTAAAACAGACGGCCAGATTAAAATAGCTCGAGACATTTAATGATGCAATAAAATTGGAAATAGGGTTGAGATGTGTGTTCGAGTGTTTAAACAAGGAAGTGAAATTCATCTATTCAAATATGTATAAAAAAATACCGCAGTACATTCATATTTCTAAGTTAACCACACAAGTTCATGATACATATTATTGATTTGTTTATAATTATTATATTAGCTATTACAATGAGGCTGCAATTTATCAACACATTTATGTAACTATCTCACTTATGGAAATTGTTTTGTAATTGGCTCTCGACTGATTATTTGACAGACGTGGCTATTTCTTGAGACTCAAATTATTGATAACTAGCTGTGCCCCGCGGTGTTACCCGCTCATCCCACGGGAACACTAAATTTATTAGGGAAGAAAAGTATCCTATGTCCTTTCCCGGGTCTCAAACTATCTCCATACCAAATTTCATCTAAATCGGTTCAGCGGTTTAAGCGTGAAGAGGTAACAGACAGACAGACAGACAGACACACTTTCGCATTTATAATATTATATAGTATAATAGTATATAGTATATATAGTATATAGTATGGATTCAAAGAAAATTAATAGTAATGAGACATAAAAATTGTAAAATGTGATTATACTGAGAAAGAAACGCACGCAGTTAAAGATAGGCCTTTAAACAGACAACATACAAGCTAGCTTAGCTAATACATCCAACTCACAAACAAGAACTAAATGCTTACTGTAAACTGTTAAGGTGGCACTAGCGACGCTGGAGCCAGCATGACTGTCAGCTCGGCACGAGTAAGTGCCCATGTCTGCAGCCGACACGTGCTCTAAACGCAGCATGCCGCGCGTTACGGTCGCGTGAGCGGGCAACACGCCGTCCTCCTTCACCCATGATATTTTAACGCTTGAGTCGAAGCTCTGTGGAATTGCACCATGAATTAGCTAAAGAAGACCACAGTTCAATATAGCTGGGTGGTATTTGAATATTTTAACCGTCTGATTCCTCTGACTGTTGTATATTGTGGCGGTCGTCTTGTAAAAGATGTGTTTTTTTTCAATGTTGTTGTTTTTTTTGGTGAAATTCCCCAGGGAAATTAGGCGGTTAAAATGTCATTTTTATAGTTAGGTACCGTACATTTTTTTAAGTATAGTATTTTAAATGTAGATTCTATAAAAAAATCGCCAGCAGGGACTACGTGACGTGCACGTAGTGCAGCTATTTACTGAGAGTCTAAAAACATGTGCTGTGGTTGGTACACTTTTACCTATAGCACCAGCTGTAGAATTTTTGATTTCAAGAAATCCTCATTATAGGTATCGGATTTTTTTATAACACAGTAAGATGATCCAAGCTCGAAAACTACTAGGTAGCCTTTATTAGAAGTAGTCAAAACTGAGTTTCGTTATTCATCCATTTATTTTATCGTGCTATAAAAAATTCGAGCCCTGCTCTTTCCAAACTGCGTTACTATAAAATGATAATAAAAGATGACTTTACCTGGCAAGAAAATTCGACAGTCTGCCCAACTAAAGCAGTAATGTTACTTGGCTTAACTACGAAGTGAGGTCTCCTTAACACTATTAATGCTGCATGTCTTGATTGCCTCTCGCCGGCTATGTTTGACGCCACACATCTGTACAGTCCACTGTCAGTTGGCAGTGTTTCTAATATTTTTAAACTACCACTGTCTGTTATTGTTACCCTAAAAGGAAATAATAAATATTAAGTACGTAATAATGAACCCTCCAAAATTCATGCTGAATCATCATTGCAAATGATTTGGAAATAAATGCATATTGCGCTCAAGTTTTAATAGTAGTTTATGCAACTGATACATAATGAGGGGCCTTAAAACACGAGTGTGGTTTTATGAAACGAGCGTCAGCGAGTTTCATAATAGGATCACACGAGTGTTTTAAGGCCTAATTATGTACAGTTGTATACACTACTTTATCTACACACATATCATAAGTACTCTAAGATGGGTTCAGAAGCCATAAGGAAATGACCGGCACCACTAGTGCTACCTGTAAAATATCTAAAAACGACATATACTAATGCAGTAAGAAATAAATCTGAACAAATACATAAACAGATTATTTGTTGTAATTTACATTTACATTGAAACAATATTTTCAACTAAAATGTGAATTACAATAAACTTATCACAATTATATTTTCGTAACAGCAAAGAACCAACAAACAAATGACAACAATAATGGCGGCAATTCGAACCTCCGTCAAGACGAATGTTTTTTTTTCTAAATCATATACAAACGAATGTATCCATATTCTCATGTCACTCGAGATCAAATGTCGTGCGGTTTTTATAAAAAAACATACTGAATTGACGTTTCGTATCGATAACAATATTAATATCTATGGATACTAGAATAGAGACCTACTTTAGTTTTGACAGCTGTTCCAAATTTAAACTCATAACCTTACAAAAATTGATACTGTTATAACATTACAGTACAGATATTACCTACTGCCACAGATAAGAAAGTTCTCATAGTAAAATTGGTTGTAGTAATGCTGGCCATTTCCTACGGTTTCTGAACGCATTTTAGAGCACTAATGATATGTGCGTAGATAAAAGCATTAAAGCATGAATAGTATAGGTAATTTACATATTGCGATAGATTTAGTATGCACCTTCCATTGACTTCCACATCATATAAATTCCCGTCTTTCAGCCAATGCACTGAAGGCTCTGGAACTCCTTTAGGGGGAGAACATTCCAGAGCCGCTGGCTCGCCGGCGGCTACGTGCACGTCTCTGGGTTCTACTCGAAAGTCGTCACGAATCACTGAAAAAAATACCTTTTAGAATCCTGCCTAATTAAATTCTTCTACATTCGAGATTCAACCATCTAGTGGGTGCATTAAGGGTGAACTTACCAGCAACGTTGAGGGAAGCATTGCGACTGACAGCCTCGCCTGCCAGGTTCCGTGCCACGCACCAGTACACTCCCTCATCGCTTTCCTTCTTGCCTCGATTTACTCTAAGAAAATGAATAAAACCTATATTATATTGCGAAGAAAAACCACGATGATAACCTATTACAACAATGTCTTACATCAATATGTTGAAAAAGTATTTGTATAGGGGGACTAAAACTAAGGGGAGTTTTTGTTGGAAGGTAAATTATTTGCACAATCCGTAATTGTATTGACAATGACTAAACTAACAAACTATTTGATATCAATTTACAAGAGTCACTTTGCTTTGTTAAAACGTCAATCGTAACTTATTATTAATTATTTTATTATGAAATTATTCTGATTGTGTTCTTTACTTCTACTATTTTTATTTTTGTTTAAGTTTGGTGTACATATTTAGTGAGTAGGTAGATTTATTTGACTTTTTATGAATGACACTTACAGCGACTTGGTCTTCCGATATTTATCTGATAATAATAATTATATTTATACTTATACATCATATATATACGTTGTACCACTCAGAAATACGCCCAGCTAGCCAGCAGCTATAGTTTGTAGCAAATTTCTATCCGCAAGGTGATTAGACCTACCTTAAAAATAGTAGTCCGTCTTCTAACAGCACTCTGTGGCCGTCCTCAGCCGGTGGCAGTGGGGTACCATCCTTGAACCATTGGACTAGCGGCTTGGGTCTGCCCTCTACTACACATCTTAGAGTAGCTGGTTCACTCCGGCCTGAGACGGTGTTTGATGGATGCTCCTTGATGCGTGGTGCACGGTTTTGGGCTAAGGAAGAAAGAAAAATACATATTTAATTCTATAAAACAAACTATTTACATAGTGAGAGATTTTGAAATAGTTTTCTTAGGGTCTACCAATATAACTTTGTTTCTAGTCGTAACAGTTCTATCTAGTCTAGTGTAATAAAATCTTCCTTAGCAATCATTTTAAAAGTATAAATCATGTGTGAATAAAATAAAGGTTGGTAAAATTATGCCATGAAAGTGTCAATAAAATGTAATTATATTGAATTTTTAGACAAAATTAGTTAAATTTTGAGAGTATTAAAACCAAATTGGACTGGTTGTGAAACTAAATAAATTAGATCTAAAAAATAAACGAGTCTCGAATATTCAGGTATAATATTATTATTATGTAAATTGACACGAGACCAAATACCCCTTTTGAATATACCTACGATAAGAACGTAAAAATTAAACATGAATCTCCAATTTTAAACATGAAGTTGAAAAACCTCTCGAACCCAATATACTTTATTCGAAATAAAATGATCAAGAAATAGATAAAACTGGAGTAACATGTTCGGATTTAGTTTTACGACGGGAACTTCGTGTTATTGTCGAGTTCGAATACAAAAAGCCTACGCATGAAGCTAACTCCTTTTCGATGATGTTATCTTGGCTGACGTCGATCTGTTTGGAGATGACCCCGTTGTTCGAACATTATGGTACTCGTTCGAAAGGTCACTAAGACGACAAACACAAACTTGATTCCGAGGAATTTCTTATTGGAGTGCGTTATGTACTAGTTTAACATTTGTAATAAACGTATGAGCCAGGACGATGTGGTCGCTTAGTGGCGAAGTACTTTCAATAAATATAAATAATCATAAAAAATGCTTTCAATACCTAATCATAAAAAAGTATGAGTATTTGTCTAAAGTATGTAACATGTATGTAACATATAAAAATAAAAGGAAGAAAGAAAACTTGCTCCATTTTTTGACGACAGTTATAAAAACCTTTATAACTACAACTTCACACAACATGCAAGCTTGCTCTGCAAAACCAGAAATAAAGCTTAATAAGGACACTTCATAACCTCCCACTAAAAAAAGCCAAATTTGTATCTCGGCTCAGCCGCTTTGACGCCATGTTTAGATTAAGCACAGATAACACCAGGTGTATTGTAATAACTTTGATTTATTTTTTCTGTACCTCGAAGCGCGGTAGTTCCTTTATTAATACTTGTCAGTGTCACTGATAACCCTTACAATGTGGCTATCTTGACATGTTTGTCTTTTTGTATCGTATAGGAGAATAGGAGGAAGGTACGACTAATAATGTACATTTTGCTTGATAAAGTAAACGCATTAATGTGGAAATTGAAGATATGCAGTTGCATTAATAAATAACTTGCTTTTGCAAGTTTTAGTTTTGATAAGTGTTAAGTACCTACCTATGTATTATCATTGATATTTTTTTTCTTACTTTTTGCAGATTTAAACAAATGACATTTTACCAATGTCGATGCGTTAGTCATAATTACACGAGGAGGAGATTCGTTGGTGGAGAATTAAGATTTTTGTAACAGAATATGTATGGAATCTTTGATCTTGCATTTTGTAGACAAGAATCAAAACGAAGTAACGGTAGTTTTATTAAAATATGACAATCTGATTAATGTTAAATATGGAAATATACTTTATAGTTGCTCCCATTCTGATAGAACATAACTTCATTTCTTTGAAGGCAGTTATTTTTGTTAAAAGTTATTTTAATGTCGGCCCTAAATATATTTTTGCTAAATTCAAGTAATACGTTTTGAAGAAGAATTGCATTGCAGTTGTCACGTTTTATTTTAAACATTCTTAGTCACAGATGGCAGCAAATTACTTAGCAACACTTAATAAATCCCATAAAGAATGTCCACACGTGTTTTTGACTACGGTCGATTTGTTAAGATGACGCCGACGCCTTATCGGCCAAAACATGTGTTAATGTTATGTTGCAAAAAATACAACAGGAAACTTCACTTTATTTTCAATGCATTATACAGGGACTCACTAGAGGCTCAAATGCTCAATGTAAAATTTTATTAGATTTATACATTTTAACCAATCTCAAAACGCAAGAGGTTCTTAATACGGTGGTAATACCCATGATTATTGGTTTAATAACGCAAATATGTTATACGAATTGTGACCTGAAAGTGTGCCGTTTTGTGCATTTCATTATGGATTGCAATTTTTTTTTTCATGAAGATCTTATAACAGAATTATGCTAAAGCGTCGAATGGATCTCCATACAATAATTTAGCAATAAAATGAAGTTGGTTATTTTAAGTGATGTTTATCAAAACCATCCATTGAAAGACGTACTATAGTGCTACTGGTGTCGAATAAGTTTATGTTTTTATTATAAATGAATGTGTATGTTATAAAATATTTTAAATTAAAACAAAATAATTCAATTTTCGCTGGTTATGGCACCTAAACATAGTTTAATATATTTACTCCATAAACGGATATTTAAGTAACTTTTTACATTTTCGAAAGTGTAAAAGCCCAAATTTAAGATTCAAGACCGTAACTCGGTCAGACAGAATATGTAGAAGCTCTGTTGCATATATGGTCATCGGGCATTTTGACCTTCCTTTTACAGCTCAGATCTGACCAATATTTGATAAGACAGTTGACAAGTTGAGTGGACGCGGTCAATGCACCTTGAACTCTGCTTTCTTGGCCATCAGTAGATTACCCTTCATTACTTCTATAGGTACGTACTTATTTATATCGCCGATAACAACATAATATTGCAAACGATTGTAATTTTTATTCTAGGAACACTCCTGGAATAAAAATTACAATCGGTTGCAATATTATGTTGTTGCACAGCTATGATAGCTACACAGCTATCCTGTTTCAATGATTTATTTTAAATGTACTGTGTCGAAATTTTCTTGATTTTACTTTGTGGCTTACTAATTATATTATATTTCAGATAAGTATTTGTAAGATTTTCTCCTAGTATGATTTTCATATTTATACGTTTATACGTACCTATGTTTCATAATTATGTACAAATCTTCACACTAAATCGCCCCCTGCCTGCTATACGGCCACATCTCAAAAAACCATTCTTTCGAGAAATCGCTTGTTAAAGTTTTGGCAGCGTAGTGCGTGGTAGTAAAACGGGGCTTACTCCTTGAGTTTTGGGTCAATTCATTTTAAATTTAACTTTTTTTACTCCACATGATATAACGCTTCTCATGAATAAGTCTTTTTTATAAAACGTGTATATTTTTTTAAGATAGGTACTTAGAGTTGTGGCCGTATTGCAGAAACATTTTGTTGAAATTTTGAGATGCGTCCAAAACCGAACAAGAATTATTGGAAAATGGTAACATGAAAATTATTATACAAACACTAAAATAATTAAAATACCTTTATTAATCAACTTTTGTTACAGTAACAACATCACGGTAAGCGATAATCAGTGCATGCAGCTTTAATACCAACTTTCTAGATGCAGATATCATCATCATTTTGCATATAATTAATGATTATTTGGTACCTTCCCTTTAAGGCACTTGTATCTTTAATTATCGTGTTAACATGTACCATATATGGTATAATACCATATATAACATGTACCATGTACAATGAGGCCCCATAGTTTTAGGTTTTAGCGTGGACTAAGGTTCCCGTTGATATTAGTGTACTGTTTTCCAGAATTCTTCAACTTCTTTACAATAAATATTACCTTTTCATAGTGCAGGATAAGCTTTTCGTTTTCTACTTTTAGGTTTAGCAATACTGGATGAAGACTGGTTCGAATCAAAGTCCCAATTTATGTGAGTCGGTATTTACAACGAATTTTTAGAACACCTTGGCCCAAGATGTAGGACGTGGCTCTCACAGTTCTATTTAGACATAGTCTCGGATAATATAATTCCACCTAAGTTCAACTGCTCAAATATAATAGCCACACTCAATCCGGGTAAGCCAGGCAACGAACCAAAGGGTTACCGACCTCTACTACTTAGTTCCATCTACAAATTTTTGGAGAGGCTAATCTACAATCAAATCGAACCTTTTGTCGACAAAATAATTCCTGTGCAGCAGGCTGGATTCCGTAGTGGTCCGAACTACGTGGATCAGGTAAATGTCGCGCACAACACACATAGAGGCTGATTTTCAAAGGAGAGAGAAAACCGTGGCAGTATTTCCGCTTGTGGCCTCTCAGCTGCATTCGATAGCCTATGTAGACAGGAGCGTATCTATAAGCTCCTGACCGTGGTGCAGATGGTGGGACTAATCAACTCTATGCTCAGCAATAGGGAATTTATCGTCTACCTCGGAAGCACTCCGAGCAAAGTCAGAAAGCTGAACAATGGACTACCTCAAGGATCGGTCTTGGCCCTGCTCCTGTTTAACCCATATCGTGTGTGTATAGGTTGAACAGGAGTGGGTCAGGACCGATTCCGAAAACAGAGAGTCGGAAATTTATGTATGGTGATGACATCGCCATCACAAACCAGCATGGCAAATTTAAATCCTCGAAGGAAGCTCTTACTCGCAATCTGGAATGACATTTCTGATTAGGCTGCCCCAATGCTAGTAAAACAGAAGTTGCGACATTCCAGCCTTGCAACAAAGAAGCAAATTATGAGCCAAATATATGCTTCAGAGAGACATGCGCTTAAATTAAATCCTACACAAAAGTACTTGTGTCACTCTAGACCGCAGTCTTACCTATATGCGAAGAAACTACAGACGCCGAATTACATGCTCCACAGACTAAGGGGAACTACTTGGGGAGCAACAAGTGATGTGCTACGCACTACCAGCCTTAGCCTGGTTTACTCCACAACAGAGTATTGCGCGCCAGTTTGGCTCAACAGCGCACAATGACGTTTATTTCGCTTATATTTAAAGGGATTCATCGTAATAATACTAGAATATACGCTATTTCTATGAGACGCAACTCAAAAAAAATATTACAAATTTATGCTATACAGCCGCAACTGAAAAGTGGCTGTCTTGCTGGGAGTCAACTGACAATTTTTGGTCAGATCCATAAGGCCACTTGTGGAAAAAAGGCTCTTAAGGACACTTTTTCTTATGGCTCTCGAAATAAGGTCGTAAATTAACCTATTCTGACTACGAATCTGCAATAATCCGAATTTTTTTTTTTTTTGAGATGTGGCCGTATAGCAGGCAGGGGGCGAAATATTTAAGAGTAGCAGCACGCAATATCTGTAAATTTTTCTTCATTAAATAAATAAATAAATAAATATCAGACAACCTCAGACAAATCGATCTAGTCCCAAATTAAGCGCAAGAAGGCTTGTGTTATGGGTACTAGATGACGATATACATACTTATATAGATAAATATATACTTAAATACATAGGAACAACCATGACCCAAGCACAAAATAAATATTCGAATTCATCACACAAATATTTGCCCTGGCCGGGGTTCGAACCCGGGACCGCCGCTCAGTAGGCAGGTGCTTGCAAACTGAACCAACCGCGTCGTCAAATTATTTGAAAACATAACAAAACTCTCCTCCTTTTAGGGATCCGTACCTAAAAAGGAAAATAAAACGGAAACCTTATAGGATCCATTTGTTGCCGGTCTAAGACCCTTTATCTCCCGCCTATACCCCCGCAAGACTCTGAGTGGCACTGCCGAGCCGGTTGGTTCTGGTCTTCGGATTGCCACACCGAGTAAGGCCCTCTATGTGTCGCGCTTGCATCACTCCGCCGTGGCTGATGATGTGGTGGAGTACGTTCGCCGGAAGACTGGCTTCACGCTGAGGGTGCAACAGCTGCAGTCCCGCCATTACGTGCACTTCAGCTCGTTTGTGGTGCGCGTACCGCGGCCGCTGCAGGACACCATCGCAAGTGCAGACTTCTGGCCGAAGGGTGTTGTGTTTCGGCAGTTCCGGGGCAATCTGCCGAATCCTGCGCCAGATCAGACGACGCAACGGAGCCACGCTGTTACGTCGCCTAAATCAAACTAGATTTAAGTTTTTATTTTTATTTTCTGTATAATTTTGTAGTTCACAGTGCCTTGGTTTAATTACTGTAATGCTGTGTAACTAATTTGAATAAATAAATAAATCAATAAATAAATAAATCTCGGGAACGCGTGGAGGCATCGAGTTGAAATTAAAAACATATACTTACGTTAGAGCGATATGCAGTCCGTTCATAGTTCGTACGGAACCTTCGGCGCTCGCTTTATATTATTGCATAACATATATTAATTTAATACTTAATAGTGAGTTACAACTTGTGTTTACATTACAGTTCTTCCGAAACGGTTTAATTGTTGATAACTGTAATAAATTGATAATCTAACAATAAGCAAGGTTTTCATTCAAATAATTATGTTTGGGATTCCATTATTATTTAAATTCGTTTTCAAAATAACGGAGAAAACCGAACGAAGCAAAAAAGGCAAAACCCATAGGTCGCATAGGTATGTTTACGAATATCGTTTGACGTATAGTAAATGTCAAACATTTGCCAATATTGGCAAAGTGCTGAAGCAAAAACAAACAGCCGACGGCAGATTGCCAAATCCTTTCGCGAAGCCTGTCTAGACAATGGTTTAACAGGTATTTTGTTATCCCAGTAAACGAAGGTCTCTAAAAATGATATAATTTTTTATAGTTAAATGCGAAAATTCATAACTATAATATTGTAATTTCAAAGAAAAAATCTAAAATCTTTTCAGTATTTGCTACTTTCTCAATACCCAACATTAAATTTACTCAGTAAGGGCACAGATTGGATAAAATACTGAAAATTGTGTAATGTCATTACGTCATTTAGAATGTAAAACGTTTATAATTATTCACTTCCAAATGGTAATTGTTAAAAATCTGTGTATGCTGTTTAATACATTCTTTAAATATTTCAAAATGATTTCTATATTTTAGGATTTCCTTGATATGGGGCATAAATTTGACTGCAAACAAAAAATTAATAATTATTTTTTTGTATGCTATCTACATATTAAATTATTGTGGTTTGTAGTGCATCTCAAGTGCGGAACATAGAACTTCTGTACGTTCATCTGTGGCGTGTTATCGCAGTAGTAGCTTACATGATTATTATCTTGACTGGATTCATACGAATACTTCACAGAGAATGACGAAACTCCCATAAAAATCGGCGGGTTGGCAGTTTTTGTATTGGAATAGACAGACAGATAGACAGCCTAATTTTATAGGATAATGTCACACTAGTTTAGCGAAGCGACCTACGATGATGATGGGCCTTTTTTGATTTTTTTATGATTTTTCACTATAGTCTAAGAATTAATTTGAAACGTCCTTAATACATTTGTGTAATGGATGAAAAAAATTATATCAGATTTAATACAAGCTGGAAAATATATCGCGAATAAGTTGCCTAAAAACACTGGTAAAAATATAGTAGTAAGTTTTTATAGTTATTATAACCCGTTTAATTATTTAATATCAAATTATACGCCTCTTGGTTGCGAACACTTGGTTAATCTGCCGAAAACCAGCATTAATGACGAGAATTGAAAAGTAAAGCTATGACGCGAATGAAAACTTGCGACAGAAAGCCTGCTATCCCGTTCGATAGAAGAGGACGCAGCATAGTATGTGCGCGCGACAAATGGGTCCACTGAGTTTTTCGTTCGTAGCGTATTAGGGTGATAGTTTTTAATTCGTATGCCCTACTATTACCTCCTGTTCTTGTTAAAATTATAAGACTAATCAATGCGGGTAAGTATGTATGTATATACGTTGTTCACGTACTTATAATTTACACAGAGGGACACCGCATAAAATACAGCCTTGTACGTATTTTAAGAGGTAGTACGCTCGAAGCTTTTATTCCGATTAACACTAGTTAAGCCGAACGTTAAATAATAAAAAAGCACCATTGTGTTGTTAACGAACACTACGAAACTACATTTTGTTAATTGGTTCCATGGTACTTTAATTATTAACCGATGTAGTAACTGTCTGGTGGAAACAGCTTAAACGGCGTTTAAACACAGCTCTACTTCACTAATGGATTGTGAACAAAAAATGTCAAGTTGAATAAAAGTATAGTTACTTATGAGTTACCTTTTTTAAAAGAGCTGAAAAGTGGTTTAAGAACGTTTGAGCTCATACGTTTAGACAATGTTCTTTATATTATATGTAGCCAGTAGCATCATTATGTTTTTCTACTCGTTAGCAATGATTATCCTATAATTATCTGGCAATAGGTTCAGTAGAGGCTATATGAACGTAAGCACAGTCTTTTGAACATTTTCTTGAGTCACACTAAAAGCTTTTTGATAATTAATGTTCATTTACATTGTAATGATACATTGTTCAATTAAAAAAAAATAGTGAACCACAAATGTGAAATGTTTTTAAAACCTCGCGTTATGGTTCCAAGAAAACGGTGCCGACTCCGACGGCTCTAACACAAACGAAGCGGTTCCTTCAAACTTTACTCCATTAACTACAAACTCTTTGTTCCTGCAGCTAAACAAACTTTTTAATGTTACTCATATTTCCTTAACATCGCCGATACAAAAACCGAAAATAAAAATCTGTTTATTTACCATTAGTCCCGTTCAGTCCAATTAAAAGTAAATGCACGAGTACAAAAAACACGAATTGGTTTCTTCCATTTATAGTGTTATCGCACTCATTAGCACCAACATCCACCATACTGCCACTGAATTACACTTAATTTTCATACCATCGATGAAATTTACATGTTTATCATTTCACTGTTAACACTATCACTGAGGTTCGTTTTTAGCTTCCCATTATTTTTATTCTAATAGGATTCGAAATTCAAATTTGAAAAGTTCGGTAAACAATCGCGGCATCGCGTTCGGGCGCGGCGAAGTGACGCGACCAGCCAGTTACAAGTCTTGCGTCGTACTATCGGCCTCCCTCCCTAGTTCGGCGATCCCATCTCTGTTTACTCTCTCCTAAATGGGGGGATACAAAGGCGCCTGCCGATGGTCTTTCGTGAACTAATTTTGCTCATCACGGGGAAAATTAGTTCATTAATGTTTGCGTTCGAGATGGAAACGAAGAATGGACTGAATGGACCTAATATTTATGAATTCGTAAGTGATCTTTTCCCAACCGAACAGACTAAACTACACGGGCGGACTAACTTTCAAAGAATTATTATGAAGTTGTAAAAGTTAGTTAGGTATTAAACTTATCATCCCTGATTTAAAATGACATTTATATTTTCTATTGAATAAATGATTGCACATTTTAAACATGCATAAGTACATAAATCTAGAATATTTATTCTTCCGACTTATTCAGAAAACGGCTGGATATCGTTTGATCTATCAGTGCCGTAAGGCCATTATAATATTTTGCGTCAGCATCAGAACGCAATACAATCGAAAGCAATTTTTATTCATAGCCCTACAAGAGGATCAGTTCGAATATGATAATGATCAGAATATTTTGTATACCACAAATTAATTCTAAACGCAATGTAAAAATCCCTATTCAATATGAATAGGAACCCGCAACAAAAAAAGTAACCCTTATTCGAAAGCAAATTTGAAAAGGAAAGGAAATAAAATACGGCTTATTTCATTTGACGCATTTGTCGAGTTAGCATGCACACCGGGCGGGCGCCGACAAAGGCCGAATAACGAATAAAAAACGTTCTAATTTCAAACCGGTCACCCCTCCCAGCGCACGCGCATCCCTAGTTATTATGCTTTGTACTGAAGAGGTCATTCACAGTTTTGCACAATAGAGCACGTGGGGTAGCCATGGGTGAGATTTAGAGTTTTTGGGTTCCAATTTGTGGAGTATAATTATTTAGATCATAGTAATCATTATGGTGAATAGTTACTTTCATCATCATCATCATCATCATCATCCTCCTAGCGTTTGTCCCGTCCAGAGACGGGGTCCGCTTTCCTGCATTTTTGCTTCCACTTCTTGAATAGTTACTTTAAATAAATAATAATTAATTTTTGGGTGGCTATTACGTATACATTTTAAACGAGTGTAATTCTGAAATATTAAGAAACATATGATTAAAAGGGCTGGTATTCAGTCTAAAAAAACTCAAAACTAGTGCAAAATTGCGTAATGCACCTTTTATGCGATAATGGTTGTTTTTGTTAATGCTTGTTTGTATGTAAATATTAGTAACTCTATGCCACATAACAGACTCCCGTGAATAATTTTCATAACTAAATATACCTATGATTAAAACAAAAGTTTATGAAACATGAGCTCAACGGTTAGATTCAATCAAAGATATACCCGGAACACAGTTTCCAGAATAATCGAATAATAAAAGTGTGACCCAACTCTCGAAAGCGATAAACGCATCACACTTGATAACTTCACCTCAAATTATGATACTAAATATGCTAATGTGAAAGACCTCCGGTATTAAGTTGATAACTTCGAAACTAAAAGGTCGACAACATTCCTCGATTTCATTTACACAATCTTATCAAAATCCGTTGATTGGGCGCTAGTGGAGCAAATTACTTAAAGACATAAAGTTTACGAATGTGACTGAGTTATTGGGACATTCGATTTACATTTTGAAAGGACTCGAAGCAAACCCGTCGAGATTAAAAGATAATGGCGTCAAGTCGTATCAAAATAAAGGGAACGACAAGGCTAATGGAGCGATCCCCGCTTCAACGTTTCTCTTTAATTAACCGTATCTTTTAATTGTCCAACCGGTCAACGATCAAAATACCCGCTGTATGAAAATTACGTAGAACTTAATTCCACATTTGTATGCAAATTATTGAAATCCTCTCGGCGACCATAACTTCGAAGAAATTGAAGTTATTCAAGATTTTTACATTGTTCAATGATAATTTTATTATGAACATAAAAATATTCGTTGAAGAACAATTCCAGTCTGAAGCAATAACGATATTTCAAATGTAATATGAATCCATCCTGTCTACGACAGTGATAATACGACAATGTAAATATGAAATTGCTCCTCAGATCGCTTACATTTTGTTCGAATTGTATTAAGTAAATTCAGTGCATATGTAATCAGTGTGGAAAAAGTAGTAGCCACACGGATGTCGTCTACGCGCTACGTGCCTATACTAGCAATCGGGGAAACTCGACCAAAATGCACGGAACTTACTGAATACAAAGAGCACCTTGTTACGGCTCCAACGTAGTATCAACAGAGAGTGGTGCGGGAGATCAAGTTAAGCTGGATCAGCTTAATATTTTATAACCCCTGTTGGGTATAAAATGAACCAAACTTTGCATAAGTAAATAGTAACTGAGTAAGCAGAAACAGTTTTCTAACCTTGTTCGATTTTAGCTTTTTGAAACGCATGCATTTTTAAACGTGACTGGCCTATGGGATCAGAACACTGTATAGTTTTACTTTAATGCATGTTCGTGAAAATGGCTTTGTCAGGGCGGACAGTAAGTATTGTTTCCCAGGATTAGAGTCGCTGGATTCGGAGTACACTGTTTCGGAGAATTGGTCTGTGGTCGTGTCAGTTGGCGATCGTCCGTGGTGTGAACAGTATCCTTTCTGTTCATAACGCCTCGCTCTTGTAAATCCCATACGTAGACATTTCAAATATGGATTTCTTAGAACATCGGCATAATAACATCGTTAAACTTATCACCTTGTTTTTGATTTTTTTTACGTTGTGGAAATGCGTTTATGCATCCCGCCTAATTCGGGGACTAGAGGGGGTATGACTTCGGTCGGACTACCGTTTAAAACCACCAACGAATGCCGGCACCACTTTTAATTGCGTCACGGGATCGCTTGATGCATTCAACCGCGTTCACAAAAGACAAAATAATAGGTGCTGTAAAATTTGTAATTAAACTGATAAACCTCAGTTTATACTATTTCTTTACTCAATTTGTATGCAACGTCACTCGTCATAGATATTATAATATCCAATAGAAAAGCCATATTATGAAGTTTGTTTAAAAGCATTGAAAGGACAGTCATGACTCTAATTCGAATGCGAAGATTTCGGCTGCCAAGAGTCGGCCATGCAATACACTTCTTAGAAATAGAGAAACTTGGCATTTATTATTATGTTAATCAATGATCATAGTCAAAGTGATTGTTTGAACCAAAATTATATTGAATGCTTGATTTAACATGGTTTAGTAGGAATACGAATAAAATAAAAAAGATACAAAACTGTACACGGATATTATGTCAAATAATATGAATAAACCAAAGTTTCACACGGTGCTGTTAAGAACACTTCTAACGTACCTATATCAATATTTTATAATAGAGGGTGTTTGGTGCATCAATTACCAAATTAAATGATGGATTGCCTATCTCCTCTAACAAAACAACTCTTTACCCCATGAATTAATTTTTTTGAATCTTTTTTATTAATCTTAGTCTCTTACCGTTGTTACTTGGCTTTAATATAAAATTTATTAATTTCGTATGGGCTCTTTCAAAATACTTGAACGGCCCAGAGATGTTTCAAGGTGTATTAGCGCTTCGTTTTAATAATTATTGTTTTTGGTTTTGACTTAGTGTTTACCTGCAATGTAAAAAATGGTATCTTTAAAACCCGATCCGCACTCGCTACCGGTATCTTCCTAAACCCTTCCGACGCCATTGATTGATGAGCAGACAACTGCCGTGTTTTGCATTCAGCTATTTACGGGCATTTCCTCCGCTTAACCCGACTGGCGTGATTAATGGCTCCCGCTACCACCTATTACGCGGTAGAGATCGACCGATACCCAATTTTTACCGGTATCGATTATATTATTCTAGTGTTTGACTTACGAAACATTGTCTTAGTAAGCGAATATTTTTCGTGTTTATTGATTTTAATTGTTTTTACTAGAGGCTATCCGCTTCAAGGGGATTGCTTGGCAAAATAATGAAATATAGGTTTAATTTTTTATTTGTGTATTATTAATTATTTTTTATTCTTGAGTTGTAGGCCTACTTGAAATTAGGTACTTATTATTTTTATTAGTAGCTTGTCACCACGCCAGGGAAGCTATCAGGGAAGAATGGCGGCGGGCTGTGAAGCTTGCCACCGACATCTGAAATGATGACCACGACATGAGTAAAACCGACAAGGAAGAAGAGAAGAAAAAGTCACCATAGACTGAAACCGAAACCAGTTAGGTTAGTGGCTCTATTTTCGTCGCTGAATCGGCTCGATGGATGTACGCTTCACTTCAGACGAGGACAGCGATATATTAAGCTTTGATTGTGAAGCCAACTTAGAGAAACTGCTGACATAAAAGGCAAACAGCTTCTGGTGTATTATTACGTTTCTTTTTACTTTTTCGCTAGTAGCCT
This sequence comes from Apotomis betuletana, assembly GCA_932273695.1. NCBI lineage: Eukaryota > Metazoa > Arthropoda > Insecta > Lepidoptera > Tortricidae > Apotomis > Apotomis betuletana. The sequence goes on from OW026300.1 coordinate 15,717,044, forward strand.
AATGCTATTTTACGTTTTAGTGTTAGTAATATACTTTCAATTCGGATAAGCACACAATTAAAATAGGTAGGTAATGTCAAGTATAAAAACGTGGTAGACTCAACCTTCTCAAGTATATAAGTACATCCTGTCGGTCTTCTGTTGTCACTTTATACATCATCGAAGGAAAAGTTGAATCAAAGCGAGGAAGGGAAAAACCAAGAACAAGCTACACAAGATAAAAAAAAGAGAAGGTAAACTTCATGTCGTATTGGGAAATCAAGGAGGTGGCTATACAATACATAGCGGTATACAGGGTTAGATGGAGACAACTCCACCGACAAGAGTTTCACACTTAATTATGATGATGTATTTTTTATGCACTTTAACTATACCTACCAATTATGATATCCGGTGACGCTTGTATTTACACATTAAGAAGTAATTAGCTTACTTACCTAATTAAGTGTCATTATGTATATTAGCAAAGAAGACGTACCTGCGTATGTTGAATTCCCGGTACTTACATACGTATTTAAATGAAACAATTTCTACGAACGCTATTTTCGCGTACCTGTGACATCTGACGCTTCAATAGGAACGCCTTCGCAGTAAACTTCTTGTATAAAAGCCGCGGGCAAGGTTTAGAATAACAATCAAATTTCCTAGAAATTGGTTCCCAATTAAAATCGCTTGCACTGTGGGCGCACGATAATAGCATCAATTGTGTTTTACACCGACGTTCTGAGACTATAATTGTTTTACAAATTGCTCGCGTGGCGCGCAATGTAGAATAGGTTTATAAATCAAATACGTTTGATGTGACTCGTTGGTAGTTTGTCCGGGGAGCTGGCGCCGACACCCACGCTTGGCCTAGCGCTGCAAAGATAATTTGCAACCTGCTAATAGCTAACGTGAAACTGCAGTGTGGCTGTGGTGCAAGAATATGCGGGATTCCATCCAATAAGAGTCTTGCAAATACTATTACTACTGAAGATTGAATATCGTGTCATCAACAATATACGTATACGCAACATACTACGCTAAGTCTTGTAGTTTGTTAAGTTGTAGATAAGCATGTTATGCAAAACGATAGCTCAAATACCCAAAAAGATATAAGTACATAAAGGAATTATCTTAATAATTGATATATCGTAAGGCTATTTGGAACTCCAGTTGTTGTTGTAGTTTGTAAACTAAAGATTTAAAGCCCTGCCTATAATATACATATTCCCATATTTAGTGTGAGTGGTGAGTGTATACCTACCTGCCTAGACACTGATAGTTTCCGACTTCTTAATGAGTGTGACGACTGATGCTTCATCATCCATCCATTGCGTGACAACCGCGACATAGTCGCTGTTTTATACGTATAATAAAAAACCAAGGCTAAAAATAATCAAGATCAGGAGTTATTTCCTACATAAAACACCCCACATTTATCCACACTTGATTTTTTTTTACTCACAACACAACCATGTAATGAAAACGGCAATGAATTCGACTAGAGTTTTAAAATTTCTGTGGAGACAATTCTGTAAGAATTAAATCCAATAACTCTTTGCTGCGAAATATACCTAAGCTTCATTTCTACTGGCATTTTCGCAGGAGTTGCTATGCACTTCTCTTAGTTTACCCGCCGTAACTTATCTAAGAAGGCAGAGAAACAAAACTAATATATTTAAACTCCGCAGAATGACAGCATGCTTAGTCTTGACCTGTAAGACCTTACACCTGTAAAGTTGCCGGGCCCGCATCAATATTTTATACCGAGGCTCGGGTACTACATTCTCGTCGGTATATTTAAGACTAAATGATGGGCGCTAAACATTTCATGTAGCCTTTTTGCCCGCTCGCCGTTTAATAACGCATCGAGCGGCAAAGTGCGTGGGCCCGCCAAAGTTTTAATACAGGCTTTTCGCCTCAACCCCGAGTGAACACTAATTTTCAATATTTAAGCCATGATGACGTGAATATTACTACGAAGACAGTAAAACGTAAATCAAGATCGTATACTGTTCTTTTTATTTACAAATTTAATTCCAAAGAAATTACGGCCTTTAAAGCTACGCAAAAGTCAAGTAAAAATAAAATACGCTAATTTTATTAACTGCAAAACTATAGTGTAACTTGAAACGGAGTGAAACAGGCTGTTACAACCTTCACAACTTTATGGTTCGAGAACTTAAACTGATGGGAAGTACCGCTCACTTTGTAACTGGCCGCCTTGGTTCTGGCTGGTGAAAAAGAAAATAAAGCAATTTTTTCTTTTCGAGTTCTTATTTCAAATTCAGTTGGAATAAAACCGTCTGGCAATACGTCGACGTGTCGGCTGCACTTTTTACGACGGCCACGTTCAGACGCAGTGAAACTTGTTCGCTAGTTTAGAGCTTTATTTTAATTTTCCTTGCACAAGCCGCCAACGAGCGTGGAGGTAAAAAATGTTCGGCTAGTCTGCACGTAGGTAGGAACAGTACATTATCTTACTGTGCGGGAAAAGGATTATATGAAAATAATGCTTTCAGAATTACCTAAATATTTTTATTAACTGTTTACTCTACGAGTATTAACTCGTAGAGTAAACAGTTACAAACTATACAGAGTCAATCAATCTTATACAGAACATGTTTTTTTTTAGCTAGTAAGCAGCGCTTTTATTACTTCCTACGATTCAATGAAAAAATTGGTTTGCATAGTTATGGTAATAGGTTTTTTTTCAACTAACTACAGTTAAGAGGGTTATGATCTTTTTCTCTCGCGCGAACGATTAGCGTGTTGAAATTATTTTCTGACGTATGGTAAACAATGATATTTGGTGGATGCCACACGGCGGAGATGGCGGGACGACCTAGGCGCGTTCACCAATGATTTGGCCGGAAACAGCTACATACAGAAACAAGTGGCAATCCAAGAAAGTCTTTTCTCAGCTGTGGAACACCGCATCAGGAAAGAAAAAAAAACTCACTAATTTCATTTGTAAACTCTTTGTTGTTTTTGGGTTCATCCTCAGTACTTCCCTCATACCAATAAATAGCCAAAGCCCTCCTCTTTATCCTGAGACTCCATTGTTTTGAGGCAGCGGCGCCTGGAGTATTGTTCAGACGGCTTGATTTATGCTCAGTTAAGTTCCTACGCGAGTATAGCATTGTTTAGGCTTCGAGTCTAGGTAATTAGCCTTTGAGTACCCAACATTGGCATAGATTTTCATTGTCATTATAATGTGCAAAGATATAAGATTGGTTAACCCAGAGAAGTATGGAATCAGGGGGTAGGAAAAAATGTGGTAGAATTTTAAATTGAAATAAAATTCATGCATGATTGAAAGGGGAGCGAAATAAGATTGAACAAGTTTGCGATCCCTCTTTGATTGAGGGCTAAACTTTTTTCAAATAAAAGCTTAACCTAATCCGCTCATCAATTATACAAAGCAAAGCAGAAATATAATATAGCACTTCGTCACCCCATTTTTGAAATCGAATTACTTTAAAAAATATTATACGGCTTGATTATTCGCAATATTTTTTAAATCGCGGTTACTAAAAAATGTGTGGGAAATATTATAATTATGCACCCGAGAATCGAGAATTATTATATACCGATACGACATAATGATCAACGATGCAGCCGAAATTATCTTATGATCTTATGAATAAGTTATTTTAGTATGTAGCGAAATTCTGTGATCCTAGAAAACTTCAATAAATTACCTCAAATAAGTCTCTTTGTTTACTTTATATGCTTCGTATATAATCAATACGCGGTTGTGACAAAACAAAAGCTTGCATTCTGATTATAAAAACTTGAATTTGAACTCTAGCTCTATATTATTAATTTCTTCTTGCAAAAAAACCTTTAAAGCCAAATTTGGTTTTGCAAAGCCACATTTGAGCACATGATCGACGCTCGTAAAGGTCATGGAGCCAGATTCGCCATTGACGGATACGTCAAGGAGGACTATTTCTTCTAGAAATTTATGCAATCCCAGAGTGCAATAACATACAACCTTGAATGCTTAATAGAAAGTTATCAACAAAGATAGCTATGTTTACTTGTGTGCGTGACCTCGCAGTTTTAAACCGTATACCGTAATCAACTCAGCCAATACACCAGTCTGTGTATACCTTTTGCCAAGTCGGCTGTTATTTGTTCTTTAGTGCTGAACTCTGATTGACAATGATTATTTACGGTGAACAAAACGTTGAAGTTCCCAATTGTGATCATTTTGGTAAATATATGTTGGAGCATCTTAGAAGAGCTAATCCATCCGATATTTGCTTCGTGAGTTTACTTTACATAATTATATCAAAGTTGTGAATAGTCTAATAATGCATTTTCTTATTCCGTGTAAATACTGAAATGAAGTTTTATAAATAACTTTTTCACTTCTCATGCTCTAAAAGTTCGACTTTATGCTGTGCGTAGGCGACATAAAGTCGCTTTTTATGCTCTAGAGCATAAAGTAAAATCGTCGTCGAAGACCAAGGCGATCGGTCCAACAGCCACACGAACAACATAAAACTTTATAGAATGAACTCTTTATTTTTTTTCGTTTCCTTAGTATTCTAAGACCAAGGCAAAATACCAACAGCCAAAGTACACAATAAAACTTCGTGAAATAAATTTGTAATTTTTATTTACTATCATTTATTACTTTTTAAATTTATTTCTTTTAGTAAATCAATATACTATATATTTAAACTACAACAATAATTGATCGTAGATATGAAAAACTAAATGTTTTTAAATTTTAATTAAATTTGTTTTTAAGTAGGTATAATATTTACACGATGTAGTTTAATTTTCTCGCAATCGAAGTGAAAAGTCGCACTCACTGTTATGTTCTGATTTATATCACAGGTACAACAAAAAACAAAATGAACATAATAAATTGAAAGCCTTCTCGTTTCTTAAATTCGGTTAGATTTTTTATTTATAATTTAAAATAATTTTCTTTGTGTTTTGTGTAATTTTAAAATGTTGCATTTCTTTTTATAGGAAAATGGTGTAACTCGAGAAACATTGACATACAAGGAGGCATTACAATATGCTGTGAATCTAGCTGTAGCCCTTTTTGAGTTAGGGGTTAAACGAGGTGATACTGTTGCGATTGGTTCGGAGGCTTTTGTGCATTTCGTGCCCACCGCCATAGGAGTTACTTTTACGGGGGCAGCTTATACTCCTTATGAATTGGAAATAGGAAGAGGTAATTTGATAAAGAATTCCAATAGGTACTTAATGATATATATTTTCTCTAAACCTTCGCCAAAGTTAAGTTTGCGTACTTTTCATTTCGTTTGTCGCAAAGTAACAAATACTTAAAACAAAGCTCGTATCTCAGCACCAAGTTACAAACTAGATACGAGGTTTTGAAGAGTAGTGACATAATTTTTTGTGGGTATTGGTTCACCAGGCGATTTGCATTTTCTGTGACAAAACTACGATAATACGTAACTACGATACGATAAACATAGATGGCCACACTAGGAGTATTTAATACTTTTTCAGTGTGTAAGATGATGTAATTTCAGTAAAATTAACATTTTTTTTCCTTTTTCAGCCGTGCTTAAGCATAAATTGAATTTAGTAAAACCAAAATATTTCATTTGTTCGGAATTATTCTGGAAAGCTTACAAAGATGTATTGAATAGTTCTGAATCTGTTCAAACGTTTATTGCGATAACCGACATACCAGACATTAAATATTCTTTGAAGGATTTGACAAGAGTAGATGAAGATGTTGAAAGTTTTGAACCAAAGGAGGTTGAAGGGAATTCCGACATAGCGCTGATTTTATACTCGTCTGGTACGACAGGAATGCCTAAAGGCGTTCAAATAACCCATCACGCTTGTATACTTACCTGTCTACCAGATGCGTAAGTAGGTACATACATATATGTATATGTTATATAATAAGTATTTTCGAATGTTTAATTCAAACGTCTTTTATAGTTTCAGGAAGAGAATATCGCTACAAACAGCGTTTATGGGAGGTCCAGGGTGGTTCATAAATTTATTTATCTTCATGACATACAAGTTTCTTGTCTTGGGAAGAAAAGTCGTTTTTACTCCAGACTTATCAATTAATACAATTTTGCCAATTTTAAGAGACTGCAAGGTAAGATTCTACTATACCTAATCAATCATAGGTAAAATACGACTAAAATATATGGACATGTCATTATACCTAATAATAAAAGCATGCTACATTTTTAATACATAAATATGCCATGTCCATAAATCTCTAAATAAGCCCCGCAGAGAAATCATTTTCATCTTTTTTATTTTTAGATAAGTACATGTGTCTAGGAACGAGGGGGATCTTATCTATCTAAAAAAAAATTAAAATTTTCATCTCTTCCATCACTACCTACACCTCTAGCAGAACTGTGATCCGCGACTCTTTCTCGCACGAGAAATAGGTAGTATATGTCTCTTTCTATGCAGTACTTTGAGAGAGAGATAAATAATTTACGCCATTTCGCGCGAGAAGAACCACGTAGCAAAATTGTGCGCGATGAGCTGGTTTCATGGCACCGTTGGTTTCTTGTCCGAGGCCATTGCGACATAGTCTCCCATTTTCGCTTATCAGGCAGTGGAGCCACTGTGTTGTGTCAATAAAAAAAGACAATGGTCAAATGGACAAAAAAGCATATACAGTAATCGCTTCCATTCTATATACATCATTCTTCATAGATACTTCGGATGGCCAACGAGCAACAAGATGTCAATACAGTCGGTCCAGCAACCGTGTGTTCCTTTGATCGGTAGATCCTCGTTAATTTTTGCATGGGATATTAATTCAACTTCATTATTAAACATTTCATTTTAGGTCGATGTCATATTTAGTGGTCCGGCGTACATCCGTTCAATTGCAACTAGCGGCATTCCAACGGAAGAATATTTTGATTTTGTGAAAATGATATACTGCAGGTCGTTTCATCTTCGAGAACATACGATTAAACTCTTTAGAGAAAAGTAGGTATTTAATTTCCGTATTTAACTACTACATATAAATACTGGTTAGCGCGTTGGCAAATATTAATCGCATTCATATTTTTGTAGATTTCCAAAGGTTGAGGACATAATCCAGGCTATGGGATTGACTGAATGTGGAGAACCGTTTTCAGAAATTTGGGCTCAAAAATTTAAACCTGGTAGTGTAGGAGTGGTTGCTCCTGGCGTGCAAGTAAAAGTAAGTTATATTGAATGTTTACCACATTAATTTCAAAAACAGTGCCCTCATGAAAATTTTATTATATTTCTGTTTATACTTCCGGGTTCCGGGTTCGAATCCCGGCCAGGGCAAATATTTGTGTGATGAACTTGAATATTTGTGCTTGGGTCATGGTTGATTTAAGTATATATTTATCTATATAAGTACGTATATCGTCGTCTAGTACCCATAACACAAGCCTTCTTGAGCTTAATTTGGGACTAGATCGATTTGTGTGAGGTTGTCCGATATTTATTTATTTATTTGTTAGAAGCGGTGGTAGCCTAGTGGTTAGGGCATGCGACTTTCAATCCGGAGGTCGCGGGTTCGAACCCGGCCCGTACCAATGAGTTTTTCGGAACTTATGTACGGAATGTCATTTGATATTTACCACTCGCTTTTCGGTGAAGGAAAACACCGTGAGGAAACCACCTAAGCCCAATAAGGCCTAGTTTCCCCTCTGGGTTGGAAGGTCACATGGCAGTCGCTTTCGTAAAAACTAGTGCCTCTGATCTTGGGATTTAGGTAGCCGACCCCGATTGAGAATTCATTCTCAAAAAATGGGACGATGGCTAGGAGGATGATGATTTATTTATTTATTACTTTATAATGCAGTATTTCAATATTTCATCGGTAATTGGTAGCATTTCACATCGTAAAGAAACTATTTCTTTTCAGGTGGTGGATCCAGACACACGGGCACTATTAGGTCCAAATCAACCCGGTGAATTTTGTATAAAAGGCGCGATGATCATGAAAGGTTATTTGGACATTGACCGTTTTGACTATATGGACGAAGATGGCTACTACAAGACTGGAGACCTGGGATATTATGATGAAGACAAATACTTTTATATCATTGACAGAATTACGGATATCATTAGTATGGGTGGCATGAAAGTTAGTTTACACTTTATTTTTTTAGTTGAAAAATCTGTTGTCTTACCTGGATCATGATTTAAAGAATCATTATTCTTAAAAGGGTCATTGTCAGATTTAGGTGCGCGTCATTCCGGTGGACATTTATTTAAATTTAGGATTCCAGGGCCTAATTTTCTGATTAAATGCCTGTGAGAATAAAGAATGTTCCCTCTTCTATAATCCGATGTAATAGCAACATAACCTAGATTCATACAAGCTCTTAACTTTTGACCACCGAAGGGACAAATTTTGTTTTTTGAACTGACAATGACCCAAAAGTGCGATGCAAGAGATGGCGTCTTGGGTAACGTAGATATCGGATTATAATTATCTTGATGCGACACAGCCGTCACCTGCCTTGCTCGTACGGTATTGAAATGAAAGTGACAGATAGCACTTGTCTGGCGACAAAGACTCACGTGCCACAGTTATGCTACATACCTGATAAAATAAGTAGAGATACCTAATAAGACATTTAAATAAGAACAATTACAGCAACTCTAGAACAACACTATGTGAGCAAGACGGGTAATGCTAAGTTGCGCGACGAACGAAATTGTGGCAAGTTGTGTTAGTCCTGATACCGCCTATGCTGGAATCAAATTTTTAGTGTCAGCATATACTTAAATAGTCCTTTGAATTACAGATTTCACCGGTAGAGGTTGAAAATGTTTTACTACAACATCCAGGAGTCTTGGACGCTGGAGTGATAGGCAAACCGGACCCTATTGAAAACGTAGTTCCTATGGCGTTCGTTGTGAAGCGGCCAGGAAGTGATGTGACTGAAAAGGAATTGATTGACTTTGTCGCACAAGAGGTAATTAAAAAAAAAACGTTTTTTTTACACCAATGATCAAAATATCTTAACAATTAACTCTAAAACTATATGATATTACTTTGAACAGAATTGTAATGAAATTTTATTATAAAATTATAATCGGTAACCTAATATCGTTTATTTTTGAGTGCAAACTGGTATTTTCAAAAATAACAATCGCCATACATATTTCTTAAATAATATGTATTTTACAGGTCTCGCCCCACATGCAATTGGTGGGTGGTGTGCGATTCATACCGGAGTTGCCCAGAAACCCCCGAGGAAAAACTTTAAGAAGAAAACTTAAAGAGATACTGAATGAATAACATTACTTTTGCAATATTATTTTAATACTGTTTGAGTTCAGAAAACATTTGAAATGAATACCTTAAAAATACATTATGTATACTCGTATTTTATTTTCATTTAAGGCTTCCATAAAACAAAATATATGCGTTATTATATTTTCTTTCTTTATCTTAATCATAATAAGTAACCCTGAGCATCTGTATGAAGTTAGCGGCCAAAAGTTGTTGGCCAAACATTGGCTAACAATTGGCCGCCAACTTCACTTCTTCAAATTCAGAATTTAATTTTTAACTCTATTTCTAGATCGATAAATGGAGTATCACTATAGGCATGTCAAAGCACATCTAAAAGCTTATTCAAATGAGCTTTTAATATTCGTCTACCGCAATTAATTTAAACGTTAATTTAACTTAATTTAATGACCAAGCGGCCAAAGTTTTGTTTGCAAATTTATATAGATTTTGACTTTTCCACTTTATGTCTAGATCGATGAAGCATCAGCATTTAGCATCAGCTTCCAGTAGAGCTTTACCTCGCTTAGTTTCGGCGTTATGACACAGCGGCAAAAGTTGACTTGTTTAACCTCTTTCGAAATCAATGAATGGGGTTTCACTATATTATGTACTATAAATCACGTCTAAAGAGCAATTTAAATCAGCTTTCAGTGGAGCTCTACCTCGCTTAGTTTGGGCGTGATTATTACTTTTATTTTCGACTTCATTTCTAGATCGCTGAAGTGAGACTTCATCACTGTGTGCGACTCAAATGAAATGAAGCATTCAGTGAAGTGTTCTTCTATAAAAAAAAGATCCCGCTTTATGGTATATAGCGACACCCATTCATCGGTCTAAACGTAGGATGGAAAAGTAAAATTCTGTGTAAAAATTCAAACAAATGTTTGGCCGCTTGGTCATTAGTGTCATTACGTTAAGTGAGGTAGTATATTTAAAGCTGATTTGAATAACCTTTTAGACGTGCTTTGACACGATAGCGATAGGTACAGGTAAATTCAGAATTTGAAGTAAAAAGTTGGCGGCCAAACGTAGGCCAATGTTTGGTCACCAACTTCTGGCCGCTAACTTCACACAGGTATCATGTGCTATGTCACTGTTTTAACATGTAAAGCCTGACCAGAAATATATGAGGGTGCGCCATATTGCGGAATTTCACTGGAACTAATTTCTTACACTGGCAATGATTTTATGATAGTTTGTCAACAATGTCAATGTCATTCGTGATGATTTCTTTAAAAGAGAAATATTTAAAATTATCCAAAGAAAATGCCGAAAACCATTCACAGTCGTGAACGTAGGATTTTAAATAAAGTGGACATGTGTTTTCTACACGAAAAAGAGTCTGGAAAAGAGTGCATTCCATTAAATTATAATACGAGGTTAACATAGTGAACTGACAGGTATTTAAAACTAATGTCATTATAGTAAGTTGCTATTGGTTGCAAAATTGTTGCCATATAAATCTTATAAATTGTTGAAAGGCATGGTCAGTTTTTAGCCCCCGGGTTTTCGCACCACGATTAATTATTTGCTTCGTATAAGATTAAACCGCCCAAGTGTAAACCCGCCTTAGTATATATGCGTAGCTTTACCAAGGTTGACTCTGATGCTCTTCTTAGAGATGCTAAGGCTATTGATTGGTCTCCTGTGCTATCTGCTCCTTCCACTGAGGACAAAGTGTCGTCTTTTAACGCCACCATATTAAGACTTTTCGACAAGCATGCTCCTTTACACGCTGTTAGAGTTAGACGCCCGCCTGCCCCCTGGATTACTGAGGGTGTACGCATGGCCATGCGAAGAAGAGATCGTGCTTTTAGATGTTTTAAACGCAACCGTACTGACGAAAACTGGAGCCTTTTTAAAATTGCCCGTAATCGTTGCAATCAGATGGTGCGTTCAGCGAAGCGGCGGTTTATTCATGACAATGTATCCTCATCTTCTATGGCGGATGTCTGGAAATTTCTTAAGTCTCTTGGCCTAAGTAAACCCACTAATGGTTTCGATGGCATTTCTTTCTCTTTAAATGATTTAAACAGACATTTCTCCTCAGCTCTCTCCGTTGACAATCACGTCAAAACTATTACTCTCTCGGATATCTCTTCACTTCCCCCACTTGCTACTGATGCCTTTTCTTTCTCTCCCACTTCTGAAACAGATGTGAAACAAATAATTTTAGCTATTAAATCTAAAGCCGTTGGATATGATGATGTCGGTCGCTATATGATCGTATCTGTCTTGGACAGTGTACTCCATGTAGTAACCGATATTATCAACTCCTCGTTTGGCAGCGGTGAATTCCCCTTACTCTGGCGGAAAGCTTTTGTAATTCCCTTGCCGAAGATTACTAATCCATCTTCACTCAACAATTTTAGACCCATATCTATACTCCCCTTTTTGTCGAAAATCGCTGAAGCGGTGGCTCATAAACAACTTTCGTGTTATATTTTCTCTAACCAGCTTATGAGCCCCTTTCAATCCGGTTTTCGGCCGAGTCATAGTACTTGTACTGCTCTCCTTAAGGTAACTGAGGATGTCAGGCGGGGTATGGAGAATCAGTTGGTCACGGTACTAGTTCTTATAGATTTTTCCAACGCATTTAATACCGTTGATCATGACATTCTTCTTGCCCTTCTTGAACATCTCAATGTATCTTCTTCTACCCTTAGATGGTTCTCTTCGTATCTTCGAGGTCGTCAGCAGGCGGTCCGGGTTGATCGGTCCTTATCTGACTGGTGTGACCTTGCCACTGGCGTACCTCAAGGAGGTATCCTTTCACCACTCTTGTTTTCGACTTTTATAAATTTCATCACCCCTGACTTCCGCTGTTCGTACCATCTCTACGCTGACGATTTGCAACTTTACGACCAGTGTAAAGTGGCTGACCTCCAGACTACCATCGACAGATTAAACTTGGACCTTCAACATATACAACAATGGTCCGAAAAGTTTGGCCTGTTTGTCAATCCATCAAAATGTCAGGCCATTGTCTTTGGTAGCTCCCACCAGATCGCTAGAATTAACCACGACGCTCTTAAACCAATAAGTTTTAACGGCACGCCTATCCCTTTCAGCTCCAGCGTGAAAGACTTGGGCATTTACTTGGATTGCACACTAAGTTGGAAGGTGCAGGTAGCTGAAATTAGTAGGAAGGTTATAGGCTCCCTCCATGCTCTCAACAAGCTTAAGCACTTTTTACCTATTAAGACCAAGATCCTGCTAGTTCAGACGTTAATTTTACCTATTATTGACTACGGTGATGTGTGTTATCCGGACTTAACCGAGGAGCTTCTGAATAAATTGGAGAGACTACTAAACAATTGCATTCGCTTTATCTTCTGTTTACGTAAGTATGACCACGTGTCTTCTTACCGTTCTCAGCTTGGCTGGTTTCCTATCCGTCAACGACGTGAAATTCGCATGCTTTGCACTCTTTATTCTATTCTCAAGGACCCGAACTCTCCCGAATATCTTAGAAACTTCTTTCACTATTATGGTGTAACTCTTAACCGTCAATTTCGCTCTTCTGGCAATTTATCTCTCTCAATCCCATATCACCGAACTAGTTTTATGTCCAAATCCTTTACCGTCCAAGTGTCTCGCCTTTGGAACCGCCTTCCCCTCAAAATCAAGCAAGTCCCGAACAAGTTTGCTTTCAAAAAAGCTTTATGTCATCTATTTGTTGGCAGAAATGTGAACTCATAGCTTATCTGATTACTTTGTTCATCTGTATTTATTTATATGTATATATATGTATATATATATATATATATATTTATATTGTGTGTATATCCTATAGGAATATGTATTTATCTAAGTATATATCTTTTGAAATTGTTTTAATTTAGTTGCACCGCCCACAAATTATCTGCTTAGCCCAATGGTTGACTGGTAGAGAATGCCATATGGCATTAAGTCCGCCTTTTGTACGATAAGTTCTTTCTTTTGTGCAATAAAGATTAAATAAATAAATAAATAAATAAATAGCGCCCTCTTGACAATCCTCATATATTTCTGGTCAGGCTTTATGTACTTTATTATTGTAAACTTGTGCAAACAAATGTTCCACTCCTTGTAATAATATGATCCAATCTATGGCGCACTCTTCTCTGTAAGTGTTTTTCATAGGAACATGGTATAACACGAGAGTCATTAACTTACAAGGAAATCATTCAATATGCTGCGAATCTATCTGCAGCCCTAACGAAGTTAGGGGTTAAAAGAGGTGACGTTGTTGCGATTGGGTCCGAAGTTTTTTTTTACATATGCAGGTACACTCCTTGCAGTTACATTGACGAGGGCCGCTTACACTCGCTACGAGTTGGAAATTGGAAGAGGTAAAATTAAATAATTTCTTTGACTTTTAACAACTTCGTCCACGTTATATTTTCTTTACCAGCCCGTCTAGCACAACTATGGTTCGCGACTCATGCCGCGCGACATAGCGTCACCCGTCACTCTCTCACGATACTGTACAGAAAGGGATAGGTAGCATATCTCGCGCGAGAAAGAGTCGCGTGTCAAAGTTGTGCTAGAGGTGCAGAGTCGGGTAAAAAGTATCTACTACTATAACTATGTATGTTTGGATGTCCAGCTATTCCTGTGCTAAAATTGGTTAAAACGCAAGCGTTTAGGTGTCATGAGTGAAAAAAAAAAACGATGAAAGAGGTGCCAACCGAATAGTAATGATGAAACAAGATAATAGGTATGAGAAGAAAATGGAAAACGCAGGAAGCAGATCTGATGAAACTTTTAAGTTAACGGAGGAGAAGGAGACATAAAAGTCGGGGGGGGGGGGCTCCTACTTTACTCAAGACCTCATTATACGAGTACCTATTTTACTCATAGGTAAATATAATATGTGTAATAATAGTTACATTATTATAAGTTAATAATAAGTATTAACACAGCTTGTAAAGTAACCTTGTGCGGCTACATAATTATGAGTGTACGATTGTTTGACGTTGTACTTACACTTGTGCATACACATTTTTCAGGCCTAGTATATTTTGTTTTTAATATGAAACGAATTTGTGGCTCACTCTTCTCAGGGCGACCGAACAAGCCTGTTAAACCTGCGCCAATATAAGGTGTTAAAATTACCTATTTTACACAAGAAATTTCAATTAACAATGATAGTTGACAGTAAACAAAGTATTGAGATTCCGAACTGTGGACATTTTGGTAAGTACATGTTGGAACATCTTCGGCGAGCAAACCAGTCTGACGTATGTGTGGTAAGTTAATATTATTATGTATATATTTATATAGAACCATATTTAAGTACTTAAAGTCGCTAAGTGGTGGTAATAATACCTACTAATAAAAAAGTTTTTCCTAGGAAAACGGTACAACAAAAGAAACATTGACTTATAAGGAAATCACACAATATGCTGTGAATCTATCTGCAGCCCTTACGAAGTTAGGAGTTAAAAGAGGTGACATTGTTGCTATTGGGTCCGAAGTGTTTTTACATATGTTACCTACACTCCTTGCAGTTACATTTACGGGGGCAGCTTACACTCCTTACAAGTTAGAAAGTGGAAAAGGTAAATCATTTATTTGACATGACTGTGTAGTTGTCAGACAGGTCCAATACAAAGATATTATCGCGTTTAGTAAAACCATTGGTATCTCTCACAAGCATCAGAGTCCGCGTTTATAGTAAAACCAATGAACTACCATTGGTTTTTTGGGGAGGCCTTTATCCAGCAGTGGAAATCTTTCTCTAGGCAAATTTTGTCATGCCTTGCCACCGATATGTGTGTATTTTAAATATTATAAAAAGTACAGTTTTTAAGACATACGAAACTAATCATATATTCAATACCTGTTTTTTTTTCAACTACAATTTCATTTCAAATATTAACATTATTTTCTATTTTTCAGCTGTACTTACGCACCAACTGAAATTGGTGAAGCCTAAGTATTTCATTTGTTCGACGTTATTTTGGGAAGCTTACAAAGACGTACTGACCAGTTGTGACTTCATTGAAACATACGTAGCAGTAACCGACATCCCTGACATGAATTATTCATTAAAATCTTTGACACTGGTGGATATAGATATTGAAAGCTTTGAACCAAAGGAGGTCCAGGGAGAAATTGACACGGTGGTAGTATTTTATTCGTCGGGAACTACAGGAATGCCTAAAGGGGTCGAAATAACTCACTACGGGTGTATACTTACCAGTTTACCAGATGCGTAAGTGTATAATTTTGTGTGCAAAAAAAACAACTGAGCTTTGCGATATCTTCAATTGATCGACATAACGGATCGACAGATAAATATGATACTAAGATCTAACACAATGAAAAATTTGCCACCCTACCGGACTTAAACCTCTCTCTCCTTTCTCTTGCCACACCGGGGCAAGAGCTCTCCCAATTGAGCCAAAAGTTAAGAGTTTGAAGAAGTTCTGCACTGTGTTGTTACCACCGATCTTTGTATGATGAGTTTAAACGGATTTTGAAGCGTTAACGAATCTAGTGAGAACTTATGAAGCCCATATTCTTCATAATTAAAAAAGTAACACGGGATATATTTTCACTTTTAATATTCGAGCTGCTACCTATAAGAAACATTGACCGGTTGATATTTTAAAAGAAATATGGTAAAATTAGATAAAATATTGTCTCCTGTCATTTGTACTTTAGTGATATGACTAATTTTTAGGGTTCCGTACCCAAAGGGTAAAAACGGGACCCTATTACTAAGACTTCGCTGTCCGTCCGTCCGTCCGTCCGTCTGTCACCAGGCTGTATCTCAAGAACGGTGATAGCTAGACAGTTGAAATTTTCACGGAATAGATGATGTAGCTCTATTGCTGCTATAACAACAACTATATTAAAAATTAAATAATGTAAATATTTAAGGGGGGCTCCCATACAACAAACTTGTTATAGGTTATGGTACGAAAAACCCTTCATGCGCGAGTCGGACTCGCACTTGCCCATTTTTTTAAAATTTACGTCCTTAAAAAATATTCATCGAAGAGGAAAAAAAAAAAATCATTAAAGTTACTTCTTGCTAAAGTAGACATACTTGTATAGTTGGCAAAATCTTTGATAGATATCATAAATGAGTATTTTTTACTATACTTGCAGGATTATTTATTTGTTTCACAGTTTCAGGCAAAATTCGTCTCTACAAACAGCGTTCATGACCTCTGAATCTCCATGGCATATGAATTATAATACTTTTATGACATATAAGTTTCTTGTATTGGGAAGAAAAATCATTTTTATGACAGATATATCAATAAACGCCATTTTATCCATTTCAAGAGATTGTAAGGTAATAAACAAATATATTAGTTTAACTATGTACGTTCATAAACGAACGATGGCTACATGGGTAGAAGGTTCTTGAGTAGCAACCGTGTACCGAAAGACGGTATAAAAAGAAGACGTAGCGTAGGAAGCCCCCAACAAGCTAGATCGACCTAGTTAGAATCTCGGGAAGCAATTGATGATAGAAAAAGGCGGTGAACTACCAATCATTATGTGAAAACTTTGAAGGCTTCCTGCTTTTGTAAACCAAAATTTAACAGTTTTTTACATTTGTCAGAGTGATTTCAGGTTAATATCATATTTGCTCTCCCAGCGTATATGCGTCATATTGCAGTGAGCGACACGCCGATAGACGACCATTTTGATACGGTAGAGATGATCTACTGTCGGTCATTTCCTCTTCGAGAACACACAATCAGCCTCTGCAAAAAAAGGTACTAGAATCCGCTCTGTAAACTTAATTTGCCGATATTTAGGATTACCAATAAAATAAAATATGTCGGAGACTGGCATTGTCATATATTTTGACTAAAGTATAGAGTTTGTGAAGTTAGGCCTTATAGGAACAGGGCGTGTAGAGTCAGAAGCTTGGCTCTACATGAGATGTGATAACCTTTTGACAGTGCGAGTCATATGGTCTCGCCTTGGCATCATTTTGACGGGTTTTTTTGGGATTAATTATTCTTTATAATTCCTAAAGGTTTCCAAAGGTCAAACACATAATCCAGGCATTGGGATTGACTGAATGCGGGGAGCCGATATCAGAAATTTGGGCTCCAAAATATAAACCTGGAAGCGTAGGGGTAGTGGCGCCCGGCATGCAAGTAAAAGTAAGATTTTTTGATTAGATAAAGATATTTATTAGCAATTTTTTTTAATACCCACTTAAGTTACCTATACCAACATAAATTAAAAGTATATTATAGTAAAAAAATAATTATAAGTAGGTACAGTGCTTATTAAGAATTTAGAGAATTTTGTAAACATTTACAAGCATTTTGTATCATTTTGCTTTTTAGGTATTACTCAACGACGCTTACTTTACTTTTAAAAATCATCACGACAATATCAATATCATCCAAATCCACTAGCACAAATCGATGTACATCGTTCATATCACGGCGAAAAGTGAATTCATCCATGTTAATGTCTATGTTAATGCCCATGTTCCGTATAAATTGTTCATCCTCTCATGAAGCGGTATCATTTTAGGTAGTGGATCCAAGAACTCGAGCAATTTTGGGTCCAAATCAACAGGGCGAACTTTGCATAAAAGGCGGCATGATCATGAAAGGTTACTTGGATATCGACCGTTTTGATTATTTCGACGAAAATGGCTACTACAAGACCGGGGACTTAGGATATTTTGATGAAGACCAATATTTTTACATCATTGATAGACTTACTGATATAATTAATGTGTTCGGCTATAAGGTAAAATTGGTATTTTTTTTAATAATTACCCTTACCCATTAAGTAACCATAAACTTTTAAAAACTATTTAAATTTCAGGTTTCTCCTGTAGAAGTTGAAAATATTTTACTGCGACATCCAGGAGTTTTGGATGCTGGGGTTATAGGAAAACTAAACGCCGACAATATGGAAATACCTATGGCATTCGTTGTTAAGAAGCCAAATTATGATGTCACTGAAAGCGAATTAATCGAATTTGTCGCGTGTGAGGTACGTTAAAAATATTGTTTGCAGAAGATCGAAAGCGGGGTGATCAATGAAGGAATTTAAACGCACTGGTGGCTGGATGTAACGTTTCCAGTGACGTCTGCCAATATGTCATTCACTTATAATTTGTAGGAAGAAGTCGCTTTAGCCGAACACTTGGAGTACGTATATAATATCACTATATACGAGTAGTATTCCTCCTGTCTGTCCCTATGTATGCTTAGATCTTTAAAACTACGCAACGGATTTTGATTCAGTTTATTTTTAATAGATAGTGTAATTCAAGAGGACGGTTTATATGTATAATACATGCATAATTTATCAGCATAGTATTTACAATAAACCTGAATAAACAACGATATACGCCCGTAAATATTACTCGAATAATGCCCTTGTTCTCTGGCAGGTTATAGTATTTACCTGTCAACACCTTTCTTATATGTTTTAAATTCCGCAGGTCTCTCCGTATATGCAGTTGAAAGGTGGTGTGAGATTCATATCCGAGTTGCCAAGAAACTCACGAGGCAAAACACTACGAAGAAAGCTTAAAGAACTGTTAAACGAATCTGAATAAACATGAACCCAATCCTCGTTAAAATCGTACCGTTTCACTTGATACAATTTATTTTATTGATAATGTGTGTTATAATTATTTTTGTAACTCTTTCAATTCAAATAAATCCATCCTGAATTTGATCACTTCGTTCGAATTGAACCATTTTATTCGATCGTAGATTCTTATCACATAGCGGAGGTAATGATTCGACCTGGGACAATGGAACGGTCCGGGACATATCGTAACTCGCCGTACAACAGATGGCCGGATCCTGGACAAAACGGTCACGTGCGATTGTGATTGAAACAGATTTAAAATATCCATTTCGGAGAAATAAACTTGAAAAAATTCAAGAAACATTATGAAATGGTGTCTTAGACTTCGCTTCTGGTTATATTGTCGTTGCGAGTCAGCGAGATTAAAATGTATTTTTTTATTATATTGCACAGGACAATGTCTTCTACCAAACAGCTAAAAAGAGGCCTTATGGTTCTATTTGGGCTTGGGCTTCACCAGGATAATGAATTGTAATGTCTCCGCTGTGTCTTTAAATGTTACCTGTCCTCACACACACATAAAATGAACAATAAATGAAAATATATTTCAGGAATAAGGATGTTAAAATCGAACTGCGGTCCGAGTATCAATATTTCCGTCACGTAGTACAAGAGTTGGGGGCAAGTAACAAATAAGACGTGGAAAAATCGTCGAAATGTGTGAGCGGAGTTGATTCTTCCCGAATGTTCCTGATGTCCGACACATGTATGCGGGATTAATGTATTGCGATAAATCTTTCGCGCAAGTATCACGTACAATATTAGTCAAGAAGCAAACGAGTCACTTTATTTATGGCCTGAGATGGAGAGAAAACTGCATTATATTTTCATTGGGAAAACTCGTGTAAGACGTGATTTCTTAAGATATATCTTCTATCTTTGTTTAATATACTGTAGCACAATCGCACGATCTCTTAATTTTTAAGCATTTTATTTACCTATTTGTCGTCTCAGTTGAATACTCTCTCAGACAGTGCTCGTGGTAATGGAGTCTCTATACAAAAAAATACCGAAATGTATGTATTCCTGATTTGACGATTAAGTGTTATTTAATTAAGTATATTACCAGACGCCACTGTTTAATCTCATTACAAAAACTAAACTCCTACACGCGACTGCACTGAATAACTTTAATTAATCCCAATTAACGTTTGTTACAAATTCGTCCGAAGTAAATACGGTCTCATTAGCAAACTTCGTCTAACGACCTCTAAAGAATTGACTGCGAAGTAAGAGCTCTGCTAATAGGTCGTATTATCTCGGGACCACTAACTGGATACTGCGAGACTGTTTCTCTATTTGGATAAAAGGTCGTAACTGAGTAGGTTTAAATACATAATCAAGCCCTTATGTTTTAAGACGGCTGGCCTCCCCGGATCAGTCCCGAGGGCTTCAAAGAACACTACGTTTTCCCTGGAGGTCAGCTCTAATGCGTAGCGTTGTGCATAATCTGTACTTTATGTTATGGGGAATGAACAACATGGATTTTCACTTTCATCGTTTTATCGTTTGGCGGGCGAAAGCGAATTGAATAGAATTATGTTGATGTGCGTAATAAATAAAATATGTATCACTTATCAAAATTTAAAGTAGGTACTTATTCGTTTGGGTCAACGTCATCCTAGGCCGTAAGCGGGATTTTCTTCCCGCTACGCGGGTAGCGCGCGTATTTGCACCTCTAAGGGCCTTATCACACTTGCGATTTGCGAACGAGTTTTCTATACAAATAAGCGTCGCGGCGAACTCGCTGCGTAATCGCCTTCATACAAAATTCGCTCGCAAATCGCAAGTGTGATAAGGCACTAATAGTTAAATAAAATATGAAATTTAAATTTAATCACCGGATAAGAAATTAGAATGCCTGTTGGCAAAGGCATTATGTAAATAAAAAATAAGGTGTGAATACAAAGTGTGTGCTGGTTTTATTACAAACGTCCTTAAAATTGGCGCGCTGACGTACAGCGAGAAATATCAAATTTTTATGATCGCGAATTAACATACAAGGCGGGCAAACGCAAGTATGACGAGAAGGAAACTTTTAATATATTTTTATGAACGGCCTTTGCGCGAACCTTGAATGATTAATGGCTGACACTTCAGCGGGGCCCGTGCAGCTAATTCCCAACTTTTCATAGATATTTTTTTTTTATAATTAAGACCCTTAATTTGTTGGTGTAATTTTTTTAAGAAAAAGGATTTCGTAATCTGGTATTTAGACTAAATAATCAAGATAAGGTGAAAAGTTACTTACTGGGATTGCATCTGTCTCTTTTTTGGTTAATTAAGTAAGATCTACATATATTAATAAAAAAACTGGATTAAATAAAAAATAACATTAAATATATGTCAAGTTTGATAAGATCTTTATTCCCAACATTGTTTTAAATATTGAACTTAATCAAAAGGAAAACGAATGATTTTGCATATCACAACTTTCTCCATTTTAATTTTATGTTTTATGGCACAAGCGATTTTACGATCTTTTTTATGTAACGTTTATCCTTGTGGAAAGATATGATACCTATTGTCACTTCAGTAGTTTTATTAGATAAGTTTTTATTGGCCACACTTGACAATTTTTCGAACATCCGGTTTCGTTTCACAGTTCAATATGTTTTCTATTTGGATTTTGACTGCTAATATGATGGTAAGCACGAAAATTACCCATTTATGAAAAAAACAAAACTGGAAACTCTCTGCGGCTCTAACCTACGGTAGCTTGAGCTCTGCCCCTGCTCCGGTTAGTTTTCTTTAAAATATAACTCGTCTGTTGATAACGAAAAGTCACTAATTAACAAATACCTGCTTAAAACAAAGCTCGTATCTCATTGTCAATTCACTTACTAGATACGAGGTTTTGAAGAACAGTCAGTATTTTGTGAGTTTTGGTTGTCATCAGGTAATGAGTATATAAATTGTATCTACATTCTTGTTTTTCACTTTTTAAAGCGACAGATGCGTGATAGCAAAGATCGGGTTTTACATATGAATATATTTATTTATCCAAATACCTCTTATGAATTTAAATAAATTCCAAAAAAATAAGAACGTTGCCCATCCCAAACCGATGGGACCGTACCAAATAAATAATGATAAAGTATGTCGGTTTAACGTTTGCCGTATTGTTTTTCCTTAAAGAAAATGAATATCCGGACCGCTACATCATCGAGGGAAACTCATAACCGAAATTCAATACAAGCACGAGCCATAAATCGCAAATGCCCTGTAATAAATCGGTTATCCGATTTATTTCCCACTGAAATAGCCTCCAAACCAAATTGGTTTTTGAATAACGATTCCGGTAAACACAATTATTTCGCCAGTGGTAAAGCAATTGCTGCGTTATGTGTTCATTTACATATTTAATTTGGACACATTTATTGGAAAAATGTTAATGTGGTATATTCATTATTAGGACTTACACGAACACCACCATTTTTAAAATTGCATGCTGTGGTACAGACTGAAGTAATTTCTAGCCAAAAACGGCACAAGACATTTGTCTTCATACAAACACTAAATAATAATAAAAAAAAAAAACCGTCTGTAGGGATTGCCAGTTTTTGGTCAATAATAAAAGTCCCCGTCCACAGACGTGGTGCCGTATCGTGATAGTCCTAATTTACGTTCCTCGAAGTGCCGTCTGTTAGTGTTAGGTTAACTGTTAGTATAATTTATACCTTATCGTTTGTCGGTTTATTTAGAGTTTACCAATTAGATCTTTAGGAAAAGGTTTTGGCTATATTGGGTTCGATTAGTTTCTTATTAATTCTTTGGTTTAGGACTATCTTAATCGTTATCGTTAAGTTTTTAATCAAGATCAAAATCATGCAGTGTTTCTTAAATTCTAACAATATTCGTTTCACTTCGTTTGATTTTTATACATTATACAATAACACAGTTTGTGTGTGTTTTGGATTGTATTGTATTTTTTATTGGTATTGTATAATGGCATGTTTTCATATGACTGATTATAAAAAGGTTTTTTTATGACCATATAAACTTGTACCAGCTTTCATTAACTCAATGCAGAAGCTGTAAATTCCACTACTTTCAATATTCTAAATTGCCACTCCAGAGATTACCGGTGTTAAATTCCTCTCGATTACTTCACACGGACCCTCTAATTTGGATGAACGTAACTTCCCAGACGTTTTTATTCAGCCAATATAAGATTCGTTTGTGCGTCGCAATCAGGCCCTTGGCTAAATTGATAAGTGGGCTGTTTATCAAACATCTTTTTCTCGGTAATCACTTTGCAGATCGAACCAAGCGCCTACCAGCTGCCGTTTTATGGAAGCAGCTAAATTATAACCCAAGGGCGCGAATCTCATCTCAGGTTTTAACCGCGATGCTACTAATTTAATACATTAAAATATACGATAGACCTGTCTCGTGAAATTTAATATTACGGAGGTTGTCGTATTGATAACGGATGTCTTTAATCTGCCGTTTGATTAAGTGTTAGCTTTAGGGGTACGAGAGTAAACTATACGTACAATTAATTCACTTGAAATATAACTTGACATTTTCAATCGCGTTTTACTTAGCGAATGATGTTTTGTGTTATTAATACGATTTTCGTAATATGTATTTAGCTACGCTTGAATTTATAAATTATTGTTATTTTATTATTGTTTAAACGACGCGACTAAGACGCGTTAAATAACGCGACATTGACAGCCTAACCTAACGATGTAATCTAACTTCGTGGAGTTAACAACTGAACACCACCCAGAATTAACACTACATGGTTATGTTCGCATTTTGTACTTGTTTTTCTTCATAAAGTAACGCAACTTTAATTTTAATTTATTCCTTAGTTCGTACAACTGTTCCGCCTTTAACGAGGTATCTTAACTTATTTAAAGTAACCCGTCGGTAATGCTGTTGGCTATGCATATTGTAATACTCATTGAAAGTAACTCCGATTGTAATATGTATGTATGGTTGTTTGTTATCTCTAAAATATAATAAAATAAAACGGTATGATGCGAAAAGCGGTTGTATAAGAGTTGTGGAGATCCATCTGGTATGATTAAGTTGTCAACAAAAAAAATAGTTCTTAAAATTCTCAATTTAAGATACTTAAATGATAATCTTGATAAACTAGCGATTCCGTAATAAGTAGATACCAATCACGCCTTAAAATTTTAATTGAATGGAAATACTAACTAGAACAGTTAGCTGAGAACAAATAGGGGCTATATATAAAAACGCTAGAGCGGAAGCGAGGGCCGCTTCAGGAAATAGCGACCATTCCTCAGGCGTTCTGATTGGCGCCTCGGGTTTCCACGCGCTCTATCTTCCGGGGAAATAAATGCAATTTACACACAATAGTATTAAAACGAGAGACTTTTGTAACTTTACTAGTATTGTTCAATACAATACAACAATTATTTATTGCACACCAACTAGAAAAACGTTACAATTGAAACCTTAACTGATAAATGGTAGACAATAGGCGGTCTAATCGCTAAAGAGCGATCTCTTCCATACAACCTTTGGGTCTCTACCCATGATTGAGCAATAAAAAAACAATAAAAGAGTAGGTGGTGAGATAAACAAAACAGCAATATAAATAACATATAAATCATACACATACTTAAATAAATATATTTAGAGACAAACATACGAATATATATATATATATATTATAATATGTATAATTTATTCTACGATAATATTTTGAGGTAAGCTCGCTTCCGTTCTACTTAGAAAAAGTATTTATTTAGTTTAAGACAAAAAAATTAAAAGAGAGCCCAAACGCAACATCATTAAAATGAATAAAATCATAGCCTTTTATAGTAGATTTAAACACAGTAAATATTACATAATACTCCTTTGCTTTTCAACTAGCAGGTGTCCCGATAACATTATTATTTTTCAAATAATACGCATATCAATTATATTTTCGCTTACTTAGTTCACTTCGCTATAAAACTGACACATAAAGACTTTTCAGTGCGTCGTCAGGTGCAACGAATGAGGTAAAGACTTCCACTTCGGACCATGGCATTGCGATCATTAATATCAAAAGGATCGTAATATCCCTCGTAAATTTCACATATGAAAAATAGATGTTATTTTATAGCAAGTAGGTATTAAATATAGAAGATTTCTCGAGCATTTCCTTAGATGAATTATTGTCATTTAGTATTTTGCCTAGTGATTAAATTACGATCGCAGCCATTGTCATAGTAGCATTTAAATCGTTTATATGATTAGATATAATAATTATCAAAAGATAATTATTATTACATAAGATTATATTCGGAATTAACTAGGCAGTTATAATTTCATGTAATGTGAAGAATATAATATAGCAGGAATCTTTTTTGTAGGTCGAATTCACTTCGCTTTGTTTTAACAAATTATGGAACCTAATGGGTATAGTGTGCATTATGAACTGCGGCTACAAACGGCTACTTTGAAAGTAAAGGTGTCATAAGTGCAAATTGTGCCTGTAGTTCATAATACACGCAATACTCATTGGGTATTATTGTTTGTTATAAACAAAACGAAGTGAATTTGTCCTTAAAAAGGATCCCTACTACTTATAATACGAATTTATACGACTATTTCCATTTACTATTTTGCTAGGCAATTAGGATCGTACTCGTTTCCTTAATAAAACGGGTTTGAGGTAACTGAAGCAGGACTTCATTTGAATTCAAGTGCATTCAAAATGGCGCTCAAAACTTAGCTCTCACTTTAGATCGTCTACAGTTGATAACGCTCCCGTTGTAATAGTCGATTTGCTTGTGAAAAAAGGCACTAGAGGCAAGTAAAAAGAGGGGAAGTCGATAAGGCCACTGTGAGCCCTCGTTATCTGGGGTCATAAATTACGCAGACACCCCGCGCAGGTAGTCCCAACAAAGGCACCGAAGTACTTGGAAACGCTATAAGAATTTACGGAAATGAACTGACTACGTGATCCAATTGCGATTTAAGGTGCATTCGATTTATAGATAGTCATGCTTTGAGCTCCAAGTCTAATGGAAGACGTTCCGATGCTATACGTTTTGATATTTTCCGTCTTGTGCTGTGAAGAAGTTTGTTTATCGAATATTTGTGTGGAAGTTATCGAACACATCTGCGCGATATATTTGTGTATTAAACTTTAGCAATAAATCACACAGCTTCCAACATCCGTATGCGACCACATTTGACAGGTCGTATCGATACAATATTGGTAGAACTACCAAGGTATCGTATATGCGCCATCCAAAGTTTAAACGCCCACCGTATGAGAACAGCTCTAAGGGCTGTATTCAACTGGCGTATTTGTTTGTGGGTGTATTGTAAATGAGTTTAGTTTGAGTTTTGACAAATACCTGCAGGTGACGGGTAGATACGCGGTTTCCCTAGAGGATGCGTCTGACGTATTGCTTTGGTAGCGGTTTCCGAAATATGCGAGGTCTATAAATCATGGCCAACTATATAAATCCGGCAATTTGTCATGCTTTTAGTTATTTGTGCAATCGTGATTTAATTGGCAGTGTACCTTTTAGTGAAATATTTATGGCTAGCTTACTGACTTGTAGAAAATTCTGAAATGTTTGTGAGAATATTAAATAAAAGTCAATAACATAATTAAAAATCACGAAGATGAATATTGCTGTCTTAAGAATAATTTTATTATGACGAAAAAAAAACTGATTCCACACTTACACGATTTCGTTTTCTATAAAAAATATGACAGTGAATTTCATGGTTTCAAAATAGATTTATGTTACTTAGCAGTGAACGATTTATTTTATTTTATTTTAATCCCGAACTAAAGTACCTATACTAACGAGATATTTCGCGTAGGAAAAAGTCATAACCTTTTTACTTTGAGTAAAACTTTTAACCATCCATATTTTTTGATGGCTTATTATTTTCGCGGCGACAGAAAAATTAAAGAGCAGCAAACTATTTGCAACTAAAATAATAACTTGTCAGCGATTAAATATTTTGGCAATCATTTATATTAAATGAGCTTTAAACTAAGGATATTTTAAAATTCAAATAATGGCAGCTACTTTAAGGTAGCAGAAATAATAAACAAGATTACTGAAATCATAGGTGAGGTACTATAAATAATGACTTGGCGACTAATATTAGCAGAAGGATAACAAACTTTATATTAGTGGCAACTACAGGTCTCCGCATCTAAAAAAGCATTTTGGGCTTTGATTTGCTGGCAGCTTAAATATTAAAATGGGTACTATATAAAAGTAATGGGGAGTTATTTTTTTAGTTTTCGAAACCATAATTTAATGAAAACGGCGATAAGCGTTTTTTAGGTAAAAATGTTTTGCCCATACAAAACACGCTTATTTTAGTCCGAATCTAGCTAAAACACGCTATGCTAAAATAAGCATTGCATTATCATAAGCCTCAGAACCGAAGCTGTCAACCCCGATTCCACGTGGTCTTGTCTGCCCTACCCCTAGAGTGTATATAAAAAGCCGGAGGCGCGGAGGGAGAGCAGCCCTCGCCCGCCGTGACAAAGCTCGGGAGCCGTGCGGAGCGGAGCGGCTGAGGCTGGTCGCCGAAGGCGACCAACAAGCCGAAGCTGCGGAACGGAGTACGGGCGACCGTGCTTTGCCACGCAAGGGCGGAAGGGCTGCATTTCCCGCAGCGCCGGAGCTAAGGCAGAGTCTGACACAATATCCAAAAAAATATTGTCGGTTTTAGGAGTCCATATCTCGGTAATTATTAAGTTTAGAAAAAAGTTGTCCATACAAAACACGTTTATTTTAACGTATTCTATACGATAGAATCATAAAAAATAGGTGTCAATATGACATCACACCTGACGAAAAATTGACCAAAATCAGAGCCACTATATAAAACTATAGACCAAAATTATTATTTATACATGCAATTTTCAACTTTGATTAAAGCTCTTAAATTGTCGCACAAAATATTTTTTTTATGACCTTGATTTATTTTATATGTAATCTCCATTGAACAATTAGAGTAGGCCATTTTCAACTTTTTATCCGCTGTCATGTTTCCGCTTAATTAGTTAATTCAGTCGCCAAAACAATAACTCGATGCTAGTTTATATTGAACCAAAGCCGAAAATTGATTACTTAGCTGCTACTTTTTACTTTAATAGTCTCCGCAATTAGTCGCCAACTTATTATTTTTGCTATCCCCTTTAATTTTTTATAAATCCCTAAATCTGATTAATTTGTCGCCGCGTTAAATACATGCCTTTTTTGATTACCGGATCTCCATATGTTTCAAACATAATAATGTACATTTTACTATATTTTACCGATTAATTTTGGGCACTATCTTAGGCATGCTATTTAGTAAGTTTACTTTTACAACAATGCTCCGAGTACCTACTGCCAAGTTATAAACTGGAACTTCATTCATAGCACCCCTCGGACAACACAATATAATCCGCATTAAATCCTGCGAGCATGAAAATCAATATTCAAAAGCAGACTTTAGGCGAATATGTCGCACAAGGGCTCAATATTGAAGAGATCTCCTCCAGAGATGTCCCGTGACCCGGCTCGGAAATAATTGGATTATGTCCCGATCAAATTACCAACTTCTTAGATATTTTCCGCCTCCTCGCACACGTTGTACGGAGAAAATTGTATCTTGATTGAATCTTCTCCTAAGAAATATTATATAAATATGTGTAGCCAATGCTATATTCATATAATATTTCCTAGTAGTGGTGTTTTGTAAGATAAATATAATACAACATGGTCGTTTATAAAGACTATACTAATCAGTGAAATGTCTTCGGGTTTAAGTGTTCGTAGAAGTACGAGTAGGGAGAGAGAGAGAAGAGTCCAAATTCTCTATGGTTTTCTAAAGCAAATCGTAAAGTGAATGTTATTATCTCCATATCAAATTAAAGCAAGATAAAGTGTAAAGGAAAAAGGTATGTGGTAAACTTCATGGGTTTCCAAGTTACATACAATTGAATATTTACTTTTGGATGGCTTCTGTACTCCGAAAATGAAAATTGTCCACAAAATAACAATCATAATGATTGTAAAAAGTACCTTTGTTAGAAATCGTTTCATTGCAAAATGCAAAAATATACTTACAAGAATTTTACAAAAGAATGAGTGTTTACCCATATTTTATGAACGTTATAAAATATTAAGTTTAAGGTGACTTAGTCACATCCTCTCTATATCACCGATCACCTATAGAGTAATATATTAGTCGTAAAACACACTTATCAAACACGAGACCTGGTTCATAAAACGAGATAATAAAGTACCGTGACAAAAGCCTTCGTCAGCTAATTTACGACGTGGTCTGCGATGCCTCTCCATACTAATCCATACTTATTAAGGATAATGGGGAACCGATGAACAAGTTTTCGTCCTTTATCTGGGCTCATAAATATCAGCTATCGCCTGCAGTGCCGGTAGCCTGAGGTGTTGAAAGTGCGATTTAATGGCGCTTTTATTACATTCGGATAATAATTTTAATGTAAGTATTAAATTGAGGTTTATGGCTTGTTGGCGTTATTGTGGCGTAATGTATTTAAATCGCTTTTCCACTGATTAAGCGAGGTACTTGTTTTTATACTGCGGTAATTTGCTGAATGTATAATTTCAATGTCTTCTAGGCAGTCTTGAAGGTAAAATTTTGGCTGAATTAAGTTGCGATCGGGCGTTTTTCAGTTGTAGGCTACACCACAAACACATTTTAGTTACTTAATGTTGTGATCTTGTTTTCTCAGTTATTAAATTTAACATGATGCATATTATACATTATTTTAGTGTAGCCCAAATGGCCTGCCCAAGCACTATTACAGCTTTTGCACACGATGATTTAAGACCTATAGAGGAAGCGCGTACATATTTTAAACACGCGTCGTCAGCTCCTTAGAAAAACGTCGTTCTTATGTCTTTATTCCATAAATTTCGTTTAAAAATCATAAAATAATTCGCCGTTGGTTGTCAGTTGTTATAAGTAAAGCCGCAGCCATAATGCCTTGGCCACATCCGCTAGGGGGCGCCATCTCCGCTAATAGCGAACTAGTGTAGCGCGGGCTTATCATTTCTCATTACCCACCACACTTTCCCCTGAAACTTACCCGCGGATTTCCGCCCAACCCTTTTGAAATTGGTTTTGCGAAAATCCCTTGTTAGGGAACGCTATTTCGTTAAGCGAATATGCAGATAATGTAGAGATATTTTATGAGGCTGGTGCAGAATTGTTTGTTATAATATATGTTTACGTAACTACTGTTTGTATTTTTTCATTAAATGTTATCGTATCACGAATAAATTTGCGAGAATGTTTCGTTAAAAATCACATTTAATAATAAAAAAAGCATATTCATTGGATCCTTTCAAGACGAGTATGCTTCACTGTCGGCTACACTGGTGGTCTTCAGTGAGATTGAAGCCAAATCCTTGCCAAGTCTGCATAAACCAGCAAGGTACTTACATATATTCAAAGCGAAAAGCAAATTAAAGTCTTATTTAAAACTGCCTTTAGAAATGCGTACATCTGCATTTTATGTCAAAGATATCGATACAAATGCATAGTCTTACTCAAATCCTCTCCTTAACTTGTTAAGTAACTGCACAAAATGATTCTCCACGTTCGCATTTTTAAATGACATCCGCTGATAATATCCCCTTACAGCCGCATAGGACCAATATAGAAAACAACAATTTTATTTCCCGTCCGTATTAGTGTTTGTCTGGCCAACATTAGCCCGGGGGCACAATTCGGGTGAGTTATGGCTGGTCACCCCTGACCGGCGCACAGGTGTGGGGCCAGACGTATGGCTCTATTTATTGCTAATTTTATACCTTCACCCGTTGTTATTTTATTGTTAAGCTCGTAAAGCCCGTATCACGTACGTGGCAGTTTTGTAAAACGTGAAATTGATTTGGCGAGAAATACCGCGAATTTGTTGATAAAATAAAAGGTACTAAAATAGATTCAGTTATATCTCTTGTTATCGTAATACTTTCAGGAAAAATCTATAGTATTTTTATTTCATGTGTTTTGGCAATACAAAGTTTTACAAATATTTATAGCAGTTAGTAAGTAGATGATTACGATTCGATAGTGCATCTATAAGTCCTATAGAAATTAAAATCGATTTTTGTAACAATAAACATTTATATTTGAAAGTATAATTCAAATGTCATACAAATGAAATTGCCAGTTACTGAGAAAACAATAGACGACCTACTATTTATAAATCTGACCTTTCCATTCATTTGCAAAGACTTTCTCCTATCGCATTTCTCGAATCAGTCGGATTCCTGCAACGGAGTTATATTTTATTTTCCTTCGACTCATTGTTAGAGGTAGCAATATCAGGTAATACGCGCGCCGCGAATAATGAAAGTAATCTCCACTATTTGTCAAACTGAGGGCCGGAGTACAGTTAACACAAGTGAACAGTGGGTCCGTCACGCGTCTACGTGCTCTAAAAGACTGGTTAAGTATCACAACATAAACAAAAGCAGTAGTGAGATTAAACAAAATTTGTATATCGACTAACAGATTAACATAAATTAAAATTCGCATACGAATATACGAATATGAATACGTACATTGGGAATTGTGTAATATTTTAGTAATAAGAAGTTACAGTAACTCTCCGCACCATACTATCCCGTGGAAAGGTACTCGTATGTACGGATTAGATAGGTATCTTGATCCATTCCAGTATTATATAACCACCAATAATATTTCAATGTCTAACCTCAGATAATAATATACCTAAAAATACCTAAAAAAATACCTTAACTAAATCTAAGTTTAAGAATTTACAATTTCAACCCATTTTCATTCTACATCAACCATATTTGGCCTACTGTTAGTTGCGCGAATGTGCTTTACGAAAGCTTTGCGTGGCGTCCACTGAGAAAGGTCGCGTTAAGGCGAATATTGCCCAACTTTTTGCTGACAAAGAAAATAAGTGGGGTAAGTGAGAGCATTTCTTTTCCTTGCCCAATGGAATGTGGGTTAATCACTCGAATATATTGTCGTTCAGCGTCTTGAGAAGTATTTTCTTGCAATAAGAATTCACGATTCTATAGAAAGTTCCCTTATTGTGAAAGTCCTTCGAAGGTAAATGAAGTAAATAAAGCATATCGATAAAAAAAATTAAGTCAAGAAACCGTTTTAATCTGTATTAAGTAAATTTCCTAGTCAAGTGAAAACTACGCGCGTCTCATGCGTGCTTCCTGCTTTTTATGAAACGTTTTTTTTTTTACAAAATCAGACAGTAAGTGAACTTTGCTTTTATTAACTCTCAGGCAGATATCCCGCATATAGGGCCTTATAAAATCTCCTTCGAAATTCATTTTCCACAGTTCAAGCACTTTGTAAACAAACCGGTTTAATATTCTGTATTTTGTTATTAAACAAGTGTACTATGTATAAGCCATGTTTATAGAATCCGTATTATCCGAGCGAGACGTCTGCGGGGATTATTGCGTCTGAAGTAATAAAGGGGGTGTAACGACACCTGGTAAATATTAAGAGGGGGAAGTTATATGGAAACGAATAAAGTCTGTGTCATGTTTGTCGCCAAACGTGACCGAGCCGTTATGGGTTTTATGATGTGTTAAGAGATAGACTGTAATTAATTGAGTACGTAAAATTGAATTGACATAAAATTAGAATTCAATATCAAGCTATATGTTATGACACGTTTGCTGAGAATACAATGTATAGGTAAGCTAAATTCTGAAAATGTATTATATTTATTACGGGATATTTTCTTAAGGTTGCCCAGTTTCTTGTTTGAATCTCCTGCGTTAAAAAACAACTACTTAGTTACCTATATCCTATATGTATAATATATGTGACTCAGTAGGAAAGCAAAATAATTTGATTTAACAAAAGTAGGTAATAATAAAGATACCTACCTACTTTTAAAACCTTTCTCTATATAAATAACCTATAATACAAGAAACAATGGGGTCATAAAAATAATACCCCAATATTTTATGACACACAATTCTAACAATTTTGAAGCCTAAATATTTAAAATAAAACATAGCAGCGTTTAAATCTCAGATACAAAATTATAGTATACTATGTTACATTGTCTATTAGGAATGTTAAGGACTGATTAAAAAGCCAACGTTTTCTCAAACAATAATAATATTCGTTATTGAGTAATTGCACGATTTTCAGAGCTCCTACCAAAAATTACAATTGCACCACTGATTCCCTAAATTACCAGCAATATAAAGCGTCATTCTCTAAATTGGTTTCAAAATTTGATCGCGAGCTCCACGTTAAGCTCCACATTTCGGTGCAAATTTACGAAATGACGTTCAACAGTGGCATGGAGATGAGGAGCACTTACGTCATTTCTCCCTTGGTAGTTACCGGAATATAGCAGTTACGTCATTCCTACCCAGCCTGTTACCCGGTGTAGGATTAGATTGAAATTGAATGGTGTTCTCAGGGTGCCGAAATTTACGGAAAATAAAATTAGAAGAGCGGTGTACGTGGCAGTAGGTAGGCGGGATATTGAGCCTTTGAGCTGAGTTGAATATAATAAAAAGTTATGAACAGTAGCTAATGTAAGATTGGCTGCCTTTGGCCAATTTTTTTGGGTACCGGATAGGATGTTACGATTTTATCAACATACATCGTACATTCATCACTGTGATATTCAAGTGGAAAAGTTGCGGGAGCTAAATATTTGAAGTGCTTTGAATTTCTAAAATAGTCTCACATATAGTTATTGTAATAAATCGGTTTACACTCACGTGAAATTATCAGAAGCGACCCGACATGTACCGCTTAATACAATAACTAAATACTATGTCGACTATTATTGGTAAATACGAGTAGAACAAATTCATATGAATTCGTTTAAAATGTATAGTAATTATTATTATTACTATATTAATATACAAAACTAATATACGAGGCTTGTATTAATATACAAGATAGATGTGATCCTCAAGTTCATATTAGTTTTTAATTATAGGTACCTAATAGAAGTTGCCATCAACAAACATCACCTTTATGTATCGTTATTTTCACTATAAACCCCACCTGTCATTTCAGCGCTCTTTATAGAATCCCAGTTTATCCCGCGCCTGCCAAATCGGTTATCAATACGTAACACCCTGCCAATCGAGATATCGGTACTTAATAGCCCGTCGTTTCCGGATCACTCAAATCGTGGGCACACTCCGGTCTCAGGCACGCCATAAAGCGGAAATTGCCTTCCTAGTTGAATTCATACCCCGAGTCGAGCACCTTTCGTAATAACCTTGCAGTTTCCTCTTGGAAAATTTTAGCGTTGTGACCGAACCATATAGCTCGTCTGTTTTCTATGGTTAGTGTTGTGCTGTGGTCTGTGTGAATGTCAATTGAGAACATGTATCACCTATTTTGCATTAAAGGAACGAGAATAGAAGATTCTTGGACTCATTGATCACTCAGGCAGGTACGTTCTGAGTCTATTTTTTATCAAGCATTTTTAGTGAGAAGTAACTGCTTTAACATTTCGTAACTTTTAGGCATTAAGCTTTTGTTTTACTAAAGAAGGTAAAGAAGATTACAGATTTATCTTGATTTATATATTCCAATAAAGACATTAAGTTCTAAAGTTATCCATAAAAATATGCTTTCGCATTTATGTTAATTTATAAAAAAAAAATATAAAAGTGACGGGTAGAGAGACAGATAGTTAGGCTGCTA
The DNA here is from genome assembly GCA_932273695.1 of Apotomis betuletana. Taxonomy (NCBI): domain Eukaryota; kingdom Metazoa; phylum Arthropoda; class Insecta; order Lepidoptera; family Tortricidae; genus Apotomis; species Apotomis betuletana. Next base: position 15,751,557 of record OW026300.1, read on the forward strand.
TATTTAAAGAATATCTTGAGCAGCGACTTTATGCTAAATTATAGCCACATATATCACATGTATGTAAGATATGGATATGAATATGATTGAAGTATGATCGGTATGTAGACCATCCCTATTTGAGCAGAACAGGCGCTCGTCGAGACGTGATAGAAGTGTTGTTATTCCGTGAGGTGTCCGTTCACAGGTAACGAGGTGAGGAAGCAAACTACTCTCAGTTTATGGCCATTTACCGGTATGCATCTGAATGCTGTGAAAAGTTATGGCGCAATGTTTACTTGTTTTAGAAAATTAAGCAAAAGTTTTCCTTCTTTCAACATTTTTTTTGCTTATTGCTGGGTACTTTGCTAGATCCGACCGCAACGCTGGCTACTTTCAGTTTAAACACGTTTACGAGTTTGTTCTACTTAAATGCTGTCTGAGAATCTGAGGAGTTTTGCTAACGTGTTTTAGAAAAAATAAAAGTAGTTTTCTTTAAACACTGTTTTTATGATTGCGTACTAGTAGTAGCCTCTGGACTTTATCACAGAATTTTATATAAACTTGCAGAGATAGACGGTAGATTTGTCCGACATAGCTAAGTGCAAGTATGTTTATAATTTTATAGCTAAAAACGGTCACCAAATCGTAATCAATAACTATTTGACAACTACTAAGAAACCTCTTACCGAACATAATCGTATTTCATACCTTAATGGTCACCATCTGGAGATCACATTATATTATACTACATTTTAATTATTTAAGCTTATAAAATTATGATGATTAAGTTATAATGGACAGAGTGGCGTGTGTCGCCGCCGCGGGGCGCCACTGTCAGACCCTGCCACGTCACGACAAATTAATTATGGAACTACTGATTCATTTGTTTTCCATATAATTATAATATGCAAAAGGTTAATGCTCAATCTGGGGGCACGGCAGTGCCCCCGCCAAGACGAACAAAACTCTTGTTATTCTATGGTAATATAATGTTGACAATTTTATTTTAAAATGGTCACTAATGGAATATTACGGGAACTATTGAGCCAATAATTATAATTAATAAACACTTCATGGCAAAATTGTTAAATAAGCATTTTTTTTATTTAATGTTTCCTAAAATTGACGAGAAGACAGATCTCAGGTTTAAACTTTAAAGTTGGAATGAAATATGAAATCTCGTTATAACTAAATGAAAAATGTATTTGAATTCATATAATGGATGATGGAGACTTATTTTGTCTGTCAGTAGAGGAAACATAAATAACATTGTAGTCGTAAGTAAATGCCATTCAAATTAATAATAGAGAAGTGAATGGGGATTCTTGTAAGGTGGCATTTCATAAAACTCAAAAGTCAAGCGTATAAAAATACACATTTCATAAATAAAACACACAATAGTATTTCATAATATCATAAGCGGACAATACATTTGTACATAAATATGGACGTTTGGGTTGGGATCGCCTAAGGTGTGGTCACAGTCGGAGCGATACAGGCAACGCTTTGATTTAATGATATCGTTTTTAGTACCCATTCGTTTGTAAGAGCAAACGTTCAACTACCTTCGCTTTAAAAAAACCCCGACAATGCTCGAACTATATAAAAGTGTTTTAAAAAAAAATTGGGCAAGTGCGAGTCCGACTCGCGCATTAAGGGTTCCGTACCTATATATATGTATATATAGGTATAACAAGTTTGTTGTATGGGAGCCCCCCTTAAATATTTATTTTATTTCATTATTAGTATTTGTTGTTATAGCGGCAATAGAAATACATCATCTGTGAAAATTTCAAGTGTCTAGCTATCACCATTCTTGAGATACAGCCTGGTGACAGACGGACGGACGGACGGACGGACGGACGGACGGACGGATGGATGGACGGACGGACGGACGGACGGACGGACGGACAGCGAAGTCTCAGTAATAGGGTCCCGTTTTTACCCTTTGGGTACGGAACCCTAAAAATTATATTTGCTAAACGTTTTGTTATACTGAGTACACATAGATGTAAATATTAAACTTTAAAATGATTGCATGCAAAAACTAAAGGTACTTATTACAATTTTAATAAAAAAGGAGACCTATGAAAGAGAAAGCAATGGCGTTTTAAAGTGTTCACAATGATAATATCATGATTGCAATCGTCGATTTTCGATATAACATTGTCTACACCATCTCTTGGCACCCTGACATAAGTACGCCGTACGTAGGCATAATTATTCTAATATAAGCTTGACACCCATATTTTTCCCTCACAGTGACATTAAAGCTGCCTGCCTACTGAAACGGAAACTGCGTCATTGTGAAGCTCCAAGGAAGAGTATTTAAATCGGAGAAATGTGAATTGGAAACGTGGTTCATTTTACACATCTCCGCTCTGCTTCGTTTCTGCGAACTGGCACCCTTAAAAAACTAGTTTAGACATATAAAACGATCTGTACAATTTTATAAAAATAATAATAATACAATACTTATTGCTATCATAATCATGACATGACTGTGTACATTTTTTTTTAAATGTCTTATTTAAATACAGTGTACCGACTCATAATGATTGCTCGCTAAAATAAATACATACGTAGATATTTAACACTAATATGGTACTGGCATCTGACTAAATATTGCGTCAACGCGACACGAAAATCGCCACAATAGCTTTACCGCTACAACTCCTTCCACTCAAGATCCCGGACATCCATGCGAGGTATAATTCTGTTACCCAATGTACCACATGCGGCGCACCGGCCAGATTGAATTGGGGCCAGGAAATGAATAAAATGGCCAGGCTCCCGTCGCGATACACGAAAATTAAAAATATATAAACAATGTGGACATTTCGCTTTTGAAATCGCTATCTACATGTGTCATTTCGTGAAGATTTTAAAATATTTTCTAGTTTGATTCAAGGGAGGTAGGACTTCAAGGTACAAATTGTGCAAATACTTAGAAGATAGGCCCTATTTATAGCATTACGATAAGTTGATAAGATAATCATGCAAATGAATACTAGTTTTAATTAAAGGCGCATCCAGATATGTATATTCGAGCGAACCTTTTGATATGTTCATAATGTTAACCATTCCCAGGATTCCATACTAATTGCTTTGTAACATGATCTTTTCAGCGTAAAACTGTAATAAAAACTCAGAAGTATCCAGACAAACTTGGCAATAAGATGATTTTCCGATAATTGAAGATGTTGAAATCGTCCCTCCGCCATTACGCCAGCATGTTAAGATGACACCAAAGACCGCAATAATCGAGTTGAATTAAAATTCAAATCGAATCAGAAACAAGATCGATAAAACTCGAACATTAATAGAATAGCTGTCAGCCCAGAACGACATGCCGGCAGTCTGTACATGGCACATAAAGTCATTTTGTTGGGCACTTAACGACATCGAAGTTGACACGGTGCCGTTTGCGTTGGAGGCTGAGCGCAAACGAAACACATGAGACAGCATCACTTTGTATGTTGTGAACAACTGAAAATGTCGTGAATGCGGCTTTACGGCGAGAATCAGCGAATTTCCCCCGAGTGTAGTAAAAAGCTCTCCCATACGACGTGAGGCGACACGAACGACAGTTCCATTCAACGTTGATGTTCGGACACGCGTCCGCGTCGCCGGGATAGTTCACGTCAAATACCAACAAATCCAGCGCTCAAATAACCTTCCCTGTTTACGTTCGGGATCAAGCTACATTAACACATGCGGCTCACGAAAATGCGTAACGTGCTTTCTTATAACATTATCTGTATTCCCTGCGGTTTTTTCTATTTCCCCGTAAAAATGATGCTAAGAGAACGGACCCATTTCGAAATTTTCTCATTACTTTGGCCGAATATATTTCTTACTTTACTGCAGAGTGCTCCCCTTTTTGTTCAGTCAAGTATTATGAAGTTTCCCTCCTTGATATCTACCTACTGCAAAAGAAAACGACTAATAAGAAAAGTCACTATGATAGCTACAGACCCAGACGGCGGGATTTTGCATTTTAATTAAGCTGAACTGAGGACTTACTTATTCCTGTTAAGATTGCTTTGTATTTAAACATTAAATCCCTGATGACTCCATGACAATAAAACAAATTACGTGATCATCACTTTTCGTTCATTAACATTGTCAACAGTATTCTGACTTATCTTTCTACATAACCATTTCGTGTTGAAAACGACAAAGTGAAAGAGCCCATTGAGTTTAGAGAACTTTCCAAAAATGTAAAAAACTAGTCACAGTTTCATTTCTTTTTATCACTGGGAGCTATAAATATGTCCGCCGCCCTCGCACGCTTCGGTGAAATTCTTTACCAACTACTAGCCAATAAATTTAAAAGATTAATGATAGATGTGAAATATATTTACATTAAGCACTTGCACCGTGAAACGTAATCTCACGAAATTAATTACAAAAGTCATTATTTTATGTCACATGCATTAAAGCAGTAAGTAGTCCAGTGCAAGCCCTTACAAAACTAGGAACACGAAACTCATTGATATGCAAGAAGGGGATAACGTGATTTACTTACATCTACCTATTTACCTACTATGAAATAAATCGGATAGAATATAAATATCTAAGTAACTAAATCGTTCATTATACTTCCTAACACCATACGCATTGTATATTATTATATGAAAATAATGTTGTTCATAGTATGACTCTCTGCATAACGAGGTGACCCCCAAAAAGTTCTGATACCATGCACTTATTGATTTAACAAGCGTTCCATATGCAAGTGAAACCAACGACCCTCTAAGCAAAGAAACACCATTAAGGGCCACGTGGGACCCAATACCCGCGGGCAACAGTTCCGCTGCTGCACATTTTTACTTTACCACTAATTGGTGCATTTCGGGGGTAACAGCGAAACCCCAGGCGGTCTCTAGGGAATATGATACAAACACAGTTATCAATGGGGACTTTATATTAGAGGTAATGAATTCGTTTTGCTACTTGGCCACATCTGTGTTTAATCTGTCCGTAACAAATTGATGTAGACCAGAAAATGTCAGTGAAATTTAGATGTTTGAAGGAACATAAAATAAAAAGCACTATGAAATTGATGCCACGGAGAATATCAAAACATACATTCCTACTCCCATCTCATCCCTAGCCTAATCGGAATTTATTAACACGTTCGCTGCGTTATTAGGCCTATAGGCGTAACGTACGTGGCCTCCCACTCGGTGCGGGAGCAAAATCTGGTGTATTCGCGTTCGTGCGAAGCGTATATCTCGTAGATTGTTTGGACTATGAATGAGACAAATATACCTTTGTAAATAGCTATTAAAGGGCTACTAGTTCCAACTAGAAAAATTGTATTACGCCTTTAGACCTAATACCGCACTGAAGACAAAAGTAGTAATTACTTGCGGCTATTAGTTTTAATGACCTAATATGGAATAATAGGCAACTCAACCTAGCATCGCACTGATTTTAGTATTGTTTTTAGTTAGTGTTGTGCTGGCAGTCGTTTGTTTATGACATAATTTAAGACCAGGTAGCGCAAAAATGAGTCGCCGAAAGTCGCGTTGCCGTAAACTGCTGGAATTATCTAACGAAATAAATTCAAGTGATGATGAAAGTGACCTATTATATAACAGTGCTACAAAAAAAAGTAGGATAAAAATACTTGAAAATGTTCTTATTCAACGTGGATCAAGTAGCAGTGGACTTTTGAGAGAGAACACAGACTCGGGCCTCGTAAGTTTTAGCAATAAGAATATCCTCCAAACGCCACTAACACCGGTGAAAAAAAAAAAACTTAGAAAAATTTGTGTTCGGTGTTATAAAAAGCTCCGTGCGACATTGAACAGCCGAGATGCCCAAAGAAAATAAAAAAAAATTAAATCTTTTTGTGTTCAGTGCCAAAAAGGATATTGTGTAAAATGCTTCTATGATGAACATTTGTAAAAGATTGTGTAGGTATAAGAATGTACATTTTTTTTTAACCTTATTAAAGCAAACTTGATTTTTTTACTTATCGACTACATTTTTTCCCATCACTAAAATAAAACTTAAATGTCCCATTGATCTGGTGCGGTATTAGGTCGATCAACCTTATGTTTATTTTGACGTTTTTTTCAAAAATGACTGTTGTAAACCTCAGGCGAAGCCAGTTGGGCAAATATATACTCTATTACAACAGCATAGACTCAAAATTTGTACGATTTCGTTTATTTTCACACAGATAACACAGGTTGAATCAAGTTCATACTCACTAGGCCTTTTAACATAATATCGCACCAGCGGAAAGTGTACGTCTTAGGTGTTCCGACCTAATAACGCACTGAGGTAAAAACAAGTAAAATTATTACCGCAGCGAACGTGTTAAAAAACTCCAGACTCGACGGAACTCGGGTCCGCACAACAATAGGAGCCTTAATATTATCGGCTCATCCCTGGCCATTGCGTGCACATATCTGCAAAATTTCACGCACCCTTTGTAATAATATGAGTATGTGGAGCCTCTTATCTACCCCTCGTATCCATCGAAGCTCCAGAACTCGAAACTGCGATAAAAGGGTCCACTATATCATATTGGCACTTTCGACAGAGGATCGTGTAATATTTCGTACTTCTTATAGGATCCGATCGGTGTTAAGGAAGGCTCAGAAATAAATAGCACTTTACGAGTGCTAGTCACGCTTCACTCGCGGGTTGATTTGATCTCGCAACTAGTAACAGATTGGAGCGAAGAATTGAAGAGAAAAATTTAGTTGCGACTGTAAGGGTCTTACACACTTGCGAGTTGCGAGCGTGTTTTCTATACAATATTAGTCGCGGCGTACTCGTTGCGTGATCGCCCTCATATAAAATTCGCTAGCAACTTGCAAGTGTGATAAGGCCCTTACATAGACATCACAACTAGATTTTTCTCTCGGAATGGGAGCGTTTTCGTTGATAAATTATTTTTACCATTTTTGTTTACCTTCATGCGGCAAAATTCAACTTAATATAATAACCTTCTGCAGCGGTTTCCATGCTGGAACAGGACGCCTTAATTATTAGACAATCGATGCTATGCTCAAACCAGTCGCTTCAATTTTCTATACGCCTTTGGGAGGTTTATTAGCGCCATCAAGTGTAAAGTTTTGATTTTTAATCGAGCGCCAATCGTCTCGAGTTGCGATCAGAATCGATAGTAACCATCTGCTACAGCAAAAATGTATGAAACTTCAATTAAAGCAGAAAAGTGTGCTAACAAAACTTTTATTAAAGAAAATTTTAAAAGTCTAAATCGATATGATCATTTTACAAATTTAAAATTTTCTTTTGTTTTTAAGCTTCGAGCGGAAATTGTACTGGTCAAATATATTAATGCTACTTCCGATTGAAAATCTGTGTTTGCGTTCGCGGTTAAATAATTGCTGACGTGTAAATGTAAACAAAACAATGACTGAGTTGTTTGAAGGCGCACCCTCTGAGGTCAGTGGAGGCGCGGCCCGTCCGGGACACTCCGTAATAGTTGTTCTAACCCAGTTTTAAAGTGACGGTTAACGAGGTATCCCGGGCCTTAACAGAACGAGTCACCTGTTCTACGAAGAACTGACATCACTATAATAATTTAATTAATATGAGTTTATATTAAGGAGTCGTAAGGAGGGTTGAACTGAGCAACTTTGACTACGGCACAAACCACGAAATCGCGAAAACAATAGACTAATAACGAGTTAATTGATAGCTAATTTAACTATCCGAAATGTATGGGGCAGTTGTTGTAGTTAGTCCATAGTAAAAGTTTCTCAGTGTGACCCTCCTTATCACCATTTTACTCCTGAATCATTCTGTATTTGCAAAAACAAGAATTGAAACAGTATGTGAAATAGTTTCTGATACGTTTAAACTTATATTGTATCATGCTGGGCCGATACGCTCTGATCCATTGCACGGTGCAGTCGGCGATAGTAAATAATCGTGTTAAAATTTTCTAGTAAAGTCGATGAAGTCCCGGAAACCCATGTCGGTAACGAAGAAAACATACGTTGACTAAGCGAAGGCGTAAATATCGTAGATGTAACGGTATATTTTAGCTACTCAAAACTTGATTTCAAGAGTATAACTATACAATCTTTCGTCTTATTACAGTGTTATTCACAAGATAAAAACAGAATGTGAAGGTATTAATTTTGATTAAAAGTACATGTTGTCTATTATGCTGGGCATACAGAATATAAAAAATTGGGCAAGTGCGAGTCCGACTCGCGCATGAAGGGTTCCGTACCTATACATATATATTACATAACAAGTTCGTTGTATGGGAGCCCCCCTTAAATATTTATTTTATTTTATTTTTAGTATTTGTTGTTATAGCGGCAATAGAAATACATCATCTGTGAAAATTTCAACTGTCTAGCTATCACCGTTCTTGAGATACAGCCTGGTGACAGACGGACGGACGGACGGACGGACGGACGGACGGACAGCGAAGTCTCAGTAATAGGGTCCCGTTTTTACCCTTTGGGTACGGAACCCTAAAAACTAAATACCAAAATGCATCTAACAACACAAAAGAGTACACTAAACTTAGAAGTCAAATAACATTTGAATAATAGTTCCGAACAATTTTCAAATGCAAGCGTGCCACTGCATCCAGGCTTCACGAACAACTTTAATAATGCTAAAAGCGTCCACATTTAGATATTCTCATACGGACAGTAGTCGTATCAAAGCGGGTGAATGTTAATATTTTATACGTAAGTAAGAACGTATTGTATTTGCTTCCACAGTAGCTAAAAATATAATTTTCGTCGCTTGCGTGCAGCGGCGGGTTGCCGGTGGATAATGTCGTGTTTTAGGTATTATACCGATAGATCGCGTGTCGCCATACTGTAATACGAATGGGTAACAATGCCGTAATGCCTTTACAATAGGCCGCTTAAATCTTGCCTAAAGGGAATTATTTAGTAAGCCGTATCGACTCGCAAAGTGTGTTACCTTGCATGTTTCGTTCCACATTTAAGGAAACACAATGTGTACGTCTTAATGTTTTATGAGTGACTTCTTTATTTTTGTGACGACGGAAAACTATTTTGTCTTCTGATCAATTGTCAATAGCAAAGGGACGATTTATGTATTAGGAAACGGAAAATATCTACCATTGAATGATTAATAGTATGTTAAACTGTAGTGGTGTGCACATAAACTCAATTAAACTATTGATTTAACCCTTATCGCTACTGCCTCGCACTAACGCAAAACACGGGTTAGGCGACATAATTACGGCATAATTTACAACAATCCATATCGCTAACACGATGACTGAAAATAAAACCGGCCCATATTAATACACGCTACGCAATAAATACAAATCTTTATTGTTTCGTTTTTCGTGTTGTCACATTTACATCGCGTAAGTAAGTAAAGCTTTGTTATGAGTAATTAATTAATGGCAATCTTAAGAATGAACGAAACAGAGACAAGTCCGATGTGACAGGATTGCCGTGAAGCGTATCTTGGACGCTCAATTTCAGTCGCTTCTCGTGGTACTCGTAATTATTTTGTGTAATTTGTATCTTTAAGCAGAGTGTCTCAGCAGTTGTAAGTGTTATGTCGGAAATAAAAGTTGAAGTTTTATTTATTTATTATTATTCATATAATATTTATTTTTGCGTAAAGTGAATTCCGATGAGCGCTGCACTATTTTAATAATGAATAAAAAAATAGAAATGTGTACCTATGTATAAGATGCTCATTTACATTATTTATTCATAGTACGAGTTTCAAGCTTATTTTACTTTGTTGCATAAACGTAAAAATGTCTAATATTTGATATTGATGAGTGTCTTAGTCTCAATTGGCCTTATTTCTTCTATATATGTAGAACTTCAGACTGGTAATAATCTTATTAATACTTTCGTGAAACATATATAATAAATGTATTAAGTCATCACCTTCTTCTTCTTAAGGATGGTAGTTGAAATTTACACAGCTGTAAACACTTATTTATTTATTTAAAGTTTATTGTATTATTACAAATAAGTAGGTACAAATAGCGGCATTAATGGCATGAGGCATTAACTTACTAAATAATGATCATCATATCAGCCGATAGACGTCCACTGCTGGACAAAGGACTCCCCCTCCCTCTAAATATGATAAAGATATAGAATTCTAGTAAATACATTCTTATATACCTAATACTTACTCGTGCATGTATTTTATTGAGATGCTATGTTTAAGTAACTAGCGAATATTATGCATATAAATCGCATCGCAAAAAAAACGCATCTAAATCTAGACAGACAGAAGGAAACGACTTTGTTTTATAATATGTAGTGTTTGTATGCTTTTTACCTCTGAATGCATTAAATAAATAAATAAATAAATAAATAAATATCGGACAACCTCACACAAATCGATCTAATCCCAAATTAAGCTCAAGAAGGCTTGTGTTATGGGTTACTAGACAACGATATACGTACTTATATAGATAAATATATACTTAAATACATAGAACAACCATGACCCAAGCACAAATATTGGAGTTCATCACACAAATATTTGCCCCGCATTGATATGAAGGAATGTTTCTAAAGATACGAGCGAACAGAAACAAAAGACACACCTGACCAAACGTCTATCAATCACTGATACAGACCATCAAATTGACCATTCAAAGCGCATGTTTTGGTTAATATAATAGGGCACTTTAGTTGCGGGATAGACCGATTTTAACTGCGAACAATGACCGCTTCTATTGACTAAATAATTTTGGTATATCCGGCATCGGCATACGAAACGTTGCATTTCCATTGTTATTGTTATTGCTGCATGATTGTGCATCTAGTCGTAGCTTTGATAATTAAGTATTATGGGAATAAATAGGTATCTATGTAACTATGCACCGAATAATTTTCACAGGTTTGACAATGACGTAACTTAAAACCTTCTAAGTTCATCTGATGTAGTAAGTATAAAGAATACCACTCCATTTTTAGGGTTCCTTAGTCAATAGGAACCCTTATAGTTTCGCCATGTCCATCTGTCTGTCTGCCCGTCCGCGGCGTGTGTGGTGTGTCATTGAATAGGTATTTTAAAAATAATAGGGGTCTTTTTTTGATAATGTCAGCAGTTTTTTAAATATTCGCTCCAGAAATCCAAAAATAGCATCCCCCCCTCTAACTTTTCAACCACGGGTCAAAAAAATATGGAAAAACTCATAAAAATAAGGCCTTAAAAGCACTTTCAACGAAAACTGTATTGAATAAAATCGGTCGAGCCGTTTTTGAGTAATCGCAAAAATTCATAATTTTCTTTAAAATTACGTAAGTGCTGCGCGATGTCCTATTATAATATTATACTTCGAACGTTACACATATTGGTTAATTGCCATACTGTATTAAAACATTTCGCTCAATCTGGCGCGTATAATCGATAACTTCCAGAAGGTAATAATTAGAGAAAAGCACATTTTATACTCGTTCGAAAATGCTCCGGTTCGTAAAAATGTTTAGCGTTTGTCCAAAATTACACTACTTATTTAAAAAAAACGTTACAAACAAATAAAAAGATGTGATTGATGGATTTTGTTTTTCTGTTATATTATTTTTTACCACTAAAAGCATAAAATACTTGTATTAATAGTTAGAAAATTTGTGTTTTTTCAAACCGCATAACAAATTAAGAGACATGTTCTTTTTTTGTCGGAATGAAATTCATTTATCTTTTGTCAAAAACGATTTTACGAGTATATACCCAGTGTAAACTCTTTTTTTAAACTGAACCATTAGCCAAAAATCCACGGCATAAAAAACTTGACAACATCGCGAGATAAGCAAAAATACATTTGTAACGTCATTTTTATCTCTCTCGCAATCACCCCTGTAAAGTTCTAAGCCACCCTTTCTTAAGTCTTGCCTGTTACAAAGAGATAGGAGATAGCAAAGACGTTAAGATGCAGTCTTACTGCCAACATTGTACAAAACAATCGACTAACATTGTTGGAAGTGTAAAAATAGTAAAAAGAAACGTAAAACCTGAAGAGACAAGAAGAGACCTGAAAAGAAAATCCCTATCTTTAAAATTTTCATCAATAAAATTATATGTGCATATGCATGATAAACGTCTGTCTTCCAGGTGTGGGAACGTCTTTCTTCCTTCGGTAATTTAATATTGTATAATATGTAGATTTACGTTGAATGTTCTGGAATTAATTATATTTTAATTTCGCACCAATAACCAAAATGCCTTCAGACGTTTTGTTCAAATCTTGAATGCGTTAAAATATTGTCCAATCAGATTTTACTATTGAAGTTATCTATTTCCGGAAAAATAGGAGTGCAAAGAATGGCCTTTATAATAAGAAAAATATAAACATGAAGGTACGTTATTATTTATTATGCACTGTGAGCGATAAATCATATAGATATAATTTATGTATAATGTATAGATATGTCGATAAACTATTCCACATTAATTAGGAAGTATAATGACGGCATCAGTCTATGCATTACCGGTCACAGATTGATACAACAATGACTGACATCCGGAAATGCAATTAAATATGTATACGTTCAAAGAGGAAATATCAATTCGGTCGCAGAGGGGATTGAAGCCATCGCTTCGGTTTGGCCAGTTGGCTCAATTATGTGACCGCTATTCGATCGTGCACAAATTACGTCACTAGATAGGTATTGCAATTTTTATATTTGATTTTAGGATTTGCATATTTTTTCATTTTTAAGTGTCGTATTCATCTAAGTATGCATAATGCTCGTCTTTTGCCTAAATAACACAAACCTATTCGAGAATTTCAGGCTAGGTCGATTTGGTATGTGTTTTTTTTTATGAATTCTACATTGAGAAAAGACATTATGTTCAACCACAAACCCGAACTATGTTTTTAGGTGGTATATGGCAACCGAACTTTTACGTTATAACTCATAACAAAACGCTGATTTTATTATTCACCGTGTAATATGGTGCATAATGACACAATGGAAATATAAATAGTAATGAACAATTCAAATGGGAAAGGATCTATAAAAAAATCAAATTGACTGTGTCCACTAAAATCTAAAAGCATTGTAGTGCGTTAAATCTAAATAACTTAAGATGCTTCTGTTTCCGTTAGTTTCTAGTTAAAATCCGCTTTTATTTTATCAGATTTAGTATTCAGCTCAAAGTTTTTACCATAATTTCTTCTCTAGATTGTTATTAAACTAGTTCAGGACGTTTAATTCGCCATCCACGCTTTAAAATATTCATGACTAGTAGGTAGTTATGATTCAATTATCAAAACGTGCGGACGAGTAATACAATTATGCAAAGTAGCTAACTAACTAAATATTCACCAGGACCTTTACAGCGAGCGTTTCTATGTTTAGCATCTTGTTCATCCCTACAGCAATTCGCTTAAAATATCGTACATTTTACTTAAAACATCATTAGCATACATTCCCGTCAGCAACTTAAATTGATGTTGAGTTTAGTTGCTTTGAATTGGTATAAATTAATTTTGAAATTCAGAGTGTACCTATTAGTTATATATTTATAGATATATACTCAGATGAGTTCATGAGCAAAGATAGGTTAGTAGGTACCTTTTGGTACCTCAGTGTCGTAGCGTCAAACGAAACCTCATGAAAAGCAAGGACCGATTTAGTTTACTTTTTCCAAAAACAGAATGGTAAAATTACATCTTTAAATAGGCAAGCCGGTAGGACTCAGATTCTATGAACGCCCCGTTGTATATAGAATACTGAAAGTAGAAACTAAGTATTGTCGAAAAAAGATGTATACCTAAGGCTTGTCGTGTCTCATGTCCCAAATGATTGCATATAAAAAAAAAAATTAAAGACATAATTAAACGCGGATCACATAAAAATGTTGAAGATTATAATGTGTTAATACATATACAGGGTGAGTCATGAGCGGGACTAACAAGAACCACATCGAGCAACTTTCACTATGAGATCGCGAAAAAAAAATCATCTAATTAAAAATAATTGATAGTTATTTGTTTTTATTTTCATTCTATGTTCGATCCCATACCACAGAATAAAGAAAATTTGCTCAGTGTGACTTATCCTTCGATCAAGCTCTTACTTTTGAATGCACTCATGCTCATCCCTTTACTCAGATCCGGCTATTCCTGTGTATCAGCGAACGAATCTCCCAATTTATCTGATCGGCCATCGCTCCATTGTGCGGCTCAATCAGGACAAATGGGCGCGCGTTTTACTCGCTTTACATTCTGTGCCGAGATATGGGATCGGAAATAGACGGTGAATGTGTTGTCTATGTCTGGCCAGTTGCGTGATTAACAATTTTCATTACTTCTTTTTTAACTGTAGACAGTGATTTGTTTTGTAGTGTAAACTTGTTTTAACACGAAACTTTAATCAAACCAAGCAAGTTTATCTTTTTATTGAAATGATTTCAGTTTAAAGTTTAAACGCCATAAACGATGCATAAATATGTGATATACATGTTCCAAATTATTTTATGTATAGACGTAAAAATCACTTGAAGCATCTCTATTTTGACCCTTGTTTTGATAGGACGAGCTTTGGAGGAGGAGAGCTGGAAATCTAGCTGAGTAGCGTGCCATGGGAGAGGCCTATGTCCAGCAGTGGGATGATGATGATTAAGCTCGCCATTTTTAATGAATTTGTTTAAGAAATAGTTTGTATAGATCAATAAATAATGATGTCTGTCAGTAGATTTTTGCTCATCGCTATATAAATGCGCAGGCAACTCCGTTCAATATACGTACTATATTATAATATAATATAATATTATTATGTTTTGCTCCGAGTTTTACTGAATATTATTGACTACAAAGTCAAAAAAGTCATCATAATTACTTACCTAAACCCTGAGATCCACAAATCAAGACAAGATCAGCTGTACACCACTAATGAAGAGTGCGCATTCAAAACGCAAATCTCTTTGATAAAATCAAAAAGAATCCCTCGCTGTTTGAGTTATTTGTCGTCACATTAAACAAGTGCTCGGCAAAAAGTAGAGGCAAGATCAAAGGCATGGTGACGGCGAGATGCTCTGAAATAACATCCAGGCAACGGACTTGTCATCAAACGCCGGGCATGTGTGCTTTTAGATATGCACTGAGTACAATGCTTGCTTTGATCGGCGACTTAAAGACGAGATAAGGATGACATTTGTTCAATGATTCAGTATAAAACAAATACATTTTTTGCAGGGTCTGTGTGTGTTTGTAGCTTTTGGTTATGTGGTTTTGTTTATTTTTGATCAGTGATTTGACAAGAATTCGTCAAGCACGGCTCTGCTATAATCAAAAGCTGTGCTTGACGAATTCTGGCAGTGAAAAGTACTATTAGGACAATTTTTTATTTCATCCTTTATGTACCTACCTTAGTACATTGAACCCCATTTCCATTTCCCCATCATTTTGCGTAATATATAGCCCCTTAGTGAAAAATCATCTCCGGCTTGCCTTGGTCTTAGGTAGGTATATATTATTATATTGGTATTAGTATAATACAAAAAACGCACATAGTATTTACAGTAATATTCATAAAAATATGCAGAATTATAAATATGCCTTTATAAGACCCGATTTCCACCGGGTTGTCCATCATAAGACATTTGGTACTGCCTCTTAAGAAAACACAAAACAATTCTCCGGCTTGCCCCAAAAAATATCTAATTTGATCTTATTTACCACGCAATGTACGCCAACCTAGCGGGCCCCTTAAGTGAAATACCTCCAACAAGCAACGGAAACACAATATGCAAAAGCCCTTTCGCATACTTCAGACGCACTCTGAGTAATGACCGTCATAGAGTTAGCATAAATATGAAGACAATGCAGTAGTTAAACACTATTTGAACGAAAGTGCGCCGTCATTTGGAATTCCTTTAGTACGAGTGGGCTGAATGGTTTTGTTGCACGACGATTCAGTCGCTGTATGGTGTACGTAACGCCTTTTAATAGCGCCACCTATTGATTTTATTATAAAACTGTTTAAACTCACGGAAAATTTGTCAGGAACGGTCCGACATGTTACTCTGTTTGTCCAGGTCTATCTATGAATCCTTTGATATTTGAATATTTTAAACTTTTTTAACAAATGCTTATGTAACAGAACATTATTACATTAATATTATCTCAAGCAGTTAATATTTTTGTCTCTAGTCATCTATAGTCGAGTGGAACCTCATCTATGTTTAAAAACGTACTTATCAACACCATTAAATATATTTTTACGATTTACTATTAATGAATGACCAAAAGACTAATTTATATATTTTAATAGAGACAAATCGTATCATTCCAAGTCCATTAAACATTTCGATCGGAAACCGATACGGGTTCCCACATTTTAATGCTCGCTTTCATAATGGTATGCGTAGTAGGAGGAATTTAATTACCCGCCTACCATATAATTATAATGTTGTTAAAACGAAATGTAGAAGACTCAGATCCTCGTAGATACGTCACCTGACTATGTGGCCCGATATCATCTCGACGGAGTGTGGTAGCGCCCAGAAGCTATAGCAGCCGTCGGTGGCCTAAGGCAGAATATTATTAAGTGCCATCGCACAGTGTATAAGCTACAGTAAGTAAATAAAGAGCAAATTGTATCTATTATTTTGAGCCCCCAACTTGAAGAGTATGCTTGAGTATGAATATATTTACTTGTCTTACGTTACGTTTACGTTGCTTTTGGTACGGTTTTATAATAGTTTCTGACACGTTTTTGGAAATCCAGGAACTCAGACAGAAATAAGCATTTGTTCAATGCCAAACTCCAAACTTAAAAGTTTAAAACGAAATTTAGAAGGTTCAGACCCTCGAAGGTACGTCACCTGACTATGCGGCCCGATGTCATCTCGACGGAGTGTGGTAGTGCCAGAAGCTACGAGTATAATAGCCGTCGGTTGCTTAAGGCGGGATATTATTAAGTATCGTAGTAAGTTAAGATCATTTATTTTTTACTTATCATTTTGAGCCACCAACAACGTGTAGACGTAAAGAGTTAAAGTTTGATTTTTTTTTGTCTTTGATATGGTTTGGTCACAACAGAAGCATGTGCATTAGTTAAATCCCATACTAATTGCTATTGACCCCTAAAATAATTGAAAATACGTTGGTATGGTGTAAAAGTATATAATCCTAACCTTAGTGGATTCAATCTACGTATTTCAGGTACGTGTGATAGCTTCTTTACATCATCGAGTAACTTAAACTTTTCTTTTACATTTCCAAAAATAGTTTTCTTTTAATTTTCGAAAATTTTGAGCATATAATTTAATTAAGTTAAATATATAATAATATAATATAATATATAATATTTTTAGTTAAATATGAATTTTATAGTTTTCACATTTTTATTTTTCGTTGTGTGACAATACTGAATTTATATATACTGTGATTATACCACAGTAATTCCGTAACGGCATAGTAATTATTTTAAACGAACTCTAAGGTAATCAGTAATACTATAGGTAGTTAATCTTGCTGTCAGATTGAGATGGTCTTAGAATTTAGAAATCATTTCAATTTGAAGTATTAAGCGGGTTATAGGTCACGTTTAGTTGGACGGGTCATTGCAAAAGCGATTGATATATGAATGAGCTCAATTAGAGGGCTACGTTTTAATGTACCTTTTATACGAGTTTTGTTATAACATATTTTTAGCATACATGCCAATACTACTAAAGTTATCAATGATCTCGCAACGCAGTTCGTCCGGTTCGTCATCATCATCATAGTTAACTTAACGAAAGAAATCTCACTATGGTGTTCGCATGGATACCGCTTTTTTCCTTACGACAGCAGAATAAGCGTGCCAAGGACTCACGGTATTACCACACCTCGGACAATGGCGATCAAATGTATGAAAGAAACGCGTTGCTACGCACACAGTCTAAGCTCGTGTAGGTGAACGCGTACCATGCTTGTGTGAGTGAGATAAGACATGCTAGGGTTGCTGCCATTTTGAACGCACGAGTCGGGAACACAATGTGCAGCAATATGAGATGACCTTGTAATAGCGGCGTCGAATTAATTTTGTGTGCTTATAATTAAAGTAATGTTAATCTACGATTTCTTATTCCGCCCGCGTTCAAATTCGATAACCTCAATGACTAAAAACTCATTGCGCGAATTAGGAAGAATTAAGAATCATATTACGCTGTAAGGTGGGTATCTAAGCTCGATTTATACAAATAGTTTCCTATTTTGAATCAGTATAAACGAAGTAACTAAATTTTTGTAAGGAAATTCAGGCCACCAAAATATTACGTAAGTTGAAAACATGATTTTTTGTTCATATATATATTGTGTTGTTTTCAGTGTTATCTGATAGGTTTAGGTCGAAAACGGATAGGGCAAAAAAAATACTAAACATAAGTACCTATTGTAAGTTGGTTTTCTACTAAAACATAAAACACTTTGAAAATAACTGGGTATGTACATGCCTTGATTCATCCAATAGGAATCTGTAGAACTTTCTTTTATTTTTGTTGTTTATAGAGCTTAAACAACCATACACAGCACAACACACGCCCATTACAAAAGTATTTGTTTAATATTTGAATATTATACGTGGCCTCCGCTCTGCGCACCGCGTCGTCGCGTCCCTGCCAGCCGGTAACTGCGAGGTAACCGAGCGCGGGTGGGCGGCACTTTCGGGGGGAGGCAGGGAGTGTCCATACTGTACGTTAGTACTCTTTATTATACTGTGGTATTACTTTCTTATACTTCCACGATTCTGACAAGATCGCTTTTCATCTCCTAGATAAAAGTCCATCAGCTTATCTGTTTAGAGACCAACCGCTGAATTACTTTTCTTGCTTCATAGTTAAAAACGCTCCCAACCAAATAATTTAAAAAACAAGCTGTACTAGGTACCATATATTTTGAAATATTTTAAGGGCAATATACACTTCCTTTACGTAGAAAACTACCGTGAGTCCCAGGCATATTAAAATACCTACAAAAAGGGTTTACTCATGTCGTAGAAGTCGTATATCGGA
The DNA here is from genome assembly GCA_932273695.1 of Apotomis betuletana. Lineage (NCBI taxonomy): Eukaryota > Metazoa > Arthropoda > Insecta > Lepidoptera > Tortricidae > Apotomis > Apotomis betuletana. The sequence continues at coordinate 15,770,514 of OW026300.1, forward strand.
ACTTCGCCGCCGCGACGGTGCGGATCTCCTGATGATGAATCGCGAACCGATTGGAAACATGTCGAGCGATATTATTTCGTAGGAATTTTAATAAACACTTCATTTGGTATAATTATTACACAACTAGTTATTGAAAGTTTTATTTGTAATCATAAAGTAAATAATCACGTATTTCGAAATCAAATTGCATTATTGCCCACTTTATGTCGTTTTAGTCCTAATAATTACCTAATAAATTTATATATTCATGTTTCGGGTTATGGGGACAAATGGCTATCGAACAGTCATAAAATAATTCAAGTGATCTCTGAGCCTGGTAATGTCGACATTGTTAAATTTCCTACTTTATTGTCATAACTACCTACTGTAATGCCTATCACCTATTGAGATTTTGATGGCCACTTCTATTGCTGTTAATTTCATAGCACCTAAATCTTGTCAATAAAGTACCGAGCTTCCATTGAAACAACTCACATATTGCTAAATTATTATTATTTACTATTGCTACTGTTGCATCATTGACCCACATCTCGAGATTACCTACACGTTATGTATGTTATTTCTTTTTTCCTGTACGAGACAATCGGTTTTACCAAAATAAATGAATCCTAACTTATCTGAAGTTGTCACAACTACACTACAATACAATTGAATTAATGCCTGCACCGCATGTAAACGTGAATAATATAATAAAGAGCAAAGTTTAAGTGACGACGCAAGGTCGGTACGCATTTAGCATTGATAAAGTGATCCTTAAGTTGACGCAACGCATGAGTCAGTAGAACTCGCACACTGAACCAAGACGATACTTTATAACCTAAAAATCTACACTAAAAACTAAAAACAAACAAAATGCGTTTGGTTTTCATAATTTTGTTACTGTGTGTGTATTTGTGTCAATGCAAGGACTTAACGGTTGGAACTAGAGTGAATAATCTGCTTATTAATACGGAGAAGTTTGTTGTCAAATCCTTCCCGCTTATAAGGAGAGAGAAGACTTATAACTATACGGATCCAAAACAGAGAACCATTAAGGTATGGTCTTAATAGTAAAAATATAAATATCGATTTCATACTTTATTGATTAACAAATGTATAGGTAGGTAGGTACCTCAATTTAAAATATGCTCATAGTAGAAAAACAGACTGTGTCAACTTCATAATATATACAAGTATGTTATTGTCTTAAGTGGTGCTAAGTATGACGTTGACATTATAATCAATAATTTCCTTGTCCTGTGAAACTTTAAATTACCACCTGTGTAATTATTTCAAATTACGTATATAGGTATAAAAATTTCAAGATTGCCGAAACGTTTGAAAGCGGTAACAGACTACAGCTACGGCCGATTGCTTGTTAATGACATACGTAGATTTGGAAACAAATATACCTGTATTATTTGTTTGGTACATCGTTTGCCAAATAAAAATGGGGGATAGAAGGGGTCACTTGCTACCTCCTACGGCCCCTAAAAAAATATTAGGACCACGGATTTTTTTATGACATTGCACAAAATTTACAAATTCCTAAAGTTGTGTTTGTAAGGTTTGGAGAGGACAGACAAGTTTTTTTTAAACATGGCTTTTAGTAGTTTTTTTTTTTTTAATGGTAATCAAAGTTTCAGTTCCATTGAATTTTCACGTCTTGAAAAATGTTTCTGGGTCAATAAAAAAATAACTAGACCCGAATTGTTGGTAACTTTGATTTTGATAGAACCGTACAATATAACACCTTGCAATTAAATAAAAAAAAATCGTCTAGGCACTGAAACTTTTTTGTAATTTCAGTTTAAACGAGTTGTTCTCTAGGATTTTCCAAAAAATTAAAATAAATATCCCCTATTTTAATTTGGCAAACGATGTACCAAACAACCTGTATATCAATAATTAGCAAATGGAAATATTTAGACCATATTGGTCACCACATCAGTTCTAATTTAATAAATGCTAGAAGTTATAGACATGTATTTAATTACAGGGCATCATAGTTCGCGATCTCTCTCGGACGAAAGCAGAACCTACAATAACCGCAGGAGGAGTGGGCGAGAAACACGTCTCCATTCAGTTCAAGAGCGAGAGAGGGGGAGAAATAAATTATTTAATACTGATATTTAGTGATAGAATTTAAGTATTCTATTTCCAGAAGTATTTTTACCATCACGATTTCTAAGTAACTTAGGTTCATAAACAAACAGTATTTGAGAATGTAAAGTAATGCTGTTTAAACATGAACATGTATGTATCAATATTCGGTACTTAAGTATTTTACGTATGATCGCTTGCTTTTAAAGATTCAAATACAATTACTATGCAGGAACTATAAATAATTGTTTTATAAAATCAGATGAATAGAAAGAAGCTAACTGTAATAAACAATCATTCTTGTGATCTATTCTATTCAAATTAATTAATTAAAAGAACGTTACTTATTATTACTCGTATTAATACTTTTGTAAACTTGATATTAGATGCTTCTCTGAAACCATGACTAAGTCTCAAAGATAAACTCGCTTATCTTTCCTTACGCACCCTATAAACAGTGCGGCCCCGCCGGCCAAACAGACACAAATCAATTTCAGCGAATTGTCAGTACACACGGGGTGTTTAAACTAAGGGTGGCTAATGGAGACACACGCATTAAACCGAGCCTCGTGCAGATACAGGGGGACCTAATTAGTTTAAGCTTGCGAACAACCCTTGACAAACAGTAGCTAGAAGAGACTGAGCTTAACATTATTTTACTTAGGCCAATGATTTTATAAAATGATGTTATGTTATTCGAAAGAGGGATGCCGACGAAAAAATAACATAGGCTACGTTTCATCTCAACGAAAAAGTACTACACTAAGCAAAGAAGAGAACTACCTGTCAGAGTAGGCAGGTAGGTATTTTACGCAAAAGATTTAAGGGAAGGACATTTTACTAAATGTCGGTTTATCAAAGTGAAGGTAGTGTATCTAGACACGCGCAGCGTATCCAGCCAAGTTCACCCAGGATTAAATAACACCCAAAGTAATAAATGCCTTGAGTAAATAATATATTAAATTCAATTATACTCATGTTCAAAAAAATCATAATAGAAAGATATCTCAAACTGGACTACTTCAATAATGGTTACGAAACAACCCTAAGTTTAAATAGGGTTCGCAAATTCTAAATGCAACGAAAGTCCTCGATTACTGTAATAAAAACTAAAAAGAACAAATACGTTATGTCAAACTGCGTTTACCTGCATAATGAGTATAACCCCTAATACCCATCAGACAACATTTCATATTTTTAAGACTATCATTTTATTACTTTTCTGAATTCTGTTTAAAAAGATGAAGTAATGTCTGTTTTTATTTATTTTCTGAGATGATTATTTACTTTATTATTAATTTATAAAAACATACTCATTTTAAATTGTGGCAACACAGAAACCAGAACTTAATGGAACGGTTACTTTAGTCGGTTTTCTTATTAAAAAAAAACTTAATCAAACTAGGTATGCATCTGTCACCTGTCAACGTCAAATAAAAAAAATATATATTTTTTCGCTCTTTGGTTTAGACAACAACCCTATTCAGCCCGTATTGTCTTAGATTGTAGTTATTTGATGTATTTTCTTATATTTCTTTAAATACAGAAGAATAAATTCAAAGATTTTTTTTTAAGGTACACGACTTAAAGCCCTGTCGATCTCTATATTAATTTCCACCTGATATAAATATGAAATGTTGTCAATTGTACAGGTACAGTACAGACAGTTATTCTGTGACATTAAATTCTAAATAATACTTCAGATCTTCTAGCTATTTTTTATTTTATGTCTGTGTACTTATCACCCTAGTCCAGTAGATTTTATCTGGGGATCAAAAGGCACGGGTTTATACAATTTCGCTGCATTAACTTAATACGTTATTCAATTCGAAGTTCATTCGCGGTTTCACTCATTTTATTACGTTTAGTAATTGAATAGGTTTTTATAATTTAATAAAAACAAGTGGGGTAAGTTTTCGCAAATACATTCAATTAGTAATTTTATTTAAATTCATTTAATCTTTGGTATAATGTTCTTAGATAGATTTTATAAAGATTTAATTTTAAATGGTGGTAATATATATCTAATAATAGACATTCATCCGAAGCCAGCCCTTATCGAGTTACTTTAAAAGGCGTTTAACTTTAATACAATTGCAATAATATTAGCTGTGGCCTTATCTAAGTGCGTTTAATGCTTATTTATATATTTTATCTCGAAATCTGGTTTGCCATATTGGCTCTTATTAACGCCAGCTTTAACTAAGTAGGATATGAATAATTTCATCTTTAAACATAACTGAACAAGAAGACTTTGTGCCATTAAAACTATTACTAAACAACTCCGTAATATACCACTATTTAGTGGTTTATTTCGGCCACAAAAAGAATCGTGTTCATTTCAAAATCTATATGTCCGTCAATCTGTATTATTAACTAGCTGATTATCTTGTGGTGCAGTTGTTCCTCCTTGAACAGTCTGGACATCAATGAAACTATCCGTTGATAAAAGTTTTAGTGTAACATGAGATTCATTAGATTAAATTTTCAACCCACCTCGTGCTTACATATCGTTCTGTATTCCGTCTGTTTGTTATATTGTATATGATCTGTCTTACCCTAGCTTAAGCATCCTTTCCCACCTTTCAACGAAGTGGAATGTAGACGGAAGTGGGTGCTTATTCTAAGATCCCAGACAGCACGTACGGGATATATTCCCAAGGTACTGTAGCTGAAAAATTAATTTAGCCGCAGAGAAAAGGCGTATGGTTTATCGTAGACTTAACGAGTGGACTAGAATTGAGTAAGACGATGTTTTTATGGGATTTAATAAAATATTTAACGTAAGTTCAGTCCTTTTTTATAAATACTGGCACAGACGTTATATAAAATTTCACTATGCAGGTGGGGATTGAATCTCTACTTAATCGGAGTAGTACTCTGACCCCTGACCTAGCCTCTGGGTGTAAGTACAAAGTTTAAACATTCCTATTTAACAAGTATATTAAATACGTTTTTGAAGCGAAAATACAGAAAGTTGAACCCCGTCTCTAAACGGGACAAAGACTAGGAGGATGATGTTGATAAATATAACTACAAATTAATTACAGACTCTGTTGTTTTTTTCAAATTCGTTGTCTTTAAAAAGAAGCAGAAACATACATCAAGTATACGTCTTTAATTGGGAGCATCCTTAGTCAATAAATTTAAATCTTTGAGACAACCGTCAATTAAAATAATGGTACTTGCACCAGGTATCTTCACGTACTTAATACATTCTCTGTATATTCCTATGAAATCCAAATAACATGAAAACTCGCGGAGCTGTAGTGAAAATTCGACGCTAATGCAACCACTTTCGCGCGGCAGACGCAAACGAATAAATAAAACATGGGCTAGTAATGCACACCGTTATTTGGGTCCTCACCAACTCAACTGCATCGTGCGATAATCGCGACTTATCTCATCCACATTATTGGAGTTCTACGGTACCTACGATCGTAATGAACTTGAACGTCTAACGCGGAAGCCCTACTTGCATGGAAGCCCTGGATGACGCTGTAAAGAATTGCCTTCAAATTGAGTTTATGCTTAGAACAGGTGACATAAATATATAAAGAACATGTTAATGACATAGATATTATGCCGATAACTAACCTCACGAGAAGTTCTATGTGTATAAAAAGACAACAATTGAAAGATAATGATTTAATAAAATAAAATAGGAAACTAATCGTTCAAACTTCAACCCATATTCAAGATTACCCGATTAAGCTACCAAAATAACACACAGGTGCTTTGCAGTTTTTAAAGAAATTGGTATTTCGTATATCTGAAATTAACTTTATTTGTAAAAAAAATTAACTACCCCTTACACTGAAATCTGCCCGTTCCCAGGTATGAGCGTGACGATCGCTTAAGAACGTGTGGTCGGTATAAACCCTGTTGTCAGAAGCTTTCCGCTCGCATTTCCACTAATGCTCTGGAAAATTCTAGAATATTATAGAAACGGAAGTACACAGAACATGAAGGCATGGACTGAACGTCTTTATAAGGATGTTTAGACGGGAAGGAAGATTGGAAAGGAACCACTATTTCCCTTTTTACACTTAACTGAATGCGGATAGGTGTAAGCTTACATCGCGTAGAAACAAGAATCCGTTAGAACTAAATATAAATACAAAAAAAATCTCAATCCACTCCATACTTATCCAGAGTAGTGTTCTGACGCCTGAGCTACCGCGACGGTAAGCACATGGTGTGAAATTAAGTATTATATTTCGCCAAAGCGCCCTCTGTACCACTTTTCACAGACTATTTTGCTGTAGGTAGGTAATAGGTAAACTTTTTGCGAATATTATGGATCACACACTTTCGTCGGCATAGTGCAGTCAGAATAATACATGAGGCTTTTTTGCTTTATGTGAGCGCGCCTGCTCGTACGAACCAACTACTCAGAGATTTTATGTTCTTATATTTTGTTGCACATTATTGGAAACATTATTATTCAGGATCTACCTACTTTAAATTGTTTCATTTAAGTATGACAACTCATGTATTAAACAGAATAATGACTTCAGTTATCTGCAAAAGTGCAAAGCATGCTCGCAGACTACACTAAATAAAAAAGTACCACATGTTATAATTTAAATAAAGTACCATTTCAAAATTTAGTGAACTACATATTGGAAAAAAAATATCGTCAAGATCACAAACTTCGAATAACTATGGACATTTGGATATTACCTAGCCATTTACTTCATCACATTTATATTTCGAATGCTTTTCATAATAGCTACGTTTGGTAGATACTCAGTGTTATAATTTTGGAATACCAAAAGGACGTTGCTATCGCGATTTTTTTTGTTGTTTGCTAGGACATTCTAAGGTAAAAGAAAAGAAACAATATTTAAAACTTAAAAGCAATTAAGTAAATCGCAGAATAACCAAAACAGGTAGATACCGGTTCAAAATTGGGTTCCAATGGAATGTTTTCCAACAAAAATACATTGTACCACGGAAAAGTTTGCCCTCGCTCAATTTTCTTCGACACATACAAATACGCTCTCAAAGAGGGTGGTGGTGATAGAGTGATGTCACGTACCGTAATGCTAACGAATTTAAACCCACGGTCTTTATTTACGGAAATAAACAAGAAAATAAAGCATTTTTCACCAAAGAAATTTAAGCACTTTTGAAACCAATAGACATTTCTACCCAAAGCAACATTGACAGATACTAATTTAAGTGTCAAAAGTTACAAACTTTATAATTTCTCGAATTCGTTCCATAACAAAGGTTAAAAGCTTTTTAAGCACGAAAATACCAACTAATACAACTGTAGTTCACTTCCTCGCCCTAAGCCGATGAAATCTAATTTTGATACGTTCCATCAAAAAGTAATTTCCCTTGAAAACAAAAGCCACCAAGAAAAGTTCTAATTCGATCCAATCTAAATCCAATTACTTCCACCCCAGTATTAGTCACACGAAGAAAGCAGGTGCGATACGGATCTCAAAGTAACAGTTCGAATATACCGCTAGCAGCGATTCACGGAACTGAACCCGCTGTTGGTTTTATGCCAAATGCTCTATTGAATACTATTTTTGGGGCAAGACATGCAATAAAATGTCAATTTAGCAGTCTAGATTGAAATGGTCGTGTAGGTCCGATTCGCGGTGCCAAATGACTATTATATCTGATGTAAAATGGGTAATTTTGCATTACAACTGATTCTACACTGAAAAAAATAGCCAGTGAATCCTACTGACATTTCAGTAAGCCTAAATGCAACATCAGTTAGGCCTTTCAGTAAGCCTAAATGCAACATCAGTTAGGCCAGCTGACATTTCAGTTAGCCTAGCTGCAACAAAGGTTAGGCTCACTGAAATGTCAGGCGGATTGACTTGCTATTTTTTTTTCAGTGTAATGGTAACACCAAATTAAATAGTCAATGTATGAGCAATTTAAAATTTATATCAATTTTAATTCACAACATAAATTCCAAAGACCCATTGACTAAGGGCTCCAATATAAGACTAGGTAAAGATAAACGATCTATGCTTTTTACCTACTGACTCTACGAATATGATCCGTATAAATTACAAGGCCGCTTAGAGCTACTAAGGTGTGCTTAAGCCAAACGCTTTCATAAACTGCCTGCATGATACAGAGCTCGGCACGCGAGCTGTCAGCGTGTTTCTTTACAAGCCATGTCACTGCTTAACTGTGATCTATGTCGTTATAAACGGGAAAACGCAATAGGTACCTACTAACTTGATATGAAACTACTATTTGTGCTCGGGGTTTCGTTTGTGAAGAATTCTTATTTTTGGAAATTTATAATATAATCATAATAAGGGGTATCGAGAGGTTCTATGGTCAGTTATACACTTCAGTCGCAAAGCCCGTTGACAGCTTGGTAGGCGATCCAAGAGCCAAGCTGTCCCGACATTATACCGAAGACATCCCGGACATCAGTCTGTACGAGATTAGGATGGCCCTGAAGCAACTTAAGAACAACAAGGCGCCGGGTGAAGACGGAATCACCTCAGAGCTTCTGAGAGCGGGTGGAACACCGGTACTTAAGGTCCTCCAGAAGCTCTTTAATTCCGTCTTGTCCGAGGGCAAAACGCCTGAAGCATGGAATAGAGGCGAGGTGGTACTGTTCTTCAAGAAAGGTGATAACAGCCTATTGAAGAACTACAGGCCCATCACGCTTCTAAGCCATGTTTATAAGTTGTTTTCAAGGGTCATCACGAACCGTCTCGAACATAGACTTGATGACTTCCAGCCTCCCGAACAAGCCGGTTTCCGAAGAAGCTATAGTACCATAGACCACATACATACGCTGCGGCAAGTTATACAGAAGACTGAAGAGTATAACTTGCCATTATGCTTAGCGTTTGTGGACTATGAGAAAGCCTTCGATTCGGTGGAAACATGGGCGGTGCTCGAGTCACTTCAGCGATGCCATATTGACTATCGGTACATTGAAGTGTTGAAGTGTTTGTATAGTAACGCCACCATGTCGGTCCGAGTTCAGGAGCAGAGCACAAAGGCCATTCCATTGAGAAGAGGCGTGAGACAGGGGGACGTTGTGTCCCCGAAACTGTTTACGGCCGTTATGGAAGACGCCTTCAAGCTCCTGGAATGGCAAGGACTTGGCATCAACATCAATGGCGAATACATCACTCACCTTCGGTTTGCCGACGACATCGTAGTCATGGCTAAGTCGATGGAGGAACTCAGCATGATGCTCGATGACCTCAATCGAGTTTCTCAACGGGTGGGCTTAAAAATGAACATGGACAAGACGAAACTCATGTCAAATGCCAAGGTTGTGCCCATCCCAGTCTCTGTTGAAAACTCGGTACTCGAAGTTGTTGACTCATACATCTACCTAGGACAAGTGGTCCAATTAGGTAGGTCCAACTTCGAGAAAGAGGTCAACCGCCGAATCCAACTCGGCTGGGCAGCGTTCGGGAAACTACGCAATGTCTTTTCGTCCGACATACCTCAGTGCCTCAAGACGAAAGTCTTCAACCAATGTGTGTTACCAGTGATGACTTACGGCACCGAAACGTGGTCTTTCACTATCGGCCTCATCTCAAAGCTCAAAGTCGCTCAACGAGCAATGGAGAGGGCTATGCTCGGGGTGTCTCTACGTGATCGAATCAGAAATGAGGAAATCCGTAGACGAACTAAAGTGACCGATATAGCTCACCGGATTAGCAAGTTGAAGTGGCAATGGGCAGGCCACATAGCACGCAGAGCAGATGGCCGATGGGGCCGTAAAGTGCTCGAGTGGAGACCTCGGACCAGCAAGCGCAGCGTAGGACGTCCACCTACGAGATGGACAGATGACCTTGTGAAGGTCGCCGGAAGGCGCTGGATGCAGGTCGCTTCCAACCGGTATATATGGAAGTCCAAAGGGGAGGCCTATGTTCAGCAGTGGACGTCCTATGGCTGAGATGATGATGATGATGATGAATCATAATAAACAAAATCTCAAAGCAACAAGTGAAGTGGTAGTTATTTTTAGCATTAATATCTAAATAAACAATTAGGCCCAATTATTCGTAAATAAGCTACTTTACTTTTGAAATCATCGATCTTCGCCCTCGTGGGCGAGCTTATGAGCTTATGTGGAGTTTTCTATTTAAATTTTTAATTTGTTTAAGATGGAAAGTTGAGAATGATGTTTATTTTTTATAAACTAGTTTGATCATTGACACAAAACGTAATTTTTTTATAACCTAACCTAACTATTTTGCTCTAAGATATCATTTGCGTTTATTTACTGAAAACAATATTATTTGAGGAATATTATTACGATAATAACAAACTCCCACTCTCAATTGAATACGAAAACCGCTTTCAGTTAACATTATCTTCAACATCCAGCAACAAAAACAACGAGCATCACATGCCGAAATAACACGACATTTCATACGTAATCCGCTCTCATCCCAGATTTGCGAGTATTAATTTAGATAGCGTTCAGGACAGGAACAAAAGCGTGTTATTAAAATTGTTCCACGCAAAAGCAGTTCTAAAGTACAGTAACGTTATGAAGCAAGTTGGACCAAGTTCGTAACTAGCGTGGAACTATGCAGAAGCTATGCAAACTACATTTGCGTCGAGCGTAAATTTGCGCTAGTCCTTACTAAGCCCTAATTACTTCTTGTTACTAAATTACTTGCCAGGCTTCTGAGGTATAATTACGCTTTCAATTGATTTATTACAGTTTTGAAAGTGATTTGCGTTGATAACTATGCTGTCTTCGACTGATTTACATGCTGACATGTGATAGTGGCAGCTGCCTACGGAGCCAGAGGTCCTGACTTTGAATCCCAGAAAGGGCAAGTACTTATTTGTGTTATGAGTTCAGATTTGTATCTTTATCAAAGATGTTATCTACCTACGTGATTTTTTACATATACAATGTTAGTCTGAGCATTTTTCTTCAATTATCGCCTGGGATAAGGCAGTTGACTAGTGTCACACCACTATCTTAGTTTAATGGATTTAAAAAATAATTAAGTCAGTGATTTATAGTTAGTATCGTTTATAGCCGTTGCCCTCCTTCAGCCACGATAAGGGAAGTAAAAGAGGAAGCAGTGAGTGATTTATCGGCGGACTCGGTTAATTTTTCAATGAACCACTGTTTATTGGACATAACACACGCACGAAGATAACAATCCGGTAATAAATTATTTCTATTTTTTTATGAAATGTCTTTCGGAGTGCTTTTTCTGATAACCGCGATATGTCATATCGGTTCGACAGTTTTATTGAATTGATTATAGAATTGAGAAGGTTATCAGAAATACCACAAATAACCAGAGACTAAATAGACGTTTCTAATGACATTATTTATTGGTCCGAAATATTACCACTATAGACTGAGTGAATCGCAAAAATATTTCTACTTTATTTTATTTACCATTCTTGTGTATTTAAATAGAGATCCCAAACACGGACGAACCCCTCTGCATCTACCAAGTACATTGATCCACATGGTCACAAAGTATAATATGTGTGTTCCTTTTTAATAGTGTGCTAAAAGCGTGGCGAAAAGTATGTTCAGAGACTTTACGTTTGACATCTCCATTGGGCTAAATATACAAAGCCTTGCTAAGTCGAAGCACTGATCAGTGCGAAGCGTTCAAATTCGATGTATACATATTATCATTGAGCTTCAATTTAAATCAAATTTTTAACATAACATACGAGGGGTTAAATGACGATTAGCAAAATTTAATAAACGATGTAAGTATTTTTCTTATTCCATGTGTTCGTGATATGGTCAATACATCACTCAATAATTGCTATACACCGATGTCGATTGAATTAGGCCCCAATATTTATTTTAATATAATCAAAGGTCCATTAAATCAACATAGAGTCAGCATTACTCCTAATCTCAGGGCGAGCGGTTGGTACCCACGCCAGACGTTTGCGTCAAACGTAAAGGATGGGTCGGAGTTGCACTCTGGCCATAAAACAAGCGCGGTCACGCCTCCGATGAAGCACCGACAGTTTTATGGAGTATTCACATACGCTGCAGACCAGCGGGATCACTGGGTTTAACGGCAATTTTAAACAATTTAGAAACTTGCACTAAGTACAGGAATCACTACTGAGAGCAGTTTACGTCAAATTAAGACAATATGAAAGATTTTCCACATTACAAGCATTATTTTGTGAACAGTACTTTTACAGTGCCGGAAACGCAGAGGTCGCGGGTTCAAACCCCGCTTCGATTGTAGTAGATCGCATTAAATTTTTCTTTCTTAATTTACCTTTGTGTCATTATTTATAAAAACAGTACTTTTGCATGACCGATTTAAATTGAGTCGATGACTGAAAAAAAGTGAGAAGAAGAAGTTAGTGTGTAGTACCATGGTATTGTTGACCATGGTTTCATTTGGTGTGACCATATAAAGCCTAATCTAAAGTAACATTTGTAACATTTACAAATCGGGTTATCTTGTACACATTAATATTATATTTATTTTTATATTTTGAAATACTAAAACTGACGTTCTATCTATGGCAACAAAACGCGCAATTGTTTGCATTAAATAAAAATATTTAAATCCAATGTTTGAGTGTCCACTTATTAGAACCAATTACTAAAAATCTTGAAATGTAAGTATATAAATGTATTCTTAACCTAATATCAAGTCACTCTTCTGCAAATATTTGTGGTAGTTCCTCCCGGTATGTGGTTAAATTTAATTTCGTGCTAAAAACCCTTCCTTTCCCATGGCGGTCAAGGAGCAATAAGTCAAACAGCAATTTATTGTTGAATTGAAAATAAACAATACTTACAAACTGTTTCCAAAGTGTTTCGTCGTGAGACCCGAAGTGTAAATATTTCCAGGTAACATTTACAGCAGATTTTTCATTTAACCACAAGACAAGCAATTTAACAACAAGACAAACGTTGTATATTATGGTCAAAATTGTCTGCTTTCATTATTTCTGGTTTATTTTTAAATCTGGTTCTATTCTTACTGCTTTATTTTTGGTCACGTGTACAAACCATATTGTCCAGGTTTATTTTTGGAACATACAATATTTAATGAAGCGAATTGTTAAAACAAAAGACAGTAATCACAATTTTTTGCTTTCTAAACGAATAAAACAGCATAATATTTTTCATCTCCATAATTTTAATGTGCTTCTTTTTCTAATAGGCTTTTTAATGGCTTCCTCTCAACTTCCGAGACTTAACGTCAAGTGATTTTTTCCTCTTCATTATACTTTACGGACGTAGATGAATGTTTTGGAAAAAGATCCGTTTATTTTTGTTTTTCTCATTTTTGCTGACGGGATAATTCTAAGGCTTAAATCTCTAACGCTCGCGAAAAGAACAGGGTAAAACAATTATGCAACAATCCAGCCACTTTACTTAGCTTTGTAGTCAAAATTAACATTGGGTTAAAAGAAAGAATCTTTAAAGCAGAACTCAGATTTAAAACCGCACAATACACATATTCCAACTAACACAAATTAGTGTTTTATAGAAAAAAATGCGGTGATTACGACCTTTGATGAAGGAAGCGAAGTTTATCACCGATAGTTCAAAAACAAGTAAAAGGCCTTAACTCACACTGAAAAAAGATTATCAGGCAAATGAATATAACCGAAACTGTTAGGTTGTAAGTACTTTTTGTTTGGCTACAAAATCCTAAAGGCGGAGAGGCATTATCTGTTTTCCATTTTAATGACAACCAGAAAAATCTCCAATTTTGTACCCAAAAGAGTCAAAACGCAACTAAATCGAAGAGTCGCTGTTACCATTGATATGCAAGTTCCATTGATTTCTCTATTAGAGGCGAGCGGCGAATTAATGAATGTGCCGATGCAAAATATATAATAATAATATTATATAGATATCAGACAATCTCACACAAATCGATCTAGTCCCAAATTAAGCTCAAAAAAGCTTGGTTTATGGACACTAGACGACGATATACATACTTATATAGATAAATATATACTTAAATACATAGGACAACCATGACCCAAACACAAATATTCGAGCTCATCACACAAATATTTGCCCTGGCCGGGATTCGAACCCGGGACCTTAGGCTCAGTAGGCAGGTCAAATGGGACGGACAACGATGGAGCCATTAGTTAGCTACAAAATCCTAAAGGCGGAGAGGCATATTCGTTTTCCATTTTAATGACAACCACAAAAATCTCAAATTTTGTCCCCGAAAGAGTCAAAAGCCACTAAATCTAAGAGTCGCTGTTACCATTGATATGCAAATTCCATGGATTTCTCTATTAGAGGCGAGCGGCGAATTAATGAACGAGCCGATGCGAAATGGAACGGACAACGATGGAGCCATTAGTTGGCACGGTTATGTACGGCAGGGTAGGTTTGCAATTAGTGCTTTATCTAAAAGGTATAAGCATTAAGAACCTGTTAGACGAAATATGTACCTAGGTTAATAATAGGGACCTAATTCCTTTATTATAGTCACCTCAGTGATATATGAACCATATCACTTAACTGAAATATTGATTGAAAGCGTTGTTTTTATTTTTATTTATAACTTAAATATTGAGACCGGCGTCTAAGTAATTGCCGACTGTACTTTATGCACTCAGGTTTTTTTTTACACGGTTATGTGCCCATATAATCTTGTTTACTATGAGAGTTTCCTTAGCCGACCTTACGATTGCATCCTCAGACTGGCTCTAAGGTGCCATATTATTGCATCGTCATCGAAGATACGCAAGTATACCAGATTTAATCCCAATTGAACGATACTCGTATGAAGTGGGTCAAAATTACCATCCATTTTACCCGAATGTTCATATTATATACGTACATACAAACAAACATTGTAACTTTAAAGCTTGTAAAATAAACTCGAATTTTATATTACCAAAAAACCACGGCTCTAAAAACTCATCCATTTCGTAGCAATTTCATACACGCACCCATAACCTCTCAAGAAGCATTACTATAAAAAACCCACGAAGCATAAAAAACCAAGCAAATCGCCAGGGGCAGTAAAACAACGGCTCATTCAATATTCATGTTTGACCCGAACGCATAAACCTCCCGTATGCAACGTATTGGCTCAAAACCAACATCCTTTGACGCCCATCTTAGAAGTGAGCGTCGGGATGGTTGGACCACGCAAGACTTTCGCTTTTGAGTGAAACCCAGTTTTAGAGCTTTCCATCCATTAAATAATTGGTACCTCAATGAAAAAAGAAGAAGAAGACCATCACCATGTTTCTATTGCTCAACGTTTGCATATTTCTTTTCGTAAGGATTTGAGTTTCTACTTTAATAATACCTCCAAAAACGACAATTTATATCTGGTAATTAAAGTCAGTAACTGTACCACTTTCGTTATATTTCCGTTTTTAACCACAGTACTAATTAAAAAATAATGTTTCATATTGGCAGCAGTCTCTTGGCCTTTATATGATTTAATAAGGTAGCTCGGTTACGTTAACAATCTATATAGTCAAAGGCATTACTTTGAATAATAACTAGGTACTAGATCTGGGAACCTCTCAAAACCAAAAATCTTCCGTTGTCCAGCCATCCTGACGCTCACTCTTAGAAAGCTGAGCGAGTGGGCGTACGCGTATGAGTCAGTAAATGTTCACTCAAACAATGCTGCTTTACGACAAAGTGCAATGTTGCGTAATAATAGTTATCTGTACGGAAAGTTTACACTAAAATCGGTAATGTTGCTTATCGACCGACGCTATTTATAACTAGTGATGGGGTGAGACGAGTTCATAAAATGTATCAGCTGATTGTGAATGCCAATAATATATGAAGAAACCAATTTTAATGCCATATTTATAGCTTTCAAGTTTTAGGTTAAATTTGGTTATTAAGTAAACCTTATCTTAAGAGAAACTATAAAATCAAATACAGAATAAAAACATATTACCTATAGAAACGGCTCAAGCTACTGCTTAAATAAGAAATAATAATAATATTAGAGCTGCAGCAGAGTGGAACCTCCAGACGATGCGCGCTGTGCCGAAAAGTAGGGGAAGTCCGGGAGAGGTGAACCCCAATTTCATTAAAGATGCTTAAAATTTTATGTATTAGTCGTAGTGTCTTGTAATTGGGCTCATGTATGTCTCATCTTGTTGGGTATAATTTGAAAATATTAGATCGTTGATAAAGTCAACATATATTTTTTTATTTCATGTTTTTTAAAAACGGAAAAATGGATCAAATCTCCCACCCCTACGGGTGAGTTGACCACGGCTTGAGGGAGAATTGACCATACATTTGTCTAGAAGGAAAAAAATTATAAAAACTATTATTTTGTTATTAATATTTCACGAAAAACACTGCCATAATTAGAAACGAGACTTTCTTGCAGAAACAATCAACATTTAACATTATTAAGCTAGTTTTTGACTTGTAAATCATAGGTAATGAAAATCTTGTTTGTAACAGAAAACTGATCAATTATAAACACTAATGGCACATCAATTATCACATATGATTATGCACATTAATAAATAAGCTTAAAATCCAAAATTATACATGAGTTTTTCTTACCAATAATCAATAGTTAACGACATGAGGCCGTTTTTTGTAAATTTTAAAGAAAATAAATTATGATCTCACTTCTTACAGAAAACTAGGCACCTCAGGAACATCAGGAATCACGTACGATTATACACATTAATTAACAACATATAAAACCATAATTATTATTATAAGTTTTTCTTAGAAGAAATCATATTTAACAACATTTTAGACGTTTTTTTCCTACATATTACAAAAGCTGAACTATAATCTCACTTATAACCAAAAACTATGCAAGTTTTAAACAATAATCATCAGGAATCACAAACCCGAAAATATAAACGAGTTTCTCTTACAAATGATCAACATTTAATAATATAATAATAAAATAATAATCAACTAAAGAGCAGAGCGGGACATTTGAACCACTGATCATGTCTCCCACCGACAGAGTGGTCAAGTCTCCCGCTACCCCCTTGCCTTACAAAAATGATGTTTCCTCTAAACAATTGCAACGGACGATTCCACACACATTAACTCAAAAATACTACATTAAACAAAGAATACGATGTGATAATAAAACAGATCTTACATACAAAACTGTTGAAATTGCATAAGAAAACAAAAAAATATTTTTATTCAGTTTTGAAACGCAAGAACACGTTTTTCTCGCTCAAAGCCGAACCGTACTAATGGCGGCCAATATGGCGCACTCGCAGCCACCGCCTTTATGCGAGTGTCTTTTGAGCTATCGACGGCGCCGATGGCGCGAAATTTGAATGAAATATTTGAGATGGTTCAAGTCTCCTACCTGGTCAGATCTCCCGGTTTTCCCCTACTACTTTCTGTATCTGACTCTTATTCCGGACATCGAACTAGAGTATCATAATTGGACAAGCAACAGACTACCAAGTCTACTTTGAGCAAACACAATCGATACAAAATCAAATTTTGTTGCAAGTCGAACATCACTACTTGAATGCGTTAGTGATAAATCGCTGGCCCATTTAGAGCAAGCCAATAGGCTGATAAGCACTTTCTCGTGTGAAGGTGGATAGAATTCCGCTCTTATCTCCCGTCAGCTGCAAGTGCTAATGTGTCAGGCTATCGGGTAACGCTTTTAGCATTAATGCTAACCCTTGTAACCTAGCACAGCTTAAAAATATTCACCAAATCGTGGAACAAATATTTTTTAACTTCTTTCTTTCTTTTTTCTAACGGCTCTCCGGGCTAACCACTCATATTAGTCCGTGACTCCCTCCTTGACTACTAGACTATCGAAACCATGCTCGAGCCGCATGATATCCAACAGTTGGTTAATTTTTATTATTTTATGTTTTATTATATTATACCACACATTTCTGTGATTAATTGTAATAATTATTCAATATTTGCTGAAGTACGTATACCTATACCTAGACATTATTTAGATTTCGCTGGCTACTCGTGTTAAAATTAAATTCTAAGTATTAAAGTTCTAAGATTCGTTCGTGTATATTTATTATAGTTTTCGATAAAAAATGGAATTTAAAGTAATACTTGTATATCCTAGCAATTTCCCGTAGCAAAACTAAAAGGTGGCCTTTGGTTTTCACTGTTATTTTCATCATGCACAACTAAATTAACAAACTTTGAACATTACTCAACTTATTCAGTGAAGCAAGTTCAGTTAATTAATACAAATATTCCCATATAATATGTGAAAATGGGTAAATTTTGACGTCGCTCCCGCACCCTGCACAATTTCCGCAATTGAGTTCAAAAGTAATTTGTCTAAATGTTTTGTTTCACAACTTAAATGTTATGCGAGTAACCATTATCATTTATCGTGGGAAAAGTAGGAGCATTTGTCATGGTGCGCTATACGTACACAACTTTTCATTTTAGACCCCAACAGACAAAACCCATTAGGTACGTGATAATGCAAGTTCATCGTTGCCAGGTATTGTTTAGTGTTGCCATCGCGAACAAAGCAGGGTTGCCGTCTCATCCACGGACTGCAGACCTATTACCAACCCATTGTACCGGGAGCATGGAGAAAATTAAAAATGCAGCATTGTCTGCGCGCATGACACGCGATGGGAACTTTGTGTTTTAATTACGGTTTACTCTGGCATTAATTACTTTTGTTTTCTTACTTAAACTTGAAGATTTTCTTTTTTTATTCGACCAAAATTCTTCGTAAATCAGTTGAGCCTTCACTCTCTTGAGAGGGAATAATTTAAAACTTGCGGCATCATGTAATTTCCCGTGGTCCGTAGGCCAACTTATAAAATGTGGACTCCCTTCTCGGTCCGTGTTAAAGTTTAAATTGCTCGCCGACCGCCGCTTCTTTTTTCACTATCTTCCTCGTACACTCACTTTTTCCTATTTAAACTTTCTCGTTTTATTTTAAAAAGCCTCTTCTCCCGCAACTTGTACCCAAGTTTCGAATACTATCGATCTACCTGAATCTACCAAACACGGTGCGACTTCACAACTTTTGCAGCAAAATGCGTCTTAAACGTATAGGATTTATCTTTTGTTATGGATATTGGTTATGAATATTTTAATACAATTTTAGTGGCATGGGCACAGCAGAGTGCAATATATATATTCAATTCCTTTAACATAATCTATCATTATTTATATTCTCGCGTGGTATTTTCGACATAAAAATAAGTTTGTTTTAACGTTAACGCGTATGTAGGCGTGATTTTGTTGCATCGAAGTTTTTAAAAGGATTTTACTGTCTTTTAATTAAAGGTGGTGAAACTAACAGTGTTTTTAGCTCTGAATTAAGTACCAACATCGCTTCAGATGTCTGAAAAGATCAGCAAAACGATATCGTTTTTTTTTGTAGTTTCTTAAAATAAACCTTTAATTAATTTTATACTTACCTACTACTACTTATTAATCGCTTAACTTGGTAATTTTTCAAAAAAAAACGTAACGCGTCGTATAAATGTATGCACGTTCGCGTGGCTAGCTGAACTGACTAAATAAACTTGAAAATGTAAATGTAAATAAATAAATGGAATTTCAGCAGATTTCATTTGGCTTCACCTGTGCTAGAAAATACATAATAACATTTATAAAATATATTTGAAGCAATACTTTCCATTAACTTACCTACTACTTTATACCTATATATCAATAGTGTCAAGTTTAGGATCGATTACTTTGCTTTTTACCAAGGATGAAATAAGTTCGAATTTGCTTTCACTACTTTTAGTGAAAAGTAGCAAAAGCAACTAATTTCAAATTCCTAATGGAGAAAATCTATACGGTATTTTTGGAGTACTAGTATTGTATCTCTTTAAAAAATATGTACGTAGGTACCTAGGTATTTGAATGAATTGTACTGATTTGTCGAGAGATGACAACACTCTCACAACGCAAATGACTTGTAACATCGTAAGGAATGCGAATGAAGTATCCGAGGCAAAATTCGACAATCTAGTGATATTCGTCCGAGATTTTGCTACTAATATAGGTATATATTATATAAAGTCCAAGTAGGTAGATACATTTAGCAATGTGCTAGAAGTAGTTATGTAGGTGTGTAATCGTTAATAAACTTATTTCTCATAAAAAAATATTTACTAGAATTTGATGAATTCAGGATGTTGTGTCATATCGCTAAAGTGAAAATAACATGTGTGACTGTGAGTACCTAATATAATACTTAAATGTTGTTATAATGGACTATATTTCTTCTAAACGTCAACTATTAAAGCTAATCGAGTATAGAGTTTAAAAGGGAGGAGCAGAGTCTTTATTTATGTATGAAAGTAGTTAAGTTACTTAGCAACGGTTTGTTTATTTTTTGATGAAACTGAATTATGCGTTGTTTCTGTATATACTTAAAAGAACTAAGTAGAAATTACTCTGGTGACCTATAATATTAAAATTTTCAATTCGATACAGTTCACTCCACAAACAACAACAACAACACAAGGCTGTTTAAAACTTGTAATGTTGTCATATTTTTTACTACTTTAGCGCTATTGCGGACGGGATTGGAACTATTATATACTGTTTGCCGCAGAGCACTTCATATATTCTTCTATAAAAGATGCTGCTCCCTCCCTTTTACCTCCATATAATCGAGTACCAAATCATGATGAGTCTGAGATGTGCGATAGCCGAGATATCAGTTCAGTTAAAGTTTAAACTATATAGCTTAACTAAACATCTTGCAATACGTCGTCGAATTTGTGCCCAGAACGATGCTACGCTCATCGAAATCGCAGCAAATAAAATAAATAAACGAGTCGACGACGGTTCGCGGCATTGGATTGCGTTCTTACTCCAATCGAGTGCTCTTGAATTAAGCGTCTGGGAATCGAACACCATTACCGTCGCTGAAGTTCCGTTGATCGTTTTGTCGATTGTTACTGCTGTACCGTTAAGCAATCGAGAATACCACTTGTACGTTAACTTTTATTAATTGTGTCAAATTTACCGAAAAAATTGGCCATGTTAGAGTTGAACGTCACAAGAAGGGTTCTGTACTGTCATACGCATTATAGACGCCAAGAAAAACAGGATTCTCGTATGGTCTCTGTAACCAGTAGTAAAAAATAGTACGCTACTACAGAGTCCGGGAAAATGGGAATTTCCTACGGAGTCGGCATATACGCTAGGGATACGAGACTGGCAATCCTTTTTCACGCCGAGGTATGTACCTATACCTAGTGCTTTTTTTTAAATATGCAATAGCCCCTCCCCCCATCCAGTGCACTGGAAACGTGAGACTTTCGAGCCTATTATATTGACCATAATAAACATATTTGAGAAATATACGTCAGAAATATAAATAGATAAATAGATCAGAAACCTAAAATATATTTCTAACAATAGGCACATCAATCTACGCTAACCGCCATAAACAATAAGTGCTCATATACCAAATTTATGTTCTAGACGACCAATAAATCGGAATATTTTGCTGATAGCAATAATTACTGGAATTAATCAGGGCTGTTTTACGAGCCATTTCTCTAAGAGCTCAAGGGTCGCAGCCGACATAATAATGTTGACTGTACATTGCAAGGTCATATTTTATGTCCAAGGATATCATGAATATTTGGAGGGTAATTATTAATATTTTAATCCAAGGAAACATCACACGCATTAAAAATGTATCGGTTTTGCACTGGATAGTCGTAGTCTAACAAATTATATCCATACTATTATAAATTTCTCAAATTGTATTAAAAAGCAGTTTTCTATGTGGTCATTTCATTATTCCAGGAAAATAATAACAGCGTAATACAGGAATTGTATGCCCGCGTGTCGCGAGCCGTACAGCAACCATCTATTGGTAAAATATTCTCTGTCCTTTTATCACGCCGAAACAGTCCAGGATTTTAACCAATTTTGGTACAAGGATATTTGGACATCCAAATATGGTTCTAGGCTATTTACTCTTTACCCGACTACAGTAAAGAGAAAAATCCGCGGACGAAGTTTAGGTCATATGCTAGTTAAAAATATTTGATTTCATTATTTTCCAGTATTTAATAATAGTAGAAAATAGATAGCCAGTCTAATATAACCTGGCATTAGTCTTGTTTATCCTATCCCAACGTTTTTCACTTACAACAAAGATGGCCGAACGTAATTTGTCTGGTTTGCACGCGGCCGCAGGCAAAATCAACAATAAACTTCCGCATCCTTGCCTGTTTATTCCTATGGCCAACCAAATAAAAAAGCTAAAACCCCACATTAAGACCTAATATACGAATACATCTACTGCATAAGATGCGTGTTTGTGAAAGTAACGAACGCTAATGTTTCGAGGGAGAATAAAATTTAAAATAAAGGCTCATAATTTAACCCTTCCGATCCCACGTGTGTTGCATACAGTCGGTTTGGGAAATGCTACTCATTCAAAACGGCGGTTGTATATTTATAATCATATTATTTACAAAAATACGTTCATGATTTTGCGTCAAATATTACCTACTTTAAAGTAAAAATATAAACAAAAAGTCAAAATTTGGCGTTATTGCAATTTATTTCGATATAGATGAAAGTATGGTTTAGTTTAATATTAGATTGGCTATAATCATCAAAATTTTGTTTATTTTGGCATAAATTATTCGTACACTTCAATTGATCTAAATACTCGTATTACTATGTGTGAATATTTCGAATGCATTTGTCTTATAATATTTTGCATGTCTTAATACGTAAGTACTTAGTAAGTTCCCTACAAAAAAAGATAATAATGTATACATGATTGTAGTTTAATAATTAAAGAAAAAAAACGGTGTAAAGTCTCGTAAAAAATCTCAGGAACGGCCCGACAACCAACCGAAACCGATGACGCTGCGTTTAAACAGTATTATAATGATATAATAATAACGATTAAAGATGCCTGACAATAGTTCCAATGAAATGACAGTAGTGTAGTTTCCTATTTTTCTATTATATTTTATTGTAACTCATATACCAGTTTGCAGTGGCTAATAAATACCAGGCTTTAGTATTCGTTGTCACATTCGAACTGGTTCAAAATACCTCACCGTTGTACCGCGCAGCACCGCAATTTGTGCACCTCGCGTCAGGATTCGCCCGTTGCCATGGCAACCCCCCTGCGACCACATTCGGAATTGTTTTCAAAATTCACCCGGACCTAGCTGTTGTTAAATCCGTATCAAAACAATAAAATCGAGTCGTTACGCGAGTCCTTTTTATGGTTTTTGTTAAATTTTGAGTGCAATAATGTAATAAAATTTGCGCGGAATGTGTGAAAATGAAATACCGTTTTAATTTGATGGTGCTTTCGTATCAAGTACAGAATATTTACGTTTTTATGGCATCGTTCATACACGACTGGTTATAAGGCCTGAAAGCGACTACATTCTATTAAAAGCTAATTTTTTTTTGGGGAAGAGTAGAAGACATAGGTTGCGTAGCAAGACAACGATGCGATGAACTGACCCGATAAAAATCAATTGTGGGAAATACCATCTATAGCATGGATGCACTACTTACAGAAGTACCGGTAAGCGGACATGATGGCAAGGCATCTTCAGGCGGGCAGCTCCAAGCCTTTACCACACTCATGATGACTACGAACTTTGATAAAAACAAGATAATGAAAAAAAACTCACTAGGCACGAATCATCTGAAATATAACTATGTTTGTTAATGTAAACCCCAAATTCCATAAATACTCTTGAAAGTCTTCGAAATACGCTGTTTGACTATAGTGGACAGAAATTGTGGCATTGAAACCACTAAACACACATTAAAAAATACGCGGAACCAAATAAACTATCACTAACTTTTGGATATTATACTATTTTTAATTGTACAATAACTAAAAAGAAGACGTGTTTTGACTACTGTTTTTTATGACGTCACATGCCTGTATCATCATAGAAGCTTCATTATAACAGATCGTTTTTGACATTTCATAGATAAGCTGATTTGAGCTGTCATCAAATACCGTATTATTATCTTGTTATTTTTCTTTAATACTCTTGAATTATTCTTCAGGTTTCCGTAGGGTTCCATATGGGGAGACTCGGTGAATTACCAGGACACCAGAAGCATTAAAGTGGCTGCACTAGGGCTGTAATTGCCTGTTAAAGTTCATGGACCGTGACGCGACACGGCAAAGGGAGGGAAGGGAATAATTTCCACGCTTTTTCTGCAATAAAGTTGAGAAATTATAGGGGTTTCTAAAAAGATTTTTCGGAGAAGAAAATGATATCTTGTTATAATTATGCACCTATCTATTTTTACTTTGGCTTGTTAACTTTTAACAAGCCAAAGTAATGATATCTAACTTACTAACTAGACTAGAATTTGAATAAAAGTTGAAGAGAAAATTAAAGGTTTATAAAGAGGATAGAAGTGAAACTTTTTAAAACTTCAGTTATTTTCGTGAAAATCCTTAAAGAAAATTCTAAAGATAGATTTTATAGTTAGATTGGTAATCTAAACGTTGCTTTCATGATAACATGGTACCTACTATAATAAATCCATCAAGTACGAACAGCGGGGTGAGTGATCAGATTTGGTGGCCAATTGGCGAGGTATTAGATGGCTAATTGGAGGTGGAATAGGTAATATGTATGGTAAAATATTCTAATTCTTAGGCCCAATTTGACTAGACTCTGTATGTTATTAACGAATGATTACACCTGTCAATGGGGATCATTAACGAACCATTATACGTACTTGCACACAGTTACAAATTGTTATGTCATAATGTCATATAATTCAGTAAGATTAGCTGAAAATTTGGCAAAATGAAAGGACAACTTTTATCTATCAGGATATGTAGGTTATAGAGCCAAGTTTAATTTTATCTACTCTCCCCCCCTCTCAGGGGTGAGCGTCACCCCCCCGCGCCCTCGAATGTGTCCCGGAGCGCGGTATTTTCCACTTTAGAAGAAAACCGTGTACGATACATACAAAGTGTATAGGAACGAAATAATTCCTATGAATTTACTATAAACCTTTCATACATAAAAAAGCGATAGCACTTATACAATCAGCGCAATCTGTTACCAAATACTAACGTTTTTAATTATTGATCTTTTTTTTCTGCTAAAAGGTTAGTTATCTCAAAAACTGCACACTTCTCGGCCAAAATATGTATGACAAAAGTAAAGAATGGACAATGTTCTTTCTAAAAATGTATAACTTATTTCTGTTACTCTTTAATTTACCGTTGAAATGATATTTTTAAAATTTAAGTCATTTGGCCATTATGCGAAATATAAATATTCGTACTAGTTAAACGGTATTACTTGCAATACCATAGACTTCTTATATGTTTATCTGTAATCTACAAATATTGAACTATATCCTGTATTCTTTTTTTTTTTTTTAGACTTACTATTTAAGGAAATAAGGGGTGTGGGGAAATCGTCAAGTTTTGCTCGTTTTCGTAAATAACTTCAAAACCGTTTAATTTTGAATTATTAAATATATATATTTGAGATATTCATAATGTACTCTTTCATTTGATATGTCACACGATATACTTTGCTATTTTTTTTTCTAATTTACCCCTCAAATCTGGCCCCCATGTTTCAAATTACTTGATTTACTTTACGTTACGTTACATTTCGTCCCGTGGTTGCAGTAGAAGCCTGCTAAGGGAATAATAATATACCGGGAGATGGGCAGCAGCGTCTTCCAGAGACCTTAAAAAAAACTGCGCGCGCCAACCCGCCTGCCAAGCGTGGCGCGTATGGCAAAACCCCCCTTAATGATAAGTCACATTAATACCAGGCCCCCAGTCTCCGGCAGCTCCGCTATCCCTGGCGTGGGTAGCGGCCAAGGTAATGACGGAGCAGGGGGTGCTAAGAATCCCCGGACGAAATCCGGCTACCCATCCCCACGACGACTGGCCCTGGTAACACACAACATACGCACAATGAGGACTGATGAAAAGATTTGCGAGTTGGAAGAGGAACTGAGCAGGTTACACTGGGACATTGTAGGATTATGCGAAGTCCGTAGAGAGGGGGAGGACACCGTAACCCTCAAGTCTGGTAACCTGCTCTACTACCGGGAGGGCGCCCAACAGTCCCAAGGCGGTGTCGGGTTTCTCGTTCACAGGTCCCTCGTTAACAACATAACTACCATCGACAGTGTGTCGAGCAGGGTGGCTTACCTAATACTCAGAATATCCAAAAGATATTCGTTGAAGGTCATTCAGGTATACGCACCGACCTCGTCACATTCTGATGAGGAAGTAGAGGCTATGTATGAGGACGTAAGTAGGGCCATACATACTTCCAAAACCTACTTCACTGTTGTTATGGGGGACTTCAATGCAAAGTTGGGCAAGAACAGCGGTGATGAGTTGAGAGTGGGGCAATTCGGATACGGGCAACGGAACCCTAGGGGACAGAGGCTGGCCGACTTTCTGGAGAAAGAGGAACTCTTCATGATGAACTCTTTCTTCCAGAAGCCGCCTCACAGGAAATGGACCTGGATAAGTCCCGATGGTTCCACGAGAAACGAGATTGACTTCATCATGACCGACAAGAAACGGATTTTCAGTGATGTGTCTGTGATCAATAGGGTAAAGACCGGCAGTGATCATCGAATCGTAAGAGGCACACTGAATATCAATGTTAAACTGGAAAGGTCCAGTCTGATGAAGTCTACGCTCCGACCTACTCGGGCCCATATTCAAAACCCCGAGAGCTTTCAACTCGAGCTCTCCAACCGCTTCGCTTGTCTGGAGAACTTTGTCTCAGTGAACGAGATCAACGACGGGCTAGTGGAAACTGTCCACACGGTAGGGTCTAAGTTTTTCAGACCCCGCCGTAAAGATAGACCTCAGAAATTGTCTGATCGAACCTTAAACCTCATGGCTGAACGACGCTCGCTACAGTTGCAGTCTCCCGATGACGCGAGGTCATATAGGCAGCTTAATAGACGTATATCGAAGTCCTTGCGACATGATCTGCGGCTCTTTAATACGAACCGTGTTAAAGAGACCATTGAGCAGAACAAAGGCTCCAAAGTGTTCGCAAAGGACAAGTCTATTGGACAAAGCCAGCTGACCAAGCAGAAACGGGAAGATGGCAGCATAGCGTCGACCAAAGCAGAGGTTCTAGGCGAGATCGAGAGGTTCTATGGTCAGTTATACACTTCAGTCGCAAAGCCCGTTGACAGCTTGGTAGGCGATCCAAGAGCCAAGCTGTCCCGACATTATACCGAAGATATCCCGGAAATCAGTCTGTACGAGATTAGGATGGCCCTGAAGCACCTTAAGAACAACAAGGCGCCGGGCGAAGACGGGATCACCTCAGAGCTTCTGAGAGCGGGTGGAACACCGGTACTTAAGGTCCTCCAGAAGCTCTTTAATTCCGTCTTGTCCGGGGGCAAAACGCCTGAAGCATGGAATAGAGGCGAGGTGGTACTGTTCTTCAAGAAAGGTGATAAAACCCTATTGAAGAACTACAGGCCCATCACGCTTCTAAGCCATGTTTATAAGTTGTTTTCAAGGGTCATCACGAACCGTCTCGAACATAGACTTGATGACTTCCAGCCTCCCGAACAAGCCGGTTTCCGAAGAAGCTATAGTACCATAGACCACATACATACGCTGCGGCAAGTTATACAGAAGACTGAAGAGTATAACTTGCCATTATGCTTAGCGTTTGTGGACTATGAGAAAGCCTTCGATTCGGTGGAAACATGGGCGGTGCTCGAGTCACTTCAGCGATGCCATATTGACTATCGGTACATTGAAGTGTTGAAGTGTTTGTATAGTAACGCCACCATGTCGGTCCGAGTTCAGGAGCAGAGCACAAAGGCCATTCCATTGAGAAGAGGCGTAAGACAGGGGGACGTTGTGTCCCCGAAACTGTTTACGGCCGTTATGGAAGACGCCTTCAAGCTCCTGGAATGGCAAGGACTTGGCATCAACATCAATGGCGAATACATCACTCACCTTCGGTTTGCCGACGACATCGTAGTCATGGCAAAGTCGATGGAGGAACTCAGCATGATGCTCGATGACCTCAATCGAGTTTCTCAACGGGTGGGCTTAAAAATGAACATGGACAAGACGAAACTCATGTCAAATGCCAAGGTTGTGCCCATCCCAGTCTCTGTTGAAAACTCGGTACTCGAAGTTGTTGACTCATACATCTACCTAGGACAAGTGGTCCAATTAGGTAGGTCCAACTTCGAGAAAGAGGTCAACCGCCGAATCCAACTCGGCTGGGCAGCGTTCGGGAAACTACGCAATGTCTTTTCATCCGACATACCTCAGTGCCTCAAGACGAAAGTCAAGTCTTCAACCAATGTGTGTTACCAGTGATGACTTACGGCACCGAAACGTGGTCTTTCACTATCGGCCTCATCTCAAAGCTCAAAGTCGCTCAACGAGCAATGGAGAGGGCTATGCTCGGGGTGTCTCTACGTGATCGAATCAGAAATGAGGAAATCCGTAGACGAACTAAAGTGACCGATATAGCTCACCGGATTAGCAAGTTGAAGTGGCAATGGGCAGGCCACATAGCACGCAGAGCAGATGGCCGATGGGGCCGTAAAGTGCTCGAGTGGAGACCTCGGACCAGCAAGCGCAGCGTAGGACGTCCACCTACAAGATGGACAGATGACCTTATAAAGGTCGCCGGAAGGCGCTGGATGCAGGTCGCTTCCAACCGGTATATATGGAAGTCCAAAGGGGAGGCCTATGTTCAGCAGTGGACGTCCTATGGCTGAGATGATGATGATGATGATGACGTTACATTTCCATATTTGTGTCATCAATTTACGTACGTGTACTAAATTTCAACTCAATCGGTCCAGTAGTTTCGGAGAAAATTTGCTATGATTATAGTAGGATCCCTCGTGTGTCTGTGTCAGTCCGTCCGTCGGTCATAGCCAATTTGCTCCGAAACTACTGGACCGATTGAGTTGAAAATTTGTACACGTATGTAAATTTATGATCCAAACATGGACGTGTAACGTAACGTAACGCAAATAAATAAATTTTGACATGAGGGCCAGTTTAGGGGGCAAAACAGAAAAAAAAAATGGCATAGTATATCGTGTGACATATCAAATGAAAGGGTACATTATGAACATCTCAAATATATGTATTATATAATTCTAAATTAAACGGTTTTGAAGTTATTTACGAAAATGACAAACTTGACGATTTCCCCACACACCCCTTATTTCCTAAAATAGTGAGGCTACAAAAAAAAAATACAGAATATAGTTCAATACTTGTAGATTACAGAAAAACATATAAGAAGTCTATGGTATTGCAAGTAACACCGTTTAACTAGTACGAATATTTATATTTCGCATAATGGCCAAATGACTTAAATTTTAAAAATATCATTTCAACGGTAAATTAAAGAGTAACAGAAATAAGTTATACATTTTTAGAAAGAACATTGTCCATTCTTTACTTTTGTCATACATATTTTGGCCGAGAAGTGTGCAGTTTTTGAGATAACTAAAAGGGGGGGAGAGTAGATAAAATTAAACTTGGCTCTATAACCTACATATCCTGAT
Organism: Apotomis betuletana; assembly: GCA_932273695.1. Taxonomy (NCBI): domain Eukaryota; kingdom Metazoa; phylum Arthropoda; class Insecta; order Lepidoptera; family Tortricidae; genus Apotomis; species Apotomis betuletana. The sequence continues at coordinate 15,800,083 of OW026300.1, forward strand.
CCTGATAGATAAAAGTTGTCCTTTCATGTTGCCAAATTTTCCATATATTGCAATCTAATTTTCTTGGATTAATAATATACTTAACATTGGCAAAAACTTGGCAGAAATTGTTCATAAGGTAAAAAAACGTTTTCAAAGCCTGTTTTACCAAAATAAATAAATTCTAGAATATTATCCGGCTAAGCAATTTTATTTAGCTTATTACTTTTTGAATTAATGTAATATTTTATTGCGCTTTCTTATTATTAATATATACGCTATTGGTCGTGGGGCATGGTGACGCGATGAACCGACGCGTGTGCACCGCTACGACTGGTTACAAATTTTGTTGGCCCTATTATATAAATATCTATTAGTATCCGAAACAGTAACAGGACCTTGGTCGTGACCATTACACAGGTAATTCTAATGTGGAAGTGTCAATAACATCAGGATAATAGACACTTGACAGCCTAATGATCCCAATAATGACCAACGTACCGTAACGTATGTAGATTGTTGGACCTTGACCAAATGAACATTAGCATATTATCTAATATGTACACAATAAATACGTCTATTAATATGTGTTCTCATGGTCTCATGATCAGTATGCAATTTCAAGGAAGTTATTGGTAGGCCAGGATGATGGTCCTTAGTATTCTATAGTATGATACCTATAAGACCGGTGTTTACTACCCACTAGATTGCTTTTGTTAACTACGGCCACCTGTCACCGCTCTTATTTTATTATATAAATAGAGTCCAACTGAAAATTCGAAGCAATTGAGTGGCTATTATCTATATATTACTTATTACTATCTATATATAATACTCACAAGATATTTTTTTTGTTGTAGCATTTATAGTATTTCGGTATAGGTGGTCTTTCCCATGTCAACTTAAATGATTTTAAATTTACAAACATGGTAAATTAATTCAGTGCTGATGTTAATAGAATCCTTTGACATCTGCAGGTAGTGAAAACTAGCAAAGAAGTTGGTAAATTGTGTAATTTACTCAAGATTTATTTAATGCGATATAACTGTGATTATTACTTTTTAAATTAGAATAAGATTTTGCATGCCGAATTATGGCGAAACATGCCTTCATGTAACTAAATCCTACTGACATGTATGTTGTTATACCACCTGCATTAGCATTAGCAAAATAAATGATTTGATTTGATTTGATTTGTGTATATAAAGTGCTATTGACTACAATTTATAAATTTCAACATCATGTTGCCGTACTTTCGCATCTATTTGACCGAGTGGAGAAAACGTTCGCTTCTTTCCTAAGCTCAAACACTGCTCTCCACATTTTCTAATGTTAAGCGAACACAAAGAAACAGTTACTTTACCACTCGAAACTCCAAGCAAACGTCTCAAGCACACGCACTGCATATTTAAAATCTTTTTCATCACCGTAAAAGTTTCCGTGTCAAAAGTTGCGCTGAATAACAGTTGGAGTTTGCTCGAGAGGCAAGGATTGTGAGTACGTGCTTCTAACGGGGTGTGGAGAGCCGACACAAAATGAATGAAGATTTTAAAATGCTGCACGCAATTATTATAACTATGATAGTATGTTTTTAGAAAAATAAAATAGGCCTCAATACATTGTGTACTTCTAAAAACTACTGTTTTCTCGGATGAAAAAAGAGGAGTGTTATAAGTTTAAGTGTATATCAGATCTGTCTGGGGCACCGTAGTTATTAAATGGATGGTCTGATTTTAATACGGCCCTGTGTAAACAGATAGTTCGCAACTATAGTTAAAATAAAAGTAGTCATTTTGCGCTTTGATTGGAAGTAGTGCCAGCTAAGAATTCCAAATTCTATTGTAGCATGAGAGTCTCATGATGAGTGATGACCAACGTGACCAACTATTAGTATCGAAGATTTTTTTTTTATATCGAAAGTTCCACCGCTCATTAACATTTGGAGTTTACTCGAGTTTAATAGGCAAGGATTGTGGGTAGGTGCATCCGTCTTTCAAACGGAAATGTAGTTAGAGAACTGACACAAGATAGAACGAAGATTTTAAAATATTTCACGCAATTATGATAACTATATATAATGGTATCTTCATAGGAAAAAAAATAATTGTTATGCCTGAATACTTTGGGTACCTAATTACTAAAATTATATTTTTTTCAGTTCGAGTTTGTTAGAGAGACAGAGTGCATGCTTTATACGGGAATATATAGAGCCGGCACAAAATTGAATGAAGATTAAAAAAATACTGTACGAAATTAAATATATATAGGTAAGGATATTTTCGTTGAAAAATAAAAAAACAATTGTTATAATTTACTGGTACTAAAATAATAAAATATTATTCTATTAATTTCATACGTAGATAACTTCATTATTGTGTACTTAAAGTTTATCCGTATGATTTTTATGACCACATTATGAGACATATTTTACTCTAACATTATAAAGTAACAAAGTACCTAATAGTGAGATAAATAAAGTAAACTCAACAACGTTGTTGTGTCGGGTTAGATTAGATGCTATAAATTCGAAGCAGCAAACTTGACGTTTGACACTAGATGCCTGTAAAGAAGATGCAATTTTGCAGCAACTATCATAGTGTGCTCTTTTATACAGTGGTAACTTTTTACTGGGGGCCAATTTTCAGTCTTCAAATAAGAAGTCACAGTGATGAAGTTTTAAACTGATTATTTGTCATAATAGCGTGCCTGCACACGGTGCGATTGCTTTACTTGATTAATTTGTTAATGTCAATTTAGAGGGCTCTTGAACTGATTATGTGCTTAAAAGTCGAGAGTTCAAACTCCAAACTCATGGCTTTGTCGAGCATAAGTGCGTTTGGTTCGATTCGTCGTGTTTAATAAGTCAACGACGCAGCTGTTGCCGCCAGCTGGCCCTCCTCACAGATTATACACAAGAAAATACAACAATCACTAAGCAAACAAAACAAGATCTCGAGATATTCCTTGTTTAGGTTGGCCGACATGAAAGAATATGGGAGTTTGTTTTACTTTGAGCAAACGTTTAGTCAAGCGGTCTGTTGAATCAAACATTGTTTTGTTGTAGAAATGCATATGCATCGATAGATGGTGCTGCTTTCTTCTTAATTATTTTACTCTCAAGTAGGTAATCGGCAATGATAGTTGATATTTAAGAATTCTATGTTTAAGATTTCTGTGCAGAGGGTAGCCAATCACTTGCTAAACAACGTTTCATAAATATTCATTTTACAAACAACGTTAGACAAATTAACGATTCCCAAATTAGACGTTGCATAAAATATAGTTTTACAAATAGATAATGATACAAATTATTTATTGAACAAAACATAATATCACAAAACATTATTTAGCAAATTATTCATTAATTACTCTAGTCAATTAACAAAATAACGAATTATAAAACAACGTTAATAAAATGCATTGTTTGGTAAACATTTCGTTTAATAAATCATTATGGTGTGAACGCATGTTATGTTATTTAAACTTCCTTTGTCAGATTAATATTTACCGAGATATTGAGGTTCAAATGTTACTCATTTTAAACGGCTCAGAGACTTGGAAAAAAATCGGAGATAAATAACACCTCATTTTTATTAATGTATTTTATAAAACATGTTAAAATAAGAATGGAAAGAATAATAAATATTTAAACTTTCTGGCTCAGATTAATATTTACCGAGATAGAGAGGTTTTTTAGGTAACATGGCTCAAAAACCGAAAACTGTAGGTGAGGTTAGGTTTGTTTTATGACCATGTATAGCGGAGCGTCAAAATGCTTGCTTGAAAAAATGGAGCATCACTCGATCTAATTTAGCCTAAAAATGGCAAACATTGAAAAATATATTTTTTTGTACCCCAATATCTCGGTAAATATCGCTCTGAGAGAAAAGCGTAATCTACAAGATTCAATCTAATTTAAGCCCAAAAACAGCAAAAAAAAAGGGTAAAAAAAATTAAGTCCCAGAAACGGCCCCTCTTTAAGTCCTACGTTACGTTACATAGAGAGTTATTTTTAATATTTTTATGAAACAATAGTTTATCAATTTAACGTTTTGCAAAATGACTGATTTTTAAAACGATTTATTCGTAAAGTGATTTTTTTTTAAATGAAACTTTGTCTTTCAATATGTTTATATAGCGTCAAAGTTACTAAATGTATATTTGTTGAGTAATTATTTGTAAAATGAGCATTTTAAGGAATAACAGGTTTGTGAAATGAATAGTTTGTGAATCGTTGTTTGTTAAGTGATTATTTGTAAAAAGTTGTTTATCAAATGATGATAAATCGTGCAGAGTTATAAAAACCTAGACCTATGTCCAATTTGTCCACTGGGGTTATTTATATCGCCCCGTCTATCGCTCGTTAGATAAATTGTAAAATATCGATCACTACACTGCACTGTCGCGTATGTACGTACGAGTACTTGTCAGAAAATAACAAATGTTATATTTATCATTAATTTGTGGCGCAATAAGCACGATCATTTTTCAACCTGCAATAGCTTTTCACCTAATTATAATTATTATCCGAAAACTAAGGATGATATTCATAGTGGTACCTGCCTTATTAAGGCTAGTTTTTAGTTTTACGAAAGTTATCGTTTAGCCATGATTTATTATATTAATTAAAATATATATTTTTTTATTGCTAAGGTAAAGTGAAAATCATTTGTATTATATTACTATCCATTTTCTAAAACACCGCTATGTGGCATCGAACGAGGCCACAACCATCCGCAGTCTAACATATTATGCCCAACAACCCACGCAACCTGCTACGATAGTGGGATTTCTGGGGACATTGTTTACGATTCCGACAGGTGACGGTCAACAAACGAACTAAATAAATCACGAATGTAGCTCGTGGTGCGTAAGGAATAGGAACCAAGATAACCAATAAACAGTCGGTTTAAATACATTGCTTAGACATGCATCGTACAAACGCTACATTGTTTAGTAAGCTGAATGCCGTGTTGTTGGAACTAAGGTGAAAATTCTATACAGGTTAGTCTCGCTGTAAACAATCCTTTATAGTATCTACAATGACAAACATGTCTGCTAAGAAATGCAACTATACGGAATAATAATTGAGTATGACAGGCGTTTGGTTTTCAGTTAAAGAATACCGGTCTCTGTGAAATAGTAGTCATAAAAACGGTCAAACAATTCGCTGCAGTCTATCACATACAATATTGCTAGTGTTGACAAATCTTAATTTCCATGCGTGAATTAAAAGTCAGTACTTTTTTGCGATCAACTAGACAAATATCGGCAATGCATGCTCCAATAATAGCTCTTGAAAAAATTACAACACCGTGATAGGATAGGCATTCGTCTTTCTTGAAATATTCACTTTCAGATCCTGTTATTAATGGAAGACTTTAAACTAAGACTCCTCCGTAACCTATTACGAAACAAAAATACCTTTAAAAATAACATAGTAATAACGTGTCGAGAGCACATAACCATATCAATAACTCGTCCATGGGGCTTAGGAATATTTTAGACTCACAATTCTTTAGAAGATCATCCGCGTCTTATAGTTCCTTGCATGAATTACGCGGGATTAAGCGAGAGTTATACGCATTTCTGCGGTAGGTCGGACAAATCCGAACTCTCGTTCTGTGAAGTGCTAATCCGAAACATGTGTGGTGGAAAAAATAATGAAGATAAGGGTCAATTTCGAGAATAAACTTTGCCGGGTGCCGCTAGGGCTGTCAAAGATAAAAGAACTTTTATCGCTTCGATGAGCTCTTGAGATCTTCTTATTGCAACATTTCACAAAATTATACGTACATTTGGAATCCAAAATTGAAAGTGAAGTTTAATATATAATAATAGTTTATTTGACTTTGACATCCCTATGGTGTATCATCGAGCTATAAAAAGAGCGTAGGATCAACGTTCGGATTGACAATGACAAGCGTTTAAGAGTGGAGTTTATTTATTTGTACAAGTATTCCCTTTTAGCGGTAAGACAAAACAAGGAACTCTTAGATAAGTACTGTGCGGTACAAGTTGTGTCAGGGGATATTCATTACTTGTCTTGTGCGGGCGGTGCATCTATGCGACAATGAGTTAAAAGGCAATTATATTTTGATCCATTCTTCATTGTATTTGATTGTGTAATATAATATTTATTTCTATGAACCAGAGACCTGCACATTTTCATTAATACCTACCTCAATAGTAGGTATACAATAGATGTATATTCAATTTAATGGAGTAAAATTACAATGTTTATAATGTATTAAGTTGATTTCAAAGTGCATAAGGCTTTGGTCTTTTTCATAGCACGGTAGGACGTTAGAGAGTTATGGACCCGACATTAACATTCAATTCATACTCTTAAAAAAATAATTGGAGCTTGGTGACAATTTGTTTATTTTTCTGTCATAATGGCAAAAAACAGCACGAAAATTAAGCGACCTAGATTTGTACTTTAACTGTGAAATCCTTTATACTAAACAGAGCTGTCGTCGAAACAGACGAGTATGATAGAATAAAACGTAGGTGTTTTTGCTGGCGTCATTCATAAAAATTTAGGCGCAGCCAAAAGCTTTTAACCACCTACTTACCAGCAAGGACCCCTTTAAAAAAGAGTATTTATATCGCAAGGCATAGTTCAAAGCCCCCATAAAATCGAATAGTTTTGGAATGGACAAAAACCGTCGAATGTGTAATTGAGTCGTCGTGAGTCACCGTGCACATCTGCTGCGTAACGCGCTGGGTGCGGTGTGGTAGTATACTGTCAGTCCTAATGCCGAATTGAATGATGCAAAAAAACGATCGAAGTACCTACTGTCGAGCCTTTTAGGGATTAGACAATTTAGAAGCGATGTTTTAATGATAGCAAATATAATTTTCGTCTAGGTGATCATTGCAGCGGTTTGGCTGTCGTCTTAAATTTCTAACAAGTGAAAGACTGAAAGCAGTTGTCGATATTTTTAAATATTAATAAACAAGACCTACTGTCCTTACCCTTTAATTTTCAAAAATAATAATTTGGAACAGTACATTCTCAAAAGTGTTAACAGCACTAGGTATAGTTGAATAAAGAAATACTTGCATTCATGGGTTTATATTACGACGATGTTGATAATAATCGTATCGCTGGCTTAACGTACGTGGCGCTCGTAATTTAAGTATGCCTCCAGAGCAACATAAGTTTCTGGAATACTAATCTAAAATTAATAAAGATAATCAAATGTGCAAAGCATTAGCTAAATTAGAAAGTTTAAACGTTTCGTTTCACGCTCCAACTACTTACCTCACCGCTTCGGCACCTATTCCCTATGGCACTCTGTGGTTTAGTTCCGGTACTCCCGCGCATTGTTTCTCCCCTCTAATAGTGCCGTATTATTTAGCGAAAAGGGCCTTAATGCACCCGACCCTACCGAGGAAGATTCGATTTCTTATCAAACAAAAAATACTGAAAAAATGTTTAGAACTACAAATTGTATTGACTATTGTGTAAACTATGAAATTTTAGGGGATTTTTTTGGTTATTGAGGTAGTTGATACGAAAACAATGTCATGGTAGTTTGATACTCTCGTGTAGGGCTTAGCGTAGAGGGGCTTGTAATATTATTATGGGAATCGGAGTAAGTATTTTATTTAATTTCCACATGCCTGTAAAACAATAAGTAAATAAATGTAACGCAAACATAACCACAAACTTCAAGAAAATAATTAAAAGCGTGTTCATTGATATTTGTAAAAGTTTGAATATGTAAGCGCATATATTAAGTATTCGTTTTTAAGTTCATGTAAAACGTAAATAAAGAGTGTGGATCCAGTTAAAAGTACGTGATACTTAATGAAATTTAAATGATTTGGTAGCTATTGAGTTAATTGAATAACTTATCGGCAATTGATGCTATGTTATTTTGTTTTGGTTGCAATCGTAGTAATACGGTGAATAGAGACTAAAGTACTATGTGTGACCTTACAAACGGTCCGGTAGTTTTGAATTTTTGATATGTTGTCTAGGATGGTTAGTCAGTGTTTAAAATGCAAAATGCACAATTCCCCCCCCTCCGCGCCCGCCGCCATATTGAAAAAACCGGCACTTTCTTCATATTTTTGCTAATATCTTCCTTTAGGAGCATTTTAGCTAGAAGAAAGCTTCGACAATGTTATAGAGAGTTAAATTTACTACATTTTCCATTTTATATTGTTTTTCTAGGACAGATAGTTACGGAGATATCTACATTTAAAAAAAACGTAAAAAATCCCAATTTCCTACTGAAAAACAAACTTCTGGATTATATCTTCGTTTAGAAGCATTTTAGCTACAACAAAGCTTGGGCAATGTTGTAGAGAATTAAATTTACTATAATTTACACTTCAAATTTTGTTTCAAGGACGGTTAGTTACGGAGATATGCACATTTAAAAAACAGGAAAAGTCGAATTTTCCGAAAATTTCTGAAAATTCTTGATTTAGAACGCTGTCATTCAGTTAGGGACTAGTCTAGGACAAATTAAAACATGTAGGAAATATAATTGCTTATAAAACTCATGTCCATTTTTACATACATTTTCGGAAAATTTAACTTTATTTTTTACATATCTCCTTAATTATCTGTCCTAGAAACAAAATTTGAAATGTAAATTATAGTAAATTTAATTGTCTACAAAAGTGCCCAAGCACTGTTCTAGCTAAAATGCTCCTAAACGAAGATATAATCCAGAAGTTTGTTTTTGAGTTGAAAATTGCAATTTCTTAAGTTTTTTTAAATGTGCATATCTCCGTAACTATCTGTCCTAGAAACAAAATATAAAATGGAAAATGTAGTAAATTTAACTCTCTATAACATTGTCGAAGCTTTCTTCTAGCTAAAATGCTCCTAAAGGAAGATATGAGCAAAAATATGAAGAAAGTGCCGGTTTTTTCAATATGGCGGCGGGCGCGGAGGGGGGGGAATTGTGCATTTTGCATTTTAAACACTGACTAACCATCCTAGACAACATATCAAAAATTCAAAACTACCGGACCGTTTGTAAGGTCAAAATCCTTTATTCACTGAATTATTACTAGATACACGCCTTTTTATAATTAGAGACAAAATCATTCTTAAATACATTTCAGAAAAAGTTTAGTTGCATATTTTTTTTATATGTGGTAAGTGTAAGGGCTATTACTATTACATAAAAGACGTTATCCGAAATTGTCTTACTTAGCTATTGATCTTAATAATTTTACTTATCAAAAGAGTATAATGTCCATTGCCAGTTCTGAGAAGCATTATGAACACATTGAATTCCCGGAGTTAGAAAAAAGTAAAAACAAAAAGCAGACGCTGGCTCATGCTAACATAATTATCATCTCATACATCAATGCAGGCGATTAGATCATCATCGCACAATGGCTCGTGGGCGATAATGGCGTTAATTGCTGCACCCATGCGAGTGGGGTGGCTATGCATTAAGTAAACATTCTGGAAAAGGCTTATAAAGTCTTGTGCATTTAAAAAATATACTTTTTTTTTAATTACGGCTTTTGCCATATGTAAAAGGAACAGCCTCACATATTTCGGACTGATATCCTTACGGCTATCCATTTAGTAAGATAATCTTATGAAAATTATCATAAATTAGTCTTCTAAATAATGTTTATCCTTTGTCCTCACCAAGAATCGTAACTGGCACCTTCAGATTGCCGGTTCGAAGGACTAGTCCTAAAGTGAGAAACCTTGTGGTAATCCTACATGCGCTAACGCACACGTCGGTATACCCGCATACGAACACTGTCAAAATTTTACATGGTAAGTAATGTATCGTTTTCGCGTTAATTTTGAAACGCATGTGGGCATTGGTGACGGTTATTTTGGGATGTGTTTATTTTGTTTTAGTACAGTCAACACCAAACAGTCGGTATAGTTCGTAGCTGCCTCCACTCAAATCCAAGGACTTAAAGAAATCATTCTGAACCACCATCAATATATTAGTACTGAGCTATAATTCAGTGAATAAAGGATTTTGACCTTACAAACGGTCCGGTAGTTTTGAATTTTTGATATGTTGTCTAGGATGGTTAGTCAGTGTTTAAAATGCAAAATGCACAATTCCCCCCCCTCCGCGCCCGCCGCCATATTGAAAAAACCGGCACTTTCTTCATATTTTTGCTCATATCTTCCTTTAGGAGCATTTTAGCTAGAAGAAAGCTTCGACAATGTTATAGAGAGTTAAATTTACTACATTTTCCATTTTATATTTTGTTTCTAGGACAGATAGTTACGGAGATATGCACATTTAAAAAAACTTAAGAAATTGCAATTTTCAACTCAAAAACAAACTTCTGGATTATATCTTCGTTTAGGAGCATTTTAGCTAGAACAGTGCTTGGGCACTTTTGTAGACAATTAAATTTACTATAATTTACATTTCAAATTTTGTTTCTAGGACAGATAATTAAGGAGATATGTAAAAAATAAAGTTAAATTTTCCGAAAATGTATGTAAAAATGGACATGAGTTTTATAAGCAATTATATTTCCTACATGTTTTAATTTGTCCTAGACTAGTCCCTAACTGAATGACAGCGTTCTAAATCAAGAATTTTCAGAAATTTTCGGAAAATTCGACTTTTCCTGTTTTTTAAATGTGCATATCTCCGTAACTAACCGTCCTTGAAACAAAATTTGAAGTGTAAATTATAGTAAATTTAATTCTCTACAACATTGCCCAAGCTTTGTTGTAGCTAAAATGCTTCTAAACGAAGATATAATCCAGAAGTTTGTTTTTCAGTAGGAAATTGGGATTTTTTACGTTTTTTTTAAATGTAGATATCTCCGTAACTATCTGTCCTAGAAAAACAATATAAAATGGAAAATGTAGTAAATTTAACTCTCTATAACATTGTCGAAGCTTTCTTCTAGCTAAAATGCTCCTAAAGGAAGATATTAGCAAAAATATGAAGAAAGTGCCGGTTTTTTCAATATGGCGGCGGGCGCGGAGGGGGGGGAATTGTGCATTTTGCATTTTAAACACTGACTAACCATCCTAGACAACATATCAAAAATTCAAAACTACCGGACCGTTTGTAAGGTCACACATAGTACTTTAGTCTCTATTCACCGTATTATAAATAGGTAGGTACTATTGTGTATAAATCTCTGACAAAAAACAATTTATAACGAAATCGTGCAAAAAGTCAACAAAAGCAGTTTGATTTATGATGCTCGTCTTCACACCTAACCTTCCAGGGATACCAATACACAAAAAAAAATGATAGACTTAGGACGAAATGTGATCGCCTCTCAATAACGACAGAGATAAATATACCCAAATCCCAAAGGAATAAATTACCTCGTGATAAAATCTAACCCCGCCCGCAGCCCTAGAGTGACAAAAATGCTGTTTAGCAGCAAAATTGAATTACTGGACCTCTAATCATGTTAAGTACTTAAGTAGATTACGTAGATTATTTTCTATTTTGCATTTGTGATTGTTATCGCTTTTAATTAATGGAAGTTAAATTGCTGCTGGTTTTTGAAAGTGCAGTGGGATCATTAATTTCGCTTGGTGCATCATTTTTTTTATAAAACATTGATTAGTTTTAGAGGTATTAGAGCTTTTGAAGTCACACTTAGATAAACTTAAATGTTTGCGCAAAATAATAAGAGTATTATGATATTATGATGATCGATTAAGTAAATAAAAATGAATTAATGGAAAACATAGGCATCGCTCTCCAAGAATGCGTAGCTTTATTGTTTTAATACAACGCAAATAATAAATTTAATCCGGCACCCCATTCGATAAACGCAGGCGTTAAACAATTTAGTAGAAGACGCCATAAAGAAAGACGATGGGACACAACAATGATATGAGCATCGCAGGGCATTTGGCCCAAGTTTATTTTACTGTTCCCACTAAAATACGCAATAAAACCGCCCACACGATGAAACACTCATGATATCCCGACCTCTGCCCTCGAATAAAGAAAACCTTCAAGCCCCGGCTCATAACCGTGGATATTTTATTTGCAAACACTTATTTTAATAGAGCTGACCCTTAATAGAATCCTTCTATATAACTTTTATACGAGCTTTGTTGTAAAAAAAAAAGATTGGCATCTGCGTAAATATTTATCTGATCTGCAAAAAAGTGAAGTGTTCTCTTCCGCCCCACATTTTAAACATGCAAACTCTTGAGCGTAAATAAAATGAGTGATACCGTCCCTTAAAATATCGACATTCGCTTCGTGGCGTTGTAAACTGACAGTTCAAATCAGAGATTAAATAAAAAAGGTTCTTTGAGTTGCCTGCAGTGCGCCAAGCGCCAAGTATCCGCTGGCCAGCCTCCAGTTTCTAGATTGTGAAGAAAATTATACTGGCATCTCATGAAAGCTTAGACTCAGATAGCGGTTGTTGTAAGAAAAACATGGGCAGATACGAGGGAAGCTATTTCAGCTTCGCTGCAATTCGGTTTCCATTCTGACTTTTTAAATTAGAATATAAAGTGTTCCATATGTACAAAGCACTAAACAATTATGTGAAAATAAGCCGGAGCTCTGACTAAAACTGAACGTGAAGTGCCATTTTGCTCTAACCAATTCTAACAAAGATGGTTATGTATCTGGCTGAAAGTATATCATTATAAATAAAAGAGATATGTGGTGTCAGGTGTCATCCAGTCACTAGTATTTTACCTCAGACAAATATTTACTTTGATTTTTTGAATAACATAACATTGTTTTTATTTACATTTAGCTACATACCTTAACAAATAGTCGCAGCTTTTATATATAACACCCAGGCTTTTGTATTCTACGGCAAATTTTAACGGAAAAATGACTCCATGACCAATGAGCATGGTTTATTGCCCTCAACTTCGGCTTGTTAGTTTTATTAGCTAAGCCGTTTATCGTATTAAGACAGCCGGCATTATCTTAACCGTGGGGTGTTTTGATAAACCGTTCAATTTTAAAATGAATGATACTTCCTCTTGGTAACGAGGTCGGCTTATTACGGTAAGTACGTTATGCATGACTTTGTGTTTTGTCTTGTTAGCCGCCCTACAGTACGATATTATTTTATGGATTTATGCAGTTACTTTCATTGTTTGTATTGTACATTTAAAATAATGTCTCGGAAACTTGTAACACAAATAACACAATATACACAGATGCCTTTGAATTCGTCTTCGTGATTGATGCTTGTCATCTTAAAATGGCTTTTAGACTACTATTTTAAACAACATTGCGTCTTTTTTATATAAAATGCAGGCATAAGTTTTTTTTTCTATTTGCTTTCCTACAAGGTCTGTAAAAGAAACATATCAGCCATTTTATATAAATATGATAAAACGGACTATATGTGGGAATTTGTGACTACGTATTTCAAGTGCTAATTATTTTATACGTGGGAGATCCCACGTCACACGTTTGTCAAAATTAGATTAAGGATTAGATTATAGTGACATAGCGATGAGGCTTCGTTTCTCAGCTTATATTTCACGAGAGTGTAAAATTATGAACTCATAGCAAGTCAAGATATAAAGTTTATATTACAAACTATTAACATTTAATATTCATTAGGTTGCTTTAACGGATAACGGACAGCAGAGCCGCATGCGGTGGACACAAAATCAATATGCGAATGATGGATGGTGCGGAATTTTAATTAAGCACACATCAGTTAGTTGACAAAATGAGCCTTTAATGATGCCCGTAATGCGCTTCGAGAGAAATTGATTTCAAATTGTGCAATAGGTTAGTTGAGTTCACACTTCACTCGTAGGTGTGGATTAAGGTTATCGTATTAGATGCGATTAAAATTTGCTAAAGTATTAAGCTTATGAATAGTGTATCTACATACGTAATATAGAACGATTGCGTAATTTGCATAACAATAGCGATTGACTGACAATATAAATCGAAGAGAGGAAAATTTAGAAATATTATCGAAAAGGACTTAGTTTTCTTAAGATCAAGGATGTGGTGGAGTTTTGACCTACCAACCTTGTTGAGAGCTTGAGTAAGCTTTTAACACGCTGGATACTGGATATCTTGACTATTATATACATAATTCTAAAATTAACTTGAAATTCGGTTTCCTATGGAGAAGTTAGGTCATTACTTCAGGAAAAATCATAACAGCGTGATACAGGATTGAGACGGACACGCGGTGCCAGCCGTTGATTCACCGCCATCTGTGAGTTGTGTTTGCGCTTTTTTGGCGACATTATAACATCATTAGGCAAAGCTTTTGTGGGAAATAGTCTTTAATAGATAAATAACTGAACGTGAAACTGGCAACCCTCGCCAAGTAAACATTAACGAGAAGAGCTCATCGTAATTTTATTAAATACATGAAGAATTATGTACCTATAATAAGTGAATCTGCATTGGAATTGTAGGTTAGGAAACTTACACTGGATTTATGGCATTAAACATCCAATATCACCACGCACAGCACGGAAAACACTTGGGTGAGAAATTCATATTTACCGTTGAACTTTAAAATACTTGTGATAACAGTAAACAAACGAAAAACCAACAGTTCCTCCGGAAAACATAACAGTATCACAAGTGGCTACAAAACAGCTGATTGGACACAATACTGAAGTGACGTGCAGTAATACCAACATAATAGAAGCCGATAGTGTTGCCGCGTAACGCTGCGTTCACAATAATATTTTGTGTACATACACTTCATGATACAGCGCCATCTGTTGAACATCACGTGAACTAAATTTAAGAGCGTAATTTAAAATGGCAAACAGACCAACATGTGCACAATGTAATAAGAAAATACATGTTAAACACTATCTTGCATGCTCTTTTTGCAAAAATTCTTACGACTTACAATGTGCGAACAGTGAAAAACTCTTCAATTTAATGGACAAAGATAAAAAAAATGCATGGAATTGTGCCAAATATCGGCAAGCCAATAAAACCCAACCCAAGAAAACAAGTACACCAAAAGGTGACGTTGCGACTTCTTCTTCTGCTTCTTCTTCAAATTGTAATCAGCAGCCGAAAGACATGATCAAAAGAGCACAGGGAATTTCAGGTCCGATTTCTTTAATCCAGCAACAACAAAGACTTCATGGGTCAACGGAAAGCATTTCTGCCCTAAACACGAGTACACCAAAACGAGACGAAAACATTTCTCTAGCTTGTAGTCAGCATAGGCATAGAACATCTGAGGACACTTTGCCACCGACTTCTTCGCAACAGCAACTACTCCAAAGGTCAACGGATAATATTACCGTTCGAAAATATAACATACCTGTGCACAACTCATTTGACTCGTTATCCGAAGAGGAAGACTCCAATATATCCATCCTTCAAAATGACACCTTAAGCAGGAGCTGTCCAGATTTGACTAACAACTACAAAGATGAAGTCGAGTTAATGAGGGGAAAAGTAAAAAACTTGCAGGAGAAGTTTGTTGGATCGGACAATTACGTTACAAAACTACTGTTAGAGAATCAAGACTTAAAGAATCAAATCTCTGATCTAACTCTTCAGATCGAACATCTAAAAGCTATATGTAAAGCCGCACCTTCAAAAAAACAATCCAGGAGCTTCAATTTAAATAAATCTGATTTTCGACCACTGCGAAGAGAGAACAATCAAAAAATAATCGAAGAAGTACATGATGTTGAAAAGGAAAGCGCATCGTTTTCTGAAAATATCCCGCTGCCTGAGAATGAGTATCCGGATACGAAAATTAATGAAAAAAAATCTGGAAATATTTATATCCTAGGAGGAAATCTATGCAGAGGATTAGCTTCAAGATTACTCCGTTCACGGGAGAAAACTTCATATGGAAAATACAAAATAACTTCTATCATAAAACCAAATGCTCGCAGTGAAGAAATACTAAAATCAACGGACACACTAAATGCTACCACTGAAGACATAATTATTATCAACGTGGGTGATTTTGATTCTAACCCAACAAAACTTGCAATAGAACTTAGTTTCTTCTTAAAATCACATTATAAGCCGTTTATTATTGTAACGGGTGTAAAAAACGGTTTGCATCTAAATGAGGCGAAGCTGAATAGCACTATAAACATATACTGTAAAAATTTCGCTAACTGTACATTTCTACCTCTTTATGATTTGGACCAAACAGACGCAAATTTCATGCATAAATTGTGTGCTAAAATAAATCTTCTAATAGACTCCAAGTACTACGACAGTAAATATCTCTGTTATAACAATAGAAGGAAATCATATAAAAGGGGGACAATACCATACAACTTCGCCAAACAAAATGTAAATAGTGAAAACGGTGACAACGCCAAGAAATTCCAAAAATGTATTCAAAAATGTATAACTGACTATTTTCCTAGAACCACCTCAGCAGAAAATATTGTACCGCCTAATACTATTTGTTTTCGAAACGAATGAAGCTCTCTTCACTATATTACATCAGAATATAGCAGGGTTAATTTGTAAAAAAGAATTGATACAACTTACATTACATGAACTGTGGGAAAAAGATATCCAATTTGATGTTTTATGTTTTAGTGAAACATTTATTAAAGCCGGAAATGAAGTAAATGCACGTATTCCCGGGTACCGCTTGGCAAGTTCTTACTCAAGATCCCATCAGAAAAGAGGCGGAGTTTGTATATTTTGTTCGAGTAATATTCACGCACGTGAATTACCTTTCTTAAAAGAATACTCTGTGAATTATGCATTCGAATGTTGTGGCATAGAGATAATATCTATAAAATGCATTGTTATCTGTATATATCGAACACCCACAGCAAAAAATTTACCTTTTTTTTTCCGCATGTTACAATGCCTCATGTCTAAGTTAAAGGCTAAAACAAAATACAAAATAGTAATTACAGGCGACCTAAACATAGACATCCTCAAAACCACAGAGAGCTCCACTGAACTCAAAAGAATCTCAATAGCGAACAATTTCCGCTTACATATTCTTGGCCCTATTCGAAGAAAATCCTGTCTTGATCAAATTATGTCAAATATTTCTGATTGCCAGAGTAATATTCACGAATTGGGTTTGTCAGATCACGAGACTGCACAAAGTATTAGCTTCGCTTGCACAAAGAAAGTGAAAACATCTTCATTTTGGTATATTTTTAGAAGGAGTTATAGTAATGAAAATATTTTAAAATTCATTACCTGTCTTAATGCATTAACTTGGTCAGATGTGTATGATGAAAACGATATCAAGATAGCCTTTAACAATTTTTACGACAATTTTGTATTGTTTTATAATTTATGTTTTCCGATAATTAAAATTAAACATGTCGTTAGACCAAAAGCTAATAGCTGGTTCACAAGAGGTATCAAAAAGTCTGTAGTAACTAAAAGAAAACTTCGTTTTTCTTATTATAAAAATTCAAGACATAAAAGTTTCAATAAGTCTAAATATCAGTCCTATTCCAAAGTGCTTAAAAAATGTATAAACCAGGCTCAAAGATTAGCAAACTGCAAATACCTAGCTCAGGCCAAAAACAAATGTAAAGCTACATGGGATGTAATCAAAGACACGTCGGAAAAGAATCCCAACGATACAAATATTAAGGAAATCATCTTCGATGATAGAATTCTGGAAGATCCTACAGACATCGCTAACGCCTTTAATGATTACTATATAGATATGAACAATACCGTTGGTGATAAAAATCAACTACCCGAAATATCGCTCATTAAATCGAATTTTGCTAGTTTGTTTCTGGTTCCAACAAGTAGAGACGAGATAATTAAAATTATCAATTCACTAAATCAAACAAAATCTACTGGACATGATGGTATACAAACGCATATATTGAAAACATGTAACCTACAGATCTCAGGCGTTCTAAGCTATTTGATAAATCTTTCATTCACAAGCGGTACTTTTCCTGAACCCTTGAAAATAGCATTGGTTAAGCCTATTCATAAAAAAGGTAATAAAAATCTTGTCGAGAATTATAGACCTATCTCTCTGATACCAATTATTGCTAAAATATTTGAAAAGGCAATGCATGAACGCATTTCACATTTTCTTAGTAAATTCAGTATAATTAAACCTGGACAGTATGGATTCCAGAAAGGAAAATCTACATCCCTGGCTGCTTTCTCCTTAATGAATAATATCTCTAAACATTTAGACAAGAGCACGCCTGTTACTGCGATCTTTTTTGATATGACGCGGGCTTTTGATTTTGTGTCCCATGACATACTTCTGAGACAGTGCGAACTTTACGGCATCAGAGGTTTGGTAAATGACTGGCTTAGAAGTTATTTACGCACGAGGTTGCAATTTGTAGAAATTACCAAATTTGATGGAAAAAATACCGTAACTTCACATAGGTCTTCGACGAAAATAAATAGTGTAGGGGTACCACAAGGTAGCATCTTGGGCCCACTACTATTTTTAATATATATTAATGATCTTCCGGATGCAACAGAATTTGATTGTACTCTGTTTGCTGATGACTTATCTATTGTTGTACCGTGTAAAAATGCTAATCTATATAATGCAGATATAAATAATACAATTTCTAAAATAGTAACTTGGATGACCTTAAACAATTTAAATATTAACGTAAATAAAACGACATTTGTACAATTTTTAAATAGAAATGCTAGTAAACATAACCTAATAGTCACGTCAGCTGATGAAACAATAAAAGAATCATCACAAACGAAATTTCTTGGCATCACGTTGGATGACAAATGCTCTTGGAAGGATCACATAGACACATTATGTAATAAATTAAATTCGTTTGCCTACGCATTGTGGCGATTGACAAAAACTTGTACGAAAGATGCTGCGATGCAGGCGTATCACGGTTATGTATCTTCTTTAATTAGATATGGTATTCTGCTCTGGGGAAACTCACAACATGCAAATCGAGTTCTTATAGCACAAAAGCAATGCATCAGAGCAATATGCAATGCAGACGTTATGACCTCATGTCGTCCCTTGTACAAGAACTTACTTTTACTAACTGTGCCATCGACGTACATCTACGAAATCTGCCTGTTTGTAAAAACCCACCCGGACTTCTTTAAAACAAATAAGGATGTTTGTAACTTTAACACAAGGTATCCAGACCGCCTTGTAATGCCGGCTAAAAAAACCAAACTGTACAGCAGAGGCACTTACTGTATGTCCATAAACATATACAATAAGCTACCGGATGTACTTAAGAATATGCCCCTAAATAAGTTCAAACGAGAACTCAAAACTTGGCTTACACAGCAATGTTTTTACTCTGTAGATGAATATTTATGTCATGATCTATAAATTAATATTTAATAAAAAAAGAACATGAAAGTCTTTGATATATTTAGCGCTGTAATATATAAATGATAGTTGTTATTGACCATTATGTTGCTTTTGAATGTGATATCTATTAATTAAGATTATTATTACTATTATTACCATGTACCTAACTTCATTAAAGCATAAGATTTATATTTTACGTGTTGTGTTAACAGCAAAACATGTGAAACTGATATTTATATTTTATAAGACCTATTATTGTACACCATGTTTTTAAGTAAAATAAATATTGATTGATTGATTGATTGATTGATTGATTGATTGATTGATTGATTGATTGAATAAATAAATAGAGTTTGTACCTATATGCAAATGACAGAAAAAAGTACAGGAGGAGAAAATTACATTACCTGATTGTTTTTTTTGTTGCGCATTTATATTGCCAGCTAACATGTTAATTCGCACTGTGTGACTTACACCTAAACTCTTCCCACACAAAAATCCTACTATAGACGTATGTTGCCACATCCAGCCGATTAGCGAGATCGCACTCCCACTGGTAATCTACCTTATCTACCCGCTGACACTAATATCTGTGCAGATTCAATTATATAGAAACATCTACTTATGAAGATGTGTGGGTGAAAAATAAATTAAACGCCGTCTGACATTGTAAGCACAGCAGTGTACACACATAAATTATTAAGCAGCGCTAATATCCTTGATAGTAGAAAATCCGATAAAAAATCGCACTACCCAACGCACTGCGCATCACATGTCCCTATATTGACATTCCTTATTTTTATTACCACGTAGATATTAGTCATCAATCACTTTTCTATATAAATTTAGTCATTACTTACATTGTCTAAGCAATCCTAATTTATTGTGGGTTGCTGTTATACTTATTCAAAAAATATTTTCCACAAAATAAAATACAATTAATAAAAAAAAAAAAACTAAATATGCTTAATAATTATGTGCTGTACTTATTTTAAAAGTTTATACGATGCTTTTAAATCTCACGCTGTTTAAGCGCCGACTAATTTAGACATTAAATAATATAATGAATATAGAATTTCATTAAGTAGGTATATGAAACATTTTATAATAACTTAATTAACTAAATAAACAATTTAAAATTAAGTGGTAAATACTTCTAAATTGAATAATAAAATTAACGAGAATATTAAAACTCACTGCGCTATAAAGCTCAATTTAGGATTTATTTATATTGTACGGCAAGAAGATGGGTGTCTTAATTTTTTGTATGAGTTTACGAGACAACCACATGGGCTCCATTACTATCCACGTCCAAAAGACTACATTCTAATGGAAATAAATGACACTTGAGTCATTTTGGTATGGTGACAGATCACAGCTCACTAATGTAAGTTTTACGAGTAATTTCACGGTTATTCATTCTCGAGCAGCGGGGGGCAACCGCCGGTGTCAATTCGCCACGTTTATTTCATATTTGCTTACCTGATTCAGATGCTATCTTTGTTCTTTGTAATACTTTGACGACGCTCAAGATGTTTTGACTGCAAAAACTGCCACCGTTTAAGAAATATTCGAGTTTAGATTCAATGTTTTATACTTGAATACTTATTATTTTTTAGTGACTGGCTTCCGACGCGATTACAATGTGTGTTATTTACACAATTATGGATAGATTGGCTCAAGTTAAGCTCAAGTAGGCGCTAGACAGCGATATACATAGATACGTATATATATAGATAAAGATAATACTCGACGAAAGTATTTACAACAAAAAGGGATATCACTGTCGCATTTTGGACTCATTCATTGATTAATGGGCTACTTACTAGATTTCAAACACCAAACATCCACTTCCTAGATCATGTCAAAATTTCACTACCAATTTCTCACTTTCAACGTAGCATGAAGAATTTTCCTGGGCACGTCAGGCTGTCATACGTTTCCAGTCCAGCGGCTCTGGATGGGTCGGACACCTCACATGATGAAGTGTCGCGCGTGACAAACGATATAGCATCTCGAGCGGCAAATGAGAAATCTAATTTCAAGCTACCGTTAGCGATAGTTATGTAAGGGTCAGGTGGCAGGAAATTAATGTATGTTGACGAGGGTATGAAGCTACGATAGTTCATATGTCTGTAGAAGATTTGATATCGGATGCTGGAAATTAGGAGTCTAATTCAGCATCATAACCATTCAACGATATCACGGACATGTAGCGGATATATAGGTAGATTTTAGTAACATTTTACAAGCGATTATTTAAAGAAATACAGACAATTATTCAAAATTATTATGATAAAACAGGACTTAATCGCGTTCAAAAAACAGTTTATTTAATTACCACGACTTTTTTTAAAGTGATGTTACGTGCATTCGAAGTAATTAAATAAACTCTTTTTTGACCGTGATTAAGAATTATAATGTATGAAAATCGTGTAAGTTTAAATCTAAATACTACATACATACAAAATAAATACATACTATTCAAAATGTCAAAATCATTCGTTTTTTTTAACAAGCCTTGTAATAATTACAAACTCAGTCACTGGGTTTGTAATTATTTTAATTAATTTATTATTTTAATACCGACTTACTCATGAAAACAAAAGTAGGTATAGGTACCTATGTGCCCATTATGAAGGTGAAAAAATTAATATAAAAGTAGAAATACCTCCAAAAAAGTGAACTGTGACTATTTTGATGATAAATATGCCCTTTTCATCATATTTAGTTTTTTTAACCCCTTGCTTTACTTTAATCTTTCCTTTTTAAATAGCATAAACCCTGCACCCACATGTTTTTGATATGTCCAGAGAGCACTTAATTTATTACTAGCATGCCCAAGTATGTTTATGAGCGTTGTTTGATGTTAGTCCAGTCAACAACAGCGATCTATTGACATGCTGCTTCAAAAAAAATTAACCCAGTCAGGCACAAACACGTGAATCGTTATTCATCTTGTAAAATGTAATCTAGAGAAACCATTCAAACATTTACAAGTAAAATAAAAGTTCGTAAAAAATTATCGCCAGTATTAGTATTTTATCATAACAACACAGGTAGTGAAATCGATTTCCTGGTGTCATTCGGGCTAATGAATAGCTATGCAGCCGTTTATTCCTAAGTACAGCCGCCGGCAAAATTTTAAAGCATAACCTTGACTGCGCAGTAGCCGATTTACGTACAAATGTACATGCGCAGATCTGCCATTTTTGTTTTAAAATGTTGCCGGCAACCACCAAGTCGACCACAGAATCACATCAGACGAGGTTCAATATAAAAAATCGGGCTATGTCATCGACTGGGGTACGCCGAAACCCGAGTAGCGATGTGTTCATAACTTCCGTCGCGGGTACAAAGCGTCGTAAACATTATCGTTCGGGAACGCGATTATAATAAAGAAACTTTATCGCCTATTAAAGTGTAAGGAATGCTAACGCCGATAGTATTTAGAAAAACTACTGAAGTAGTAGTCACGCCGTTCACACAATGGAACCATTCCGATTTAACTGCGTTCTTATTGTGTTTGTTACTAAAATATTTACTTTTGTGAAGTTTAAGCTTTATGTAAAATAAATACTTACCTATGGAATGTAAATGTTTATGATTCCTTTGTTGCAATTATTGATCCCTGGCTAAAATTCATGTCTTCCCGTTTTATTCTGACCTGAAGGAAGCCAATAACATAACTCAGTGGAAACGGCATGTACAAAGTAGCACTAAAAACTTTGAGAGACACGACCTTCAGTACTCAAGAATACGAGCAAGAAGAAGAAGGTACCTAGCTTCTTGTCAAGGTAGAAATAGATGAAAGTAGTGAAACTTATACTCAGCAGAAGGATACACCAACGGCTCGATTGCTCTGACCACTAGAATAAGGAAGTCCCTAAGCTGTTGAGACCGAGTAGTCAGAGCAATCAAGATGTAAAAAATCAACCGAAAGTAACTTAACTTAGTTAACACCAATTTGATATATTTAAAATTGCACGTCATAACCATAACGGCAATACAATCAACATTACATACAATAAAAACCTACGCAAGTTAGATAAAGTCACGTGCTCATTTCAACATAATAATTTTGAATATTCTCCCCTCATTCTCAATCAAAACCAATCTAAGAACTTAATTAACGAAAGATTCATTCCAGTCCAACGGAAAACGCATCTTATCCTCCCTTCATTAGCCAGTAGCGCAGCGTACCGAACACCATTTAATACTCTTTTGTAGCTTAATTGATAACTTCTATCCACTCGGGCGTATTTTAATATTCCACAGACATCAAAATATCCAGAGTGGCGAGACACAGCCATAAAGTGTGTCAAATTAAAAAACCCTTTGAACTCGCCGTGGACATAATCGCGTTGGAATAAAAAGGGAGACATGTGTCCACATGTTCGTAAGACACACCGTGTATAATGTGATAAAGTGTGGCCGCGTCGTAAGTGGGAAGGGAACGGAGATGACGAGTACTAAATAATTATTATAAAGCTTTTATGTCTTTTACCAATATGGTATACCGCAGGCAGCCTTTTCACAAAATGATTTGTGGTCGAATGAGATTCATTTGGCCATCACTTCGCAGAATTTTTATTCCTCTGTAGTTTGTTTTTTTCATAATTCTTGCAAATATCGCCAGGTGACAACCAAAACTCGCTAAAGTTTCTGTTACTGCTTGTCAGAACCTCGTATCTAGTAAGTAGATTGACACTGAGATATGAGCTTTGTTTTAAGTAGGTATTTGTTACTTAGTGAGCTTTGGTTGTCAACAGACTGACTAGTTAGGTTACTAATTAGGTTAGGTTAGCTTTGTTTTATAACAATCCCAGATAGTTGACGGTTTCAAAGAAAAATGCTTTCAATGAAAAGACACTTCTGTGAAATGAAGCATTTGGCAAAAAAATATTCTGCAGTACAATTTGCTGTAGCACAATTTTAGATGCAAAGTAAACTACCTTCATATACCTACGTGCTGATACTATGTAGTTTCTTTTCATGATAATTAAACACAAAAAGAGCGACATAATGGGAAGTAGATAACTGCCTCTTGATGTCACAATATTTAATAATATTTATATAATTTATATGAACTAAAAATCCACTCCGCATCTTTTTTATCACCATGGCGACTCCGCTCAGATGACGTCCCTTTTAATTATTAGGCACTATCTCGAAAGCAAAACTGTTTTATTTTCAACAGACCTCGGCGCCCGACACTTGTATTGTAGCTTCAACACGCCGGCATGTTATCAAAAAGGTTCTGTATTATTCTCTATTATTATTTTGATTGGATAAATTATACTATTTCGAATATATGCCACTGTATACTTGATTGACATTAATATTTTATGAAAGCTTTTTTTCTGTTATCTGTTGTTTATCAAGTTTAATGTCATGCAAGTAGTGCGGTAAGATGAATATTAACGTATTCACATAGAAGTTGCTAAGATTTAAAGCCTTACAAATAAAAAATGCAAAGATCGACACACAAAGCATAAGGAAAAATTCGAAAGGTTGCTTGGGAGTTAGGGTGGTGGAAAGGTTACCGCGCTGAGTCACAGTAGCCGGAAAACTTCTTGAGGATGACCTTGCCTGTGCAGTAGCCGATTTACGTACAAATGTACATGTGCAGATCCGCCATTTTTGTTCAAAAAGTTTGCCGGCAACTATACCCCAGACGCTTCTACCAGGTAACTGAAATAAAAAAAAAAGTCTTTGTAGTTTGATTTTTAGGGTTCCGTACACAAAGGGTAAAAACGGGACCCTATTACTGAAACTTCGCTGTCCGTCCGTCCGTCCGTCTGTCACCAGGCTGTATCTCAAGAACGGTGATAGCTAGACAGTTGAAATTTTCACAGATGATGTATTTCTATTGCCGCTACAACAACAAATACTAAAAATAAAATAAAATATATATTTAAGGGGCCTCCCATACAACTAACTTGTTATAGATTATGGTACGGCACCCTTCATGCGCGAGTCGGACTCGCACTTGCCCAATTTTTTTATCAATGGTTTAATATAAAAATTGTGGTGTGTAGCCACATTAAAAAATGAGACATTACCTATACATGTTTCATAAATTTATAATATGAGTGTTTTTTTACTATGGCAGTACTTTAAGGACTTCATGAATACATTGTCGGTTATCAAATTCAATACGAACTAATTATTCATTATATTTTACTTACTTGCATAGGTTATTTTTAAAAGATTAAGGTGTCGATTTGCCATAGAATAGTTTAATTTTGTTTCAATAATTCATGTGCTTTATAATATAAGTAAGTGCCTACTGTATAATAGACCCATTGGTCTATTATACTAGAAATGGTTAGTTCTCAAACGAACCTTCGAAATTCGAAACAATTTACCTATCCATTTTAGCTATTAGGAATTCGGAATGCAAAAGACCAGACAGCCCGGAGAATTCACTATTCAGGTTGACATAATTTAAGCAAGATAACCCGTAGCCGCGTCAGTCGCGCGTCACTAATGGACTGGACATAGGTAGTGTAATATATAGTATTTTTGTGTTAATAGAGAACTTAAAGAGCCAATCGTCGCCAGGGAAGATAACGTATCGACATGAACAGACAGACTGACGGGCTCGAGTGAAGTAGGTCCCACGGCCGACGTATTTGCTGAATAACTGTGTAAATATGAGGAACTCAAGGTGCAAACTGATGCTTACAGTTTGATTTTGTTTTGGGATATTATGGGGAAAATGAAGCCTACGTTTCCCCACAGATGCTTTTTTGATATATCAAATCATTAATAAATTACTGGTTACATAATAATATTTTTTCTTCTGTTGATAACATCCACAATTAAATTATTTTTATACACCCAAAAGTATCTTATTATTGGATCAATTTTATTTAATTGCTGTACATAATAAATTGTAATATTAACTAAGTAATATACTTACCAATATTTTTTATTTAATAATTACCTTTCCCAAAAGTATTGTTATGGGTACTCCCCTACTTGACCTAATAACGCAAGTGCTAATATTATTACACCTATCAACGTTAGCTCTAATTTTCATTAGCCCTAATGTCATTTCACCTAATTTTTATACTCTAATTAGTTGTTAGACCTAATAATCCAATACTCTAATAATGATTTGTACTAATTGTCAACAATACTAATATGAAATAACCTAATAATTACCACACCTAATGATTATTAGGCCTAATCATTACTGACACTAAATGTCAAGAGTACTAAAGATTATTAAACCTATTTTTACGTTAGAACAGAAAAAACGGATTTGGGCAAATATCGAATTGGCTGAACCCCGAAAACTGTAGGTTAGGTTAGGTTTTTATTGTGACAATGTATAGCGGAGCGAGCGAAGCGAGCGGAGCGTCAAAAGATTCCCATGTACATCCTGAGTCTATGGCAATTCCGACTCCACGTGGTCTTGCCTGTCCTACCCTAGTGTTATTCCAAAACCGGAGGCGCCGAGGGAGAGCAGCCCTCGCCGTAGGTTTATAGATAAATAGGTTTAATAAAATTTAGGTTTTAGCATTATTAGGTATTATAATATTAGTAGTCTAAAAAAATCGGCTAAGTGCAAATTAGGGCTAGTGAGAATTCGGTAGAAGTAATTAGGTATTATGAAAATTCGGAATCCTGAAATTAGGGCTATTCATTAATTAGGATTAATGAAAATTCGGGTTAGTTATTTTAGGGTTACCAAAATTAGGGCCAATGAAATTAGGATGAAAGTTTTTCTGGCTAACGGAGGGGAACCATTGTTATGAATACCTAGATATGAATGTTGTAGGTACTGACAATTTAGAAAAAAAGTGCACACATGGTACTCTTATTTCATTAAATTAAAATAAGAATAAAGAAGGATTATTAGCGTACAGATAGTTCATGAAAACTTGAATTGAACATTACATTATTATTAAAATTTTCGTTACTAGTAGCGCAATCTAGTGGGGACTCCGGTTACTAACGATGCGACCCCAGTCTGATGAAACTGTAAGTTCAACTAAACAATGATTCTGCTAGTTTACAGTCTTAACGTGAGATGGCGCTAATTTCAAAGTTTACTTATAAGTCCGCACTGGTAGGGAACGAATGTGTCAACTCGGTTCAATCACTTTTTACTAGATGGCAGCATCAACACTGACTTTGATCCATCCATACTAAAGTATCACTGAATCGGCCGTCGACGTTCTTAGAGACCTCTAGGAGTTTACAGTCTCAGCACCGGCAGTCTTGTGTGATTTCTCATGATTTCTGTTTTAACCTAGTTTCAGCAGTTAGCCGTGAAAAGACAACAGACAGAGAGAACAGGATGTACCTACCTTAGCATTTAGGTATAGAGACTTCCGGTACTGGGACGGTTCATTGTGGTCTAATTACGCTAATATGGCATGCCGTGTTTTACCAATTTTGGTACAGGGATAACAGAGCATCCAAATATTAGGTATGTGATATTTTTTACCCGCCTACGGTAAAAAAGCAAAATAATAAATACAATATAATAAAGTAAAATATAAGTAATTAATAAAGAAGTTTAGTAAAGTTGTTCGTCCTTGTTTCGAGATAAGTAGGTACTCGGTACAATACTGGTGCATATAATGTTCTTATTAGTACATTACTAAACTAATGATACAAAGATATCAAAGCTCAAAGAAAAATTGAAATGAGTTACCTGGGCGACAAGACCGGGAATCGAACCCGATACCTCTGGATTGCCGATCTAGTGCGGTAACAGCATGCGGTAATAGTTTAATATAAAAATCGTGGTGTGGATACCACATAAAAAAAATTAGACATTACATGTTTCATACAATTTATAAGTACATTACTATCACAGCATTTTAAACTAAAATCCCCACCGCGTCTGTCTGGCTGCATGCTCACGATAAACTCAAAAACTACTGAACGAATTTTCATACGGTGGTCACCTGTCAATAGAGTGGATTCTCAAAAAAGTACCTATAGGTATAAAATCTGTTAATGTTTGTTTCAATTGCGATAATGGTTGAAAAAGTCGAAATAAAACATGCCGTATGCAAACGTTCATCTAAACGCGGCGTAATCCGTTAGAATTATAACCAAACAATGTATCATAAAGTAATAATGACAAAATTAACAACATTTACAAAAAAAAGAGATTTTATTTAATATCATTAATATATTTACCTACACGTATTAACAGTTACTTGACTAGAAAGTCTAATATTTATTTTCAGTCGTCACTTGAGATTGCTGTAGTTTACACAGTCTAACAATCAGATCACTTTAACACTAGCTACGTCAAAGTAGCATTGAACTTTGGAAATATGTCATAGTTTATCAATGATCATTGATCACCTTCACTGTATTAATATCGACGCAATTATAACGCGGGTGGTGGAGGTAACAGCCTCGGTTCAAGCCCGCCAGCTAACTTATCTTTAGAATGCAAATGAACTTCTAGAGCGGCGCGTAGAGCATCTGCTGATAGCGTCCCGGCTGATAGAGGCACGAGTGGCAAAGTCTCCTTATGCTCGCCAAGAGGATGATGCGGCAGGGCGTACTGCAGTTTTTCCCAGAACCAAGCATCGCCCCATTTGAGGTAGGTGTTGGTGCGGAGGTAGGCGCGTAAGTCGTCATCTTGCTCCTTGGCGTCCGGTGCTGGCAATTCGCCTAGCAGCACGACTATGACACGCGAACGACCCTCTCGAAGCGCACGAGCGTGCGCAGCACGGAATTCTGCGCGAGCCCACTCTGAGCCGAGGAATCCTGGTGATACCACCACCAAAGTGCGCCTCGCCTCATGAACCGACCGCGACACATGCTCGGCTATGGACTCGCCTGGCGCCCAATCTCGGTAGTGAATACAGAGACGATAACCTCGCTGTTCTAGTTCTGGAACAAGCTTGTTAACTACTACATATTCGTCTTTATGAGAAAACGACAAAAATACATCGTATTTGGCAGGCAATTCCTTGCGGCCTCGTGTGAGGCAGCCACACCAGCCTCGTGCAAAACAATACACTTTGATCTCGTTCTGGTATCGCAGCCACAACACAGCCAGTACAATAACGATGATCCCAAGTAGTGCTAATGTCCCACCGACACCAGCAGCCCATGCGGCGCGAGCGCTCGCACACAGTCCGGTCATATCTTTTAGACGCAATAGATCGCCGTTTACACACGTTAGGTTATACCAGTCTTCTACGTGAGGTGTCGAATGTTGCAGCGGCCTTAGTCTCTCCGAGTGTGCACAATCGCAAACCAAAGGGTTACGAGCTAAACGGAGCCGATAGCTTTGACCCTGATCTAACGGCACCTCCGACAGAAGATTGTTGGTAAGATCAAGCACCTCTAGTTCAGGCGGCGCGGGTCCCAGTGGAGCTGTCTTTAGACTAAGTCCGGTTAGTAGAAGTTCGTGGACTGGCAGCGATAGATTGAGACTTAGCGGTGAGCTTCCAAGACGTAATACTGTTCGATTGACACCAAATTCACTCAGCTCAGGGATTGTAAGTGGTGGTTTAATGCAGTCGAGCTCAATAGCGTTGCTTGCAAAATGTAAGGTGCAGTTGCAGTTGTCAGGACATTCTGGCGGGGCTATCGCGCATGTGAGTTTATTGAGTGGTACTGATCGAAGAGTAATATTTTCTAGCTCAGTTGGTGTTACACAAATAGCATTATCTAGTTTAAGCGACGGAGAAATGTGTTTGAAGGTTGGAGTACTAAGGAGTCGCACCAGCGTATACATGTGACAGTCACAATGGAAAGGATTCCCATCAAGTAGAATGCGCGCGTTTCCCGTGCTTTCTTGATCATTATCAACCCGAACCATCTGTAGCACTTCTGAGATCTGGATTGTGGTAATTTTATTGTATCTGTAGTCGATTACCACATTTTTACCTAGAAAGTTGATGTCAGGGTCCTGAAAGAAAAAATAAATCACGTTAATACCAAATCGGTGCCCAACTAATATGACATTTGAAAGATAATTTATGCTATGCACTGCGATGAAAACAGTAACTTTTTCACAAATAAAAAAAATAACAAAAGAGGAATTAAATTCAAACAAAAAAGCCAAAAATAACCCGATCATGTACGGATTAAATTTGAATCACCTTTTGAAGTCAGTGCCAAACTACTCAATTATTAATTACTATGAAAACAGATGCCGCGCAAGTTTACGTGAGGTTTGCACCGACTTCAAAAGATGATTCAAATGTAATCTGTACATTATCGGGTTATTTTTGGCTTTTCAGATTTCTTTGAAGTCGGTTTTTTTTTGTTAAAAATATTTATTTTTTATTTTTTGCTTTTCAGTGATTCAAATATAATCACTTTTTCATAAATAAATAACCGGCTTCAATGAGCGAAATGGAACATACAATAACACTTATATGATTTTCTCATGAATGTCCTTATCAGAACAGGACCAAATGTAAATGGAACCACACGGGAAGCACCAGTTTTCAAATAAAAAAAGAATCATTAAAATCGGTTCACCCTGTCGAAATTTCTGAGGTAACAAACATAAAAAAAAAACATGTCGATTTGAGAACCCTCCTCCTTTTTGAAGTCGGTTGAAAAAGAACCGACTTCAATGAGCAAAATGGAACATACAATAACACTTAAGTATATGATTTTCTCATGGATGTCTTTGTCAGAACTGGACTTAATTGAAAATGAACATTAAAAAAAAATACAGTCGAATTGAGAACACTCCTCCTTTTTTTGAAGTCGGTTAAAACGGGATATAAATTATAAGCTAACGATCATACGTGTACCTATACTAAAATTTTGATGACAATCCTATGTTGCTATCTTGCTACAAGTACTTATTGCAAACATTTTAACAGAAAGTATGACTTACCGTCAGGATCTCTAATTCATTATGTGTCAAATTAAGCAACTCCAGATTTAACATAGCGTAACGCCAGTCGGTAAAAATATCTTCAACCAGGTTATGACTCAGGTCCAGCTTTCGTAACTCAGTTAGCCCATTCATGGGCGATATGCGACCGGTGTCAAAGTCTATGTACCCATCTGAAACGCCTGTATTTAAGGCATTGGGGCCACGCAGCGTGAGCTCGTTGTAAGCTAGATCTAGGAACTGCAGCCTGCGGGCTCCTCGCAATGCGGTTGGTGACAGTACGCGCAAACGGTTGTTGCGAGCCAAAAGCGTGCTTAATTTGCCCAGTGACTCGAAGAGATCACTGTAAATAAAATAAAGAACAATTAAAAGACTACATATTAGTTGGCGATTTAAATGTGGACTTTCTAACCGACAATAACCTGAAGACTAGGCTAAATGACACACTAAACAGCTATGCTTGCGCGAACGTTGTTGGGTTTCCGACCCGTGTGTGTGGCGAGAGTTCTACCTCGATCGACTGCGGCATAGTACCTCGCACCAGTGACGTCACCGCGGCAGCGATACATACACCCATAAGCGACCACAACGCACAGCTGTTTACGTTATCGATGGAACAAATGCAACGCGAAAAGTCAAACTCTTTTGTTGAGCGTAGGCTTATTAACGGCGAATCAATTTGTTCTTTTTATCATGACATTCTAAATTATAATTGGAATTTTATAAATAGCGACTGTGACATAAATATGAAATTTAATAAATTATTACGTATTCTGACATATTATATTGATATTCATTTTCCTTTAAAACGATGCCGATTAAATAATAAACCAAATGTTCCATGGATGACTGATGAAATTATTAAATACATGAATAGCCTTAATGATCTTTCTCATTTTAGACAACAATACCCTGATGATAAAAACATATCCATTATGATTAAGTATTATTCGGACTTAATTAAGAGAAAAGTATTAGAAGCCAGACAGGAGTATACAGGGCAAAGGTTAAAAGATAGTTCGAATCCTTCCAAAGAAATTTGGAAGATTATAAATGAAGAAATCTCGCCAGCGCCATGTAGGAAAGATATTACGCTTAAAGACAGTGACTCCAAAACTATAGGGAAAAACCACGTCCCCGACCATCTGAATTCGCATTTCTTAGGTGTTGCGTCTAAGCTCAATATTGGGGTAAACGAGCAGTGCTCAATGCAGTACCTTACCGACCACGCCCGAACTGCTCATGTGCCGGTTGTTGAGCTGCCCACTGTCACGCGAGCCGACCTTGATCGAGTTCTTAAATCCATGCTCAAGACCAAGAGCACCCTTGACATATATGACATTTCTGTTAATATCATTTTATGCATCTGGCCTTTACTCTCGGAAATGCTGCTTACCCTAATCAACGAGATGTTCTCGGAAGGTGTTTATCCCGACGTGCTTAAGTGCACAAGAGTGTGCCCAGTCTATAAAAGTAAAGGGGAAAAGACATCCGTTGATAATTATAGACCGATATCCATAGTACCAAACATCTCAAAAATGATTGAATCGATTTTATCAGAACACATAATGAACCACTTTGAAACAAATGACCTACTGACTGACCGACAGTTTGCGTACCGACGACATATGTCCACCACAACCGCAGCGCAGAAAATGATCGACTGGATCACAACAGGCATTGATGACAGGTACAAGATAGCCGGTATATTTTGTGACTTGTCAAAGGCCTTTGATGTGATAAATCATGAACTACTAGTAAAAAAACTAATGTGCTATGGACTAAAAGGGCGCAGTTGTAATCTAGTAGAATCGTTTTTAAAAAACAGAAATCAAACTGTTGAGGTGATGATAGGTGGAAAAAGAATGAGATCAGAGTCTGGCAGCGTGACGATTGGGATCCCACAAGGGTCAGCGCTAGGAAATACCCTATTCCTAGCTTTCATAAATGACCTACCATCTGCCATATCTGAAGGACAAATCGTTTTGTTTGCAGACGACACAACGGTAGTCGTAAAAGCGCGCACGTATGACGAACTAAGCAGGAAAATGAACACGGTCTGTGACCAGCTGAAGAGATGGTTCGCGGCAAACGGTTTGGTGCTCAGTGTAGGGAAATCAAACACCATACTATTTTCCGGCAGACGTGTTTTGAGCTCGAGAATCCAAAGTCCTATTCCAGTGTCTGATGGCTGCAGGTTTCTAGGTTTTACGTTAGACCCCACGTTGAGTTGGAAAAAGCACGTAGACTTGCTATGCGATAGACTGAGCTGTGCCGTGTTTGCTCTTCGTAGATTGAAGCCGCTCGTGTCAAGTTGCGCGTTGAGACAAGCCTACTTTGCTCATTTCCACTCGCTTATGACCTACGGAGTAATCTTATGGGGCAATTCAACTGATGCTGACAGAGTACTGCGAATGCAAAAACGGGCACTACGCACTATGGTGGGCTTAAACCAGCGCCAGTCCTGTAAGGCGCTGTTCTCCGAGCACCGAATAATGACCCACTATTCGCAGTACATATTCGAGGTCATTATGTTCACCCGTAGGCATCTAGCAGACTTCAAGCGAGTGGAAGTGAAGGGCAAGTGTCTCCGCAGCACGGGCCAGCTCCGGACAGTGCCGCGCCGCACCGTGCTACAAGCCAAAAACCCGCGGGTTATAGGGCCAACCTACTACGAGCATCTGCCCGCTGACCTCAAAAATGAACGTTCTGAGGAAACGTTTAAACGTAAGCTGAAGAACCTTTTATTGGAAAAGTCGCTGTACTCAGTAAAAGAATATATTGACATTGTTAAATAGATTTTATTGTAATAGTATTTTGACATTCATCGTTTGTTTTATGTAATTTGAATTTTGTTTTAGTTCTTAAGGATTTTGTATTTAAATGATTTCTATTTTTGAAATTTTGACATGTTTCTTTTATTTATTTTTGTTTGTAATTTGATTGGTACCTTATTAGTATTGGTACTATAATTTATTTATTTATTTTGATTAGGTATGTATACTATTGTGTACTACCAAGTTAGTTGTTAAGATTTTTTTTGTATTTGTATATAATGTAAATTGACGATCACTATATGATAAGTAATGTAAACTGACATACTCTTATATTTTACAAGAACAT
The DNA here is from genome assembly GCA_932273695.1 of Apotomis betuletana. Classification (NCBI taxonomy): domain Eukaryota; kingdom Metazoa; phylum Arthropoda; class Insecta; order Lepidoptera; family Tortricidae; genus Apotomis; species Apotomis betuletana. The sequence goes on from OW026300.1 coordinate 15,834,248, forward strand.
TATATTGTGAGACAAATAAACTAAACTAAACTAAACATTTAATAAAATCTGGGAGAAGGATTTATTCAATGCCAGATTTATCCTGCGACTCCGCTTGCTTATTCCACTGGAATTTTGCATTGACTTTTTGCATTACCAATATGTCAAAAAGTACATTCATGCATTACTTGGATTGCTACTTACTTTCATGACTAACCAACAATCCTTCGTTGGTAACATGACTGGTGGCGACACTGGCGATTATTTATGTATTCGAATAAAATAAATGATCGTAAGAGAAAACAATCTAACATTAGGTACTTACTGTGAGAATTCTTCTAGATTGTTATGGTTGAGATTTAGTTCTTCCAGGTTCCATAGAGGTTTAAACAGAGCAGGCGTTAGCTCTTTTAGCAAGTTGTGGCTGAGGTTTAGTGAACGTAACTCCCCTGCATCACGCAGCAGCTCGGGCGGTAGTGTTTCTAACGAATTATGTGACAATGAGAGGAATCTTAGTGTTCGTGCACCTTCTAGTACATCTCCAGGCACTACTTTCAATCCGCAACGCTCCAGGTGTACAAAACGCAGTTTTGGTAACGCTAGCGCTCGCGAACCTAAAGTCAGCGGTTTCCTTGAATCCAAGATTATTAATTCCTCAAATGCGTCTAAATGGCGCAGAGCGGGCTCATCCAGGATACCCAGAGGGGCATTTACAATATTTAGCACACGTAATTTTTTTGCTGCCGATAGCACACCCTCTCCTAATGATTCCAACGGGTTAGTGCTTAAATCAAGGGTATCCAGCGCATGCAATCCCTCCAGTGCTCTAGGTTGCAACAAACGCAGCTCATTACCCCATAAATTAAGAATTCGCAGCGATTCCAATCCCCGAAAGACATTATCACTGATCTCGTTAATGTGACTTGCTGAAAGTTCTAAATACTCCAGCCGTGTAGCACCGATTAGAGCATTAGGTGTCAGGCGTAAACGGGATTCACGAACCGTCAACCTTCGCAACGATGGTAGCGCCGCTAAAGCAGCTGTCGGTAAATTCGCGTAAGTAGCCCCGAGACCAGAACCCACTAAAGTGAGCGCAGTAAGATTCACCAGGTTTTGGACGTGATCTGGTGTTATGGCGGTAGCACCTTCAGGTACGCCGCGCAGTGTGAGCGAGGTGGCATAGGTCGCGCCCAACGCTTCTAATGTGCAAGTAAGTGACTCATTGACAGGGAGCGCACAATTTTTGACCATAGCACGCGATGGGGGCGCTGATGTTGGTGAAGTAGTTGGCAATTCGGCGCAAGCATAGGTGCCGTTGCCATCGCACTCAAGCGTGACGTACTGGCCGGCTTTCGAAGTAAGCTGTATCTCAGTGCCACTAGGCAGGGTGCATTCCAGCTCGACCTCCGGGCCGCGTGGCATGACAGCGGGGCATGGTTCTGCGCTTACATGCGCCGCCAATGTCAGCACCAGAGCCACAACATAAACTACGCTCGCCTTGGACTCCATCATCTCACGTTTCTCATACTTCGTGGGAAGTTGTTGCGTGCTCCTGAAAAATAAAAAAGTTTTTTTTTGTATATTGGCCTTAGTTAGAAGGGATCTATTTCAGGAATGCACACAAAAACAATTAGGAGATCAGTGTTCGACATGTACCTACCCACTGTTCTATATATTTATTTATTTAATCTTTATTGCACAAAAGAAAGAACTTATCGTACAAAAGGCGGACTTAATGGCACAGGGCATTCTCTACCAGTCAACCATTGGGCTAAGCAGATAATTTGTGGGCGGTGCAACTAAATTAAAACCATTTCAAAAGATATATACTTAGATAAATACATATTCCTATAGGATACACACACAATATATATATAAATTTATATACATATAAATAAATATAGATCTATTGTGTTTGATAGGTATTTTTTCAGTCATTTTAGTGGGCGGTGGTGCTACCTAACTAAACAAATCGAGGCGTGCCAGACGCGTACATTTAATGCAACCTCGTATTTTAATATGAGCCGATAAGTGGCTACTCTAGTAGGTACCTATCGGCTTGTCGTTTGTAGGTGCTTCGGCAATTATTTTCTTTCATAACATATAATATAACCGGTTCTCTGCCTTTTCGCCGAATTATGTTTCGTCAAACGTTTCATTTCGTCAAATGTTTCATTTCGCCAAAAGCATTTTTCACTGAAACTGTAAACTATTTAGAATTGTTATAAAACAAACCTAACCTAATCTAAAGGATGATATTTACAACAATCCTAAATAGTTTACAGTTTCAGTGTAAAATGCTTTTGGCGAAATGAAACATTTGACGAAATGAAACGTTTGACGAAACATAATTCGGCGAAAAGGCAGTACACCAATATTATAGTCACATTCTTGATATGACAAGGTAAGAAAAGCTATATATATAACTATGATAGCCTGCACCTATCATAAAACTTTTTTATCTTTTTCACTTTGTTGATCAATGGCAATAAATTTGGTCGGTTTATTTGGGAAACCATAACATCTGTTCTTTCTTTTTACGTTAGTTTATCAATTACCTACTTATATCAATTACTATTATAGAGTCGTAGCGGCGTGAATGTGCCATTACCATTTCATTGTTCTTAAAAATACGAGGAACACGAACGTTTAAGAGCTATAATAGACAATAGGTACAACAATGCTTTTAGGCAATATTTTAAGAATGCGTTTGGAACAATTACTAGTTTTTTTTCCTAATACGTAAAAGCAACAATACGATAAGCTTGATTATCAATGTAATGAATTATGAAAGTTATGAGGCATTACAAATTGATATTTTAATCACTTTAGTAGGCATCTCAACATTATTCATGCTACAAGTCGAATGTTTTGTTATCTACGCCAACAATTAGTACCCATTAAAATTATTCTAACGCCTTGCTGCACATCAATTAATATAATTATGTACTTAGTACCTACTAAGAAATCTTCTACCTAGAAATCCCTGTTTCGAGATCAGCCCATCTAGTGAACTAATTCTTCTCGAGTCTTGTCGCGCAACATGGCGCTACCCGTCACCCTCTCACATTAGGTACTACACAGAAAAAGAGAGGCAATTATCTCGCGTGAGAAATAGGCGTTAACAGTTGTGCTGAGGTCAAAATATACTGGGCAGTACTGCAGATTGTCAAATTTGACCCAAACAATAAAAGTAGGTATGATGATGAACTTTTCATCTTCCTTAGTCTTGCAAAGAAGTATTGCCATCAACAATGTTGATAATATAGGAACCAAGTTTAGTTCTGATATGTTTGATACTAGTTTCATAGAATTAGGACCATAGATTACTATGGTATGGCGGATCTACACAGGCACCTCGTTTACATTAAAAATATGCTCGATAGAGCTGTTGTCGTCACGAGACGAACCGGTTCCGCGAATCGCGCACACAAACAAGACATAGTCTGTGTCTGTACAAACAAAATACCACGCGCGAGCTTGTGGGCCAGGCCTACTCGCTGGGTTTATACCTGCTAATATACACAAAACTGGTCCGCGCCTTGTCTGGCGCTTCTGCCTAATTTTGGGCGTATCTATTTCTCATTTATAAATTGTTTTTATATGTAATCCAGTGACTTTATAAATATGCCATACGATAAATAAATAATTTAAGCTTAGGCTTTTTAAATCTCTAAAGTAAAGAAACTGTTGCATTTACCTAACCCTGGTATTTTTACCGCGGCAGAATTGCTTTGTATACAATAGGATAAAATCGCGTGCTATTATTACGACAGATACGAAATTACCCACCTTCAACACTCGATCCTTTCATGCGAATATCGCAATAGCTGCTGCGCCGGAGTGACTGGCCTCCGGACTTGGTCACGCTCTCCTGCCTCACTATTGTCACTAACTCATTCCTCATGAGTTTCCCCAATTAGGACACAAATCACGTAAAAAGAGATCGCCGTCAATTACTATTCCAGTCGCATGTAAACAATTCAAAGTTTATACACTCGTAGATAACGCGAAACACGGATGCGACATGCGTGGGTTGCCGCGAGGTTGGTACTGATTTGATTTGACTGACGGCTGACGGACGACGGTGGTGGTGAGGTGGGGTAGAGGGGAGAGGGGTCACGGATCTGTAGTGTAGTCTGTAGTCTGGTGGCGCCACCAATGCGCCAGCGAAACAACAACTTGTAGTACCGTAGTTGACCACCGGCAACAGATAATTTGGCATTGTCTGTGTTCAGCGAGAGAGCGAGGAGAGGACATGTCAAGTTCACGTTAAGTATAGGTATCGCGATTAGGACCGTTGCTGCGAGCGATTAAATTAGGATACGTATTGGAATGAAACGAAATATCAGTTTGGGCAACAGTTTATTCATGCACGTCATGATAAGGCACTATTATGTTCGCTGTTCATTAGATATATTGGCCTAATTGCTAAGGATTGTAACCGCAGTGGGGTGGCGCCCATAGAACTTGATTTACACCGGTTTGAGTTGAGTAAAAATTGACATAAAAGCAAGTTAGACTATGGCACTTAAAGAAAAAACTAAACCAAGTAGGTCCCATGCAGACCTTCTTTTGACGACACACCACTGTGCAACTAATTGTGAAGTCTTCAACCAAAAGGGCCCACTTTAGCGATTAACATAAGGGTGAAATTTGTTTGCATCTTTGTACAAATAACCTGTCAACGTGTCCTTATGGTAAGTGACAAGGTGGTACGTTTCGTTTGAGTCGCTTATTTCATAGAGGTTTGATAAGGTTCGATAGTTCAAAGGTGCCTACCACAAAATAATACTTATTTGTATTAGAGACATTTTAATAACCGGTTACCCAAAACGATATTTTTTTGAAAGTGCAGAAAATATTATTATATTACCCATAGAATATCAATATTCAACTTTTGTTTTTTTTTTTAATTTACATTAATTTTTCATTGCCATTTTGGTAATAACGCAGATAACAAAAATCAAAACACGTTTTCGATTCTTCGGATTTCTTGGGGAATGCAATCGGTTATTTTTAGTAAGGGTAAAAACCGAGTTTCAACGGAGACAAATTGTTTTTCACAAAAGTAATATTTTGGTCGAATCCATTGATGATAACCGATTAAATTCCCTTCTCAAATACGTACTAAGGGCTGCACAATTGAATGGCCTGTTTATTTTATAAATATATTTATTTATAAATGAATTGAGTATCAATTGTGCTAGTACCTAGTACCTACTTGCTTAAATATAATATTACACAAGTACAAAATATGGACCTACCTGCAAGTAGTCAGTAATCAGTAATCACTATCAGTGGTAAATTTACAAGCACTTATTCTTATTGACTCGGCTTAAATCTATTTTTTTTAATCAAGTGAGTAAATCACGCTTTCTACATTTAATATGTGATATTGGCCGTGGCCTGCCTATATCTATCGTACAACTTAGGTAACATTCAGTGGAACATGGCGCAAACGTCCATATCCATATCCATACTAATATTATAAATGCGAAAGTGTGTCTGTCTGTCTGTCTGTCTGTCTGTCTGTTACCTCTTCACGCTTAAACCGCTGAACCGATTTAGATGAAATTTGGTATATAGATAGTTTCAGTCCCGGGGAAGGACATAGGATACTTTTCATCCCGAATAAATTAAGTGTTCCCGTGGGATGAGCGGGTAACACCGCGGGGCACAGCTAGTAGGTAGACGAGAAAGGTAATTTTGGTTGTTACGGGATTTGAATGCACCACACAATAACATGAGTAGGTAGGTGTTGTAGGTAATTAATTATACATATATTTAGGTTTTGAAATCTTAATCAAATAAAGACGTATATTCTTAAGTCTGCCTATTTTTTGCTAATGCATCTTAGGATCATTTAATTACAATATGGTTTACGTAACGGTTACGGCAGCTAGTAAAACTCTATTGTTGTAATACACTCAACACGCGAGCCAAGTTATGAAATCAATTATTATACCAAAAATTTGCTCAGTATTATTTTTTGAATATTAATAAAAATACGTGACATTTTTTTTATTAATTATTCTATAAGCTTCATCAAATACATCATTATATAATGTATCTTCAAACGATTATTCAATAAGTACTTCAAAAGAAACAAGTAATGATTCGCGATTCTCATAAAAATAAATGGTCGTAGGCATGGCGTACCTACATTTAAATTACAAACATGTTTGTGTGATCTTAGATATATCACCAAAAATAAACAGTCTATTTGAGACGATATTTTGGGAAAAACCAGCAAGGAATACATATTATTTTGCATTCTCTAAAGCATACGGCTGATGACGTCACTGTCATTTGAATTGCTTATTTAGTGTCGCGTCTGGATATCCACCTACATACAGATAACAAGCGCAGACTGGCGCTATGGTAAACCGACTGCGAAAATAGGACAGCCATTAAGTCAACCCAGAAGATTTCAGCACCTCATTTAAAGTTGGCTAATTAAAATAAGTTTGTCTGAGTTTAGATATTTCGCCAAAAATAATCCGTCTATAAGAGATAGTAATTTGGGATAAATCCAGTCAGGAATATTTTGCATTCTAATAAGGCCCCTTGGCAAATGGCGATGTTAGCTGATGACATCCCTGATATTTGAATTGGCTATTTAGTGTCGCATCTGGACATCCACCTACATACTGATAACAAGAGTATAGGCAGGCGCGATTGTAAACCGACTGCGAAAATAGGACAGCCAGTAAGCCAAGAATAGTGCAGCTCCTAATTTAAAGTAGGCTAATCTAAATAGGATAGTTGCTTATCATGAATGTTTAAGATAAAACCGTGACTGAACAAAAAATATTTAGTATTTTTCTTTAACTATCATTAACTGTTTCAACTTTAAATGCGCAACGCAACGTTAAATGTATAATATGTTACCCACATAATTATTTATTGTGAGTTTTGTATCGGAATTAATAATTATACGACTGTAAAGATCTGTAAAGAGAGTTTGTGTACGGCATTATTAGATCGTTGCTGATATTACCTAATTATCATTAAGTCATTATTGATTATCCTTAGGTCATTGTCTGCATGCGTGGGAATCCCCTGTTGTTAACTAAATATGATAAAACCCTACAGCAAAGTAACGACAAGCAAATACGAATTATTAAGACATATGTAAACATAAAAATTTTGAGTAATGTCTCCTATGCTATTTGGACGATAACAATACGACTAATTACTTACACTAATGTGTTTACTAAAGGTACTATCAAAAGCACACTGAATCAACCATCTGTAAACTTTATTACAATAACCTTAGGTCTAAAAATAGTCGCTTAAGTTCGACAGTACTTTTACTGACCGACTCAGACAAACATTTACTCGTATTTTATAGGTACTTACATAGGTAACGACGTTCCAGACTAGCACGATAACGCAACTTATCACTAAACAACTGGTTCTACCATAAAACGTGGCAAAGAAACTGTGTTAAATAACTACATTTACAAAATACTTATCTTATATACTCTAGTATAAAAAAAATATCATACGTTTAATTCATCATCGTTAACGCCTGATTTGTTGCTTTCAAGCGATTTCAAAAAGGAGGTTCTAATTTTTTTTTGTTCGTTATGTTCGTTATCTCGATTGTTTTTTGATTTTGGAATCCACAAGTTGGTCCCATAAATTTTTAGTGAAGACGAATCAATGAGGATTCATCCGCTAATCTGTCCTGCTAAGTTAAAAGGTGACCTTTTTGTATGGAGCTCCATAGCAAAAGGTCGCCTTTTACCTTAGCAGGGCAGTATTATTATAGGCACATCTATGACGATTTTTTTTTATATAGTGACTCTTTCAGTTGTTCTCGGAAACACATTATCTTCTCGTTGAAGTTCGTTATTGTTTGTGAAAAAGTGAGTATATGTAAAATTATGTATATTTATCTCGAGCATATAATTAACGCGTTTACTGTGCGATAGATAAATGATAAAGTACTTGTCACTTTCTGATATAAAAGTACAAGAGGCGGTTCTTTCCCATTGACTTATAGCGCTATATATCATCCATTATAGGCTAAAAGATTGTCTTGGAGCGTTACGAGTAGGTACTTAATAATAAGTAGATATTTATTTCAAACAGAACTGAAATATTCATGGCCATAGTCAAAACGTGCTAAAAATAAATACCAACGCAAAAATCCATTGACGCCGCGCGCCGCTGAGATAACGACACCAATATCAATGTGCGCAGTTATGCACACATGTTATGAAACACATGTTAAATTATATATATTTTATCAGGCGAATAACATGTACATAAAATATAAACAAAGAGAAATACGTCACACGCAATTTTAAAGATATTTGCTTTTATCATCATACCTACCAATAAACATTAAAAAATAATAGTTCTCAATATTTGTATAGAATCTTTTTATCGATTCATATTTTTATGTGGAAATACCACATTTTTATTTTTATAAATAATGACACAAAGGTAAATTAAGAAAGAAAAATTGAATGCGATCTACTACAATCTAAGCAGGATTTGAACCTGCGACCTCTGCGTTACCGGCGCATTGCTCTTCCAACTGAGCTATCAGACCGCTACGTCTATCACACCAAATCTTTCATCCCATAATTCGTTACGCTACTGGAGCGCCCTCTGTGTCATATATGTTTGAAATGCTTATGCGCATTATAGCCATACCCTAGGATGTGCGCTTTACACGCACGATCCCCAATCCCCATTGCTTTACAGCAAGTGTGAAGACTGCTAGAGAGATGGCGCTGTGCTAAATATTTGTATAGAATCTTTTTATCGATTCATATTTTTATGTGGAAATACCACATTTTTATTTTTATAAATAATGACACAAAGGTAAATTAAGAAAGAAAAATTGAATGCGATCTACTACAATCTAAGCAGGATTTGAACCTGCGACCTCTGCGTTACCGGCGCATTGCTCTTCCAACTGAGCTATCAGACCGCTACGTCTATCACACCAAATCTTTCATCCCATAATTCGTTACGCTACTGGAGCGCCCTCTGTGTCATATATGTTTGAAATGCTTATGCGCATTATAGCCATACCCTAGGATGTGCGCTTTACACGCACGATCCCCAATCCCCATTGCTTTACAGCAAGTGTGAAGACTGCTAGAGAGATGGCGCTGTGCTAAATATTTGTATAGAATCTTTTTATCGATTCATATTTTTATGTGGAAATACCACATTTTTATTTTTATAAATAATGACACAAAGGTAAATTAAGAAAGAAAAATTGAATGCGATCTACTACAATCTAAGCAGGATTTGAACCTGCGACCTCTGCGTTACCGGCGCATTGCTCTTCCAACTGAGCTATCAGACCGCTACGTCTATCACACCAAATCTTTCATCCCATAATTCGTTACGCTACTGGAGCGCCCTCTGTGTCATATATGTTTGAAATGCTTATGCGCATTATAGCCATACCCTAGGATGTGCGCTTTACACGCACGATCCCCAATCCCCATTGCTTTACAGCAAGTGTGAAGACTGCTAGAGAGATGGCGCTGTGCTAAATATTTGTATAGAATCTTTTTATCGATTCATATTTTTATGTGGAAATACCACATTTTTATTTTTATAAATCCACATAAAAATATGAATCGATAAAAAGATTCTATACAAATATTTAGCACAGCGCCATCTCTCTAGCAGTCTTCACACTTGCTGTAAAGCAATGGGGATTGGGGATCGTGCGTGTAAAGCGCACATCCTAGGGTATGGCTATAATGCGCATAAGCATTTCAAACATATATGACACAGAGGGCGCTCCAGTAGCGTAACGAATTATGGGATGAAAGATTTGGTGTGATAGACGTAGCGGTCTGATAGCTCAGTTGGAAGAGCAATGCGCCGGTAACGCAGAGGTCGCAGGTTCAAATCCTGCTTAGATTGTAGTAGATCGCATTCAATTTTTCTTTCTTAATTTACCTTTGTGTCATTATTTATAAAAATAAAAATGTGGTATTTCCACATAAAAATATGAATCGATAAAAAGATTCTATACAAATATTTAGCACAGCGCCATCTCTCTAGCAGTCTTCACACTTGCTGTAAAGCAATGGGGATTGGGGATCGTGCGTGTAAAGCGCACATCCTAGGGTATGGCTATAATGCGCATAAGCATTTCAAACATATATGACACAGAGGGCGCTCCAGTAGCGTAACGAATTATGGGATGAAAGATTTGGTGTGGTAGACGTAGCGGTCTGATAGCTCAGTTGGAAGAGCAATGCGCCGGTAACGCAGAGGTCGCAGGTTCAAATCCTGCTTAGATTGTAGTAGATCGCATTCAATTTTTCTTTCTTAATTTACCTTTGTGTCATTATTTATAAAAATAATAGTTCTCAATTTTCAGAACTTTTTCTTTGATCTAGTTTATTTACTGCGGAATCAAATCAGCGGTTCTAGAAAGTACAGTTTGATTAGCCATCTCCCTCATATGGTCACCTACCCCAACCTTATCGTAAAAGGGAAAATTGCAATGTTTAGTTTACTATCAATTAACATTCTAGATGCGCACTTGCTATTGTACACATACTTGGAAAACCCAGTTGTAGCTTTCCTATTTTGAGACCGCATCTTTACAAAGCGATTAGAGTATTTATTTCCCTTTAATAAAAAAAGTTACGAAATTAACAATGGAAAATTACTAATATAGGCCTAAACAATAGAGAAAATCTAAACTCTGATATTTTCCTGATTTCTATTGCAGATTCAGCTTAGTGTTTAATCCAATGCGTGGCTTTCATTGAAACTGATTCTTTGTAACTAAATAAAACATTTTAGGGACGAATTAAACAAGCTACGCATTGTTTTGTATGTTGATCATGAGAAAACATGAATTGGGGACATAATATTTCGAGCGCATTATATAATTTTTGCCGGATGAATGTCCAGCGTTTTTATTGTGTTTTCCCATCATTAGGTACGAGTATCTGTGTAAAAATTGTTGATGATGGTTAATAGTAGGTACATTACTGCTGAGGTCGGCAAAAGTCAGTTCGTGGATGTGAGTATGATTTTGATTCAATTAACACGTTCGCTGCGGGACCGAAACTGTAGTTTTTTCGTATGGTGCGTTAAAAGGCCGATTGGCCTGTTACTTAAACTATCCAGCAGTGCGTTGTAGGGCTCATAGGCCTGGTAAGGTATTGACGGATATTAAAGACTGTAACTATGCGAAAACTTAAAATGTTAGATAACTACCTATCAATATCAGTAGTAGACGAGTTGGTTATCTTAGTGTTTGCCTCGCCCCGGGTTCCTGCTATTTACTTAAGAGGAATAAATATGTAAAGGTGTAAGGTCTTACAACCCGAAACCGCACTGAATGACAGGAAAAAATAGAGAGTTATTAGTGATGAGCAACAACTTATCGACATATTATTTATAATATCGTTTGATAAAAAATAGATATGGGCCTTATAGAAATATAACAAGCATTAATCGTTTCTTACATTCCACACAGAAAGGTTATTTTTTACATTTTTATTTGTTTCTCGGCTGGTGAGTGCCCCACGCAGCTTTAACATCGCTTACATCATTTATTTGGTCGAGACATATTAACGGCTTTAAGCCACATCGAAACGTACACAGACACTAGGAGATATTGAATTATGTACTATCGTAATATACGTCCAATCGCGATAATTACGTCACAGTCACAACACTAATCGGAAGTAAACAATGCAATCACCTGCAACCAGTGCGGGAGGGGGCGGAATGACCTTGTAATCTATGTCAGGCCTTTCGACCCGATATCCGCAAGGAATCGAAAAAAATATCATCCAGTGCGTTATCGGGCCGAAAAGCCTTAGCACAATGTTAATGCTTTATTATGCTGCCCTTAAAGTCCTAAATTCAAACCTATACTTGTCTCTTTTGTACATGCAGAAATACTCATATTACAGCCGCCGCAACAGAGGAAATTCACCGTTTCTCACCTCCGCACAGAGTGAGAGCACATGCATCGGGTCTTTCGACCTTATATCGCAGCGAACGTGTTAATACGAATCCATGAATGGACTTTTCCGTCAAGGCCTGTATAGTCCTTTATTCCAAATACGCGTGGATGTAATCACGAATCTACATTTTGAATATCTGTGTCATTAATATGGAGTGTAAAAGGGAAGGAGCAGCATCTTTCATAAGAGAATATATGAAAAAGTGTATCCAGTGGTATGCAGTAAATCAAAGTTCCACTGCCGTCCGCAATAGTGCTACAGTAGCAAAAAAGTGTCGAATAGAAAATAGTGACCAGAGTATTTTTTTTTAGTTCCTTTTAGTATATACAGAAACAACGCATAATTCAGTTTCATCAGAAATGTTTAAACAAACCGTTGCTATGTAACGGACACCTTTCAGCGCACACTTTTGGATATAATATATGAAGATTCCGCTCCTCCATTTTACACTCCATAGTCATTATTAGTGCGTGCGTCTAAACTTTTGTGTGAACTGACGGGTATCACCACAATCTTCACACACAGAGCACTCAAACGCAGAGACACTCACAATCGTATGAAATTTCAGATACCGTCACTTCTAGAGCCAGAAGTTAACAGCTCGTACGAGTAAGCAACTATGTTTCTAATAATACGGCAAGGCCGTCTTAGACCGGACATACAGTCTGAATTCCCGTCCGGTTTCCGAACGGAATGATGTCGGAAAGTGTCTCTGTCTCGGTCTGTCATATGGCGATGTCTCGCTTGCTGACGTCATTTCATTCGGAAACCGGATCGCAATTCAGACTGTGTGGCCGGTCGGTGCATGCCGCGGCACTCCATAATAATTAGGGGCCCAACTTGAAAGTAAAAAGACTCGTTATATTTTTTCGGGTGCCGCATTAGGTTGGGGGCCTTTGTGAGATTGGGTGGCCTGGGCACGGGCCCCGTGTGTCCATATGGAATAGACGGAACTACAGATACGAGTACAAGAAATGTAATAAACCCTGAAATCCTAAACGAAGGAAGGTAATGTATGTATGTATGTATGTATGTAAACACTTTATTGTACATAAAAATTGGGCAAGTGCGAGCCCGACTCGCGCATGAAGGGTTCCGTACCTATACATATATATACTTAATCTATAAGAAGTTTGTTGTATGGGAGCCCCCCTTAAATATTTATTTTATTTTATTTTTAGTATTTGTTGTTGTAGCGGCTATAGAAATACATCATCTGTGAAAATTTCAACTGTCTAGCTATCACCGTTGTTGAGATACAGCCTGGTGACAGACGGACGGACGGACGGACGGACGGACGGACGGACGGACAGCGAAGTCTCAGTAATAGGGTCCCGTTTTTACCCTTTGGGTACGGAACCCTAAAAACAAGAAAAACACATTACAAAAGAATAAGCATGTACAAAGGCGAACTTATCCCTTTAAGGGATCTCTTCCAGTTAACCTTTGAGCAAATGAGGGATAAACAAATGTAAATGGTAGACAAACCAAGCAACATGTACTCGTACAATACAAAGGAGTAACTATAAATATACAATAATACACATGAAAATGCAAAAGCCAACAGAGAGAGAGGTAGGTAATACATATTACATAATATCTATATAAATACATATACATAATATTCAACATAAATAAAATTATAATTATAACAAAAACAGCAACCTAATCATTCGTTCGACAGCCACAATTCCTTTAACTTCCCCTTGAGCGATGCTACGGACTGCGTCTGCCTTAGGGCGGGAGACAATTTATTCCATAATTTCACGGCGCGCACAGCAAAAGACATATCGTAAACGTGAGATTTATGCGGTGGGATAGATAAAGTCAGATTCGCACTTGACCGCAGGCGATGGCCACTACCATCCGCCATGTAAGAGAACTTCTCTGCAAGGTAAGGAGGAGAAGAAGGAATGAAAAGGACATTATACAAAAGACAAAGAACGTGCAAGTCTCTACGCTGACGGATCGGAAGCCATTTAAGTTGAGCGCGGTATTGAGACACATGATCAAACTTGCGGAGACCAAATATATACCTAATACAGACGTTTTGTAGGCGTTCTAGCTTGTCAAGCAGCTCCCCCCGGAGATCCAGGAAAGCAACGTCACCGTAGTCGAGAAGTGGGAGCAAAAGAGAGCGGGCAAGCATGATGCTAATGGCGTTTATAACTGACATATTAAGTAATTACTTACGAGCGTAAACCATAATTAAGGTGCTCCAGAAGAAGTAGGCATTTTCGACGTTTAACTAATTACCACGCATTATGACGTAACATAACTTTTATAACTTGATATATTATTATACGAGAGAAAGTGTTGCAAAGGGGAGGTCACAACCCTCAGCTATGAGGAAAACGACGCAAGGAGGAGGATATTATTATGTACAATCTTTACTGCCTTATACTGCCTATTCCCGAAGAGTAGAAATGACAATCCATGACCATAGGTTTTTTTTTGTAAATACCTAACCTAATAATGGTCGCTGGCATGTGAAACCCTTCAAGGGTTCTCATTCTATCATAATTTCGGCGGTTAACCTCTTACTACTGACTCGTGATCTATTAAATACATAATTTCAGCAGAACACAACATTATGCAGCATACGAGATATATAGTTTTCATTCATCTAGTTCATTAGTTGATAGTTTTTCAGAGGTAAATTATTGGAATAAAAGGTCCAATAATGCAACTAAACCTTGAAAACTTAAATCGATATACGTACTTACTAAATGCGTGACAAGCTCGATAATTTCCGACAGTAATTCTAATTATTATATAATATTAAGGTAATTTCCGGTAATTTTACAGCGAAAAAAGTTGGGTAATCACATAATTCAATTCGGTTAAAACTATTCATGTTTGTGCATCGATCCTTTAGTTGACAAATTACATTAGCGCAAAACGGTACCTACCATAGGAAAGATTCGTATGGATTTCGGCTATTAGCTAAAATGTGCGCTTATTGTATAAAATTAATGGTCTAGCTGATGGTATTTATCGTAATGTCGTGCCGTTTGAGAATGTTTACATAGTATATACAAAATATGTGTATTTAGAGTTCACCTTATCCATAGCCAATTAAAGTAATAAATGCTATTTGAGATTCACATTCAATTAAATCCTAACATGCACACGGTGATACGGCGGTGGGCGCCACAGGTGCTTACAGAGGATCCCTCTTGATTATGCTCGATAAAGGAGTATTCTTATCAGGTGGTCTGCGCCGTGTTCTCTGCGAGGAACGCGAATTATTACCAGATGGATTTTGCTGTATTATCTGTGAGGGAGGCGTATTGTTATCAGGTGGATGCCGCTGGATTCTCCACGTGAGAAAATTGTTATCACCAGGCGGGTCCCGCCGAATTCTCTGCGAGTTACTCATATTAATATTAGGTGGTGACAAAGGCCGAGCCGAGAGTACAACCGGCGAGCCTTGCGCTGGCGAATGATTCTGGCAACGCTCTGCATTTTGTATACAAACTGACGTAGGAGGGACAAGGATCAGCTCAGAAAGCGGTAGGTTTTTGTCTCCTGACAACTGTAATGCGGGAACGCTGTTTGCCTTCAGTGAGACTTGAATCCGAACGGAGGGTAGCTCTTCTTGACTGTGCAGTAGTGCTATCCCGGGCGTTGGGACCTCTCGTGGCATTGGCATGACGCGCCACAACTTGTTCCAAAAGTATTGGTCACTCCAATCAAGATATGTGTTATTGTAAAGATAGATTTGCAGTTCTGGAGGCAGATCTTCTGGTTTCTTTAATTCACATCGTACTACTATCACGCGTGCGGAACCGTTTTCCATTGCATGTGCGTGCGCTGCATGGAATTCTTCCAAACCCCACTTTGACTTAGCATAATTGTCAGACACAAGCAGCAATGTACGGCGTGCACTCATCACCGAATGAGTAATATGTTGTATTATCGTTTTCCCTGGGTCCCAGTCACGACAGTGCTCTATGGTAGAATGCCCTCGCTCTTCGAGTTTCTCAATCAACTTTTTAGCGAACACATAATCTTTGTACGAATACGAAATGAATACATCGTGCGTTTTCATTAGATCGTCTGTATCATCTTTGACGCCAAGCACCCATTCCAAGCACATGTTATGATCAAACATAAACTGTCTGATCTTTGGCAATCTGTAGCGTATAAATACTATTACTAACGTCAGTGTAAATAATGAGCTCAGCACTACTAGTAACGGTAGCAGAAGTTTATTTTCACACATCTCGATCCTCGTTTTACCCATCACGTAGTTGTCATCTTTACACTTAGTTTGTTCCCAATCTGTTATCTGCAAAAAATAAAATGATTGTTAAATGTACCTATTTAACATTCTTGCATGAAACCGCATATTAGAGATAACTCAAGGGATGGACATTATATGCCTGGAATTCAGGTCAGTTGGTCTGGACGTAAGTTGTATTACATAATATTTATTTGCAAACACAAACAATTACGAGGTCAACGTACCCATGCAAAATTGGTTGTGGGAGTGTAAATTGTAAAATGTGTAAAATGCAAAAAAAATATACTTATTTTGAAATTGGTGCAACGTCTGATATTCTTAGCTTAAATCACGCGTACACATTACGCAATGCTGTAGAGATTTTATGTATAATGTGTAATTTCGAAAGCAGTAGAATGTGCTCCCGGCCGAGGTTTTCCCCAGGGGCTAAAGCATGCGGTTCTTCAAGAGGGGAGTAAACAGGTTTTTAAAGGGTCGGTCGGCAACGCGCGTGTGATGCTCCTGGCATCGCAACTGCTTAACATCAGACGGGCCACATGCTTGTTTGCCACTGTCGTAGTTTAAAATAAGCCGTATGATTTAGATATCAAGTAACTAAAGTGAGGCACTCACTAGAATTTATCATTTAACGGTAACATATTTGACAGGGTAAGTTATCACAATCATGTTAATATTAATGTTAGTTATTTTTTGTTAGAAAAAAAGGTTTTTGTCAATACTTGATCGATTACTTAAAAAAATAGAAAGTGTGTGTTATCCATTGGTTAGTTGATTTGTCTTGCATTGTATTCGAATACGAAAACGGTACAACAAGCAAGCGGATTTAATGAACTGGTGAATAAAAACTAGTTACATTATACTAACGTTGGCAAGTTTGAGTCTCGAAATGGCGGGTTCATCCTCGCAGGAGCAGGCGAGCGGGTTACCAGCAAGCGACACGATGTAGTCAAACTTACGTTGCTGAAGCAAACGGTCTGCTGCTCCTCTTGAGATATGTGCAATGCTGTTATTCCGCACATCCAGTACCTGCGAGGAAACATAAAATTATAGACGCGAGTTGATAGTTCGCTTACTATCTGCCGATGTGTCTGAAGACTGATATATCCAAGTGATTGCATGATACTGGCTTAACTTCGAAAAGAGTGGCTTGTAAGTAATTAAGAAAACGAACAACCAACATATTAACAATAAACTAACAACATAAGCAGATGAAAGTAGTTTAAAGAAGATTGCCATCAGCACTCTGATTCAGTTAGATTTGGTGTGATCTAAATTGATTTTATTACTGACTCGTAGTGTTTCGGGGATATCCTTGTCACCGATGTGGGTGATGTTGTTGTTGGCTGCATGTAGCTCGACGAGGGTGACATTCGGTACGGCAGTCAAAGTGCCAGGTGCGACGTGTAGGGCGACCGGCCAGCTTGGTGCTGACGGTGGCCATTGCGGCTCCTGAGGCAGAGCACCGGCACACTGCACCACCGTCGCATTGTCATATGAACGCTTCCAGCAGTCACATCCTGGAAAATGGTATCAGTGGTGATTAAATATTTAAGTCGTATAATGTATCACATATTATCATGGGGAGGGACATTGTACCCTTTGCTATATTTGCCTTTGTTATTTATATATCTTATTGCTACAAGCGCCACACTGTACGAGTAATCTCGCTTAGTTGGATTTGCGTACAAGTGGACCTGTTAAAGCATAATATCCACCTTGTCAATCAATCCTTGAGTTACCGTCTCTTTGTAGTGTAGTAATTCAATCTATCTTATTAAAACTTGCGGTACACATAATTACTGTATTAAGTGGAGTGGTTTCACTTATGTGAAATTGTCAGGAACAGCCCGACAAGTTTCGAACTCGTTCGGAACTCATCATCTGGGACATAGGTACAGGGTCGCGCGGAAACTTTGTCATTCAAACGTTGTAATACAATAATTACTTCAAACATATTTATGATACCGTACATACCAGATGGGCATGGCGCTTTGTAATCGCATGTGATATCGTGAAGAGCGTAATCCTGAAGTAGTTGGGGCTTGTCGGTGGATGGTTTCGGGTAACATGGCACTTTATTCATCGCCAGTAAAGAACAGCTGTGCAGCGTCTTACTGAGCCAGTACGCATTATCGCATTCGCATGAGAGCCGTGTCAGAAATAGTACAACCCTTACACGCTGCAACAATTCAAAGTAAATTTTGTAAAATTATGATGTACCTTATCTTATATACCTGCGCTAAGATGAAGTAATCACACTAATATTATAAAAGCGAAAGTTTGTGAGTGTGTTTGTGTCTATGTTTGTTACTTCTTCACGCTCAAACGGCTGGACCAATTTTGATAAAGTTTGGTATGAAGGTAACTGACACCCTGGATTAACACATAGGCAACTAGGCACTTTTTATCCCGAAAAATGTAATGTTCCCGTGGGACGACCGGGTAATACCGTGCGGCGCAGCCAGTATCTTCCTCAAACGACGACAGAACCAATGAAAATCGTTAATTTAAAAGGTATATTTTGTTAGTATGACAAAAATTTGGTGGGTGAACATTTTGTTCTAGAAAATTGGTCCACTTAAATCTATTGTCGTTCGTTCAGTCTGATCGGGCTGGATCAGGATCTCGATATATCGAGTTAAGGTTCAACGCTAGACCAAATCTAAAGAACAATATTAAAAAAACAATAAGTATTTAATTTTTTTTTTTTTTTGTTAAATACAATATTTTGTACAATCGCCAAAATAGAACCTTGCCCCTTGGAGCAAAGCAGTGGATTTGCCCTGCGAGATTTTGAATCTTAAATTGTTTGTTAAAAGAAATAAGCTGATATTTACATACTTTATGATTTCCCTTGTTTGCGTATGAGCTGGCATTGAGGCATTGGTTGAAATCTTCTTTTGTGACCTTGATTGCTCGTAGTCGTAGGTTGTTGGTCAGACTTAAGACTATCGACGAGTTGACCTCTCGTCGCTTCATCATCAACTCCTTGTACTGTAATAATATAAAACATGGTTATTAGTAAACAAAAAAGTACAAGCCCTTATTTATCCAAAATGTAGACTGATTGTATCAAACAATGTTAACAGATGGACCGCTTGACTTAAGCATTGCGTTACGTTAAAAAGGAATATTCTCTTTTAAGAGGGATATTGTTTCGTTTCACATGAAATAATTCAACAATTTGATACTTGGTAAAGCGAAACCAAGTTCCAAATTCGTTTCCTTTTTCTTGGTGTTTCTTAGATCACTCGGCTAGTTGCACTAGTTACTTCATGTCGACATTGTCAAACTGTTACTTTAGGCTTCATCATCATATGTGAAAATTACCTATGACACTCTAGTGCCACTTCGTCGCCCCCGCTGTGACCCGCCCAAGGTAAACCTGACGAAAAGTCTCAGTGAAGGTTATCACTGATAACTTGTCACACATCTAACCGCCTCGCTCGCTGGGGCTAGCATATCTTGGCGCGACTTCCCTTGTCGCGCGACTCCGTGTCACCTGCCTTGCTCGTACGGTATTAAAAGAAAAGTGACAGGAAGTACTTGTCACGCGACAAAGAGTCGCGTTTCAAAGTTATGCTAGACGTGGCTGGTACCGGATCAGCACCGCTTCAACTCGAGTTATTCAGTATTCTTATGTATGACCTTTCAAACTGCAATACACACCTATCAAATCTGTATCGGTATCAAATCGCCTTGACACACGCTAACTGCGCGTGGACAACATGCTGTCACCGCGTTTACGGCGAGTGAACGTTACGCTTGGAACTTGCTGCCGCCCATGGGACCACGGGTGGATCCCGCGGTTTAAAAACAATCTCAAGAAGTGCACGTCTTGCTCGTTGCAAGCGCAGTCATGTCAGAGGTGCTGAACTACTGATGCGGTGTGGTTATGTGCTTGCGTTTGGTTGACACCGGGTAAACGGCAAGCTAATAAGCGGGCTGGTCCGGTGCCGAGTGGTTGGGTGAGGGATAACCTTTAAGCGAACTAAAGAGCATCAATACTGACACTTAGGGTGCTGATGTCGTTATTGTTCAGACGTATGTACATGAGGGCGTCGTTTTGGATCCAGTCATCACAGATGCGTTTTGCTCCTGTTTTGATCAATTCCAACTGGCGAAGTGACGTGGGCAACTTCGAGCTCTCTGCCAAAATACAATGTACACTATTAATATGACATCTCAAATTATGCTATATCAGAATCAGCAGTCGTTCGTTCGTCGGGTTGGTTTACGATCAAATCGAGGCCGCATTGAATACCTCTTGCACACCGCACGGACTGGACGTACTTACACATAAAATAAACTAATGGTGTCTGGCTGTAGAGTGTAATGGCAGCCACAACAAATTTACTGGGCACTTTCTGTTAACCTAGTAGAACTATGAAATTTGGCAAGTAATATCGTCTCATACTACAAATATAGGAAATAATCTGAAAATAATACATTTCTAATTAAATTAGAAAAAAATGTTTTCAAAAATTATATGAGGACCCTACCAGTTAAGATGGGATGGGATAAGTAAAAAACTGGACGGAACGCTTAATGAGCGAGTCAGACTCGAACTTTTTTGATATATTTTGTTAGTAATAATTGTTTTTCGCATCTTTTTGCCGTTCTTTACGCTGCGCTGACGAACGTCACAGTACGTTCAATATTTTATTTTACATTGAAAATATTCAAATTTTTATTTACTGTTAATCATTTTAGAATTGGCATTAAATGGGCTTTCGGACAGTATTTTTTATAAACCAAGTTTGATACAAAAATATGAATTATGAGGGTTTGTTTGCATTTCGTAACTACTAAAAGTTTATTATTTTAAATATTGCGTTATATTTTGCTATGGAACCTTACAAAACTGGCATGGGGAATGAATAAGGCATTGTCTAGTTACTCGATAACGATACTCAAAATTGTATACCTCTCCATACAAGCATGCCCAATAGAAAACGGACTATTGTACAATAAAGTTTAAATGGAACTTACGGATGCCTTGAATAGTTCCATCACCACCACACAGCGAGCCCAGAGGGTTTCTATTGACCTTCAACACCTCCAACTGTTCCATAAGAGGCTTCACAACACGCTGAAGTGTCTTGCCGTCCAGTTTATTGTCCGACAGATTCAGTTCAGCTAGTGATTTCAGTGGAGAAAAGACACCTCTGAAATTCATAAAATTAAATGATGATTTATGACACGTAGACTAAAACGGCCTGACTGTATTTATTATCAGGCCATTATTACAAAGATATTGTTACAAATGCTTTATATCAATAAGCTTCTCTTATTCAGTTATAACACTTACTCGGGCAAGGAAGTCAAACTGTTCATACACAGCGAAAGTGTATTAAGATTGGCTCCCTCGAAGAAGTCCTGTGGTATTTCTTTTAGTCCACAAGAATTCAGGTCAAGAAATTGCAGTTTTGAGTCTTTAAGCCACTGCGAGGATTCAGTTATTGATGCCAACGGCACGTTAATGAATGCAGTAGTCAAATTCGGCAAGGAGGCCAAAGGTGGTAGTAATAGTGTCCTATTAGCCCATCCTGCATGGTTGGGATCTTCCTGCAAACGCAGATATCTCAGTGAACGCAATCGCCTTAACCAAAAACTTCCGTTGCGTAACTCACTCTCTGCGGTTGGTAGTCGCGTGTTCTTTAGTGTTAGATTCACAAGTGCCACGGGCAACCGCTCAATCGTATCTTTCTCTAGCACTATGTTTTCTTTTAGTTCCAGGTCTTCCAGGTGTTGCAATTTATTTAGGAAGTTGAATTTAGGACGTGTAGGCTTATATTTGTTCTCTGCGGTAATTAGAAGCTTTTTTATAGGCAGTCCATCCAGGTGGTGCTCTTCCAATTGCGGTTCCACTGGCAATTCAGTTAACATTAGGAAATTGTTCTTTCCAGGTGCAAAAGCTATATTAAGAACCTCTAGTGCTTTATGATATGAACCGTTGATTGGTACAGTGCAGCCTTTAAACTCTACTTTTGTTACTGAGATGCGAGGTGACATTGTCGGTAACGCTGGATCGTCCGCTGAAAGCCGATAATAATTGGTATTTTTATCCTCAGCGCCGTTGCACCATATACATATGTAATCTTTCTCCGCCACAACCGTCACAATAACATGATTTTTAACTGGAAAATGACAATAAGAAAAAAATCAAAATATATTCATGGTTATTAACAGAAATATTAGGTGGATCAGTTCCACATATGTTGCCTAAAAATTATGTACCATACAAATTACGCCCGGTGTAAAAAAAAAAAACAAGTTACCACGGTTCATGAGATACAGCCTGGTGACAGACGGGCAGACGGACAGATGGACAGACGGACAGACAGACATACAGACAGGCAGACGGTCAACGGAGTCTTAGTCCAGTTCTTTACCCATTATGGATACGGAGCCCTAAAAAGCACATCTTTAATTTTTTCTTCAGTCGGTTATATTTCGTAATAAAAAATTTCAAAAGAAACGAAAATTCGTATATTTTGGTAAAAATTACTAAAATGAATAAAAAGTACACAAAAAGTAAAAAAAAATGTGTTATCTCCTCTAACCCCTTCAAGCAGCTACCAAGCAATCAAGCATGGATGAATTAGGTGGTTAGGACAGGTAAATTTATTACATGCCAAAAAGTGTAAGTACATTTCTATTATCTGAGTGAGTCATTAGGGCAGTTAGAGAGAAAACAACTTGCAAAAAAAATCGACAATCTTTTGAGTGGGAGACTTTTTCAAGGTTCACTATCCTTATCTGTAATGTCTGAATATCTGACACGCACATGCTCAAATATTTATTTTTATGACACGTTAGAAAATGGTAAGCTCTTTTGTGTGGCCACCTTTACCATCAAAGCTGGCAGATGAACATACTTTCGTTATGCGAGATAATATTATAATATATGGGGCACCTAAACCATCAATATTTGTTCTACACATCAATATTTGTTCTACACATCAATATTTGTTTTTTTTTTACATTTTTGAAATATTGTACAAGCTCCCCACCGGTGAAAAGGGAAACATTATAATAACCTTTTATTCTTTCTATCATCTAGGTAATTTTCACAATTCTTTATGGTATTCAAGTAAATCTATATTTAGGATCATTGGCTCCTATACACACTATACTTTATTGGGACACTTTATTACTTTATTGGGACAGCGGCAGAGTTGTGAAAGGTGAACTCAGCGTAAATCATTAAAACCTGAGACAGTTACCAAAATATCACACTTTTTGAGGTCGCCGTGTTTTGTAATTTTTTTAGATGCCCATGTCCATTCTAATTATTAGTGCTGATTGTAGGCATT
The DNA here is from genome assembly GCA_932273695.1 of Apotomis betuletana. Taxonomy (NCBI): domain Eukaryota; kingdom Metazoa; phylum Arthropoda; class Insecta; order Lepidoptera; family Tortricidae; genus Apotomis; species Apotomis betuletana. The sequence continues at coordinate 15,857,776 of OW026300.1, forward strand.
TGTGGTTAGAAGTTTCTACTGTTATGAGCCCTTACGCCTTGGAACATTCATCATTTTCATGAATACTAACTCGATAGATGGCGTTAGCGCTCAGTACGCGGTGCGTTCAGCTACATAATAATCTTGATCCGTTTTATTAAATTGAGAGTGATATTTTTCTCGGGGTTACATTAACACTTGATATGTTATGTGCATATTGTAATAAGAAGAAAATATGTTTTAAGGAAGTATAACAAACCAGAAAACAAAAAGACTGTTCAATTCCATGACGAAATTACTTTGAATTTTTTTTTAATTAATGTCTCAGATACAAGTGTAGGTTTTTTTATTAGAACAAAGTTAATTATTATTTCTACATTTTCAATTCGTAGTGTATCTATTTCGTATACAAGGCTTTAAAATTACCATCAACTGTTTATCTTCCAAATTTCATACTATTAATATTATAGTAAGTATACTATCTCCAATCTGGCTCTTGCTCTCTCTCAGCTCTTCTTGATCTTAAATAACTGTATGCATTCAGCTATAGACTGCGTTTTACGCGGCACGCATGACCTTGTAAATTGTAATGTATTTCATCCCACATCTTGACCAACCGACGTTTGATTGAAATCAAATGTGGCCGTAAGTAGGTACTTCCAATAGTATTCCCAATTTCCGAAGGTATAAATTATGTTAAATATTTTGATTACATTGCGATTGGCCTTCTGAGGTCGAAAAAATGTCTTGTGAGGACGAAAATGGACCCTTACATACAATTACCCAATACACACAATAGGACCTTAGTTATGGGCATCCTTATTTAATTTTCTAATATATCACATTTAAAATCAACCGGGGCAATTGTAGTCTTTGAATTTTGGTATGTGAATAAGTGATGCCATTTGAAAGTTCTTATCAAATTATTAGGAAATCTATGCTTATGCATTCGCTATATTTTAATTTTCTTATAATTTTGAGTTTTATCAATGAAGCAAATAAATGTTATAGCATATGTAGGGGTAGATATTATTATATACTTTTTAACTAGCTCGCAATTGACAACATTTCATATTTTTAAGACTACAATTTTATTACTTTTCTGAATTCTGCTTAGGAAGATGAAGGTATCTCTGTTTTTATATATTTTCTGATAACTATTTATTTTATTATTAATTTATAAAAACTTACTAATGTGGCAACACCAAAATAAAACCAAAATACTCAATGGAATGGTTTCTTTAGTCCAATTTCTTATAAAAAAAAAGTAAATTAGGTTGAGGTGTTGACATGACATTGGCAAAATTCAAAATTGTCGGTTTGGCTTGATTGATATTACTGATCTATTACTGATTCTGGAAGCAGTAACTATTCCATCATCAGCTCAGCATCGTGAGATGATGACTACCAGACGCAAATACCTGGATAACTTTATAAAATACATGAAAAACATTGCATGTGCTTATAACATTTGAGGGTTGCCCTCGATTTCTCTGGGATCCCATCATCAGATTCATTACATGGTGACAAGGAGACGACATCAGGAGTATCCGTTTTCAAATTATAAATAAAACCCTCCTCTTTTTTGAAGTCGGTAAATAATAGTGTTTTTTTTTTATTTTATTTTTTTCGAAGATGTTATAATTTTCGGAATTTGAATGCCAATAATGCTCCGGTACAGAATTTTTGCCCCTCCGGCAATTCAGAATTAGGATAAAAAAACCCGGCCAAGAGCATGTGGCGGGCCACGCTCAGTGTAGGGTTCCGTAGTTGCCAATCCTTCACAATAGACGGGCTTTCAGGTTTAAATTACGAGAAAGATTTCAAGCTCTATAAAAAAGGTCGTAAACGCCAAAGTAACTGTAATTATTTATTACCTTCTGGAACTTATCGATTATACGCGCCAGATTGAGCGGAATGTTTGAATTTGAATGCAGTATGTCACTTAACTAATATGTGTAAGGTTCGAAGCATAACGACACAACGCGGCACATACGTCGTTTTAAAGAAAATTATAAAATTTTGCGTTAACTCAAAAAACGCTCGACCGATTTTATTCAATATAGTTTTTATTGAAAGTACCATAATTTTTTGACCCGTGGTTGATAAGTTAGAGGGGGACGCTATTTTTTTTAATTTTCGGAGCGAATATTTACAAAACTGCTGACTTTATCAAAAAGTAATGCTGTGAGACCCCTATTATTTTTAAAAGACCTATTCAACGACACCCCACACACTAGTGTTGGATCGAAAAAAAATCACCCCCACTTTAGGTGTACGGGAGGTACCCGAAAAAAAGTTTTTTTTCAGTTTGAATTTTACCGTTTTGTCGGCGTGATACATACACATACTCATACCAAATTTCAGCTTTCTAGTACTAATTATCACGGAGCTAAGCCGCGGATAGACAGACAGACGGACAGACGGACATGGCGAAACTATAAGGGTTCCTATTTGACTACGGAACCCTAAAAAATAGGCATTACAAACTTTTTTAATGTCACTTGAAGTTGTATGAAGGCCTTCTATTATGCCATTTGCTCGAGCAACCCTCATCTATCTCTAACGGTTTTCGAGAGACAGGAGAAACCAAAAAAATCCCATACAATTTTATCAATTCTGAAAATAAAAATATTTTATTGAAATTCGGAATCAAGGATAGATAAATTTCACCTCGCTACAACCATTTTGAAATTTTGTTGTTCGCTAAAGACGACTTGTTAGATTGCTCCAAGACCTGAATCGATCACGACACCATGGACCTCATATTATAAAATATCGATCTGATAATCAACTATTGACGACCTCATGGGATCTTTGGGCCACATTCAGGTCAGAAGTAATAAGAAAACCACGATCAGTATTCATCTAAAACTTAAGAACGATGGGTTACGATAAACTTGGTATCTAGGGGAAACCGGGACATTACAGGCACCCGGGGCAATATGAACATTCTATCTCCTCCCCCTACCAACCCAAGAACGCCGAAGGTTAGAGCTTAGACGGGCGTCAGATGGCCCCGCGACCGCGCGGTGACTGGTGATGTTGACATTCGTGCGCGTCTCCCGAAGCCAGCGACAAATTTACGTAAGTACGAATTTTGATCAAATTTTTCTATATTTTGTGTTATCTGAATCAGATAGATATTTGTGTTATTCTTTAATCAACAATAATAGACCGGGAGATAGTGACAGAATTTTCTTGGTCATTTGTAACAGTATGGCGGTTCTTCAGGGGTCTTAGTACGCAATAACAAAAAGAAAAATGATGGTCATAGCGCTGGTACCGGCGGCCCGATCGCGTGGGCGTTAGTCGAACTCGTCGGATAAATTACGAGTGTCAAACGATTTGTATCACAAAAATTTTAATATTTTCCGATAGCCCATAAAAAACATGTAGGCGGTAGTGTCATGCCATACTTCTCCGGTGTGACTTACAGCCCGCCATACCGACGCGAATGCGTTAATAAAAAATAAAAAAATTCAACCATTTGTACCAGGCTAATTTTTGCACAGTTAATTATCGTCGTGCAGCCATTTACGAAAATCACCATGCCATACTTTTCCGATGGTTCTAAATGGCCGCCATACCACCGAAAATCAGCAAAAATTTTTTTTTCGCCAAACGATTTGTACCACCCTAAATTTTTTTTTCAACAGCTCCTGAATGATGATAAATAGAAGTGTGATAATGCCATACCTGTGGGAGGTGGCGAATGTGTATAATATTTTTTTTTTAATTGTAAGATTTTATTCGTATTTTGAACGATTTGTAACAGTATGGCACTAATTTTTCCTGTAAGTTTGAGGTTCAACGAATATAAATACAAAATTTCAAAGATCTAGGTGGCGGCAATCTTGAATTATAGTCAGATGTTTATATCGTATAATATTGAACGGCTACCATCGCTCGAACGATTTCTCGAGAGATCTCGGCTCATCGTGTTGTGAGACACAATGTCTGGCAACGCAGGTATTACGGCAGCTGCTTGTCAGACGACCCACAACTACATAGCAATAATTGGAGTTCTATGTATTAGAATAAGTCGACCGTTATAGTGTGCCCATGTTGCATGCAAGATGAAGAGGAAAAAGATGAAGAAGAGAAAGATGAAGGCGGCGAAGGTAAATATTTAAGAAATTAATTTTATGTTAACGATTTGCGATTGTGTATTGCGCTTGTGTGAAAAAATTAAATCATTTGTAGATACTGATGCAGTAAGCAGCGACGAGGACGACGAAAACGAGTTGGAGCATGCCGGGGATTTCGGCTTAGATGACCTCGAAAGTCTGTAAATCTTTCGGAATAAACTGCATTAATATTGATATTGCATATAATTTTTTTTCACATGTACGGTGTAATTTTCCCAAACCATACTTTATTTTCAAGTTTCGAAAATTTGAAATGCCATACTGTAACAATTTGGTCCAATTTTTTTATTAATTTATATCTTGCTCGAGTGTGACAATCTTTCGCCCCATGGTTACAGTATGGGATAATTATTTTTAGGTAGAATTTCATCCAAACGAACCAAATACAATGATGCCATACTGTAACAAATGATTTTATGTCTTGTACCTTGAAAACCCGTTGTAAAATCAAGTTTTTCAAGTAAGTTGCCCCTTTTTCCCTCTATTAGAAGTATGGCAAATATAATAATGGTCCCATTGCATCATATAATTTCCAAAAATCCAAATGCCATACTGGTACAAACCGTCAATTTTTTTTTTTTTTTTGGTTTACGTCTTGGCTCAAGTCTCACAGTCGTCCGCCCCATGGTTACAATCCGGAATAATTTTTTGTAGTTAGAATTGTATCCAAACAAAGAGAATATAATGATCCCATGCTGTAAAAAAATATTTTACGTATTGTACAGTCGTATTTTTGAAACGTGTCGAATAAATAAGTTTTTCAAGTATGGCAGCACTTTTTCCCCCTACTAGAAGTATGGCAAATATAATAACGGTCACATTTTATCAAATACTTTCCAAAAATCCAAATGCAATACTGTTACAAATCGTTTGGCGAAAAAAAAAAAATTTGCTGATTTTCGGCGGTATGGCGGCCATTTAGAACCGTCGGAAAAGTATGGCATGGTGATTTTCGTAAATGGCTGCACGGCGATAATTAACTGTGCAAAAATTAGCCTGGTACAAATGGTTGAATTTTTTTATTTTTTATTAACGCATTCGCGTCGGTATGGCGGGCTGTAAGTCACACCGGAGAAGTATGGCATGACACTACCGCCTACATGTTTTTTATGGGCTATCGGAAAATACTAAATTTTTTGTGGTACAAATCGTTTGACACTCGTAATTTATCCGACGAGTTCAACTAACGCCCACGCGATTGGGCCGCCGGTACCAGCGCTATGACCATCATTTTTCTTTTTGTCATTGCGTACTAAGACCCCTGAAGAACCGCCATACTGTTACAAATGACCAAGAAAATTCTGTCACTATCTCCCGGTCTATAACGTTTTAATACTTAAATATCTTTAGTTTGTATATGACTCAAAGTAATTTAAATTTAAATAAAGGTTTATAGATTTAAGGGTTAGTTAGTAAAAATTATGATGTTGGGGCATTATGGGCGGGGTAATATGGGCAGGGCCCATGCTGCCCCGCTAAAATTAATAAGTGCAATATGGGCAGTGATGGGGCCTCTGATTTGGGATAAGTTTTAAGATAATTATAATAATCTGATGATATTTTTCTTGCAGCAGCAAACATGGTTAGATTATAAAAGGAATGCTAATCGCGGTGGTTGGGACAGTCAAAAGATGGAGTTACTGGAGTTATAAGTTCACCGTATAAAATGGAACTGGAAAAATCAAAGCCCCAAAGAAAAATGATGAAGATGTAGAGTGCCTAAATTGTGGATATTGGTACTGTCAATCCAAAGAGGGTTGGGTATCTTGTCGCGCGTGTAAAAGCGTGATACGTGAGCGTAGGCTCATTGATCATGTGCAGACGAAGACAACGATGATGAATCCTTATAATCTGTTCCTTTTGTGCTATATTTCAGCTTATATACTTTTTTGTTTCTTGCCCATAGTGCACCGACTCATAATGCCCCAGGTATGACCATTTTGCCCCGAGCACGGGGCAAAATGAGCAATTTGCATTTTTTGGTTTAATGTTAATGGACCACAGAAATGGTAGACTGCGCTAATTATTTTGTGTTATAATTAACGACTGTTAGTTAGTGTAATAAATTACTACTTAAGGAATTATGTATTTTACTCCATTCCCATTTTATCACGACATATCCTTAAGGGGCCCATATTGCCCCGGGTTCCCCTATTATTAAATAAAGTATCTAGATGTTTCAATCGCACTATGCTATGCAGCACATTCTTGCTTGGGACGGACGGAACAAACTGACGTAGGTCCGACCTCTGAGAGCGCTGCGGCCCGACTGAATTTCTCGTTTTTTTTTTTGGTATCCATGGTTGCTTGCGGGTCCGAAGGACCCTTTGTACTGCTGGTGCCAGACGTGCTACTCCGCTTGGAGAAGCACCGGAACTGAATTTCTCGGTTTTTTTTTTTTTTTTTATCTCTTTGCTTGCGGGCCCCGAGGGACCCTTTGCACTGCTTGTGTCTGCGCCCTTTTGGGCGAGCCGCCGAAAGAATTTCTCGGCCCGGCGCTGCGTAATTTATAGGAATTATAGTCAATGTTTAGAAATACATATATACCTTGGGTAATATAAGCCCTATGGTGATGGTTTTTTATTTATGGGTCGAAATAGAGTTAAATTATGCAATTATATAGTTTTTAAGCCAAAATATTATTACCCTTTGCGAGAAAGTAAATAAATGTAACCCTGTTTTTATGTCAAAATTAGCGAACATTCAGAGGGTAATATCTCGATTTTGGAAAATGAATTTTGAATTTTCAGCACGTTACTACCTAGATAAAGATATGAAGAATAGAAATATGATAGTTCTTGGCCCAAATAATTCTTAGATACTGCAAAATCACGATTTAAAAAGACACATCAAGCTGCGAAATACGAAAAGGTCTGTCTAGAAAACTTATTATTTTTTATTTTTGGCTTGAAATCGCAATTTCTTCACTCTTACTTCCTAGCTTATGAAGTAATCTATCTGATGCGTCAATATTTCTTACATAAATACAAATATTTTTGCCATAATCTTGAATCAAAAATGGAACATTTTGCGAAATACGCTCGGTAGAAGGCATAAGGGCTCTTATGTTTATGTTCTTTCTTAGTAAATGGATGGATAGAGATACGCTGATTTTTGCTATTTGAACTATGAGCATTACAGGAGCGTTACGGTGTGAGTAGTATTTAATCTCAAACATAAATATGTATACCTACATATTAAATGTAACCCATAGCTGTAGGACAGTGTGATTGTTATTTAAACACACATTTGACAGTTCTCTGTTGATGTTTGTAGTGATGTAGCAAAGACATATTATTGCTTGCCAAATCTAACGATTATGAATGGTTGATCGAATCGATTTTATCGACGAAATTTTTTCGAACCTGCAAATATATATATTTTTTTTGTGTACCTAAATCAATATTTTTTAGAGCTACGAGCCGTCGAACTCACTTGATCGTTTTATGTAAAATATTAAATTGTTTTATTATTATTTCTTCAGGTTATTAATTCAGACAGAAATAGCACATGGATCGAAAGGCAAGATTTGGTCACAACACAGCTTTTAAAAAAAAAGGTGTAGTACATAACTGTTTAAGTAATGATTTATTATCGTTAAATACTTCAACACCGTGATAAGAAAAAATATAACATAAAAAGTATCAAATAGAAAGTGAAAAACGTTTATAGATACTTGAAAAACCAATATGTCATTGCTTATTTTTTTATGAAATTCAATAGGTCATGCAGATTTACGTTATATGGGTCCTGTGATGTGTCAAATGTGTGTAAAAAAATAACCAGACTATAATAAAGCGATGAAAACATGGCTGCTAAGCTATGCTATATCTTAAGAAGTAAGTCCCGTGAAGTGGTCAAAGAATTTTGCACCTTATATTTACTGCAATAATTGTACATTGCTCTTGACCCTTCGACCGGACTTACGGCCGATACCTAGCGTTATCGGTGCTCTAACTTATGTTAGACTTATGTTACTTATGTTAAGTCTTATGACTTATATTTTAATAGCCAAATATTAATAATTTTATTTGAAAACAACGCCTACTTACACATAATATTGTCATCTAACTACCTAATATGATTCACAATAGATACGTATATGTCTTGAACACACTAGTAACATAACAAAGACAATCATCAAGACTTTTGCATGACTTGAAAACTATAGTATCAAAGCTGAGCCGTCATGAAAATGTTAAGATAATTTTATATAATCTATTTTTATAACCTTACAGACCTTTGAGTTGATTTCTTCCACTGACGTCAAAATTGTATTTATATCCGTCTATGCTTGCATTTTTACTGTAGCAACATGCTGTATTCGGTTTGCAAATTGGCTGTGTTAAGGCACTCCATGCTAGCGTTATCACCAGCAACACTTCCAACACTTCTTTCATTTCAATGAGCACAGATCACATATGGAAAGTTAATTCGTTGACGATAATTACGAACGTTTTATAAGTTCACCAACCACATAATTCACAATCATGTCTTCAACCCGCATCCACTAGAATTATAAGTTAGTTTCCTTGTTGAGAATTTATTTACGGTTTTCCTGTAGAGCGCAAACCAGCCCGCAGCACGACCAATTGGCAACTAACTCAAGCCACAATCACACACAAACACAACATCGCAGAACAAATAACAACAGATAGTTCACTTTTTTGAAGATCGCAAACGCCGCGCTATGAATTATCCTACAACGTGTACGAGTATATTTGCAAAAAGTCGATGAGCGTTTTCTAGTTTATCGCGAACGAATAGACAAGCAGGCAAACAGATGCAACCGTGGACTTTTGACACACGGTTGTTGACACAATACTGATGGATAATTAATTAATGAAGTAATGGAAACTTCCGAAACTAAAAAATAATTGAAAACCTACAATGCACCCGTTATCTCTGACTGTTTCTCATTCTTCCACAGCCAAAATATGAGTTTTAAAGTTTAAAATAACACTTCCTTTTCTTAAACCAACAGGGATAGGTATACAAAAATATTGCGCCTATATTGAATCACCCAGGATGAACCAAACATTTTAACACCCTGATTATTTATAAAAATCATCACTCATGATAAACGTTATAGGCACACTATATCAATGCAAAAACAGTGGAAATGGCCTCTCAGGCCGGCTGAGAAACAAATATAAATACCACATAAATAATTCAGTACCTAGTTAGTACATATTTTTAGAATAAATAATTTTATTCTTTGGAATGATTTACTTCTCAAAAATATGTGGTCACCTTTTGAATTTAAATAATAAATAATCAATGTCAGTATTCTAGCAAAATACAAAATAATAATACAACTGAAACTGTATTTACTGCACTAAACAGGAAAGGTAATTAGGTACGTGACATAGACAATGTTATCCAATTTAATTAAAGCTTTTATGATATTAATATGCACCGTTTAAGTGTGGGTATGTGGTACGTATCAGTATTACCCATGTATGTGGGACGGCGTACGTTTATACTACAGTACACGTATTCCGATGCGAATGTGTGCCACGTCTGTATAAGGTGATAACGTCTTTGCTTGGCATGTAGTAAACATTAAGCATCGAACGAGAATTCGAATGAAGTTTCACTTAAACTTCTTCGAGCAGTTTTAGCGTTCTGAGGACACAAATATATTCCGATTTATAAAAATTACATCGTAGGTACTAGAGATGGTATTCGTTATCAATGTTCATACATTTCGAAGACGAAAAAGATCGTGAATCACCCTGATGATGAGATTTTTATTACAATTATGACTCAGGTAAGCCAATGGATTTTATAGTTGTAAAATAATAAAGATCATAACATAACCTCAAATTTGCTAATACAATTCATTACACTTCAACGTATCAAGTAAAGTTAAATATTTACTGATTATTTTAAGAGGCCTTACTCCTTTACACTTTATATATTTTTGATGTAACTACCTAGAACAGGGCTATTGGGTTTTTTTGGTATATATTTGAAACCTACAGTTTAAATTTTTCATTGATAATTTTAGTTTCAAAAACTACTCGAAATTGACAAAAACGCGCTTTCACGCGGAAAATCTGTTTTCTTCAATTTATTTTCGACTGGACTCAATGAAAATGAAAGCATGAAATAGCTATGTTACTACCTAGAACCTAGAACTCGGGGAAAAGTATTATGCACTTCAAAAAGTAGGTTGAAATTATGAATATATTCGTCGTAATATAAAAAAAATTGGGCAAGTGCGAGCCCGACTCGCGCATGAAGGGTTCCGTACCTATACATATATATAATTTATAACAAGTTTGTTGTATGGGAGCCCCCCTTAAATATTTATTTTATTTTATTTTTAGTTGTTGTTGTTATAGCGGCAATAGAAATACATCATCTGTGAAAATTTCAACTGTCTAGCTATCACCGTTGTTGAGATACAGCCTGGTGACAGACGGACGGACGGACGGACGGACGGACGGACGGATGGACGGACGGACGGACGGACGGACAGCGAAGTCTCAGTAATAGGGTCCCGTTTTTACCCTTTGGGTACGGAACCCTAAAAATAAATAAAAGGAATCCTCTTAATATATCCAAACGGACTTTCTATATTTCTACGCCTAGAACGAGAGTTCTTTAAACAAACGTTTTATGAAAGATGAAGCAACTTTTGGCTTTATCTCTGCGTGTCTCAAGAGATGTTAACGTTGTGACAGATGCCCCAACGGACGAAACGTAGCCCTTGGCTAACCAAAACTCGCCTAACTTCCAAGCTAGGTTTCTAGGCGTATTTATTCTAAGTTTCTTTTATACAAGATTCAGTAAGGAGGTGATCATCTAGGTTGTATTGTGTAACAGACCTTTAGAAGTCGAGAATGACCTTTAATTATTGCAGGTCACATCACACGTTCTCTTTATTAATGTTCTTTGATAGCCACCGTTGCATATTGCTTCTGTGCACTTCACACTTCGTCGGCTGACTTCAATATGGCCGCATCTCAGAATTTAGATTTTTTGATATTATTGTAGAATCGTGTTCAGGATCATTTAATTTCAAACTTTAATTAAAAAATATAAGGATTAGTGGCCAAAAACCTCTAACGAATTTGGGGCCATATGCGATTTTTTTAATATCGTCGCCACTTCCTACGATACAGCCGCTTTCCATGCCGCCCCTCGGCATGCACACAAGCTTTTGGTGTTGCGGCCGTATTACATAAAATTTCGTATACATTTTTGGAGTTGCGCCTATTGGTCCGTCGTACCAATGTACATCTAATTTCAGTATTCGAATAATACGAATAGGTACCAAGGCACTTCATTTTTATACATATGAATATTTTTGAAAGTAGAACAAAATAATCAAGGGGTTTGTAATGACTTATCTCGCCTCACCCACTCTCGTCAGCTATGAGGCTTTACATCCCGCGTAACTGTGGAGGTCGAGCCTATCAACAAGGGTCTCCGTAACTACGAGATGTGCAGTCTCTAGGAGTATTTCCTAAACAATGATTCTTCGTGATGGCGGAAGACAAGGAGCTACACGCGCGGACACGGGCCGCGTTCTCTTACCTACGAGTAAAGGGCCTGATGTGGATCTGTTCGCGTCGGCGAACGGTAAATATTTACATAGATTAGAATATTTTAGTGTGGGCGATAAAGCTCCAGTTATACCTACGGTATAACCATAATTATATTTATCCTTTTGCTACTGACGTGATATTTACCTAACCTAAAATGTGGAATTCTTAGAAGGCAAATAAATTCACTATGAAAGGATTCTTAGGAAATTAATTTTAAATTAATGAAGCGGAGAACGAGTTTGTCAAATAATAAAGCACTAAGTAGAGAAGGTTCTCCATTTTGATCTTAAGCAAAGCCGAATGAGTGTGTACCTAGACGAAGAAAAAAAATTAGGACTCCGTTTTAGGGTTCTGTAGTCAGCAAGGAACCCTTATAATTTCGGCATGTCCGTTCGTCCGTCTGTCCGCAGCTTAGCTCAGAGACTGTTCGTACTAGAAAGCTGCAATTTGGCACGGGTAGGTACATAATTATTAGTCACGCTGAAAGAAATAATTAGTGATAGAATAAATTATAGTTTTTTTTTTGTGTACTTCCCCTGCACGTTGAGTATGTGAAAAAATCGCAGTAGTAGTATATAATTATAATGTAATTAAAGGAAAATTATCATAGTTAAGTAGGTTCCATAAGTTTAAGAGTAATAGTCAACCAACATACAAAGTAAAAAATAACATAGAAAGTTACTCGTACGCCGTTGTAACATGGTGGTAGTAAGTATAAGTTTGTAAAAGAACGGAAGCCAAATAGCTTGCCTTCTGATTCTTTAATGCCAAGTGAGGAGAATAGGTTGCACCAAAAAGCTTTCTTCTTGTGATGAGAACACGTAACCCTACATCTGCCGTGCTATGATAAGAGGTCGTATCTTTATATGGTTTTCATAGTAATAAGATACTTACGGCTTTTTAGAGTAGCACGGCTGACATATTGCGTGGCCCAACACACACTTGGCCGGTTTTTTATTTACTCTAGCAAAAAAATGAAATCGTATAATCATACTGACATGGTGTCTAGCTGTTTTAATATAATGTGGTTATAATGACCTATAGGCATTCAGAAACTGGTTTTAAAAACCCGATAAACTACATAAATATGGGAAAATACGCTACGAGTATTCAGTATAAGTTGGTAATGGGTTGGAATCTTAGCTTACCGATTCTGATTAAAATTTCAATGTTTCGTCAAAAATAGTCCACTATCGTTTAATAAATAGGTAGAAAGCATATGATACCCGCAAATCTGTTGGCTGGGTCACAGGTCATTACTCCAAGTAATATACAATGGGCCAAATTGTACGTGGTAACTGGCGGCTGGGAATAACGATCGGAAATGAGCCCTGAGTGGTGTAGGGATCTCAGCACTGGAATACAAGAAACATACCGCTGAGAGGGCAGGCTAATCTAAAGCAAAAAATATTGAGAAAACACCCCTTCAGTTACGATGCATTTCCTGGACCAGAACATTATCTGCAAATCTGCAGCAAAATAAGTCATGCTGCCATTGCCTTATTCAGGCATAATGCGAAGCTGTGTAAGCCGGATATCCAAACATAACATACAATGCCGTTGCAACAATCATGATATAGGTTAAAGCTACTTTCGTGTTATATAAATATACAAATGTAACAAAAATAGCACAGTTTGGAGCTCAATATTTTCATGAATAATACGTTGATTTACATGTGCTTGCTGTCATGCATCCCGGTAAAAAATAATTCCGATTTCACGTAAAGACGACCTCCACAATATTAAACAAATATAATAATTATAATTATTATATCCGTATTATCAGTTATAAGCAAATATAGGTACATAATGTTCCTGGATCGGCCAGCGATACCAATACCGCTTGGTCGGCGTCACTCATAAAAAAAGAACGAATTAAGTAAGTTAGGTATGTTTCTGTTCAACTTCGTTATAATTATGCTATCAATAAATTGGACTATTTTCCTGTTTTGTTTTGCATTTAAAGATAAAAGTGGGTGGGCGCAAATGTGCAGAACAGAACATAACAATTAAAAACACTCATACTTCAGTCAGAATACCGATTTCACAGATTCGTAGATAATATTTTTGAACTACCATAATAATATGAAAAGAAGAGTCATATAGTTTTGATGACTCAGTAATGTAGGTAAACAGTAAATAGACTTATTTCTAGAATTTGCTTTATTTCATGCGGTATGTGTGACGTTGCGAAAAGGAAACTATTTTTTTGCGGCGGCGGCGGCGGCAACTAATGGCGGTTGTCAGTCAACTTGGTCCTTTACGAGGTTCAAAAACTCTTCTGCACTTGATTGACTCCAGTCTAGATATTCTGGATCTTTTGCAGCCACAGTTTCTTCCTGCGCTCTGTTGAGCGTGAAGAGTTGTTACTCTTTTTCCAGCCTTTTTACCCATGATTATTAATGGCAGAAATTTGTATCTGGAGTACCTAAGCACATAACCGAAATAGCCAACCTTTACCATTTTTTTTTCTGGATGTTGATTATTCTGGTTGTTGTTTATTATGTACCTACTGTATGTTTTATTTCCTTATGTGTGGCTTTGTTAGGAGAAAAAATATCGTTATTTATCTATTGTTAGGTTTGGAAGTACTAAATAACTTGTAGAGAGTTGATAGGTAGCATAGAATATTTTTTTCTATTGAGTGGCATTTATTTTTGATGTCGTAAAGAAAAAGCTTAATTTTCTCTTTGATGTCTTTTATTCCGTTCTTTTTCTCACTGGCTTTGCTAAAATAAAAAATAATGGATGCAATAGTTTTGAAAATGTATTAATGTCGCCTTTTTCAGAGCCGCGCAGTCTACCCCAAAAGATGCCACTCGGGATATGATGTCGGCAAAAAACAGGCACACGAGCCTCGATGAACATGCCCTGCACTGTCTGAGTAACCTCATCAGGATTCTGCAGGCGGCGTTATATTGAACCCCTTAGGGTGTTCATTGCGTTTCTGGTAAAGCTAGTCCAGAGCAGAGGCTCTGAGGGTTACCTTGACCTCTTCAGAGCATCGTCTAAACTTACGAGCTAGCATGTTGCACCTCACTGATAAAGTAATAAGACTCTTCTTTCAATCTCGATATCTTGGTCGTCTTCCAAATTCTCCGTAAGGATAGGTCCAAGATACTTTTAAACTGCTGCACCCTACGAACAGGTAATCTATTTAACAGGTAATTTATTTATTAGCTTGATTTCTGTACAATGTGTGATCGCAACCAAAATCCAACAGATTGACTACCTACATGGGAATAGTTGTGTTGATTAGTTTGCTCCAAAGTAGGTGGTACGTCATAGTTTACCAAGTCAAAAGCCTTACTGAGATCAAGAAGACATGCGTACACTGATGTTTCCCGGTTAATGTAGTACGAAGTAAAGTAAAGTTAATGTAATGTGAGTTAGTGTAATGTGAATTATATTAACTTTTCTTTGGCGCTTTCACACCTATCTGAACAAAATTTTGAGTACCTTCTAACAAGTTCTGACCCACACTTCATTATACAACAGCTCACAACCCGGCTTCACGAATCATTAGCACATGGCAAATCAGTCAAACGCATACCTAGTACACAACGGATAATTAAACCGTGGATCACACCAGGGATACTAAAATGTATTAGACAGAAATTATTAAGATTGGACAAAAATAAAAACGTCGTTCAGTCCGTCATCTTTATTCGCAGAGCACTTTCATAGACAAGAAACACAGGAATGTAGAAATGCATTCTAACTTCAAACTATACACTACAACAGGTGGCAGCACTGGCCACTCAAACTAAATTGTACTTGTCTTTTGATACAATCTCATCACAGCCCCTCAAGTTTATAACGAAAGAAGCTGAAGTTAAAACTTGCAAAACAACTTAACTTTTATATAAACAATTATAACTAAGTTTACATAACTTGATGTAACTTGATATGACTTGATACATTCAAAGTCAAAGAAAAAATTATGTGTCTACTATCTAGCCCTACGATCAAAGTCTTGGGATCAGTCTGCACCACTAGATAATAAACAACATAACAACAACATAATTATTATGTTTTACTACACATTAATTAACATAAGTTCAAATGTCATATGAGTACATTGAGTACTAGCTTAATACATTTAAATTGTTTTATTTTAATTACACAGAAATTACTATACTAAATTTAATTTACTCAAGAAATAATTATGTTTAATACAAGGTAAAGCTTTTGTAAAAATATCAGAAATATTTTCATTTGTTGGTACATAGAACAATGATATGAGTTTCTTATTTACTATATCTTTCACATAATGATATTTAATGTCAATATGTTTTGACGCTTTACTATTAATCTGGTTTTGGAACAATTTAATAGTACTCTGGTTATCAATAAATAAATAAGCAGGAATATTTGTTTCATTACTTGAGAAATCTGACAGAACACCCTTAATATGCATGAGTTCACTTACAGCATGTGCACCTGCCACAAATTCTGCCTCAGCTGTTGACAATGCTGTGCATGTCTGTTTCCTTGAGAACCAAGATATAACATTTTCACCTTGATATATGACGCAGCCACTGGTGCTCTTACGATCTGTCTTGTCTCCTGCCCAGTCTGCATCGGAGTAAGCTCGAAGTGTGATGGCCTCCTTTGACTTCTTATACAGCAGCCCCTTTTCTGCAGTCCCTTTAAGATAACGCAAAATTCGCTTACCTGCTTTCCATAAGTCTGCTGTCGGTCTGTCCAAAAATCTACTCAGATAGGAAACAGCATAAGTGATATCTGGTCGACTGTTTGTGGATATATATAAAAGTGAACCAACTAATTCTTTAAATGGTACATTAATTACCTCTGACTTGGTGTCTGCGCTGTAGTTGATTTCCATTGGAGTACTACTTTTCTTACAATCTTGCATATTGAATTTTTCTAGTAATCTGTTTATCATGTCTGTCTGTTTAATTTCCATTCTGTCCTTCTTTCTTGTAATTTCCAGTCCTAAATAATTCTTTACTTCTCCCAATTCCTTCACATTAAATTCTTTTTTCAGTTGGGTTATGATAAAATTTCCATCACCTAGTATTAAAATGTCATCTACATACAGTAATATCCAGGTTTTTCCTTTTCTGTACAAACAATAGTCATATTTTGATTGTATGTATCCTTGTCCTGTAATAAATTCATGAAATCGATTGTTCCAGCATTTGGGTGCTTCCTTCAGTCCATATAACGCCTTTTTTAGTTTCAATACTTTTCCTTCTTTTATTTTCAATCCTTGTGGACATTTTATATATACATCCTGGTCTAAAAATCCGTTTAAGAAAGCTGTGGGAACATCCAGCTGTTTTATTATTTTATCTTCTTGAACTGCTATGCTCATCATTAGTCTCATTGTTGATGATTTAGCTACTGGTGCATAATTGTTGTATGAGCTACTCTGTTGAAACCCTTTAGCTACAAGTCTCGCTTTCTTTATTCCATCTTGCTTTGTTCTAAAAATCCACTTTGTATCTATAGCTTTACACCCTTTTGGTAAAGTCGCTTCTTCCCATGTATCTAATTTCTGCTGTGAGTTCAGCTCTTTCTTTATTGCTTGTTCCCATTCTTCACTTTGTATGGCTTCTTCAAAATCTTGTGGGTCACCTGATAGTAAGCAGTATGCTGTATAATTTAAGTCATATTTTTCAAGTAATTCCCTTGGTTTTCGCACTTGTCTTCCCGATCTTGTATGAAATTCCTCACTTTCTTGTCTTTGTTCTTCGATATTACTTTCCTCTTCAGTTTCTGTAAAATATTCATCATCCTCTTGATTCTTTTCAACATTTTCTACCTGTTTCTCTTGCTCTTCAGACTGTGTTTCCTTTAATTTCTGGTCATCTTCTTCATCATATTCATAATACCTGTATCTTACCTCTTCATGTTCTCGCTCTGACTGTTCAAACTTCACTTGTGTCTCATCAAATCTTATATCTCTTGTTACTATGATCTTATCCGTTTCTGGATCCCATACACGATAGCCAGTAGGTGCATATCCAACAAATCTCATTGTTTTCGCTCTCTTTTCAAGTTTGTCTTGCCTTGGTAATATATGAACCCATACCTTACATCCAAATATTCTTAGTCGTGACAGATCTCGATGTCCAAAGATCATTTCAGCTGGTGTATGAAAACTGATGGCAGCTGAAGGACATCTATTTATTTGATAAACGGAGCATCTTACCGCTTCACCCCATAATGTTTTTGGTAGTTTTGTTTCGGCCAACAATGTTCTTGCACGGTTGTATATGGTGCGATTCATCCGTTCTGCAACACCATTCGATTGTGGGCTATAAGCAATTGTAAATTGTAAAATTATACCTTTTCTATTGCAGAAGTCTTGCATCACTTGATTTTTAAATTCTCCGCCATTGTCTGCCCTAATTTTTCTTACTTTATTACCTGTTTGTGTTTCCATTTTATTTATATAATTAATTAATTTTTCTGTTGCTTCACTTTTCCTCTTCAATAGATAAATTTCGCAGAAATGAGTGTAATCATCAATTATTGTTTGGTAATAAATCTCACCGTTAGCTGTTGGAGTGCTGACAGGACCAGAGAGATCAGTATGAATTAATTCTCCTATATATCCGGATCGGGGCTTCGGAGTGGTACAAAATGGTAATCTGGTAGACTTACCTTCCATGCAGGCTTCACAGGGTTGGTCACTATATGGCAGCTTCATCATCCTCAAGTGTTTTCGATTAGCATGCCCTAGTCTCTGATGCCATAAAAAGTCACTGTTGATATTGTTAGTTGCTAAGCACCTGTCATCATCTAATTGCATAGGTATAACATACAAATTTCCAAGTAAGTTTCCAAAAATTTCCTGAGTTTTATTTTTAATTGACACATTTTCTTTATTAAATTGAACCATATAACCTTTTTGTAACAATTTCCTAACAGACAGTAGGTTGTGTGACAATTTAGGTACTATCAAACCCTCTATATTTACTGAAACATTCCCACATTTTAAATGTAATTTACCCCTTTTGTTACATGTCAGATATTGACCATTTGCTACAAACACTTTTATTTCTTTTTCTAATCTTACTACATCTGTCATATTTTGCTCAAATTCAGTTTTTAGCAAATGTTCAGTTGCGCCAGAATCTACAATGAAATTTATACAGTCATTTCCATTACTCACATTACAATTATTTGCATTAAATGCAGTGAATGATAATACATCCTCATCTACAAGTTGTACCATGTTGCTAGCTTGCCCCTGATAGTCACGATGTGGCATTCCACGCTGTCGACTGGAATAGCTTCTGTATCTGGTAGGTCCACGATAACCTCTTGTCGCTGGTCGTCCTCGGTGAGTATTGTTGTGAGTGTAGGTCTCCGGTTGTTTCATCCTACAGTCCCTGATGATGTGTCCTTTCCGTCCGCAGCCATAGCATACAAGAAATGCCTCCTCCTTTGTGTCCTGATGAGGTTCTTCACTTAATTTTAGTTCCGCGTCGAGTAATCTTGCTTTGATCGATTCTATATTTAGCATTTTCTCACTGATCATCGTTTCAATTGATGTTATAACGTTGTCATAAGCAGATGGTAGCGCTGCTAGTAAGTAGCAAATTTTATCAATCTCCTCAACTTTAGACCCGATTGCATTGAGTTCTCCGAGAAGAGAATCAAACTTTAAGAAAAAATCTTGTAATTTCTCCGTTGCACCGCATTTCAACATGATAAGTTGTCGTTTTAGTCTTAACTTGTTGCAAATACTTTTCCTTTCGAAAATGTCTTCTAGTTTAGACAACATGTCCGCCGCAGTTTTCGATTGTTTCACTATTTCGATATATTTATCACTTAAACATTGCACGATTATGGATCTTGCTTTCGCATCACTGATGATATCTGCTGGCTTTGTACTATCGAAAGACTCTTCTAATAATACTTTATGTACGCCTTTTTCTTCTAATATAAGTTTCACTCTAAATTTCCAATTCCCAAAGTTACACTTTTCACTCAATCGTATTACATTATATTCTGTTGCCATTTTGCGCTAATTACTTATTTATTTTATTATTTCATCTGTTGTTTTACAAATAGCGCAGTGGAAGCGTATTAAGATTGGACAAAAATAAAAACGTCGTTCAGTCCGTCATCTTTATTCGCAGAGCACTTTCATAGACAAGAAACACAGGAATGTAGAAATGCATTCTAACTTCAAACTATACACTACAACAGGTGGCAGCACTGGCCACTCAAACTAAATTGTACTTGTCTTTTGATACAATCTCATCAGAAATAAACTTCAACTTCAAGCTAGGACTGACCCTCACAATGAGACCCTGAAAATTATCTTCAAAAGATATAGAAACTTTTGCAACAATTTGATTAAGAAATTAAAGAAAAAATATGATAGTGAACAGCTTGCTAAATCTGCGAAGAACCCTAAAGCTTTATGGAATACGATTAAAAAAGTTACTCATTATAAAACAAATAATAAACAAAGTTTGGAACTATTATATACTAAATTATCTCCTATTACTGCTGTCAACCATGTGAATGAATTATTTTCCAATGTAGGAAAACAACTTGCTCAAGATATACAAACTTTACACCCAACTTCTCAAAATGTCCATCATGTGTAACCAGGCCATTATAACTAATTCAAATTATTTTGCTCTTATGGATACAGATTCCTTGGAAGTGAACAATATTTTGATGAGCCTTAAGAGTGATAGTGCTCCTGGTTGCGATGAAATGCCCACTAAATTTCTGAAGCTCGCCAGGGCTATTGTTATTCCAATAGTTACTAGATTGGCTAATCTGTGCTTTGGCATGGGGGTTTTCCCAGAGCAGCTCAAGCGGGCACTAGTCACCCCTGTGCACAAGTCCGATGAGAGAGACGATGTCAACAATTACAGGCCAATTTCTGTTTTACCAGCCATCTCAAAAATTTTAGAAAAATTGATTAATTTTAGGCTGACTACAACAAATACAAATACTCTTTATTGCACACCTCCAACATAAAGGAATATACAACACAACATGAGATACATTAAAATAACAGGCAGAGGTAAACAACAGGCGGTCTTATCGCTAAATAGCGATCTCTTCCAGACAACCTTCAGGTAGCGGAGACTACTTACTTTAATAAATATAATATTATATCAGACTGTCAATTTGGATTCAGACAAGGAAAATCAACAGAAGATGCTGTCTTGGCACTTACTACGGAAGTCACATGTCAAACCGAGAAGGGAAAAAAATGTCTTGCAGTTTTCTTAGATTTACGTAAGGCTTTTGACACTGTCTCTCTCATCCTCCTTGTGAAAAACTTGGAAAAAATTGGAATCCGTGGGATTCCACTTGGGTTGTTGACGGATTACCTCCGTGACCGAGCACAGAAAGTCAAAATTGGGGTCTATCAGAGCGGCGAGCAACAGATCACATTTGGAGTTCCACAAGGTAGCGTACTTGGCCCAACCCTATTTTTGGCCTACATTAATGACCTCACAAACCTCACTCTTGATGGAGGCCGTGTGTTTTCGTATGCTGATGACACAGTAGTTGTCTTTAGCGATGAGACTTGGGAATCAGTGTATAAAAAAGCTGAAAAAGGACTTAATACCGTACATGAATGGCTTAAAGATAACCTGCTTACACTAAACAGCTCTAAGACCAACTACATATGTTTCACTAAGTACGACAACACGCAGCCTTCCAATGATATGAAGCTAAAAATACATATTTGCAACGTCATAGATACTAAAACCTGTAATTGTCCCGCCATTGAAAAAGTCTATACAACCAAATACCTCGGCTGTCTTGGCATAACCACATAGATTACCTCAGTGGAAGAATTAGAAAGTTAATTTGGATTTTTAAAATACTAAGACATATTGCTTCTACTGATTTGTTAAGACAATTATATATAACTCTTGCCCAATCTATAATCACTTACTGCATCCCAATATGGGGAGGCGCTGACAAAACTAAACTCATTCATGTAGAAAGAGCACAACGCTATTTACTTAAAGTAATCTTTTCCAAACCTCTTAGATTTCCTACTGATGATCTTTATAAAGAGTGCAAACTACTGTCAATAAGGAAGCTGTACATAGAATGTAGTCTTATAAGACTACATAAAAGTTTAAAGTATGAGCCAGATACGAGTTATTTTAGACGTAAACAAGATGTAGCTCCATTGCCATTTACTAAATCTAAATTTGCTAGACGTCAGTTTATGTACCAATGTGCCAAAATGTATAATAACATAAACAAAAAAGTTTATGAGTTAAAAAAAGTCATAAAAGCATGGCTAGAAACACTAAGCTATGATGAAACCGAACTACTTACATAAAATGAATGACTGAATGTTCTTTTTATTGTATTGTACCCAGTTTATTGATAAAATAAATATTTATAAATAACTACTTATATAAAATAAAATCGTTTACACTAAGATATCCACACATACATTCGTAGACGCATTATACACATACTCACACATGCAGACACACACACACACACACACACACACACACACATTACGTTATTAATATTGTATTAATAAGAAATAGTCGTAGCGTATAAATAGTGTTATTAAAATTACATACCTAGTAAGTAAATAAATGTGATTTGGTTATACACATGTATAAATATGGAAGAGCGGGACCTCCTGACACAAGTATTTACAAATACTTAATAGGAGATCCCAAACCTGTAATATGTAAATTTATGTAAACCAATAAACATTTTCATTTTCATTTTCATTTTCAATGTAGTTCAGACTCGATATGGCTGAATCTGTAGAAACCCCAGATTCTCCGGAACGGTAACCAAACTGCGCGTCATCTATCTTATAACCATTCTGTATCGCAAGCTGCAACAGCCGCTTGAACACCTTCCCGATCAATCATAGAAAATATCTTTACTTACCGACTTATCTATTTATTGTTTATTATTTTTTATTTATTTACAATTACCGTTTTATCAATTGTTTTTTTAAGTAGTCGATTATTAAGTAAATTTGGCTTCCATTGTAAAGAATTGATTTGATTTCGTTGCCTTTACCAGGAGAAAAAATATCTTTACTTTTCGAAATTTCCAACTTACCAGATGTTCCTTGAGGAAGTTCATTACTGACTAGATTACGTTTGAAAAAGTTTCGCTTCTTTTTAGGTACCATAAAATCCTATAAATATAAGCGTTTATTCAATACTATATTATTATATGGTTCTAGACCATCTTCGGTTCATTTTCTCCTTACGAAATAATTTAACCTTTCAGACACATTGATGTGTGATGAATTAAAAATACTTAATACGAAAGGCACATCGTTTTAGTTAATGGTTGAAGATTATGAACGGCCATTGCTAAAGATAACTAACAGCTTCAAAGCAAATAAATAACTCACTAATCTTGAGAGAGATTTTATTCAAATGACGTCAAAATTGACCGGATGGAGGTATTTAGATTGCACATACCTAGTTAAAGTTCCACCTTTTTTCCCTCGGGAATTCCAATATTTATGCAGCTGTGGCGAAGAACTTAGATTTAACGACTTTGTGACAAATAAAGTCTATGATACTTATTAGATTTCATCACTCTGTCACATAATGTATGTTTTAGCGATATGCGATAGCGATATATATTTCTATATTTTATTAAATGACTAACTGGTCAGTATCAATTTATGCAGCCTGAATAGTAAAAATCAATTACCTATTTGACCGCCATATGACCGAAAGTTCGCTCAAATGCCCAGTGCCATGGCAGATGTATGTCAATACAATTAACACCTGACTAACAATAATTTCGCATACGGATATGAAATGAAAAACAGCCTTTACAATCCCTGCCCTTTAATCATCATCATCAAACATCTATATGAACTGTACTACACACTTTGAAATACTAGAAACGGGAAAAAATCAACCCCATCCATTTTTCTAGATCTTATTTTACCATTTTGTCGATGTACTTAATTTGGAATTACTAAACCTAATACTACAGTACGTACGACCATGAGTCAACACTACACACTAATCGGATATGTGTAATTGGCAAAACATGTAGAGTTGAGTCCCAGCAGACAATTAGTGAAAGTGTCTGAAAGTAATAAACTGTCTGCCATTTTCGCTGTCCGTCTTTTCGATTAAATTCGACGTTTCTGTCAACGTGTGTCTGAAATCTCGCCACATATTTATAGGTGAGATTGAGATACAACATCCTATAATAACTCCCAATTTCTTTTTCATTTATTCGAAAGTAATTTTTTCCTCAAATCCGTTATATGTTCAGAATTGTATAAACAAAACAATAAATAAATAAATAAATGTTTGTTTTATAATTATTTTATTCTGAAAAATTGTGAGTTTTGGAAAAAAATGGCTTTCGGACAAATGAAAATTAGGCGAGACATTACAGATGGGAAACAAAAATTTGTGTTTCAGATAGGTAAGCATTACGAAATACATACATATAGGTAAAGAAGACATATGTCTACTCAAGCAGCCATTATTATGATGAAATGCTCGTTGTATTATTATTGCTAAACTGAGTTACATTGCAATGCCTCTTCGAATAAAGACAATAAAGTGTCCTTGAAATGTTCGTGTTTATCACTAAATAACATTAGCAGAAGCAGGCCACTGTTACCTTACTAATCCGGGCCTTGGGAGGACAGCGAAAGAGACATACAAACAGTGAGGTTTTGAAGAGAGAGAATAAATTAATCTATTTAGTTAACAGCTTGACACTTTTATTTATAACTGGCTTGACACTTTTATTTATAACTGGATTGACTCAGGCGTAGCTCAAAAACAAAATACAGGGCGAACTATATGAAGTGTTACCAATTTCAAAAGGCTACGATTTTTTTGGTTGCAACAAAGTTTATTTATTATTACGAATATAATTAGAAAATATAAGTAGGTAACTTTCTTTTTTATTAATATATTTTAACTCAATATGCCCACCTGCCTTGACTATGGCCTTCAGATGGTCGAAAAATGAGTTGCACGTTGCACGAATGTGGTTTTGCGGTATGTTGTGCAAATTACGTACGATCGCTTTCTTCAGTGTATCCATACTGGCATGACTTCTTGTCCTCACGTTGCTCTCCAAAATTGCCCAGATAGAAGGGCCATTTTTTCTAAAGTTGTACACCCCACTTATTTTTTAAATTTTCGATATTTTGGGCATTTTCTACTCAGAATCACGAGCTCTTTCTATCTAATTAGGAGAAAAAAACTGTCCTCGCCCTGAAATGAATTGTCAAAAAAAAACAAATGCATTTTTTTTTATGAGATATGGCCATGTGTGAATTTGATAACACTTCATATCGTTCGCCCTGTATTATAGGACTACAATACTGTCTTGGGTCCTGGTGGGTTGACTGACTTTCCAACTAACATCGTTTAAATAGTTATTTGTCGGTGAGAAGCAATGAGACAAATAAAGCACACAGTTAACAGATAAGTGTTCAAAATCGTAGGTCAAAAACTCAAGCCGACAACAATTTTATTCGGCGTGAATGTGATTTGTATGCCTTAATCGTATTGTTCAAGGAGATACAGTCGATAACCTATTGAACTTTCAAAGTGTATGTAACGACTGCTTAAAATATGGAATTTTTTTTGTTCTTGAATAAACTATATATGATCTGACACGTGAATTGAAAGTATTTTTTTTTTAAATTCCGTATTAGGAAGCGTTTTGTAGTATTTATACTGCAAAAGACTTACAGATTCGTTGACTGTTACTGGATTCCTAGGTTAGACCATGTTTATGCATTAAGGCACTCCACGGGTACATTGTGTATGTGTATATGTTTACAAATACATTTTTATGTACGTATTAGTACTTAAGTAATTACTGTTGCACCTGATACCATTGATGATTAACATTTTGATGTACCTACTATTAAAAAATACTACAACTGGGCTGAAAAACAATTTTCTAAGGAGAAAGGTCATTATTTATCACGAAAAATCTCAACAGCGCGTTGCGCCAATTGTTGGTAAACATTTCTTTGTTCGCTCATGACGCGAAAACATAATAGAATTTGACCAATTTCGGTACAGGAATAGCTGGAAATACAAAGATGGTTATAGGATACTTTTTAGGGTTCCGTACCCAAAGGGTAAAAACGGGACCCTATTACTGAGACTTCGCTCTCCGTCCGTCCGTCCGTCTGTCACCAGGCTGTATCTCAAGAACGGTGATAGCTAGACAGTTGAAATTTTCACAAATGATGTATTTCTATTGCCGCTATAACAACAAATACTAAAAATTAAATAAAATAATTATTTAAGGGGGGCTCCCATACAACAAACTTGTTTTATGGTACGGAACCTTTCATGCGCGAGTCGGACTTGCCCTATTTTTATACTACTCAACGAAAAAAGTGTTATGCGTACAAAGTTGCATAGTCAATAGGAACGTAGGTAATTTTATAAGATTGGGTACACAATAATTTGTGTTGAATTAAAGTATTAACGTCTAAAGAATATATCATTATACTATTGTTTTCATGAACTGTTTTCCTCAACAAGTGCACATAACAGAATCCAATTAACTTACGCTATATTAACCGAGGAAAAAACGAAATATGTTGGTAGAAGTGGGTAAGATATGTATGTTTAACCCTTGACTACCTACGTCCAATTTCTATAGCACAACCACCTACGAGAGGTCATGGAGACCTCTACTTGAAATGAGTCTAAAATATTTTTAAATATTTATGTTAGAGGTACATTTATATAATATTTACCGTTTTAACGGTTTTAGGCATTTATTAACAAATATCGATACAACATTAATCATCAATATGTTCTTTAAACTTAACATAATAACATTCCCTTATGTTTTTTACGAATTTTTTTTTTCAAAACATTTGGAATATGAGATCACTAAATATTCTGACACTATATATTATTTTCTTGGTAAATCTTAAAGTACAATAATTAGTCATGCAAATCAGCTATAAATTTTATACAAAAATAAGTAATTTTTATAAAATTGCAAGCTACTAAAATAGCTATTTCTTTAGCTTAGTCATATTCCCGTAAAATGTTTTAAATAACAAAAATTTAAATTTTGTAACATGAGATCACAAAATATTCTTAGACCATTTATTTTTTTCTTGATAAATCTTAAAGTACAATATTCAGTCAAGCTAATCAGTTATAATTTTTATATAAAACCAATAATTTTTATAGCCGTTTCTCGCGACAGCCAATAAACAGTTTATTCGAGCATTGAATGCAGATTGGTTTCTTGCATTCAATACATACCTATGTACTGCGTCTTCCGCTGCTTTTTTGGTCACAAGTTGAGCAACATTTTCAAACTTGCAATAATAGCACTTCGTCATCAGAACATGACGAGAGCAGTATATGACTATAGCAGAACATGACATCCATCTAAAACCCTGGTGGTTCTAAGTTTGATTCTAAATCGCTACCTTCATCATCCGGCAAGACATCTTCATCGGAGGGCACTTCTCGTAATCATCTTTCGATCGTTGCTTCATTAGGAAGCATTTTTAACTAAAACTAAACATGATATGCGGTCAAGTATTGAAAATTACAACCTCTTAAAAATAAACGCAACCACCTAGGCAAGGTCTCAGAGACCAGCAAGATATAATACATGACCACCTAGGCAAGGTCGCTGAGACCACTGACGACAGTTTTATACTCACCAAATTCACAGAGGCACACGTCCGAACGCGTCGAACGCATGGCTAGCACTGAGACGGCAGCGAGGAAAGGTACAAGGTCACAGAGGTCCGTGCCATGAACATACGATGAGTTATTCACAAATTTTGTATTTGTCTGGTCCTGAGGACCTTGCCTAGGTGGTTAAGGGTTAAATATAATATTGAATTCCTTATTTGCTGTTTTTATTACTAATCTAATTGTGACACTTTCAAATATACAAGACCATTTTGAAAACTGCGTGATACGGCATAGTTATTTGTGCAAGAAGGGAGCAAAGTTGTTTTTTGTTGCGAGTGCTGATTTTGAGTCCCGAGCCCGAGCAAGCGAAGGATTCTATGTTTGAATCACGAGCGTAGCGAGTGCGTGTTTATTTATTTTATACGAGATTTTGTTTATACTTAGTTTAATTAATATTTAAACTCGTAAAACACTAAATAAAATGTATACAGAAGAAAATAACAATTCAAAACTCGATAGTTTTTAAAATATGATTCGAAACTGCGTCTATGATAAATTGGTGAATTCATAAATTATTTGTACAGGTATTTACAGTATAAAGTTGAGAAATCTTAACTTGTTTATACAATAATCTATTTGATTTATATAAAAGACACAATTATTTAAACATTGGGTCGTTCAAAATAGTATTTTGTAATAAAAACTTCTTCAGGTATTTTTTTTTTGTACAACGCGTCGATCGGAACGTGTTCATTCGAAGTCGGATTCGAAAATCGAATTTCGAATCGATATGTCTTTATCACTCTCTTTTTCATGAAGATATGAAAGAGACAGAGTGCATCATAATTCGAATGATTAAAATAACCTGTGGCTGAGTAATGAGAATTCGTAGTCAAAAATTTTCAAAATAAAAAAGCTACTTTCTACTCTCATTCGAAACAAAATCGCATTTTGTTCACTGTTATCTGACAGCAAAGCCGCCGTGTTTGAGCTGGTGAGATGAAATTTTTCACCTCAGATAACAGTGAACCAAATGCGATTTTGTTTCGAGCGTGAGTAGAAAGTAGCTTTTTAATTTTTTCAATATCTGACCACGAATTGTCATTATTCAGCCAAAGGTTAATTATAAAATTCTAATCATTTGAATCTCGATGCACTCTGTTTCTTTCATATGTATATAAAAGAGAGGGATAGAAACTTATCAATCTGAAATTCGATTTTCGAATCCGACCTCGATTGAGAACAGTTCGGATACGCGTTATACCAAAAAATTCATTAAAAACATCCGAAAAAGTTTTAATTGTAACGTATTTTTTTTCTTTATTATTGTTGAGTTCGTATATCGATGAAGATTTATATTGGCCGCTTAGACTTCTTAGATTTATGTTTCATAATAAAAGTATGTCAATGTAGAACATATCGTCGTCTTGTCAAGTTACTATGTGGTTGTAAACAATAAAATATATATTATAATAAATGTGCATTTAAAACAAAGTCTTTCGTCTATAAACTATCATGGTAGCAGATCGCTAGGTGTGAAAAACGTGTGGAAAACCAAGTAAGTGGAAATAATAATTAAAAATGAATAATATCGTAATTCCAATTTTTGACGGAACAGATTATTCGAATTGGAAAATCCGTTTAATGAAATTTCTTCAATTTAAAAAATGTAAAGATGTTGCTATGAGATTAAAATTGGAAACTGAGGATGCAGCAACATGGAATGAGATGGATATTCAAGCGACAAACTATATATACAGCGCGATTACAAATCAGCAGCTAGAATATATCAGCGATTTAGACTCGACATATAAAATAATTGCGAAATTCGACGAAATGTATTTAAAACAATCCACAGCGCTACAAATCGTGTGTAGAAACAATTTAGAAAATATTAAACTAGCGAAATATACAGACGTCAACATATTTTTTGACGAATTCGAACGATGTGTCAACGATTTTAAAAAGGCAGGCGCTACGATTACAGAAAGCGAAAAATTAAATTATATGCTAAAAGCATTACCAGGCGAATATAGTTATATCGGCGACTTAATAGATGTTTTACCGGAAAATGAAAGAACAGTCGAATATTTAAAAAGTAAAATTCGTATGAAAAATATAGTGAAAAAAGAAGAAGATATACCGGATAATACAAATGCATTCAAAGCAAATTCTGAGAATAAACCAACTTGTTTTACTTGTGGTAAACCTGGACACGTGCAAAGAGATTGTTGGCACGGAAGCCGTGGTCGTGGACGCGGATATCAAGGATCAAGTCGTGGTCCTGGACGTGGCCGCTATAATTTCGGACACACTAGAGGCAGAGGAAACTATGTTCAAAGAAATAATAATAATGATTACGGCAGAAACAGCTTTCACACATCTATTGTAAATAATTCGACAGTAACAAAAGATGAGAATGAAGTAAAACCGGGACAGATAAATTGGTTACTCGACAGTGGATGTACTGACCACATAATTAATACCGATGAATATTTTGACAGATTTGTAACATTAAAGGAACCAATAAAAGTTAAAGTCGGAGATGGAAGAATACTGAAAGCGACGAAGGTGGGAACTATTACCACATACTTTCCGGTCTATGCAAATAAACAAAAAGTAGAAATAAATAATGTATTCTATGTTAAAGAAATGAAAGCAAACTTATTGAGTTACTCGAAGATTACCGACAATCATACAATAATTTCTAAAGGATATTTAACGAAGATCTACAATTTCAACAATGAATTGATTGCTATTGCAAAAAAGGATGAAAGACTTTATAAAATAACAAGTTTTGTTTCAAAAGGGATTTATGCAAATACAATAAATAGCAAAATGACGAATAAAGAAAGACTTCATAGAATATTTGGACATGTAAACTTTAACTATCTTGACTTTATGTGTAAAAAACGACTATTAGAGGGAATGCCTGAAGAATTAGAAGAAGATTACATGAGATGTGCCATATGTATAGAAAACAAGATGCACAACGTACCATTTGAGAATAACAGAACAAAAGCAGAGGATATACTGGAAATTGTACACACTGATATTAATGGGCCGCACAGGACAACTGGACACGCAGGAGAAAAATACTTTCTGACATTTATTGATGATTACAGCAAGTTAGCAAAAGTTTATTGCATCAAATCTAAGGAACAAGTGTATGAATGCTTCGAAGAATATGTAAATGAATTACAAAACATGACGGGCAAAGTAATAAAAGAATTAAGATGTGACAATGGAAAGGAATATATAAACCATCGTGTTTTAAGATTTGCGAGACAAAAGGGCATAATGATTAAACCATGCCCAGCCTACGTACACGAATTAAATGGTACAGCTGAGAGGTACAACAGATCGATAATGGATATGGCACGATGCTTGTTAGCAGAAGCAAAAGTTGATAGACGTTTTTGGCCAGAAGCTATTAAAACGGCTGCTTATTTAAAAAACCGAATATTGACGAATACACCAGAGAGAAAGACACCGTATGAATTATTCTTTCAAAAGAAACCATCAGCCAAATATTTGAGAATGTATGGAAGTAAAGTTTATGTTAGAGTACCTGAAGCAAGAAGACATTCGAAGTGGGATAGAAAGGCAGAAATGGGCATCTTGTTGGGATATACAGATGTCGGATACAGAGTACTTATCAATAATAGAATAGTTGTGGCGAGACATGTTGATATAATTGAAAAGGATGTTAAGCTTATAGCTTTTGAAACTGACGACGAAGAAATTAGAGCTGATGAAGACAAGTGGGAAGATGGTGTAGATGAAATGGATATGGAAGAAAAACAGAATAATGAAATTGCACATGAAATTAATGATGATGAAGATGAAATAAACGATGGAACGAGAAAGTCCAAGAGACAGATCAAAGCACCAGTTCGATTTGATGAAGAATTTAGCTACTACTGTATAAGTGTTAATTACTGTGATGCCATGATTCCAGATACATTCCAGGAGGCGACAACTAGCGTTGAGGCTGATCATTGGAAAGAGGCAATGGATAGAGAGATGAATAGTCTGGTGAAGAATAATACATGGACGCTAGTGAGTGCACCACAGGATAAAAAGGTACTTGATGTTAAATGGGTGTACAAGAAGAAATCTGCAGAGCTTTATAAAGCCAGGTTAGTGGTTAGAGGTTTTCAACAAACGGACAATGTTGATGACACTTATTCACCAGTAGCGAGTATGCAAACTTTAAAGCTACTTCTATCATATTGTTGCCAATTCAAATTAAGTATACATCAAATGGATGTAGAAACAGCTTTTTTAAATGGCAAAGTTTTATCAGAAGTGTATGTCAAACAACCACTTGGCTATGAAGATGGTACTGATAAAGTGTATAAATTATATAAATCTTTATATGGCTTAAAAGAAAGCCCGCGAGCTTGGTACGAATGTTTTAATGAATTTGTAACGACTATAGGCTTTAGAAGAAGCAAATACGACTATTGTTTGTATGTTAATAGTGATGATAACTGTTCAACATATATACTAGTTTATGTTGATGATTTGTTAAATGCTTGCAAAATGTTCTTTAGTTAATTATTATGTTTGTGCTTATACAATATAAATCTTAGGAGGCGTGTTGAGTTCGTATATCGATGAAGATTTATATTGGCCGCTTAGACTTCTTAGATTTATGTTTCATAATAAAAGTATGTCAATGTAGAACATATCGTCGTCTTGTCAAGTTACTATGTGGTTGTAAACAATAAAATATATATTATAATAAATGTGCATTTAAAACAAAGTCTTTCGTCTATAAACTATCAATTATATTTTTATTTAACGACCGAATATCAAAACGATTGTGCCTTTTATATAAAACAATAGATCATTGCTCAAACAAAATAAGATTTTTCAACTTATTGTAAATATAATAATAATTTATAATTTCATTCGAAACGTACCTTAAAAAATATCGAGTTCATATTGTAATTTGTTATTTTCTTTTGCATTTATTTTGTTTGGTGTTTTAGGAGTAACAATATTAATCAATTCATAAACAAAATCTCGTGATATATATTTATAAATAAACACGTCATGTATCTGGTAAATCTTCCAATTTGATAAAATAATGACAATAACCGTGTTGGTTGGTTGATTATAATTTCAATTAAATTATAATTATTGTTATTCCTTTTTAAGCAGCACTTATCTATTTTCTGATTAATAATATTATTGAAATCAGCAAGAAAGACTATAAACATACGTTGGAAGAAAAAGCACAAAATGTCGAATATGTTTTCGCTGATGAGGTGAAAAGTTGTGTGTGCTACACGAGAGCAAAGTTTTTTGCATCTCGTGCTGTTGAGTCCCTCGCTACACTCAGGATTCTAACATAGAATCACTCGCTACACTCGTGATTCAAACTTTGAATCCTTCGCTTGCTCGGGCCTCAAAATCAGCACTCGTAACAAAAAACAACTTTGCTCTCTTGTTGCACAATAGTTATTTGTTATGCAAGGCTGCAAAGTTGTTATTTGGCGCGAGTGTTGAAATTGAAAGCTGAGCGTAGCGAGGCTTTCAAGACACGAGAAGCTAAATAATTTTGCAGCCATGCGGAACACACAACTTTTCACTTCACTACAGCGAGGAAAATGCAAGACTCAAGAAAAACAATTAAAACATATAAATAATCATATTTAATTTTGCCTTCTATTTAACACATCAAAATTAAAACATAACACACTCAAATCCAAACCAAATAAATACGAGAGAAGCACACATATTAAAAATTAAAAGTAATATGGCCGTAATTTGTATCATCGTCGTGTATATTTTATCGTTGAGTTTTTCTTAAGCACTGTTATACATATTATATTTGTATTTGAACTGCTTGACACATTCGTTGTGAATGTGGGAGAATGGCATTCTGGGAAGGATTAGTTGGCCACTCGGAAGTATTTTCCATAACACTTGCTTTGGAAATTATTGGACGACGGGATCCGAACAAGATTATTTCGGCTTTATCTTCTTTAAAAACGCCAATAGTTTCGGTAAATTACTTATCGTCTCCAAATATTTATAACAGATCCTTTTTCGTTTTAATGCAAGCTTTTATTAGCATTGAATAAATACTCCAAATTGGGCTTAACTTTCTTGTTTTCTATATAGAAAAATAAAGTAAGACAACAGTATGTATTCTCCACAGAACAAATTTACTTTGTTTACGTGAACTGTGAACACTTCCAACTTTTTAATTGTTTATTTTTTTCTCGGGTGCGTTCAGAAATTACACTCTTATGTTCCAACTTTTATAACAAATAAATATAAAAAATTGTGTTGTATTTAATATATTTACTAGTCAAAATATGTAAATGAAACTGAAATACTTACTATTAATATATATAAACATATTCAACATAAAATAAAGTGTAGAAAAAATTAAAACTTAAAAATCTGTAACCACAAACTATGGTGGGTTTCTGGACGTGATATGGTTGGTGTATTTTTTTTTAAAGAAGTATTCAAACGTCGTATGATTTTAGCCGGCCTGACCAGATCGCCCTTTATTAGCGTGCGCTGATTGGTTATTCGAAGATTTATCGACTGATGAAATCAGTCACGCGTTGAAGGAGTCTTAAATATAAAAAAGTTACATGCACCACAGAGAATTAAAATCGTCGTGTTCGAAATTCAAATGACTTTTGCACGCTAGCGGATAAAATAGACTTTTGCACGCAGATTTCACCCTATAAACGGAGGTTTTCCGAGCGAGTGAGGTGAAAATAACTATTACGTCACGGGGTGAAAATCTCACAGGCCAAGAGAAGACGTAAAATTTTAGACAAGCCACAGGCGGTAATAAGTAAAGCCCCAGATCGCATATTTATGCCATTCACGACCCTAATGTACTACAATTCCGGCCATAGACATACCGTCTATAGATGAAATGTCGTATCTTGCGATTCCTAAGACGCGTGCTACGGCGCTAACGGCCACACACGAAATCAAATATTCACATAGTCCGTCCATAGACGTAGTGTTACAACACGAGGTACTTCAATCTGTGCATGAGAGAGGTAACTTGTGTGTACTATAGGTAGGAGTTTTTGATTTGAGGCTTAAGTGAAAAATGGCACATCAGGGTCGCGTCGCGTACAGGAAGCAGTAGTAGAAAGAGCCGGCGGATGATAGTGCCGTTTTTATCGAATTTAAGGGTGAAGCCAGACGACACGAGCGTAATTTGAGTCGCGTAATTTCGGCCGCGCCATACTATTTACTTTCAATACATTGTTTCTGTAAACTTTATCACTATCGTCAAATAAAATTCTGTTTAATTTAACAGATTCAATTAATAACTCGTCCTGTTCCTTTGAAAATTTCATCATCTTCGTACAAAAACGCGGCGTCCGTGACGCCAGAACGCTCCGAAATGACTGCGTAGGCGGCGTACGACCTACGGACGACGCGCACGGCGTTCGTGCGCCGCGTTTGGCGTCTGAGAGAGACCACTATAGTGCATTTCCATAGTAAGCATTCGTACGTCGCGTACAGCGTCACGCCGGACGCGACCTACGGCGTTTGTTGCAGACCAACGCCTAAGTGTGACGTGATCACGTGACATGATCGCATGATGTATTCCGTGACCGAAATCACGCGACTAAAATTACGCACGTCTGACTTCACCCTTAAATTAGCGGCCACAGACGTGGTGCCGTAGTTACCAGTGCCGTAGTGTCCGTGAACATGTCAATTGTCACTATCGGGAATTTTAATCAATAATACTCAGAAGTTCCGCAAGATAAGTACCATATTATCTAATATACTAACGCCCGATCATTAAAATTATCAGCATACTTATGCCCCGCAGTGGTTATCCGCATTCTAGATAAAACCGAAACTGAAGAAGTCAAACAGACGAACATATTCTCAAAATTTCGCTATTACAATATTAGTGTGATTCAATCCGAAGAAAATTAATTTGGATAATATTTTTCTAGCGCAGCATAATTTGAATTTAATAAGTAAGTACCTTATGATCGAATTCCTTTTATAGTAAGTTTTACCTAAGTTAATCGTAACCTGCAGGGCTAACATATCTTGACACGACATTGCTTGTCTCGCGACTTAGCATCATCTGTCTTGCTCACACGTAATTAAAAAGGAAGTGACAGATAGTATATGTCGTGCGACAAAGAGTCGCGTGTCATAGTTATGCTATAGGTACAGATAGAACATTGGCTGATTTTGTTTTTTATATTTTATTAAACATGTATGTTGTATTGTAATGGTACAGAACCCTCGGTTTGCGAGTCCATCCCGTTATTTTCGAATACCCGAAAAAACTGCTTCCTTTAAAGACACATTGACCCAGGCTTAGTATTGAAACTTTGTACAAACTATATTATTTAATGTTTCTACGACGGGCATTGTATTAAAAACCACAAACCGCACATATTGATTAAAAAAATATATATATTGAAGGTTCTTTGTTTTGATCTTCACAAAGGGCGTCTGAGAACTAGGTTCTAGATTGGGATGGCTATTGGCTAATAAAGCGCGCCACTTGTGCTCGAACAACTCTGAAAGGTAAGTAAAGCTTTGCACCCTGGTGCACGCTGCTCCAAAGGTTATACCTATAGTGCAGTAAATTAACATTTTACTTAAGTGATGTCCACCATAATACTCCATTATCTTCCTTGGGCTGTACGCTTCACCTCCGGGACTGTCCTAAAACTACCGTAGGATGGGCAGCCAGCATGCTTATGATTTGTAGTCCGGTGAAAACGTTTGCGATCGCCAACGGAAGCAAACTCCCCAAAATGAAATGAGGGTGGCGCAAGACCGATCGTTGTAGACAACTTTGGGGGAGGCCGTTGTCCAGCAGTGGACGTCTATTGGCTGATATGATGACGCTTTACCTCAGATCAGACCAAACAAGATAATGGCTTTAGCTCCGGTGTAATAGAACGCTGACCAATGATAGTCACAGTTTTCATAATGATAGGTACGAGTAAATAATAAAAATGCTGTCACTATTTTGCAATATTTTAAATTTTCGTAAGCTGTCACTATTTTGATAAGAATGCAAGAATGAGAGAAGCTTTATTATTTAATCTCAGCGAGATTAGCGTCTCCGTTGCAGCTTGGCCTAAAAGAAAAAACGCCCAGATGTTCGGATATCCGGATTTCCGTTTCTACTCGCCTAGTCGTTGCATTTCTCAACTGATCCTAATAAAATTTTGTGAGTAGGTTTCGTTAATTATTATAGGCTTTTTTGTCGATTCAGCTTTTCGAAAAGGAGATATGGAAAGTAAAAACGTGAATAAATTCAAATTTCAAATATTTCGAAATAAATTAAGTAAAGTATAAAGTAAAATTAAGTAGAATATCTCTTGATAAATGTAACCGACATTTAAGTTCTTAGTATGCAGTGTCTGTGCTTAAGGCTTACTTTTCACCTTACTTCTAGCGTCATTGTTGTTGCACTATTACTACCAAAACAAAAGAAGAAGTCGCAACAGCTGTGACCGAACTAGGATCTGACTCGGGAGTCCATTTCAAATTCATAAAAAAAAACAATTTTAACCTTTGAAAATATTTGCTAAGATAACAAAGACGAAAAAAAAACGAAAAACGATACGAGGAATAATAAAACAACACACTTTATCACAACATTCTTATAATATGCAAATGCATACAGTAGCGTATTAAATTAAATTCTATAAACCACATTTTGTGGGTTTGAACCTTGTCAGTTTAATTAACTAAGCTAAAAAAGGCTTATCCTTACTGAATATTTCTTATCAAAATGGCACATTTCCTGATTTGTAAGTTGAGTACAATACCTTAAATAATATATGTGCCTCGCACCAATTTTATATCGGGTACACTTTTATAAAATAATATTAACAATTACACAATTCATTTATTTAGTATCATATGGCAAATAATGTACACTGCGTGCTTACTTATATCTAAGTTTACAATTTGTGAGAAAGTCAATAGCTTAGGTTAGGTCTTTGAGATCTTCCACACAATATTTTTAAATACATTATTTTTCTTATACCTACTCGCTTCTTTGCTAGCGAGTATTTTTAAAAATCTTGTTCGTTTCTAAACCGGGTA
Source organism: Apotomis betuletana (assembly GCA_932273695.1). NCBI lineage: Eukaryota > Metazoa > Arthropoda > Insecta > Lepidoptera > Tortricidae > Apotomis > Apotomis betuletana. The sequence goes on from OW026300.1 coordinate 15,895,198, forward strand.
AGCAAGTCGGCGGATACTTTGTCACGTGACAAGCAAAGTCGCAAATAGCACATTTTATGCTGGCCCTGCTGTTAAAATAACGTTTTTTTCTTTTCTTATACATATTTAAGTTTCAATTTAATTGTAATTTGCTAAAACTACATTTGCATATTTACATCAAACATTAAAAAACATATATTAGTAAACTCATATAACAAAATAAATGCCTTTTGTTCAATACACGTTTGAGTTTTTACGTGATTGTATAGTAAGTATAACATGAGTTGATCAACTTGTTGTTATTCTGTCCCGTCACCTAGGAGACAATGGTGATTAAACTTCTTAGAAAAGTGTTGATAATTTATAATATTGGTATTTTCAAGAGATATTTTAAATAAGAATGGGCATATAACTGTGCCAGGGCAAATTGTGATGAACTCGAATATTTGTGCTTGGGTCATGGTTGTTCTCTGTATTTAAGTATATATTTATATATACCAGATGGATCCTGTAACATGAGCAATAAATTAAAACATAGATTCTACCCCTCAAACTGAACAACATTTATTAAATAACTCATTTATAATGTAAATCTGTAAAATAAAGTTTATTCAAAGAAGCAATGTATTGAATTAGTCGTGACAGCTATGTCAATGCTAAGGCGATGTCAATGTTGGACGGCGTACATTGAAAATGCTATTAACTTTATTAGAAGTAATGAACATAATCTATGTTTTAATTTTAATCTATGGTATAAGTGCGTATATCATCGTCTAGTACCCATAAGAAAAGCCTTCTTGAGCTTAATTTGGGACTAGATCGATTTGTGTGAGGTTGTCCGAAATTTATTAATTATTTTATTTATATAACTGCTGCAATTACAACTGTTGAATATTGCTGCCGAAAATCGTAGTTTTAAACAGTAACCCAGGGGATATCACCATGGCAACAAGCAACAGAAAAAAGTTGATTGATCCACATAGTCATGTCTTTAATCTTAAATTCAAAGAAATGTAGCGCTTAGAACCTATTTATAAAGTTAACAATAAAAAAACGTTTACTTATTATTAAACTATTATATACGCAAATATCTTATATACTACAGAAGGAGTTAAGTAAAGCGTTAACTCGCTGCTATGCTATGAGTAGTGTGCCCAGAAGGATTCTCACATTCACCATACGAATATAAGATACGAAAACTACGCTAAATTATCTCGCTGGTATAATGGCCGGAAAAACTTCAGACATCTTGCGAACAGAAACAATCAACAAATATGTAATTAAGTAATTGGGCACTGGTTTTCTTGATTCAAAATTAGTTTACATCTTCTGTGCGAAGGTCATTGGTAAATTAGCACCAAATTATAATCGTCGGCTTGATTCGTGGTTCGTTGAAACAGCGACTGCAATCTCCTCTTTTCTCCTCCTCCACATCTTCGTATAACTAGCTAATCATTGGAAATGTCATACTTGTTAATATTAGATATTTGAGATGGCAGATCTAACCTTGATTTTGCTGCCTTTGCTCCTCCTAACTACGTATAATTGTTTACGCGCATTGGATGTCCATTCTATAACCACCCTAAGCCAAACCGAAGCGTCGTGTTAAATTACGTGTTGCCACCTTTTCAAAAGAACTAAACTAACACGTAAGAGACGGCTAACCCTGACTTGCGACTAGAATGCCTAACAGGCACCAGGGACAGTTTCTATCGACATCAGCGGGATCTGAAGGAGTGGAAGATTCTTGTTAGCATCATGCTTGTAGTAAAGCGGTGGCGGCATGTCGTGGGCAGCAAACATCACCGATTTGTGTTCTTGGGCGAGCGGTGGCATATTGCGACACAGCTTGTACCAAAATTTAGGGTCTTCCCAAGCCAGGTAAGTATGATTCAAGAGGTAAAGTTTCAAATCTTTTGGCAGGACTTCCGGTTTTTGCAAGCCGCAACGAACGATCAACACTCGCGCTGATCGCCGCTCCATTGCATGGGCGTGCGCGGCGTGGAACTCTTCCAACGCCCATTGGGACTTAGCATAGTTGTCTGAAACAAGCAGAAGTGTGCGACGGGCACACAGTACTGAGCGCGTGATTTGCTCCATCACGGCATCTCCGGGCTGCCAATCCTGGCAGTGCTCTATAGTAGAATACCCGAGTTCTTCCAAACCTTTTTTAAGTACATTGAGTTGTTCAAGATCCTCGTAGGAATATGACAGGAATACATCATGGGTCTTGTCCGAGTCATTTATATTGTCATTAACACTAAGAATCCAACCAAGGCACATATTTTGACTAAACAAAAATTGTTTTATGCGGGGCAGCATACGTTGCAGCAACAGAACTGCTACAACTAATATCAGAAGTGGGACTGCTACACCGAACAGTATTGGCAGAAGTAGGTTGACGCAAAGGTCACTTTTGGTTTTTCCGAAAACTAAACTTTGGTCTATGCACTGCGTAATATTCCAATCGTGCACCTGCAAACAAAAAATATACATCCTTTAACTTTTGCTATAAAATCGAATGTATAATAAAATAAAAATTTAATAGTATTTAAAAGAAAGTGTTGCATAGTATCAGATAACCTTTATTTCAAAAATTAAAGATAAGGTTAGCTTTACATGATTCCCAGAAAACGCGAAGTTGGTTCTGCCTCTAGTCTGCCGCGACGTTCAGTGCGCAGTACAAGATTCTAACAAATTAGTGTTATTGTACCGACTCATATATGTATACAATTATATGCACATGACCGCTGGGTTGAGAACGTAGCTTTACCGACAAAATCCTCCACAGAGTAAATACAGAAATAAATCATATCGTTGACTGACTTTACTTACCACTTGTTTCAGGAGTCCGAAAGCAGGAGCGTCAGAACATTCACAGGCAAGCCGATTACCAGCGAATGAATAGTTTTGTCTAAAGGCAGACTTATGACTAAGAATCTGCGCCGCTGCAAAAGAGACGTGCGAGATACTATTGTTGCGCACGTCCAGCACCTGTGGAAGATAATTAATAGAATAATTTTAGGAGTTCAAATGGTAAGGCTATGTAGACCGCAATTAAATTTTGCATTGAAAAGTCACAAGCTATAGAGGATACTCAGTGGCGTTAAGTCCGCCATTATGAATTTATCACATCATAATATTATATTATTTACATCAACATCGCTCAACGGAAACTGAGTACGTCACAGAGTGTTTGTGCACGTGTCATCAAGTACCTGAACGGCAGTTCATTTGTAATTAGGATACTAATTGACGAGCTGGAAGGCGCTTTGTGCGAAATTCGAAAAAAGGCGTATAAAAATGAGGACAAAAACCTGCCATGTCACTTCTAGAACCCCGGCTTTGCGCAACAAACGGCTTCCGGAAAACCTCACGAGATTATAGGTCTACTTTATAAGAAGCCTGGCCTCACTGCCGGCCTCCGCTCAAGAACTTGCCATTCCTGATAGATGCTGGTTCTAGAAGCAATGCCCCGTCCAGCTTACTGCAGCTTAACAATTGTTCTTCTAAGTATATGAGTATTTTTGGGACACAGTTATCTGAAAATAAATGAGGATACTAACGCGTAATGTGTTGCTTATATCCTTGTCGCCGATGCCAGTGATGTTGTTATTAGGTGCATGCAGCTCGACGAGGGTGGCTGTCGGCATGGTAGTCAACATGCCAGGCGCCACGTGTAGTGCCAACGGCCAAGCTGGTGCCGACGGTGGCCATTGTGGTTGTCGTGGTAGGGTGCCCGTGCACCGCACCACCGTCGCGTTGTCGTACGGCCGCTTTGAGCACGTGCAGTCTGGAACAGCAGTTGATAATTGAACACCTTGCGGAAGCGATTGACGGTTTTGTACAACTTTAAAATGAGGCAAAGCATTTAAAGCTGTCCTACTACCAACAAACTGAGATTAGAACAAAATAACTGATTTGAACTCGCTGAGTCTATCACACACCTATCTTATCTAAGGACAAAATGAAGACATTCGTGTGGTGTAATACGAATTTGAAGAGCCGCCAAATGACAACACAATAAAATGTCAACTTAGACAAAATGAAACGATCAAATACTGATAAAAAATTAAAATATCGGTCAATATTTAATTTAACTTTGCTCTATAACCTACTTATCCTGATAGATAAAAGTTGTCCTTTAATTTTGCCAAATTTTCCATAAGTACATTTGAATCTAATTTTCTTTAACTAATAGTTAACCGCGGTAAACAGGCTTCATGTCACATACGTACATGTAGAAACGGGGATTGGGATTATAATCGGCCAGCGTTTTGTAGAAAAATACTAAATTTCTTGCTTATTTTGTTGATTTCACATCGTAAGACACTTCAATTGTTTTACCTGTACCAGGTACGCATTCTTCATTGTACGCGCAGAGGAATTCGTCAGGTTCGTAGGCGAGCAGCGATTTGTGAAGCCCAGCCGAAGCACACGCCACGTCATCATCGAGTTGTAGTAAATTGCATTGGCGCAGAACTTCGTACAGCCAGTAGGTGTCACAGTCGCAGGATACCTTACTTATATCTAGTTTCACCCGCGCACGCTGCAATGAACAAATGTGTAATATTAATGTTTTTGTATACTACCTACTCGGTAAATTTCGGTCTCCCTGCTAAAATTTAAAAGAACATTGAAAAAAAAAAAAATTAAGCTTTACTAGTCGTGGTCAACCCAAAGTAGTAATCAGCCAACGCATGCGACGTCATTACTGATGCAAGCGACGAAAATGACAGTAAATTGTTTATTTTTTATGAAATGAAAAAAATATGGCATAATTTTCTCTTTTATTACTATACTAACTACAATCTATGAAACTAATCTAAGGAACTATAATCTACGGCTGCTCTAGAATAATGTCCCAATTTTGGAGGAGGAATTTGAATTACTGGGTTACATTTTAACATCTAAGAACAGTGAACTTTGGGTTTCTGTTGTAAGGTCGAGGGCTATAGCTATGACTTTTTAGCAAATTACTTTTGTATATTAATAAAATACTACCATCATAATGTTGGGCTCGTCAGATGTCAACGACGCATCAGCGACACATTCCTTGACGTTGCTGCGCGACACCTCAATATACTGCAGGGGGTTGTGTTTCAAGTCAAGCCACACCGGCGAAGCCGTCTCGCTGGACAATCTCTTCATTGCCAAGTCGCTGTACTGTAGAAATAAATGCGATATTATAATCTCTAAATAGTATGAAACAAAGTCACTTCCTACTGTCTGTCTCTATGACTGTATGCTTAGATCTTTAAAACTACGCAACGGATTTTGATACGGTGTTTTTAATAGATAGAGTGATTCAAGAGTAAGATTTATATGTATAATACATGCATAATATATACCATTGCACGCGTGCGAAGCCGGGGCTGGTCGCTAGTTTAGTATAAAGCTGTAAATTTTTATATTTATTATTTAAAGTAAATAAACAAAAAAAATGTTTCACATCAAATTCGTCAGTATTGCTAAACAGATTTTTATTCGGATAGCTGCCTAAAGGAGTTAAAATATATTTTTACTCTACCTACTTCTTTAAATCATCTTTTCTTATCCGCGTGCACGAGCTAATAAGAAATAGAAGGCCGCCTACTAGTTCAGTCTATATTAAGGTATCACTCTATACATATAGATATTGGCAGATAATTGCGGTATATACCCGCATACATCAGAATAACAGTTAGCACGAACTATTATGTAATCTTTCTGTATAATGTACATCGCATATTCGTGATCGCCCTATATTTATTCCTATATACATATCCACAGACGTCAGGTGTGACAACCTGATGCTGCTCTGTCTTAATCTATTTGAGCACGTAATGAAATTTGAATATTTAGAGGTAGTTTCTAAGCTGTTTTTTTTTTCACCTGTTGTAAGTTTTCGAGGGTCGTAGACAGTTTGTGTGTACTTACAATAAGGCTATCGATTTCATTGTTGCTCAGGTCTATATGCATGAGCGCGTTGTTCTCGATCCAGTCTGAGCAAATCCGAGTGGCGTTTGTGTTGCTCAGCTCCAGTCGCCGAAGAGTCTTCGGCAAGTTCGTACTCGCTGTCACATATAAAATGACATGAAATTAATTAATGATGACCTGGGGGCCTATGATGGTTGCTTTTATCACGCGATAAATAAGTGACAAAGCATCTGTCACGTTTTGACTATATGCAAGTGTGAGTGACAGATGCATTGTCACGTTTTGACAAAATGCGAGTGTGAGTGACAGATCTGATGCTTTGTCACTTATGTATCACGTGATAAACGCAACCATCATAAGCCCCAGCAGGCAATACAGGCAAGTGTTAAAAAATTGGTCACATCACTTTTATGTCGAAGAAATGAAGTTTTCGTAGATATTTAAGAGATGATACATTCCATATATTTTTGCAGTCTGTACAAGATTCTGACAAAGAAGTGTTATTAACACTGGATTTCCCCGAACACGCGATCATGTGTACACTAACTACTTTTAAGGACGGGAATATACATAGTTAACGTTATACCATAACTTATAAGTATAATTCAAAAGTATAGGACATTGCGTTCCACCCGTTAAACACAAATATGCAATCTGGATCCAAGTTCTTATACCTGCGCCAGCAAAAATAATATCTCGCAAATTATGCTGAAGCCTAACCTATGCTGAAGGCTTTGGGTCTCTTATATCGTGCTCCTTGTTGTATTCAATTAAGGTGAAGCGGTATAGTCAAGACCCAAATGCTTAAAACCGACAGGATGAATGATCGTCTTCGTTATCTTTAATAAAGTCTTTTGGCTAGGAGAAAGTAAGAAATTAATACTCATAATTTGCATACGATATAAAAAAAAAACACTTACCTTTAGCTGCTCGAATGGTCAAAGTTCCTTTACCACACAGTGAACCTAATGGGTTCTTGTTTACTTTCAGGGTCTCTAGATGCTTCAGCGATTGTACGGTGCGCTGCAATGTCACGCCGCTTAACTTGTTGTATGATAAGTCTAACTCACGCAAGCTCAGCAGCAGCGGAGAGAAGACAAAACTGAAACAATAAGTAAGTTTAAAATTAAATGTGTGTTAAATATGGGACAGTCTGTGAACAATGAATATGGAAAAATAACAGTTATACTTAATTTGGGTAGCAAAAATATTTGTCACTGGTAGTTTATCCATAAAATATGTACGCATGGTTAAAATTCCAGGAAACTATCAGATAAGGCACAGTCGATTGTTGAAAATTTACTAGTAGGGATATCCCCTCTTAAGGAGGAAGTGATTTTGTACAGTATTGGACATCCTTTGCCTAAATGTAAGAGTGAATTTTGGTCATTTATTAATTGTGCTGTGCATCAACTTTACGAATTGTATGTAGTAAAGTAATAAATAAATGAAATGCACTTACTCTGGTAAAGATGTGAGGTTGTTGTAAGTGAGGTTAATCTTCGTTAAGTTTGTATTCTCAAAAATATTATCTGGCAAATCTGTCAATCTACAAGCTACTAGTGCCAGATTGTTCACAGCTGAGTCTTTAAGCCAGCTGGACAGACCATTTGTATCCAACGGAATGTGGTAGAGAGTCGCGCTGGTCAGATTTGGTAATGCGGCTAGTTGGGGTGGAGTGACAGATTTTGGATGTACTGCCGCATGCGATGATAATTCGACTAGATACAGAGACCGCAGCGAGTGCAGTCTTTCCAGCCAAGGTGGGGTAATGTTGCTGCCATTTCGCAGTGCCTTCTCAGCGATAGGCAGCTTCAGATGCACAAAGTTTAGCGTTTCTAACGTTATAGGTAGCTGCATAAGGGCTTCTGGCTCCGGAACCACATCGGTCAACTTCAACGTAACCAATCCCGGTAATTCGTTTAGATAGTCAAACGATGGTTGGGGCGGGTTTGCTGGTTCAACAGCGGTAATCTCAAGATCAGTTATTTTTAGACCACGGAAGTGATCTTTTTTCAATTTGGCCTCTGAGTGTAGCTGCAGCAATAGTTGCTTAGACACAGCGATATTGAGCGCCTTTAACGCATCGAAGTATGTACCATTTGGAACCTTGCAGCCGTTGAATATTACTTTTTCGACTATAACAGGCCTTTCCATTGCCGGCAGGTCAGGATCGTCCACTGACACGAAGGCTTTGGTCTCAGCGGGATTACACCATAGTGTAAAATGTATATGATCCTGGAAATCCATGATAATCTTATGACCTGAAATAGATAGCAGAGTTTTTATGTAACAAAAATATCTATATTTTGATAAGAAAGTTATTTAATAAAGTTAAAACGTAATGGAATTCTTAAAATCGTCATCATTTATTAATTTACTAAAATTTGGTTTCTGATTTCCATTCTGGAAGGAAAGGCCAGTAAAGGAAAATTTGTTAATAATGTCTAATGCTACATTAACCAGATGCGTTGTCAATGTTTGTTGGTGCGTGACCTTCTTTTACACGGTAATAATAGGGCTGAAAATCTGCAGTAAGTATTATTTTGTGCCAAAGTATAGATATATTATGATGTGCGTAATTGCGTATGTTCCTGTAGGATAAGCATAATTTATGGTTACGACTAGGATCTGGATAAATCCGGATGTAAGAAACGCACAGTGTGGGACGTGTCCGCTACTAAAACAAAACCCACACTGTAATCCCCTAATTAAGTTAAAACTTTATTTTAGCTTATTAAGTAAAGATAGCAAATAGGCAGTCACGAAAAACAAATAACCCCACTGAAAACAAATGTTATCATGGGGACACACGTTAAACTACATATCTAAATTCTTAGTAATAGGTACGGATGTTACTTATTATGTTTCAGAACCAGAAATTCTCGGACTTAAGATTTCGGATCTAATCTGCCGAAGAAGGTGAAGAGGGTGCGTAACTATTTGTCGCGGGATAAATATTAGGTACATAACTCTCCAATTTATCATACCACAGTGCGAGAGTGTCTAATGGGATACCTACATGATAAGTGAAGTTGGAACCAGGAGCGTTATTAAGACTTCCGTGCTGATTTGTTCGCATTTCGACCCCGATTGTGAAAAGGAGGGACCACATCGAAGCTTCATTGTGTGACGTGTCATTTGCATTCGTTTTTTCTACATACAGATTCTGCCGCGTAAATGTAGGTATTTTCAGCTTCGGTGTGATTGATGCTTAAATTAACCCATTATAGCCTAGCGGTGTCGTTTGGCACCCATCGCTTCATACAAAAGTAAAAATTACATTCAACTTTTAATAACTTGGAAAACCGTGCATATAATATTTATTATTAGTTAACCTAGTCCAATGTTGGGATTAAGCAGCTTAATCTGTGGATTAAGCTGCTTAATCCTACACATTGTAATAGACTTCAATCAAGAATTCATCATAAGTTAATGGTTAGGTGATTACGGACAGTTGTTACGAGTCTAGTGGTCAAACTACAGTGGTGACCAGATCAGTATGCTCTAGCACTAACTTTTGAAACGAGCCATGTTTTAAACCACCTGAGCGAAAGAAGTTAGGTAAGTTGCCTAACGAGGTTTACAAATCCAAAATGTTGTCTGGAAGAGATCGCTCTTTAGCGATAAGACCGCCTGTTGTCTACCGTTACTAAAATTATTGTTCTGTATTGATTTTGTAAACTTTTTTTGGTGTGCAATAAAGCATTTTGTATTTGTATTTGTATTTGTATGTTGTATTTACAGCTGAACATACGACCTTTAACTATGTTGCAGAGGTGATTTTCAATAATCCCACTACGCAGGTTGTTGTTTATTCTTTCAATCGCCAGATAATCCCGATATTATTTTTAGCCGTAATTTATAATTGGCATCAGCATCATAGTTTTCCCCACGGCAGTCTAATAATATGTCAATACGTGTTAGCTGATGCATTCTATACTCTTGTTAGTTTTCATATTATCTTGTCTGGTTTTGGGTTTTTCATAGGTACTAAAGTTCCCGAGATATAGCTCACCGGATTAACAAGTTGAAGTGGCAATGAGCAGGCCACATAGCACGCAGAGCAGATGGGCGATGGGGCCGAAAAGTGCTCGAGTGGAGACCTCGGACAAGCAAGCGCAGCGTAGGTCGTCCACCTACAAGATTGACAGATGACCTTATAAAGGTCGCCGGAAAGCGCTGGATGCAGGTCGCTTCCAACCGGTATATATGGAAGTCCAAAGGGGAGGCCTATGTTCAGCAGTGGACGTCCTATGGCTGAGATGATGAAAGTTCCCGAAATTATCCCTGACGTCATTTTCTAAGATCACCCGGGACCACAAATCCTAGTGTTGTCCTATACTCATTTTGAAAACCCAACATCGCCCTGCCAACCATCTTGTTTTCATTAATTTTATAACCTTGGCTTCTCTAATTTTATGTTGACCGATTACCTGTCTTCTGTGAACGCAATTTTGCCGATCCTCTCTATGCTCGGTTAAATACTTAATATGTGTCTATCATTTTCATAATCAAAACATATTATTTTGTAATTTAATATAAACTAAAAAATTATGTATTTAGCACGTTCAGAACAATCTAGGCGCACGGTAGTAAGCCTGCCAAGACGAGACAAATACCCTATCGTTTTTAAAAACAATGCATGATGCATACCTACTGACAAACAAGGTAAGCGGACGAACGTGACGAAATTATAATATTAGGGTTAAATATTTGGTTATCAAGAGTCATAAGTTATTATTTGTTTTTTTCTCCGTAATGAGAAGAACCACGTGAAAAGCAAACCGTTGACCATGTACGTGGAAGGATATAGAAGAAGAGAATGACCAAAGAAAGATAAATGGATAATTTGAAAATGATATGGATAAGAAAGATTTAAAATACGAGATGACGAATAATAGGGAATCAAGGAAGACGGAACAGAAATTAATGTGATAAGGGTAAGGAAACGATGATGATTATTTGTTTAAAAAAAAAATCGGTTTGGGTAGCCGTTTGGTAAGTAGGTAATCGTATTAGTAGTGACTTCTATGCGGGCGGAACATACGTAACTACAACTACCTAAACCGACACGATTTCTCGGAACACACGGATATCACAAATCAAATAAACAACACGACTCAATTGCTATAGGTACTATTTTGTTCTACAGGAACTTCCCTAACGTTTGAAATTCCTATTGAGCCATATTTCTCGCTCTTCTGACATACGATATTTGAATGCGCGGGACAGAAAGATACAAAGTGCGTTTTTCGAATTATGGAGTAACCTCCTTACTGAAACGGACAATCCTAAACAAACGTTAGATGGCGCTTTAAATCCTAACCAACTTTTACATATGCGTTTCCTGTGCTTGCTTTGTTCACCAGTTACCTACTTACTTCTACGTACTTAACTAAATGTTTACAAGAACAATCTACAATAGTGGTTGACTGGTAGAGAATGCTTAAAGCCCGCCATTTGTACTTTTTTGTATTGTGCAATAAAGATTAAATAAATAAATAAATAAAAAAAACTGATAAATACCTACAATCTGAATTTCCCATAATGGCAAATGGCATTCGCAGTCAGTATTGATCAAGTAGGTCAGACTAAACAATTGCTATTTATTTGGTGCATTCACAAAACATTTATTCATATTCATCTTCTGAATGTCAAAATTCATTGGTACTGATATACTGAAACAAAGTTACAATGAAATTGTATACTGACATCGCATTGGTGTGTCATCAAACAATATATTCGAGTTTCTAGGAAATACGGAAAGTCTTACCATTAACCTCATACATGTAGCCATCTGACGTCCGAGCTATCTCTTGGCAGCTGGTTGAGGGTCGACAGACAGCGTGCACAATGCTATCTTGGTCGGGGAATCCCGCCGATCCAGTCCAAGTCAGCAGGCCCACAAGCCCAAAACACGATAACCCAATACATCGCATCGCGCACAGAATGAAGCACTTAAAACTGACTCATATGGGTGTCTTACGACTAAACTATAATTGTTTTATATCACTGCAATGATAAAACTTGTTTGAAACATTTCACAAATAATCAGAATTGTTGTTTGGGTTTTCCTCGTTGGTTTTTTACCGTTGGTTAGCAGCGAGCGTCTGGCCTTGTTGGCGTGAGCGAGCACACTAATGAACAACATACATACGTATACAGTTGATACAAACATTGTGGTCTGGATCAACTTCACTGCGGTATGCTTAAAATACATTTTTACATGTCCGTCCTCAGTGTCCATCTTCGACTTCCATACGACCCAACGAGGTGCTAAAAATGAAGTTGTTGTTATAAGTACTTGTTTATGAACTTTATGATGTAATCACGAGTATGAGCAATTAAACTTATAGCCGATTCCTATCGTCATAAAATTGTGATTAGTGTTTATAGTTCACGCTGCTCTATCGCGCCAATAAAAGAGCTCTACTGATCGTACATTATCTAAGTGGTTTAAACATTAGACAAATGATTTATCTATACCTATCGTCTTTTAAATAAGTGATCTTCGTTTTTCGTTGTAGATTTTATATCATCTGCGCACATCTCTACGTAAAATATCCAATCTGAATAAATTATGACAAACAAAGTAAAACAATAAAATAGATCAAATAGACCAGGGGTTCGATTCTCATTTGGACCGCAGTAAATTGCATACAATTTGGGCTTCATTATATAAATATGCATAAAAGTGGAAATACAGTTGAGCTCAGGATGAGCGAACACTTACTTAGAAATAAACAAGAACAACATAATGGGCAATGCTTACGGCCAAAGCATAAGAGAATGTTAATTTTATGCAGCTCCGACAGACAGAAAAAGCTTTCTCCTCCACCTACCTGTCCTTTGCATTTATTTAATCGGTCGGTTGTATATATACTTTATAGAATTGAACATACAACCTGCCTTACGGCAATTTCGCTTGTCGACACCTACTCTTTATCGAACTGTACCTCTGTACTGTAATTAGTATCTATCGTTAGACAAAAATTGCTTTTGACATATTTGAAACTAGCGACCCGCCTCGGCTTCGCACAGATGCAATGCTATATTATGCTATATTATGCATGATTTACACATATAAAACTTCCACTTATGAATCCCTCTATCTATTGAAAAAAACGTATATAAATTCGTTGCGTAGTAGTCGTAGATCTAATACATAGGGACAGACAGACATCAGGAAGCGTTTATACTATGTAGTAATATCCTAAAAACAGTTTTCTCGCTGTGGTTATAGGTTTTACGAATGCTGTCAATACCGTGACCCGTTAGGGCCTTATCACACTTGCGATTTGCGAGCGTATTTTCTATACAAATAAGCGACGCGGCGAACACGCTGCGCGATCGCCTTCATACAAAATACGCTCGCAAATCGCAAGTGTGATAAGGCTCTTACGTAACATGCAATGCAATTTATTTTAAATAATTCATATAGGTTGTAATCTTTATCTGGAATACATTTTTAACAAGTTGTCAGTACTCGACCGCGACACTTCTCTTTAAATAGGTTGGCAATGTGAACGTTCCTTTAATTATTGGAATTAGGCTATCATTGGGACGCTTACCTTACCTTTGAATCCTTTAATTCTGCACCAAGTCAAACCGGTTACGAGTTCATTAAATCCCCGAATTATTTTAAAATAAGGCAAAATGAACCCCTCACACCATTTTCCCCAGTCACACCGACAAACTAACTTAATTTTGTATATTCTACATTTACTGGGTACTTTAATTCAATACTAACGAATCTCTTTTAAGATAATAGAACATTGGGTCGTTTATTTGCCACATAAGGTATGGCTGTAGTGCCTGTCAAAATGTAATATCAACACTAAAGTTTTTATTACAACGAGTAATGTTTGATATGTGTTATAATAACTTTTGTAGCAATGTTTTAGAAAAATATGGTTTATTTACCGATACGTATAAAAAATCATAAATCTAATTTTATACTATGTCTTGAAATTGCGCTTTTTAGCGTAACCACGCGTGACCGTGCTAGGTAAGCCATTTTATATTCCTAGCACCTTTAATGGCCTGCAACGGGTAAACTACGAACTTGAACTCGAATGTCCGTTGGGGCAATAAAGTCATGGAGTGGCACCCACGTATAGGAAACAACAGCGTAGTATAGCTCCCGACTAGACGTGGACGGATTACCTAGTGTGGTTCACGGTGAGGTTGCACTTTGTGGTGAGCTACAGGGGAGGTCTATGTCCAGCGATAGACGTGTGTGGCTGATAGATAGAGATAGATAGATCGTTGAACTATCCTTAGTATCAATGTGGTCGGGCTAGGGGCCACACGCGGTTTAAAATACTTAAACAAATCTAAGAAAGATTCGAATTGAAGATTGCTCTTAAGTTAATCTAAAAGTAAAAAAAGAAGCAAAAAATTGCCACCTGGAAATCTACCCGCCATCAAGTATTAAGTAGTAATATCTGATTCTGGAAGTGCGTCATGATTGATTTCTAACCATACCACACCATACGTAAGTACTTACATAATATAATATATCTTAATGAACAAAAAACGAGCTTGACAGATTTAATCAAAACCGACTCGACTGTTTTTTGGAACAAGAAAGAAAATCTTCTCGTCAGGACCGATACCTACATCAGCTATAGAATTGCATTGTAACTGTATCGTTACTGTATTGCGACTGAAAAAGCTGACGGTTATAATAAACCAACTGCACCAAACCAAAACTGTTTCACAACCGTACACTTAGCTACCTTCAAGGGGACTGAATCGTTGGTTTGCATATTCAATGCAGTTATGAGAATGACACTGGAACGACAGTAAAAGTTGTCAGGAACGCCCCATCATGTTTCGAACTAATGTGGGGCTCTTCATTAGCGAACAGCTGTCCATGCTGCTCCCACTACTGGTGGTGTGTACTGAAAACACTTTAGATGTGCCGGTTGTACACAATCGCCGAGACAGGGCGCGACCAGCATGTCACTTTGGAACTCTATGACTAAATGAAGGACGGCATGCTTGTCTCGCCCTGTCTCGGCGAGTGTGTACAACCGGCATCCAATGTTTAGTATTCCATTGTAATGCAAAAATATTTTTTTTTTGTACGACTGGCGTTTACAATTTTTTCCTTATAATTATTTTGTTAGCATAAAGCGGCAACTATCAGTCACAGTCAACTATCAGTAACGTAGAAAGGCTGCCTTGCCGGAATGCCACACCTTGTTTTCTTATACCATGAGTATTCCTATGGTATAATCACGTAAAGAGTAAGTTGCTTTTAATTAAACGTTAGAAATGCGTTTGTGACAATGTAATGTGTACGGGTTACGTTGGAAACTTATACTTAAAGCGACGAGTAATACGAAATTAGCACCACTTCCGATTTTTTCCTTTTACGTTCATAATCAGATAGTTTTCAGAAAAAGCTGGAGTCTGGGAGTTGGGCACCTATAATATTTATTTCATCAGCATCACTGTATACAATTTGTTCACTATACCCCACAAAACTTCAAAAAAGGTAACAATAGTTTTGGGAAAGTTTTTGGGGACAACTACAGAACGAAAAATTGTGTATAATTATTTAATAAATATTTAAAGGTGTGTTTCAAAATTGATCTTATTTAGAAGATATAAGAAAGTATAGTAGATAGTGGCGTTACTTTCGCATTACCCGTCGCCTTGACGGTCAGAGCGATCTAACTTGCAAGGATATACTATTGCATAAGTAGGTATATATTGTTCGTATGCCTGCTTAGTTGTGTACTCAATAAACATAGTGAGCAATAATTTTGAATATGAACGATTGAGGTAAACGAGATTCGAGAAGTCTTTTATATTGTAACACTTCATAGGTTTTAATGTGCTTGTTGTCTCTTAATTCCACCCTGCGAATGTCCTTGGTTGCGGGTGGGTAGGTACGGCAAATAACATAATGTACTAGGTGAACAATTCATTTTATTAAAATTAATTGCAATATTTTATACATAGGCAGGTTGATAAGTAACTGGGCTTAAAAATATTAAATAAAAATATTATATAAAAAATGGGGATTCAAACTTTTAACAAGAAGTAAAAATGATTAAGCATGTCTAAACAGAGACTGTTTAACCGACTTTACATGTTTTGTTTCTGAAGTTATAGTTACACCTGGCCATGATAGATGTCTCGATATGTCTCAGTTTTATCCTAAATTTGATTACATATATTGATATTAGATGACGCTAGTAGTTCTAGTTTTATGGTTGACATAATGTAGATTGGATGTTTAGTTTTATACAAATATTAGTCTATCAATTTCATAATAGATGTCGCTGACCAATGTAAGGGATCCGCTGCATCACGCTATTAGGATTTCTCCTGTTTTCATAACTCCGCTGAAATATGTTGTAAAATCATTCCAAAAGAACCAGTGAAAACTAGTGTAAACAGTAGTGTAATATAGTTAATGAGTGTACGGGAAAATAAACCTTAAAGAAAGACAGTGAAGTTTCAATATTAAACAGAGAATTTATCGAAATATACAAACTATGATTAAGAACGGGAGTGTTTACTTTTTGACTTCTCTGGCTCAAAAAGTACGTAATTTTAGCTAGGTTTTAATGAAAACTATAATAATAATTTCTATGCGGTTTCTATAAGCGGTTAGCTACATACTAAATACGGATAATTAACAACAAACTAACCTGATCAGAACGAACCCGTGTGTAATTAATTAAAAACGCAAACAAGCAATTTCAGGGTTACAGTCAGATTTCGGTTCGAGTCTTTCCTGTGGACATACCTAAGCAATATTAAGGATTCCACGGCCTAATTTTCTTATAAAACTCGTATGAAAATAAAGAATGTTCCCTCTTCTATAATCCTATGTAATAGCAATCTAAAGTAAGTATATAACCTGGATTCATACAAGCTTTTAACTTTTTACCACCGCTGAGATGACTTTTGGTTTTTGAACTATTTCTGTAAATTACTTATCACACCACACTTTTAACAACATAATTATATTTTTTTCTACTTAAAAATTAAAACCTTAACATAAATTGTACTTTGACTTATTATTGAATAAATATCTAGGAACAAAATATCAATGGCATCGTTGTCAAGACTCTTTACTTAAAAATTAAAATTATGCTCCTTTATCTTAAGTTGTCATATTTATCGCAGAGTTCTAATGATTATTATTTCCGTGAGTGGATCCGGGCCATTGCTTTTGTGCAGTATCACATATGCACTCTTACATATTTATAGTAGCCATTAATCCTTATTTTCGTAGTTCCAAAATTGACAAAAGTCAACGTTTTATTTCTTCAATATAGAGACGATGTCAGGTTTGGGTACGACGTGCATTGCGCACAATATTCTCAATGACAAAGACAGCACCTCATTTGTGAGTTATCGGTCTTTATTTGGTATAGTCCTAATATTGGCATACTAAGTAATAAAATGGGGTGCGTAACGATGGCTATAACAATTTTTGATATAACTTCAGTCGCTATAACGCTCATTTGATATAATTATTGAATGTTAAAACAACACTTAAGAGGCCTTATTCCTTTAAAAAAATATTTTTTTCATATTATGACAAATATATTGATAATTTTAACCAACTTTTTGAAGTGAATAATACTTTTACCCGAGTTCTAGGTAGTAAGATAGCTATTTCATGCTTTTATTGCGTGCAGTAGAAAATAAGTTGAAAAAACTAATTTTCCGCGTGAATTTTGTCAATTTCGAGTAGTTTTTGAAACAAAAAATATCAATGAAAAATTCAAACTGTAGGTTTCAAATATATACCAATAAATGCCAATAGGCCTGTTCTAGGTAGTAACATCAATAATATGTTAAGAAACATGTTTGATCATAGAAAAAAATGTCTAATCAATCAGCACTTTAAAAGGAATAAGGGCTCTTAATATATTAATATTTGATATAATTATTGTTTCATATACTGATCATTTTATCGAATAACATTTAATATAACATTCTTTAAGTATAGTGCATATTTCTTCCAATGAATTTATGTTATAACGTTTATTTTATCTAACGTTCAAATGTTATAACGTATAGGGTATAGGGAAATAGGGGGGCTCGGGGGGCGAAGCCCCCGCATTAAAAAAAACTTAAATCAAAAGTTCAACTAAAAACGTAGGTTAGGTTAGGTTAGAAAAAAAAGTTTGAACTGCATCCCCCAGAAAAAATACAAAATATTTTTATATCGATCATTACACACACCCCTTGCGAATATAAACGTTATATTAAATGTATTTTATACTAATTGAAATCATACCATATGAAATTATACCTAATATTGTTATATCAAATGAAACAGTATATCAAATGTATTTTATACTACTTAATTGAAATTATACCAAATGAAATTATACCTAATGTTGTTATACCAAATGAACATTATACCATATGATAACCATCATGGAAATAAGTGTTCTACCAAATGATAAATATACGAAATAAAAATAGATATTTTAAAATTATACCAAACGTTTATTATATGAGTTTATCAAATGAGTGATTATACCCTGTGAAATTATATCGAATGTTGTTATATCCAACATACTTATACCATTTATTTTTATATCGATCATTACACATCCAATAAAATGAATACGCATGCCCTAATGCCATAATTACTATTTATTCCTCTGATATCCCGGAGAGATCTTCGAAATGTCGATATATAGCTAGTATATCGCCGCTTTGCCAGCCCGATCTCGTTAAGTTTGCGCTTCATTTTTATGCGACGCCATAGATATTATGTCAGGCGCAAACTCAAGCGTAAAATGTCACTTTACGCAGCTCGAATCACAAACATCGCCTTTTGATGGTGGTTAAAGGCTAGCCTTTAACCATCTTAGTATGCCAATAATAATTCTGTATCAATAACCCTGACTTCCTTGACAAAAGCTTAACAAGTACAAGCCTCATTTACTGATTTATTAATATTGTACTGTAAAATAAGGTGGTACGCCACCAGTAATATGGTCCACAACTCCACACATAGTGCGAGTCGCCTTCGGAATTTCAACAGGCAATACTTATCTCTTGACGGACTAATCCAAAGCGTAGCATTGGCATGTACTGACACAGCTTTTCCCAGAACTTTTCATCGTACCAGTCAAGATATGTGTTGTATCGAAGGTAAGTTTGCAAGTCAGACGGCAATTTACTCGGTTCATTTAAATTCCAACGGACGATTAGTACCCTCGCTGTTTGATGTTCCATCGCGTGAGCATGCGCTGTGTGAAACTCCTCAAGCGCCCACTTAGACTTAGCATAGTTGTCTGAAACAAGCAGTACTGTACGACGGGCGCAGAGCACTGAACGGGCAATTTGCTCGTGGATTGGATTGCCTGGCAGCCAATCACGGCAATGTTCTAAAGTCGTATATCCGCGACTCTCCAGACCAGCTCTCAGTTCATTTAGTAACTCCCAATCTGGGTATGCATATGACAGGAATACGTCTACGGTTTTGTCGCTATCAGCTTTCTCTTTAACATTAAATATGTAGCGACGGCATAGATTTAGTTTGAACAGGTATTTTCTTATTTGCGACTGATACTTGTCCAACAAAAATCCAACTATAAACATTACTAGAACTACGCAGAATATACTTAGAATTACTAGCAGAATCGGAAAGTTACAAAGTCCGCTTTCCATTTTTTCCAATACGAGACTATGATCAATGCACTGCGTTTCTTTCCAATCGTGAACCTGAAACACGAACAAATAAAATCTCATCAAAGAAGAAATTCTAATGGGAGGAAATAGTTTTAATGATGGACATAGTTTTAATGATAAACTTGTATGATATATTATGTGACCACAATGAAACATAAGTAAATAAAACGAATCTTAATAAAGAAGAGAAACCTTTGTTGATGCATTCAAAAGAATCCCGATTATTTTGGACAAAAACTAAAAAGTAAATACAAACAATGATCAACGAAAGCACACCAACATTTTAACACACTTTAACAACATACGGCACACTATAAAGTTCTATTGAACATGAAGAAGTAATTCTAAATAATTATTAAAAGACAAAAACTTAGTAAAATACATATCACAGCATCCACAGCACAGGTTTCGTCCAATCACAAATAGATGTATCTGTCGCGACGACTCGCGATTATATTCATACTTCTTTGACAACGTCTTGGCTTTCCACGTTACTGATTCTTCTTAGATTGTCTATGGTGAGATATTTGAATTTCTTATTTTTACTATTCAATTATTTTCTTTGACAAGGCAATTTAGTTTGTTTTTAGACCCTTTGAGTGCACATGAATATTAATTAAAGTATTTTGTGATTGCTCCAGCTCGCCTGCTCTATCAGTTAAGTTTGTTGCTGTGTGTCTCTTATTGCCAATATAATTACACATTATTTGCAGTTTTATACGCATCGCCCAGTCAGGCGGATGCTTTCCTGGGCATGTGATAGCATTCGTTTTGACCGGGGACGCATTGGGAACGGGTAACTTATGTGGAGAAGTATTCTCCTTACTTACTTATCTATTTGTACCTAGTTGTACCTATTTATTTGACCGGAAGATTGACGACGAATCTGATGGTCCCTATATGCTGGCTTAACATGCTCCTCGTATCCCCTCAACGCTCTGTCGCAGACGAGTGATTGAAGTTCGTAATGGATGAGATCAGGTCTAATCCTCGTAAATGGTGTATTCCTTGAGGACTGTGGGAACTGACTTCATACTGTACTATATGTTTTAATATATTAACTGCAAGACGTTACACAGAGATAAATAGTCTGGTAATGTCAACTTTATGCGAGGACACAAGGCGCAAACAATACATGACAATGGAAGTCATGTATATACCACTTTCAGAAAGGAGACGACAATCCTGTGAGAGGAGATTCCTGTGAGATGAAGGAACACAAATAATGATACTACACGGATGTGAGGTTGCAGCAGAGTCTGGAGCGAGCTTGTAAATTAGCAGGTATGAACTATTGCATTACATCTGACGCATTCCTATTCAACAAATTCAAGGGCTGTTATTTCAGTAGCGAAGCGAGTTACAGGTTAGGTTAAATACTATGAACCCGGGCAATGTTAAATTAGTTTGTTGTCACAGTAACCCCTCATGCTGTGGCGACAGTATCCACCACAAGTTTCACCAATAAGCAATGGCACAGATACATCGGTATATTATCCGCAACATGCATCGTCACAATGTAAATTAAATGTACTGTGTATTTTAATAATGTTTTTTTGCCATTTATTGAGCCATTAAAGATACGTAAAGTTCGTAGATACGAGTAAATACTCGTCAATCGGTTTATAAGGTTAGCTCCCTTTGCAAATTTCTGCCCTTATGTATTATACCTGTCTATTCAATGTTTTAAATGAAAGAAAATACAATGAATTAAGTAATATTACAAACCACAAATTTAAGTAGCTCGAAAGCAGATGCGTCGGAGCACGCGCAGGCGAGTTGGTTACCGGCAAGTGTGACGTTTACCCTATTGTCCTTTAGCCTCTGAGCTGCTGCTTCCGAAATATGCTGGATGCTGTTATTGCGGACGTCTAACACCTGGAAAGAAAATAATATCCTTTGAAGAGCTATCAAAAAATCCCCTCCCTCTCTTGTTCTTTCCTTGCTATAAAGTAGTGCGGCGATGTAAATATTAACATATTCACATAGAGGTCGCTAAGGTGTAAAGCCTTTCAAATAAACAATGCAAAGATCGACACACAAAGCATAGGGAACAATTCGATAGGTTGCTTGGGAGGTTGTGTGGCGGAAAGGTTAACGCGCTGGACCGGCAATCCAGAGGTAGCGGGTTCGATTCCCGGTCTCTTCCACCAAGTAACATTTCAAATTTTCTTTAAGCTTTGATCTTTGTATCAATTTTGGTTAATATAAAAATTGTGGTGTGTAGGTACTCACATCACAATTCATAAAAACTAAAATTATTGCAATATTGTTGGACGGTTGCTACGCTACCTAGTCGTTGTTATTCGTAAGACTGTACAATCAACCGTCAACCATCTGAATAAAATATCATAAAATACTACTGCGACTCTGATTTAACCATCAGGTTATGGCCCAGAACGCCAAATTTTCTGTTCCTAAATTGAACGGGCTTGAGGATTACTCGTCATGGAAATTCGCAATAAAAATGTTACTACTTCGAGAAAAATGTTTCAAATTTACGTCAACGCTACCTAAAACAGATGATTCTGGAGAACATGAGAAGGATCAAGAGGCATTTACTATTATTTGTCTACACTTGGAGTCCCATCTCTACCCGTACGTACAGAATTTGACATTTGCTAAGGAAGTGTGGGACGCACTAGCAGGAATTTTCGAGGATAAAGGGATCAATAGGCGAATAAGTCTTATGAATTCACTTTTAGATGAGCACTTGGAAAAGCATAATTCGATGCATGAGTATGTGGCGGCTGTCATGAGTCACTCTCAGAAACTGAAGGAGATTAACCAGAGTTTCGACGATGATTTGATTGCTGTGGTACTTTTACGGGGTTTGCCTGATGAATACAGACCGTTACGTATGGCTTTAGAACACTCAGGAATGAAACTCACCTCGGAAAACGTTCGGCAAAAGCTTTTACAAGAAAACTCCAGTCAGAGCTCTTCTAATGATTCCTCGAATGGTAATTCTGCGTTAGTGGCATGGAAACAATCTCAGCGTTCAGTACAAAACTTCAAATGTTTTAAATGTGGCAAGAAAGGTCACAAGAAATATGACTGCCCGAAGTTGATTAAGGATTTAGACGGAGAAGGCATATCAACGGTTTCTACGAAGTTGAAGAAAGTTGCTTTATGCAGTTCACTGTCGGTACACGAGTCCTTCAACCCCTCGGCGTAATATTTGGATACTTAGTGGAGCTTCGCATCACATAAGTTTTAAAAAACATTAGTTTAGAGACTGTACTGTTACTGATAAGAATGTTGTGACATGTGCGAATGATGACAAGATGACAAGCATAGGTAAGGGCAATATTGTTGTAAATTTAAAAGGAGTTTTGTTTCCAATACAAGACTGTTCCTTTGTACTGAAATTAAAAGTTAATCTATTGTCCATATCTAAGTTGGTTCAGAATGGTTGGAAAGTGATATTTGATTCTAATGGTTGTGAGATGTTTCACCAGTCGATAGGCTAAGTTGTGAGTAAGCTTGTGGTTACTGCTAGTGAAGTCTCTGGTATATCTATGATTTGGATGACTGTTTTCCTATTGTAGAAGGGGCTTCGGCTACGGTTCAAGCTGAGTACTCATTGTCACTTAGGCCAGGACAGCTTGGGCATGTAAGTCAGAATGATTTATGCAAGCTTCCGGACATCGAAGTTGGAGGAATAAGGGTAATGGAGCTGTGTGTCACTTGTTTCTAAAGAAGAAAGGCACATGGATTACCTTTTCCAAAGGGTGAAGCAGGACAAGACGTTGTCTTTACTGAAGATTCTGCGATAAAGGGCGCAGAATCAGGTTCAGTGGGAAAAGACACATCTGTGAAGATTGCAGGTCTATGGGAGTTGGATAATTCTATTAAGACAGTTTCATCGACGTCTGTGACCGAAGATTCTTATGAAGTTGCCATAGGATGCGGAGAGCTCGAAAGCAGCTGGTGCATTAGCATGTTTGGAAGCTGAGTTCGTTCCTCCGGAATTTTATTAAGCTTCTAGGACTGAATCCGGCAGTCAAGTACAAGATGAGAAAGCAAGGAAATCTATTGTGCAAAACGAGGCAGAACCTAGATATTCCTTAAGGAATTGGTTACGTGGCGCACAGAGCGGATTAAACTGCTATGATAGTGTCTGCAAAATAAGAGAAGATCCACGATCCCACCAGGAAATTTTGCGGAGACCGTTTATGAAAACGTCTATATGCAACAAGGTTTCATTGGAGACGGTCAAAAGCAAAAAGTTTGTTGAACGGAAAAGTAAATGATGTTTTATTGACAATGTCATTTAAACGTTCAAAGATTGATAGATGTTTATATTTTAAAGAATATATATTTTTATATGTCTTTATATTAGACTGTTTTATCGTATTTTGTAAAGGATATTCGTGCAAAGATGGAATTGCAGGACGGCTTAAGGAAATACTTCCAAATGAAGAATTTAGAGGAAGCTCGGCAATGTCTCTGCATGAGTGTGAACGGAGTACAGAAGGTACGTTTTTCTTGCTTCAGAGGAAGTTTATTGATGCTTTACTTAATGGACCATGGTATGGATCAGTGTAAACCAGCGAAAACCCGGCTTGAACTGGATCTACGTAATGTTTTGGCAGAGGGGGTGGTGATGGTGATGAACTGAACCGCCAAGAACAACTGCGATACCAGTCTTTGGTAGATGATTTGTATTTCGAAAGTCGAATGGAGACTTTGATCATTAATTTATTACAGGTTGACAGTGACTGAGTCGCCGACCGATAGAAAGTCATATTCAGGATATATGTTTGAACATGGACAGAATTTGATATCCTGGAGTGCAGAAAGCAATACTGTGTGGCTTTATATACAACAGAAGCCGAATATGTTGCGCTATCTGAAGCATCCAAGGAAGCTGTATACCTACCTACAGAGGTTAGTCAGCTATATTGTCAAAAATATGGGCACAACGAGCGTCAAGCTGTTTGTGGACAATCAGAGTGCCGCGTAACGTTGGCTAATAATCCTGTTTCTCACCGACGGACGAAAGATATTGACAATTGGTATAACTTCGTTCGTCAATGCATCAATGATTAGTTGATTCAGCTACAGTATGTCTCGACTGAAGATTACATAGCTGATATCTTGACTAAGCCATTGCCCCGTGTTAAGTTTGAAAGGTGTGTGTCTGGTTTTAGGTTTAGTTAGGACTGCTTGATGCTATATGGGATTAGGATGTTGAATGGTTGCTTGAGAGGAAGTGTTGGACGGTTGCTACGCTACCTAGTCGTTGTTATTCGTAAGACTGTACAATCAACCGTCAACCATCTGAATAAAATATCATAAAATACTACTGCGACTCTGATTTAACCATCAAATATTAAAGGTAATTTCAGAAATGTAAATTGTCGTTTTATCAAAGTTGGTTCACTATTATCTAGTAGAAACTTTTTTGACATATATTTGTTTTGCATAACGATACTTGGCAGAAGTAACGTTTGGCAGAAACATCTTACGCAGAGTATGCTTTGGCATAAATCATTTCGCAGATTTTTATAATACCGAATCTTATATTGGCATAATGTTGATGAGCATAACAGTCTTCTAAACGAATAGTACTTTCGCAGATCATTTTCTTGCATAATATTTTAGGCGGCATAAAGTTGTCAAGCCGAATACCATTTGATTCCAAGAATTCATTGTCTTATCTTGTTGTATAGGACATATGCGGAATACCTAACCTAATCCAAGTCGGACCTACCCTAAGGTGCAATCAGTACCTAATTTATGCATTACAAATTGTTGTGATTACACATTTTGTCCATGGAGTGGTATGGTAGCCGGCCGATGCCGCGCGGCTCGCTCGCTCGTTAGGGTCTCAGTTCAACCTAACACTCCTCCTCGCTTCGCTCGTCGTCGTACCTAACCTAATCCAAGTCGGACCTGCCCTAAGGTGCAATCAGTACCTAATTTATGCATTACAAATTGTTGACATTTTGTTCATGGAGTGGTATGGTAGCCGGCCGATACCGATGCCGCGCGGCTCGCTCGCTCGTTAGGGTGTCAGTTCAACCTAACACTCCTCCTCGCTTCGCTCGTCGTCGTACCTAAACTAATCCAAGTCGGACCTGCCCTAAGGTGCAATCAGTACCTAATTTATGCATTACAAATTGTTGACATTTTGTCCATGGAGTGGTATGGTAGCTGGCCGATGCCGATGCCGCGCGGCTCGCTCGCTCGTTAGGGTCTCAGTTCAACCTAACACTCCTCCTCGCTTCGCTCGTCGTCGTTAACCTAATCCAAGTCGGACCTGCCCTAAGGTGCAATCAGTACTTAATTTATGCATTACAAATTGTTGACATTTTGTCCATGGAGTGGTATGGTAGCCGGCCGATGCCATTGCCGCGCGGCTCGCTCGCTCGTTAGGGTCTCAGTTCAACCTAACACTCCTCCTCGCTTCGCTCGTCGTCGTAACCTAATCCAAGTCGGACCAGCCCTAAGGTGGAATCAGGACCTAATTTATGCATTACAATTGTTGTGATTAAAAATTTAGTGGCAGTTGCCCCGCGGCGGCAAGATACCTAACACTGCTCCTCGAACCGCTCGTCGTCGTACCTAACGGTACTTACATTCTACTACGTAAAGTTTACTTAACGCACTTTTCTGCTAGTAGAAAATAATTATGCTATTGTAATCGTATGCTATAGGATTATTATGGTACATAAAATTATGCTAAACCAAAGTCGGCCAAAGAGATATTCTACAAAACAATGTGCTGCAAAATGTGTCGTATGCGAGGTAGTAGTAATGCCAACTATACCTTTATGCCATCTTACCATTCGACCGAAAGTGTTTCTGCGAAACGTGTTATGCGAAGTGTATTTCTGACCAATATTATTCTGCCAGATGAGGGTAACCCATCAAAGTTGTCTCAGTTTATCAGCTGTTTTGCGGCCATATTTCGGATCAAAATGTAGCTTAATTTGTCAATTAAAGACCGTATTTTCTAAGAAAATAAAAACACGTCTGCGTTTTCAAGAACCAACACAGACATTCGCATGTAACAAAGAAAAGGGTACTCACGCGTAAATTCTTGGGTATATCTTCAATATCAAGCATGGTGATATTATTGTTGGGTGCATATAGCTTGATGAGCGGGTGGCGCGGGACAGAAGACAGCACGCCTGGCGTCACATGCAACACTATATTGTTCCCACGTGACGTCGATGAAAGCCATTGCTCAGAAGGCTGAGTGGCGCACTGCACCACAATCCTATTGTCGCTAGGACCTCTCCAGCACGAACAATCTGAGGAAAATTGCAGTCCTTAACATCTATGTCGAGCGAGAAGCCTTGATAAATTAATCAAGTGTTGCTGCTAATTTATGCCACAGATAAAGCGTTCTGCGGTGATTACTTTCAGATGTGAAAGGAAGTCAGATTAACAAGTCATGTGACAAATATATATTTCATAACTGTATCATTTCAAACGTTAACTGGAAGAGATCCCTAATAAGGTTTAGTTTGCTTTTGTACATGTTTTATTTGTTATGAATGTATTTATAACCAGGTGTCGTGCACAATAAAGTGTTTACATACATACATACGTACATTTCACAAACTTTTTTACAGACAAACTGTGAAATAATAATTTATTTATTATTATTATTATTATTATTATTATTATTTTTTTTATTAATTGAAAGATACATATCACTTACAGACTAATCCAACACGTGATAAATATTATACAGAATAAATAACCATATGCAAAGAAATATATATACGTTTTCAATAAAAAAAAAACACAGTAGATTACTTATAACAAACAATATATAGGTAGGTACCTACATATACCTACTACCTAAATATTATCGGTATAACATAACAATTCATAAGCAAGTTTTGTGAATTCAGCCAGAGAACAGTTAAATAAATCAGTTTTAGTTGATATTTGGTTCAGCATGTTTATGGCCCGGACAAGATTTATTTAATAAGATACCAACCTAACCTAACCTACATATTTGCTGAATATGCGTACCTATTTCCATTATCCCCATTACATGAAGAACTTTCTCGTTGTTACATGAAAGCCAGAATTTTTTATGAATTATTAAATAAAAAAGCAATGCATTTTAAGTAAACGTTTCTTTGCCATATTTTAATTTGCCAATTGAAGTATTTGTGAAATGATTATAGTTTGTCAAGTGATGATTTGTGATAACTGATGATTTGTCAAATAAAGAATTTATGTAATGAACAGTTTGCGAAACAATATTCTTTGAAACGACTTATTTGGTTGAGTTGTCAAACGATGTTTGTGAAATGAATATTTGTGAAATGACTGGCTACTACTAAGATGACACAGTCAACGCTAGACGTGGACACCGAAAAACATTCGAAGATGACTTTCTTCATAATGTTCCTACATTAAAAAATATGTTAAATCGTATTACTTGGGTGACAAACGCCATTATACTGGCACTGGATTTCTTCGGGGTCAGTTGTCGATATTACGGTAGCAGAATCGAATGTTTCTGAGACGCATCCCTCGAAATCGTCTATATTCAACAGTGGGCTGCGTAAAGCCTTAGGTAGCCAATATTGGGAGTCGCAGTCACAAATCAAATTCTTCAGTTCTACTGTAACCCGGGCACGCTGTAACAGATAACGCGTGTGTGGTTAGTATGGAATTCTATTCATTCCGGTAAAAATCGCGGTTTTATCAACCTTTTTGTAAATTTTAATAAAAATAGCATGTTAATAAATCCAGGATTGACTGTTATGGCTTTGGCAGTGCGAGTTTTAATTTAATAATTATGAAAAAAAATCCGCTCATTTCGTGTTATGTTATAGTAGTTTATGCAACTGATACATAATGAGAGGCATTAAAACACGAGTGTGGTTTTATGAAACGAGCGTCAGCGAGTTTCATAATAGGATCACACGAGTGTTTTAAGGCCTAATTATGTACAGTTGTATACACTACTTTATCTACACACATATCATAAGTACTCTAAGATGGGTTCAGAAGCCATAAGGAAATGACCGGCACCACTAGTGCTACCTGTAAAATATCTAAAAATGACATATACTAATGCAGTAAGAAATAAATCTGAACAAATACATAAACAGATTATTTATTGTAATAGTTGTAATTCACATTGAAACAATATTTTCAACTAAAATGTGAATTACAATAAACGTATCACAATCACAATTATACTTTCGTAACAGCAAAGAACCAACAAACAAATGACAACAATAATGGCGGCAATTCGAACCTCCGTCAAGACGAATGTTTTTTTTTTCTAAATCATATACAAACGAATGTATCCATATTCTCATGTCACTCGAGATCAAATGTCGTGCGGTTTTTATAAAAAAACATACTGAATTGACGTTTCGTATCGATAACAATATTAATATCTATGGATACTAGAATAGAGACCTACTTTAGTTTTGACAGCTGTTCCAAATTTAAACTCATAACCTTACAAAAATTGATACTGTTATAACATTACAGTACTGATTTTACCTACTGCCACAGATAAAAAAGTTCTCATAGTAAAACTGGTTGTAGTAATGCTGGTCATTTCCTACGGTTTCTGAACGCATTTTAGAGCACTAATGATATGTGCGTAGATAAAGTATTTTATCTATCCAAATACTTATAATAAACCCTCCATGATGCGTTCAAGAACCGCACATTATGACCACCATAAAAATAGTCTGTTTTGTTAGAACAAATTTCTTATCTGTAAAAATGTTATTATATTGCTAAATAATAACATCGATTTCGATATAGTACATTACTGCAGAGGCCGCGAAATAGGGAATTGTTGACCGAGTAGGTAGTAATAGATCGAGAGACACGAGGCCGACAATCCCTGTTCGCGCCAAGGCTTTGTATAGTGCTTTTCTCAAATAAATCCAAGGAAATAATACAAATGTTCAACTTATATAATCATATTATATTTTTTATATTCCCGCCAACTTTTTACTTTTTCAAAATTTATTTTTTAAACTGTTCGGGTTAATGTTTTTGCCACCAAATGTCAAAATGATTCTATTTATTAAAAAATAACAACACCTTATTAATTAGATATTGTTATATATTTTTAGCAACAAACATGATTCCTTGTTTATTTTATTGAATGATCTAGATAAATATAAGAAATAAAACGTGGGTAAATATACAAGCACAAACTACGTTTTTTTTTTATTGGCTGTATGCCATAGATTATCAAAAGCATAAATAAATAGAGGTCAGCTCACGCAACAACCTGCTGCACAAACTGACATCGACAAGCTGGGGAGCTTCTGCGCACACCGTGCGTACGACTGGACTGGCACTGTGCTTCTCCGCCGGCGAGTACGCCTGTCCAGTCTGGAATCGATCTGCGCATGCCGGCCTAGTGACCGCCGCACTCAACGACACCTGCCGCGCCATCACCGGATGCCTCAAACCGACCCCGCTGAACAGGCTCTACCCGCTCGCGGGTGTCGCCCCTCCTGAAGTCCGGAGGGAGGTGGCATGCGCCATTGAAAAGCGAAAGCAGGAAAACGACCCGCGCCACCCGTTGTACGACCACCACCCGCCGCCTGCCCGGCTCAAGAGCCGCAAGAGCTTTATGCGGCACACCGCCCCCCTGTTGGATGATCCCTCCAAGCGGCGCTGTTCGCTGTGGCACAGCCGGTGTCCCCCGCCTGACGTGTATGTGCAAGCTGCCGAAGAGTTACCGCCCGGGCAAAAAGAGCCATGGCCCATATGGAGGGCTTTAAACAGGCTCAGATCCCAAGTGGGCCGCTGTAAGCAGAACATGGCAAGATGGGGACTACTCTACGATCGAACAACCCAGTGCGTCTGCAACACAGCGCCGCAAACTATGGCGCATCTGTTGGCGTGCCCCGCATGCCCGCATTCCTGCTCTGACTACGACCTGAGAGATGCGACGACCAGAGCCATCAACACCGCTGCTCATTGGGCATCAAGTATTTGAAAGAGAACCTCGACACGAGAAGAAGAAGAAGATCAATAAAAGAAATAAACCCCACTGAAACAAAAGACAATCTCTTTGTTGGCCACGGCCAATAATGTTGTATGAAATTCCTTTATTGACCTCTAATTTGAAATTAGAACGAATCTTCAACAAGTGCTATACAAAGACGTATTTCGCGTTCTATTACTACGACCATAAGAACGACATTTCCTTGGATGATTGAGAAAATATTATTTATTCAAATTTCACACATCTCTGAAAAACAAAGAAATTTGATTCGACCTCTATTCTAATATCCGTCGAGATGACGTTTACTTCGAAATGAATTGTCAATTTGTAATCATGACAAATGTCGCACCGTTGGGGCCGACTTTAATTTGTCTCTGAATAAAAAAAAACTATGAAAGCTGCCAGAAAACTTCAGTATCGCCATTACCGGGTAATATTTGTCATAATGTGCGACTCCTGAATGCATCATCGAGGCTTATGATATGTGGCTAGATAAAGTAGTGTAACACGTAACTGTACATAATTAGGCATTAAAACACTCGTGTGATGTTATTATGATACTTGCTTTGGGCTCGTTTCATAAACCCACACTCGTCTTTATTAAAGACGAGTGTGGGTTTATGTACAGTCACATAAACAACTACACACACCCTTCATTATGTACAGTCACATAAACAACTATTAATTAATGAAAAGATTTTTAGATCCCTGTTTCAGTAACAGCTAATTCAGTCTTGAATGAAAAATATAGGTATCTAAGACTGAATTAGCTGTTACTGAACCAGTGATCTAAATATTTGAGCCCGCATCCATTTACCATCACATAAAACTACTATAAGTTGCACGTATTACCGTTAGATCGTTGGAGACTTCCGAATAGTAAGTTTCATTGACGAAGAGTTCCACGTCAACCCTGGAGAGGCCCGACATACGAAGCTTCGGGTTGCCAATCAGGCATAGATTCACTTTTCCGGACACATTTCTTCTCATTGTTAACTGGCTGAGCTGCGGAGAAAACATTTAATGTGGGAGTTAGAGTAGTAACTTCTTTTATGGTGAGTTTCGACTGATGCGGAGCTGGATGGAACGCAGTGGAAAAGAGCAGTGAAAAGTGACATGGGATTTCCCATAAATAAATTAATATCGGACAACCTCACACAAATTGATCTAGTCCCACAATAAAATCTAGGCTTGGGGTGGCTTGGGTACTAGACGATGATATACATATTTGTATAGATAAATATTTAAATACATAAAAATACCAATATATCGGTTAAGACAGTCAAAGCCGCTATTGTCATTGAGCTGGAAGAGATAAGCGTTGTAAATAGTCTGTTAATAAAATAATTTTGCATTGCGCGCTTACGTATCTGTTTAATGCGCAATAGAGAACATGTTATCTAATTATTCACATGGTCAAGTTATAAAATGTTGTAAATATATATATACATGCCATTTTCTATCATCATCATATCAGACGAAAGTCGTCCCCTGCTAGACCAACGTTTTCCCTAAGAACCTCCACGTTGGTCGGTCCGGCGATACTCGCATTCAACAGCTTACTGCAACCTTCAAAAGATCGACGGTCCGACTTCCCACGTGGTGACCATTTGAAACCTGTCTGCCCCAGCCGTCAGTTCTGCGAGACTTTCTAGACTTAAATAAGGATTTTGTTACTCACCGTAAGGCTTCCGATGTTGTTATTGCTAAGGTCTATGTCCATAAGTGCTTCGTTCGTTATCCAGTCTGGACAAATACGAGTAGCGCCAGTTTTCCGTAGATCCAAATTCTGAAGTGATTTTGGCAAACCCGACGATACTGTAAACATAATCTATTTTTATAAGGCTTTTTCTATTTCTTTTTGGAATACTAATGAGACATTGACATTGTAGGAGAAAGTAGGGTAAAACCGGGACGCTAAGCAAAATATTAATGAAAAAAAAAATATTAAGAAATTATCTAAGTGTATTAGTCTGTGCTTAATGTACTTATAATTACCTACAAATCTATTAAATAAGATTATTCTTCTTTATTATCACGTAGAAAGAACAATCAATTTCCAAATCCTATCTTTTTACTTTTTTTCCATGCTTATTAGTCCAAAGCCGGGCATTGCTAGTGTCTTTATTCTGTGGCATTGCGTACAGGATGACATTTGTTATTATTTATTTATTTATTTACAAACAAAATGTATACAGCATTACAGTTATTACCAATACACTGTACAATTTATAAACATTCAAAGAATATAAATAAAACTTAAAAGTTAGGAAATCCCGCAATCATTCAACGCCTCACAATACCTCAGGAGCATTCGACACACATCCGTCCATCGACTCGCAAACAAATCAATCTCTGGTACAGATGACAGCAGCGCGTTTAGAAGTTTGAGAGCCAAAACGATGGGGGAATCTCTGTGTGCTACTGTGCGTGTTAGCGGGACAGCGAGGAGATTACAGTTTCAGGGTCTGAGAGCATTTTTGGGAACAAATGGAATAACAAGTCTGACAGTCTGTTCTACCAGTTCGGGACAATCTGAGTGGCCACGCAAAGTATTGCAAGTCGTTAAAAGCAGCTTGTGGTTACGTCTCACTTGGAGAGAGTTAAATCCTAGTATACCCAGTAAAAACTTTGTTGGATACATGAATGGGTGTTTATGGAACACCTTCTTGTATAGAAATCTGAGGAACGCTTTTTGTACTTTTTCAAGTAGCAAGATATAAGTACTTTCAAACGGATTCCAAACAATGCTAGCAATCTCAAGTTATAGGTATAGATATCTCACTCTAAAATTGCTGGGTTTTATTATTTGTCATTGCGACGCACTTTCTTTAAAACTGTAACAATTATTCAAACAAAATTACAGTTAAAGAAAATTTACAAAGAAACTTGTAGATAACCGGGTACCATAGTAACCCGGAATTTATCCAGAACGGTTGCCTCAAGCTCACCTGCGAGGAACGATTAAATCAAGTACTTAACCAAAAACATAATGCAATAAGAATCTAACGTTTTTGGAGCCTTCCACTTATGTAACATACGATAGCGTATGGAAAACACAAACTTTATATAGGTATACGAAAGATTTGTACGATTATGTATTCCATGGAATCATCAAGGACCCCTAAAACTTTCCTTATTTTTTTGTCTATGTGAGCACGTCCTTTTAAACTTTTGTTGGTAGGTATACTAACCAAGATAGCTGACAGCAATACCCAAGGAGCGCTTTAATTTGAAGCTGTCTATATTTAAGACCATACAACCATATCTCGGTTTTACCCCCATACCGGGATTTGGATTAATCTCCTCTATTTAAGAAAGTGTAAGCAGAATTATCAATTATAACAGGATTAATGCAAGTAGGTACCTATTCAAACTCCAGGCTGAATTTAAAGAATGCGGGAATTGAGTAGCTAAATTATATATTTTAGACGAAAATTTAATCGAACAACTACTTAACATATTATTATAAAGTAATTGGAACTTTCTTAAGTAAGAATTCTAACTTTGATTTATTTACTCACACTTTGCGAAAGTGTCTTCTACGTCTCCGCACAGAGAACCCAAGGGGTTATCTTTGGCTGTGAGAATTTCTAGTCGCTTCAGTGGTGACACCATGCGTTTGAGTGCCTCTCCATCAATACCACTATTTGATACATCCAGTTCAGTCAACCACTCTAGGCCGGATAAGACACCTCTGAAATAAACGTATAAATGATTAAACTTATACTTCTACACAACTACTAAGCTAAACTGAATAAGCGGTATACTACATTGCAATAAAAAAACATTAAAAGGGGAAGATGAAAATTCTAACAGTTATTTATTTAATCTTTATTGCACAAAAGGCGGCCTTAATGCCACGAGGTATTCTGTACTAGTGAAGAATATTGTAGAGATGTAGGCCGGTTATGAGGAAGTTACCATCCACCACCCCACAATATTATGTATAGGTACAAGCTACATACGTATAAAGCTAACTTTTTAAATACATGCAAATTATGAAGCAAATATCAAGAAAAACATTAAAAAAGGATGAAGAGGTAATACGCAGGTAAACATACTCTGGCATGACGAGCTGGTTATTTTTAAGATTGAGTTCCGTCACATTTGTGCCTACAAACATCTCGTTTGAAATGTTATTCAGTCCACAAGAATTCAGCACTAGTTTATACATTGATGAGCCATTCAAACTGCCAGCCAGTGTACCCAAATCCAGCGGTACTTCATTTAGAATTACTTCTTCCAATTTAGGTAGCAAGTAAAATTTTGGTAGTGCAAACAGGAACTTATTTGACTTCATATTTTCTTGTAAGTAGAAGACTCTAAGAGACTGCAGACGTTCTAGCCACGCGCTACCATTCGTCCGCTGTGCTAGATGCGTGTACACTAAGTGAAGCTTCTCAATCTCAAGCGGCATCAATTCATTCTCTTCTGGAATTACATTCAGAAGTTTCAATGAGCGCAGGCCTGCTACGTATTTCAAGTAATCACTGGCTGGTCGCGGAGGATAAAGAGTATCTTTGGCGTCGATATAAAGTTCAGACATATTCAGATCACGTAAGTGATGACTCTCTAACTTGGGACTAGCGGGGAGTTTTAGATAAACTTTACAGTTATTACTCATAGTGAAATTCATTGTTTTTAGAGCGTCTAGATATGACCCATTTGACGGGACCTTGCAGTCTTTGATACTGACATTTTTCAATTCTAACAGCTTTTGTGCTACTGGTAGCTCAGGATTGTCTACTGACACGTCTTTATTATTGCAGTTTAAAACAAGATCTTCCAAGTTCTGAAAATCCATGGTAATTTCTGACCCTGTAACAGAGAATATGATTTCTTTATTAGAATTACTTATAGCGACAAACGGCCACTGACCATGCAACCCTATCTGATGAAAACTATCTGCCGCCGTATACATTAAGTCTCTTATGGCAAGGGTTACAGAAAAGCAAATAGAAATCAGAGCCTTAACTCGATGTTTGACACTAACATCTATCCATAATTATATTTACACGTAAGCAAGCAATATGCACTATTTTCCCCTCACCATAAAGAAATTTTCTTTCTCATTGAAATTTTATACTCTTTTTGGTAGGGTACCTATAATTCAAGCCGAGTCAGACTTAATTTGTTTAAGTCCTTTAAAATTCTAGAAGATGTGGTTAATCAAGAACTGTTCGGCTATAAGTCCGATAGCAGCTGATATGATGATGATAATGAATGGATGACTTGCCAGGTTAAAGTAGGGTAGAGTTAGGTCATTGAACCGTTTCTTCGGGATATTATTTAGTAGTTCGGGATCTCAAACAGGTGTACTATGCACGTGAAAAAAACTGTGCACGCATATCAACAAAAAAGGAAAGTGAGGTGGTTGAAACGCACCAGTAATTACCGAGTTTGGTGGATAAAGTTCCATAATATAGTAAGAAATACCAACCGTTAATTATACAATAGCAATTTTGGTACGTTGCGTTACATTTGACATTAGGAGATTTGTAGGACGGACATAAAAGCGGGCTATTCGCGTTTGCTTCAATTCCTGCTTCCATGCTCGCAAGGAACGCCAGCACCACGCCTATGACACCTTGCATTGCAGCTGACAGAAATCTGATAACAGAAAAAAAAACCAGTCAAGTGCGAGATGGCCTCGCGCATCGGGGGTTCCGTATGAACAATGAAAGCACTGGATATTAGGGAGGAGTGCAGATGTATGGAGAATAAGAAAGTTGTCTGATCGACCTGAAACTTTTGAAATATGTTGCCTTTAGATATATATATGTAATTTATTTTAAATATGTTTTAGCCCTCTACTTGAGCTCTAAAGTTTTCTTTTACTCAAAAATGGTAAAAAAAACATATTTTTTACGAAATTAGTATTAGATTTATGAAAAAGGTTTTCAAACTTGTAATGTTTTGAGCTCATTTGATACTTACGGCAACTAACTACTACGTGAACCTGTTTCTGAAGTTAAAAATCAGTATTAAAAAAAATTTTATGCTTTAAATATTGTTATATTTTTATGCAATAGATATCTTTTATTTCGAGTATTATGTATTTAGAACAGATTCACTTGACTTTCATTTATTTATTTTTTGTTAAAATGCCAATTTTTTTAAATATGGCCTCGATCATAATATTCAAGATGACAGTCGAGGGCTAAACGTAGTATTGAATATTTTTATTATTATTTTTCTCGTATACCTGACAGCCTAATGCAACGTTTTAGAGAGGTTCTGAGTTGAATTTCCTAAAAAAAAATCTCGCTCCGCCCTACTGCGCATATTGCTCCGAAAAGATAAACTATACTGAGCGACAAACTCAAGTTTTTATTTCTTCAGTTTTTTGCCCATAAGTATTTGGAGGATAAATTTAGTTTTTCCTTGAAAGTATCAAAATGTTTTCAGCGGGATAAACAGCCGTATCTTTTGTTTACGTTAACTTGGAAGTTTCATATTTTCACAGCTTCAAGGGACTATAATATGGTTTTAATTTCAACTCCATAGCTGCATGCGTTCCCGAGATAAAGAGTGTTGACAGACAGACGAACGGACGGACTACAAAGTGATCCTATAAAAGTTCAATTTTATTTTTCGTTTTGAGGTACGGAACCCTAAAAAGCATGTCGGGTAACATAGTATAGGTTTTGTAGCTATCCCTATAATAATACAGTAACATTACAGATGCTAAAGACTTCATGCTAATCTAGAACGGATGAAGTCTTACTCGTGATAGTTTTTAACTTCATTATGCATTCATTTAATCAAGATTTTAGTGCATTACTTCAATGGAATTCCGCGAGTAGGTACTTTGGGTACTTTATTTATTGTTATTTAGTTATTGTTCAAGGGCCAAGAAAAATATACGCTTTATAATGTTCAAAAGAGATTTTGGCACTTATTTATAATATCTGCTAAAAACAAAATGTATAGTCATGCATTGTTAAGCAGACCCAAATTATGGGCGAGGATCCCAATCCCCGTTCATTACACACTGTTTGTTTCGAAAATTTCAATAAAAGTGTGAACTAATTCTTGTCTTTCCTGTATGCTTAAAGGAACTAAGTAGGAATTACTCTGGTCACCAAAAATATTATTGTGTTTAAACTCGACATTTATTTATTATTTAGACATCACTCCGTCTAAGGGCCAAAACACAATTACAAGACACGACATCGCATCGTCGTGAGATTGTAAAATGAATTTTAATTTTGAATCTTGTCACATGAAGATAAAGTTCATTTTGGATTTATTTCCACGACACGACTTCGCATTGTGGCACGATGTCGCGTTGTACAACGATGCGATGTCGTGTCTTGTAATTGTGTTTTGGCCTTAAAACTGCGATGTCATATTAACTAATGTGTTTTTTTTATTACGAGTATATCACAAAAGATAGCTTGCTCCTTTTAATTCTACACTCTATTAGTACCTACATACCTAAACAACAGCAAATGCATTAACAAACTGAAAGTTTACGTGATATAATATATTATGACACATAAGGAAAGCGGTTACGATTTCCATGTAATCGGTGTTCTTTAATACAAAATGGTCATTTTACTTAATTTTGTTTATATTTTACTTGTTTTGTTAGGTGAGTCAGTCCAATTTTTTCTGTTGTTCGTTAATATAGTGATGGGATCACTTGTCAAGTCGGTTATATCTACCAAAAACTTTGTAATTGCAACATTTAAATAAGAAGTTTAATCACTACTTTCCCCCGGATCATGGAAATGAATAAAAACAAGAAAACGTATACCCAGGTATACTATCATGGTGTTCAATTATCAGTGGTACTGCTAAACTATGTTTTAAAATTCAAAATGGGTTATGTTTATGTCAAATGGCAGTAAAAGATTATAAATACCAATACTTGTGATAAGTAATGTGACAGGGTTAGGGTCGTAAGGACTAGTTTAAAGAATGACTATGTCCGCGAAACGTCGTCATTGTGTAGTACCTTCGTAATCACCAGAGGTCGGAATTCTCGTAGCATTTTTGAGCTGTCATAGGGACTTCTCATTTATCGACAACCGATATTCATATTGATATCGATAAATTATAGAACACAACATACATATTAAACAAGATTAAAAGTAGAGGTAAACAACAGGCAGTCTTACTGCTAAAGAGCGATCTCTTTTAGATAACTTTTGAGTGGCTGAAATTGTTAAATAGAGATTTGCAATGAAAACAATGAAAAGTTAATAGTTAACCATTTTAAATTAAATCAGTTCAGTTCAATGTTTTAACATTTATTAATTTCATGTTCATAGTCTAACATAATATAATAAGCATCGATAGCAATTCTAGTCGCAATTTGTTTCGAAAAATGTTTAAAAGCCACAAGAAATCCACAAATTACTTATAAGAAACAATAAAATATTATATAACTTCTATTTATAACTTCCTAGAAATGAGATCGCTCAATCGCGATAATACTGCATGTTGTTTACTTCTACTCGTAATCATATTGTACATATATTGTATTCTGTATTTATCGATATACATATATATAATCGGAAGTCGATAAACGAGAAGTCCCTATGACAGCTCAAAAATGCTACGAGAATTCCGACGTCTGGTAATCACAATGACTTTATTTAACAATGACTTGGTAAGCAGTATATCTTGGTTGCACGATTGTCATAATAGCAAAAAGCCATTGTTGTACAATGACTAGGTAGGTTTTGGGCCATATTGCATTATGCCTTGGTCGTAAAATGACACATTATGTATTTTGTCTAGATAGTACAACGTCTAAGATTAAAAGCGTCTAGGTAGTAAAACGTCGTGATCGCACAACGTCCAAGTTATAAAAGATAATACATAACTGCTGCATAAAACACAATTTGACAAATTAAAATGACTTACATTTATTTATTTATTTATTTATTTATTTATTCAAACACAAACACAGTATTACAGTTTACACTAAGGCACTGTGAGTATCAAAAAATAACAGACAAAGAAAAATAAAAATGTAAACATAAAATAACACACATAACATAACAAACAAAATTAACATTGGTAAAAACGTAAACAATTTATTTAAAAACAGAAGATTCTCGAACATCCGTCGCCTCACAGAACTTCAAACACTCCACACAAACAACCGCCCAGCTACACGCAAAAACATCGCAGTCAGGTGCTGATGCGAGGAGAGCATTGAGGCTCTGCAAAGCTCGAACAAGCGGAGAGTTCCGGTACGACACGGTGCGCGCCGCCGGCACAGCCAGCAGGAGGGACTGGCGCGGGCGAAGGTTAGCCTTCTTCTGTATTGAAGGGACATGGAGGCGTACCAGTTGCGCCACCAGGTCCATACAATCCGAGTCTCCTCTTAAAATCTTGCACGCCCCCATCAAAAGCCCAACGTTACGCCTTACCTCTAGAGAATTGAATCCCAGGACACCTAGTAAAAACTGAGATGGGTACAGAAATGGATAGTACCCATAAAGTTTCTTGTAAAAGAACCTCAAAAAGGCTTTCTGTATTTTCTCTAGGAGTAACGCGTAAGTGGTCTCGTGCGGGTTCCACACAATAGAGGCTGCCTCAAGTTTACAAGTTTACATGATTGCCTACATTATCTTTGGTTGTAACTAATAAGTGGCCAGGTTCTAGGTGTGAATTTTCTTTATATATTAAAGAACCTCTGTAGCTGTTTCCTTGTCATTCGATTATATCGGCGTTTTGCAACCGCGACTTAATAAATATTTGGCTAAATGCTTATTTTGTCATTTTACTATCAGTAGGTATGTTCTGCTACTAAGTATTAAGTCGATTTGCTATTAGCATATTTCGCTTATTTGGCCATTTTGTAAACAAAAGACCTTATAACAACTAAATTAAATTTTATACCTAGTCAATATTATAATATTAAGGCATTTTATGTGCTTGGACATTTTACCACCGTTCTTACATAGTCATTCTTCAAACTAGTCCTTACGACCCTAACCCATGTGACATATATATTTGCGGAGATTAATTGTACGATAAATAAATGATAAAGTAGCCATCATATTTATTACAATTCACATGTTTGTTTGAAAGTGAAAGATTCTTTG
The DNA here is from genome assembly GCA_932273695.1 of Apotomis betuletana. Classification (NCBI taxonomy): domain Eukaryota; kingdom Metazoa; phylum Arthropoda; class Insecta; order Lepidoptera; family Tortricidae; genus Apotomis; species Apotomis betuletana. The sequence continues at coordinate 15,935,821 of OW026300.1, forward strand.
TCATTTATCCATCAGACGACAAATTCAACCGTCACAGGCCGGATACTTAGTAAGCATGTACGTACACAAGAATAGGTCTAAAAACAAGTATATAAAGGTAACTGGGATAGTTGCATCACCAATATAGACTCCGAATTTCCGATAGAAGATAATGTTAGATATGTATGTGTCAAAACCGCGAGAGTATAAAGTGTTATAAATATTATAAAACCAAATCGGTGCAGTCGCCTAAGAGTAATCGTAGCATACAAAAAAAACCATACCGAACAATTGATAACCAGCTCCGTTGTTTTAACGTTACGTTAAATTTAATTTACGAGATAACTATAAGAAAGAAGTTATAAAATTGGCGATTGGAGTTGGTTTCAAAACAAAAGCGTGCAACTTCATCCAGGAGGAAGAAAGTAGCGACTACGTTTTTTTTATCACCCAGTCGAGCATGAAATATCCTTTTAGGTACCAAACATGTGTGAGATTCTTTCAACAATAAACTACAAGTGTAAGCAGTATGTCACAAAATATGGAATTAGTCTAAAATAAAAAAAAATGATTCAAAATAACAGCATTACCTATAGACATAAATGTACAAACATCCAAAACATCCAAGAAAGTATTTCGCGTCGAATGCATCAGCAATCAGCCCACTTCATTTAACAATATTAGATATATATTCTTACTTGTTCCACACTTGTTCTATTTATCAACCCTTTTACAATACTATACACAACATGTAATGTGTGTATATTATCATGTATTTGTATATTATCGAAAGCACACATGCGCAATACACGGCCGCGATAGGAAGACTGCCCGCGAATAATCGGGCGAACCAATTCTCATCATTTTAATACTAGAAGGAGTCCGCGACTTTGCGTCAAAAGGTCACTAACACAAGGTATGGAGAAAAAAGTATATTAAATATTTTAGACAGGATATTTTGCTCAATGGAGACAACCTTTTATTTTTAAAATTAAGTAATACTGCATTGCTAGTTAAACAAATATGGAAAATTTGTATGAAAATTTTCAGCGAGACCTATTATAATAATTTGAATGTTACATATTTCGGTGTTCCTTTATTTTTAACATATTATGTTAGTTAAGGAGAATCGTTCTTTGCCATTTATTATTTCGATTAGCATCATAAAACTACAGTTACTATTTTTTTTCCACTTTCGGTCGGTTCGATTCCCAGGTGAGACAGCATTTTTTTTTTATCTGTGAATGTAGTATTACATAATTTTAAATATAAAAGAATGTCTCAATTGAGTAAAATAGTCTATCTTAAATATTTAATCTACTTCCCCTCCATGTTCCCTGTATAAGTATCGTATAGCTATTCTTGGTTTACTAGCAGAATACAAAAATCTAAAACATTTTTGCAGACTCAAGGACTTCCAGATTCCATTATTATCTGCATTTAATTTATACATTTTCATAACAGGACAGGATAGGATAGATTAGAAGATTTAGAAGATTAGTCCGCTCGGAAGAAGTTCATCGCTAATCACAAACCGATTTGGTGTGATAAAACCGTAGGTATAGACACAATACATACAATACATACATTTTATTATTTATTAATTAAAGTATATTCATACATATATTATATAAAAAAATCGTATTCAAGATGAGTATACATATACATATTATATATAAAACACACACATACACACAAATTCATAATTATTCGTAGGGTAGAGCGGGGCTTAAAGGTCCGCCGGTAAAAAGGTCCACCATACCTAACTCCGAAATTAAAAGTTCGTTTGACATCGAAGTGACTCGACTGTGAGGGGTTTGCGGGGGGAGTACGCTTGTCGCCTCGCGCAGTGCGCTGGCGAACGCCGACCGCATACATGTCTGAGTCGAAAAAAAATCACGTAATAAAAATATTGCACTTCATTTCCTTTTTGTCCACTGCTTTTATTTAAACCGTTAGAAGTGTGAGCTTGTTCTATACATGGTCATTTTATATATGGTTTCCTGTTAAGATGGTGTAAATCTAATACAAAAAATTGTTTTCTGCGTTATAACCTTGAAATGAAACTAAGTCACTACGGGGCATAAAGGTCCATAAATTTTAAATAACCCAAGATATTAGAAATAACTCAAGTTGAGTGGCTATTTTTGTTTTGTTTCATTATGATTTTATGTTTTAAAAGAAGTTAATTTTAAAAGGGTATTCTATACCATAGGTTATATGTCTGAGACCAAAAAGTTAATCACAAAAGACTTAATGTCACAATCTAAAAATTGTGCCATAGTTATGTTTGGTAGAAAATATGTAAAAATATAATTGAGTTGATTTAACATGCCCTTCTTTTATATAGCTGTTTTAAATAACTACACAATGCCATATAAATTTAGTGGTCCTTTATGCCCCACAGTCGGAGCAAAAAGGTCCAATCGACCCGACCTTCTATATTGTTAATATCTGGCTTGGAGTTGAAAATTGGTTATTTTTAAATATTGTCACTAATAGACGAAGAACTAAGCTATCCATTGAAATCTTTTTCTTAAACAATGTAAGTTAGCAGTTACCACCAAATACATGTAAAATGGCCCTTTTTGCCCCGCCCTACCCTACCTACACACTTCACCTACACTGGACAATCTTCAACACCACTAAATTTTTTTTATAATCTAGCGAATTTATATATATATATTTAAATATTGAATATTTTTTATTTTATTTTTTTTCCGTGTTTGTAGCGTAGTGTTACGCCAACTGTCAAAGGGGCCAGTCTGAAAATCAGCGCTGGGGTACTAGCCTAGCACATGCCGAGACTGGTACCCATTACCAAAAATGTGCACTAACTATTAAAAATGGGTGCGTAACGATGGCTATAACAACTTTTGATATAATTTCAGTCGGTATAACGCTCATTTGATATAATGATTGAATGATATAACAACACTTAATATATCAACATTTGATATAATTATTGTTTCATATACTGATCATTTTATCGAATAACATTTAATATAACATTCTTTAAGTATAATGCATATTTCGTCTAATGAATTTATGGTATAACGTTTATTTTATCTAACGTTCAAATGGCATAACGTATAGGGTATAGAGAAATAGGGGGGCGGGGGGCGGAGCCCCTACAGGGGGGCTCGGGGGGCTAAGCCCCCCGCATAAAAAAAAAAACTTAAACCGAAAGTTCAAGAGAAACGTGGGTTAGGTTAGGTTAGGATCCCCCCAAGGGTGTCCACCTTGTCGTGGTGGGGGGGCTCAGTAACTGCGGTTGGTCCGCCGCAGCGAAGCCAAGAGACACCAGTGTGGGGGCCTACGGGCCAAGACGGGTGAGGAAGAGACCGAGAGGGAGGACCGGCGGGGCATTACTCGGGTGGGCACTTCGGTGTTTGTGTTGAAGTTCACCTCCGCCAGTGGAGGAGACCGAGGAGGAGGCTGGCGGGCATTTGGGGAGGGAACCCACGGGGTAGGGGCTTTTGTCCTCCCGTGGTGGAGTGAGGGTGTCATGGGGAAGGGGCGTTTGTCCTCCCGTGGCGGGCCAAGGGGTAGGGGCGTTTGTCCTCCCTTGGCGTGGAGAGGGGGTCGTGGGGTAGGGGCGTTTGTCCTCCCACGGCCAGGAGGCTGGGACCGAAGCACCGTGTGTCGGTGGCGGTCCCCGCTTCCTGGGGGCTTGGGGAAGTAGGTGAGGGTAAGGCACACTGCTATGCTACAGTGTGTCTATCGGTGTGGGTTCGCCTTAGGGCGAAAGTGCCGGTGGTGTCGTGGTGACATGTTCGCGATCCCATGGCATCACCGCTACGGCACGGGTTGGCAGCATCCCAGAGTTTTAGTGGGTAGGCTAGTCCTTCGCGGACTAGAGAGCCCCACATAACCAATGCGTAATGTCTGACTCTACCCCCGAGGGTCTCATATTACGTAGTGGTATGCAACTCAATGCATTTCTCTGGGTTAAAAAAAAAAAAAAAAAGGTTAGGATAGAAAAAAAAAGGAAAAAAGAGGAACACAAAACGAAATAAAACTGAGTTAGGTAAATAAAACGCAATTCGCACACCACCATATACCGCCTCATATTTATTTTGGGTATTTCGGGTATTTCATTTGATATAATACGTTAAGTTAAAGGCTCGATACCCGCTCAAACTGCTCAAACATGAAAGTTAAATTGTAATAGAGTCATGGTTAGGTACGACGAATGCGTAATGTCTGACTCTACCCCCGAGGGTCTCATATTACGTAGTGGTATGCAACTCAATGCATTTCTCTGGGTAAAAAAAAAAAAGGTTAGGATAGAAAAAAAAAGGAAAAAAGAGGAACACAAAACGAAATAAAACTGAGTTAGGTAAATAAAACGCAATTCGCACACCACCATATACCGCCTCATATTTATTTTGGGTATTTCGGGTATTTCATTTGATATAATACGTTAAGTTAAAGGCTCGATACCCGCTCAAACTGCTCAAACATGAAAGTTAAATTGTAATAGAGTCATGGTTAGGTACGACGAATGCGTAATGTCTGACTCTACCCCCGAGGGTCTCATATTACGTAGTGGTATGCAACTCAATGCATTTCTCTGGGTAAAAAAAAAAAAGGTTAGGATAGAAAAAAAAAGGAAAAAAGAGGAACACAAAACGAAATAAAACTGAGTTAGGTAAATAAAACGCAATTCGCACACCACCATATACCGCCTCATATTTATTTTGGGTATTTCGGGTATTTCATTTGATATAATACGTTAAGTTAAAGGCTCGATACCCGCTCAAACTGCTCAAACATGAAAGTTAAATTGTAATAGAGTCATGGTTAGGTACGACGACGAGCGAAATTATACCAAATGTTGTTATACCAAATGTCGTACCATATGAAATTATACCAAATGTTGTTATACCTAATGAACATTATACCATTTATGATGGTTATAGGAAATAAGTGTTATACCAAATGATAAGTATACGAAATAAAAATAGATATTTTGAAATTATACCAAACGTTTATTATATCAAATGAGTCATTATACCAAATGTTGTTATACCAAATGTTGTTATATCAAACATACTTATACCATTTATTTTTATATCGATCATTACACACCCATTAAAAATGTGTTATTTTTTGTTTATGCAAATTGTACCTACATTTGTGTATTATTTACTGTACTGAAATACTTATGTTAATTATGGTAATAATCAAATTTTTGTTTTTATTTTTATTTATGAATATAATATAATATCTATACAAACTAAAAAATTTAACCTTTTTCAATTTAGTACCCATCAAGCCTATTTCACTTTTTATCGCTTTTATGTTACGTACAAACGTTTAATTTTTACAACTTTATAGTAATGTATAGAAGCATAAACCCAATTTATTTTCGGCACTTATATCGTTAACGATATATCCGGCGATGACGAGATATTTAGTATAGTATACTAGCGACCCGCCCCGGCTTCGCACGGGTGCAATGCTCATAAATTGTGCATGTATTATATACAGAGTGATCAATCCAAATGGGTCAGTAGGGAGAAAACGAAAACTATAGGAGATAGGGAAATCTGTTCTTAGGAACCATGGCCTGGATTTTAGATTTATTAAAAACTGGATTATTTTTTTTTCGTATATCTCATGCATAATCGGGCATCGAATCCGGTTAAAATTGGAGACGAGAATAAAAAATTATGAAGATGTCAATCGATCCTATTTTTTATTGGCAACAAATGTCTATATAAGAGTACATACATTTAGAGTGCTCTAAGAGTCAGAAATTGCTGTTAAAGCTAAAAACGCTCCATACAAAATATGCGTGCTGTGTATGTAAGAATAACTTTTTCCATTTTGACCATGATAATTTCCGTTTAGGTTCATAGATGTCTTACAATTATTGTTTTGTTGAATTATGAGGATATTGGAAACAATTTCATATTTGCTTTTGGATAAAAAAAAACGTAAAATGTTCGTACCTACCTGAAAGGAATGTCACTCTTTAACAGTAATTTCTGATTCTTAGAGCACTCTAAATGTGTGTAGTCCCATACAGACATTTGCTCTCAATACAAAATAGGATCGATTGACATCTTATTTTTTTTTCTCTACTCAATTTGGACCGGGTTTGATTCCGGGTTATGCATGAAATATACGAAAAAAAATTAATGCAGTTTTTAATAAATCTAAAATCGAAGCCATGGTTCCTAAGAACAGATTTCCCTATCTCTTATAGTTTTCATTTTCTCCCTTCTGACCCATTTGGATTGATCACCCGGTATAAACAGTCCTCTTGAATCACTCGATCTATTAAAATAAACCGCAACAAAATCCGTTGCCTAGTTTTAAAGATCTTAGCATACATAGGGACAGCCAGACAGACAGCAGGAAGCGACTTTGTTTTATACTATATAGTGATAGGCGGCTTTAATAAAATGATGTCAAGATCCATTTAGATGGGGTGTTATCTCGCATACGATGTCACTCTTTAACAGTAATTTCTGATTCTTAGAGCACTCTAAATGTGTGTAGTCCCATACAGATATTTGCTCTCAATACAAAATAGGATCGATTGACATCTTAATTTTTTTTCTCTACTCAATTTGGACCGGGTTTGATTCCGGGTTATGCATGAAATATACGAAAAAAAAATTAATGCAGTTTTTAATAAATCTAAAATCGAAGCCATGGTTCCTAAGAACAGATTTCCCTATCTCTTATAGTTTTCATTTTCTCCCTTCTGACCCATTTGGATTGATCACCCGGTATAAACAGTCCTCTTGAATCACTCGATCCATTAAAATAAACCGCAACAAAATCCGTTGCCTAGTTTTAAAGATCTTAGCATACATAGGGACAGCCAGACAGACAGCAGGAAGCGACTTTGTTTTATACTATATAGTGATAGGCGGCTTTAATAAAATGATGTCAAGATCCATTTAGATGGGGTGTTATCTCGCATACGAGTTTTATTACATTACGTTCACCTCCGTACGTAGGTACAGTTTAATAGTTGAACCTATTTAACCCTTTTATCTCTAAGATATATAATAATCACTTTGTTAAAAAAACAACCGACGTCAATAAAGCGAATGATGCTTTCCGAGAACAACTTGAAAAAGTTACTACAACAAAATACCCAAATCACGATAAGTTTACCTAAAATTTATGGAGATTTTCCTCAGTTTCTTCCGGATTCTATCATCCGATTCTAACCTCATGACAGTGGGACCAACTAGATAGTATACTCTTTTAAACAAAATAGATTTTCCTATCCAAACTGGTCTAGTCGCCTTCGAGTAATCGGAGTACACCGGCGTACATCGGCGAATTGATAACCTGTTCCGTTTTTTGACATCGGCTTCAGATACTTAATCTTACTCTTACTTTGGACACAGTTTGTCTTATATTTTTTTTAAATAGGTAGTAAGTTGAATATATATATGTTTAATTGTAATTAAATGCAGTGGGGTGATTAGTTATTTAATGTACATTTAGCATAATAATAGGTAAGGGCGGAAGGGCTGCTCTCCCTTTTACTAGATAAAATAGGCGATATCCTAACTTGACTCTTAGATATAAGGAGTTAGGTGCTAAAGAGCTTTAAAGCCTTCAAACTCCCACTAGTTTTCTTGATTAGTTTCGTTAGTTAATTGCGTCTCTCAAGCGGAAGTAGAAGCTTGAAGGGGCTTTATTGACTTGCTCGCATTATTTTAAAACCATATTATTCTATAAATTAATAATTAGAGTAAAGCAAAATATAAAAAAATATATACAAATTTGTCATCTCAAACGCATTATATTAAATAACTTTATATCCATTTATTGGGTATTATCAGGTGTTTGTTATTGTAATTTTATAAAACATTAATTACCGACCTGTAAATATAATATTGGGTTACATAGCTGAAATTTGATTATACAGGTTTAATTATAAACAAGAATATTCAATATCCAATCCATAAAATAAATAATCTTCTTACCTTGATGAGTTTCTGTTCCAAGTGGACGCAGTTGTGGAGTCAGCTAATCAATGCTTATAAACCAAAAATAAGGATGAAACCTACGGGATCAAATTGTAGCCTAAATATTGAGGATTTTTTGGTCGATTCGTGGATTGTGGATATTTATAATTCAAAAGGAAGCGATTTTCCTGAATCAACATCGAATATATCGAAATTGTTTTACTGCAAAAATCATACGCTGCTTGTGCTCGTGCTCCTCACTTAAACAATATTAAAATGTAAATATTTTACAGAACAAAATTTAAAATAATATCATAGCTTTGGCTTCGATAGCTTAGTGGTCAAGGCACCACTTTTCCATTACCACGACAAAAAAGCAGCCGCTTAAAAAAAAAAACAAAGTATTTTAATGACCAAGTGTGACGTGCGACGTCAATCGACCATATATACGACCATATATCATAAACCCTCCATGATGCTTTCTAGAACCACACATTATGACCACCATAAAAATAGACTGTTTTGTTAGGACATATTTCTTATCTGTAAAAATTATATTATTGCTAAATAATAATAATATTGATTTCGATAATATTATTTTATTCAAATTTCGAACATCTCTGAAAAACAAATAAATTTGATTTGACCTCAAATTTGACAAATGTCGCACGTAAGTAGGTAAGATATCGAACGATATGATAGTTGGGGCCGATTCTAGTTTGTCTCTGAATAAAAACAAACTGAGAGCTGCCAGAAAACTTTATTACCACCATTACCGGTTAAAATTTGTAGTGTTGCACGTCAATGATTGTTGCATAAAATTGTTGGAATTTAAACGATAAAATGAGCGATCAAGATGATATCTTAGATATTTCGGTGACGCCTCCTGATATAATATCTGATATGATATATGAAATTTGTTCTAACAAAACAGTCTATTTTTATGGTGGTCAAAATGTGTGGCTCCTGATTGCATTATGGAAGCTTATGATATGTGGGTAGATAAAATAGTATATGTAACTGTACATAATTAGGCATTAAAACACACAATTAAGTTTAATACCCTGCATTATGTACAGTCACATAATAGTAGTTTATGCAACTGATACATAATGAGAGGCCTTAAAACACGAGTGGGGTTTCATAATAGGATCACACGAGTGTTTTAAGGCCTAATTATGTACAGTTGTATACACTACTTTATCTATACACAGTATATCATAAGTACTCTAAGATGGGTTCAGAAGCCATAAGGAAATGACCGGCACCACTAGTGCTACCTGTAAAATATCTAAAGACTACATTATACTTAAAATGCAGTAAGCAATAAATCTGAACAAATACATAAATACATTATTTATTGTAATAGTTGTAATTGACATTTACATTGGAACAATATTTTCAACTAAAATGTAAATAACAAACAAATCTTCACAATTCTACTTTCGTAACAGCAAAGAACCAAAAAACAAATGACAACAATAATGGCGGCAATTCGAACCTCCGTCAAGACGAATGTTTTTTTTTCTAAATCATATTATGTATCCATATTCTCATGTCACTCGAGATCAAATGTCGTACGGTTTTTATAAAAAAAACATACTAAATTGACGTTTCGTATCGATAAAAATATTAATATCTATGGATACTAGAATAGAGACCAACTTGTGACAGCTGTTCCTAATTTAAACTCGTAACCTTACAAAAATCGGTACTGTAATAACATTACAGTACAGATTTTACCTACTACCACAGACAAAAAAGTTCTCATAGTAAAAATGGTTGTAATAATGGCTGGCATTTCCTACGGTTTCTGAACGCATTTTAGAGCACTAATGATATGTGCGTAGATAAACTACTATTATGTATGTTTATGGTTTATTTTTATTTTTTGTAGTGATTTTTTGTGGCTTAAATTTGTTAAGCATCACCTACTCAATTCCAACTTTTGTTGGTTTACTCCGCTACCTAAAGGTTGTCTGGAAGACATTGAGCTAATTAGCGATTAGATCGCCTTTTGTTAACCTCGGTTTATTCTTTTTTTACTGTATATGTCTCATGTTTTGTATTTCTGTGTGCAAAAAAGTGGATTTTAGTAGAGTTGTTACTCCGCTGTTTTCTAACATAATTGTGCGCAACGGGTTACAAGCATGAAATTTCTGCCACAGATAGAATGTGCCACGGTGATTATTTTCAGATGTGGAAGGAAGTCAGATTCGTCCCCTTTGAAATGAAATGAAATAATTTATTCAGTAAGTAGGCCACAGGGGCACTTTTTACAAGTCAGATTGTGAATCTACCGACATTTCGCAAGAGGAGACCGCTGTTGAGAAGAAAGCCGAAAGAAACTCAACAGTAAGTCATTTTTTCGTAAATATCGTATTTCCCTTTGAGGCGGGAGAGCGGAGTGAATAGGACCAAGTATCCCTCTTTTTTTTCTTTATTGCTGGTCAGTTAAGTCTAGTAGGACTTGTTTGGTATCGTTTCCGTGTAAAACAGATATCAGAATTTTTTTTAATCGTATTTTTGTATAGTTCTATATAAAAATATGGGTGTATGGCCGAAAAGGTAAAAATCACAACAAGTTTTTTTTATTCCGTGAGGTAAATTAGTTCAATTTCGTGAACATTTTCAAATTATTATTATTATTTTAAAAATCTCAGTTAATCTAGTTTCTAAAAATATATGCATGTTGGGCACTTCTCATACAAACAGTAGCTTAAATATATGTTTACGTCGGCGTAACCAACGTAAATCTCCGAGCGCATCCTATTTCACTTCATTAAATACATTAAATAATGATTATTAACATGCTTTTACATATAATATTTACCATATACGTCGTAGAAAAACAAATTAATGTAAATAAAACAAAACATTTTTTTGCCAATGTATCACGAGCACTCGGGCTAATCTCGACATCAAAAATTTATTTAAGTTACTGTTTGTATGAAGAGTGCCCAATCTGTGTATATTTTTAGAAACTAGATTAAATTTGATATTTTGCAATATTTTTGTTAGTTGTAGATATTCAGGTAATATAACTAATTTATCTCCCTGAATAAAAAAAAACTTGTGATTTTTACCATTTCGGAAATACACCCATATTTTTATATAGTAGTACTATGAACAAATAACATGAAAAATTCATTGTTGATATCTGTTTTACACGAAAACGATACCACACAAGTCCTAGTAGCGTTAACTGATCAGTAATATAAAAAGAAAGAGGACTCTTTTGTCCTATTCACCCCGCTCTCCCAGCACGCAGGGGACGAATCTGACTTCCCTCCACATCTGAAAATAATCACCGTGGAACGCTCTATGTGTGGTAGAAATTTCATGCTTGTAACCCGATGCGCACAATTTCGCGGCTTAGCAACTCTACTGTTTGAATTGTATAGACTTATATTTATACATTGGTGGCGTGGCATTTAAGCCCGCCATATGTACGTTAAGTTTTTCTTTTGTGCAATAAAGTTTAAATAAATAAATACCTTTAAAATTTATCATTTCATTTCTAGTTGGTACTTAGCAGTGAGTTCTTGCTGTGGGAATGGTACAGTATCTCATAAAAAAAATACAAAGTAAACGTGATACTAATTCGATTTATTTACAGATGAAGTACAAATTAATACAAAACGAAGTATCTACTTAAATTAGTACCTATCTCTTCTAATTTGAGAACACATTAAAGTTACCCACATTCAGCGGTGGTATATACTAAGTGGGACCACATATTTACAGTACAGAATCATTCTCACCGTTAAATTAAACTTTTCCAATAGTCTTAATTTTTCCTTAACGTTATCAAAAAGTCAAGTAAATGGGACTGCATTTTAATTTTTTTATTGATATAGTTTAAATTTATATGTGAAAAATTAGACTCATAAGCCATTTACATTACAACCCATGTAGAGAAAAGTTATATTTACCGAGGAGAATAACCTATTAGCTCCCAGTCACGTCGCGCGTCGTACAAACATATTTGTATTTATCTTTTCTTAAATATTAGTACATTTTATATTACATTTTATCAAAGATAGTATTGGTGGCGTCGTAAACAATAGTTTATAAGCTTTCATTATTCGAGTTTGTTGTTTATACCGCCCACAATGTTTTTCATCACATTTGCGAGAGTTATTGATAGACGTTTCATAAATTATAGTATAAATAGCATTAAAAATGTAACGACCTTGCATTGTGATTTTACGGCTCTCCTTAGCACGATAATAATAATGATAATGTATCTATGAGCAAGTGTGATGAAACTTAAATAATTAAATGATTATATATTATCTGGGATATTTAAAACTGCGCAGAATTAGCAGCATTGACTCAAAATATTGATAAATCGATGCTAGGAGTAGTTGGTGCTATGCAAATGCAAAATTGATCATTCTGGTTAACATTACAACAGGAATTGAAAATACCTATAAATCAGGCACGCAATCTTTCTCTTTATAAGTAGTTATTACATCGAAGCAGCGAATTTACTTATGAAGGTCGATAGATAACTTATTGCGCGGTAAGTAAATGACAATACATATCGGTCCGTACTGACATGGTTCGAGAATAACGAATGATTTGTCATTTATCAGCCCCGTGGCAAAACGGGACCATCATAGGCCCGCTGCCCAACGCTGACTGAACTACAGGTATGTATACGTAGACACCAGCCGAATGGCATCCAATAAAAACTCAGGCCGAACCGGAGTGAATTCGCTTACTCTTTCTTCGGTAGCAAAAGAGTGCTCGGTGGGAATTACGTTCTATGGATGCCATGCCACTGGGTAATGTTCATAATTAATACATGTTATGTCGCATATAATACTTTAGTCAATAATTTCCAAAGACTCTGGCATTCAGAAACCGTTGATCATTCACGCAAGAGCAATTTAATAAGAATTTACACCCAGTCACCCAAAAAAAAAAAGGGATACAGTATAAATATTTTACAAAATAAATTTAATAGTTCATCTTTGTTAATTATCTGTGTATATTCTTTACCTGTCAGTTAAAAAAATTCAAAGTTTTCTTAGTCGGTGGCTAAGCCAATCCTAGAGCCAACCTCATATTTCACAGTATATCGTGACGTATTATACAGGGTGGCCCATTTAGATCGGTCTGTCTGGGAAAGTCTGAAATTATAAGACATACGAAGATCTGTTCTTAGGAACCATGTCATCGATTTTAATGAAAATGAAAACTGCGTTCATAAATTAAATAAAAAAAAACCTGTACTCAGCTCAGGAATCGAACCCGGACGAAGTGAAAAATAAAACTAACATTATTTCTACTTAGATATCAACTGTGTAGGTCTTAAGCAGTCAATTTTACTGTGAAACATTTTACGTTTTCATACTCTTTATTTTATTTTAATAACTATACACGTTTGTAATTTTTTATTTGCAATAAAGTCGAATAAAACATTAATCTGAAAAAAAAAACATAAAAACGCGAGGGAAAAAAAAATAATGCAAAGAGTAGGTAAATATTGCTTTCTGTTGGAATACTTATCAAATAAAGATAATTTTAACTGCTTTAATAATATTGCTCAAAATAAATAGGCATATACCAATTAAATAATTATAATTAATTGTAAATAAATAACAGAATTCATACAAAAATATTAAAATGGTAACGACTTACTTTCACGAACAGAAAATGGTCGATCTATGTACATTTGAGTAGAATGTTGTAAATGACAATGCAATTACGTCTTTAGAATTGACCGCAACGATGCTAGACGCTGCGTATACGCAGTGATGACCCGATTAGCTTTTTCATACCTATGATGTTCTGCCTTTTCACAGAATTATTTTTCGTTGAATGTTTCATTTCACCGAATGTTCACTGCAGAATTTTTATTCCTCCGTGGTCATAATTTTATCATAATTCATGCAAATATCATCCTATTGATTATGTACATTAGGTTGTTTTATAACAATCCCAAATAGTTTTCGGTTTTAGAGAAAAATGCTTTCAACGAAATGGCACTTTTGCGAAATGGAACATTCGACGAAAATAATTCGGCGAAAAGACAGAGAACCTTTACATATATTTAATTGCGGTTAAGTTGCGTCAGCGTATATTGAGCAGCGGTGTGGTTTGTCTTTTACACAGACAACCCCCACTAGACGGAGCATGTAAGGCGACCCGCGCGCACCAACAACGATATGGCACGGCAGAACATTAAAGTATCAACACGGCGGCCACCGCTTAGTTGCGTGTAAGACGCCGTGCCGCTGGCAGGATGCCAACTCTCGGAATACCCTATAGTGTGGGGGTGACTCTTCGTAATGATACGATTAGGCACCTCAATTCGGCCCACCGGGTCCGGTATAATTAAGTCTCCTCCGGATCGTGTATATCCAAAAATAACACTTCAGTCATAAACAGTATTCTGTAATATAACAACAATTTAGAAAAAAGTCCCCCACTTTTGTGAAAGGCTCCAAATTATACCGAATCTGGCTGGATCCGGTCGGATTAACAGATCCGATGGACCAGATTGCAATCTTATCTAGATACGACGCTTTGTGGCCATAAGCGCTGGTACGAACTAATCCATGTTGATCCGTGTCGGCCCGTGCTGATCCTTGTTGATCCATGCTGATTCGTACCGGGCCACGCTGGTCCATGCGGATTCGTGATGATCCATGCTGAGACGTGCCGATACGCGTCGCGTGTCGCATCACGGATGGAGATCGTTATCGACGTCGAGGCGTCGCCGCACCCACTGCAGAAGAGCTTCCTGTTAATATTAATGTTTATTGTTTAATTAAATTTAAGCCCCAACGTATCACGTATGGGCATCCCCAAAGACCTAACATGAAAGTGTTGTACAAAACAGATTGACAACAAGAAGCTAACTAAACTTCCATGAATTAAAAGAGGTCAGACGACATACTCTTGTAACAATTTTGGGTTTTGTATTCATCTTTACAGACAGTATTTTACACACTATTATATCAGGGGACTTTGCCAATTCCAAGAAATTTGGTATAAAATTATGCTTGCTGAATAAATAACAATATAAATTATCCTCGAGTAGAATGTTGATACGCTTCTAAAATTCAAGGTTGTTTATTAAAACAGTGTACAGCTATTTGTATTTTTTATTCCACATGGATAACAAAGTTTATATATACATTTTTATATTAATTAATTCAAGTCAGTAATTCAGTCGGAAAAAATATATCTAAATACCTACCTACAATCCTTAATTAATTTTTATTCAGCAAGGAAAATAAACAGATATAATACAAGTTAAGAGCGAATCGTACCTAAATAAATTCCAGCGCGTCCCTGTTACTTTTGCTCTGAAATTTAGTATTCATTGGAAACCGAGTAGTGACGTAATACTCATAAAAAGATTTTGTCAGCAAAGATTTAGGCATGTTGCTCATAAACTCTGCATAAAACCATGCGTGACGTATATCTATATATATTATTTTCTGTGGTTTACGACCCGCAAAATACTTTGTCAGCCACGGCTTTGTAATTAACTGGAGTAGGCTGTCGTATATCTTTCATAGCAAAGGTCGTAAACTACGGCCGAGTTTTACTCCAATTCCACGAAGAATTTAAAAAACAACACATAAACCTATTCACAAATGTATCTAAGTAAAGGTTAACGCTAATTTTATATTAACAACAACAAAATAAATGTAATAAATAAAATGTATTTGAAAATAAAGTAGCTTTAACATTATAT
Organism: Apotomis betuletana; assembly: GCA_932273695.1. Lineage (NCBI taxonomy): Eukaryota > Metazoa > Arthropoda > Insecta > Lepidoptera > Tortricidae > Apotomis > Apotomis betuletana. The sequence goes on from OW026300.1 coordinate 15,951,466, forward strand.
TTCTCATTAAGGCACTCTAGTGGCTAGAGCTAGAGAGCCCACAACAACAAAGACAGCAGTAAAAGGCAAACACAAGTATAAAAAAAATGTTTGCCATTAATCTATTGACTGGTCTAATAGTCTTGGTGATGGCACTGAGCATAATAACTACATATCTACTACTAAATATTTTTAATTATTATTGTTTACACTAAAACCTATATAATCTCCTTCATTTCATTCCAATTAATAGAATAAAGAACATCCAAAAGAGCAAAATGCTAATAGTTATTCAGTTTATTAAAGTAAAAAAGGTATCAACGATTAAATGCAGACACTTAACAACCTAATCTTCATCACACGCAGACATAACTTTCATAATACTGTATGTTTGTATATTTTTACTCAAGGTCAAATGCGTTATCAAATCGATCTATTTCTGTGGGTAAGTTTACTTGTTGGTATTCAGTTGATAAAAGTAATTAACTAAGCTTAAAACAGCATGCTAATTTTGTTTCTCGTACGCCTTAAGTCCCTTAGAATCATATAACTACGGTCTGCCTGTCTACACATTGCGTATGGGATATCTGGTGCTTGGACTAAATACCTAATATATTAAAAAAGTACCTTCCACAGTTAGTGTGTTAAAGCTCTAACTTTTTACCCGTTAATTATGCGTGCAAAACATGCAATTGCTTACCTCAACGACATCTAGCGTAGTACGAGGAAAGGAGGCGAGGCCTTTAAGGCGACGGGTAATGCGAAACTAGCGCCACTTACGAATTTTTATTATATCTTCTAAACCAGATAAATTTTCAGTAATTACAAGATATGAGGAGCTGGAAAAACACCTTTAGTATTTATTAAATCATTATACACAATTTCTTATTCTTTAGTTGTCTCTAAAAACTTGTCCAAAACTATTGTGGCCGCTTTTGACGTGAACAAGTTTTGTAGGATAAACTACAGTGAACAAATTGTATAAAGTCATTTAATAAATACCTATTAAAGGTGTTCTGCTAGCTCCTAGACTTCAGCTATTTCTAAAAAAATATCAGAGTATGAAGGTATAAGAAAAAAATCGAAAAAGCGCTAGTTTCGCAGTACCCGTCGCCTTAATTTGCAGAGGAAGTGAGGTGGGAAGTCATGTAGGCAATTGGCACATTATCTGAGTAATTATTCTCCAGTTAAGGAAACTGACTCTGATATCAGTTACGTAATAGAGTTAGGTCTCTCATTTCTTAGAATTTTTGTTAAGATAAAAACTTTTGGTTCTGTTGTGTAAAATGTATATATGAATACATTTTTTAACATGCCCGGCGTCTTAAATAGAAAATAAAGTATATAAATCTGCTTATTTTTTATAACTCCAAATTATATATTGATTATACAGCGTCATAATTACTTTTAAGTTGTTTCTGTATCAAATGCTACGGCAATCTATTGAATTTATTCAATTTAAATCCATCCTTCAAGGTTAGATGTTAGGTATCACTTTTTCCTATGACGCACGTGTCATACGATGGATCACTAGATTCATCAACATGTAATCACAGGAAGGGAATGTCCGTCCAAAATATTTAGATAATAAAGGTCAAGAAATTCCCAGGTTACAAAGACGTAAAATCCAATAGAAATAATGATAGATACATATTTGGCTGTTGCCAAGTTTTCGAGTTTACGCAGTTTTGTGACAATTCAGACAATTTTGCGATTATATAATTTTGGGTTATACGACTGGATAGCTATAATGTTGTTAAACCTTCAACAAGTTTAGACTCCACAAAATTTATTAGAACTTGTAGTTATTAGAAATGCATAAAAGATGGCGCCGCATACCACGAGAAGGTAGAAGCAAACTTAGAAACAAAAAGTAATCGGTGGGATTCAAGATCACGCCGCGCAGGAGATCGTTTTGTTCGGGTAAAATGGGTTGTGGGGAAAATAGGTGATGATAGGGTTTTAGTCATGATGCAGCGCGAGATTCGCGTTGTCAGTGTAGTCATCGTAATCGCGTGGCGTGTCCAATTCGTCTTCACGTGCATCATATTCCTCCCCTGGTTCTTCCTCAGATTCTTCCGCCCCGCCGCCCACTCCCACCTCTTCGCCTGGCTCTCGAGGCATTGACGCAGCAGACTCCTGCAGCCACACCACACCATACATGCAGTTATACTACCCACAACACTACATTGTTATACTATTTTACGTGCATTAAACCCAGTCTAATTGCAGTCCCTTAATAGTTAGAATCACACCGCTAATGTATGCACATAACTCTTTTTAATGAAATGTGGTTTACATGAAAAACACTGCGTTACCAACCAAACTTTGGCCATAAACTTTAACTTACCAGACCCAAAGAGGCCAATTTTCAGCGGTCGGTCGGTCTTTATTTTTTCATTTAACTGCAAATGTGATACACAAACGATAGATAATCCGCCACTTTTCGACCGCTCAAACTGAACAACATTAAAAGAGTATATAAAATCTATGTCTAATTTATTACTAGTTACTGTTACAGGCCAATGGCCAAGTGTGGTCTACACTCGGTATATTTGCAGTAAAAATACTGCATTCAAGTTACATTATATTAGGTAGGCCACTATAACCCCGACTTGATTGACAACCAACGGGGCCTTCCGAGCTTTCATTGAAACTACATTTCATTGTAAAAAGTTAATATTGTATAAATTTACCGTGGGGACTTATATTAACCATTAGTATTAGTACATATTCGTTAATCCAACAAGTGAGCAAGATATGTTATTTGGCATAAGCCCTAATAACAGTTTTTACAACTACATAAAACAATATTAATCATTAATAGTAGGTACTAATTGGTCAATTTGTTCAAGTTAATTGATCATGTAAAATATAAATTAGTAATAAACAGTGGTTAACTTTTATAACAATATGGCCTTTCCCAATCATATAAATGTCATATTTGATATAATTATTGGTAAATATGGAAAACCCTGTCGTCCGTTAGTTCTTAGTAAACACTTTTAAGGGGTCAAATAGATAAGGTTGCTAATATCGCGTTGGTTAACTTATGTGATATCGTTCGATATGATATGACTAATTGATTGTTAAAATTAAGGTAATAATTGCTGACGTATTATTTTTAAATAGACAATTTAAATAATAAAAATATATAGCGTATAATGATTTATCGTTTTTTTTTTGTTTATTCAACTTGACTCCGGTGTGAAACATTAGGATATTTAAAAGGTTTTGCGTGCATCAATCGCAGGAATAGCAAATGTTTTAGCAAATCTCAGTTGTGATAAAAAAAAAAATTTATTAGATCAGTCAAATCTTATTGAGTCCTTCAATATTATTTTTGCGAAAACAAAGACACTAAGTGACTACGTAAATGACTAAAGGTGTCATAAATTGCATTTTTTAACGCCGGAAGTCCGTAGTAGGATTTCTATGAAAATACATGCACATGTTATACTACGCTATTTGCACCACTTTAGTTGGCGTCTCTGAAGTTAGCATCGAAATTGACTACTGTGCTGAACTCGCGCTGTTGCTGAACTGTTGTCGAGAACGGTTCCCGATTTGTATGGGGAAAGAACGTTCTAAAGAACATTTCGCGGCACGGCACGTCTCTATGCTGAATCACTTTGACACCTCCAAACAATTATAGTGCTGTTAGGTGACAACTTCAGAGCCAAAAATTATGTAGCGTTAATTTTACCCGGATGCAATAATGTCTGGCAATGGTGTCTACCTTAGCAGGTCTCCAACCGCAGCCCGGTAGAGGAAGACCGTCGGGCCCAAGTGGGCAAGGCGCGTCGAGACCGGGTACTCCTTGCTCGCCCTTGTCTCCTTTGTCACCTTTGCGCCCTCGCTTCCCTGCTGGGCCCTGCGTAACAATACTGCGTTACACAACGCTGCTGATTTTCCACCTCACCATTGGAGCTCGGCCCTCATGCTCGAAGTAAACAACCGTTTGATTCTCAAAACAGTACTGTAGATGACACGTCATGTTTCTTCTTGGTAATAAGCGCGGTTACGTAGTAACGTTCGAACCGCACGTACTTACCCAGGCTTGTTTTAAAGAATCATACTGATGCATTGCTTTCAAATAGGGCAGGACGAGCTCCAAGTAGTTAGCTGCGTTCTCGATTCTATCACACGATGGAACAGTTTAACGGAATCAAAACCAACAACATTCGAACGAGGTCTTTATATTTAAATGTTACGTAGTATTGATGCACAACGTGTTAGTGAAGCCATGCAAAATGAGATTTCAATTCGGAAAATTAAAGACGTTTCGTCGAAAATTCGAAACAGTGGATGCAGGAAACAGAAAATTGAGGAAGGCCAAGATTCGTTCCTGCACTTACGGGTTCTCCTTTATAGCCCTTGTCGCCCTTGGGGCCCTGCGAGCGAAATAACACATTAGCGCTACACACACACACTACATTACGTCACTATACACACCCGCCAACTAACCTCTTGTCCTGGGATGCCATCCGTGCCCTGCAAATTGTTAAGGGTTGGTTAGCAAATTAATTGATTAATATTTTTAGTAAAGCTCAACGTAGCAAATGTCGTACTCAAGCAGGAGCGAGTGACGTAATACGTACCGGCAGCCCCGGATCCCCTCGCTCGCCCTTGCTGCCCGGCTCGCCCTGCGCGCCCTGCACAGGACAAGCACTCGTCACTCAAACCCGCGCCGCACTATAGGCTCGCGGAATACGCTATGAATGGCTCAGCAACAAAAATGTAGCATATATCAGGGTGTTATTCACAAATGAGTGAAGTGAATGATGATAAATGAATGTAGTGGAAGACAGTGTAGTGAGACGGCGGGATACTCACCTTCATGCCGTCGAGTCCGGGCGGGCCCTGCGGAACAACGCACGGGTCAACAACTTCTCTCAGTGAAGGCGCGGTTGCAGTGGCAGCGACATGCGACGAAACCGGGAGGAAGGGAAGAGGCAGCCCCGACATTCGCAAACACGACGGAAGGCAGAAGAGAAAGACTGATATGCACGGCATGCAAATATTTATTTTCCTCAAAATAATTTGTAAACAACAATATTCTTATGCTCTCGTGACGTATGGTACAAATGACAACTTTCGATTCTCATAAAAAAACTAAATCCTTAAAAATAGGCTTATAGAATACAGGGTAGAGTACAGAGAGACAGGAAGGAATATTTATATGAAGAACTTTAGAAGATACACTTAGATTAGAGGTAGGAAACCTCGGGCGGCGAACGAGCCCCCTATACATATCCTTAACAACTATTAGATATGATTTGTACATTTCGTCATTAGATATTATTCGTTCTTAGAATACGTTAACATACAAAATGGCAATGGAATATAATAGGAAAATGCTTGATTAATAGATAAGGTGAATACGTACGAGTCAACATTAAAGTACATAACATTAGGAGAGGTGAGGGGCGCGGCGCGCGCGGGTCGAACGCGCGTGAGCACCGGCCCTCGGGACGGTAACACCCGGGTGTGCGCGGCCTCCGCTCCGCTGCCGAATCCGCTACAGTTTGTGTTTTAAAGCCATATTTACATAGAAGCAAAAACTGGGGCTAAATATGACTTTTTTGGGACATCTGTCCGAGATCTCGCTACTAAATGTTCACTTTAGCCACATTTAGCGATGATCGTTAGTCAAAGTCATCGTAATTAAATACATACATAGGTAATTTTTTTCTCATAGAAATGGATATGATCTACATATTTGTAAACACGTAAGTTTTATAACAGATGCCTGCAAAATGTATAATCAATTTTTCATCAACTTACCTACTTACCCTTACATGCTATTTTTTCATCAATAAACTTAAAAAATACTCAAAATGTTTGCAGCTGCAGCATAAATAGCAAACACGGATAGCTATACGTCCAATATTCCGCTGTGTTATTTAATTGATAATATCGAACAGCTCCGTCAAATAAGAGCCCTTGAGAACGAACCATTTGAACAATGAAAAGTCGTTCTAGGCTTTAAAAACCAACCATCTTAGAAAACTACAGCGGCGGAATCGGGGCCCAGGAACGCACTGCTTACTAAGTACCTATTGTTACACACCATACACGGACGTCTCATTCCGACGTCCACAATCATACTTCATAACAAAACGTCCGCTAATAACATTGGGCGAACCATTTAAATAGGTAGCACATGTAAAAGTATAGTAAAGGATAGGTAGGATAGAATAGGACAATATAATACTGAGAAGATATGATGAAATAATTACCTAAATGACTATATTTGCTGTTGGCTGAGATGCGGTAACTTACATACTCATAATAAGTCATATATAAATTACGCATCTGATAACAGAGGGTATGGAAATAATACTGTCACAAAATCTAAAAAAGGGTAGGCGCATTGATTGTGTTCACAATGATCGATGATACTTGCGCCATCTAGTTCTTCTAGATAGTCTTTCTTAGATATACCTAGTCACTCAATTTCTGAACTATTGATACACGGATCAAAACACAAAGAAAAATTTAAATGCGTAATGTCGGAAGAGACTGGGAATCGAACCTTTGGATTACCGGTCCAACATATTAACTACTACGCCATCCCAACCTCGACCTCTTGACCTCTTGGATTTACTTTATTCTTTGTGTGTTGATCTCTTGCAATGTTTATTTCTAAGATTTTACACTTTATTTATTACTACCATACCCTCTGTTGATATTAATATCTAAACTGGTAATGCACTATACAACTGGGCAGTGTGTAGGTACTATTCAAATGTGTAATTTTGGTTAGATTAAATCAATACAATTAAGCGTTATTTTTGTCATCTACGGATAAAGTAACTGTAAAGTAAATAAATAGGTACGCACTGCACAGGATAGTGATATGAGGTATTACATACAGCATAAGTTGCGTGTCCATTATATACAAATATTAAATACTTTTAAAAATAGTCGCTCTGATAGTTGACTATGTACATAATTGTTTGGTACTAGATATAACGATTACTTATCTTATAACTATGATGACGAAATGAAATGACAAAGACGTGAAAGTGATTCATCAAATATTAATTTTAGTAATGAGAAGGTTTAGCTCTAATGAGTTGGCATTGAATGTACAGAATAAATATGGAGAAGATTTAACATTTATAGAGTAGAATAGGAAGTGATTTGTAAATAAATAGGTACCTTGATCTGCAGGTTTGTTGGTCGTAGCACGAAATGTGTGCAAAATTATTGCTAATTTGGAACAACTACAATTTTAGCGCCTAAGGATGTGCCTGCATTAACACGTGCAGCAACGTTGCGCTCTGAGGACTCACAGAAATAGGCATTTAATGAACATTACATGAAACAAGATTTAGCGCGCCGCACCGAAACGCAACGAGTAGTCTACGAAGTTAAATGTTTTTGTATTCATTTAAATTTCAGGCTTCAAAGTTGAAACCAGTTTGAAAGTTTTTTTTCTTTATATGCAAAATTAAATTCGGCGCGCAAACATTAAAATGCTACTTTACTTGGATTACATTCAGTTAACATTTAAGTTTGCATTGAAGAAAGAGATTCAAATTGCACCGCCCGGAACTTAACGCTAGCTCGATGTGTAACGCGCGGCACATTGTCAAAAATATTATCTTTTACACAGATCTGTAACACTTACTCTAAATTTGGTAACGTCACTTATTACTAACTTAACATTAGATACAACGTACGTACAAATATTACAATTTACAGCGGCGCAGTTCACAGGCGCCGGCGAGCGCGGGGAGCGGGTGATGCGGCGCGGTGTTACTACGTGAACGCGAAGTCCGGAGGCCATCGATTCTCCTGTATACCACACCCCCGGTTAGTACCACGCCACACTACGGCACGTAACGCATTACTAACTCCTACTTTGGTCCCAATATGTTCTTGTCGTTATCAGTAGGAAATTGCATTTTTTTCCATATGAGTTGGGAACAAGTAGTGGTCATTAGTGATGCGTACGTGCTATGCCGAGTTAGCTATAAAATCATTGTTTACTGAAGAGCAAAATAGGAAGAAATTGAAATAAGTAATTGAAACAAATAATACAAGAAGATTGCAGGAGTACTTTTATAAGTATGGAGTCTCCCAGCGTTTCATAAGAGAAGTACACTGTAGGGAACACAGATTCCTTTCCTTTTTTGCTCCACAGTAGTCAACTATGCATGCTGTAACTGTGATCCAATCCAAGAGTTAATTATCATACTAGTAAGTTATGTCAGTTATGTTAGTGCTGTGTCAGTTGTTTGTAAATAAGTGACTTACCCTAGACCCGGAGTCACCCGGCCGGCCTGGTTCGCCTGGTTCACCCGGTAGTCCGACTGGACCCTGGAAAATAAACATAAAAATTAAGTTATTTTATGTCAATAGGCACTTATTATAAATATTAGATAAATTTACACTAAAGGCATTAACTACTTACTGGTAGTCCCATCGGTCCTGCATCACCCTTTTCACCTCTATCCCCCTGAAAATAAATACAGTTGAATTAAAAGTGACATATCAGCTATTATCACCAATGCTGTATTCATTAATACACAGTAAATTTTAAAGACACAAGGATCAACAAGCAAAGAAAAAAACAATTGCGTTCATAGTGGTCCAAACCAGGACCCGAACCCGGTACCTTTTATTTAAGCACAGATCCGTTCGCTTTGATCCCTGTGCCAATTTTAAGGGTATTTTGTATTGTTGTTAGGTCTACCCAATGGAAAGCAGCCTACAGTAGCACCAGCTAGCAGTAGTATAGTACATGTAATCTCTAATATACTATATAGGGAACGACGCCACTGATGGTGGAAGTGGAAATAAAAGATTAAAATCATATTTTAGTCGCCACAGACTTCGTATACATCAGTCAAAAGCAAAGAAAATATAAATATAAACAAATATAGGTAAACATCATGTCTCTAGTTTGAGTGTTACAAGAGATGTATAAGCTTTTTGAGCACTAATAATCTACGGTGCGGAGTTGAGCGAAGCTGAGTTTAAAACGGCAGTGAGAAGTGACAGATGTTTCCTCTGACGCTGAGTCCGCTGCTCTACCCAGCTCCGTGTGGAAACGGACCCTAAGGGTGCGTCTCCATAGAAGGGAGGCGGAGCGGAGATATGCGGAATAGATCGATCACCTGAGTTGAAATCTGTATCTCAGCGCTTCACTTTTGTGATTGGCCGAATCCGCTCGGCTCGAGACGCAACCCAATGCACAAATTGTACTTACAGACTTGCCTCGTACGCCTGGTTCGCCCTTGTCGCCCTTTATTCCCGGAGGGCCCGCCACGCCAGGAGCGCCGGCCGCTCCCGGGGCGCCAGGCGGACCCATCATCTGGAACACATTGTAAGTACTTTAATACTGAACACAAAGAGAATATTTAAATGCGAGTCACTGAAGTCTAAGATAAAGTTAAACAAGTGTCTCTGTTTCATCGAGACGGCGTCGTAGACTCGCTATGATCTAAGAACCAGATAAGAGTATCTATGTATGGACCCAATATAGGTAAGAATGATCCCCGAATACGAAATTCCAATCCCTCGCCATACACCCTTGATCAAGACATAGCAAACTGCATTATCGACTTCTGACAGCTATCATTAACACAGGTAAAGTATAGTACAGCTATTTACTAGCAAACTTCCTATCAATATTGCAATAGAATTTGTTTCCACAATAAAGCAAGTATAACATTTTCAAATACTTAAAGATTTAATGATTCAGTGAAACATAATTATGGTAGTAACGGGGTTTAAAGAAACCAAGTAACTGATTGATATACCAAGTTACAGTCGTGAGCGATCATTTGTATATGTGGTTAAAAAGAAAAAACCGTGGTTGAAAGGAGAGGGATTTTGGAAAAATAATAAATTAAAGTGAAACGTGTAAATCGTACAAATCTATGATGCCTCATGTTGCAAGAAACAGGTACTGGAACTCTTCCTCTTTTTGTTGCCTTATGAGCGATTATTGAAAACATACACACAATATAAAGATTAATTTGAAAATATATATGAAAAACATTGAAAATTTCATTTTTAATATGAGTAAATAATAAGTAAGTATTTGTTTTTTCTAGACACATTTGCGCATAATTTAGTGCGTTTTACTAAAACTTATAAGCAAGCTGTAAAAAAGACACGGGATATTTACATAACTGATAGATAAAAAATATGACATCGATTTAAAAAATTATAAAAGGAAAGTAGTAACGTTGCGTTGACGTTAGTAGGTATAGTTCATTTCATATACCAAGTCCCGATTTCACATGAGTCTACACAATGAGAACAGCTTTAAAATTGGTATATGCCGTAATTACTGTATATTTTGTTCCATTGCTACCGCCTAATGACGTTGTTAAGTGGGATCGGACCTTGGTATACGAAATGAACTTCAAATTATATTATTATACTCTTTTTGAAAAAGTTTTATTTTCACCGACTTTATCCAAAGACTTATACGTATATTATGCCTGAATCGTTATATTCACAACACGTAATTTCTCTATCATGGTAATTACATATAGCGGAAAACTTAAATAGTTCACCATCATCATCATCGTCATCATCATCGTCATCATCATCGTCATCATCATCATTATCATTATCATCGTTCGCGTGCCCCTGTTCCTTGTATGCCGACGCATTTTTTTTTTCCTTATCGGCCCATCCACGACTTCTAGCGGCAGCCATACGAGTGACTCGCTACTTGTAAGGCGACCGCCGGCCATACGAGTATCTCGCTTAGTCGTATGACCACCGCTCGCCACTGCCGCTAGCCGCCGAAGTAGGTATGTCGGTCATTCATCAATTCGTTGCTTAATGCATTCTTCTCCATAATATAATTAAGTTCATATGATAAATTATTATTATTAAAATTGTGTAAACTTACAATTTCATGTCCGTACAGCTCGTAGCCGGTGCCGTCTCCCTGCAAGTTCAACATTGGCTATAAGATTAACAGTTCACTGGTCTGGTCACACAGTTCAGTTTGCAATAAATTGTATGTATGTCAAAGTGTTATAAGTAAAAATATTGACCGACTAGTGACTTGGAGTAAAAGTTCGGTCGAATGCAGCCTTAGACATAGTATTATACATATAAACATAATCAAGTTTAAATTGTTTAGCATATTAAATGAAATCATTTTTCGCTCTATGAACTACAACAATTTTGTAAATTCACACCACTAACAGCTTTCTTGTTATATTATTTCGATATCTTAAGAAAAGCTTGGACTATCTATTTTTTTCCCTGCAGGCCTATGATGGTTTCGTTTATCGTGTTATGCATTTTTTAACAAATGTGTTAATCGCTTAATATGTCGCACGAAAGTTTTAATAGGATACATTTTTTTCTACATTACTTGTAGGAAAGTGACGATACTGTATTAACAAGCGTTAAAAGTGACCACCATAAGCCCGCTGGTAATTTCTTAGAGTTGATAGTTACCTGCCGCCTCCTCAGCTTTCTGTACTTCTAGTGTTGCCGCCGCCCGCACAGCACCACGCAACCGGGAAGAAAAATAATACAGCGACATGTTAGCAAAGAAAGCGAAACAGAAACTTTCTTCATCGGTATGAATAAAAATTGTCAGATTTGGAAATAATACTTGTCACTAAGAATCAAGGATCTATAGTGAAAAGATACAATTGGAAAATCTCTTTATGGACACCGAAAGTTACCTTTTGATTGAGAATGAACAAATGTTTATTCTAAAGAGTGCCATCTCTCGAAAAAAATCCGAGTAGGGAACATTTCATTTACTTTAGCTGCATACTAATTTAATGCCTGACAGTCATAATCATAAGATGGCGAGTGTGTACATATTTAAATAGGTAGCGATAGCGTGGCGTCAACCATTCCCCTGGGGAAGCCCTAGCAGAATTCGCTTACCTCTTTTCTAAGAACAACGAAGAAAAATGTTAAAACACTTAAAATGTTTAGCCGGTCAGAATCGGCTTTTATGGACGCCGCCTATTATGGAGGTGGATTATTACCTATTTTTTGACTGGTTTTAATAATCAGGTTTACCACAATAATACTATTTCCTCTTCATATCCTTAATACTGAGTATCGTGTTTTTAGGGTTCCTTAGCCAAATGGCAAAAAACGGAACCCTTATAGATTCGTCATATCTGTCTGTCCGTCTGTCCGTCTGTCCGTCCGTATATCACAGCCATTTTTTTCCGAAACTATAAGAGCTATACTGTTGAAACTTGGTAGGTAAGGTACATGTATTCTGTGAACCGCATTAAGATTTTGATGCAAAAATAAAAAAATAATACCTAAATATTGGGGGCTCCCCATACTTAAAACTGAAACTCGAAATTTTTTTTTCATCAAACACATACGTGTACTCTATGGATAGGTCTTTAAAAATTATATCGAGGTTTCTAAAATATATTTTTTCTAAACCGAATAGTTTGCGTGACAGACGCTTCCAAAGTGGAAAAAAGTTGGTCCCCCCCCCTCTAACTTCTAAAATAAGAAAATGAAAAATCTAAAAATAAACATATGATGTACATTACTATAAAAATTACCAACGAAAATTGTTTTGAACGAGATCTAGTATGTAGTTTTTTTTTAATACCTAACTTTGCACCTAATTTATATGGGGCGCTATACATACCAGGTGCAAACTTAACTTAACCACTTAGGGATGGAAAGTGTTTGTACGGAACCCTCGGTGCGCGAGTCCGAATCTGAAAGACCTTACACATCATTAAGCTTTAAGCACCAATTATACCAACCAACCAATCATACCAAAATACATATGAGTATAAAACATTAGGTTAAGTTTATTTACAAGAAAACATTAAATAAAACAAATAAACTTACAGTAGAGTTGCTAAGCCGCGAAATTGTGCGCATCGGGTTACAAGCATGAAATTTCTACCACACATAGAGCGTTCCGCGGTGATTATTTTCAGATGTGGAGAGAAGTCAGATTCGTCCCCTGCGTGGCAAGAGAGCGGGGTGAATAAGACCAAGTACTGCTCCTTTTCTTTTTTTGATTACTGATCATTTAAGGCTATTAGGGCTTGTGTGGCATCGTTTTCGTGTAAAACAGATATCAGCAATTAATTTTTTACATTATTTAAGAATAGTTTGCTATAAAAATTTGGGTACATTGCCGAAAAGGTAATAATCAACACAAGTTTTTTTTTATTCAGAACCATAAGTTAGTTATATATGCTGAATATTTACAATTTAAAAAAATATTACTAAATAGCAAATTTAATCTTGTTTTTAAAAATGTATACATATTGGGCACATCTCTTACAAAAAGTAAATTGAAAAAATATTGATGTTAAGCTTAGCGTGCGTGCTCTAGTACATTTTGCTAAGTCACGAAATTGTGTGCATCGGGATACAACCACGAAATTTATACCACAGATAGAGTATTCTGCGGTGATTACTTTCAGATGTGGAGGGAAGTCAGATTCGTCCCCTGTGCGGCGGGAAAGCGGGGTGAATAGGACAAAGGAGTCCTCTTTTTCTTTTTTTATTACTGATCAGTTAACGCTACTAGGGTTTATGTGGTATCGTTTTCGTATAAAACAGATATCAGAAATTTATTTTTTATGTTATTTATTCATAGTACAATATAAAAATATGGGTGTATTTCCGAAATGATAAAAATCACAACAAGTTTTTTTTATTCCGGGAGATAAATTAGTTATATTTCCTTAATATTTACAACTAACAAAAATATTAAAGAACAGCAAATTTAATCTAGTTTCTAAACCTATATACATGTTGGGCACTCTTCATACAAACAGTAACTTAAATAAATTGTTGATGTTGAGATTAGCCCGTGTGCTCGAGATACATTAGCAAAAAATATTTTGTTAAATTACATAAATTTGTTTTTCTAGGACTTACTTGGTGAATATTGTATGTAAAAGCTTGTTAATAATCATTATTTAATGTATTTAATGAAGCGAAATAGGATGCGTTTGGAGATTTACGTTGGTTACGCCCACTTAAAAATATATTTTAAGCTACTGTTTGTAAGAGAAGTGCCCAACATGCATATATTTTTAGAAACTAGATTAAATAAGCTTTTTAAAATAATAATAATAATTTAATGTATAATGTATAAATGTTAACGAAATTGAACTAATTTACCTCACTGAATAAAAAAACTTGTTGTGATTTTTACCTTTTCGGCCATACACCCATATTTTTATATAGAAGTGTACAAAAATAACATAAAAAATGAATTTCTGATATCCGTTTTACACGGAATCGATACCAGACGAGTCCTAGTAGACTTAACTGACCAGCAATAAAGAAAGAAAAGAGGTATACTTGGTCCTATTCACTCCGCTCTCACGCCTCACAGGGGACGAATCTGACTTCCCTCCACATCTGAAAATAATCACCGTGGAACACTCTATCTGCGGTAGCAATTTCATGCTTGTAACCCGATGCGCACAATTATGTTAGAAAACAGCGGACTAACAACTCTACTATTATACGAAAAGGTGGCTAAAACTATTATAAAGTAGGTATTATAAAAACATGGCCCTTTTGGCAGCGTGCCCATCACACAGGCAGCATTCCCGCGCTGTATTGCGATGGCAATTCTTTGCACGAGAAAGCTGCCTGCGCGAGTGTCACCCGTTGCCTCCCTTAGGCGTTTGCTTAGCGCCTTGTGGAGCCCACGCGCAGTCTTACCCCACGGACCTAGTGTCTCGACGCCAAATGAGATAAACTCGTACTGGGCGCCGAGACACTTATATTTTATTTGCTTTTAAAATTTTCCCGGGCGTCAGCCGCCACTCCGGCCGCTTTAATAGTTGCTGAGAGGTAGGACGCCGCCAGCGTATCAGCGCAGGTGGCGTCCCACATCATTTCATTTCACACCAGCGCGCGGCCCATTCTCCAAGGGATCAACGATCGTTGAGTATTAGTAGATTGTTAACCAAGGGTAGAAAGTGACCCACTGCACCCGAGATATTTCTGGCGCTCGAACGAAGTGAGAGCGCCAACAGTTCGAGGGTGAAATGGGCAATTTCACCCGAGTTAAACACTCTACTTTTCATTTCGACTGCGAGGAAAATAAAATACTACACGCACATATGTCATGAGTGGGTTATTTTAATGTCCATGTATCTTTTAACAAATAATCAATTAAAGACACGATCTTTATATTTAATCTTGTGTTCCCGATTTTTCTACTGCAAACTTTCAATCTTCTTATTTTTAATAGATAAAAAAAAGTTAAGATATACGTACCGCCCACATTAAAAAAGTAAAAAAAAAAAACAATCTACTTAATGGTTTCAATTTTATATTTTAAATAAATGTACCATTTATCAATAAATGTGGGACGGAATTATATGTATGTATTATGAATATAAGGCAAATTTATATTTAATAATTAGATATAAATAAATTAAGCTTGCCTATATGTAACCTTTGGAGACCTTTTTTCAATGGCCACTTTCCACGGCCGACTAAATTGTACCTAATTTAGTTGGTCACGACGTGCATCTAGAAGGCAGTTATCTTTAACTCCGTGGCAATTAAAAAAAAATTACTTTCCACCCTAGGGATGGAAAAGCTATTTTCCACCCGGCTATCTACTCATGAAAATGACACTTTCCGAACAGGAGAGATGAAAAATATTTTCCCATATAAACGCGAGTCTCACCGAGTCTCCCTTGTCTCCTTTCTCCCCCTTGAGGCCAGGATAGCCCGGGGGACCAGGCAACCCAGGGGCACCCAGCATGCCTGGCGAACCCATGTCACCGTAGTCACCCTTTTCACCCTTCGGACCTATCTCGCCCTGGAATAAGGAAAAATATGAATTAAAATTAACACTGAAAGGCTTGCCCCTCTTGGATGAATAAATAGACATAACTAGCTGGTTGCAGCGTTTTAAAGCCAGCTAAGGATATCTCGGTCGTATTTTGGCATGATGTTAGGAGCGGTAGTGATGAATCTAAACATTCTGAACGTGACTGATTTGCGTTTTTTTTCTTCAGTTGATAAAGGAAATAGGTTGTCGCTGAACTAGACTAGAGATGCTGATTCAGGTGAAAAAGGGTAAAGTTCTAGGCTCTATGATTATGACTGAATGACAGAAATGTCTATGGCAGAATCAATCTGCGAAGAGGATTGGCTTACCGGTTTTCCTGGTGGTCCTTGCACGCCTGTTTCACCATTAAGACCATCCAATCCAGGAGGACCCCGCGGTCCTGCTTCGCCGCTCTTGCCTGAAAAATAGGAGTACTGATAAGATCACAGTCACACCATTACCACAACAGAATATGAAATTGGAAATATTTAATCAGAGAAACGAAAGTAATTTACAGGTTCATTTTACAGACAGACATTTTCTTATTTGATGCAAGTAGTTTGTTTCATCATAGAGGAGATAAAATGTTAAAATATGGATATAATTATAAAGAAGACAAGTTTTTTGATATGTTTTAAATTTTATAATAAAATTATAGCAGATACCTTATTTTAAGTTACAGAATAAGGGTAAGTATAAAACAGAACAGGTCAGTACACAGAGTATGCAAGACTTGCAGCTTGTGAAATGTAACTCACCAAATCTCCACTGAGGCGGTGCTGAAGCGACGCTGGGCGGTGCCAGCAACATCATTAAAAGCAACTACTCCATAAACTACCACCACTGTATTCAGTTAGTCATCATTTGTACCATTTAAACGTCTCCGCTAAAGCTTACACTAACAGATAACATGCATCGTGCGGCGTGCATATGCTGAGCTACTGGACAGCACAGTCGACAGAGGAGAAGAAGTAGTAGGACAGATTTTCTATACGATTTTGAAATATAGTCGCAGTGCTCTCATTTCATAGAAGGGCAATGCGGATACAAGCTCCGAGCAGAACTGGATAGAATAGACGTAAATTTCCCAGTTTGCGTTCATAGAAGCGATATGTTTTCAAACGGCACCCGTGCTTCTTTTGGGTTATCCAATAGGACGCGTTAGAATGCTATCATCGAAATTTTAGGCGAATGCCAATTTGGGAGCCGTGTGTCGCTTAAAGCGACAGGCGAGCTTGTAACCCCATCGCATCGCATATGGGTGCATGCGGCACGCAGTCCCTTCGGCCGCGCTACCGCCGGGATGCGCGCGTTAGTTACCCGCTTGCCGCGTTTGCCCCGGGCACCCTTGTCACCGGGCGGGCCGGCGGGCCCTGGCGCGCCTGACTCGCCGCGCTCGCCGCGTGAACCCTCTGCGCCTGCACATATGCGCATTCATCACACCCCACACAAGCGCACACGCCGTTTCCTTCTCTCCTTCTGTCTTAGCTCTACAACAACATCGACTACCGGCAGAGTGTCGACTACATCAGCAAGGAGAACCTTAGTACAAAAATGGCTCAAAATAAATTTCCAGATGCAGACAGCCACTCTTTTTACCGTCACAATTCTAATTTAGCGTTAAGCTCAAAAACGATCAAACTGTTGACTTGGATGATCTGCTGAATTAAAGTTTAATCCAGCAGATAAAGTATATTCCAGATAATTGTATTTTAAAAAATAATGGGTTTACTAATCGAGTAACGAGTTTGATCGCATTAAAATTAAAAAATAAAACGCATTGCGCCTTCACCACAGTTTGTTAAAGATTGCAATTGTTAATGTATTATTGGGTGTTGAGTGGTGTGAGGCTGCGCTGGTGTTGGCCGGTGTAGCTACGCATGCACTAGTGATCTGTTTGTGAGGAATACCAGGGGGGCCCGGCGGGCCAGGAGGGCCCTCGATGATGCCGGTGGGGAAGGCATCACCCTTTAGTGTCGTCGTGAAGCCACGTTCTCCTTTGTCTCCCCTGTCGCCCTGAAACATGATAACCAAATGTGTTAGGATCGTCAAATAGTTGGGTTGCAAAATACGAAAAACAAGGCGGAAAATGTTTTACAGACCTTTAGGGAGCATCACATATCACATACATATTATAACTGAAGACGAGAACATTTATTTTTGGAGTATTCATATTTCATCATCATAATTGCGCTTATGTAAAAGTAGGTTTAGTGGTACAAGGACCAGTCCTTAACGAAACAGAAGAAAGGAAGAAGAAAAAATAATGGGGGCCTCTCGCCAGGGCTCAAAACTAAAATTTTATTATCGTCAGCGGCAGCTCTTGGCCTCATCGTTCGATTTCCATCGCATAACCCAACCCAACTTTCACTAGCCCCAGTACCCAACCCTCACAGGAATGTATGTCATCACTATTTCTTCAGTAACTTAGGTTAAAATGGAATGATAATATTTACCTTAGGTCCCTGTGGTCCAATTGGTCCCGATGGCCCAGCGGGCCCCGCCGGCCCCGCAGGTCCAGGTGATCCTGTGGCCCCAGCAGGCCCCGCAGGGCCCACGCGACCGTCGTGCCCTGGCAGACCCTCGGGGCCCGCGCCACCAGGCGGTCCTGGCGGCCCAGGTTCTCCGGGTTCACCCTGTAACACCGCAGCCGAGAATATCAACACCAGTATACTGTCAGTAATACGGTACGTACTTAGTTACTGGGAAATTTTAGTACGTTAATACAGAGAATTTATTCTTCTTCGCAGAACAAACTGACTACCTTTGGGTCCATAGTGTCCACTGTATCAAAACGTCCACTGTATCAAAACGTCCACTGTATCAAAACGTCCACCGTGTCAGAACGTCCACTGTGTCAGAGTGTTCTCTGTATCTGAATGGCCTCTGTATCAGAACGTCCACTGTGTCAAAATGTCCAATGTATCAGAACATCCACTGTATCAGAACGTCCACTGTATCAGAACGTCCCCTGTATCAGAACGTCCACTATGTCAAAACATCCACTATGTTAAAACGACCACTGTGTCAGAACGTGCACTATGTCAGAGCGTCCACTGTATGAGAACGTCCACTGTACCAGAACGTCCACTTTAAAATGTCCACTCTACCAAATTGTCCTCTCTATCAAATGGTCGACTGTATCGATAGGTCATCTCTAGAAAAAGGTACACTTTGCCAAAAGGTTCACCATAATTATTATCTACCAAATAGTCCAACCTACACATACGTTTTATTTCTGTAACTTTGTCGGAAATTTATACTCTACTCATAATGTCACATATTGCAGCACGGTAGCAAACTTAGATAGTACTTTTTTATTTCGGAACCTTCTTAAAATAATTTCTAAATAGTGGGTATTAAGATTAAGGGAGACATTTGATATAGTGGAAATTTTGACACAGTGGGCATTCTAAGACAGTGGACTTTTTGATACAGGAGACGTTCTGACACAGTGGACGTTTTGACACAGTGGACATTCTGAGACAGTGGACGTTTTGACACAGTAGACAATTTGACACAGTGGACGTTCTGACACAGTGGACGTTCTGACACAGTGGAAGATCTGACACAGTGGACGGTTTGATACAGTGAACACTGTGGACCCAAAGTATTGTTGGAATTTGTGTTCGCGTCTGTACCTTATAAGTTTTTGCCAATGTTTTTAAGACTTGCTTATGTGCTGACAGTACTTTCATAGACAAAAGTTAATTGCTAATCAAGATCAATTAAATGAGCCCAAACAAGATGGGTTTATCTTGTGATGTTTAGGAGTTTCTACGGCCACCTTCCGTCTCCATCATTAGATCAGTTCCAAGATACTAAATTATTGTATTGTCACTTAAACTACATTAACATGCAAAGTTTCATTACAATATTATGACAACTACAGGTAGTTTAAAATTTACTTCCAAGATTGCGTGTTAAAAGAAAATGACCCTTTTTAGGTGCAAAACCGTAGGCATGTTAAAAAAAATTACAGCCCATCTTTCCTTCCACTGAATTGGTTTCTTTGCAATATTTAAATTCATCAATCGAATATTTATTGATAAACTATCAGATAATAATGATATAGGTTACACACTTACAACTGATGCACACATACTTACACTGTTTTTTTTTAGAAAGTGATAAAAAAATTACATGCGCAGTAAAGATATCCTTATATATTATGTAAATGAAAATTAGTGCACTGTAACATCTAGTAGGCAGACGACACAAAAAAGCGAAGCAAGAAATGCAAGGACTTTATTTTTGACGTATGACTCGTATATTATATTATACTATGTCTCTCGTTGAGATATTCAAAATAATTCACAAAGTTAAATGTTTATGCTTAAACATTAAATTAAAAATCATATATATTCAATGAACCCACGTCTCAACTTTCCGGGCAAAATCCCTTAAATTTCGTGGGTTCAAATTCAAATCGCTTGAACATAAACACTTTGTTTGCGCTAACAGACGTTACTTCTTGAATTTTCTTTCAATAGTATTAGAATTGAAGTTCTAGAATTCAAATATTCATAAATTGTAATTATTATTCCATAGATTTTTAATTTGATTACTTACTCTTCAATCATCATTTATAAATTTAAGAGCGTTTATACACAATCCAATCCAGGCCCAATTGGAATCGGATGCAGTACGCTAATAAATAAGTTAAGTTAGTAGCAAAGGAGAACTGAAGGTTGAAAACCGTAGAGGTCACTGACCTTGAGCTGTATGATGGTGTTGGCAGAGACGTTGTGCCCGGCCTGCTGCAGCCCCTACGACGCAAGCGCATCAGTACACACGCACACAAATACGCAGATTTTAGCATCATGCGATCTGCGCAGTACTACTCCGTCATTACTTGCAATCATGTGTTGTATTGAAATTTTATCAAATGTGGTTAAAAACTATAATATTATAATAGAATGGGCTACCGATAATATTGCGATGTGGCTAATATTTACTTTTTTTTTATAATGAAATCAATGTATTCGATAATGTAATCGATGTGTGTTCACATTTAGTTGCCTACTGTACTGACGTTGGTAGCTTTGGTTGACGTAATACGATTAACGCGAGTATACAAATCCATCAATACACTTTTGTATCTTGTGTTTGATGGATTTGTATACTCTCTGTACTTGAGATTATTTAGTAGTTTTTTACCTCATTATTTGTAAATTGCAAGTAAAAACGACAGCCACCGATGGAGTTTAAATAACAAACTTTTAATATCCTCAATCAATGGCTTTAAATAAGGATGCTGTTGAAATATTTCAAATATTGACGGTTTGTGGGTGGTCGCGTTAATATTTGATAATAGACCAACAATTCACTAAGATATCTCACAACACATAAAATACCTTTTTTTTTTGGAATAGTTATATTTCAGAAACATAACTATTCCAAAAAAAAAAGTGTTATGAAATAACTTTTTGCGGTACAATAAATCAAATCGCTCTTATTAAGTAAATATCCCGTCATAACGTATATTGATATTTTACTTAATGACAAGCCGCTAAAAAAAATCACACATCAAGCTCAACGTAAAAAAACGACACCAATGGCGGACAACAGCAAAGAAAACGCAAGCGTCTACTTAGAACCGTTACTACGAGTAGACTGGTACCTTTACGGCTATGATCTCTGCTGTGGTGTACGGACTGATCTTATAGTTGTCCACGGAACGCTTCACGCCCTGTAAAGCGTGTCACATAAGGTCAGTCGGGCCAAGCATGCCACACGAGATAAGCGCGCCACATAGATTTCGAAAAGTACCCATATTATACTACTAACGCCATCTTACAACCAAGCAACTAAGTTAGTACATAGTATTAGTAGTAGTAGTAGTATAACATGTGTTATTTTCGATATTTATGGTAGGTACGCTATATGACGTGCTTGTTTTGACTGGCTCTACATCGATACAGTTTCTTTCTACATCACCATCATTTCAACATCGAGACATTTGTGGAACATAACTCGCTCCAAAAAATAAAACGGTCTTCCATTATCATGATTGCACTTTTTTAACCTTAACTAACTTGCATTGCATTTTGACTAACTTATGGATTTATCCTTGTAGCCTTGTAGTAGTTATAATACTTCTGGATATATTATTGAGAGCACCAGGTTGTGAGAAGGCGCTGTTACTTTTTAGTGGAATAGGCAGCATGTGCCAATCCATCGTTATCACGGCGATAAAATTGCTTCGCTTCAGGAACAAAAAAAACCTTATTAGACTATTATAGAAGTTGTGTTCATATACATTTATTATGAACGAAACAACTTCCTTCAAATCCCAAAAAACGCATGATTTTATAAAGAACATTTCGTCCGTATAAGCAATACTTTTCTTGTTAATATTGTAGATGTGTTACCTTGATGGCTGAGAAGACGTCGAAGCCAGGGCTGCCATGCTCCCCCTTGTGTCCTTTGTCCCCCGGCCGACCCTGAAAACACGATATTAGAAAGATTATTATACTATTATTATTATATTGCATAACAACTAATCACAATACTACAGTTAGAACTTAAAACAATACGACGTCTCCCCACGGCGCCAATGACTCTTCGCGGGCCAATACAGGTGCTTACTAGGCGAAGGATTTAAAGACAGGTGATTAATACTATAGGTGGCATTTTATTTTCTTTTTTTAACACTTCAGAAAAAAAATTAACTTCTTTATAAAAAAAATGAGATTATTCCTCATGTTAAATTTCATCATTTCCCACTTCCCCATCAACATTTTCAACCAGTTACTTTATTTTTTATACGCTATCCTATCCACCGTAAAATTTTGTGGCTTTCTTCCAACTTAATTAAAATATGATGAATGTTACTTTGAAAAAATCGGACGCCCTTGAAAAAAAAAGTATATTGATAACACTTACCGGGTCTCCTTTTGGCCCATCCAGCCCAATAGGACCCTGGAAATAAAAACAGGTTAATTATTACTAATGCCAATACGATAATATATTAAATCGTTATAACACCACTCCAGGAAACACTACAGAAAAGACCCACACAGTTAGATAGACAGGTAAAGTTAGCATAGGAAGAATCACCAGGATGAGCATGCTGAGATTTTTAGGTACTACTGGTATATCTGTCAATGTACCTATCTTATAGTTATATTAGCAATAACCCCTAAGACTGCAAACTAGCTACCTACTATTTCTTCACAAAATTATAAATTTGCAGCAGATAGTGTACGAATGAAGATACCTCATCGGCTTCAACCACAATAAAACACTACAGAAAGGTGTCTGTTTTGATCTTCACAAAAACAGCTTGGTAACTGTAATTTATTGGTTGTTTGTGTAAAAATGTGTGCAATTGGTGCAAATGTGGGTGTAATGACAAATCGACCGACCGACGCGTGCGCACGTTACGACTAGTTTCAACCGTGCGTCGATTTTATCAGCACGAAAGCGGAAGACTGAGCTGATATACTAGTACGCACGGAAAGTAGACAATTATCACAGCATGCGGGGCGTGTAGTGAGGCCGCCTTGCTTTATCTCTGTTAGATATGACGTTTTTATAAATATTATATTGAGCTCAAATCGCCAATCAAGGAGTATATTAAGTATGTTCTCACTTGTTGACAAAGTAAACTGGTCTACTCATGTCACGCTTCCGCGGTCTCCTAGTTACGTGCACATGCCGAGGGGTGCGAATCAACTCGTCTGTCAACATCAGCGGCCGGCTAGTTAGCGTTGTACGCGCCTTGAGTCCCAATTCCCTGAACGACTTGTTACTGTCAGGTCTAGTGACAGTGCCGTGAACGACTGTCGGTAGCAGAAAAACCAAAGTGATTTTTTTATGCTTGCATCTTGGTGTAGAAGTAGCTGTTGCATGTTCTAAATGCTTGTTGCAGTCGAATGGCAAAATTGGGAGAGTTTAAATGCGGCGAATAAAATGGATGAGGTATTTAATACTTGACGATAGTATTATATAATTTGCACTCATTTGGATTACTTTAGGTATATCTTGAATACAATCAAATATAATAAGAAGTAATCGCGAGCAATTCATATAGGTAGTGCCAAAATCTCTTCATTGATAATAATTTTGTTGGAAGAAGTAAGTAATGTGTTTGTTGAAGATGTTTGTCGGTGCAAAGAATATTTAGACAAAAATGAGAAAAAAAAACGTTTAAGTAATTTAATTTAACTAATATAGCTTAACTAGGGGCTACCGTACGGTACAGTCTTGTATTGTTAACACTTTTTTTCTAGAAACTCCGATTCTTTATTATGTTATGGGTAAGTAAAACCAAGCGGAGTTCTTTTTATCAACCCATGTATTTATTTACTGGGAATTTAAATATCTAATACGTATCTTACCAACTAAGTTGGTCTCCGGCTGCACGGACGAGGAAAATATAAATACAGATAATAATGTAGGTATCATTGATATTTTGTATTAACTGCGATGTTAATAATATATGAGTTATTATGTCTACATTGATATGTTTTTGCAAATGCTAGTCTTGTATTATGTAAGCACTACTACTTTATTTTACGGTAAGTACTTATTTATTTTGCTGGCAACGACATATTTTTATCACGTATGGACATTATTGCCATATGAGAGCCAATTAAATACAAATTATAATCTTATGGCGGATATTTTTAGCAAACGGATCATTTTATCTACGGTTTGGATTACGTGTTGAATCTCCGAACGAAATGAATCTCAATCCCTTCATTTTTATCCGTCATCTTAATTGCAGGACAGTATTTAAAGCTTGAATGTGATTGTTATTAATTTGCATTGGATTTTCCCTTATTAGTTGTGAAATTAAATTAAAAACAAAATGGTGGAGCATCTATTATTAATTACACATGTTATGTATTCGTTTAGTGTTTCACCTCCTATATAGGTTGTAAAAAGAAAGTTTAGAGGAAGAAGTTTACGTAATATTTTACAAAACAGCGTTATTTTTACGAAATTTAAAATATCAAAAGCTTATACTAAATGCAGAATACTCCTAAGTCCCGGTTTGGCGCCTAGAATTTTCTAAAAGGCAAAGGCGCTCGAAGGAGCTCGGTAATTGTATTTAATTTCATGAAAACTTGCGCAAGTTTAGTGAAAGTTACATTACCTACATGAAGCGTAAGGCTGGTACAGTATTGGGGTTCTAAAATGAGTTAGTGTTGGATGCAAGGAGTTTCTAGGGGCCACACCACCAAATTAGGGTCTGGGCTTACCATGAAGCCTCGCTCGCCCTTCTCGCCCTTGCTCCCCTGAAACGTCACACCGGTACAGACACCGCACATCGAAAGTGAAATAAGAGGTAAGATTGCCGCTGTGGGGTGCGACAGAGCTCAGATAACAATATAAGGATTCGTGCCTTAATGAGCCGTTCCGCACATATAGTGTTTAATGTCCATGGATGATTGAATCAGTAAGTTTAGTGACAATATTGTAATTTTACCGGACGTAAATGGAAACAGGCCTTGGAAGACATGATTGTAGTCTTGATGACACATTACATGAGCGGAACTTAAATGAATTCGAAATGAAGTGAACTTTGAACCTTGTGGAAACAAAGAACTGAAATTTATTAAGGTATTTGCATATTTACAGAAATTATTAAGAAAAATTAATTAAAATAAATGAAAATAAGTACCGGGAATCCATTCTTCCCCGGCGCTCCTGTTAATCCCTGCAAATAAAATAAAACGAACTAAAGAATTGTAAAAAGAATAACTTTTTTCCTGAAATGTAATGTGTAATAACGAAATGCGACTGAAATGAAAGTGTCGTTTTTAAATGCAATGTCTTGATAAAAATACTGAGCGACATGTTTTCTGTAAATGTACTTTCTTTTCATTTATATTTTGTTGACAGATTTACCCCAACGGAGATTAAACGTTTCCATAAGTAATCTTTAAGATCCAAAGCTATGTTATAACGCGTGATTTAATATTAATATGTGACATCGATTATTATGTTTTTTGCCTTTTTTGACACTTGAAACTAAGACTTCCTTTTATTCATGCCCTAAAATTTCAAAATTTAACGCTGATAACCAAATTAATACTAAGGCCCTTAGGCTGTATTTGACCAAGCTTTTATACCAAGACACCTAAATGCTCTCGGATAGTAATGTCAACGTTATTCTTGGAATAGAAGTTTGGTTAAATCCAGTCTAAATAGTGTCAGATAGTTTATAATATTCATACGGAGAACGCAAACGATCAAGACGTTTGGTGTGATTGGCAACTTACATTCGAGACTTTGACCTGACCTGCTTGTCCCCTTTGTGAAAAGTGTGTAAATAATATTTGAACGTCAAGTCTGGCCTACTTACCGGTGGTCCTGGCTCGCCGGGGTCACCCTTTTTGCCCTTTTTGCCACGCTTGCCTGGAGGTCCGGGTGGACCTGAAACAATAAAAACATTTGTTATCAGTTTGTTTACCAAATCTGAGTGACGCACGAAGCGAAACCTTCGGGGAGGACTTTTTGTCTCAGTGGACGGGTAAATATGATTTAATCTATTAATTTCGGAGCTTTTAATGAGGACATTAACCATCGTGGCGTTATAGAACGTAGAGCATCGATTGTGAGATGTAGAGTGCTCTCGCTTCGACGGGTAATGGTCACTCGGTCAGGCGCGGCGGCCACAATGCCTGTGAATTTGGAATTTCATATTTTAGATTTGACCCATTGACCCGGATGTAATCTATAATACGAAATACTAAATTTAGGCAATTATTAACAAGTGGTATTCAGGTTTATTGACAGAAATATAAATTATTTTTTACCAGACATGCCCAACTCGAAGCCAATTCAACTTAGCACTTTAAAAATATGACGTACCTTGAAATATTATGATTTCTCTGCTATTAGACCTTTGTTCAGAAATCAATGTCATGAGCAAGCTGAAATATGTTACTTGAATGACATTTACAACACCCAATAATAAATGAGAGCTGTCTTGTTAAGTGGACATCATATCCACGATGAGTTTAAGCGTTTTTCATCAAACAGCCAATGATTATCCCTTAAAATTAATGTTCAAATTTTGATCGAGTGCCGTCTACAAGCGCCGATGTTGATGGTGTTCACTCGACATAACGATGAGGCCTAATTAACATTCTGATTTGACGTTTGGGGCTTTTTATGATCTGCTTCGAGCACATAAAGTGGGTCGTTTGGCAGATGACATGCAGTGTTTAAATTTAATACATAAATGTAAAAGACTAGGTACCTAGGTTCTTAATACGATTGTTTATTTCATAACGACTACTAACGATGATAATGTTAGCGTCTAGTATTTTTACTTGAACTACTTTAAATTTCAATACAACTAATGTTCCTCTTTTTTTATAGTAACATTTCGCAGTAATTGAAGGAGAATGAGCGGGGATTAGTGAGTCCACTAAACAAAACAGACCAAGAAACCTTTTACCAAAAAGTCTCGATTTAACAAATTTTCACAATGAAAATTCAGCATCTCGTGTAACCGTACGCCAACGCAGCCCGATTGACGGGACAGTAGCAGGATGAAGGGGGAAGCGGGGGTTGGGGAGGTGTCCACTAAATTTGATTTGATTTGCGGACAAATTGAGTGTCACGGTGCGGGGCGAGGAGCACAGGCGGAGACCATTGAGCTTTCGCTCCTACCACGGGTGTGAATTTCAGCGTTCTGTGACGAGTAACGATTTTGATTTGTGAGATACTGATGGCTGAAAAAAGAAAATGTGGAAAATTCATCATTAGCCAAAAGACGTTCACTGCTGAACAGAGGCCTTCCCTAAAGAGCGCCAACGTGAACGTCCTAAATTTTAAGATAAATTAGAGAGCTTACTAGTGACAAGGAACTACTCTGACTTGGTTTAAAAACTTTTCATACAAAAAGATTTGGCTTCCCATCAAAATCAGATATTGAGTCTTTTAAGGACCGCGGAAAATTGTTGGGTGCGATCCTTGGGAGAGTCCTGCGTCGGGATTTGATGTCGATTTATGTGACAAAATTAATAATCCAAAAGTATAAGATCAGTAACAGTAACCTGTAAGAACTGTAGGCAACAGTTAAAGTTCACGAGTTACAGCGGTAAGGAGACGAATCCATTTTCCGGATGATCGGGAGCGGGCGAAACGGAATAACAACATGTTTTTATACTTGCGCGAATACCGTATCTACTTTGTACGGACCGCAACGGACTGCGAATCGGTTCCATCCCTATAGGATACTTCATAGGTACTGGTGATTAATACCCAAGGCAAAGCGGTTTCAAGGAAATTATTATTCCTTTATTTTATATAATTACTGTAAACATTAATCTGAATCTTAGAAATTACCTAGTTATAATATACGTAATTTTAATATTTGAAGTATTATAAAAAAAAAACTTATTGTTAAGTTTATGTCGGCTTTCTTCTCAACAGCGGGTTCCTCTTTTGAAATGCCGGTAGATTTTGATTTGACATTTGTAAGAGTGCCCTTGTGGCCTACTTACAGAATGAACATTTAGATTTTGATTAACAACTACTTTAATAAAATGAATAACAAAATGTGGCATTTTTTATGCGAATAATTACAGGTCAAAATTTTTGAAACGGTCGACAAGTGTACTGATCTTTCTATAATATAAAAAAAAATCATACTTATTCTTATTTTGATCAAGATTAACGATGCAAAGAAATTTGAAATTGATAATAAATGGAAATAAAATTGCATGAAATAGTTTTATCCGCGAGAATAAAACGCATGAAGTGTAAATTATACGCTTAAAAGGGATTTCGTGAAGGTAAGCTTAATACAGTACTTCAATTTATCAATGCTGGCTGCAATTCAGTAGATAGGAGTGACATTTCTTACTGCCCTGACCGTTGTCACGGGGTGTGCTGGTTTTGTCGTGTGACACCGTTTTCCCGTGGTCGGGTGACGGTGACATGTGACTGCGAACTGCCCAAGACACTGTCCGTTAAGAGGGAATATCACGCTTTATTTTTTCATACAAATTGAGGTTTCATTCTCGTTTGTTTCCTCCTTCAGCATCAGCATCGGATACAAATAAGGTCCAAACTTAACGTAAACGGATTTTACAAATAGTACGGGGTCTCGTTCTCGTGTGTTTCTTCCAGGAACAGAAATGTTCTGTGTCAGACCGTTTCCATTTTTGCGCCAATTATTATAGAATTTGTGTGCTAGGCGTCTGTTTTTAGCCAAAACTTCACCGTGAACGGACGCCTAGTACACAAATTCTATAAAAATGGGCGCAAAAATCGAAACGCTCCATAACACAATATTTCCTTCCCATTCTGTTCCTAAAATTTTGTAAAGATTGGGTAAGTTTTGGAGGAGGAGACAGATGAGAACGAAACCTCGATTTGTATAACCCCTTTACGTTAATTTTGTATTCGATGCCATAGTTACTAGCTGCAAACTTAACGTAAATTGATAGAATGGGAAGGAGCAGTGATATATATCCTCTTAACTTCTTAAAGTACATATTTGACAAAGTAATCTTATTTTGTTATCATAGCTTACTAAATGATTTCTTATAGTCAAAACATCACACAATTTTGTTTAAAATTACGTACCTAAATACATTGAGAGGGTGTTTGTGTGTTTAAATTGGTTAATTTTGAAATACTACTTCAAGTTTGTAGTTACTTTGTCTAACTATTTTGACATTTGGGTATGGCGACATGAACGATCGACATGTGGCTGCCACTACGAGTGGCTAAAGACAAAAAAAATCGAAGGCAAAACCATGGAGCCAAGCAGCCCAAGTTAAAGTGGATAATAACAATTTACTTAGAGCTACATATTAAATTAACGATACAGAAAGTTTAACCCGTAGGTACCTAGATGTAGCACAAGTTTTTTTTAGTTCTCATTTTACTGCAGCAGTTGTCTTGCTCATATGAACACTTTTTGCTGCAGTCGGGTTTCAAGCAGCTGCACAGTCCGCTTGCACAGGATTTACGGTTTTATTCGAGCTTGTATTGTGTTTTCGTGCCACTGAGCAATGCGGTTCTTACGAGTATTTGAATTTTCAGTAGAATATATAAGTAACGAGGTTAGCACAACGATCTGAAATTAGTTTCGGTCTCCGTCGTAAAAATTTACTCAGTCCAAGGGTTTTGTGCTTCCCGTTCTTGGCGCGCAACTGGCGCCTATCCGTTTATACTTTCACATTTTTCTATAGCTACTACTAAGAGGCCACCGACAGCATGTAGTAGACGATCGACTCTAGAATTCTCTCTTAACAAGTTAAGAGTAGAAGATAGAGCAGCGGTTATTTCCAATGTTCATTTTAGGAATCAAGACAAATGCATTGTAAGAAATCTTTCGAAAGCTACCCAAACACTCCAAAACACTACTCCACGATCAACTTAACAAAGGTTACTACGGTTGTATTCCCAGCTGTTTGAGCCCGCGCGATGCGCTCTCCCGTAATGAAATCTAAACAAACACCCCCTGGGCCCGGGTGGGGAGCAACAATAACACTCGACAAATAATATCCTTTACCGAGCATAATCGCGATAATAAAGAGGCCAGCGGGGTCGTCGCCCGCTACGCGCTACCACTACGCCATGACTACGCTACGGCGCGTAGCTGTCACCGGTTGAATATTCAGCGTTTTACAGCGTTTGGTGAAAATATATTTTAATATGTTAGGTGTTTAGTTTAGTCTCAGTTGATAATGATAGTCGTCAAATAATAACAGAAAATGATCACAGTAAAAAAATAATCGTTGGCACAAGCCACTACGCCAATGACTACTACGTTTCGGCACGTAGCTGTGACCGGGTGCATCTTTAGCGTTTGGTGTTTTCGTCATTGTAATCTCAGAAAATATTGTTAAACCCATTATTTTTACGAAGCCAAATGACATCCCGAAGTCCAATTCTAGTTTGATGAAAGTTATGGTGATTTGTTCTTAATAGTAATAATCGTTAGGCAATGATGCCTTAACCGCTTAAAACGCTGTGAGATTCGCTCACCGATCTATTTTTGTTGCTGCTTCATAAATCATAATATAGAATTTTCTAGTATTCACGGTATGCACCGCATGCGAAGAATGCAATAGACTGCGAAAATTCAGTCAACGTTTGGAATGTTGAAATGATAAGTTATGAGAAATATTATGTCTAGTAAACGCTGCCTACTGGTTCGAAATTGAAGTATAACCTAGAGTCTAATGTATTAAGTACGGAATATTCTGCTAATATTAGACAAACCTATTTTGTATTTATGGTTTTCACACATAATAAAAGTAGCAACAAATAATGGCACGGAATGAAATAATCTAAACAATAAAGAATTATCATAACCTTTTTCATATTCATCACGTACCTATAATGGGAAGAAAACACGCTGTTCTCAACTCCCGACAAAATAAAAAGGTTTTTTTGAGTTTAACGGTTCTGTATAATGTCAAAATGTCTCACTGTAGATATGTAATAGAAGAGCAGATTAAAAAGTATATAGTTTAATTTTGTTCAAAAATTCTCTCTATGTTTGAAAACCATCAAGTTTTTTGTAAGTATATCATATTTTTCTATTCTCTCTTATATCGTGCAGGAATAGTATGGACGCGATTCGCAAACAAACAAATGCAATGAAAACGGTGGTGCTCCCACCCTCCGCTTGGAGGGACGCTTTATGATGGTTTAATTTAGTTTAAAGTACGGATAGACAACGCATTTTATGATGCTGGCAGTAAGCTGGTACATGGTCGTATCGGGACTACGCTTGGAAAATTTGGTTAGTGTTCCAACTTAAAAAATACGACTATTTTATTTTTAATAATTTTGTAGAAAGATTCTCCTACAAATATTCTTTACCGATAAAGCTATTATTTCAAACAACTAAAGATATACATTTGACTTACAGATAAAGTGCCTAAACCTAAACTTTGGTATCTAAGTCTTAAAGTAGCAACTCTTGCAGCAGGTACGTTTGTGCAGTATTATGTGTAACATAGGTATAAACTCAGTGATTGAATGCCACCACAAACGTGTGAATATAGACGTTACTAATTCTATTAACCCTCTGATCAAACGTCTAACGGAGTGATTTAGTAGCAATACAGGGTGAAGGTAGTACCGTATATATTCTACACCTATTCTAATGAACTAACGTGTCAGGAATGCCCGGCGAGCATGCGTTACCGCGGAATGTCACCCTGTATGTGCTAGTTAACACATGTTTCATGTAAAGGCATAGGTATAAACAATGTAAGATAGCATAATAGGTCTGGTGCATATACCTATAATAATTATTATATATGGGCATATATGGCCATAATTATGGGCACCAAAATTTTTAAAGCATTGCAGATGTTATGCAACGATCTGCAATGTTTTAATATGTTTGAAGTCAATAATCAGTTTTTTGCCATCAAGTAAACGACAAGCATGAATTGAAATTGTATCGACTGTTCACTTTTTCACAATGTCTGTATTTGGTCTCAGGTATAAGTTCTGGGTTGTATAATTATAGCCAAATAGGTGCAGTGTCTGAAGTTGGTTCTATATGACTATTATTTAAATAACGGCAAGAATAAATAATGAACTCTTTATTCACCTGACATATTGTTTATGTTAAGAAATATATCAATATGTTATACTGATTCAAACTAACACGATATTTACACATTATTTAAAAAAAAAGTTCGGTCCCTTCGACACCATGGATGTAACATAACGTCCAAATCCTTGAGATAATTAAATTAACATTACTTATAATTCCTGTTCACACGCAAATATTACTCAATACTACACTCACCATCCATAATTTATCTTAAGATGTCTAGTCGTAATACTGCAAAGTTAATCTAACTCCTTTAGAAAGATTTACTGCCTAAGTTAGTTTGAAGTGACAATAAACCTGTAGATCGTAATCTCGGTCACCTAGAAACAATATCTCGATGACCAGCTACTGGCATAATTAGAATGTAGCACGCAAACGTTATCAGACGCCACTTTGGTTGCCCTATACCCAGTAACCGACAATATGTACTTACTTACTTACTTTAAAATTACTATTTTCGGCGAGCTACGATTTGAGAGGGGCTTTTTAAACAAAAACGACGAAGAATGTAGCTGATTAGTTGTTGCACCTTAAAACTGCTCGAACTAAATAGTAACCTGCGTTGCGGGTGTGAACACGTAATTTTTTTTGTGTCTTCAATATAACATACCCTTGAATAAGTTTTGTAACGTAATCTAATAAAAATAAGTACTTTTGAAATCATCTCAATTTATATGAATAACAAGTATTGTGAAAGGTATTATACTTATGATTTGTTACTTATGTGTAAGTTGCACCACCAACAATTTTTTGCTTTGCCCTAAGCTTGACTGGCAGAGAATGCCTCGTGGCATTAAGTACGCCTTTTGTATGACAAGTTTTCTTTTGTGCAATTTTTAAATACCTAAATAATTAATGACCTGAAATTTTGAATGACGGATGGATCTGTGTATACTTTTTCGCTATCCTTACATTTGTAAGAACAACATAGGTACTAAGCAATAAGAAGGCCGACTTACTGCTGCGTTCCAAGTGCCGAATAAAGGGGTTTTGTTTAGAATTGAATACAGTCCAATACTGTCCAATTTAGGGCGAGTGGCGAGTCGTTATGTGGATATTTACGACGCAGTTTCTTGTATCGAACTCGATTTTACAAGCTGTAACAGTATCTAGAGACAGTCGGGAAATTGATGTTCCAGTAATTACTATAGAGGAGTCCAATGTTAACAGATATGCATTAGTTATTTATTTAGTTCTCACATGTAACGAAATGCTGCTAAAAGTGTGACAGCTATTTGCACAAAAAAAAACATAGGGTACCTATAGGTAATTCGTATTCTACTGCTGCTTCCGAATTCAACGAGGTATTCCTATATCCCTAAATAAGGAACATCTCAGCTCTATAAAAAAATATGTATCCGAACATAAGGTATGATCATAAAATAACGAATCATATAAATATATGGAACACAATATATTATTTGCTATTCGTACCACATTATGTGACGTTCACAAGTTTAAACCCAATGTATTTGGGATACCACGTTACGTACGATTACGGAAACACCATGCAAATTAAAATTACCTACCCCTTACTGAACTCGCATCCTACATCAACGTTTGTAGTTCGGACAGTTTTTCTTACGACCTTATTCCGGCCCCGAAATTGGTTGCAATAAAATTTAATTGTATTCTGCCGCGATGCTGGGAGTGAGGGGAAAGGGGGAATCTGCCAAAAACGCGTTTTAATTAAATATCGGGCATTCCCAATACACGCGGGTGCCGGACGAGAGACAGCTAGGGGCAGAGCGTCTTGCTCGTACAGGTTGGTCAAGCCGTCTTGAAAAACTCCTAAGTTTTAATAAAGTAATATCAATGCAAAGATTACATACCTTGAAAAATTTACCTTGCCGGATCTGAATCAGCATTTTTTACTTATCGCCGCGCGAAGCGAGTATTATTAAACGGTTTTTTTTATTGTATCAAAGGTGATCTCAGAGATGTTTTGCGGATTTTCGGATATGCTACCCATATCCATTCAGTTTTGAGGAAGATTAGTAGTGAGTTTTGGTGATAGCCGACAGTTGCTTGCGTGATTTAAAAACATATTATAATTTAAATTCATATAGGCAGGCAAAGTGCATTAAAATAAATACTTTTTACAGACTGCCTAGTTATATATATATATATACTTAATATAACTCATGATCAAGACCTTAATTTTACAGTGTTGTTTATTATAATACTTATGTACATTATAGTATACAAGCTATTTAACACATTTTTATGTCATTTGAATTGTTTAGAAGATTAAATTTACACGTTTTCCGTGCAGTAAGGAATTAAAATTTGAAAAGCATATCAAATATGTTGATACGGACGTATCACGTGTGTTACATCGATTTTTGCTGTTGGAGCTGCATTAAGAGTCACTAACAATTTGTAATTTAAATAAAAATATCCTAGGTACACCTCGGGTATATATACAGTGGTTAATGCCGGAGCAGGTGTGGTAATTCCGAATTTAGCCTCAGCTATAAAATCATCCTGTAGGATACTACGATCGCGCCATCTCGTTTTTGCGTACATTTTTCAAAATCCTAATTTTGCAATAGAAGACAGCCCCATCACTCAGCCCTCATCGCCAATAG
Organism: Apotomis betuletana; assembly: GCA_932273695.1. NCBI lineage: Eukaryota > Metazoa > Arthropoda > Insecta > Lepidoptera > Tortricidae > Apotomis > Apotomis betuletana. Next base: position 15,986,399 of record OW026300.1, read on the forward strand.
AAGGGAGCATTTCAACGGCTGATAGAATTTTAATTTAAACAATTTGTTGGCAGTACGAGAACAATAAATAAAGTTTTGAGCCAAAGCTCAATGTAAATTAAACATGTTATATTCATAATAAGAATGACAACAAATTTAATAATCAAACAGACTATTACAAAACATTTTGAAAACTACGAACAAGCATTTAATTTCTTTAATAACTTTTCATTATCTTTTGTAATTATAATTAAATTGAAATGTTACAGAGTATATTTAAGTAATCGGAGGTTAAGCAAAAAGAAAGCTCCCGGATTAATTCGCGAAACATTAATATTTATAAACAATTTAGAGAGAAGCCTCTAAAACAGCCTCGCTTTTGGGCTTAAATAAGTATTTGAAGTAGCGAACGCAGAACCAACATAAATCGCTGGAAGGGCCAGACGTAACGGATAATAAAATTATAATCCAATGTTCAATTTAGTAATTGAAGCACCTGCGGGGCAAATGGAGGACTACAAATCACCACCACATTATTGAGCCATTACCGCCCTTCGCAGAATTTTGATAATCGAGTTAAGCTGTGAAAAATATGGCCGAAAACCGAGCTTGCCCTAAGACCTGCGAAGTAATCTTGTTTTTGAGGGCGCGGGTGGAATTGAGATGAACCTTTGTTGGGTGACGATTGTTGTTGGAGATTTGGGTGAAATGATGAATGGCTTGCTGGAATTATAGCAAAATATTTAAAAGTAAGTATTCTTACATTCGGTAAACGTGACAATAACAGATGCTTATGGAGATTAGGTTTGTTGTCAAGGGCAATTTATTTATGACAAATAACAAACAGTAGTTAACGTAGCAAGATTTGCAAACGCTTACACTATAGATAAAAAGGTAATTTGTAAATTTAAAGCACCCCACATACCCAAATCACTAGGTACGGCCAAAAGTAGCTAAAAATGTAATACTGGCATACTTATGTCAAATTGCAAACTATAATTGTCCCATACTTTTGATGCTGACTGAACAACATACTGCCACTGTAAGTTAGTAGATTTTATGTAATTTCGAGTAATATTTAAAAAGGCAGATTAATCATTCACTGTATCAATAAAGTTACATTAATCAATATGCGCAAATTCATGGATTAAACTTTAAGGTTGATCATAAAACCTTATGCATTATTAATAAAGCCATAAAATAGCTACCGAGCTCACGGCTGGGGAGCAACCGACCGCGATGTTGTCTTTAACTTGGGTTCTAGGTGGTGCTTGTATGAATTCATCACATAGTTGCAAGAACTTTATGCTCTGTAGTGATGTAAATGTAAATTTAGTATGCATAAGTTTGCCGTAACATTATACCAATTATCGATTTACTTTTATTTGTTTATTTTCTAAAGATAACCTTTTATCGAATTATAATCACATTCTAAAATACTTAATCGTCGGTCGGTGTCGATCGAAAAATAAAGACGCCGTCGAAAGACAAGACATGTATCGTTTTCATTACATTTTTTTGCCACTAAATTCTCTTAGTCAATTTTAAAATAGCATTATACTAGTATAGTATGTATGTTTAATAATATTTTTTTCGAAAGTAAAATACGCTTCGGCGCCCTTTATTATTTAGTATTGGGGCAATTGCTGGTAGTGTTCATGGCACCATTTGTACGCATTTTAGTAGGTAAGATTTTATCCGTTATTGTAAATATTTAACACTTTGAAAGGTTTCTATTTATTATAGGAAATTACCTTGATGCGCGTTCAAAAAGCATAATTATACAGGAGTTCATTGGTTCCTCGGTCCCTGTCTAGCCCTCCCCACGGACACTATTAAACACTAATTACCACTTTAATAACGCCATAAAATCCAACACAATTACGATGGGAGGCCCTAAATTTCTTTGTAATTTTCTTGACTAAATTACATGAAATTAACTTTTTTGTACGTCCTGAGGTTTGACGCTATCATTATTTCCTTTAGCTTAAATGGTCCGTTTACAAACACTAGAGTCAGGTGTGGATAATAATAGATGGGTAAAATATGAGGGTCATCATGGGTTCCAGGTAAACTTTATTTTGCTTTGTAATTTGGTTAATAATCACAATAGCACAAACACGATCCTTACACACTTACAGTACTTTGTTTGACTGGTCAAAGTTTTCCGTGTACTCAATTTGAATGGTCTAGACTGGGATTCAATACTTAAGCATTAGAGAGAAGGGAAGGTTGCTGGCTACCTGGGTCAAGTAACTTGTCAGTGCCAGAAGCGGTGGCGGCGCGATGGATGGCTTCCTGGCGTTGTGCATTGTCGGTGGGACAATGGCCGTTCCCACGCGACTACGTCTCAATACAACTCGTTATGTCAGGCCGGGAAGATGGGGAGATACCTAGCGGTTTTATCTGATCGTGATTTATTTCAAACTGAACTGCATTCAGTGTAACGAACATTGTACATAGTTCATTACGCGAGCTGTGACAGGAATTTTTATGGGGAAACTGAGATTTGCCAGTGATATCACTGGCAAATCTCAGTTTGTTGTACAATTAGTTACCCTACTAGTCGTAGCCGCTATCATCGAACCTGACGAAGGGAACATAATCAACTTCACATGCTATAGTTATAATAACGTCTAGTAATTGTCAAATTTTGTCACTTTGCTTCGTTGTATCTTTTTCTTCTTCGCGTAGTTACAAACGGTTTAATTTACTCGAATCAAATATTTCTCGTGAGCCGTTAGTTTACAAAATAAAAATATTTACTTGTCGTGTCGCTATATCACTAGCATATAGACGTGTCAAAAAGAAGAGGCAACTTCAATGAAACACTAGATTACCCGCCACGCACTTGTTTGAGCGTGATTTCTTTGCCGACTCTCGCTCTAATTTGAGTGTCGCGGTGTCGGGAGCACTCTCAGCGCGAGTGTCGGGTGTTGAGTGAGTCGGAGGTTACCTCGAGAGCTCTTGTTCAAAGCTTTTTCTATTTCAGTTCAGTTTTAAAGTGGCTTTGTTAATTTTCCGCGGGAGGGAGTTTATGACTTGCTGGTATTTCATTTTGTTAACGTTTTCAGTACCTATACATACGATTTATTTAAGAAATTAGTTTGAGTTCGGGAGTCCCGTTCGGAGGAGATGTGCGCCGGTCGCAGAATGATCGGCGGCGGCGTCTGTCAAAAATTCGGCGGCGGCGGCGCGAAATCGGCGTGAAATCGGCGTCAGGGTTAGGTGACTAGAAAAACACATTGATTGGTATTTTTTGTTTTCAATTTGAGATCAGTTAAATATCGTGGTTGAATTGACGCGTCAAAACATTTTAGATATCAATGTGAAGAAAATAAGCGACAGTCATGGGCAGTAAATAATAATACGATAACTTCTATGTAATACAATTATTATTTTTTAGATTTAGGTTAGTTAACATGTATGTATTTAGGTTAATGATAGTTCTAAGATGATTTGTATGTTTTGTTTTATTTTAAAATTGACTTATTTTGTAATTTGATGTTCACATTTTGTACGGTTTTTCAATAAATATATTTTTTATTACACATCACAACAAAATACCACATAGTCGTATTTAGGGTTCCGTAGACAACAAGGAACCCTTTTTTTTAATTAAGGGATGCGTTTGTGAAATATTACGCTTAAAAGTGCTCAATTTGTTAGTTTCAAGCGTCGCTCCAGCTCCAGGAGTCAAGCCGATCTGAAATTCGCTGGCAGCCGACGATACGAGTCGCTCTCCGTTGAATGTGGTTTAGAGGGAGATGCTGGTACTTAGGCGCCTCAGCTCACAGATGAGAACAGTATTCCACACGTGAGCGAACCTTCGCCTTCTAAAGCTAGGCGATGGGCCGGAGTGAACTTTTTGGAGGCTAATTTAGCCTTCCTTACCCTCTAAATGACAGCGGAATTGGACTTCACTCGAGAGGTTGACACTAAGGATTCCAATAGTGCCTGAGTCAGTTAGGGGAGTGCTCTCACAACGAGGTGATGTGTTAAATGCAGATTTTTTGCGGTTAACGCTCCATATTGACGGTCACTAAGTAGCTGGTGGTTCTCAAGGTACCGAAGGAGCTATCTATCTATCAGCCACAGACGGCCAATGCTGAACATAGGCCATGACTCGCCACAAAGTGCAATCCTGTGCAGACTGCATACAATGATTCCCCGCTACCGTCACGAGGTCACCCGTCCATCAAGATTGGGGGCTCACCCACGCTGCGCTTTCCTATATGTGGTCGCCACTCTAGGACTTTGCTGCTCAACGGCCGTCCATTCTCCGGGTTACATGGCCTGCCCATTGCCATTTCAACCGGCAATCCTGTGCACTATGTCGGTTACCTTGGTTCTTCTGCGGATATCCTCATTTCTGATTCTATCACGCAAAGAAACTCCGAGCATTGCCCTATTCATTGTACGTTGTGTGACTCTTAGCCGCCTCATAAGTCCCATTGTGAACGACCATGTCTCAGTTCCGTAAGTTATCACTGGCACCACGCACTGTTCAAAAACTTTCGTCTTCAGGCACTGGGGAATTTTTGACGAGAAGATATGACGTAGCTTGCCGAACGCTGCCCAGGGAATTCGTCGATTAAACTCCTTCTCGAAGTTGGACTTACCTAGCTGGACAATTTGTCCCAGGTACACATACTCGTCGACAACTTCGAGGGCAGAGTTCCCACCCAACCATCGGGTAAGGCGCAACATGGTCATTCGACATGATTTTAGTTTTGTCCATGTTCATTTTCAGACCTACCTGTTGGGAGACTCTGCCGAGGTCTTTGAGCATAGCGCTTAATCTCTCCAACGACTCCGCCATGACCACGATATCATCTGCAAATCGAAGGTGAATGAGGTACTCGCCGTTGATGTTGATGCCAAATCCGTTCCAATAGCTTGAAGGCATCTTCCAGTGCAGCAGTAAACAGTTTTGGAGAAATTACGTCTCCCTGTCTTACCCTCGCTGCAGTTGGATAGGCTCTGAGCTCTGGGCTTGAATTCGGATTGACATGATGGCGTTTCTGTACAAACACTCGATGTATCGATAGTCGATAGGCCACCGCTGGAGAGACTGAAGCACAGCCCAAGTCTCTATCGAATCAAAGGCTTTTTCATAGTCCACAAACGCTAAGCATAGGGGCTGATTATACTCCTCTGTCTTCTGTATAACCTGCCGCAGCGTATGAATGTGGTCTATGGTGCTAAAACCTTTCCGGAATCCGGTTTGTTTGGGAGGATGGAAATCGTCAAACCTGTGCGCGAGGCAATTTGTAATGACTGGAGAACAGCTTATAAACCGCCAAACAGCAATGTTCGCATTGTTGTGTTCCGGTGTGGGGGTAAGATAGCCGGTGAAATTACTAGCATAGAGGCATTCTATCTTCGTCCTCCGGGTAGGCAAGCACTTGTGACACCTCTGGTGTTGCAGGTGTTTATGGGCGACGGTAATCGCTTTCCATCAGGTGATACGTTTGCTCGTTTGCCCCCTATGACATAAAGAAAAAAAAAAAAAAAAAAAAAACATGGCTCAGCAGTGAGATGGGCCTGTAGTTCTTCAATAAAACCGAAGGAGCTGGCAGTTGATAATGGACTCCATTATCTTCGAAAACAGGGAGGTTATGGCTATCGGCTTGTAGTCAAAAGGATTAGAGAGGTCCCTTTTTTAGGGATTGGGTGCACCAAAGTTGACTTCCATGAAGTCGGAACAACATCAGTGGAGCATGAGAGATGAAAGAGACTCGTTAAAACCGGTGCCAACTCTGAAGCACACATCTTCAGCACACTTCTTTCCCTGGACATTCATAAGTTGAGTGGGCCTATTGTCAATAGGCTAGATTCCATCGGGCCTATTCGACTATTCACAATAGGCGAAATTCCATTGGGCCCCCTTGACTTATGAATGTCTAGGGAAAGAAGTGCTTTGCGCACTGAACTTTGATGGGACCGCACATCCGATATATGGATCTCGCACTGCGGTATGATCGGCGGCTCTTATTCTTTGTCATCCAAAGTCGTGTTGGACGCAGTTTGCCCAGAAGATCGGCTTCTCTTACGCATTGTGGGCAGACGGTGAATCCGGGGACAGATCCCCAAGCACGAGCAGACAGCTTGTCTTTTGATTCCTCCGCACAAAACGAGAAACAAATTGTAAGAACGGAAACGGAACGGAAGGAAGATAGCTTCCTTCTTATTCTATAAAGTCAACTGAGGAGACGATGAGTATAAGAGACGGGAGGCTTGGGGGGCATAGCCCCCCACCCAATTAAAGAAAGAACAACGACGAACCGAAACAAGACAGCTTAACTTCTGATTCTATGAAGTCAATTGAGGAGATGATGAGTATAAGCGAGGGGTGTCTCGGGAGCGGGTTTGTACTTCATCATCATCATCATCATTTCAGCCTATTGCAGTCCACTGCTGGACGTAAGCCTCCCCTAGGGTTCGCCACATGGCCCGATCTCCCGTTTTCGCCATCCAGTCACCACCAGCGACTTTTTTCAGGTCGTCGGTCCATCTGGCCGGAGGGCGTCCTACACTACGCTTGCCGAGTCGGTTTGTACTTACCGTCCATGAATTTCTAAACAGCGTATGTAAATCACCTACTTAATAGACAGAAGCCATCTCTTCCCATCTTGTTTCAACATAAGATTTCCAAAATGCTTGCAGCAATAACTTGGTTTGTCTGTACAATTCAACAGTTTTATTTTTAAACACTTCACTTTCAATTTATGAACACCTGATGGTCCGTCTTCACCTTGTTCCTCGCTCATGAGTTTGAAATAGACACCACATACACTAGAAACTAGAACCGTAATCTGCAGCGCACACGAACTGACTAAACCAGCTTAATCAACATTTTTCTAGTGTTTAAGGTATGACACTCGAGTGACGGTAGGAATAAAGGCGTGGGCATGTAACACGATACAATAAAATAGCGCTTATTTTATTTTCTTACGCCATCATGATTTCGTAGGGCAAGCCAACGATTTTTTTATTATTACCGAGATTATTACTTATATAGAAAATAGGTGATATATAAAAAACAGATTGCATTATTTGCATGCGCATAAATACAAATAACTGAAGGACACGCCGATTTCACGCCGATTGACGAACGGCGGCGGCGGCGTGTCAAAAACGGCGGCGGCGGCGGCGCCGCGCCGGCGCGGCGCACATGTCTATTCAGGACCCTCGTTTTGGAAGCAACAGTTTTTTTTTAACATAATACATAGGTAATAAAAGAAAGAATTTATGATTTAAAACGGAGTTCTATGTTATGTTTGTTTCATTTATTTATTTATTTATTCATTTAATTACAATGTGTTGTTATGTGTAGGTATGCTTTAAATTTGTATACCTCTACCATCCGAATTGAAGGCAAATCCTGCCCGTAGCCTATAGATTGATAGCCGAAGGAAAAAATACCCTAGCGCGAGTCCCGACACGAACAATTAGAGCTGTTTGGGTGTTTGCCGGCAGCCGTACTGGGTTGATTAGACGGGGCAGCCTTCCCCGGCGCGGGGTCGGGTCGGTTGGGCAATTAGAACGTTTTGTTTTTAATCCCGCGCGGCGGGGCTCAAGAAAATGCCTGCAATTAAAATGAAGGAGAACTTCCATAAATAAAGAAAATACCAGTATCATTGGAATCGGCGGTATTTACAGAAACGGAACTGTAATTAGAGCGATAGAAATATTCAAGAGCTACGAAGCGCGCAAACAACGGAGACGCCATGCTCCAAATTAAGCGAGAGCTCCTATAACTGCATTTGCAAAATGCAGTCTTCCCGCGGAAAATAACATCAGAGTTTCATAATCTCGGAGACGCCGCGTTCAATTAGGGAATAAAACCGCTTTGTTACTTTGTGACGTTTCTTGAGTGCTAAGAGCGGGTATTTTACCTAAAAATTTAACAGAAAATAATACATCATTTATGTACATTTTGTAGTTTAAATTACAAGAGCCACGACGAGTTTTTGTCGGCTATCATTAAGGGAAGCACTTAATTCGAGGCTCACCGCAATCATTCGGGGTAATTTTGACACGTCCCACTCAGAACTGGTTGGTTAAAAATAACCCTCGATTATTTTGTGATAGCCGATATGCATGGTGGTGCCGATATATGGGCGTAAATCGAAAAGTATTTATTTACTACACGTTTGTTTAATTCTTTCCTGCTTGATTCTTCATTACTACATAGTATAAAACAAAGTCATTTCTTGTTGTCTGTCTGTCTGTCTGTCCCTATGTATGCTTAGATCTTTAAAACTAAGCAACGGATTTTGATGCGGTTTTTTTTAATAGATGGAGTGATTCATGAGGAAGTTTTATATGTATGATACATGCATAATTTATTTGCATTGCACCCGTGCAAAGCCGGGGCGGGTCGCTAGTTACAATATAATTATTTTTACACATACGCAATTCTTTTGTTAGATTTATATTAATTCGATGTAAACTTTTCTACACTCAAAAACTGTTACCGGACGGTTGTTGAATTTTATTTTTAGAGTTTACCGCACTGGCGTATTCCGAGCGCGCGCGTCGAAAGCGAAGCGAGTGCACAACGATTTCGCCGCGAACGCGCAGCGAATTCGCGAGTTTCCCCAGCGCTATATGCGGCGCAATCGCTGCGCGCCCGCGGCGAATTCGCTGCAGACTCGCGTCGCTTTCAACTTGCCAGCTGATATGCGTGTACAGTCATCATCAAAAGTAGCTGGCAATATCTCAATGCAATCTGACATAAGCCATTATAAAATTAACCGCTATTTTCGTACTCGTATCATAACACATACGTGTGTTTACACATTTTTTTGTGTGCAATTCTATCCGTGTTATTAGGTACACGTGAATGTCCTCGGTAAGATTGCGGGTACTAACTTTCCTCATCTCCACTTAAGCGTTGATATTATAGAAGAAAGTTTGCGGAGTGCTTGGAGCGAGCTCCCAAATCTTTTGCTAATGGGAACGGAATAGGAACGGCAAACATAAGGAAATGACAATATAATAAAAACACTTCGAAGTATATTATATTACACCACACCACCACGTGCCTAAATATACTTCTTACCAGTTTTGCTATTGAACATGAATGAAATATTGAAATCTAGAAATCCGAAAAGATTATTCATTGTCCTAAGAACTGTGATGAAAATAAACGTTAAATATTGAAGCGACACGATTGTAAAATAATCGATAGACAGTTTCATGACCTTTCATTTCTTTCGCCGCGGTGGGTCAAATATTAAGTGCTTTACCATCGAGCCGGGTGCAGTCGTGCAGTGCAGTGCAATTATCCCGGCGGTGGTCTTATCTCCCGATACGAGTATCTTGAAGGACAGCTAAATGATCGTTTGTTGAGTAATGTGTGTATTTTATTCCATGGGAGCCGATAATCCTTTTTATTATTTTATGTTTTGTTTTACATATTTATGCGGACGAATCGATAAATAGCAAACAGACGTTTATAATCGTTAGGTACATTAGGTAATTTCAAATCAAGGAATTACACCAGAAACCAGAAGGTATCTACCTACTATGAAAATAAATATAGCCGTAACGACTTTAACGAAAGTACAAAAGTTGATAAGTGTATTTTGAAAGAAAGCTTGCAAAGGAACAAATTAAGTATCCTACAATAGAATAATAATCGTTGATGAGTAGTAAACTTAAATTTTCCATTGAATTAATCTCAATAAAATTCAGGTATTCAGTAGGATCTAGTAGATAACGAAACAACGATAAAGAAATCTTAATAAAGACCCTAAAATATCAAACCGTTGCGTCATCGCAAGGCAAATAATTTCCAAAGCTTAAAGTATCAACGACCCTCAAAACAATGGGTTCGGGGTCCTGTTATAGTGATGTAAGGAAATTAATCGTCAACACGGGAAGTTGGTCCTTGGTCCGGACCAGAAATGCAAGTCACTGACGAATAAAGGAAGGCAAAGGCGGGTGTTGTCGCCTGTCGCCTAGAAACATGTTACATCCATTTAAATATACCGTCAATGGATTAATTTACATGATACACAATAAGTGCATCAGAACAAAAATAAGAAAAAGTTATACGATACACAAAGTTTTTGACGTAAACAAACAAATAAAAAAAGACATTGGTCCTTGCGTGTGAGAGCTATCGACGCTGCAGACAAACAGGCCACACGTTTGAAATCCCTCTTTTGCATTGGTGGTTATCCATGATCTATTATCTATGTATTATATGTATAATATATATTTATATATTATGTATATGGTTATCGAGAGATTAACATTCGAACATAATCTCACACTTTCGCATTTAATACTATTAGTACCAAATAAGTAACATGGTGTTAAATATGAGTTTAAACAAACATGTATCTCAGTAATAGGTCCTCAGAGACTTCGCTCACTTAACTCAAAGTTTGTTGAGCAAAAAGCCTATCCCTCGTCGCGGTCAACACCAGAAGCTGTTAATTGCAGTTTGATGCCCTCTCTACCAACTGCTGCCATGACACACGGTAGAGGAGACGAGTTTCGTCGCAAGCCTACAAACATAGAATAATATAATGGTACAAGAACGTATTTCAAACTTCAAAATATATCTGATATACAAACAAAAGTGTAAAATACAAATAATCGACACACATTTGCTACAGTACCAATACTGTCTTTTTTTGTCGCAATGCCACGCGCAAAAACGAAATCGCTCTTAATGTTTCGTGACCGATGTGAACAAGAAGGTCTTACTCTCTTGAAAAATTGTCTGCTGACAGTTTTAAGCGACTTGCGCTGCGTAAGATTACACCTCAATGCATAATGAAGACTGTATTAAAGGCGTATAAGAAGCAATGCCGGGGGGCCTCATTAGAGCTATCACCAACAGTCGTGAGTCGACGGTCAAATCATGTTCATATCTCGATGCAGCTCTTATGCCGAGCATGTCACGAACACGGCAGTATTATACTTAAGTAGACGTATTATAACATTTAAATTCCATTATTATAATTTTCTAGATAAAACTATTACTTAATTTATTTCGTCGATAAAACTATTTACTGCATTTGCATTTGCACTGCTGTTCATTCACATACCTGTGGATTTGATGATCCTTAATGTCATGCACATTGTGGTCAAGAAGAATTTCCTATTGAAAACGCTTGAAATATCGAATGACAAAGTTTTCTCAGAGGGCGTTTCATCATCACCATAACACAATACATGCATTTACGAGGTGTGACGAGGTGTTTACATACCCACAACGCGTACCTTCATCGGCAAAATCGGGTGTCCGAATCCGAGTCATCAGAGACCGCATCATAAGACTCATAAGGTATCAGAGCAAGGCACATTTAGTTTTATCTACACTGTTACTGTGACTGAAACTTCCAAAATGACAAATCATTACCGTAATTCAATTTATCAATATCCAAAAATCTTTAGCTGCTTCACATACTATAGGCAGTATCTCAAGTCAATTAATTAAAATTTTATTCCGCTAGGGACTAAACCAGGTCAGGGCTGTAATTAAAAGTGCATTTTGTAACAACCACTCACAGTAGCGTGTCCATGCACCGTAATTAATCTACTCGGCGTGTAAAAGGATTCATATACCTGTAAAGGAATCACCGTGGAGCGCAAAAGGTTCAAAATGGTTTGGTAACAACATACGGGGCTGTAATTCGACGAGGATTTACGATATGCCCCAATCAGCAATACCTCTAGAATTTCTGCTATTAAACCTGGATTTAGTGACATTGACAGGATAATACATTTTTTGTACCACACGAATCCAGTATTTGGACTCACCATTTAAAATTCCACGTCATCAAATCAAAATAAATAACGTCCATCCTCAATTAGAACGATCATTTCATTACGGTTGCTTCGATTAAAGCTTATTAACTATTTATTTAGGGGCGATATCTCAAACAGATGTTATTGTAACGTTTACTTTAGCCCCTGCTCTTCATTCAACACTGCTGAAGCCGCGAGGGCTTCCCTGCTATTTTTGTGCGGTGAATGAGTTATGGCGTTGAGAGTTGAGTGAATTGTAGTTTGTTGACACAACGCCAGCGACGCTACTGAAAAGGTCAATGGCAAATTACTTAAGTGAGTGCTAGATTGATCACTTACTCTTACAAAGTAAATTGAGGGCGTTGTCTTACGAAAATTTTGGAGAAATTTATCCTGTTATTTTAAACTAGGGCCCTCATTCGATTAGTATATTACAGTCATATGTAAATTTTTGTTTTTGTAACTGGAATAAGCATCATTGACATGTATTTCTGTTTACCCAACGCAACGGCTGAAAATATTTTGAGAGGACGCAAAAATCCTGCCATAAGATTAAATAAGAATCTACCCTCTTATTTTTGTGGTGTACCCTCTTCTCAATTTCCCAAGATGACCAGCAAACACACAAACCAACAAAATGAAATACCAATAATGTGCTAGGGGGAAAGTTTATGTAACGAAGCAGGGACCCATGAGGCCTCGAGGCAAAAGTGTACCAATATTACACCACATATTGTATAATCTTGCAGGTCAACCATCATTATCTATCAAAAAAATTAGAGTTATGACTTTTTCTCCTTTGCAGACTAAGTTACGAATTATTTATAGAAATAAGCCAAATACCTAGTAAAATGTTGTTATTATTCAACCTCTGCAGGAATAGTTATGTAATTGATTTTTCACAAACAGCATAGTAAGATCTTTCTTCAGTACCTACCACTACCTACGTACCTAACTGTTACGTAGTATTATTGGTTTCTGATCGGTTGGCCTTAAACTAAGGCAATTTTGGTTTTCCCTTGATTAGAAGAACGGATCGAATATATATTTTTAGGACAAACCCTTTATCCAAAAAACTGTGTTTGAATAATGAATTTTGTTGATAAAGTGTGCATGAAACTAAACAAATGGCAGGTTCCCTAATAAAGCGTCCTGTTTCACGCGGGCACCCCCGAAACCCGAGCGGCTAATTTATTGGAGTAGCAACTGTCACCTCGCGAGGTGACAAGAGCGGCGCGGGCGCGCGGGCGACGTCTATTTGTCGCCGCGTCCCATCGCTTCCGCTCACAGATCGTTATTTTTCTGGTCTAGTATTACACGCTTGTCGTTTATCCTATAGATTTAGTGTGTATCCTGATTTTTTAGGCCATATTTTATTTTTTTATTTTACCTGACCAGGTCATTGGATCACCTATTCGGGGCCTCCCCAACCTGTGTCTTCTGGTAGGTATGCGGTTGTCACTCAAGAACTTTTCTGTCAAGAACTCGAGGGATTAAAATTATTGGAGTAACTACTGTCACCGTGGTGACAGCGGCGCGGGTGACGATCCATTTGTCCGCTCACAGATCGATATTTTTCTGGTTTGCTATTACCAGTTTGTTGTTTATGGAGATCGTCTTTAAGGTTAAATTTTATCGGGAAATTTTGGCAGTGTATTTTTGTTTCAGGCGGATATTGTAAACTGATAAATGTCCGATCCCTTGATCCTTGATCTTGGTCAAGTGGCAACTGTCACCTCCTTTAAATTTTATATAGACTTGACGACCAAAATGTATTTTTTGGAAAATTGCATGCTTTTCAAACCTTATGGTGTATCCTTAAGTTTAATACGCGTTTTACCTGTAATCAGAATAAAAACAAAATGTTAAATGAATTTATAACGACAAACTACGTATATAGACCGCACTCGAAGCATGTTGTCGCCAAACGCCTTCTTCACAATGAAAACTAGTCAGAACTAAATAAATATCCGCTAGCAAAGTAAAAAATTGCGCAAGTGCGAGTCCGACTCGCGCATAAAGGGTTCCGTACCATAATCTATAACAAGTTTGTTGTATGGGAGCTCCCTAAAATATTATTTTATTTTATTTTTAGTATTTGTTGTTATAGCGGAAATAGAAATACATCATCTGTGAAAATTTTAACAGTCTAGCTATCACTGTTCTTGAGATACAGCCTGGTGACAGACGGACGGACGGACGGACAGCGAAGTCTCAGTAATAGGGTCCCGTTTTTACCCTTTGGGTACGGAGGTCAACTCGAAGGTTACATAATCGACCCGTTCATTATTCTGATAATAATATTTGATTTAGTCTGCGTCTAGTTTCGGTCGTAAACTACATGGACCGCGTGAAGCATGCTGCCGCCAAGAACGCCTTCTTCACAAAAAAAATAATAATCAGATTTAAATATCAGAACAAAAATAATTAAGTCAGGTTAATAGTTCTTATACTATGATAATAAGATACAAGTACAAGGCTGCTTGTTCACTAAAGCAGAGCGGAGAAAATAAACTAATCAGCCATCAGGCTGCGTATTTGTGAAACCTACTCGTAAAAGAGAAGCCGTTAAATCTGAGGAACGTGATTGGTCCATTAGAACAGCTCGACTTCGCTCCATTTCTGTGGACATGCAACCGTCGAGTGTAGGTGTAGGGCTGTAGACCTATAAAGGGAACTGTTATGTAACTTATTTATAACAAGATGTCGTGCTTGCTAGACCATGTATGCCTTCAAAGATGTCAATAACAGTAGACACTAGTCGTAGCCTACATAGAACGCGGATGTGTTTCAGGCACGATACGCGACAATGCATTGCGGGTTACGTATATTGTAGACACGCCTTTTGCACGAGACTACTATCGTTATTATAGTTATACATATACATGACTAGTGTACGAGTAATATATTATTATAAAAGGTATAAGACACAATTTACTTGATTATTTTTTGTAAGATCTATAGAATATGATGTAGATGTAGATAGATGTAGTAGATCACTGATCATGAGTTTACCACAATCGAGATATATTCGTGTATTCTTGTCGTTACTACTTATCAAAAATGTATATTTTTATTTTCAAAAAAAATGAGAGGAAATCATAGGTATTAAATTCTTTGACACTAAGTGCCTCCATTTTGCCTCAGAAACAAAATATATGATTTAAGACACGGAATGCAGAATTTTTTTTAAATTCTTAAGTGAACATTCTTGTTCTAAAAGATACATTTATATGTAAGTCTGATAAGGAATTGCTTCTGCAAACCTTGCAAGCTAAGATTGGGAGTTCTTTATACAAGCATGACTATAATGGCCCGCATGAGAAGATCAATACCATCTGATCATGCGATGCGGGAAGGTAAACAATATTATGTCGAACGCTTCTCTTGGAAATTAAACGCAAATGTTCTTGTGGTTGGTACATTGTAATGAAACCACGATTGCAAGAATAACATTGAACATCGGAAGCTAAAGGAGAATTCTAAACGGTAAATTCTAGGATATATAGGATAAATAGAGTATGTAGTAGAGAAATTGCCAACTTGTATTTCATTGTTGCTCTTAAATGATTTTAAGAAGTTTAGAAAGTCTACAACATTCTTTTAGGTTGATGTTTAGCCTGTTTAGGTAGTATAAATACTTAGGTACACATTACAGCTAACCAATCCATACTAATAGTTATATATTTTCATGTTTGATATTTTACAGTGTGTTTAATATACTTAGCTTATCTACCCACTTAATAACTGAATGTACTTAACATAATGCATTACTGATCCAAACTGATCCATATGACAGCTGAACGTGTTCAGATCAGACAGCAGATATACGGTCCTTTTCATTTACTAATGTTGCGCGTCGAATGATACGGCGGATATAGATCGGGAACACGCGTACAACAATACATCGCTTATCGCCTCACATCACGCTTGCATCGGACAAAAGGGCGAACGTAATGTACCAATATGTAGCGGCGCAACTGGCTTAAGGTTACACCGAGCTATTAAGGGTCAAGTTGATGTTAACTAGTATTTGATGAGGCAAATTCATCACACGTCATGTACTTTATACTCAATCGAAAAATACACTTGTAGCTTTATGCAGAAGTACCTACACAACAACTAATTATTTGAGAGAAATGTTATATAATCCTCCACAGTACGCACAATTTCATTAAAATTTTTGTAAAAGAAATATTGTCGTAAAAGATAGAACATCGACCATTGTGGGGTGCAACCATTTTAATAAAAGGTTCAACTTTTCAAGAAAGCGAGATTAATATTTATTTTTGACATAGAGATTTCCTTTGCTGATTTTTGTCCAGGTTGTTATATTCGTAAGTCATCAAATGAATTTAAAATTCTTATATGTACTTAAACTCACGTATCACTGCGCATTAAGATTGACAGCGCTCTTCTCTTCTTTTACGAGAATTTGTACATCCAAGTTGATTTCCTTACTAACATTTGATTTATGAATTGTAAATACGATAACCTTGGCATTCTTCTACAGGCTTTCTTAGACTGGCGTCATTGTGCAGTATTTCATTGTGTCGCGGGCCAACAGGTGCTTCGGCTTGGGCATGTCGAGTACGCCCCCGATATCGACACATTAGCATCACAACGGGCACGTGCCGCGACACCCCGTGTCATGGGGACGTGGAGAACGCGGCTTTATCAATCGAAACTCATATACATAATGTTTTACATACGAAATATTGACATGACAGTACCGTAAAGAGCCGTAGGTTCTTCTTTTCGATGGCAGCACATATAAGTAACACCATTGTTTGTTCAATCATCGTGGAATATTTGAGAAAGAATCTCAAATATTCCATAATATTGCTGTTCTGACAACACTAAATAGAGGGGTTCCCTATGCCATTTCGAAAGATTTTTCCTCGACAATCGTTTAATCGATGACTCTTTATCGATTTTACTTTTAGTCTAATACTTCATAAATCGATAAGATTGTATTTCGAAACATCATTTCTTCGACGTTCATTTCATCGAATTACATTTATTCGAAAACTTTTTGTCGACCGCTTACTAGATCGAAAATTCATTTTGTCGAAACCTTTCTACCGATGACGTTTCATCGACAGTACCAATCCTCGATATTTTATTCTATCGACGCCTTGTTTATACCATGATTCAGTTTTTCGAAATATTTTGCATCGATATTACACATAAAAATTTGTAAATAATGTTTGGCCATCAGATTTTGTCGGATAAGCTCATATTTCTATTTGTATATCAATATTTTTTTATCGAAGATAATTGAGAAAGCAAGTAAAATAGGAACTTATCCGACAAAATATAATTTTAGAAACCACCCGCTATAGGTCTATTATATTTATACATCATTTTCGATAAGCTTACAATTAATTCCATATTAAGAATCCCTTCCAAAGTGGGTAGATAAGCTGGGTGGATATTAAACACACAGAAAATAAAAATATACAAACTACTAGTCAAACAACATGAATATTAAAACTTAACACTTCTGGATTCAACAAAAGCAATATCCAACCTGGAAATTTTAAACCACCGTATTTCCGAGCTATTAACCAGACACCAGAACAACTCGACGAAGACATTAAACAAACGCAATACATTATGCAAAAGTTGTGAGATAAGTATAACGAGAGTTTAGTTGTTATTGCTCTAATAGCACCGCTCGCGAGCATTTGCATGCATCGCACGCAGACATTCGCATCCATCAGACCTAAAGGATCCTAGGATTCTGCGTTCTACGCCACCGTTAAACATTAACATTGGGTTTGCAATCCTGTAATCGGTTGGCAAGATTAAGCTGGTCTATTGAGCGTGACGATTTCAGTCGTCGCAATTCTTAGGTGACAAGAAATAGGGTGTGTATTGGTTTAAAGAAGCTCACTGGGGGCAGTGGTGATGAGGCAGGTGCGGGTGACGCGCATTGTCATGCTAATGGCGCGCGCGGTTTGATTAAAAAAGTTAGGAGATTGGAGCCTTCGTGTTCTGTCGTGATAATTGTAGTTTTAGATGGAAGTGTATTAAAGGACATGTAGTAATGGCCACTCAAACCAAAACCCCTTCAATGCTAACGAAGTTATTCAAAAAAAATCTAATAGCTGCTCCATAAAAATATGAAAGTATTTTTCAGCCTATTGTGTGTAACATACCTAAACTTCCAAAGAGACATACTAATAAATATTTAACAACCAAAACTGAAATAAAAAATCCAGTGACACGCATCATCAGAGGGCATCATTAATAACCAGTGACATCAAGCGCCGCCAGCGCCATCTGTGCCCAATTAACCGCACTAACTATGAGGAGGTGCTTCGAATTAACATTATTAATTGTATCCGCAATGGGCTATTTTTAACACTCCTACTTTAAACTAAGATGCCACTACTTAGTAAAAGACTGTAAGTATGTATTTATGAGACTGTAAAAACGTTTGTGCAAGAGAGAAAATAAATCCAACAAACAGAACTACTTAACAAAGAATTGCTTTCTGATACTCAATACCGTTTGAATCTTTTTACACTAACAACGTTTCGAGTTTCATTTCGCAGACAAAAAAGATCCTACAGTGTTTATTTTCACTTATTTGTTCCTTATTTGGAACTATCAAGTCTAATAATCACTTATTTGTATCTTGCGAGTGACAAAGCAGTGAATGATATTACCAATAGTAATTATTTGCTCTTTTGTAGACTATTAAACAAGCAAGACTATTAAATATATTTTGACAAGGTGCAAATAGGAACAATAATAGAACTTTTAGTTCGTTAGTGGTTTGAAATAAGTGAAAATAACTGCTTTTGGTTCCAAGAACCTCCTACTGAGACCTATTTATGCGTTGGAGTGGCAATAAGGTACTTCTTAGGCCTTAAAGTTGCAATATTTTTTGGTTCCAAAAGAGCCGTAAAATTATCCCTTTAGCCACTATTGGTGATATAATTCGCTATTGTACTAGTCATTTGGAACCTTTAGTTCCAAATAAGGGTATGTTCCCACTTATATGTAAAAGTTGCTTATAAGTGATTTTAAGGCCTTATATAGCACTATTGCTTCTTATTGAGTGACAATTTGAACCTGCATGCAACTTTAAGTAGCAAAATCGACTTTATCCCACCATAAGTAATAAAGTAGAAACAAAAAACGTTCCTATGCAACTACAAGTGATAGGATGAACTCATATACAGTTTTGAGTTATGTTTAAAGCTATAAGTTGTATCAAACACTGTTAAACCACTCATAGCTGTACTATGAGTGATATTAATATAAAGTATTTTGTGGTAAAACTACTTTACAAAAAACAATTAAATTTACATTAGAAACAGAACAAAAATGTGTAAATATTTTAGAATATAGTCGGAGCGAACCGGTTCTCCGAAAATCCCGAACAACATACGATAATCTTGAACTTTCGAGAGAATCTTCATTAAATGAAGTAAATCACGCACAGTGCTATAAATTATTTATAGCAATAAAAATACCGCGAGTCTTTAAGTATTTACAACAGCGGCAAAGTATTATGGAATATGACAGTGCATCGGAAGTTTCTGGGAATAGCTCCGGATCACATGCCCCTGGTTCTGGGGAGTGCTCCGAGTCACATTTTCCTGTTTCTGGAGAGTGCTCTGAGTCACAAGTTCCTGTTAATTTTTTCTATTGTCAGATTAGGCGAACCCCGCCAGATAATCGTCAGATTATGAGACAGCACGTCTAGGGCATCAAGATGAACCATATACGAGTATATCTTAATCTGACGCGCTTGAGTATTTCAAAATAGCGAATTTTTTTTGCACATTCTAATAATAACTGCGAGTTTGTGTCACATCTAAATCGTCAGATTATTATATAAGAGCTTTTTTTTAGGTTCACTTAACATCCCCTTAGAAAATCTGACGCGCCCGATGAAAATTTTTTTTTTTCATTTTCAACCCTCAAGTACGACCAACCCCATCATGGAAACAATCAGTTTAACATGCGTACATCTTTAAAAATGTGTAGGACATGGATGCTATCAATATCTGACGCGCTCGAGTATGTTCATGCAACAGTTTTTTTTTACATTTTTGAAACTCTGTAGCCGCTCCCCCCACCGATGAAAAGGTATATCTTATATGACATTTTTTTCTTTTTATCATCTAAGCTTCGCAACCCAATAGGTCTCTATGACGCTCGAGTAAATCCCGAGTTAGCATCGTGGCCTACCCTACTATATAACAAACAGTTTACAAAACTGACAACGCTACAGTTGTCTCAATGGTCCCTAAGATGAAAATCAAACATTCATAATTATTATTATTGCATGAAATGAATTGTTTCTTTTGTTATCTGAAATAACATGCCATACGAATAATAATAATTATTGCATCGCAACATATATTTAGTGTAGACTTACAATCCTATACTTAGAGCCAGTAACATGTACCTACACATAGGAAATGCAAACCGGTAAATTTTTGTATGCAAATTACCTGATTTTGATGCGGTTTTTTTATATGGATAGAGTGATTCAAGAGGAAGGTGTATATGTATAATGCATGCATAATTATAGCATTACACTCGTGCGAAGCCGAAGGGGGTCGCTAAGTAAACTATAAAAAGAAAAACTTTAATTCGATATAAAGTTTCCAATTTAAAATGTACTTACACGAATTTTTTTTTCTATCAGTAAATGATATAGACTGTTTGCAGGTTACTAAATTAAAATATAATGTTTGGTATGTGTCTTGGCGATTCATTATGGCAGAATGGCTAGACTATTTTTGGTAACGTAAAGTTACAGGATACATACATTTTACCCGACTACGGTGAATAACAAAATATGGATATGACTCTTTTCTCCTTCGCGAACAAACTCCTAGTCCTTTATAAAGCACGTTAAACGTGGGATACACAATTTGGCTGTAATCAGCGCCATCTATCGACGCCGCCGCCCCCAGAAATGACAAACCGCGCGTCGGAAGGGGCCGTGACGACGTTAAATCAGCCGCTTCCGGCAATAAGTCAACGATTAGTGCTGATGCCGGGCCATCGGGCCGTGCCGCGCCGTGCCATGTCGCTGCCATAGAATAATTAGATGGAAGGCTTAGAAATTAACAATTAGCTGTTATTCATGATATAAATCGAGCTATCTATACTATCACGCCTTTTTCCCATAGAGGTAGGTAGAGACCACTTCTTGTTACTAGACTAACATATAACTCTTTCGCTTCAGCGACTTTAATTAAATTCTTCATAATAAATTTATTGGCTTTACTCAGGTGGAAATTCATTGGTCTAGAACATCTTTAAGGTTCTATTTAAGTCTAAACTTTAACATTTCGGCCGTAAAAACCAGGTTGTGTAAGTCTTACTGTCAGTCCGTGTACAGTTGCGCCTTGTGGACCAGATATACGCAGAAGTCTTAAAAGGCTCTCAGAGTCCAATATGACAATGCTCTCAGGGTGCTGATGGGGTTGAGGAAACATTGCAGTGCGTACGGGATGTTTGTGGAGGCTCGGACGGATTGTTTTTATACAATAATTAAACGAGCCGCTTGCCTGATGCACAGAGTGTGGAACATAACCAACGGCTTCCTGAAAGCCATTGCCGAGAGATGGGACAACCCTTTCCTGTTTGGGTGAACAGGCATTTTTGTTACTCTAGTGGATTCACCCGGAAAACATTACTATATAAATAAAATTGTTTACTAACCAATGTAACCTGAAACAATCTGAGATAAATATTATTCATTAATTCATTCATTCAAAATCCAATTTAGAAAGTGAAGTAGAATATGTTAAAGGCCAAGTTCATTAAGTTTCGTCCCTTAAAAAGTATATCATCCAACTACAATAAACTTAACTTGCATGCGTACACCTCTCGTAAACTCTGATATTTGAACTCGGCGTAAATTTAAGACTAGACGTCCCGCGTAACACGTCATACTCGTAGGATACCCTTAGGGTAACCATAAATAATGATCATTGAAAAATAACTCGACAACACCTCCAGCCATCGTAGCTCAAGCATTTAGCGAAGCAAGCCCATAACGTACCTGACAACTTTATGCTCGATCGTTCCCCGACGCTTACTCACCGACTATTTACCGTCCATATATCTCGTATGAATATAAATGTTCGATTATTTGTCAATTTCAACTGTGGGAAACCACGGTTAACTAATTATGTATAGAAATTGGAATTTTTACCACGAATCTGTGCAAATTTGGACGTTACTCTGTGAATTTAAATTGCTCGCCGATAAAACTATATTGTATTGGGTCGTAAATTGAGTTTTATCACCAATAATGTTACATGGTTTCGGTGTTTAATCATGGTAGTATAAAAATGTTGGAAGATAATAAAGACTTTACTATTTTGGTATTACAGTTATGTTATGATACTGTAAATTCGGTCATAAAATTTTGACCAGTTAAGCACTTTTACGAATATTATTAGACCTAACACAAACATACTTATACTAATAATTTATCAAAATGTTCCATTATCATTACGGGTACAAAGCAGCAAACATTAAACATTTGTAGGTTTAATTTGTAAATTAGCGAAGCAGAATAACGCCTCGTGGAATGTACACAATTTTATGTCATGCCATGACTAGAATATCGAATTTCTACCGATAGTGAAACCACGTTTAAATGCCGTTTTAGCAGCAGACTATTCGCTTCCCTTTTAATATCCTTTATATTAACTCTTAACACGCATTAAAGACGATTCGTAAAACAAACTATCGCCAAGTAAAGTTTCCTTAAGACAGTAAGTTGCTATCAGCCGCCTGCAGCCTCTAGATACCCCTGACAGTCGTTCGGAGTGACTGATGCTCCCCCCTTCGTCCCCTTTTCCCGTTGCTAGAGCTGGTTAATCGGAGACATCGCTCATAAGACCCGCGAGATGTTTATTGTCACGTCGCTATAACTGAGAAGCAGGTCACGCAGGATAAACGCGATGTCGGTGACAAATGCGCTACAGGAGAAGACAGAAGTTAGTCGTTATAAGTGGATGGAGGACACAAACAATGTTACGACGGCTGCTAAGTATTTAGAGTTCTACGAACAATTGTGAAACATTTCTTTGAAAAAACATTTAAGAGAAGACGTTCTATTAAAACAGCTGTTCCAATAGACACTTAACTATTCTTATTAGGCAGTGTCACTCCATTACTGACGTATTTTTACCGTTTTAACCTCTTCAATTTCAAAATGTTCGCTTTAATTTACCATTTAGATTTCGTTACTGAAGTATTTTTAATTTATAAAACTATGACAACATTTATACAAATCGACCTTTACGAAATATGCAAAAATAATTCGTGAGTTTCGAGATTAATGAGGAAAGGGGTTATCACTGCGCCACGTAAAAGTAAAGTGTAGAATCTTCACCGAAGAAGGTTTTAAAACTTACCTTTCTACACTACCAAATTTTGCTTTAATAAAAAAAAACATAGTAAAAAAACGTTAACCAAAATTCAGCGAGTGTAGTGTAAAGTTGCAACGTGTCACGGCCACACCACGTTATGCTCACACGGGACAGTTCACGCCGACTGTTGTCGCAGATGCTTAGTTCAAATATTGAATTTGTGAATAAAAATTGAATTTCCACGCGAGTTTCGGTAGTTGCACTATGTTAAGTTTTGAATTCTCCAAATACTTTATCGTTACTATTATAACCTTCTTAAATTGTAGGTATTTAAAATCAGTTTTCTATGGAGAGAGGTCATTATTTCAAGAAAAATCTTCACAGCGCGATGTAGGATTTGTATGGGCGCGCGGCGCAGGTCGTAGGTACACGCCATCTTTTGCTATAAATGTCTCTGTCCTCTCATCACGCTGGAACGGCTGGACAGATTTTAACCAATTATGGCACAGGAATAAAGAGGAAAGATGAGATATTTATATGGTACTTTTTACCCCACTACTTTTAAGATAATAGTTTCACGCAGACGAAGTGCATCTTCTAGTCATAAATAATATGTTGAAAAGGATTAAAATATCTGTTGCTACACACTTCGCTATTTGCATATGGGCTAGTTCTGTGAGATAAAAAAAACTGATCGCGTTCGAAAAATACCTAAGTATACTTCAGTGATATAGAAATGTAATATAATAAATAATTTGGCGATGGCGAAGGATTGCTATCATTCGTGTAATTCACTGATAATTGATTTATCGATCGAGAGGTATAAATGAATGTCCATTTGTCGATTACCAGAACACAGGCGCCGACAAACCATACCCATATTAATAACACGATGATGTATTATCAATATTGCAAAATAAAAAAAAGCAGTCCTTTGCGAGCCACAGGCTCGCGCATCGAGCATATTATCACAAAATTGCATATTCATAGTATTCTCCTTACGTATATGATATTGTATAACGACGAGCACATTGCAGTAAGGAAATTGTCGTTATAGGAGCAGGTTTGGAATAATACGTACCTGGTTTATATACTTGACTATGAGTATCTAATAAAAAAAAAAATTAACCTCTTACCCTTCATTTATTTTCCTTCTTGAAAGAGATTTATCCTTTTTGAGAAGAACCCCAAATACATATTTTGTTAAATTTCTCTGCATAAAATTTTCTGGTAGATATGAAATGAATATCGCCAAAGCGGATTAAACGTCTTGATCTTTATAATAACGGGTTTAATTATAATCCTTTGAATAAGTAGATATACCTTGAGGAGATACTTATTAGATTACACAGGTCAATCCATATCATTTGTTACATATCCATTTTTCACTGGACTCAATAGAAAAAGCTTCGTCAGTTAGTGATTTTGTTAATCAATGATTTATTTTAGGTGGTTCACCACGAACAGTGTCGAACTACAGACTTCTAAAACAAATAAAAAAATAGCACTCTAAATTATATCAATAATTCTCGTACATAAAACGACGGTATGGTTGTGTCGGTAACTTTGCACCTCCAGGCTGCTAGCATGAACAATACGCAGTACAGAAAGTTCCCCTTCGCCATAACCCCCCCTCGTGGCACTAACTTGCTCCTGAAACCCAAGTTGCGATACTGCATTAAGTATTCTGCTCTATGGGGAACTCTTCAATACGTGTAGATAACTAGGTAGGTGGGTGGTCTTGTCTTACGTATTGTTAGCGCGGGTAGCCGAGTTTCGAATAGATAACATCCTATTTTAAAGTTAGACGAATACCTCTTGCTTCCGTGATAACTTTGCGTGCAAGTTTTGTGTCTTATAAAAATATAAACATTTATTTTATTCTATAAAATATATAAAAATCCATATATCGGGAAGCTATAAAAAATATATAATCAAGTTTCCAAAAATATCAATACCTCTAACCTATCAAACACCAGTCAAAGTAAAAAATATGCCTAATTACCTACCAATTTGCTACAAAATTCAAGTTATTATTCCTTTATAATAGTACGCGTATATTAGTCGATCCAGGATACGCGACCAGCGTGGAAAAATAAAGTTTTGCTTTTCTGAGATTCGACAAACGAAATTCATTAACAAAAAGATATCGTCGTATATAGACATTAAGAAAATACAATTACCATTTATGATAAACCTCTTCAAACGGCTTTAGTGAGTCTCTACCAATGACATATTTTGGCCGAGAAGTGTGAAGTTTTTGAGATAACTAACCTTTTATCAGAAAAAAAAGATCAATAATTGAAAACTTTAGTATTTGATAACAGATTGCGCTGATTCTATAAGTGATATCGCTTTTGTATGTATGAAAGGTTTATAGTAAATTTATTCTGAATTATTTCGTTGCTAAATCGATATTGGAATCAACATGTTTGTCGTATGATGTAT
The DNA here is from genome assembly GCA_932273695.1 of Apotomis betuletana. Taxonomy (NCBI): domain Eukaryota; kingdom Metazoa; phylum Arthropoda; class Insecta; order Lepidoptera; family Tortricidae; genus Apotomis; species Apotomis betuletana. The sequence goes on from OW026300.1 coordinate 16,011,964, forward strand.
TGAACTCGAACCTGTTGGCCAATACAACCAAAGATAGGATACCCAGAGTCCGCATTATACCACCAAGGAGGTGGTAAGACGGTCAAGATACAATCCGAGAAGTTCGGTGGTCACTTTAGATTGGAAGAAGTGAAAGAAGGAACGCGAAGGAAGCCTTTGAGATTGAGCATGTTCCGACTTAAGATGTGAAAAATAGGCTACGTCCTTTAGTAGCCAACGTCAACACTAGTTGTTTAATCCATTTCTAAACTTTATATTTAGCACTGCGAAGAATGTGTTAACAACTTCTCCGTGGAAAAATTATAAGATTTATAATATTTTTGGACGAAAGCTGTAAAATCGTAAGCAGGCGTTAAGTGTTTACTATACTTTAACAATGGAAATCTATTCTGATTTTCAGTTCAAAAAAAAGATGAATGTTTACATTACAATTTGTCCGCATCAAATATTTCAATTATTGCTCGGTATTAAAGGTCCAGATTGATCAAAAAGTGCTTTTAATTCTCCATAAATTTTTACAATGGCGGCCGCGCGCCGATCTAAATACGCATTCCCCGCGCTCTATGGTTCAGTCGCTAACTCGGTGCATTCTTAATAATAACATATGTACTTCTCTGTTTGAATTAAAATGTTCTTCTATTCAAAACATACTTAACGTCGGTAGGCTAGCGTCCTGGTAGCTACACGTACAAAATTTTCTTCCCGTATTAATTTAAAATTTTAGTGTTATTATTGTAAGATTTATAAGTTGTTGCCTTTTTTTGTTTGCGGTGGTGATTATCCCTCTAGTAGCAGTAGTCCGGTTGTTAGTCCGGTTGACCGAACTAGTGCAACTTTTCAGTAGCAGTAGTTCGGTTGAAATATAGCACCGAACTACCGATACTCTTTAGTAGCAACAGTTCGGTTTGTATAATATCAAGAATAAAATTGTTCAATACACTTTCTTACTTTATTGTTATTTTAAAATCAACACGTAACCACGTTGTATAAAAATAATCATTGGTTAAAAACATTGCAATTAAGCCATGCAAACTCTTTTAGTTTTAACTATGTCGACCTCTTTCTTTAAGCTTAATTCTATTAATAATATGACGACGCGTTTGGCTCGGTTGGTAGACACCTGCCTACTGAGTCGGCGGTCCCGGGTTCGAATCCCGGCCGGGGCAAATATTTGTGCAAAATATTTGTTCTTGGATAGACTGGCCCCAGTTTCAGTCCCCACACATGACTCTTTACCTTTTTCTTCTTCTGATATGCCAACTAATAACAGAATGGATGATCCCTTCTCTTTCGCAGAATTATCTCTGGTATTGGATCATCTGCAGGACTCATCGCCAGGCATTGACGAAATTCCTTATTCCTTTATTAAACAATGTTCTATTTCTTCTAAATTATACTTACTTTCAATCTTCAATAAATTTTTCAGTACAGCTTCTATCCCAGAATCTTGGAAGACGCAGATAATTGTCCCCATTTTAAAGCCTGGTAAAGATCCCAGCGATCCATCATCATACAGACCTATTGCATTATCGTCGGTGATGGCGAAAATATTAGAGCACCTTATTAAGAACAGACTGGAATGGGTCTTGGAAAGTCAGGGTATCATCTCAAAAACGCAATTTGGATTCCGCAGGGGAATGGGTACTCTGGATAGCCTTAGTATCCTCACGTCGAACATCCGTTTAGCATTTTCAAGAGGACAACATGTTGTGGGCGTCTTTTTAGACATAGCCTCGGCATACGATAATGTCCATCTTCCGTTACTCAGGCAAAAGATGCAAAAGCTGAGTCTGCCGGTAAAGATGGTTAACGTTATTTGCAACCTCTTTATGGATCGCTCTATCTGTGTCCGATACCAGGGCTCGCTGCTTCCACCAAGACGTATATGGAAAGGACTTCCTCAGGGTTCGGTATTAAGTCCCATATTGTAATTTGTATAGCCTTTACACCGCTGACCTGGACAAGTCTGTAGACTGCTTTTGTGATATTTTGCAATATGCGGATGATATTGCTCTTTATTTCGCTTCAGATAATACATATACTGGAATGCTCGGCTGCCTTGAACAGTGGTTTTAGATACCTTAATGATTGGCTTACAGACCATGACTTATCTATATCTGCCGCCAAAAGTACCGTGGTAGTTTTCTCACGAAAAAGACGCATTCCTGACATTGAAATTGTCCTTGATGATGAAATAATTCCTGTTTCAAATTCGGTTAAGTTTTTAGGCTTATATTTAGATTGTCGCCTATCTGGAATTCCCCATTTAAACTACATTAGGAACAAATGTGAGAAAAGCGTTAACGTTCTTAGGGCTCTATCGGGTGTTTGGTGGGGTTCTCACCCTTTTTCTCAAAAGCTTTTGTACAATGCTATCATTCGGAGCCACTTCGACTATGCATCATTTCTTCTAGAGCCGTGCAGTAAATTAGCTTTGTCTTACCTTGATAAGATCCAATCAAAATGTTTACGCATAATCTGTGGAGCAATGAAGTCTTCCCCAACCAATGCTCTTCAAGTGGAGTGCCTGGAGCCCCCTTTGAGATTGAGAAGACAGTTTTTAGCTGATCGTTTCTTTTTTAGAATGGCACAGGTATCTGATCACCCATTAATGTGTAGCTTAAATAATCTGGCCAATATAATTCCTGACTCCAAATACTGGACGCATAAAGACCTTCCTTGCTTAATTAAAAGTTTCCAGAAACTTTCGGTCAATCCCCCCCTTGTTTCTTCCCCTGGTAATCCCCTTTTCTCGTTTGACTATGATGTCCTTATATTTCAACCAAACGTTATTTTTTCATTTGGTCTGGACAAGAATACGCCTGCAGCCAATAGTGTTTTTATGAAAATCTTGGCTGAAAATTGGGATGGCTGGCTTCCTATCTTCACTGATTCTTCCAAGCTGTCAACAAATGGGTGTGTAGGTTCAGCAGTTTGGATTCCTCGGTACAAAATTGTCTTAAGTTTTAAAAGCCCGCCCATAACATCAGTCTATACAGGTGAAGCGATTGCCCTTTTTGAAGCAGTTTCCTTTATAGAATCCCACAAGATTGCCAAAGCAATAGTATTCTCTGATTCACTCAGCTGCCTTCAGGATTTGGCCAAGTCTCCTCTTCGATCCAGAGACAACCTTGTTATTAACCTCAGATGTCGTGAGTCCCTTTATCGCTGTGCCTCTCTTGGTCTGAACGTAGTTTTAGCTTGGATCCCGAGCCATACTGGTATTGATGGTAACGAACAGGTAGACTCCTGCGCCAAGCAGGCTGTTGATATTGGATGCCCTACACATTCTAGGTGCCACAGCCAGGATATGCGGATTTCTGCCAAGGCTACTTTGTTCGAGCACTGGTCTGAAGAATGGAATATTACGCGTCTCTCCAAAGGAAAATATTATGGCAATATTCAACCGAATCTCCCAGTTAAACCATGGTTCTTTAAATTTCAAAAGACGAACAAAACTGCAACCTCTACCATAATTCGACTGCGGCTTGGTCACAATTGCTCTCCATCATTTTTAGCTAAAATTCGAGTACGTGACCATTCTTTGTGCGAATGTGGTTTGGACGAAGGCGTTTGGAGGTTTGACAACTTTGACAACAATGACAACCGATTACTTGTAGCTTCCAACCTTGACGCTGGCAGAATTGTCCCAATGGACAGTAGCCATTTATTTATAAAAATTGAATTGAATTGAATTGATACTTAACGTCACTAAGAACAATAAATTAATGCAATTAATTGACCTGTTTTACCTGATTAATAACACGGGCATGAGACGGTTGCACGGGTTTCAACAATTAAACTTCGAAGTAACCAATCTGGTTTAACAATGGAATTCATGTGAATTATGTATACAGGACTATATTTAATGAAATATTATATCGAGTACCGCTAGGGTATCTATTACTGCTTACAAAGTATCTAATTTTATAATTATTTTCGTATTTTAATGGTACTATTATATGAACTAGTATAAACCAAACCCACTTCGTAAAGAAGCTAAACTTCGCAATTAAAAAAATCCGCCGCGCGTTGTTGGCATAATGGCCTAGTTAAATTAAACTAGAATTAAATAGTATGTAGGTAATAATTATGTGAGAACATTTTACGTTTAGGTCAATTCGCATTTAGGACACTTTGCGTTCGTAAATTAGGTCATTATGCGACGGAGGGGAAAAAAGTATTGTAGTTATTTATTTAAAAGTAGTAGTTAGTTATAGTAAGGTGGTTCAGATGATGTATGGAATTTTGTTATGCTTCAGTCAGCAAAATTTCATAAAGAAATTAAACCGGCCAAGAGCAAGTCGGGCCACGCTCAGTGTAGGGTTCCGTAGTTGCCCATCCTTTACAATAGACGGGCTTAAAAAGCGGTTTTAAACCCGAGGTTTCAATTACGAGAACGATTTCAAGCTCTTTAAAAAGATCGTAAACGCCAAAGTAACTGTAATTACTTATTACCTTCTGGAGGTTATCGATTATACGCGCCAGATTGAGCGGAATGTTTTAGTGCAGTATGGCACTTAACTAACCATCCTCATTTATTAAAATGGCAAAAGTAGAATTAATTCCAATTATTGAACATTTAACTTCACTCTGTTTCGCTCAAGGGATATTCCCTGCCTCTCTTAAACGGGCCATAATTCACCCAGTCTATAAGGATGGGGACAGAGATGACATTAACAACTACAGACCCATATCAGTCCTGCCTTCCATTTCTAAAATATTGGAAAAACGAATAAATAGTAGACTTATAAAATTCTTAAACGGGTTCAATCTCTTGTCCCCAAGACAATTTGGATTTCGCGAAGGTTTGGATACTGAAGAGGCAGTCTTAGAGCTCACAAACTCAATTACAACTCATTTAGAAAATAATAAAAAGACATTGTGTATTTTCCTGGATCTGAAAAAAGCGTTTGATACGATCTCTGTCCTTATCCTTATTAGCAAATTAGAATCAATGGGTATTCGTGGGCAGTTTTTGAACTTAATAAAAAGCAACTTAAGTGACAGAACGCAAAAAGTTAAACTAAGCAACGATGTATATAGCAAAGATGAATCGGCAACCCTTTACGGAGTTCCCCAGGGGAGTGTCTTGGGCCCAACACTTTTCTTGGCATATATAAATGATTTAACTAATATCCAGCTTCGAAATGGTCTAGTCATCTCTTATGCAGATGATACTGCGCTTTTATTTCACGGCGATAGTTGGGAGGAGGTGTATTCGTATGCAGAATTTGGTCTGGCTGAAGTTATAAAGTGGCTTGAAATTAACTTACTCTCATTAAACATTAAAAAAACCAATTATATAACTTTCTCGATCTTAAGTAGCTCGCAACCTGATAAAGATAAGTATTCTTTAAAAGCTCACACCTGCCTAAATCGATCAATAGGAAATTGTACTTGCTCGGCCCTTAGTAATGTCACTTCAACCAAATACTTAGGTGTACATATTGATAAATTACTTTCCTGGAATCAACAAATCGAAACTACCGCCAATAGAATACGAAAATTAAATTGGTTATTTAAATACTTAAGACAAATCTCTGACAAGAACCTATTAATATATATTTATAAAACTTTAGTTCAATCCATTGTGCTTTACTGTTTACCAGTTTGGGGTGGGACACATAAAAGTAAACTCATAGCTTTGGAACGGGCCCAAAGGTGCATTCTAAAAGTACTTTTAGGTAAAAGCAGAAGATACAGCACCTCTGACATATACAGAGACTCTGATGTTCTTACAGTTAGACAATTATATATTTCAAACTGTATTCTTAAAATTCATAAAAAATTGAAACGAGATGATAGTATATTACAAAAACGAAATCCCTATTCCGTAATAAAAATACCTAAAACTAGGACAAAGTTTGCTAAAAAGCAGTTTAAAATTGCATCAATATTACTTTATAATAAAATGAATAGAACTGAGAAAATTTACCACTTAACCTATAGAGAGTGTAAAAACCAAATAACAACCTGGCTTAAAAGTAAAAAGTATGATGACATTGAGTTGCTCATGTCATAACACAACATTTTGCTCTACGAACTTACATAAATTCATTGTTAAGATTAATTTAAATTTTTCTTCATTCCTCATTGTTGTTTAGTAAATGTATGTTTTTGTATTTAAAATTGCATCTTCTTATGCACGTGTGTAATTAGCATGTAAGTTACCTACTCGTTAAATTGTTAATATAAATGATTTCAGTTTATCTTTAAGGATAAGTAACTATGTTTAGATAATATTATTTTTAACATAAGCACAACTTGGATGAAAGAGCGAATTCCTCCTAATACAAGTTTTTAACTTAAAAGGAGGATTCGACAACTTTGTAAACTCTGTTGAAAATAAATAATATTTGATTTGATTTGATTTGAACTAATATGTGTAATTTTGTAACGTTCGAAGTATAAGGACACCGCGCGGCACTTACGTCATTTTAAAGAACATTATGAAATTTTGCAATGACTCAAAAACGGCTCGACTGTTTTTTTTTTTTTTTCGATATATAGTTTTCATTGAAAGTACTTATAAGGCCTCATTCTCATTTCTATAATTTTTTGACACGTGGTTAAAAAGTTAGAGGGGGGCGCTATTTTTTGGATTTGCGGAGTGAATATTTCCAAAACTGCAAGTCAAAGTCAAAGTCAAAATATTCTTTATTCAAGTAGGCCTAGCTACAAGCACTTTCGAATCGTCAGTTACAGAGAGCAGAGCAATTTATTGATAAACTTATACTAAAAATAAAATAAACAACATAAAAAATAACATTATAGAAATAAAAGAAAAATCCTAAAAAGGATCGTCAACACAAAAAAATTATATAAATAAAAAACTAGAGGCTAGAATATATCTAGAATAAAATTCTAGATATATTCCGATGTTGGAGACCCCTTTTATTTTTTAAAGACCTATTCATCGACACCCCACACACTTGTGATGGAACGAAAAAATCACCCCCACTTTAGGTTGAACGAGAGGTACCCGAAAAAATGTTTTGTTTTTTAGTTTTTATTTTACCGTTTTGTCGGCGTGATACATACACATACTCATACCAAATTTCAGCTTTCTAGTACTAATGATCACGGAGCTAAGCCGCGGAAGGACGGACAGACAGACAGACGGACATGGCGAAACTATAAGGGTTCCTAGTTGACTACGGAACCCTAAAAACTGCGCGCGCTTAATACAAACATGTTTCGAATAGACTTGCCTTTCATAAACTGACAACAAACTATTTTCCTTTGAACGTAAGCAACTTTTGCAGTCGGTAAGTAGGTACCTACTACTTGTGTTTATTATTCCGCCTCGAATATTATTATGTTAATGTTAATATTAATGTTAATGTTAACCTGAAACGGATACCGACTGCAAATAAACAAACGCCTGAAAAAATATTTATCGACAAAACGATGATTCAAGTTTGGGGTATAAAATTATAATTTATTTTTCACTTCTCATGCTCTAAAAGTTCGACTTTATGCTGTGCTTAGGCGACATAAAGTCGCTTTTTATGCTCTAGAGCATAAAGTAAAATCGTCGTCGAAGACCAAGGCGATCGGTCCAACAGCCACTAAAAAAATAAAACTTTATAGAATAAACTCTTATTTTTTTTTCGTTTGGTTGGTATTCTAAGACCAAGGCAAAAATACCAACAGCCAAAGTACACAGCAAACTTCTTGAAATAAACTTGTAATTTTTATTTACTATCATTTATTACTTTTTTAATTTATTTTTATTTAAGTAAATCAATATACTATTTATTTAAACTACAAAAATGTATCGTAGAAATAAATGTTTTTAAATTTTAATTAAATTTCTTTTTAAGGGGCTCCCTACAGAAATCAGCCAATTTGATGATTTTTACATCGTATCTAGTTTGTGGATTATAGAGTTATAATGTCCTATTTAATATATATTGTAGTATGGTCTATGCTTAACACTTTGTAGTGACCCGAATTTTGATTTAACGACTGTGTATTTTATAAAAAAATATTCGGTGAAGGACCAAAAATACACTAATCTCGTTTCTACTTTTATCCCCGGTGTATATGTAGAAAATATCTTACATTTTATTGTTCTAAACCATATTCCACAAAATTTGTTGTGAAGCTTTTTCTATTTTTCTCAATACTTTTCGAGAAAAACGCAAAAAACCGTTTCCACAACTTTTTCCCCGAAAAAATCGTAAACTTTGACGGCCTGTATCTCAAAGTCAGTGACATGTGAAAGGTACTTGATACGGTATTTTGTTGTGGAAAAACTATGTTATTATGATTAGCTATTTATAATATGGGAAAATCTATCGCAACAGATCGAAGGTCATTGAGAGCGGGGAGCCCCTTAAGTATAATATTTACATGATGTAGTTAAATTTTCTCGCAATCGAAGTGAAAAGTAGATGCAACTCGTCCATAAAACGCATTTTACACTCGACTTTATATTCATCCTCGCTCGCAAGCTCGCTCGGATGGATAAACGTCTCGTATAAAATGATGCGTTTTATGCACTTGTTGTACAATCTACTATTAAGTATTGCAACACACCAGTCATGATGTTTGATTTCTTATCACTATTATAATAAAATATTCTAGATTTATATTGAACATCAGTTTTCAAAGGAGAGGGGTCATGATTCAGGAAAAATGCACAATCGTCTTTTGTTTTGTATGGGCGCATTGGGCGCGCGCCGCCATGCCAATCTGGCTCCAACTGATTGTAAAAATTTCTTTGTCTTCTCATCACGGCTGGACAATTTCTTTTGCAATTTTGGCACAGGGCAGGGATAGCTGAACATCGAAAAATGGTTATAGGAGACTTTTTACCTGATTACGGAAAAAAAAAAGTTTTACACGGATGTTTTAACAAACTTGCGACCAATCATTCCTGTCGCGTGCTACGATGTCATAAAGGGCCGAGCCCTCGCGATTTGCGGCTCGTCCGATAACGCTGTCGCCAACTGATAGCAGATACTTTATAATTATTGCATCAACTTCCTTATTTATTGGAGAGGGTTAGTTTTGAGGAGTCGAAATATACCTATTCCAACAGGGGTTTTAAGGATGCCATTAGTATGTTAAACCAGACTGTCGACCATGTGGTACCAAATAATACTTGGGTACTTTGCTCATGTTGCTTGCCGGAATACCGACAGCCTTGACAGGCTAGAGATAGTAGGCAAAGTGGAAGGAAGAAGACCCCCGCGTCGATGGTGTGACCAAGTGACCGAAATCACTGGTCTTCCGGTTTCCTCTGCCGTGAAGGAAGCCGAAAACCGAACAAACTGGAAATAGCTAGTACACAATACAACGAAAAGCTTTCAGAGACACGACCTCCAGCTATGAAGTATACGACCAAGAAGAAGAAGTATGTTAAGGACCTAGGACTTTTATGTCACTGATAAGCGGCATTTTAATTTCTATAACCAATTTGCTAGACTTTAGGTATTTATATACGTATGGGTCCATCGTGATTTGTTGGCATGATTCAGGGCAAAAAAATATGTACTAGTAAGTAAACCTCATTGTACACATTACATGTCTTAATCTTAGTAACAATTTGAATAAAGTTTAAGGTTTTCGCATTCTGAATTACCAAGACCAAACGGCAGAATGCGCGTAATTAAAGATTAATGTTTGTCAACAGGTCAGTACAATATTTAGTTTATAGAAAGATACACACAAAATCATATTAAACCCCGTTCTAACACTTCATCACAAAACGTAAACACCACGATGACTTGTCAGAATCAAACGCCTAAATCTGTCACCAACAGCTGAGTTATCGGCAAAAACGTTCCCTACGACGTGATATGTTATTCGGGGTCAAAATATGCGGGATATGATAACCGCGACAATCCCGCGGGTGGGGGAGGTTGTAACATTCCGCGCGATCCGCAAATGCGGACACGCTGAAAGTGTTCGCGGCCGAAATGTTCTCGCTACTTTGTTGTTGGAATACGAATGGGCTGGGATTAGAGATTGAGCTATCAAAGATTAAACGCTTAGACGTGAAGTTCTCAGCTGTAATACAAAGTTACATTAGTGACTTTGTGCGTAGTAACGACTTTGTGTTATAACATTAGTATGCTAAGAGTATGTTTGTAAATGGTGTTTTGTAATTAACGTGCCTGATAATAATTTTAGTATCATCAGTCTACAGTCAAAATACGAGAGGAACAGATTTATTTGAACTATATATCCATCATTTCAGGCATACCTACAATAACCTTAAAATATAACGGCCCATGTATGAAGATTTTTGCTATTGCTGAATGAGTGAGCTGAGTAAATAAAATATATGACTTGACCTGAAACTTACTGTATTTATTGGTTATAAGTTATTACCTATAAATACAACACTAATAATTTTATTGTTCTGTATCCTACCGACTGCGCCATGTAGAACGAGTAAATCAAATAACAAGTTGGGTTAAGACTAACTAGTTATTTATTAACTTACACATACATATACACAATAATAACAACGTCATCAGGGTATAGAATAGAGTGTAATGTAAATCCGGACACAAACAGACTGACCGATTGTTTACGATATCCGCGCGGGCCAGCTGCGGTGGCAGACAGACTTTGACTTGCTAATGTAGACTGTAGATCGAACAATGTGTCGATGTCAAAACATACGAAATTTCATTGTAGCAGGCCAGGCATCCGCGATTTTGTTTGTGGCATTCGCGCAAAAATATTGACGCTAGTAACCTACGCACCATAGTGCTTCTAGAGATGCGGCCCTCGTATTGCGGCCATGTTTCACATTACCCTTAAAAATGTGAAAACATACAAAATGTATTTAAACTCTCATCTAGATGAAAATGGCACTAATCTAATCTCGGCTACAATCCCATAATAAAGCGTAAGTTCAAAACTCTATTTGCAAAACGGAGTAGTCAAAATCGTATTTCAAATGCTACAAAGCAACGCATCATCACTATGCCTTTAAAGTACGAGTAATTTACGCAAGGCGCCGTCAATACGCAAATTGCGCGACAGACGTTAGCGGCACACGTAGCGAATCTCCGCTAGTTTGGTATGCGGCTCACTCTTGACACTTCGGCCGGGATCAACGCGACACGTGTCACACCTCTACGTTAGCGTAGGCTTAGCACGTTACCGCACGTAGTGTAGTAACGAGTTAGGATTCATGGAATACGCCGCCGTCATCAAATTTTGAGTTGATCAATTTGCCAATAAAGTATGATGATGCCATTTAAAATAAAACGTATGTATACGAAAACATCTTACTTAGAGAGTAGGAAACTACGCAATTTGATGAGATTTGTTCAACAAACAAATTTTTGATACTTCAAAATCATTTTAGTTTACGACTGGACATTTTCAATATCCTTAGGATCTTCGGTAAACGTTACCCAGACGCTTCAGTGCAGCTTGCCACAACTTCGCTTGTCGCAGCGTCAGCCATATTTTAAGCAAACTTTTGAAATAATGTTTGTCAAGTGACAAAGAGTCGCACGTCACTAGACAACTAAACGTAGCCTCTTGCTGGATACCGTGACTATATCGATCACCTGCCCGTCTAGCACAACTATTCTTCGCGACTTGTCGCGCGATATAGCGCTACTCGTCACTCTCTAACATTACAGCAAAGAAAGAGACGGGTAATTATCTCGCGCTAGAAATAGTCACGTATGACAATTATGCTAGAGGTGCTGGCTGGTCTGAGAGCATCTCAACCATACCCTTATAACAAAACGGATTGACATGATTTTCGAATTAAAAATGTCCCGTTACAATCAAGAAAATACAGTAGGTAAACTATGTTTATTAATTAGAGCATTTCGGTTAAGCGACTTTCTTGGCACTGCACTACATTTTAGAAGGCACAGGTGTAATTTATACTTGTGACCGGATTTCATAGGTCGCGTCGGTTGCCGTCTCTTCAGTTATTCAGCCTGTAGTACCCGCACTCCCAACCCTCGCATTTGAAAGGGAAATCCGTTCAGTTTTTCCCGGGGTAAAGCAAGCAATGTGCGACGTGACAGATTTAGATATCTTTGATTTGAATTTTAGAATAGTTTTAGTGTTGTAAGATTTTTTCCGTTGTTTTTTAAGTGTAAGATACCGATAAGTATAAGTAGATTAAATGTAAATTGAATTACAAATATTTAAAAAAATGCTGTAGTGGTAAAAAACTACTTGATTTGACTTCAATTTTATCAGATGTACAGTATCGATGAAGCCTTAGATGAATCGTGCTTGCCTAGAAATATTTTTTATTTGAAAAGATCCAGGTTTTCAAGGAAAAGGTTCGCCGGATGGGTCATATACATAGATTTTCTCAATTCAAGCTACGTATAAACAATATTCATATACCTAAAGGTAAATAGAGCACAGACTGCACTAATAGTCTACGAACTAGAGTGCGTAGGCTACTAACATTCCGTATTAAATAAAATAGACTATGCCTGAAAAAAAAACAATGTCAGTCAAAATGACGCAATAATAAAATTAGACGAAATAAGACTATATAAAGTATTATACGAAACGAATATTAGTCTAAACAAAAATTAGAGTGTAGACTTAAATCTCTTGTTTTAAATAGATTTAATTTTGATTTGCCTTGTTGTCCCGTCTACTTTTCCAAAGCAAACAACATACTGATATTAAGTAGGACAGGATATGTGCATGATGCTCAAGACAAAAAAAACAATGACAAACACTTCGTATGGCGAATAAAAGCCTGTAAGAAAGTGATTTACTCGTATTTCTACTTAAATTTTTGTAGACGCAACAAATCATAGCTTTAACAGATTGCACATAGTAAAAAATAAAGAAAACAAAACTTAACACGTATTTCATATTGCGCTAACAGCTGTGGAAACAAAGCGGCCTCCGTATTATTTATTCAAAACTTTCACACCAGTTCCCCTCTGCACATTACTCCATCAACGTTTAAGACGTCTAAATTCTATGCCCAAAGTATAAACAAAAACAAAGTGTATGTTTTTTCCGCTAAGCCTCACTGAAATCGAATCGAGCCAGTAAGCCAATAGCGTATAAAAAGGGACATGTGAATCGGCTTTGGTAATTCGGGAGACAATCCGGTGGGGGGTTCTTGGGGCGGAAGGTGGGTCTTGTCGCGCGCTGAATACAAGACGACTCATTAGGGATCGCTCGCGGCCAGCAGGTGGGGCCCGCGCGTCAAGGAACTCAAGAGTTGTTGAAAGTTGGCGAAACGTTTCTGGAACATGCACGTGTGATGTTCGATAGAGGAATAGGAATGAATTTATTGCTCAACTGGCGCTTGCATTGGGGGTTGTTAGAGATTATATCTGCCATGCTATGGTAAAAGGACGTATCTTACTATGACATCCGTATAAAGATACGACCTTTTACTGTAACACGGCAGATATCGTTTCGGTATTAACGAGGATTTTGTAGAATGGCTATAATTGTATTAAAAATAAAATCATAAGTAGAGTACTTAGACAGTATGAAAGAATTTTCCTTGAAAATTAATCTTCGCAGCGCAAAGTTATGTCGCGGTAAAGCGATGAAATAGTGCATGAGACATGTCTCATACACTATTTCATAATCCATGGATTAGGTTCGATGATAATTTTTCTGCTTATGTGAGTAAGTTAGAAAATATACCAACCAATAGTCGCGTCACTGCCGTTCGCTTTGCACAGAGCACCTATTCGATTACCGCTTCGTGATAGCCCGTTGCAGTTGAGCTGAACATAGTGAAACAAAACTACGCTAGGTACAATAAGTGATGGGGTAGCAGAGGCTGAACTTCAAGGTTCTAATGTGTCTGAGTTATGTTTACTTTAGTGATATAGTTATACGATAAATGGTTATTTAATAGCATGGAAGAGTCGTTCACGTTTTGGATTAATCTGTTTCCATTAGAGTAGTTAAAGTAAATATAGTTACGGTTTCATCAAATTGTGATCGCATCGCAACCAGTCGTGATTAAGGTTCATTGACGTCTTTAACTTTAGATAGATATTCGTTTTGATATGCAAGATTACTTTCCAGTCGTTACTTTCGATTTAATAAAATTGCCTTAATATCTGTATTAGAATACACCTATTTTCTTAATCGAATACTCCCTTAGCACTCCAATGTTCACTTCATAGTTATTTAAATGAAATTGAGATTCAATGAACTTTATCCTTAATACCGTACCATTTTTCTCGAGTATTTTCTGAGATAACACGAGTTCGTTGGCCGCTGATAGCAATCCCCTAGCGCAGACTCGTGAAATATAACGAGTGGAGATCGCTCTAAACAATGGACAATGGGAGCTGATATACTTGCACAATTAGCTACTAAGCGTAAATAACTATGTAGTTGAACGATGATAAGCTAAAATAAAATTATCTAACACAATATATTTAGAGGTGTTTTAATAATATGGGATTACTAATATCGAATTTCTTTCAGGGATCATCCTCACCGTCGGCTTTGCCAGGAATGACATGTCATTTTCATATCATTGTTTGGAAAACTACAGGCGACTACATACTCGCTTAGGTATATGTATGGATAGAAAAATCGATTCGGTACAAAATTCGGTTAAAATCCTAGAAATAAAATAAAGTTTACAAGGTTAAAAACGGATAGGGAAATTAAAATCGTGTCTTGTGCGTCTCTGGTCGAGCGAATAAGGTCGGACTTTACCGGTTCAAAGATATCATGTTCGATTAGTCGTGTGGCGAGCGCAGTTCACTTTCTTTATTAGCGATAATGCAAGCTGCTTTGAAGGCGCTGTAAATCTGTATAAATAAACACTATTTTCAATTTGTAGTTTTATGAATATTAAAGCTAATAAAGTTATTAACTCTTAGTACGAACTTTCCAGTGCCAGTAGATTACAATTTATAGGAACGAAAAATACCACAATACGCTGTGTGCAGAACGATACAACTTTGCTGATTAAAGAAACTTTACTAAACAGACTGCCATTAGCTATACGTACTCGGTAAACTGCAGGCGAGCGTCTCAGACTGGGGCAAAAACGCGGTGCGAGTTTTTGCCGCGCGTTGCATCGTGTCTGCAGTGCGCATGTATGTCGCGTCCATATGTGGGCACCGATAAAAAATACGTTAAATGAGACAGTGATGTAAAAACGGTATATTGCATTATTTCAGAGAATATGAAAGTCGTCAAATGGTTTCTGTTAAAAACGTACCTGAAATTTATGTCACACGAATGACTATTCATAGAAGACCTAGAGTGACTGACATAGCTGAAATAATTGCAAAACAAAAGTAGCAATTAGCAGGGAACATTTGATTGATCGTAGAACTGGGGGCCGACGGGTTTAGTGATGACCACGAACCGGAAAACGCAGCGAGTTGAAATCCGTTCGATGCTGACAGCGTATTTAGAATCAAGCATGTTCGTTGTGGCGTTCTTATATTTTACGAGGTAACAAGTAAATTATGTATATATATATATATACTGTTACCATATCCAAATTCCAAAATTGTATTAAGTATCATGGTTCAATTACATTCGTTCTTTTTAAATATATTTAACGTAAGTCCAGTAATAGCGCTGAATTCTTAATATAATATTAAGATTTAAGATACAGACAATTTAATAAAGCACTTATATCTTTATCTAGAGAGCTCGCCATCGCTCTCAAACGACGCCGCCGATGGCTTGCACTTCCAGGCAAAAGTGCGGCATGTCTCGCTCTCTAATAATTAAATTGGTTTGTTTGTGCAAGATCTTTTCAACTAATTGACGTATTGGAGCAGTAGAAGGCGAAAAAGGAGATTCAAGAAAAGAACAGTGCTTAATGGGTGCAGGTTTCGCATCGGACACAACGGTAGACATTTTATTCTCAACAACTATACGTTTCAATTAAATAAACAGAAGATGTGCATATGTCTAACAAAACAAAAATAATTACATTTATTCTGTGAGTATACTTTTATACGTCTGAATCTACGTGCATTTGAGGAGACCACTGTTGAAAAGAAAATAATTGTCGCATATTTTTTTGTGATACTTAACTATTACAAGATTTCCTTACAGTATATGTATCGAAGATCACTTATTAAAAAGTATACAAAAAATACGGTAATTCCAAAATTACTGTGGATGGATAAATTAAGTACATAACATACCTATTCATTTTACTGTTAGCGTGACTGCTTTTAATATTAGGAATAGCATGTATACCTACAAATGAAACCTCTGATACAGTAAAAACTAGCTTTTGTTACATTTTTTAATAAAGGAAGTGTTGATTACGTACTGGCAATCAACTGACAGCGAAAAAATTCCCTGTTCAAAACAGAATAGTCGTTGGGAATTTCAGAAAATTGAATTCTAGCGGTTTACACATACAGATATATAGTTTCTGAATAGCTTATGAAATTAGAATACTACCAGCAATGGAGGTTTTTTTCAGATAACTTTGAATACTGTTGTTGTAAATTGAGGATACATATAAAATTAAAAATATAGATTCACAAAATATTTCGTTCGCTAGAAAAAAACATAAAAATCCATTTGGAAATTAGCAGTTTCCTCCATGAACCAAAATAGACAAACAATGGCAATTTTTGGCAGAAAATATGTTTTCTCAAACATGCAATGAAATAACGTCGTAACGTGCGTTAGAACAGGCTTCGAAGTGTCAAGTTTCGGGCGGAACAATTCGAGAGAACTGTAAAGGAATTTCATACAAAATTGAAGGCCTAAGCCGGGAAGTAATTTGTTTTTAATTTTAATGTAAACATGGCGTCTGTGTGTATGAACAGCTGATATATATTTTTTTTCTAGTAGCTACCCATTCAACCATCGGACCAACAATATCCGTGTTAATGCCTACTATGCCTAGTACACACGAACTGAAAATACCGTCTATACGTAAGTCACCAGAGACCATAGACAATATTAAAAATCCTCTGCCTTTATTTTACTTATTATAGAAACTAAGATTCTTATTATAAGGATGTGTATAATGGCCCTAATATTCGCACACTACACACGTGGACTTATTAAAGAAAAAAATATAGAGGGATTGGAGGGAAAATTAAAAATACTTTTTTTAAACATGGCGTCTGTGTTCATGAACTGGCTGAACAGCTGAATTATGTTTTTTTGAGTGGTGTATTTTTTTATTTCATTGCATATGTTTGAGAAAAGCACTATACATGCCTTAGCCGTGAAAAGGGCTTGCCGGCTTCGTATCACTAGACGGCCTCCCTTACGGTCGGCCGTCTATACCTACTCAGCCGGCAAGCCCTTATTTCCCGGCGTCTGCAGTAATGTACTATTATATGCAGTCTCATCACACTTTCAACAGCACTTAAGCTGATACGAACGAGCAGCGCTATGATAAACCATTATATTCCATGCTCCCGCGATTTTTGTAAAACGCGCCCCGTCGGGTCTGCCGTCAAAAGCACGCCCATATGCAACCGACAATTCTTTTAACACCACACAATAGCGAGCATTTCGGCATGTCTATTGTGTCGTTAGGATGGCCTACTGCGTCTGTCTGCACATATTTGCATGCGCGGATGATACGGAGGGGGCAACTTAATTTGAGAGATTTACGGAAGATGGAGTTCCGAGTGAGATTGGTCTCGAAACGAAGTTCCGCTGCGCTGAACATTGAGTCGTATATGGTTTTGATAAACTTGAGATTGGCTATCCGTACAATTAGGTGTGCTCACAGTTCAGTATAGAGATGATATGACTTTAAAATGGTTTGAAGCCGTGTTGACTTTAACCATTCGATTTCAGGGAATAACAATATAACTATTTTTAACAAATACTGTTAATGTAGTCATATCGACCTGCGGGCTGTAACGCATGCGGAGCCTGGCCCTTTTACTTGCACACGGCTCAAATTTCAAAATGTTTTTGATTTTGATTTTGTTTATACTACTACTATGTTCGTGTGTGTGCAAATAAATATTTATTTCTTTCTTTCTACATGTATCTTAGAGAAAGTCTACTATTTATTCCAAAGTTACATATGGCGTTTTCAAAATTTCACAAAACAAATATTACGTGCACAAAAAAAGCGGTAGAAAATAAGGTTACATATTGCTGGCGTGCTTACCTATTTACAAAACACACGCTAAATTTATACCAACATGTCGTATATTTACGCGTCTCGCGCCTTAAAAAGTCGTTTACCCGCGGGCAACACGGAAAACACTCTCTAAACGAAATTATCTCCAAGTGGAGGGTGTGTGAATGGTATTTATTTGCAATCAAGGGAGGGTGGGGGCTTAACTGCGTTTAGGAGTTTTGCAATTTTATATAAAGACAAAGAGGATTAGATGGGGCGCGAATCTTTGTAAAGTGCAGAATTTTTAAAAAAGGTTCTTGTCTAAGTTAAGTCGCACTTAAGTATATTGATTAGGTTTTTGGCGTGAAACTTGTTTGGGAGCTTCTTGTTAGCGCGCAGGTGGTCTGGTGTGTTTCTGTGGAAGTTTTACAAATTGAATTAATGTTTTACAGATATACGCTTAGAAAGTATTGAATTAAATTAGCTTTATGTGCGTATTTTACTTTTATCAAAACTCAATTATTTTTTTCGTTTGAATACATATCTTAAACTTGAACAGCATTCTACGATTCAGAAGTACTATTCAAAAAGAATCGGACGACATATTTATTATCTGCAAAAAATACACTGTATTATTAGCCACAGAACAGCTTTCCACTTTTCTGTGTTATTACGTGTTCTTTGGCTGCCTTTTACACTTAACTATTTGGACTAAATCTCAAGACACTCAATTTAGGAACATATAATTCTATAATTTTTACTTCCTTTATGTAAACTTAGAAACGTACGGTCAGTATCAAAAGTAAAAACTAATTGTACCTACGATGAAACCCTTTTTAACCCCCGACGAAAAAAGAGGGGTGTTATAAGTTTAACATGTGTATCTGTGTATCTGTGTATCTGTGTATCTGTGTGTCTGTCTGTGGCATCGTAGCGCCCAAGCGGATGGACCAATTTAAGTGCGGTTTTTTTTAATCGAAAGACTTTTCCGTCGAGATGGTTCTTAGCTATGTTTGGTGGAAATAGGACCAGTAGTTTCCAAGATATTCAGCTTTAATTGGAACAAGTGACGAGATCTCAGACAATATTGAAGTCAATAATTCGAAATATTGGCTAAATGTTAAGTTTTATTAGCATTTTCTATATGACTCACTAATTGAGGGTCTCATGATGACCAGGTAGTTGTTAATGGATCTCAGCCAATATTGAAGCGAAGGATTCCAAATTTTGGTTAAATGTTAAGTTGTATTAGCATTCTCTATATCACTCAATAAATGAAGGTCTCATGATGACCAGCTAGTTGTTAATGGATCTCAGCCAATATTGAGGCCAAGAATTCAAAATTTTGGATAAATGATAAGTTTTATTAGCATTTTCTATATCACTCAATAAATGAAGGTCTCATGATGACCAGCTAGTTGTTAATGGATTTCAGCCAATATTGAAGCAAAGGATTCCAAAGTTTTGGTTAAATGTCAAGTTTTATTAGCATTTTCTATATCACTCAATAAATTAAGGTCTCATGATGACCAGCTAGTTGTGAAAGGATCTAAGCCAAGAATTTCTAATATTGGTTAAATGTTAAGTTTTATTAGCGTAGGTAATCAACAAATTAATAAATTTTTGACAGTACAATAATTTGGTACCATGGAGCTGAAGATGGCCGTAGGAACTCCTAAACAGCACAAGATAAACCCATGGTGTTTGGGCTCGTCTGATTGTTCTTGACGAGCAATTAACATGTGTGTAAGAAAGTACAGTCAATAATAAAACCGTGTCTCGAAAAATCTTTTTTGACAAAAAAAAACTCATATTATAATTTCTGTCACTGGGTCACTATTTTTAAGTTTCGGAATTCTGCTAAAGCTGAATTGTTATTAGGATTATTGAACAGGTTCCTTTGATTGAGGTCACAAATAGCAACACCCTGCAAAATTTTAACGCGACTAAATGACACGTAAGCTTTAGCAAAAGTACTCTTGCCTAAGTGAATAACAGCTTTTTAGGATTTTGTAGTTTGTGTCAGTCTGTCCACAGCTTAGCTCAGAGACAAAGTGGTTGAATAGATTTTTAAAATCATTTTTTTGTGTACCTTCCCTACACGTAACAAAAGTGGGATGTTAATCCCATGGTGTGGGGTATCGATGATTAGGCCTCAGTCAAGTTACCTAGCACCAACTGCAATTTTTATGGAGCTAAGTAAGCCACCCGTACCTACTATTTGGATCATGTAGAATAGAAACCTGTTTCTGTTTTAGGCCATAAGTAGCAGGTTCTTGCGACTCATGCAGTGCATTTAAAGTATATATTTTGATTGTCTTGGCTAATAACTTCGCCATTTTGCCATTATAAGCATTAACTAGTCTGACTTTAACGATTTTTTCCCAGAATGTTGCTTAAGGCTATTGAAATCAAAATATATCCTAACTTCAATCTTAGAGAAGACGGCATTCATTACCACTGGCTTGGAATCCTGTTGTACCTACATATAGTCAAGGATCAAGCTCGAAGAAAGATAGGAAACCCTGGACCTTAAACGGTGTAAAACAAAAGTAGTGTCAAAAGAAGAAAATTCCGGGACAATAAATTCTGTTTGTTTAAAAAATATGAAATAAAAATAAAATTAAAAATTTAAAAACCCCCGACATGACAACCAATATAAAGAAAGAAATAAAATCTACGAAATGTGGCTTTACAATGAACAGTAGAAAAAGAATCCAAGCTTCGTTGCGTCGGGGGACCGCTACGTAAATGAAATGCAATGTACTGAAAATCGTAAAGTGGGAAGCCCAGGTGCATACACCTACATGCAATTTTGCGTTGAAAAATATATTTCATTTCATTTAGGTACTTAGCGGTCCCCCGACGCAACGAAGCTTGGATTCTTTTTCTACTGTTCATTGTAAAGCCACATTTCGTAGATTTGATTTCTTTCTTTATATTGGTTGTCATGTCGGGGGTTTTTAAATTTTTAATTTTATTTTTATTTTTATTATCTCCATTGCAGACTGAAGTTCATGCATTCTGGAACATAATTTCAGCTGAATTAAAATTATTAGAATTCTGCGAATCATTGCAGTCATTCCGACATCCAGACAATGTTGCGTGATAGAACCCATTTTTAACTTTACAAGCAAAATATACTTGACGATCTAGTGCACAAGTGCCATTGTAAATCAGTGACACACCTGTACATCACGGATCATACGCTGAACCAACACAATAGGGTTTACTTTCCAGATTTATAACTAGAATTACAGCGTCGTCCGTGCCAAAGGACATTTTACTTTATATGTTGACGATAAGGCCCTAGTGTCGCCCATAAAGATGTCGTCGCATTATGTGATGTGACGAGATGAATGCAGTTTACGAGCTGCGCTTTGATCTGCATCACACGTGCGGACATCATTTGAAGATTATGTCAATAAATTATAGAAGCCTTCATCGTATACTTTGTCTATGGTAATGATCTGTTATTAAAGTCAGCTCGTCTAGTAGTCATCGACGAGGATTTTTTGTTTTATAAGTATTGTCAGTGATAATTGCTGAAACATGTTTTTAATTTGCAGAATTTATGTTGATACCGTCGTACAAATCTAGCTTGCTCATCTAATCGGTTATTACTTATAGATATGTCGCACCTTTAGAATGATAGTGTCCTTATTCAAAATCTTGGAGTTTTAGAATTAAGTAAGTATCTTTAATTCTAAATATATAATAGGCTAGTAGACCCAGTTTTGAAATATATTTCAAATGGTTAATAATGATCTTACTAGCTCTAAAAAAAAATCTTGTATTTTTGTGAAAGCTAGAAAGCTAAATTTTATCAATTGAAAATTAGAAATTTCATGTACAGTCAAAAACGCCGTGCGCCATTTTTTCCTTTTGCTAATCTGTGGCGTGACGTTGAATTACCTGTAAATATTCGAAATTCGATCGTCGTATAGTGCCATTCCGCTCACTCCAATATACTTTGACAGGAGATCGAAAGGGACGGCACCATTCGAAGTCGTCAAAGTAGACTTTCAGTTTTGTTTACATGAGCAATGACGTCACTATCATAAGCGAAAATGGCGGACAGCGTTTTAAGCATTTCAAAATACAGATTAAAAACCATATTTTCAAATTCAATTTATTCAGCCATCTTTCACTTTTATGAATTGAAAAACATATATTTAGGTTTCCTATGCTAAATACTATACGGAATTAACATTAGTTTATTAAAATTTGACATGAGTCAACTAGCCTATTGAAAATGGAAGTGTCGACGATTTTGAATTAGGTCACTATAATTCTAAAGGTGCGATGTGTTGTAATAACTAGGGTAGGGACTTTTGGTAGCATGACGTGGTTTTAAAATGTACGGAATCTGCAATGGTATTCTTTATATAAAATTGACAAAGTCTAAGTCTAAAAATATAACAATCCCAGTTATAACTTCTTTGTGAATTTTAGCTCATATTATGATTAAATTTGAGTCTAATGCCGACCATGAAATAGCTATAATTTGATTATGGAGCTAATTGCCTTCTGAAGGCAATTAGGGGGCGTTTGAATTAGGATAATTATTGCCGTTAATGTGCGCCAATATCTATAATTGACTGATAAGTTGATAACTAATGATCCATACTTCATACTCATGTTATATAATCTAAAGATACTTTTAATTGTAATTAGCAATAGTAACGGAAAGTTGTATTCAGATAATTTCTCTTGGATTATAATTAAATTGGTGGTTGTAGTTTTAACTACCACCTAAATGTCACAAAGTTCTGTACCAAAAATACTGCATTTTAGAATCTTCCTTCTATTCATCTCTTATGAAATATAGTCTTGTAGAAAAGTTTCGTTTCAGTACATGAGGTGTCTCAGGGTGCGGGGCGCGAGGGGGGAGGGCGATCGGCAAACTTTTCAAATAACCACCGCGTTGTCTATTAACAAGTAACGCACCCGACACCCTGCCTTACTTACCACCACAAAGAGAAACCCACCATAAACAAAGGAACGTTAAGTTTAAACTGGCTTGGGGGAAGTTTCATAGAAAAACGTATTACACTTGAAGCTAATTTGGTAAATTTTGCAAAGTTGCTCGGTTCATATTGCTTCCGCAAGTTTTTATTGTTGCGCGCTTGGGATATTACTAGCGGAGATGTGGGGAAGTAGTGGTAACTTGTTACAAGTTTCCCACTACAGTAAATTAGAAATATTAGAGGATTAACACGATAGAGTCCATTTTTG
The DNA here is from genome assembly GCA_932273695.1 of Apotomis betuletana. Classification (NCBI taxonomy): domain Eukaryota; kingdom Metazoa; phylum Arthropoda; class Insecta; order Lepidoptera; family Tortricidae; genus Apotomis; species Apotomis betuletana. The sequence goes on from OW026300.1 coordinate 16,035,230, forward strand.
AGTTTGGAGTTAGGAAGTTTTATTAGTTATGTTAGTTTAATTTATTAAGAGGGTAGGTCCTGATAGTTACGTATTTTAATTACGGAACACTAGATTATTTTGGTGTATTAAGTAGTAGCCATAGGAAAATAGTTTGTTTAGGTTGATTTTTAGTACACGTCAAATCTGCAAGTTAATTTTGATCCGAATTAAATAGTACTTTGCAACCTAAACCCATTCTTGAAATATAGCGGTGTACATTTAAGCGTATTACAGATAACAAAGTGATTATTAATTTTATTCAGATCAAACTTGTGCAATAAGCAAATCGCTATGATAATGAAGCCAGGTCATCAAATAGATGTCCCGTGCACCAATCACTCACACGCTGACATATCCATACAACCGCCCCACATACATAATTCATACACTCACTAATAAGCATTGAATGGGGCACTACGTTTGTCGTTTTATTCACAGCGCTCTGATAAATGTAGTGATGTTATTTATTGTAGGAGGGACAGTGCTAAGCTTTTAGGATATTGCTACTTTGTAAATAAACAGTATATTATATTTGGAATATGATAGATGTGCGCTTGAGTTTGGCGCGTCGATTTAAAATGCCTGATACTTTCTATGTACGCTACTTAGATTTTAGACGTAATTGAAATGTTTTTTCTTATTTATAGTTGAACGCTTAACCTTTTGAAAGGCAACCGTTGAAGCAATTCACCGTGTCTCTGATGCCGTAAAAAAAAGTTTTTCATCATTGACGGCAGCATTTTGATTTTGACGGCTGGACGACGTTGGCGTTAGTGGGGCAGTTCTTCATTGTCGACCGTCTGTGGTGTTCAAAAGGTCAAGGAAGACGGATATTTTAAAATACTAAAAACAGTGGATTAACTTTGAAGGTAAAATTCAAGAAGTGGTTTGTATTTTTAATAGGCACTTACTTACGGAGTCATTAAGATATTAATGAAGTCAGGATCGTGAAGTTGAAAACGTACCTGAAACAAAAACCAGAAATCAGTTAAGATTAAAAGTTAAGTTGGAATATTCAATGTCACTTACGTTATACTTACTCAATACAAAGTGATGAATAATGATTAAAGGGACGTATTGTACTCAGTCCAGTGAAGGTAGTGAGTGACTATTTGGGATCCTACGGATCGTGGGTTCTCATCACCCGCTCTCATTATTATTATTTTATGCAAACGAAAGCCAAACTTCTAAATTTGTCCAAACAGATTGTTTTCAGAGGAAATTCAATTGAAATTTATCTGAGCGTCGTAATGAAAGGGGCTTAAAGCCGTATCGGTAAACATTAGCATAAAGTATTCAGAAAAATTGCGTTCCGGGGCCAAGGGGAGAGGGGTGGATGGAGAAAATCTTAATATAGCCCTTACCTTGGTGAACCGACTACGTATTTTGCGGTCACGGAGCGAGCAATATCTCCATGCCACGGTATTGCCACGAGTGTATTCCCGAATTCAGGAGAATTTTTAGACGTAGATTAATGACGTCGAACCGTGTGTCAAGCGGTGGAATTTTCGTTTACGTTCAAGGTAATACCGAAAGCACATATCGTCACTTGTAATATGAATTAAGGTATAGTACGGCTCTTCCCAGGTGAATTTTTCGCTTCGAGCCCTAATCTTTCAAACAAAAGCCATTGTCTCTATTATCGCAAAGCCGCAAGCTCAAGTTTGCCACGCGCCACTATAACATTCATATTAAAAACAAACGTTATCGTCATAGTTTTAAGGTATGTTAATACAGTTATGTCTTGTTTTTCAGTTAATTAGTGGCAGGATGGTAAGTCGTGATAAAAACCGGTTTAAAAGCGGGAAATAGTTTCTTTTTTGTTTATAAAAACCAAAATTGGTAAAGGCACCTTTAGATTTAAAGAGTAGTAAAAAAACACTTAATTTTCTTTCCAATCTGATACTGTTCCTTACTGTTTTTCCTCACTTTAGTTGCTTTGCTTTCTCCCTTTCCTACAATATTTATGTACCTTTTTTACCTACGACTTTTACTGCACATTCTGCTTTCCCTTTTTCTCTTTCTTTTTTATTTCTTTCTGTATAGCTTTCTTCGTATTTATTACCTTCTTTCTTTTACATTCATCAACTCTCTCCTTTTGATTTTAGTGACTTAAGTTTAAACTTCAGCTTTACGTTGTATAATTTTGTTTAAATAATCAATTTTGTCTTTACAAAGCCTAAGTCCTATTTTCAGTGTAATGCTTGTCCCTGTCTGAAACTAGCCGAATGATCTTTATTTGATTCTTCATTTTTAATTTGACCATTTCCTGTCAAACTGGTGACTAAATGTTTCGTCATATAATTAGTAACTCACTCTCACATCACTATTATGAACTTGAACGTCAAGGGGTAAGTTAACGACTGAAATGCTTCGAATACCTTCGCTATTGAGCTTGGACATCTTTCTTATAGAGCTGAAATGGATTTAAAGATTTTCTTATATCTTGTAAGCTGCTGTTTTCTTGCAAACTACATATTTGAAGCATCATTAGTGTCCAGTTATTAGTAGAAAGTATGGCCCAGCTCAACGCCTTTCCCTGGCTGAAAAAATCATTGGTCAAGGGGCAAGCAAATAGTTAACGTATTTTATTGAATCATCGCATCAATACAATGACATTACGTTGGATACGTAGGCTACTGAAAAAAATGATTGGGAGTATCTCAATGTCACTAACCTCCACCATATCACTATTACTACCATCATTCATTCCTGTCTCTTGTTTTGGTATCAGCTTTATTCGTCCCATTCGCTTTTCGTTCAATTCTTATTTCGTCTCATTCTGCATTCGTAACTCATTCTTGTTTCGTCGTGTTCGCTATCTGTCCCTATCTTTCTAAGTCCAAATCAGTAACTTGTCTCATTCTTATAAAGTCTTATTCGTTGTTCGTCACCGTCTTCCTTGGACTCATTCTTCATTATTCGTTTTAGATTTTCGTCTCATTCACTTATTTGCCTCTTTTTTCTGGAACGTTCGATGCTAGTCACATTTGTTATTAGTCTCTTTCGTTTTCAGTCCAATTCTAAGTTCGTTACTTTCGTTTTTCGTCACCATCGATATTTTCTATCTTAGCGAATAAAACGTGTATTTTACGAGACGAGTAGCGAACGTACCCAGAAAAGAACAAGACGATTTGCCAGTAACGCCAAAATAAGAGAGAGACGAATAACGAATGTGACTAAAGATAAAGTGTGAATGATACTACAAACGTAATGGACTAACAACAACATAGTCCTAGAAAGATCGTGACGAAAAACGAATAAGACTTAATAAGAATGAGATAAGTTATAGAATTGGACGTAGGAAGATAGGAACAGATGGCGAACACGACGAATAAAGAATGAGTGACGAATGCAGAATGAGACGAAATAAGAGTTGAACGAAAAGCGAATGGGACGAATAAAGCTGATACCCTTGTTTTCTAAAAATAATATACAAGTGTATACATTTTATTATGCCTACATGTTGCTACATGGTAGTGGCAGTGACTGATTTTCACAGAAAAAGTTTTCACAGTCCGTTTAACCAGACATTTAAGAGATTCCCTAAAAACGAAATGCATTAAGCCAGATTGTTTTAATTAAAAGTACCTAATTCAAGAATTAAACATGGTATAAATAGGCATAATAGCTAATTAATAAATGACTTAACTTTAAGAAGTTTAAGACATCAATTTCTATTTGATACTGGAAATCCCGACGAACTTCATTCCGCCTTAGAAATACGACTCCCTTTTGAGGTGATAACAATTTCTATAGAACTTACTTAGTACTTAGCTTTTTCAAATTTCCCTTTATTTTTAAAAGTTTTTTTTTGTGTAATATTATTATTTATTTATTTTTATGTCGTAGAGGGCAAGCGAGCATACGGATCGCCTGAATGTAAAACGATTAATGTACTTAACTTGTACTTATTGATGTATAACAACGCAATGGCACAATACTGTCCTTATCACGAATTGTTGAAACCAGGGATAGTTACCGGTATTCAAAAAAATTACAAAAAAATATTACAGATTTTATTTTAAATGCCATTACATATTATTAAAGTATTGGTACAGAACTTTGAAATTAGCTCAGTAAAATTAAAAAATATAAGCAAAATACCGAAATTAAATACCGGTATTTGTATGGAGTCGAATACCGGCAATACCGGCATCCAATCGCTGGTCGGTACAAACTAAAGTGGCTATCATATCCATCACAACACCAAATCGTAAACAGACGCACGCGGTAGTGTTTGTAATTGCTTCCTACAGGCAAATGTATGGTCGTCTCACCGGTATCTACTCATTAACACTGCAAAGGAAAGAGATGGTCGCAAAGTTCCTGGTAACCAAAATAACGTAACCACCGGGTCCGTCTAAATTAAGTACATAATTTTAATGTAACCATCACTCGAGGCTTGGGAAGACAAATAATAATGTAAGAGGCATTAATTGCTTTAAAAACTACGAAAACTTTAATGTTACTGACTAAATTATATATTCACCCAGCTTGCAGTAAGCACAATTTGTGACAAGATAAGACTATAATTGACTTTAAATGGTTGCTTTCTTATAATCTCGTTTATTTATTTTTTTACCTATCTAATCTGAGCATGTAAATCATTTATGCACCTTATTAAATATTTACATGATTTGATTCAAAAACTAAAAGTATAACCCATTTAATGTAAGAACCATTTTATAATTTTTAACTAGCTTTGAAGCTAACGTAACAGTCAATCGGTAATAAAGTGCTATAAATTGAGTAATGTAAGAGTCATTTATTTACCGATGAGTCTTACATTAATGAATTTTGTTCTACTTTGGCCAATACTTGTGGTTACGTTAATCTGATATTAAGTAATTTACAAACAATGTGCCATACACCAAAATAAATACAGAAAACTAAAAAAAATGGTAAATTTTTGTTTCATGTAACCAACATTTTTTTCAAGATATCGTAATTTTAATAACAGCAATGGATAGATCGTCTAATTTACAGACGAACTGTATACTTAACTCAATTTCGTCATTTTGGCGGTTACATTAATTCATATTACAGGTGACGATATACTCTAATCCCAAACCACAACCAAAAATTGTGATCTGGATACACCGCATCATTATTCATAATTATTACTCGTACCATTCGGCAAACGAATCTAAATTATAATCCAGCTTAGTCCTTTAAATGAACTGATTGCATTTTGATTGGATTTCAAACGTGATCGTATAATATTGGATAATTTTATCGTTGATTATTACGATGACAGTTATTATTGTCCGCATATAAATCAACCATGTTTAGACGTTAGTAAATAACCTGTAGATTGGGTTTCGCAAGTTAATGCGATGCACTGTGCGCGATGACCGGGGGTCAGACCAGCTTTAGCCACGCTGAATGGGTAATTAACTATTTATTACCTTGCAAAGATTTATCAGTATGCCCGTTTAAGCAGCGTAACCAGTAAATTTATAAAATTAATGATCCTGGAGAGAGTTTTAGGAAGTATACCATTGAAAAGCACATTCGTTCCAACATGACTGAATTTTGTACAGTTACCCTTCCATCATTAATTTTTGTAACGTAATAAAACTGTTAAACGATGTACGATGTATTACTGAATGGATGTTTATCTCTATCTATCAGCCACAGACGTCCACTGCTGAGCATAGGCCTCTCCTAGCTCGCCACAAACCGTGATCCCGTGCATCCCCGCTATCATCACGAGGTCATCCGTCCATCTAGTTGGGGGCCGTCCCATGCTGCGCTTTTGTATGAACGGGTGTTAATAACTTTTTTAAGCGGGAAAAATATATAATCCTGAATTATTACAAGCGATAAAGCCTTGCTAACATCTCAAGGCAGGAAACTCAGTATACCTACATTATAATCGGTGTACTATTTAAAAGAAAATTCAGCTACACGGTACCTATACTCCGATGCTCAGCTATCACCGATACTGCCCCCGTCACACAGAATAGCAAACAAACGGAATGCGAGTGCAGCATTAGCATGCAAATGTCTGGAATCGAACCCGCTACCGCTCGTGACGGCCCATTATCCGGGCGTCAGAGTGTTCCCGGAAAATAGTATTTGAGTTTGTTTTTCTTTTTTAATATAAGCAGGTGCGCTAAATTCGACGTTTGGAATAACATTTGCCTGAAATAGCACCACACTTTAGCGATAATAATAATATACTCTCTTTGGCTTTCAATTACACAAATGAAGTTTGTAAATTGTAATTCAAAGCATCAAGATGCAGCTCGAATAGCATAAATCGAGATGTCTATGTACTTTTAGCGTGCTGTATTCACCTTTTCATGAAAACTTATCAACATCATTTATCCACTCAATTGCTTTTGGTAACTACGGCTACCTCTTACCGCTCTTATTTTATTATATAAATAGAGCCCAGCTCAAAATTCGAAGCAATTGTGGTTATTGCATTTATAATAGTAGGGTTTAGGTTAAATAGCAAATATGCTGCCATGGTCGGCTATGACCGACACCGCTCCGTCACACCGAATAACAGAATGTAGCAGTAGCCTCCAAATATCTGGAATCAAACTCGCGACCTTTCGCGACGGCGCGGTAAACTGTTTCTAGGAAATGGTATTTGAGTTTGTTTTCTTTAAACAACCTATGCAGGTAGGATTATATGACTGAGTCACGGTATTCAAAGAAATTCGCAAAAGTAACATTATTATCAAATACAGACAGAAGTTCTATTATTATTCGATTTCGAAGCAACGTAAAGCAGTCTTGGTACTCGCTGAAAAAATATTCTTAAAACAGTGTTCAAAGAATGTTCGATATAAGAAAGTAGCGTCATATTTCGGGAGTGTTATTAAATCATTGTTATCAAAGTAGCTACAGGAAATGTTTACTAGCGATATTTTAATTTTGAACACAAAAATCAATATTTTCAGTTTAAAATATGAACACAAATTTACATTATCAGGTCAAGTACTTTGAATAACCTTTTAACAAATTATACATATAATAATATTAAAAGCTTCATTTCAGTTCATCTGTTGTTGATTATGACACGACGACGGGTCAGAGATACTTTCATCCCAATTTGTAGTCTCGAGGCGATTTCATTCCATAGGGTTGTACCTTGTACCGTCGTCATTGTACTAAATCAAAGGAAACTGAAACTTGCCTCTAGGGTAAGTACCTACTAGCTATATTTACGAGAGTTGAAAATTTAAAAATTAATGCTGTAGGAAGGCAGGTATTTGCAACCTTGAGACGGCCATACGCTTGTTTGTCACCATAGCAGTATAAAATAAAATAAATCTAAATATCTCTGACGTCATTAACATTTTATCATTAATTACATAGCTATTCAAACGATTTCGATAAAATAACCATAATAATATCGTGGTTTTTGTGTCTTTAAGAAAAGTTGACACATGAAACCAACATGCCATACGACTAAGATGGTTTAAATTAATTTGAATCACTAGGTAGATTCACAGTTTTATAATTCTTAATTGACGACTTGTTTCCATTTTTCGAGACAAAATGAGACATGCCACATTAAATAAGACAAAATCACGCTATAGTTCATTTAAATAGACTAATAAATACACCACTCATAACACGTGCCTTGCACTTATAAATTATTCGTGACGTATTTACGTCCCTTCCAACATCGGTGTGTTATGGAAACAGGATATATCACACCCTGGGAATGTGTAAATCACATTCGCCGCGGTTGGCAGTAGCTGTAATGAATGAGGTATAAATAGAAATCAATAGGTTGGTGTTGATAATAAAATTGTTGCTTGCATAATATCCAAGGGATGCTTGGATTAATTTTAATGCACTTGTGCTTAAACTGGGACTGCACGTATAAGCAACAAAATATTCTACAGGTTATGAATTTCTTGCAGGTAGGTTGCTGTTTTAGAAGAAAAATCTTATTCTCAACTCCATATACCTAATTGTGAGCAACAGATCGACATAATTTTTGAATAAATGCTTAATGCCGGAAAATTCAATAGGTATATGAAATGTTTTACCTTAAAGAAATGCTAAGTTTCAGCAGAAGGAAGATCAAGTACCAATTATTGTGAAAATACGAGAACTCTACTTAAGTAATAAGCGTTTAAAATAAATAAGGATCCTTTTTACACGTAAATCTTTTAAAAAGCAGGCAATCGATAAGTGTTCCCGCCATAAATTAGCTTTTTTGTATACGTTTGACCCGACAGCTGGTGAATTTATATTGCGTAGCCGAAATCGCTGTCGCAACGTTAAAGGGACTCCATTTTGGAAGCCGCTAGATTACACAAACCAACAATGATTGATAAAGATTGATTTGTCTGAATTTGAAGTGCAATGCCGCCACAAATTAATGTCCCAATGTTTTTCGTAGCATATAAAAATCATTAAATATTTGATAAAATATTCAGCCCAATAATGGCCAGCCTTAGATTTTGTATTTTCGATTATTCAAGCAAAACAAATTCAAACATGATGTATCGACATTTAGGCTCCGCGAATATTTGATCCTCTGGGATATCTATCACTGGCAGAGTATCTGTTATACATTATAATAATTGACACAAATGTAATCCTTTGAAATAACCAAAAAATAAGTTTAATAGCATTTTTATTTTCTACAACATTTGTGTAATTATCTGTGTGTGCAAGATAAGAAATTAAATTGAAGCAACAATGTCTGGTGTCTTGAGTTAGACAAAGTAGGTACATTACATGCGATAACCCTCTTAAAATCTATCGACGACGTCTAAATAGTCAAATAGTGGACATTGTTTTCCTCTTCCTTTTTAGGGTTCCGTACCCAAAGGGTAAAAACGGGACCCTATTACTGAGACTTCACTGTCCGTCCGTCCGTCCGTCTGTCACCAGGCTGTATCTCAAGAACGGTGATAGCTAGACAGTTGAAATTTTCACAGATGATGTATTTCTATTGCCGCTATAACAACAAATACAATAAAATAAATATTTAAGGGGGGCTCCCATACAACAAACTTGTTAAAGATTATGGTACGGAACCCTTCATGCGCGAGTTGGACTCGCACTTGCCAAATTTTTTTTTAGAAACATAGAGAGAAATGGCTAAGTAATTTCATTCTGATTCATTTAGCAAAAGCTGCTAATTTTATTCATTAAGCTACGATGATCTCATATAGAAGACAACATACATTGAGGCTCTACAAACGTTCGATGCTTTGTATGGTCCCCGGTTTCAATGGCGCGCCGTTAAGCGGGGTGCGACCAGACGCGCGGAAACTCAAATCGCGCGAGAAACGATACGCAACAATGTATTTAAATAAAAGAGGTTATAAATCGCGGGGAGATGAGTTTATCCACTTGATTCATGTGTCTACGGAGCGACTGTAGGAATCGTCCAGTAATGTCTGGTTTTAGTTTTATTAGGTTTTTGCTCTTGGAACTATTTATTTTTCTCATTTCCATATCTACAGTTTTTAATAATATACATAGATAATTATAACTATTATCGTCGTCTTACAACAAACAAGCCGTACATGTTTTGCTTGGTTTGGGACTAGGTCGATTTGTGTAAGATTGTCCCTTAATATTTATTTTAGTTTGACTTAATGATGAACCACAACTACACATTATATTTTAATAATCCGTTAGCCACTGAAATACTACGAGTAAGGGTTTTTCACTCCTGATCTGTGCAGTGGTTGGCACGGATGGTGCATCATCCCAGGTTTCCTAGTAATTACTAATTTAATACGAATATAATTATAATCCCGCGATCTTGTTCGAAAAAAGAAACGTTCTGAGTGTAACATAATTCATAACTCATGAGACCCTTTGTATGAAAATATCAAATTGAATCAGTGTTATGAGAGAAGGAATAAGAAACAGATAAACCAAAACCCAACACAGTTTTCATATTCGCAATGTGATCGACTGAAATATTTTTCAATGGAAACTATTCATAAGTTTCTGGCATTGCGACTTCCAAAGTCGGAATATACGTAACAGATAGTCTGTCAGATACTCCGTGTTAAATGGGTTATTCCGGCGCCGTGCCGCGCTCGTTCCATTGTTTGGCGTATGAAGGAGACAGGGCTATGACAATAACGCGATATCAAACCGTTTTATAATCCTGTGGCTTTGTTATGGTTGTGACTTATAAGGTGCCTTATGGCTGGAAAATTTGATCTTATACAATCTTACTGAGATCAAATGCCTTTATGATAATTCAAGCCTTTAGTGCTAGCCGTATTGTGAAAACAATATTCGCAGTCGTTTTCCCAGTATGAAAAGATCTTAAAGAGCTCTTTCACGCCATTCAAAGCTAAAGACCTTGATTTTCTGCTTCGCGGTATGCTTAAAAATTTCAACTTACTTACTTACTGGAAGTAACAGAAGACACGATCTATGGAACAGAAAGTTCAAGTATTCAAACAAATAAAAGTACCTACCTGGAAAATATCCGGAATCTTTGTAGCTTGTTACAGCGAATACCAACGTGCATTTGCAAATTGGAAAGATGCAATACATAAAAGAAAGTGAATAAGATTCTTCTTTAGATAACTAATGAAAATGCATAAGTCCACAAACAGCGCTACCAGGAAAGGCAGATATTTATGGCGAGGATGAACCAAACAAACAATATCAGTATATTTTTCGAGCTGAGTTTCGGATTAAATGCGCGAGTAACATTGCAAAAGGATGATCTTAGGAGCATGATAAATTGTCTTCACTTCAGCAGAGCTCTCTTCTAGGAAGTGTTCTGCCAACAGTGCCAAATGGGCTATAAAATATACTATATAAGGCATACTCCCACTTTTAAATTAATATGAAAAATTGTTTTTATAATTATTTGTGATTTCTCAAATAATCATTTAGCTGACATAAAAAACTGCATATGAAATTACATTACACATATATATATAAACATTTTTTTTTCGTAAAATAAAGTTGACCCTTTTTATGTACGTTTATTTTATTATACTTTTTATATTATTACTGCAAAAAACTAAAATACCCATACACAGAATGATCGGAAACTTTAAGGATTTATAGTTTCACTTATCGGTAATTTACTAATTTATAATATAAGTAATAGGTACGCACCCTATGAAGACGGACCAAACATATTTGAACTGCCATACCAGTACGTCTAGCATAAACTGTGACACGCAACTCTTTGTCGCGCGACAAATACTATCTGTCACTTTCCCTTCAATATCGTACGAGCAAGACAGATAATGCTGAGTTGCGTCTTAGTGATTGTCTGCGTGTTTATAGTGGCGTAAACAATCCGGACAGCTTCTGGGAAGAGCGACTCGTTTCGGATGTGGCTCTTTTGCTCTGTTGCTTGCGGCTGTCTTCAGATAGCGGTTTAGCATCCTGGCGACAGACACGCAAATGAACAAACGATCTTATGGATGGAGCCAGTTGTTACTCTATTTGTGGCCAGTGTAATAATTAACACTTTCAACTCCGGGAACCCGCTCCGTGGGCGCTGTGCTCGTAGTAAATTTTCGCTACATACGCATTTCCCCATGTTATCGGCTACGCGCGTAGTGCTACGAAATCGCTGGCAGTGAATGTGTTAAACGCTTGGTAGGAATTATAGGGACGATAATACAGAGAGTTAAATATATGGCACTGTTGTGGAATAATTAGTTTCACTTGAAGTTTTTAACCCCTTTCAAAATAAAGAGGTGTTATAAGTTTAACGTATGAACCGATTTGATACCGGATTTTTGAATCGAAAGTCTCGTTTCTCGAGAAGGTTCTTAGCTATATTTGGTAGAAATGAAGCAATAATCCGAGATATTCAGCATTCATAGGCACTAGTGACAAGATCTCAGCCAATTTTTAAGCTAAGAATTTCTAACAATAGTCCTGTTTAGTTTTATTAGCATTAGCGCTTGCCAGTTATTCGCGTCTGTTTCGCAAATCAGCAATAACTCGCCTAAGTACTCGCCCCAGCGAAATGTACACAATTTTACGAGTAAGTGACTCGCGTCTACGCTTTGCAAGTCGACAATAACTCGCCTGAGTACTCGCCCCAGTCGAGATCCGGCCAATAAATAATACAGAGTGCCGGTAATGGACGCCAGGAGCAAGTGTCCCGTGGGACTCGTATGAACATGATGGATTATAATAGGTATTAACTGAAACGTCGAGTAAAACGGATTTAGAATGTTCTTAATCACCTCACTTTGCAGCTATAGCGGTGGTCGAGAATTGTTTTATTCTGCCATTAATAACGAGGATTTTCGCAGCTTCAAGTGGGTCAAAACATAATAAATAATATTTCTGTTTGTATAATGGATCATCCATTTTAGACCAATGATCGCATAGACAGACATATAGATTCCACTGAGAACATCCCACTTTTTACTTTGGTGGGTAAGGCTGCCTATCCACTTAAGCGGAGCGGAGAAGATTAGGCTTTGTGAAGCCCAAAAAAGTAAATTAAAATCTGAGGAATGTGATTTTCCATTTTAAAGTTGTAGTTTTCCGTTTGTAATAAAGATGGCTTACAATATCCTTGTATACCAACGACCGAAGGATTTTAATGAATGGTCTGTCTGTATTATGATGGACGTAACGGGTTTCAGTTAGGTTTATGCAGCAACAGATTGTCTTCAATGCTCGAGCGCACTGGGCGGTGTTATCACTCTGTTTATCTCGGAGGAAATTGGATTCAGACCACAGCCTTCACGCATGAGGAATGGATAGACAGGCATTTGCCGTCCGCCTCGGTGTTACATTTTCGCAATTGTGTTTATTTTATTATAATTTAGTTTATTAGTTATTATTAAAACGCTCAACTATGTCTTTAGGTAATCATCAGTGATCGGCACGGCCCGGGAAATAATTTTACAATCAAACATATTATATTTAAGATAAATGTCTCAGTTTAGAATTACTTTTAATAATTGTCATGTAAACGCGATTTTCGCCGACAGCATGCAACTGGTAGACGCGTTGGCGCGTGATCGAACGAGCGAATACCTACTTGACTGCTGCAAATGGCAGGTTGTAGCGGATAATTTTTAGTTGTGATAAATATTATATCAGTTTAGGATTCACTTTGATTCCCCGCTGTGAGGGTTCACGAGGTAATCCGTCCATCTAGTTGGGGGCCGGAATATCAAGCGTATAGGACTTTGCTGCCCCAACCCGCCCGTCCGTTCTCCGCGCTACATGGCCTGCCCATTGCCACTTGAATCGTGCAATCCTGTGAAATATGTCGGTTACCTTGGTTCTTCTGCAGATAATAATAATGAATGTGTATGCGCGGATTCCAACAGCAGGCAACGGGTAGACGAACGAGCGAACACCTACTTGACTGCTGCAAAGGGCAGTTGTAATTGTAGCGTACAATTGTTTAGTTTAAGGGTCATACTGATTTTTGTCGTAGCGTGATCATCGTGTAAGACTTAGAGTGAATAGTTTGCGTTGGCTGATGATTTGATAAAAGTAAATATAACATTTTTATGGGGAAGCATATTGTGCCCCAGAACGACACAAGCAAAGCTAAAATGCAGGTTAATTTACCAAAACTGTTCAGCCTAAATGTAGGTAAAATCTCGGCAAATATAATCCAGCATATGTAGAATTGAGCTGCTGTAGAAAAATACTGATAACGAAGCTAATTTAGAGTTCATGAATTTGTAGGTATCTACTTCAATAAACCGCTAATATCTTATAGCTTGCGAACGCTCCGTAACGCGCGCCGCCTGTCCAATCCATTTGTTCTTACCGGGCCGTCGGCAGATACGATTACTAACTTCATATGTATGTGCTACTCTTTTTGTGCAGCTTTACTCGCTCGACTAAACCCCTCTCCCACCCCTCGCATCACCCCCTATTCGTAGCGATACGGGTAACTTCCATCCAACGCTATTGCTAGTAAATGCACCTTTGAGAGAAATTGAACTGGAACTCGATGTTTCTTAAATTTATCTTAGAATCTCTAAACTTAAAACGCCTAAAGAGGGTGTGTTTTACAAAGAAAATTTAAAAATATTCCTCGGCTTTCATGCAAAATTACTACAGCAAAAATATAAAGGACGACTTATTACAGATGTCGACAATTTATTCCGCGACGTCCTAAATGAAGAAGCTTGTCCTTCGTGAAGAAAAATCCGAGGACATAAAACATTTTTGTAGCAAATTGTCGAAGTGAGTTTCCGGGAGGGGGTGGGGACAGGGTAGGACAAGGCAAGACAGGGTAGGGCAGTATATTAAATTCCGCGCGGACAACAATTTACTCATTAGAGAGCCGCCGGCAGGGGACTGAGATGTGAGGAATGGAGCGGCGACATTTGTCTCCGAGTGCGGCGCGCAGGGAACTTAAGCAGTGAGTTCACTTGGTCGCTTCAGGGCAATTGTGTTTCCTAAGTACTACCGCAACACTGACTGTATTAGTCAGTGTTGATTTGAGATCTGTAATTAGGCTCGATGAAGTGTGAATGAATTTGGCTGTTAAAAATGTTTTGTTGAAGTTTTATGAACTTATTATAGATATTTTTTTTAATTTTTACAGCCACCGTTAATTATTATTTATTTAATCAACCATTCAATTATTTTAAAAAAGAAACATTCTTTGGTCAACAGATCTCATTTAATATTATAGAACATTTTATTTTCAATCTTTGCATGTAAGTAAGTAAGTAAGAAAGTACTTGTTTCATAAGTCGTATAAGTTGTTCGTTCTTCATCCCGTAAACTCTGAAACAAACTTAAAAATAATTTGAAAAACATTTTTTCATGTTGATTATGACGACATGTACATACCTATACCTCACCTATCGAATCCTTTCTTTGGTGGTCCTATGTCGACTTATGTTTAATAATAAACGAATATTCCAGGTTTATTTTTATGTTGTACAGAGTGAAACATCTTTCTGCCGTTGTACTTTGACAACCTAGCCCCCCGAGCGACATATTATAAGCTTTCCTTATCTGCCCATTTATAGCTTAAAGCGCTGTCATTACCGTATTATTCTTTTACAAATTGTAATTTTCTACAAATGAGTACAGTCCCAAATTATGATACGTACTAAAATGGTCCGTATTATAGTTATTGACATAGCTTGATCCTATATTCCCTGATTTTTTTTATTGAATATATTATAATATTTAGTATAAGGAGGTAGTGAACATCTAGAGACATAATCTCCCCTACCATCTAAAAACACCACTCATGTTTTCATGCTCAGACAAGTTTATTCCTGGTCCGAAATATATTATTAACTCCTTACACAAAAAAAGCGGTTGTCTGTAAAGTCGGTTTACTGACGATAGTTGAACGTGACAACGACATAAGAAAATACTGATGGAATGGTTGCATTTTTCAAAAGAAAATTTTAATTTTATTTGTTTGATTGATATTTTGTATGGATATAGAGAAGGAGGTAAATGGAAATCACAATTGAATTGATCAAGTTACATTTATTTGTACGCATAAATACAATTATGTCAATTTTAATTTTTATTTTTACAACTTTTAAACATGTGTGATATTTAACTTCTTACAATTTGTGTTATTCTGTTGAGAATAGGTAACGCCGCACGAGGTAACGCCGCATGAGTCATGTTTTTCGTGCGTGCAGCCGGCTCCATCGAATTATAAGACGTTGTCACGTCAGAAATATGATTTTTCCTTAGGCGCCGCACATTATCATATTTTTTTTTATAGTTTGCGGCTACTTGGTGCGGCGTGCCAACCGCTTGCTACCTAAACCAAATAATAGAGAAGTCTAATGAGTTCAACAAACTACTTTACCTCGCATTTGTGGATTACAGCAAGGCGTTTGACAAAGTCAAGCACTCCGCTGTATTTTCCGCCATGCGTCAACAAGATATCGAAAACACCTACATCGAACTCATTGGATCAATATACCAAAAAAGTACAGCAAGTGTCAACCTGCATGCTCCCGGCCCTAAATTTCGCGTTGAAAAAGGAGTTAAACAGTTAATTAATTTAGTTAATTAATTATATTTTAATGTACAATAAAGAGTTTACATACATTAAACAGCTAGATCCGCTATCTCCAAAGCTGTTCACAAGTTGCCTACAAGAGATCTTCCAAAAGCTGGCGACCTCTTGGGAAACAATGGGCATCGATATAGGGGACAAAAATCTAACCAATTTACATTTTGCAGATGAAATTGTCCTATTCTCCCATACGGCACCCCATCTAGAGCAATGTTGCAAGAACTGAGCACGGCAAGTCGGACTCAAAATGAACAGGGCAAAGACACAGTTAATGAGCAATAGCGTGAAACGTAGGGTAAAGGTAGATGGGGAAGATATACAATACGTCGACGAGTATATATATACTTGGGCCAGATAGCATCCTTCGAAAACAGGCAGTCTAAAGAAATCGATCGACGCATCGAAAATGCCTGGAAGAGCTTCTGGTCCATGAAGCCGCTAATGAGGGGGGCCAATTCCATTGACTCTGAAGCGCAAACTCGTCGACATGTGTATCCTTCCTATCCTAACCTACGGCGCCCAAACTTGGTCATTAACGGAAGCTCAGAAGTCCCGACTCAAGGTTTGCCAGCGAGCGATGGAGCGCACCATACTTGGAGTTCGCAGGACTGATCGTGTCAGAAACACCGAACTGCGCCCCAAAATAGGCATTACAGATGTGGGTGTCAAGGCCGCCAAGCTCAAGTGGGACTGGGCAGGACACGTCTGCCGAATGCATCCGGAACGTTGGGCCAAACTATCCACTGAGTGGATACCGCAGGATGGGTACCGGTGCAGAGGCAGACCGAAACGGAGATGGCGGGATGACCTGTACGCATTTGAGAAGGTTTGGGAGCAACTTGCTCTTCAGCGAGACGACTGGAGAGAAAGAGGGGAGGCCTTTGCCCAGGAGTGGGACACACACAAACAGGCTAGATAAAAAAAAAAAAAGGTTGCGTAATGATACGGTAGAAATCAATTTTATAGATATCTGAATGAAACCGAACAATTAACGTTTAACACTTTGCACGCCGTAAGTTATAATCGGTACCGCGCTCCAACCGCTGATCACGGGCACCACTCGTGATGCTCTTTTTCCCAAGAACGCCGAGCATTTTTTACGGCACCACCTATGGTTCGCCGGCGATTTTCGGTGATATTCTAAGATTTATAAAATAATAATTAGCGTAGATACAGGAATAATTTCTTTTTTATTTAAGAGGTGTTTTAGTATTTTATAATGGTAAAAATAAAACAATGTGTTTATTATATTTATTTTATTTTAAAACTGTCGCTGAAAAGAACTCGTTTTATGAAAAAATAAAAACTCTAACATGGATTTGTTAGGTAGCCCGCGCAGCGCACTGACGAGACAGCGCGGGCGACGCATCGTCATGCCGTTCCCCCAACCCTCACGTTAATAAATTGTATGTGTGCGGGTAGCTTAAACGTTCTTCTACACGTTGCTATTAAGCGGATCACGAACTGTGTTCGATATTTTAATACAAACAGTAGGAAATCTGATCACGAGTACTATTCGTTATCCGCGACTCTAAGAAAAAAAGTGTCACGAGTGGTACTCGTCATCGGCGAGCTAGACATGGCAGTTATTAAAATGGCCGGCGAATTAGAGAAAAAATGCGTAACGAGTGGTTCTCGTGATCGGCGTGCAAAGTGTTAATCTGAAGTGCAGTTTTTACAAAATACTCCACCACTCCTTGCAGGAAACTTTCAAACACCAATAAACTAATAATACTTCTTTATTCGGGTTATTTTAAGTACACTTCTTGGCATTGGAGTTTTTTATTGTGATAACTTGAAAACTTGCGGTAAATTGCTTCAGTTAAATTGGATAGTAAAAACAATTTAAAAGTTTATTATTGCTATATAAAATTTAATTTTAGTACATAGAGTTCGATACTTGCAGATGTAAAGTACGATAAATATACCTAATAACAATTACCTACCGATTTACAATCCACTCCCATAAATTATTGGTTTAAATTTACCTATTATTACGAAGGCTGAAGAATGGAACTATCTTCCGGAAAATCTTTTCCCCGGACAATAAACCTAACATGAATCTCTTCAAGACGAGGATAAAATAGATATTATTAAGCTAAATATGTTCCATCGACGGGTTCATCGTCAGTTACCAACAGATGAATACAATAAACCTATTATAAACAATAAACCTAACATGAATCTCTTCAAGACGAGGATGAAATAGATATTATTAAGCTAAATATGTTCCATTGACGGGTTCATCGTCAGTTACCAACAGATGAAATTATGCCCAAATATTTTTCTAGCATAGATAAAATAAATTACTACTACAAATTTTCTGAATGGTTTTGTTTATAAATACTCGTATTCGTTTTGATATATTCCTCAAAACTGACGAAAAAGGGGGGTGTTATAAGTGTAACGTGTGTTTCTGTGTTTCTGTCTGTGGCATCGTGGCAACACAACGGATGATCTGATATGAGTGCGATTTTTTTTTATCGCAAGTCTTATTTTTTGTAACGTCTCTTAGCTACGTTTGGTGGAAATAAAACAGTCGTCTCAAGATACTTGTGTCGGTAAATATATAAATTTGACCTAAGAAATAAACGTTTTTAGATTTTGGTTTGTCGACGCGATTCTTGGGAATGTATAAGACAAGATATAAAAAACGATGGTTAATATTTGTAACGTGGAGTTAAAAAAAGCGAGGGAAATCGCTAGTTCTGAATAAACCAATCATAGCCAAGTGATAATCCGCCACTGCAACAGACCGCCAGACCGGCCGACCCGGTCGGATGTGTTCGGATCCAATTAAGCGGTGCGACGCAGTTTAAAATAAAATACGTCGCGATCCGCGAAATCCCGGCGCTTCACTCGCCTAACAGCTCTACATAAATTATTACAGCTTACTCCGATTCCACTTTTTTCAAGCCCACGGTTTAAAAAAAAACACGAGAGTATAAAATTTAACGAGAATAATTTTTCAGTTCCGAACTTTTGCAGTACGCACGTTCACGTGTCCAACTAGATTTTTTATTTGAATTAGAATTTGATTACCAAAATTTAATGTTATCCTAAACTAGAATTTGCCCGCTGCTTTGCCGTCGAACAGTGCTTGAAAATGAATCTCAATACGTTTGGCGGTTAATCTCAAAATACTTCTTTACAAACTTTTAAATTCATAATTTTAAATTAAACTAGTAAATAGATAAGTCAGATAACAAAATAAAGGGCCTTTCTCTAGTCTTCCTTCTCAAATGTAAACGATCGATGACTAAGTGATCGGATATCGCGTCAGAATTTGTTACAAAATGTTACAATATAATCCTCCCCCGAACGATATACGTTAATTCTCTTCCCACGACAGAAATTAGCTAACAAAGGACCAAGCTACGGCGCAGACAATTCATTACCCCAGTTAACTGTAGAATCAATTTCGCAAACAATCGTGATTGGGCAACAATCGAACATCCCACTGTTAATAATTATTAGTTTTCATTAAGAGCGCTCCATACGCGCGACCGACGCGACCCCTGTCGCGTAGCAGCACAAACTTTTTCAATTAGTTGACCAACCGGGTGTCGGGTAGATCCGTCCGGCGCCAATATACTTTACAACTTCAAATTAAATTAGTTTCCCGAAAACAATGTCCCACTTATGGTATACCTGCTTTATTGCTTCGGGATTGAGCGTGACTTGTGTAATTTATTTCCAGTAGCTACCATCCACCCGAAACAACAGAACGGTTGTTGAATGGGCCCGATAATCCATTATTACTATGTCGAAACGCATGTAATTTACTGCGTGTGAGTGCATAATACTCCAATCAATAATATCAGCTAACCTACGCGTTACTCTGGCCAGTAGCGGCCACCCATGTCGATCGAGTATCGAATGGTAATTTTGTAATGGATTCCATGTTCAAAAGATGATAAAAAAAAAAACAATATATTTTTCATGCATTTTTTAAGAGCCATCTAGATTAATGCATCGTGTTGATGCTAGAGCGCATGACTTCATATCATGGTTTCTATGTATGCCCATGTCAACACTTCAGTCTCAAGGAGCAACGAGAATGAAACCCGATTTCTATCGACTTGCCTATTAAATGTTTTTATTTAATGCAAGTGCTCAATTTTACTACTACGCTTGAAGAAATTAAACTAAATAATACTATGGTACTTGACATTCAATTAGTTACCGGCGATTTGGTTGCCATTGCCACTGCCATATAACTAACGCGGAGTATTATTTAAATACTTAAATCATTGCGTATTATACATAAGTCTAAATTACGTCAAATGATTATTCATCAACTGCAATCTATTGGTTTTGCGGAGTTCCTGTCATATTATCTGTATTAACAACACCAAATGGTCGAAGTGATAACCAAATGGCCGATCACTGATATCAAATGATAGTCATCTCGCGAAGATTTAGGATAGGGACTCTCTGTCACCACTAACAAGTTAAGCGAATACGAAGCTTATTATTATGGTTCGAACGTTATATATATCAATCATTACATTGAATGAACCATCCGCATCCTATATATTTTTATTTGAACCCTAGAACTTGGTCACAGATCTAAACAATAAAGATTAAAAATAAAAGCTTATACATGTAAGTGAATATGGGAGTACAAATGCTTTGTCCTATCCACAAATGAATTTTCAATATAGCTTCATTGGGTGCATCGTTAAGATCACAATCGTCTCCATAATGCGTCAATTTGTATGCGTGTGCGTTCCTTGCCGATAAGGCCGCCTACACTCGCGCCCACCGACTTTGTTGTTGGTAATTGACACTTTGGTAAAATAAAGGCCTTAAAGATTTGATCTGGTCCATCTGCCGTAGAAAATATGAAAATAATCGTTTCCTATTTAGCCTTGTAGCCTTTTTATTGATAGAAATGACAATAAAAAGGTGTGATGCCGATACACTGGTAATTTGCTCATAAAATGTCATTGAAACTATGTAATAGTGCTCGTCTTTTTTAGGGTTCCGTAGCCAAAGGGTAAAATTGGGACCCTATTACTAAGACTCCGCTGTCCGTCTGTCTGTCTGTCGCTAAGATTTATCTCAATAACCGTGATAGCTACGTTGAAAACACAGATGATGTATTTCTATTGCCGCTATAACATGCCTTTGTGCGCGTCTGGCTTAAACTTGTCCGGATTTTTTTATTGTTACACTGAGTTATTCAAATAATAATATAAATACATAAATCCGATGACTTGTTGGCAGATCGAGCGCATCAAGTACCTACTATGAAATGTTCGTCTCCATAACCATCCCGCATGACAGCCTCGTGAAGGCTGAGAAGGACAAACTCGACAACCACCTGATTTGGCTCACGAGGTGACCAACATAATTATAGTCATGTGCAAAGTTGTTTTTACCTAAAAACTGATTTTCAATTTACTCATTAAGCCGTGTATGGACAAATGAACAAAAACATGGAACAAGGAATCGTATGAACCGAACAGGAGGGTTACTGCGATTTTCGAAATTTTTAACTTTGTATCGCACCGTCCCCGCTCATCCAAATATAGTTTGACGCGAGATCAAGAGGGATGACACGATACGAATTTCAAATTTCGATGTTTGGGTTTGCGGTTCTGTTCTATTTGATGTTCGTTAGCGTTATGCACGTACGAACAAAATGTTCGATGGATGTTTTTATTTGACCGACGATGTGAAGACATAAGGACAAAATCCAGTCTTACTGTATCTCACATAGATTTTAGATCATTAGCGCGATGGTAATTTGTAAGTGCTGTCAGTGGGATCAAACATTAACTGACAGGGAAAAAAAACTGACATTATGGAGTCTGTATTTATTATTCGTAAATGTAGTAAAGAGCTTCTGCCTACGTCCCTTTTAACTGGTTATAATATATTGACTTCTCTAGATTTCAAGTGCCTTTTTGATGTGGGCTTGTGCAAATTTACCATTTTAAGCTACGTGATATATATTGGTCCTTAATCAGGTAGAAGAAATAGTACATTACTACGAAAGCCTGGAAAATGGGGATTGCCTGCCGAGTAGGTATAGCCGGCCGAGCAACCGAGGCCGGCAAGGGATACAACTGATACGAAGCTGGCAATTCTCATGCCGAGGTATGGCATAGTGTTTTTGTCAAATAATGCAATGTTATAAAAAAGGAAACATGGAATAATTAAATCAAAAATTAATATTGAAACAAAAGAAGGTTGCTTTCCCGGCGAGGCGCTTGGTGTTGGTTGAAATATCATAACATGCTCGCTTCATGTCGAAACACACGCCGCCCCGAAACGTGGGACTTCAAAGCCTATATTATATGGAACATAATGTCAAATATAGTATACAATCATAGCATATATGAGAAAATAGTAGATTGTTAACCGAGGGTAGAAAGTGACCCATTGCACCCGAGATATTTCTGGCGCTCGAACGAAGTGAGAGCGCCAATAGTTCGAGGGTGAAATGGGTAATTTCACCCGAGTTAAACACTCTACTTTTCATTTCGACTGCGAGGAAAATAAAATACTACACGCACATGTCATGAGTGTGTTAAATTAATGTCCATGTCATTTTTAACCAATAATCAATAAAAGACACAGTATTTATATTGAATCTCTTGTTCCCGCTTTTTCTATTGCAAACTTTCATTATTATTATTTTTAATAGCAAAAAAAATATTTATACATACCGCCAACATAAAAAAAAAACAAATCCAATGGTTTCTATTTTGTTTTTATCTAAATGTACGATTCTATCAATAAATCAGGGACAGAATTATATGTATGTATTATGAATATAATCAAATATAAGGCATATTTATATTTAATAATTAGATGTAAACAAATTAAGCTTGCATATATCTAACTTTTGGAGACATTTTTTCAATGGCCACTTACCACGGCCGACTAGATTGTACCTAATTGAGTTGGTCACGACGTGCATCTAAGATGGCACTTATCTTTGACTCCGTGGCAATTAAAAAAAAATTACTTTCCACCCTAGGGATGGAAAAGCTATTTTCCACCCGGCTATCTACTCATGAAAATGACACTTTCCGAACAGGAGAGATGAAAATATATTTTAAGTATAAACTGTACACTAAAGAACCTCTGAAGGCCGGCAAAGGCAGCAGAGTGAAATGGCAGCTTAAGTACTATTAGTAAGCAATTATAGTAACTAGTTCAGATAGATCCTTCCTATATTTAACGCAATTGCTTCATAAAGCTATCAGGTAGACTGAGAGCCCAAACATAAATAGCTTGTGGCAGTAACTGCGTTGAATATTACTTAGAGTATAGGACTCAAGAACTGGGTATGAAATATTTTTCACGTTAGGTACTCAACATTTCTATGTCATCAATGTTGCTTGATATTGTCAAATTATAAAAATTATAAACTTTACGCGTAATATTTTTAACAATTAATCTTATTGTTCATCTGAGATTCAGTGTCCAATTAAAAAAAAAAAATAGGTTAGTGGGCCTCCATTAGTTCAAAATATGAGAGTGCTATGCTGATATATATACATGTCAGAAACTGATATTATTTATCATCTATCGCGTGATAAACGCGAGCATCATAGACACATAAAAAAAATGACGAATTGTTGCTATTCATGGTCAATTTACCCAACTGAAACGAAACACGTCGGTATTATTTCATCTCCAGCAATTTGCCGATCATAATTCCCGTTTAAAGCATTAAACGCCGAACACGAGTAGCGCATCATTAAGATTCAGCCCAGCTGCCAATACCGCGCATCTGCGAACAAGTGTAGCCTCAACCTGCCGTATACATCACCACCCGTCACCCCACACGCAATTATCAGCCCTATGTCTAATGAAATAGCTAGAGCATTACCGTGACCGATCGGGATCGCGTGTTCCGGAACGGGACGGCATGTTTATAGCCTCCGTGATGAATTATAATCCATTACAGAATAAACTGGCGCGTGTTATTATACCCGGCTTACATTAATTCGTCAAGTGTGGTCCTACGCCTCCGCGTACATCGAATTACTCGTCTTAATGCGATATTAAGCGTCGAGGTTCCGGACTGGATTACGCCTAATTCAAAGGTTGTTTATGCCGAGTATTTTCTGGGAAAAAAAATGAATAAATCATAGACTTTGAAAAGAACACGACGGAATATGGAAATGTATTCATTTCGTCGTAAATATTCTTATATTAAGGAAATTAGAAATGAAGATGTCGGCAGCCGTGTGGTGAACTCAATATACCTAGGAAATATTGATTTGATGTTCAGTGTTCTACTCTGTAGCTATTTCTGTGTAACATCCTTGCCCTAAGCTCTGACAAATCACCAGGCGATCGGCGTGTTGCAACGTATAATTTGTTTTGTTTGGCGAGTAAAAGCGAGTAGCGCTGCCGGCGCAAACGCATCTAGACTAAACACCCGGAGGCTAGCAGTCAAACAGTCCTATTATAGTAATAACACATCAATCTGCAAGGGAAATAATTTTCATTACCTATTCTTTTTATTTAGCTGTAATAAACGGGTATGCTTTTAATAGTAGGTATAATTGCTTTACTACCGATTTAGCTTCCTTCCTGAATCTGTTAACTACGTAGAGGCTCCCAGAAAATATGCATAAAATAAACATCGATAAGTATTAAATTCCCAAGTGGCTCGTCCTAAAGGACGAGCCATGACAGTGAAAAAGCAGTGCAAAGGGCCCTTCGGGCCCGCAAGCAAAGAAAGTTAAAAAATAAATAATATTAAATTCCTAGTGTCTTCAGAAATAGTAGCGTGAACTTCCTCCATCGCCATTTGTGTTGAATAAACTGTCTATTGTTAACAGCTACACGAGTACAAAAACTAGACCTTATCAACATTTGCAGCCTTGGCAGGTTTGGCATAACTAAAATTCAAATATTAACTATGTTTGCTCGTATTTGGTATTTGTCAACTTAAGCAAGCAGCATTCAAGAAATTATGGGGAACAATGCTTGCAGTAAACTTAGCTTGCAGTGCAAACATCAGACTAAACAACCCCAGAATAAGCGCAGTGCGTGATGGATGAGTGAGTCGTCTTGTTGCTACTAATAATAGTTTAATATACAAGGCTGAGCTACGGAGTAATATGTGGCTGTAAGATTTACTTTTCCTAACATGGAGTGAATGGCGATGTTTCTTTGCAGTGATTTTTATTAGGGTTCCGTACCCAAAGGGTAAAAACGGGACCCTATTACTGAGACTTCGCTGTCCGTCCGTCCGTCCGACCGTCCGTCCGTCTGTCTGTCACCAGGCTGTATCTCAAGAACGGTGATAGCTAGACAGTTGAAATTTTCACAGATGATGTATTTCTATTGCCGCTATAACAACAAATACTAAAATGCAAATAAAATAAATATTTAAGGGGGCTCCCATACAACAAACTTGTTATAGATTATGTATATATATATATATATAGGTACGGAACCCTACATGCGCGAGTCGGACTCGCACTTGCCCAATTTTTTTAACTGTCGTTTTATAGAGAAGCAGGTGTTTTTGAGAAAATTTCAATATGCCAAATTGCATTACATATTGCTCAATTCGTGACATTACAATTCCTCGTTGAATTCAAGCTCAGATGATTGAGGCCAGATTGTCTTATGTGTCTCGGAAATAAGAATTATAAGTAAAGCATATACAGCCTGTTACCGGCATGCAGGCATTTATTAAAACTGATAATAATATGATCCATTAGTATAATTGTTTGCATGTTAATACATGGATGGATGGATGCTAATCATAATTATGTAAATTAACTACACAATTAAATTTCTTAAATCCGCACATTCAATGTAGTGGGTGTACAGCGTAATTGTCGTTACTCATATCACGCTGTCATTTAACACTCACTTGTCAATTTACTTCACTGTATATTACCGGCAATTAAAATTTTGTTAGAAAGTTTATAAAGCCTGAATTTAATTTCATTAATTAAATTAAGGTCATGGATACGTTAAAGATCTATGTTACTTTACTATACTTTAAGAAAAGCCTACTTGGCGGTAACACACTGTATACTTACTTGATTGTCCCTTAATATTTATTTATTTATTTATTTAAAACTTTTTTGAAGGTCTCACTCAAACAGCGAATGGAAAGGATATTACCCTAGAGCCCAAAAGGTCGCCTGTCAAGCTGACAGTTTAAATTAAATTTCGTGCGTTTTGGGAATGAAAATATTTTAGGTTTAAGAACAAAATACGTAGACGAAACGAATGTCCATTGCTGGACATATGCCTTCCCCAGAAAACGCCACCTTGGCTGATCTCGCGCCAACCGCATTCAAAAGCCTTCAGTGAGATGTTCACTGGATCATCAGACCACACTGTAGCTAGGAAGCTGTGGTTAGGAACCCACACTGTGTCTTCCGGTGCGTCGTAGCATTTCAATACCTCGTCGACCCTAGCCCCACCCGCTAACAACTCTACGAGCTACTAATATGTGGCCTACTAAAGTTATACGTTGTATAAGTTAGATCGAATATCGCGCTCTTTGGTAGAATGGTTTGAACAGCACGGTGTTATTGGAATAATTAACTAGCTTTTGTTCATTACTTCTCTCAGGTTTCTGACTTTAGCAGAAGTTTAAAAAGTTGTAGGTAGGTTCAACTGCTTTAATAACCATATCACTGAAGTTAGCGTAATTATTGCAGTTAATTTCAATCTAGATTTAGATTTATTTATTTCATAGCAACAAATCATACTCAGTTAATTTAAATGAATTGACCTTTTTACCTATTTGAAATACTTAAACAATGAATAGTAAAATTTTTGGCTGTTTTTTTTTCATGTTTTCTGGTTATGAGACTTTATCTTATCTTTTGTCATTAGAGGCCCCACGTTGAGCGCCAATTTTAAAATATTTTGTTAAATTATTCTACTTATTACACAAACACGACTCTTTCCGTTACTTTAGTTTGTATAACAACAATGCATATTGTTGGAAAGGATGACAATATCTTCATAGCCGTAAGCAACATCGATAACTTGCTGTATAAATGGTGCTGGCGATCTGGGTGTGGATTCCTATTAAGCGACCTTGTTCCGAGCATGCAATCGAAAGAAATAACTAGGTGATAATATTATAAATATATTTTTCAAAGTATGAATATAACATTATGGATTAAGTTGCCTCAATTTTACAAGATTTACTTACGGTCGAATTTGCAAGACCGAATTTTCTGGAGTTTGTAATATTTCGCTGTCATTGTCCTCCTATTCAGCAACGCGTCGCAAATGATCCACACTGACGTGTTGTGCTAATGACTATCATTGCGGGGAAGGGGGGCTAATAGAGATCCCATGTCGCGCTAATCAACGATTAATATGCTTCCCGATTCCCGATAGGTGCGTCTATCTATGTTCAACCCCGTTACAATTAGCGCTGTAGGTGGTTTATTGACATATAGGTTTAGTTTAATTAGTTAGAAATATACTGTAGGTGTATTTAAAAAACCATTTCAGTGTACATAATTATGTATCTATAGTAGATAATTATATGCTATGCTTCTTTTCAACCACGCCAACAACCTCATAGAAAGACAAAAATGTTTTTTAATTTTTATTGACCACTGTATTGAATTTACTTGCAGTCATAGAAGCTTGTATGAGTGCTACTATAATAGTAGTCTAGTCACAGTTAAGCAATCAATTCAGTGTAAATAATAATGTATCTGTTATTATTATGCTATATTTTAGTTTTCAACCATGCCAACAACGTCATAGAAAGCCTAAAATGCGTTTTTATTGACAACTGTATTGAATATCCTTGCAGTCATCTATGAGTGCTCAGGACGGGTCTAGCCCTGGCAGGAACACTTGTGGCTACCTTCTATCTCTTTGGATATCGAGTCTGTCCGTTGGTATGTTCGGCGCGGCGGGCGCGCGGCGGCGCTAGTTAATTATACCTGGCGTGTGCCGTACGCCGCGACGGAAATATACAGCCCGGTTAATTACATACCTGGAGAGATAGCAATGCGTAAGCGGCCATTACAGTATGTTTTGAGCACCGCTGCTGCTGGTCGAGTATTAGTAAAGAATTTTAGCAGTGTACCTAAGAAAACATGGCCATGGCCAAAGGTTTTATTCTATCAACTTCTATGCCACGTGACACGTAAGGTTTGTAACTTTCCTGACAATACTGTGCAAGCCAGAGGGGTGATACCGACAATGTCGTGCAACAAGCGAAGTCGCAACTATGTATGTGCTAGCCTAAATGCTTGTCTAAAATTTCTAGGCTTGCATTAGGCACGTTTAACAGCCTCATTCTTCACAGGTATTGTTTTTTTAGTAATTTATAGTTTAGTATAGTATGGACTAACCCTTGACTAAGAGTCTTGACTAACATCTAAGCTACCACCGCATTTTTAGCACACTGGTCTTTGAGCCTTATTACCACGAATACCTAGGTGGTATCCAGACCAATGAGACTTTAAATTTACTAAAAATACTGCTTGTCTTATCGTTTTAGACATTAAATGTCGTTTTAGCCTCTTTACCGTGTTTTTTGTTTATTTCTACGGCGCAAACACTACTAGCAAAACTGTCTTTGTTTCATGAGAGATCTACAGGCTCCGATAAAGGGCGAGCGTACATTTCCCGTAATGGTGACAAATCGAGCGCCATCGCGCGGACTACGCAGGCTGACTAACGGTCAGCTAATGAGGATTTGCGATTACTGTGTTTATTGTATTAGGTGTGGGAAGTTTCTCACCCAATTCTATTGTTGCCCTAATAAACTGTTGATTGTATAAATGTCAACGTTGCTATTAGACTTTGGTACTACAATTTTTGGAAGACCATTAATTTCTTTTTCTGTAAAGATTCACAAACTGGGTTATAAATTTTTCTTTAGCATAGTTTACCCAAAATGTATATATATTTTTTCAAATTGTCAGTTCGAAATAAAATTGACAGAAGAAGCTTTCCCTTCTAAATCCAATAAAAAAAAAGCGATGGTCGGTACTTGTCATCGTCAAACCGTTTTTTGGACACACGTCAGTATCCAACCATTCAAATTCTGACACATGTCAGGGTTAAACAATTTAAATTTTGACATTGACAAGTGTCAACCATCAACTAGTTTTTTTTATTGGGTTTCGAAGGCAAAAGCCCTTTTCCCATTTGTATCCCCACCATTGTCTTATATATACCTCGTAAGTATATGAAAAATACAATGATCCATCTCTAAACTAAAATTGCAACGTAGATGTTCCCTTTTTTCATCAAAGAAGGTTCATCACAACTTGATATACCTTTTTCCCAGAAAGTATCCCCACCATTGTCTTCATAATTGCCTGACACAGTCCAGTGGTCCGGCCTGTCACCGGCGGCGACACTCTTGACGGATTAGACGCGCGCAGCGAAACTGACAACTGACAAGCGGGACGTGACAAATCTATAAGTCCTAAAGCACGTTAGGCTACGTTTTAACGTAGCCTAAACTTTTAAGATACTTTAATCTTGATTATTTCCTCTAAATAAATATAACTATTATACTTCTACTTCCTACCTATAAATATCACACATGTAAAAAACAACCTCTGAACAAAAATAAAACTCAAAACACTCACCTAGGAGGTTCATAGCAACTTTATTTCCCGACTGACTCCCCATTTTCCAGACTGTACCCTCACTATTGAGTTCATAATTGTGGCCCTAGCTGTCACCGCTGACAATGTAAATTTGGTTTAAAATAAGCATTTCAAGTAAAATCCTCCATCTCTGAACAACAAAGATGTTACGTTTTTTAATTAAAGGATATTCATCGCAAGTTTATTTCCCAAACAGTATCCCCACCATTGTCTTCATAATTGCCTGACACAGTCCAGTGGTCGGGCCTGTCACCGGCGGCGACACCCGTGATGGATTAGGCGCGCGCGGCGAGACTGACAGCTGACAGGCGAGACGTGACGACTCGTTACCTGCGCTGATGAGAACCAGTACTGTACCTGAAAGGAGAAATCGGAAATTAGAATGGTATGATTGAAAATAGACGTTTAGTTGTGAAAAGTGGCTTATTAGAGTGACCCTTTCGCTTATGTGCGTAATATGCAGACGACGTAAATTTGGCGACATTTTTATTGCAAGCAGAGTATAACGATTGCGGTGAATTTAACTTTATCTATTAATAAGTCGTTTGACTTGAATTGTACTACAGGTCGGTACACTACTATGATGCTTGTAAGGTTAATCCTACGAAAACGACGTGTGCGAATGCACGTTCAATATTTATAGAAATGTAAACAAAACACGAACACAATAATATGCCTACACCCTTGCATGGAAAAAGGGCTTGCTGTAGATTGTTTACCCATAAACTTGGTATATATTGATACTACTTAAGTACAGTACAGCTTATGAACTTAATATAGACAGTGCTATATCTAGATAGGGAAAATTATTTATTGAATTCCTATTAATTAAAACAAAATTATCTTAGCCATAGTAAATTGTTTGATTGTATTTTATCTTTTATGTTATCTCATGTCGTACCCACCGCTAATAGACATGTAATCGAGGCTAAATCACATTGGACAGCGCAGATAAAATAAAACCTGACAAATTTGCAAACCAAATGCATTTGATTTTATCTAAATTATGTCCAATTAGGGTCCCCTAATAGAGCTGGGCGGAAGCGACGTTAACGCGAGTAGGGTTTAATGCAGTTTCGGAGTCAAAAGGTTACGTCATCTTCAGTAGATCTGTCATACTAGGCACAAAAGCGATGGCATCAGATAGCTTAAAAATACGCATCCAATAGATACACAAAGCTGAAATTAAAATTTGCTGGTTCACAGCAGTAGTCACGTTTAGATTGATTTCATTGCATTTGCCTCAGTATAATATTACGGTAATTATATAAATAAGAGCTTATAGTTATTTTACAATTTTGACATGGGTTTCGTCCGTGAAAGGAATTTTCCGATTAGGTGAGTGATCTTAAGGTGAATTCAGCATTTGGTATGAAAGTAAGTATGTGTACGTATTTTTATAAAATTTTGAAGTTAATTTAACTTGGTTGCGGCTTTGCTTATAATCACATTTTTAACCACCAAATAAAGTGGCCATGAATAATCATAGCTCATAGCATTTCAAATAACGATGACTAAGTGTACTCAGTCAAATGTAAATACCTACAAACAAACGCATCATTTATTTGCAAAGAGAAAGCGAAATGAATCAAATGCAAATGCACGTGTAATGAGATGCAAATGGCGCAAACAATCGCAGTCAATACAATCCTGACCCCGGGGAGTCGTGGCCTGGCCGTGAATATCGGCAGTAATCGTGATACTACATAGTATAAACAAACAGAATAAAAGCACTGAAATATAAATTGTCCAAAGGAAATGAAAAACAATTACTCTGAAGCGGGCAAAATAAATCACAACTAAAGAGTAACTGATTCAAGTTATTGGTGGAAATACACTACTGACCATTCATGGAATCTTTTGTGACATAAACATAACTCATGTAAGGGGAGATACATATTATTATTTATTCAGAAACTGACAGCGATTGAGCTCAATGTCACCCAAGAGTAAATGGTTACTGCACCGACAATTGTGTACAATGATTATTTCTTGTTGTTAGCAGTGTGTTATTTTCAATATACTATTTGTTTTTCAGGAAAAACCACACATATTCCTCATTGTCACCGAATAACGTATATCAATTATTGCTATGAAGGGACCATTTTATCGTTAACTCTAATTTATGCGAACCATATCAACTCGTGTCTAACCCCTGTTTTATGTCCTGAAATATACGAGTAGACCCGAAACAAATTATCTCGCCCTATGACAGCTAAATAGTAATAGAAGCGGAATTGTATGCGTGCACACTGCAGTTCACTCTAGCTGACCAATCGGATGAAACCCTGTTCCGGAAGGAACATGTTCCACCCGGGGATCTCGCGTAATGGAAAGCCGTAGACCAACCAACCATTTTAGAAAAATCCCTTGTGAGACAGACGGCCGCTTAAAATAAAGATCATCAGTTACTGGAAGGCATGCATCCAATCTTCCATGCACGGACAGATATGAGCGATAGAGCGTGCATACTGAATTCTGATGCGAATTTGATGCCAAGATTTGACTTCTCAATATTGGACTTATATTTATGACATATGTCAAGCAGTAATTATACTGTTTAAAAATGTTCTTTGCTTTCTTAGGGTTGCATACCTATTGATTTATAGTAGAAGCGCTTAGTTGTTTTGTTATAGTAAAAAAATGTGTCATTAAAAGCAATGATATTGCTTTACAAATGAGCGATATCCGCGTTATCATAATATAGATTAGAAAAGTAAAATTATTGTTTTAATTTACATGGATTTCCGTAACGTAACGCCTGATTAAAAAAATTTAATGTGTCATTTACATGAATAAAAGTATGTGTCATCTAAATATTACATACATATTTATCATCGTTGAAGTTAAATTTGAATAAGTAGGTAGGTACCTGACTACCGCCTTTAATTGTAGTAGCCACTAAGCAAAATGTACCTTTGCTAAAATTCTCACGATGTAGCACGACTCCAAAAACATAAACATGTATAAATAAGCTGAGCATGCCACTAAAAAAGCAATTGTGAAGCAAAACAAAAATATGTTGACTTGAACCTTATCAGTCAACACAGATGACTCGTCGGCAGTGTACCCACGCAGGATTATCATGTAAATGTATGTAAATGGCGAGGGGGAAAACGGTCAAGATAGAACTGTTGGATCTGGAACAAAAGATAAATGCGGAAAAGTCTTTTAAAACTCAATAAGGGGAAGTGGTTGAAAGTTATTAAGAAATAAACGACAAAATATAAAGATACCCTTGATGTAGTAAGTGAATAATGTCTTAAAATAATATTTCATCTTTGGCAATATCTATGATTGCTTTGGTTTCCTTTTTGATATACTTATTTATATTTTATATTTTTGGTTTGATATAGGTACCTAGACAGATAAATTTTAATTCGCAACATTTCTGTTAAACAGTGAAAATAAAGCTTACACACTTTTAAATAAGTTAAATAAATAAATATAAATATAAATATCAGACAACCTCACACAAATCAACCTAGTCCCAAATTAAGCTCAAGAAGGCTTGTGTTATGAGTACTAGGCGACGATATACATACTTATATAGATAAATAAATACTTAAATACATAGAACATCCATGACCCAGGCACAAATATTCGTGTTCATCACACAAATATTTGCCCTTGCCGGGATTCGAACCCGGGACCGTCGGCTCAGTAGGCAGTTGCTTAACCACTGCGCCAACCGCGTCGTCAAGTTACGCTGAGATTGTACATAATTAAAAACCATTAAAGGTCGAGTAGAGGATGTCTCTAAATTTGGAACGTGGTGGAGACATAATGGGGAGACGTTAGTATCAAGCATCGAATACATTTTGACGACGCGGTTGGCTCGGTTTGTAGTGCACCGCCTACTGAGCCGGCGGTTCTGGGTTCGAATCCCGGCTAGGGCAAATATTTGTGTGATGAACTCGAATACTTGTTCCTGGGTCATGGATGTTATCTATATATGTATTTATATATGATGTATATCGTCGTCTAGTACCCATAGTACCAAGCTTTTCTTAGTTTGGGACTAGGTCGATTTGTGTAAGATTGTCCCTTAATATTTATTTATTATTTCTTAGCTTGGTGAATTCAATATTAATATTCATCCCCTTACACTTAATTTTTTTTGTATAAAAAATCTAAATTTTTCAGCTACACTCAATTTCCAGGGACCTTAATCCTACACCGCTTTTGAGGGAACGTGAGGCTTTGCATTAAACGGTGGAGCTGTATTTGAATATGGCGGGTTAACCTCGCGACTAATGACTGGGCTTGTTGACTGGATAAAAATGACAGTTAGAATTTAATTTTTTACGTGGTTCCTAATGCCTCTGGTCTGTTAGATAATAGTTAAATATGTTAAAAGTTATAAATGGAGAATTCAGTTGCCAAACAGTTTTCTTCAGTGTTCTAAAGAGACAAACTCGTAGGCAAACATCTATAAAAAAGAATAAAAAAAAAAAGAAACAGTAAATCAAAGATTGTTCTTTCAATCCAATGCACGGAATTTCTGCCCAAGAGGTTAACTAGGCCATCTTGTTTGTTTATAACAGATTAGATGTAGATGGTAGATTTTAATTGTACATATTTGAACATTTGTTGTTTTTAGATATAAGTAACCAAGTACCTACCTAATAAAAAGCGGAATTAGGTATTACGGTCAATTTTGTATTTATATAGATAAACATAAACGTATTTCACAATCTTTCCAAATAATAATTCAGGTGAGCCAACGCATTGTCTAGCTTCGCCGACTGACAACAGGCGCGCGCATGTAAAGCGGAGGATTTGCGGCTTATGGTAGCCGCTGCCAGGCGGCTACGGTAATAAGCTCATCAGCCAAACATAACCTGCCGGACTAATGCAACTCGACTCAACATCATTCGTCTTATTCGCACAGTATTGAAAGGGCAGAGACAGGCATTAATTTGTCGCGTTAAACGTAGAATTTGCGGCTAATGGCGCCCGTGTTCCAGGTAGCGCTACTTGCCGCGAGTGAGCTTATTTTGCCACTCAATATTACCTAACTATCTTGGTATTAAAATATTTGACTCATTTCTTCCATCGGTGATAAAATCTATTTACAAAGTAATAAGGACAGTTTCAAAATTTAAGAAATTAAAATATTTACTTAGAACATATATTCTTTTAGGACATGTACAACTTGTACCTATTAGAGGGTAGTAATAAATTATTTTCCAAACAGTTTTAACGACTAAAATGTCTTTCAATATTTTACTATTTTCTTGCTTAAAGGCGCGCCGGAACTTCGTCCGCGTATTTTTTCTACACCAAAGTCAGTTAAAAGTATCCTTTATAACTATTTTTGGATGTCCAGTTATCCCTGTACTAAAATTAATTACAATTGAACCACCTATTTCAGCGTGATGAGAGGACGAAGACAGTTTTATCAACAGATGGCACTGGTGACAACACGCTGCTGCATCGCGCTGTTAAGATTTTTCCCGAAATAATGACCATCTCCTTAGAAAACTCGATACAATTTTATAATAACATAGTACAAATACATTTACACTCCATTACAGAAATCTCAGATTCATGAAAGATCTCTTCTATAGCTCTAAACTTTGGCTCTTTATTCTTAAACTTGGTGAAATCTTTTCATGGAAAGCTCAGTATCAAATTATCAAGCGAAAGCCATCGTCTAATTCTAGACATTTTATAAGAAAATTTCACTCGAACGTCGTTTCGCAACACAAAGAAGCATTATAATTAACTAGTATTTAAGTCTGCCTGGGGCGCCTCATCTGCCGAACTTCAGTTCGAGAAATTACAAGGGAAATTTTAATGTTTTGCCTCATGAAAATTACTAAAGTAAATATCGGCTTCATTTACATTTGGGTCTTCAAGAAAACGCCGCCCGCATCTTTGGCACTATGCTGTAGTTAAACTTTATTTTAAATTTATTGTGTTTACCTTTAGTTTGACTTTATTGTGTTCTATAGTTTAGTTTTTTTAGGTTTAGTTTTATTGTTGCGTAATTAGGTTGTTACAATGAAACACAGGTGAGATTTTTATTAGCTCAGTTTTATAAAGATTTATTATCTTCGACAAAAAATTACGTATAAAAACGTTTTGATACATTTTTTTTCCGTGAATTTGCATTTGGCTGCAATCGCGCCCACGTAGCTCATGATTACAAATCGAGAATCGATTGGAAACATTGAAAACTATATTCGACTTGAACGATCGTTTTATTTATGTATTTTAATATCTATGTCTAATACTCGCGGGAGTTTTCTATGAAAAACTTGTCATAAATAAAATCTACACAACAATAGCAAATGCAAACACGGGGCACAGCAATAAACGTTTATCAACACATTACTAGCCTTCGCATATTAATGCGCAGTGAAACAGCGTCGACTGCCCCTGTATCGCACAGAGCACACGTGTACCGTGTAATCGTGTAATGTCGCAGGAGTTTGTGTGGACACCTTTATTAGATTACTCACACATTAGACCCGACAGTCCCGACTATAGGTTATAGGTTATCTCGGGCTAGTTTTCCGCAACTCGACGTCTTACAATGCGCCTATTTTGCGTACCTACTATATTTAAACTATATATGTATACTAGCATTAACCCGCGGCTTCGCTCGCGTGCCTATATAATATACATCATCCTACGGGAACAATGCTCTTTTTTTCAGGTTTAAAAGTAGGCTATTTGTTGAGTTAGGGTATAATCTGCAATCTGCATTTCCCTCATGCATATCCGTCCAGCCGTTTTAGCGTGAAGAAGTAACAAACATACACAAGACTTTCGTTTTTCTAATATTACTGGGAAATACTTTTTATGTTATCACAACTCCACTTTAACAAATCAAACCGAAAACTCAAGCACTCAAATCAAGCGATCTCAGCTTTTACTGTATCCAAATAAAGTTCCCTTCAAAATTCCTAACTCGAAGTGAAGCTAAGACACCGGGTTATGTGTGCATTTTATTTGTATAAAGCTTTTATAATGTCCCGAGCCTCCGCTTATCGACTTGGGATATTCGAGATTGGTTTAATGATTCTAAGCCATGTTCTAAGTTACGTCTTGTTCTATTGTAAGATATTGAGGTTCTCTTCGTTGATTAATGAAAAATGAATTATTCTGAGCCAGATAAACGTAATTCAGAATTCTGAAATGACTTAACATAATTCTTGAAAAACTTGAATGTATTTATTACGGATGCAGGAAGTTTCCCGATCATTACTCCTCCCGTCTCAACGCGCCGCCCGCCTAGGTACCGATTGACGACGATCGAGATGCCAACAAATACTATTTTTTTAATCTTTTAGGATAACGCGGGTCTCTATCCATACCTCAAAAGCAAAAATAGAACCCCCTTATAGGATCACGTGTAGCTGTCTGTCAGTCCGTCTGTTACAACCGATTTGCTGCAAAACTACTGGACCGATTAAATTGTAATATGGCGCAAATGCTTTCAAGAATTTTCATGTCTACAATATAAAATTTCAAAAATCGGTGGCATTTTCGTAATTAACGTCCCAAGAAACCATAAAAATTACACTCATACTCATATTTAGTAATTTCAACCCCATCGCACCCCAACAGACGAGACGGTATTTCTTGGTGATTTCTTCTTCAGGGTGACTTGTGACAAATGCTTCTTTTATTGCACCCCTAGACTTTATAAGGACACGTAGGTTCCAAATATGGACTCTCTAGAACCAGCGGCTTAGTATTTAGACATTTCAACCCTATTTCACCCCAACAGTGGAGATGTTAGTTCACGTCCGCCACGTTGGATTTTAAAATCGTTGCGGTTTACGTAATCAGCGACCCGATAAACCATAAAAGTATTACCAATGGATTTTCACTTTGTCACCACATTTCTCCCTTTTAGGGATTGAATAAAAAAAAACCTGAAACACGTGTTTACTCATTTATCGTTAGAAATACTCCTGTGAAGTTTCGAATAAAATAGTCTAACTAATCTTGTTTCCCCATACAAACTTTGGAACCCTATTTCACCCCTTTAGGGGATGAGTTTTAAAAATCCTTTCTTAGTGCACCCCTACACCTTATAAGGAACCTACGTGCCAAATTTGAACTCTCTAGAACCAGCGGTTTAGTATTTAGACATTTCAACCCCATTTCACCCTAACAGGGGAGATGGTAACTCACGTCCGCCACGTTGGATTTTAAAATCGTTGTGGTTTTCGTAATCAGCGATCCGATAAACCATAAAAACAATACCCATGCTGATTTTCAGATTTTGTCGCCACATTTCTCCCTTTTAGGGGTTGAATTTTCAAAAAACCTGAGACACGTGTTTACTCCTTTATTGTTAGAAATACTCCTGTGAAGTTTCGAATAAAATAGTCTAACTAATCTTGTTTCCCCATACAAACTTTGGAACCCCATTTCACCCCTTTAGGGGGCGAGTTTTGAAAAATCCTTTCTTAGCGGATGCCTACGTCTTAACATCTACCTGCATGCCAAATTTCAGCCCGATCCGTCCAGTGGTTTGGGCTGTGCGTTGATAGATCACTATGTCAGTCAGTCAGTCACCTTTGAGTTTTATATATATAGATATAAGATTTCATGAACCACTTGGATCCATTTTTTACTTATGTATACTAATAAATGATAAGGATCCCTGTGTTAGCCATAATTGTTGAAAATTATGATAGTCAGCAAATATTTAGTACCTAATTGTTCTGAGAAGTATACAGGATTTTTTATGATCGTACACAGCGTCCCGTCAGTGTTTTCTTTCCTTTGTTGGTATCTGGTAGTAACAGTAAAATGGTCGTAGTAATGATTGAGATGCAAAAAAGTAAGGATGTAACACGCTGTACTTATCTGGCCTAAGTTTTAATTCGACACTTGTGTAATTTCGTTCTGGAAGTATTGTTAATGGCCTTCTTACACATGCATTTTGTCTTTACACGTTATGCCAATCTGGCATGTTTGTGCCATATTTGTTATAGAATATTAAAGGTTTTCTAACGACCGCATCTAAGTTTCATGTTGATCTAACCCGCTTAACTGCCGACGCCTGCCCTCTGTCCCTTGACTTCACTGCACCCGACTCTATGCAGTACATAATACGCCTGTTATACAGTTATTAATTCATGCCTTATGGACTAGTTTGCCATTTGTGTTTGAAGTTCGTGTTACGGATAAAACTGTATTAATGAGGTTGGATGTTGGACGTTGGTTGGAGAACAGTTTAACTTCGTTTAGATGCAGAAACGTTTAAAGGTATTGTCTACATTATATTTATAGCGTACTCGTTTGATTGTAGTGTATTAACATGCAGCCAGTTCAATTAATTTGTATATCAGTACTACATAATTTAAAGGAGCTCCGATTATACCTAAGCATATTTAGGAAATAATGATTATTCAGATGCTTCCTTTACTAAGAGTTGAAATATGAACAGGGTTGTGTGCGTATTATGGTGTAAAAAAACGCAATAATATTTTATAATATCTGATGTATTTCAGAATTTTACTTTTTTGAAAACTAAATTAAAACATAAATAGAAGGGCAAGGTTTTCTTATATTAAACAGTTATAATAAATAACTTCGGTTTTCATAACCATTGTAGCGATCGCTCCATCAGCACGAATTGTTTTAACTTTAAGTATGCGTAAATCTGTAAAACTGACAACCTTCAATTGATTTAAAAACAAATACTTACGCACCAATACATATTGCTAACTTTCTAAGCAGTCCGACTTACCCCTGTATCAGCATAGTATTTAGTAGCCTCGAGCGTTTGTATGAATGTTTATGCCAATAGTGGAAACCATTTTATTATAAAATGTCTTGTTCAATTTGATTACATCTTGATTTACTCAAGCAATAAACTTGTATCGTAATGTTTATAATAATTCAGGTGTCCAGCTATTGCGCGAATACGACAATCCAATAACGATTTACGACATTATACATCGATAGAATAGCAAATCAATTTGTGAATAAGTATTTAGTAAGCATTTATACGATTGAAAACAATTTACTGCAGAAACATATACTTGCAACAGTAAA
Organism: Apotomis betuletana; assembly: GCA_932273695.1. Taxonomy (NCBI): domain Eukaryota; kingdom Metazoa; phylum Arthropoda; class Insecta; order Lepidoptera; family Tortricidae; genus Apotomis; species Apotomis betuletana. The sequence goes on from OW026300.1 coordinate 16,074,854, forward strand.
CAACTATCGCATTATGACTGTGTGAAACATAATTAAAATTAAAATAACAATAATAAAATAAAATTATGTTAATGTAACAACTTCCTTTACAAATAATTTATGGCGGGACGACCGGGACACGTTCCTCAACGGCTGGATGGAGGAGGCATCCGATCGGGAGTCGTGGAAATCAAGGGGAGAGGCCTTTGCCCAGCAGTGGGACACTCAAAAAGACTAATGAAAAAAAAATACGATATTTTCATTTAAACTTACACGATTTTTAAACATTATTATAACAAAACGGGCCCTCCCATCGAGGTAATTAAATAGACACTTTTGAACGCGGTGAAGTCTCGTTTTGCTATTATTATATTAAGTTGTGCATTAAACAACTTTAGTGTTTAAAATTTACTATAGCTATTCCACATTTTGTAAAATAAAATTATAACGAGTTTATCGGGATATTTATTATTTTTCTGTATTATCGAAAAGACCCGTTATAATTAGACTTATGTCTCCGAACTGCGAGGTATAACGGTCTATATTTTTAAGAGTAAGTATTAAAAAACCTTTTCCCAAAACTGCAGTGGTATCTGACTGCAGACTGCGGCGCACTGCAGCAACTTCGAGTACAATGCTTTTATTGCTTTGGCCTTTGAAAATCTCCGTCGTTATAAATGTCGCATAGTCCGTGTGATAAATTAAAGGACATGGCTATGTGGCCGAGCTCTGCGGGGCTTTGATAATAGGCGACTTCGCTTGGGCTAGACGCAGACTTTTCGTTGCTACGTGTTAATAATACAAACGAGGCAGACGGTTTTAATAAAGACCGTCAAAGTGAAAGCATGGTCGGTTTTACAAATAATTTATAAATTATAAGATAAAAACCCGACGTCAATGAAACAAAGTTACCTATGCTCTATGACCATGGGACCTACTATACGCTTACAAACAAAAAAAAAAAAAAATCCAAATCGGTTCGCCGATTATGGAACTTATGATACCTAAGACGAAAAATACCCCAATGGACTGAGAACATGCTCCGTTATTGACATCGGTTAAAAATAACTAAAAGTAGTATATAACAATTTGCAATAATATTATGAGAAGAAAAGTAGCCGATAATCTAAATACGACTAATACGAGTCGCGTGTCGTCAGACATATTCATAAGCATGCTACATGGCAAAATTAATTTTTAGCAAAGTGTGCTTAGGTCAGATGCCACAACAATAAATCAGCAGGTAAGTATACATATCAAAATACTGCCTGATCGAAAAAAAACGTTACATGTAGGTTTACGTAGTCACCTATTTTAAACTTATTTCATTCTAAAGAACAATGGAATATGTGCTCATAAGCCTTTTACTCGGACAGCATAAAATCAATAACAGATTGATCATAACAATATGTACATATATATAGGTTTAAAGACGTCTACCGATATAACCAAAGCTATTAGCCGTAACTTGATACTCGACAAAAACTAATAAGCAATTTTGGAGAGTTGAAGACAGGCGCGGGGAGCTGGCAAGCGGCCAAGACGGCGGTACTCGTCGCGTTTTTATACCGCATACGCTATCTGGTTTGCAACGGAAAGGTAAAAATGCGGTGTTTGGATGGTCATTCTGATTTTGCTATGTCAGATTAATAAGATAAGAACGCGGATATATATCCGCGTGACATAGTGTAAAACGACTATTAAGTATTATGAACGCGGAGTGCAGAATGCTGAATTGTGTGTTTATTATTGCACTTGTAAAATACGACCCTTCACGCAGAGAGGATTCGCGAGGTACATCATAATAAACATATGTATTCAGTATTCGCATAACTGATATCGTAAATGTATTTAGTTTGATTCAGTATGTACGTAGATAGACGAGTAGTGATAGGATGAACAAAGCTGAAGACTTTATGGGGTATACCCAACAGTAGAACGCTGAATGATTATGATATTCAGTAAAGAAGCTAGCCATATTCCATTAAAGGTGAATGTTGATTTTCTTTTTATTTTCAACCGCTGCCAGTCACTTTTACATTAGGCACGCATCACATGAATCCACCTTATCAAGGACCCTTAGGCTCATAGCACCTAGGAAAGCGTCTCACACTACGTCTTCCAAGACACACTCTCCATTACAGAACACGTCTCGACAGAAGCCTTTAGAAGTGCAGACACAAAACATCAGTACGTATGAAACAGTTGTTATCCAAATATAAGTATGACTCCACTATGTTTATTGCCGACCAGCTGATTTATGTTAGTCCTCGCCAATAAGACGATTGTCGTCGCGTGTGTGCATCCCGACGGCTTTCAAATGGATCATTCTGTTAAGTGTTTTGATTTTTTTTATAACTGTGTCATCTGCTTGTTGCTGCAGATATTTACTTGACAAAAGCAAATTGAAGAGGCATATCATCGAGTGCAGTTTAAATCGTTGTTCACTTTTTCTTTTGGTTCCACCTCCTACCGGATCGGAGGAGTTCTTTAATGGTGTTTGGTTCGTCTATTCAATTTTATTAATCTTTTTGTCCAGTATGGTAACGCTGTTGTATATGTACTCAGAACAACGATACCATTGTATAAATGAAATTCCTCTGTTGAGACAAAACTGCTTTGCTTCAAATTTAGATAGAACTTTGTGTGTATCATCGCAAATTGTAAGTATTCCTTTTAAGCAACGAAATTCCGCGATGAAACGTGTTTACTAAAAACAAACGTTCAATGTTTAAGTTCAGAAACCACTTCGAAGACTTCCCTACAATAACGCAAAACACCAAACTGTTATGGTAACTAATACAAAACAATGTGAAAGCTGGCAGTGTTCGGCAAATGTTGGGTAAAACGGTGCGGTCGCATCACCGCTGTTTCGGTGTTACGCAGATTTGTGTTCGACCTTCACTTGTTAGTTACTAATATCCGTGGTTATTGGTTTCGCTTTCATGTGACATACTTTAGGTTAAAATGACGAATTTGCAGTGATTGTTGGATATTTTAGACATATTAAAATACATACGAATCGGGTTTACTCACGTCGTGAAAGTCGAATATCGCTCGACATGTTTCGAATCGGTTCGCGATTCATCATCAGGAGAGCTGATCGATCGCGGCGGCCAATCGAACACAATGTGTTCGATATTCATCATCTAGTACAACGAGAGTAAACACAAGAGTTTTCTTATAAAATTTTCTAGACGTTTAAGTTAGACTACTTATTTTATGTTCCTTTGAAGTTTTATGTATGTGTTTTTAAATTCAGAATTTTACATAGAAAGCTCCCGTGCGTCTTAGACATATTCAAATATATACGCAGGTTTATTATATTCAACTTCTACGAAAGGAAACCCGTTTTGTATGTATTTTAGATTCAGAACTATTTAATTATATCATTTACAGTAATTTAATGAAAACATATCGCCAAGATTCAAATATAAATAGCAATAGTAAAAAATACATTACATAACATTTATAACCATGATACAGTCTGGCAAAAAAGAGTAGAAATTAAAAAGTGGCAATACTGTAGTGCCGTCCCCTTTTCCTTAGATGGATTAGAAAGGGACGTCACTACGGTATTGCCACTTTTTAATTTCTACTCTTTTTTGCCAGACTATAATTTTATTATAATATTTATAAAGTCAGCCGACATCTTTGCGCTGCTACACCCATATCTCCATCCATTTTTTATGGAAAATTGTTTGATACTGCGCAAACGTATTTCCCCTGCGAATTAGAAAATCTGCAGTATTTTCCATTAAAATTCTATAGACTGAGCAGAATACCTAAACCCTCATATTATCTCCATTCTTTCCCTGCAGAAGTTCTTAATTTAGAATTAACGAGACGCGACGCAAGACAGTCAGACTGAGTAATGGTAGAAATATATTCAAGAAATCATTCGTATTAGGGTGGGCTGAATTAAACGTGCCATACTTCATCCCCTGATGCTCGGATTAGCGCAGTGACAAGTGCAGTGAGAGGAAAAGGGTTTAGAAGGAACGGGGTTCCGCAGTAATTACATTTAAAAAGTGTAGTACCCAATAACAAAGTATTAAATGATTAATGCACTAAATACTTGGGTAACAATATATATTCCACATAATATCGATTGGACATAGGATCTAGTGACGCTATCCGTGGGAAGTTCATTTCCCTCTATGGCGGAACGCAGTGTTGATAGTCTTCTATCAGTGCGTTTCGACGTACGCCTAACAATAGTTTCTCACGTAAAAATATGAATATTTAGGATAAAAAATTGGACAAGTGCGAGCCCGACTCGCGCATGAAGGGTTCCGTACGTACCTATACATATATATAATCTATAACAAGTTTGTTGTATAGGAGCCCCCCTTAAATATTTATTTTATTTTATTTTTAGTATTTGTTGTTATAGCGGCAATAGAAATACATCATCTGTGAAAATTTCAACTGTCTAGCTATCACCGTTGTTGAGATACAGACTGGTGACAGACGGACGGACGGACGGACGGACGGACGGACGGACGGACGGACGGACGGACGGACGGCGAAGTCTCAGTAATAGGGTCCCGTTTTTACCCTTTGGGTACGGAGCCCTAAAAACTAGTAAGCCAAGGAATTCATAATTTAGAAAAAACGGACATTTGTAATTTTCCCTGGACTCTGGATTGTAAGCATCTGCCACACTAGACAGCAACATGTTAACAATAGATGCAACAAGAGGATACAAAGATGCAAAATTGGCACCTAATTTTCTGGTCTTGATTCCACATTTATTTTGTCATACTTTGGACAAATGCACTACCAGTTGCACCAAAGGTGGTTGTTAATCTGTTTAAAATGATTAGGTGATCAAGGAAGTAAGACACCATGTCCTTCATAATTAAGGGTCGAAAATGTTATCCAGTTGTGTACACCCTCTACTATATTAATCCTTCAAAACTAAGCCCGATTAAAAGGGAACTCTAAACGATAAAAAGCCGAGTGAGCGATGAATTCGTTAGCGTCGCGATGCACTCCTGACGGACCATTAGTCTTGCCGAGGAATAAGTCGAAACAAATCCCGCTGACAACGGGGAGCAGGGCGTTTGGTGACTGTCTGAGTTTGGACGAGACAAAAAGTTTACGGCTCTCTTATTAGCCATTTGATATAGTAACTTTGTTATTTAGATCCCATCTTACTATGTACTTTATAACAATTCTTAGCATGACTTCATCGTTCAGTGGAGAGTATAAGCTAGATAGAATATTATTGGGAAGAGGACAAAATCTTGAATGTCTAATCACATCTGTCTTAGAACGTCTTATACAACTGGTAACCGTTGAGTGGGTAGAATTATTCCAAATTAAAGGTCACGACCTTAGGTCCAAAACAAAATCTTGAGGATCAGATTCTATGTCTCATCACAGATACTAGTTGAAGATATATCAGAATTGACCGGGTGGCGTCACCCCCGTTACAGGTTATTATAACGTGTTCTATGTTCTCTCCCATGACCTGATCTTCTTGTGCGCTAAACTCCATATATATCTGTTGTTGGTGGAGGACGCAAACAGCTATACCTATTAACAGATCATCAGATTTATGATTTTAGTGCAGTTCCTACAACTGGTATGAGGTTCGATATCATACCGTAAATGTCACTCGAAATCAGACAACACAGTTTGGTCAGACTCGGGTAATATTGAGCTGTAATTGGCACTTCAAGTGGAATGCCTAGTTAGGTACGCCAATTAAGACGCCAATAAAACTTCATTCAGTCACGTTCACGCCTCTGGCTTAGCTTCATAACAGTTACTGGCAATGGAAATAGTAGTAAAGGGTCCTGCTACGAGAAAACTTACCTCACAGGATTCATAAATGGGACTCTTCTTCTTTGTCGTATACACTTAGCAGGGCTGCCCTGCCCTGTTCCTAACGTTCGGCGTTGGTCAAGTTATATGTATTTCTGAAAATTAGACCAAAAAGCGATCCTTGTATTACGTTGAGGTTTAGTAACCTTTTACAGTAGTTAAAATCATTTCCCAGAATGACGTCAGGTAGGCAAAGTTATGATAATTCATAAAAATATTCCAAGTTATTATCTGTATTGATTTAATACGTGTGCCTGATAAAATAAAATAAAAACACGTGAAAACATTCTGCCAACCACAACTGATAATTGTTCTATAGGAGACTTATATATTTACATCATCTTTTATGGATTATATTATAATTTTATTAAAACTTTCGTGAGACATATTTAATTGATTATATTATATTGTAACATGCTTACATTTAAAACTATTATATCTCACCAGATCGTCGGTCCAACTTTTTGAAGGCGTTCCCGCGCCATTTATATCAAGTAAAAGTAGTAGTTAGTACAGTAAACGGCGATAAAGAATGCACATCGGCAATCATCGCATTTCCGAATACAAACGAATGCTAATTTCCATGTACATCAATTATTAGATTAATCGTTCATCAGAATTTGAATTTAGAACTAAGTACTTTATTGTTGTTTTGTTTTGATTTCACGTGGAATATATAGAGCTGTAAAACTCGATGTGATTATATATAGTAATTGCTATAATGTTCTTGTTGGGGAAAAATAATATACATATATATATATTCAGGCCCACATTCCTAAAAGGGGTTGACTGAGCATTAGCAACTGATGTTATACTACTAGGATACTTAAATGTGGGTTTAAAGATCGACAAAAAGTGTAATTACTTACATTAACATTCTCATGTTTTTAAGATTGGTCGGCTTCAGTTACAAAATATTTATAAACATTGTAGATAATTTCGCGTGACTGGCAAAGTAACGGCTTACCTTTTTTCCCTATAGATGCCATAGTACAAATTTAATTGTGTGTAAGTTTTAGCAACTCTATATATATATTGACTTGGATATGCGACTGCACTCTCTCGCATTTGAACCACGACTGACAAAACAAACGTCATGGTATGTGCGACACAGATATCGCTATACGAAGTCGAAATTAGCCGATTGCCTCTTTCCAAAGATCGATGTGCAAACTTTATCGCCGTTTACTGTAATAGTAAGTATTGAGGTAAGGTGAGCTCATTTGCAGCAGTACTCCTGAATAGGTATAGACTGCGCTCGGACCAGGCAACCCAATAGGCCACGCTAGTTATTGTCACGGTCCGGCAATAGCATAAACAACAATTAGCTGTCCGGCTTGCTCCTGGTCACGATTCATACTTATCACTGTGACGGATGCTGAGTTAACGGCTGACATTTCATTAAATTAAAGCCTGACCAGTAGGCATATGATGACCGCGTTTATCACGCAATAAATAAATGATAGAATATCCGTCATTATTGCATTTGCATATCTGAAAAAAAGTGATTTGTCATTTATTTATCATCTGATAAACGCAACCATCACAAGCCCACAAGGCGTAATCCCGGATTTATCACGACATTAAAACACATTTTTTTGCTATTTGAACTGCTGAATGACATTCACAAGCTAACACTAGCTCTTCTAATATTATGTGTTCTAGTTGTTCTTTGTTTCGTTGATTATATGTACCAAAAACGTCAGCATCAAAAGTTAAATTTAAATCCTTGTGTTGATCGACAAAGAGAAATCTACTAAGTAATCAATGCAAATCACTATTTATTTCATCAAACACTTAGTCAGCATAAATTAGCATGCATTGAAATATTTAATCATTTAGAAGCACCACTCAATGCAATGCGTCAAACATTCATTCAGTTGGAAACAGTTTTATATTATTCAGTTAACGGTTATGCAGAGCGAAACTCAGCTGCGAACGGGACATTTCGACAAATATTTATTCCTGTCGAGAAAGCCAGCCGATGCTTTTACGACTCATAAAACTGCCGGCAAATACCTACTTATTCTAAAGGACGTAAATTATACAGGGTTTCAGCGATATTTATCATATTTTCCCGAGTATGAAACTGATGTCGTGCCGTAAGCAAACTGACGAACTACAGTGGTAATTTTTACAGCTACGGATTAGGGTTACTACTCTCTGAATCATTATCATAATCCACTTACAGACGTTTTTTGCCAGACAAAGGCTTCCCCCAAGGTTCTACACAACAACCAGTAGCACACCCTCCTTATTCAACGACTTTCCGCTATCTTGATCGAACCGTGGATCCAAACTGGTGATAGCCACGATGCGTCTTCCAGTAAGCAGTCACCACTCAATATTTTTTCTAAACCTACGGCCACCAGTTCTATGCTGACTGGCATTGAGCATTTAATGTAAAATAGAATTAAACTAGATGTAGGTTTAGTGAAACCCGTTAAAAAAAAACCCTATTTATTGGTTGGTTTTAGTGGTTGGTTAATTATTTGTCAAATGGCGCAAATCTTTTTCTATTAGTGGAAGTTGTTTTAGATTGCTTAGAACAATCAGATAGAAATTAACGACTAACACTAAGCCTTTTTGATTCGGATCGCAATTACACAGCGATGCAATCAATCGCTATGCAAATCGTTAGAGATTAGACCGTGATTTATTGAAGCGATACAGTCGTTATTGAATGTTTATAATGCTTTTAACAAGATTTGTGATTTACGACCGCTTTATCTGTACTTTACTTCTTCACAGATATTTCATTCGATGTTAGGTATTCATTGTTTTTTCTAGCCGATGGACAGAGGTTGTTGTGCTCACAAGTCTCTCGATTTTGAACGGGCTCGACGAGATTGACACAACTATTGTTAGAAGCCATCAAAACCATTTAAGATGGACATGACTGAAGGTCATTCAGCAATGCAAATTACGACTTTAGACAGACAGATTAAAGTATCAAAAGCGATTACGCAAACAATACAAAAATACCTTTTTCCTCTAATACAAACTTGAAATGAGACATGAAAGCAGAACTACACTCACGTTTTATATTAGATAAAGAAATCCTTGTCGAATAAAATCCAGCAGACTTAGCTTTCACATATAAACGGTAACGCACTGCGCATTAAAAATACTTGGAGAAACCCTACTAGATCCACAGACATGGAGTTTCGTCGGAAAATGCAAATAACAAAGAAATTTTCAAATAAGAAATGGAAACAGAACTAAACTCACGTTTCATATTAGATAAAGAAATCCCTGTCCAATAAAACCCGGTAGATTTAGCATTCACATATAAGTGGTAACGCACTGCGCATTCAGATTCAGAATACTCTACAAACCCCACTAGATCCGGACCCCTGCCCGTTATAAATGAACCCTCGCTTGCCTTTGACAGATTGCAGTACTACACCGACTCACTAATTTTAATGCATTCAAATGGACACAAATGTTGCGAAAAATGTCGTGACATTATGGATTATGATAAATTGAATCTTAGTTGATTCCCGTCGTACTGCTGCACACTGAAATCTAAAATTAAATTATAAAGGCTTTCCCTGATTAAGACAAGCATTCTTTGTTTTCTGTGTTCAATTACAAGAAAAGTATTTTATTGCTATTTCAGGAATATCTTGTGTTCTTTCTACCTAGTGATCATTTTTATTTCAACATTATAATATACTTAGTAGTACCTTTACCATAAGCTAACGTCACCGTACTCGCTAGCGACAGCGTAATGGACTTGTATGGAGAATAGTACAGTGCCCTTAGAGGTTACTTTGTAAAACTACGACCCTCCATACAAATCGTTAACGGAGTCGCTGGCGAGTACGGTCCTTATGAACTCATTGTAAGGGTACAGGGTACATTTAACAGAGTTTACTGTCTGTCAAAATATAAGAACATCAATAAAAAACTTAAAATAGTACGTAGCGTATAAAAAGTCCTTTCTTACCCGTCGTTTTCACACAAAACAAGCCCGTACGACCAAATTTACAATTCAATATTGTAGTTTCATCACACGTCCGCGTCACACATTAAGTATTCTCCTTCGAACCCGAAATCAGTAGGTGAAGCGTTTGGTGGTGCTGTTTAAAATTCAAGAATCAACCAAGGGGGGAAGGGACGCAATCCTGGAGAAACATTTCTTTTTATAGGGGTCAGTGGAGTAAATAACGCGTCTTCATTGGGGCGGTTGGTAGGCGGGTCACGTCGCCCGCAGTCGCCGCAAGGGCTTGGACACTTTGAATATTTACATAACGCGATTAAAGTCCAGTAGGCAGTCGTTTAGTGCTCATCGTGTTAGAAAAGTGATTTTGTACCGCGTAAAATAATTAGTGTTTGAATAAAAATATGGCAATGTGAAGTTCGCAAATCACAAATGAAAAGTTTTGAAATCTGAGAACTGCTTGTAAAAAATATGTGCACTTTAGTAGTGATGTGGAATAATTAAAAATGGGGTTAATTTTCTTGACAATAAATTTTTTCGATTTATACTTTTAGATACTTTAATAATTGAAGTCTTTACCAAATTTCACACAATATTACCCTTATCCCATGCCCTTATCCATTAAGACAATTTTAGCGTCTTCTCTTCTGATACATTGTTTTACGTTAGACAAAGTTGTGTCTATGCATTTCTTGGTCAAAAGAAGCCGACGTGTCGAGATTATACGATTCCGTTCGAAGTCAGCAATGCACTTGTATTCACAATGAGGCTTGAGAGAGAATGCCGAGTATGGTATTTCCAGGCGCAGTATTGGCTGAATTTTACGTAGGGAAACTGTATACTGGACCAGAATATGCTACCTTAAACTGTGAAATACATTGTAACCTGACGTTCAGTTGGAGGCGTGCCTGATACCGACATTGTGAATGAAGCACTCGAATTGCCCACGTTTTGGCACCTGGCGGGGAGCCAATATGTCGACCCTATAGATACGTTTCTCCACAAATTACTGCACGGTTTCGTTTTGTTTTTTGGGGCTTTTAATTAAACTTGTCCAAGGTTTCGTAATAGGATCAATTTTATAGATATTTTATCCCTAGATAAGTACTTCTCACCCGGATAAGTGTTTAATGTGAATGTATCTGCCTATAAGCCGCCGCTAGATATAAGACGATATGCGATGGACCATCAAATAGACGCCAGTTTAATGTTTTCCGTGAAATTTAATTTGAATAGGATGATCATCAAGAATATCCTAAGCCTCATTTATCTTGGAAAATGCACAGATCCTTAAGGACATGCAAAATATTCTAGGCCAGAGGAAAAAGCCTAGTAATCATAAACTTTTATACATATTGCTGGCCGATCAAGGGTAAGTACAAGCCTTACACAAACGTAATTTTGTTTAAATTTTTACTAGTCCCTTTACGATAAACCTACTCGTATTAGGTAAAAAGAAAAAGACTCGTTAGGAGCATTTGCAAGAAAATGCGAGGGATAGTTTTGACAACGACATGAAAAATCAACGCAAAACTAATTGCAGACGTTACCCGTCCGATGGACAAATCCCCGAACTGTCGGGCGGCTGACAGCAATCCCGTTTGGATCGGAATGTGGGGTCCAATCGAACGCCTGTCGCACCCTTGGCAAAAAGAGCTAAGCAAATCGTGCTAAAGGAATGTTTAACGAGAAAAGGCCTTTAAGTTGTTACTTTGTTTCTTTACATACAGAACAAATGTCCTTGAAACGTTGGGTAATTACAAATTTTTGGTAGGACCTTACGCAACCAATCACTTTGGTCAATTTGGTTATTGCACGTGGCCTTATAAAACATGTAACGTTTTTACGTAACAACCTAATGAAAGATCTTCTGCCTAATATAATGATCTTCATAGCATAAAACACAGCCTACCCACTGTCTTTTCCATAATCATAATACACAAAGTAGTATTCATCCGAATACTACTTTGTGTATTATGATTATGGAAAAGAGTACCTAATCATAAGACTATTTGGATATTAAGCTGAAACAGATAAATAGCTGATGGAAAGCTAGAAAATCAAACCCCGTTTTTGAGATTCAGAGCACGCCCCAAGTCGTCCATATAAATGTCGCCATGTTTTTTAAATTGGTATATTCAGGGTGTGTTGTTTCAATTTTTGATTCATTCGGGGCTGTTTCAAGGGTTTCACCTTACATTTTTAATGAGCGTTGAGACTCTCATGTGTTTTTTGTTTCAGGGGTACAGTCACCCCAAAAAAATATAAAATATAGTACGTCATTTTCTTGATCCATTTGTTTCTTTATATTAGCAACATGAACACGCTATTTTTAATGCAGCTTTAATGTAGCGAGAGACGCATCTGTGCTGCTTTTTGTTCAAGTGACAAATGGGACGGAAGATGCTCCTGAATTTTTTAAATTCCTCTTTTTGTGTGTTGGGGTTTGTAATTGACCTGTGACGAAATGTTTGTGGGAACGTTTGCTTTGTCGAATTCGTAGATAGTTTAAATTTTTTTGATGGTAATGAAAATTGGAAGACAATGCTTTCACTTGGAATTCTTGCTGGCTTTTTTTAAATGAAATAATAGTATTATAATAGTGGCACGACTTATCCTTACGCGTCTCTTTCATACAGTATGAAATGGAAAGCGACAAGTTAACTTTGTCACAAGACAAGCTGTTGCGCGGCGCAGTAGTACTAACAGTACAGTAGGTAAGTTAAAGACCATCTAGTGTGTCGAGACATATTATGATATAACTATCTCATTCCGTCCAGTGGACTCAGACAAAATTTGGACGAGTAAGCGGTTTGTACTTCATTAAATCATACCGTGCATTCACTTGTTTATTCGCCAAATCCGCAGTTCGTTTACGACTTCATCCTCAACTCCCGTCATAAATTTTTATGAACACATAAACAGAAACCTCACCAGCCGTAATTTTCGAATTCATGAGTGTTCGCCGAAAGCCGAGAGAGCGGCGAGCGCCGAGGCCGAAGCGGAAATGTGCAATCACGGATATTGCACCCCGTCTTCCGCCTTTAATATTTACTAGACGTCTTTAACTTTGAAACACAAGTTTATTTTGAAGATACGATTTCAAAACATTAAATGGTAAAGTAAAATTTCTAAAGTAAACTCTTCTTGGAATAATATTGTATTGAAACGTAGTGGAAATTTCCATTTTAAATATTTTAGCATTGAATATCTGCAGACTGTAGTCTGATTTATCGTTTCGTATACTTCAGATACTTCATTAATTATATTATTATACTTTTAATTCCTTGTATTTCTAAAAACTGTTTTTGGTATTGTAAATAATAGATTGGCAATAAATAGGAACCTTTCTTAGTTTGCTCTTAATTATGTTTTAATATGCCTATTTTATTAATAAATTATTAATTTAAGCTTCATATTCTGTATATAGACAGTCTCGCAGTGTTATTGAAATTACATAATTCCATACTTTGAGTACAGATTTAAATTTTATAATAAAATATACTTAAGCAAAGTACAAATAAGTACGTCTTAACGATTCATCCATATCATTTTTCACTCCCTACATTTTTGTAGGTCACAATTTCAACACAGAGATCAAACAATCACACTTTTAATGTAACCTTACTTTAAGTTCAGACAGCTACTACAAACATCCGTATAAATAACATCATTCCCAAAACTAATTCGTTTCCATTTTTAAACCGTTTTAGGGAGTACAATTAGACGCGTGACAGGCAGACAGATATAGCCCCGGGAATGGTCGTGGACGAGTCACCGCAGGCTTGGCTGATGGTACTCGTAATTTTACGTCATATTCCTAGCTGTGAGGGCTAATAGACTGAGAGACGCGAATTGAATGTGAAGTTTCAGGATAATCTATATCGATCTACTTTTATATAGGTGTATTAATATTATTTTCAACCAACTATACGCCTAACCGTTTAAAAAAAACTAATATTGTTCCTCTAATTAAATTTTCCGGATACTTTCGACTAATAAAAATGTGTTATTTTAATACGAGTATAATGACGGGACATTATGTGATGTCTTGCCAAATTGTATGTTTGTAAACACTTTAATGTACACAAAAACAAGAAATACATTAAAACAATAAAAACATTTACAAAGGCGAACTTATCCCTTTAAGGGATCTCTTCCAGTTAACCTCAGTCAAATTCATGGTCTGGGTCGTAAATGGACTTAAATTCGTTCGTGGACATGAAAGAGGAATACTAAAAAAAGCCTTTGTTAGCAATTGCTAGAAGCAAATTTTGATATGATAATAAATAAATAAATTAAAATAAATAGCTTTTATTTCAGACCAAATTGATCCATAGAATATTAGTAACAAATTAAATTAAACTTAACACTAATAATGACGATGTGATTTAAACATTTTATTTGGCGCAAGTTGAGTGGAAACGAAACCGCCAGCTCGTACCGGCAAGTCTGTCAACAACCACGATTTTACTAAATCATTCATATAAGTTCAGCGATGTATCATTTATTATAAAGTCAAAGGCGAATAGTTGGAAATAAAGCATTTGCCATAATAACAGGTTTCAGCATAAGGACTGCATCCAGTGGGCGGGGCGGACTTCGCTTGTTGCTAACGCTATTTCCCTAATTATAGCTTGCTGTCTGTCCGCGATACGACAGGACGGGTCATATCCGTCGTGCGTTAATAGAATATTATGTCACATGATTGACTGGAAGTAGTCAAGGCAGATGTCGCTTTGAAATAATGGAGTTTTGATTTATTTGGAATTTTATAAAAAAAAATATTATCTATCTGAAACACTAATTCTTGTTTCCCATTTGTAACGTTTCGCCAAATTTGCATTTGTCCGAAAGTTATAGTTCAGTAAAAATAGAGTAAAATAACAAGTCGTCAACCTTTGGCAATTCTAATATCTTTAAATTTTGGCGTATTGATAAATTATGACATTAGTTATTTTCAAAGTTTTTGAAAAGCTGTGCCTGCATTCGTTACAATTGCAAAATTTCCAAAAATTTAGCGTTTTTTAATGATAAAAAAATACGTAATTTTATATAGTACATAAAACTATCTAAATATGATTAATAGCAATTTTAAAATAATCAGATTTGTGAAAATATGAAAAATGTAAAAAATATATATATAACCCTACCGCAGTTCATGCAATGCATGTTACTTATACATCTTTACATAAGTAATATTACACAGGTGGACCTACGGAGTTATTAGACAGAAAAAGTAAAAAAGCATAATAGTAAATCTTCTAAATTTCTAAATTTTGCTTCCACTTAGGTAACATTAATAACGCACTCAAACAAAAATCAAAGAATTTAAAAATTGTAAAGGTTAAAGCGCTATTTTTACTGGACTATAAATTTTTCCGAATACTTATAAAACAAACTGAAAAATGTTTCGGAGTTGAAAAAGGATACCAAAAAATGGCAGTGTTTTCTTTCAAAGGATATATTACGCAATTTACGAATAACATTAGCAGATACAATGACGTAATATAAGGTTATGGCTTGTGTATAGGCAACAGTAAGATGCTGGCGCCGCGAAGTCTCAGCAGACTCGACCGCAACGACCTCGTGAGTCTACGAGTGTATGAGTAATATGAACAATCGAATCAAATGGTTGTTATGGAAGACCGTGCAGCTGTTATTCAAGGCACACTATCATCGTCCTAACTGATTTTGAGCTGTATTCAGATACGCTCTTTTGTGCTAACTAGTTAGATAATAATATACTTATATTTTTGCAATGCATGTCAGAACAACTCATATTATTACATCATTGTTTACGAAAATGCTTCGAATTTAGTCAACGTCTAAAATTGTTTCCCTGTTTGTTTAGATATATCTAAAATTTTAATCAAAATCATATGGATATAATAAGTATATTTTTTAGAGAATTGAAATAACTAGCTTAGAAACGTATTTTTTTTCGCATGGTACTCGCGTATTGGCCATTGAAACAAATTTTGTCGTAATCTGCCAACTAGTAAAGGTCTCCGTATCCTGATTGTCTAAGATCAGTGTCGTCTCGGTGATAATGCGTTTAGACGCGAGCGCAGACTGCGTTAGTCACACCTATGTATGGGGGTTAATTTTATTGGCAAGCGGTTTGCTCTATAAATCTAGTTCTAGGTACCCGTATATATGAGATAAGATCCCGTATATGTATATATATAATATCTTAAAAAAAACTCTCAATGTATGTACGGATATTTTAAACTTATCAAATTAAATGTTTGTTCTGGAAAAGCTTAAAGCTTTGTAAAATGATTTGCCTTAACCTGGCCAATAGTACAGGTTGCAAGGTCTACTCTGTAGCTTTAACCTGCCCATTAGTACAGGTACAAGGTCTCCGTAGCCTGATCCGATTGTCTGGGACCTGTGTCGACTCGATGATAATGCATTTAGACGCGAGCGCAGACTGCGTTATTCACACCTCTATCTGGGGGTTAATTTTATTGCCTAGCGGTTTGCGTTAGAAATTTAGATGTACTATGTATTTTCTATTTTAATGGGTTCACCCATAATCCATATTATGTAAAAAAATAACGTTATTCGAAAAACTTAAACGTTCTTAGTGAATGCTTATACCCAGATTGAATTTTTTCGTCAAAAAGTTGACAAACATTGCAGGTATGATAGGTACAATGAAATAATTTTAATATGTTGTCTAGAGAAAAGTCTGGCGTTGTTAGTGTAAAATACACTAGTAAGCGTGTCCTTGAAACACGCAGCCTCTCCTCGTGTTTGAACTTAAAATAATGTATAGGCAGCAAGCTTCAAGTTAAACAGGAATTCCACAATCAAAGTGACAACTTTTTCGCAACAAAATGTTATCTAACATGATGGTCCGCCGCAAAGCTGTACGGATAATGTAATATGTATGGCTGTCCCTGAGGATGAACACCACAGGAGCTCCAAACATATCTGGCTTTTCCTGGCGCATAACCGTCAGTGAAAATCATTTTTTTACTATTTATATGACTCTGTGCTCTAAATCCTAACATGTCAATGTCACCTAATGCAGCACAATTAGTAAATGTTGATATACGGCCTAGTGAGAAACAAAACTCTAAAATTTCTGCCACTGCTCTTCAAAACCTTGTATGTACACGCTTCGTTTTAGGTGGCTATTTGTTACTAAGTGAGTTTTAGTTGTCAACAGACGATACGTACAACTTTATGGATATAGCAATATCCTATCTATCTTGTCAAATTTGAATTTGGCCTCGAGCTGCAGATGTCTCTAACTAGACTAGCGTTTATTCCACGTCGTCTCGTCTATTCAGCACACGTCGCTATTTTCAATTAACACCCTGCGCAGCACTTATACGGCTATAACGCTGCCGTACCTACCTGTACAACAATTCATAGGTGTAGGTTTATATATTGCATAGATAAACTGTTGGCTTTGCCGAATTCGTACGATCAGCATCAAATGTAGCCGACAATTTTTGAAAACAGGTATAAAATTGACAGCTACTTTTGATGTTGACTGTACCATTGACGGCACGCATTATCACGACCAAATTATGAGCCCTTCCTGTTGATACTAACACAATATTAAAAAGAAATTACTTAATTATTTACTCGGTACCTACGCAGTTCAAACCTTCAATTTTACAAGAACTAAAGTGATAGATTGGATTAGATCTGATTTAATCAAAATCAGACAGGATTGATAACGTACGTACAAATTAATGTTCAAAGTGAATGTGTTTTGTGCATTTTGTATATCTGAAACTTTAAATATAAAGTCATAAAAATTTAAGTCAGGGTAGAAATAATTGTATTTTTTTTAACTCTTTTTCGTGTAGACTGTAGGTAAGTGTAATGTGTTAGTGTATGTACGTGTGAGTCAGTCGTCTTACTGAGGTATGCGTTATTGTGTTGATCTCTTCAACAGTAACGTAAATTTAGTTCTATGCAAGACAATGTCTAGGCTCGAGTTAGTCTCGTGGCCTAGTTGGAGACAGTTAGGGCTGCCACTACTTTAAATAAACAATTACTTTTCAGCTGTTGTTAGTAAGGCAATGCAATACTAGTTTATGTGTTGTTCTAAAATAGCTTGTGTTCAACACTTCAAGCAAAGCTTATTTGACATATCAATTTCACCTAAAACTCCTCTTCATCATCATACCAATATAAGCAGGCAGACGTTCACTGCTCGGCAAAAGTTTCTCCCAAGGAAATCCACCTACTTTACAACAAGAGTCATTCAATATTAGTTATAATTATGACTACACCTTGTAAAAGTTCCTAAGCCGTTACACCTAAAAACAGGTAATAGAAAAGAGTGGAGTTTCGCAAGTAAATAAAAATGATAAAAGTTCAAAATTGTCACAACCCTATCTTATGTAGGCGTCGGACGTCTGATCCT